>JAUKUA010000006.1:2400000-3600000 GCA_030549175.1 Lasiosphaeris hirsuta
CGCTTCTTGGCGACGTGGGGAATTTGCCCTTACTGCGTAAAAGCATGCCTGCGTTATTAAGGGAGGCTCGAAAATGCACGCCCTGGCGTCTAGAAATGGAGCCTATTCACCATTCACTCGCAAAATCGTAAACCAGCAGCCGGCACAGGCCACTTGGCCATAGCTCCAGCCCAGCATCCATTTTACTCTCCGCCATAGGCCCACGATCCTAGCTAGACCTTGCGCATCATCCTCCATATCACATCCGGCGCCCACTTTGGAGTTTGCGGTTCCTTTCACCACTCGCTCTCCGCTGGCTTCGCAGTGGGACTGGCGACGGCGATTTTTTCGCATGCGTAACAGTCCACAATGGCATCGCCCGATCTAGTTACGTCGATGTCAGCATCGACGCCGACATCCACATCCATACGAGTATCGCCAACATCGACGAACTCGACAGCGCCCTCGCTAGGCGCCGAGACAGAAACTATTAGATTTGTTACCACCGAGGCCTTCTGGGACGCTATCAACTCCACCAAGCAAGATATCTTGACGTTTCAATGTAAGTGACTACTACATTTAACCTCTATATTACATACTAATATATATATATATATATATACATAGATGTTTCATCCCAAGACTTCATTCGAGTTGACCAAGAGAGAGGGCTTCGCCGACGGAAAATTCGGATTCGGCGATATAATGCCAAGGAGCGATTTCTCACCGTCGTTATACCAGGGATGCCTCACGAGCGACTTCACCCACGGCTCTTATCATGAAGCGAGGGACGAAATTGTCTCTATGGGTCTAAGGGATAGTTGGAACAATGATGGTACCACAACATATCCCCCACGACCAGGTAGTAACCGTGGGGAAGGAGATTCGAGTGGTAGCCCGTACCCACAACCAAATAGAAGGAACTGGCCAACATTGGTCATAGAGGCTGGAGACTCATCGTCCTTAGAAAATTTACAGACGGATATGAGATGGTGGTTTTCAGAATCTGACTACCAGGTTCAGATTGTTCTCTTGGCCAAACTGGATCGACCTAGAAAGAGAATCATTTTAGAGAAGTGGGTAGAAACGATACCGCCTCCTCGCCCAGGACCGATCACCAGAGCCGCCAGCATCGCCAATATATCTCAGCTAGACTGCGTCCAAGAAATTACTATCGACTGGACCGATAATACACCGGCCGAGATTCCAACATCGCATGTTGTTACTGGAGGTGACCTGCGACTTGAATTCGCTCTGCTCTTCCTTCGGCCACCTTCGGCCACCCCAACCCCCAAGAGAACTTGACGTTCTCATCACCGTTCCGAGACTACAAGTATGGGCATCTAGGGTTTGGGAGGCTGTGGTTCGGCTGCAGGCGTGATGAAAGAAGGGCGAGCACGGCGGACCTGGTCGCCTGGGAAAGAAATGGCGATGGTATTGGCAGAGAAAAATTCGGGGCAGCGTCGAATGCCAACGGCTGGGTGTCCCTTTTTCTAACGTGAATTACGATAAAGAGGAAAAGGCAATACCTTCCTGCCTCACGCACCCAGACCCAGCGTTGAGCTAGGTCGGCAGGTTAGCCCGAGGGTCAGGCGTGTTGTTGACCTTGAAGAAAGCAAAGGAAGTTGCATCGCAAATAGATGCTCTAATCTACTAGCTGTTGGCGGGCAGAAAAACTACCTGTAGCTCTATCGGGCGGGGAGGATAATAAGAGCAGTCTGCAACCTGGCTTGAATGGATGTCCATGTCCCACGCACTACCTTATTGCCAGTGACTGCGGCTTCCCCCCACCTTCATGTCGTTAGGCCTATCCGTCCCACATCCCAATCGGACCTTCCCAAGCTGTACCGTTTGCAAGAAAAAAACTAAACAAGGAACGCTGTTGGCTTAAAGTGATTGCATTATCAGTGTGTGGTCCGCGTCTGTCGAACACTGATGAAACATCAATTTCTATCACGGGTGCCGCTTGTAGGTGCTACCAAGAAAACAGCTAATCATATTATTTTAACCTCCTCGTTTGTTTATGAGTCAAAGGCCCAGTCTTTTGGTTGGCTTGTGGCAAGCTAGTCCAGATCATATTCTAATTTCTAATGATCTATCGCACTCACTTCGGGGGGTTCTAGGCTCAACCAAGACAACATTGCAACTCAACGTTCACTGTCTGCCTGAGGACAGGAGTTACGATGCCACAGCTTCTAGCGAACATCAGACGGCATCCCAAACCCCATTATCAGTCATCTCACACTTGCAATCTCATAGTTGTGCTCGTACACCTTCCGACCGCGCCGCTGCCAACGATGCAACAACCTCCTTGCCGCCCTTGATCCCCGAACGAACAGCGCCCTCCATATACCCCCTCCAAGCCTCAGCCAACTCGCTCCCAACAAAATGAACATGTACAAACGGCTCCGCCATGATATTCTTCATCCCATCATCTAGGAATCCCTGGCACGGCTTTGTCGACACTATCCCGCCGCGCGCCCACTCATCTGACGCCCAGTCCTTCTCTCCAACCCAGCTCGGCTCTGGAATTTCGTCCTCGCGAAGGCTCCCAGATGCCTCAAAAACCGTCTTGATCTGCCTCAGAACCTGCGCTTTCCTCTCCTTGGCAGGGAGATCGGCCCAACGCCTCCCCGCAGCCCCAACCATGAAACATGTCAGACTGTGATGTCCGACCTCCGGGATCGACGAGTCACGAGTAAATGAGATGGGGCCGCCCGAGCCCGACGAGTGCGATTCCATGGTTCCTGAAAGGCCAGCGGCCCGCCACCAGGGGCTTTCATAGAGGAGGACCATCTTGGCGTGATAGCCGAGGGTGTTGCGAGTGAAGAGTGTCTGTCTGATGGCTGGAAGCAGAGGACTGAAGGTCATGGCGCCGTAGAGGGGGGACGGGATCGAGAGGATGACTTTTCGGCAGTGGAAGATCTGGCCAGTGGCGGTAGAGACGGTGCAGGTGGTTTTGGTCTGGGCAATGCTGGTTACTGGCGTTGAGAGATGGAGGGAAGACAGCGGGAGGGTAGAGAGGATGTGGTCGGAGAAGGATTGTGCACCTGAGTTGAGGTTAGTGGGACCATGGTGAAGTAGGGCGTGGACGAGGAGGCAATTACTGACCCTGGCGCACGCGCAAGTGTTGTCCTCCATCTGGGAGGTGCGAAAACATGTTCTCCAGCCCACCGACGCTCTTGATCTGCTCGATCACGAATAAAGCGCTAATCTCATCGGCGCCGACACCGAAGAAAGCACCTGCTAACGACTCTGCTGCTTCCCTAGCCGCCTCCTTTTCCGCCTCCTCCTCGTCAACCGACCTACTCTTCCCATCCAAGGCAACATTCTTATCTGAAGCGTTTGCCTCGGCTAGGGCCCTGAGCGTTACCATGTCGAGCATCACGGCGTCTGGACCGAGGTTTTCCTTCGAGTGACAATCGAGCATTCCGAAAAAGCGCATCATGACAGTATGTTGGAGGTCCTCAACCTGCGAGTGGTTATCAGCAACCGAAGAGCGGTGGAAGATGTGGTAAACGACTCACATCGTCGGGAAATCCCCACACATACGACTTGACATGGCCGTCTTGCTTTTGGAGCAAACACCTGCCCAAGAAGTGCTGCTCGACCAAATCCAATCTCGCCTCTACGGCAAGTGCATGCATCTCGCGCTGGGTTGTGTTGTTGATCCAGGAAGCGCCGAGGTCTACCTGGGTGCCCTTGATTTCAGGGTGTACTGGCGGGGACGGCGTTGGTGTCGAGAGCGAGAGGGTTCTGCCTCCTGCACGATCCATGGCTTCAAGAATAACGAATGACAGTCCTGCCTTGTGCACCTCGCGCGCAGCACAAAGTCCACTCAGGCCGGCGCCGACGATGACGGTATCAACTTGTGGTTGGTGGGTTGTCATTTTGCTCGCTCTATTCATACTCTCTTTACAGAGTGCTGTCAGGAAAGTGTGAGTGGAGGGTGCCTAGAAGTGCTGGAAGCTCAGGGCCAAAAGTCGAGATGGAATAGCCAAAATGTTTTGGTTCTCCAAGTTGCAAGAAATCGAAAGATGATTCGCAGCTAGTTTATCGAATCCATTATCTGGCCGCATCAGGAGCTTTTGTGTGAAATTTAACGCCTTACCCGAGCACAGCACAAAGAGCGGCACCAACATCGCCAACGCCGCCCTGCTTTTCCTTTATTGGTCGCAAAATTCGATCCGGCCACGACGTTTCCGTGTATTTCTACCGGATTGACGCTATTGCTGACACCACTGTGCGGTAATATGCGCCCTGGCGTGTTTGCCGCCGGCCACAGATCTATCATCTATGGGTCAAGTTGGACTGCCCAGACTCTCTGTATGGTATCACCAAGGTTAAATATCTGCTTGCCCTGGATGGTATGGGGTCTTTATTCTTTCTGGGCAGTTGTGCGCTGCTGCATCGACCAACAGCCTCTTGGACTCCCCGAACACCACCCTCCATTTTTCATCTCAAATTGGGCCGGGAGCGGTCGTCACCCACAGAACCCCGGGCCGTTTTATGTTGAAAATCCAGTTATTCCAGTGCAGACTCTTGCATGCGACGCTGAGAGACTGCCAAAGTCATACAGTGAGCCCCCAAAATTAGTACCTATTCAGCCAAGGTCGGACCTCACCGCGGCATCAACACCTTTGCTTTCAACATTTCTACTATTTTAACAAAATTCAAAACTTTTTGATGGAGAGCCTTTCGAGGCCCATGTCAAGGATTCAAAGCAACGGCAGCTGTGGCCCCAGCATCGATAGTGAGGATGGCACCCGTGATCCATCTTGCCTCATCGCCCGCCAGGAAGCGAATGGCACTTGCGCAGTCCCATGCGTTTCCCTCTGTCTTAAGGAGACTTCTGCTTTTACGGGCCTCTCGCATCTCGGCGTTCATCCCGCCGTTCATCATGGGCGTAAAGAGCATTCCTAATCAGAAGCATCCGTCAGTCTCGTTCTGCATCAATTAGGCACCGAGACTTACCAGGGCAGACACAATTCACCCTGATCCCCTCGGGACCATGATGCGCAGCCATCGCCCTCGTCATATTGACGACGGCTCCCTTGCTAGTTGGATACAACAGATGCGGTGTACCTCCTCTCAGCCCGGCGACGGACCCAATGTTGACGATACTGCCGCGGACCGGATTCTCCTCTGTCTTTTCGTTTTGCAGCATGGCAGGGATAGCATACTTGGCCATCAACATCATGCTTGTCACATTGATCTGGAGACCCTGAGCCCATGCCTCGGCATCGGTTGTGACTGCGGTCCCCTTGGCACCAATAATGCCAACCACGTTCACCAAGATATCAAGGCGGCCTTGGAATAAAGACATGGCGACATCAACAACGTGCTTGCAGTCTTGTTCAAGTCCAACATCGGCTTGGAGGGCAACCGCCTGGCCTGTCCCGTCACGAGCGCGGTTCATATCATTGATCATCGAGACGGTACGCTGGGCGAGGGCGAGGTCCTTGTCGACGCATAGCACCGAGGCGCCGTCTTCGGCCAAGAGGAGAGAGGTCGCGCGGCCATTGCCGATGTCTGCGCCACGACTGCCAGCCCCGGTCACGATAGCGACCTTTCCGCGAAGGTCTCGGCTCGGCTTGCTCGGAAAACCCCTGGAAGATGTTGTGTATGCCATGGTGTAAGACACGGCGCCGATGACCGAGACACGTCGCAGTCTTGGTAGAGGTGATCCAAAACGGAGACTAGGCTGGCAAATACCCTTTCCCAGTTGTCGGCCACGGCCTAGAACGCTCCCAAGAAACCCGGATACCATGGCTTCTGGGTAAAAGTTTTGACTGGGTTATGGAAGTTGAGACGGCGTTGCAGATGGGGGTGTTCACTTCCCCGCCTTTGGCTCTCCCCCTCAGACATCTGCATTATTAGCTGGCCACGTGTAGGTGCAAGACACGCCAGAGCAACACATTTCTGAGTCTGGAACACGACTCGATCTCCCAGGACCGAAAATAGGACGATTTCCGCGCTTCGCTGATGAAAGACGACTTTGAACTCGACAAGCTCGATAATAACATGAACGCTGCATTGATGGATCAAACTATCTTGGAGGTCGCATCGATCCAGTTTGAGCTTAGGCAGGGTTTAGTTTTCCGTCCATCGATTCGTTTGTGAAATCATGATCAATTTCTTGTGTGGCTACTTGTAGTAAAGCACGCTGCGAGACATGCAACTGGTACTGTTTTGCTGCTTGTTGCTTGTTGCCAAGCCCAACTCAGATTTGGAATTGGGGTTCTCAGCCATAAAAGGGGCTTGTGATAGGAATGAGTTTAAATTCCTTTTGCAACACAGTCGAGCAGCCCACTCCTCTGCATTCCAACAGCGTGACAAACCGCTGCGGTTCTTGTCGTCAACGGCAGACCAGGATTTACCTCGTGGTTTACAGCGTTTATAACTGCAATCTCGTGATCCCGGGGCCAGCCACCATGTCTGTGATGGGCTGTTTCGTTTGACATCAATATTAGACTTTCACATTCAATGATACCTAGGTATACTAATAGCTACTACGCTGGGTATAGCGTTGCCTTACGGCACTTTTTGTTTTATTTTATTTAGTTTTTTTATTTTATTTTTTTGGTTGTATACGATAAGATGCTAATAGCTACCGATCATCGAAACATCAAGCGTCCATTATTTTCTCGTAAGCCTCTTTCGACTATTAGTTCTCCCCTTTGTATCAAGAGCCATCTAATGGCGAAACTGACTTTCAATTATAATGGCGGGTATATTTTGATATCGGCAGTGTCTTCTTGCTGGTAGTAGCCCTTTATTCAGGTACCGATGACTGCCATGGGACAAGAGCTTTCATCTCTTCCCGCGCCGAAAGCCTTGCCTCTCCCGGATGGCTTACTTCTGCCGGCGTCTTCCCGCGCCGAAATCCTCACCTCTCCCGGATGCTTTACCTTGCCCGGAGACCTTCCCTCTCCCGGGTGCCCCACCTCTGCCGAACGTCTCACCTCTCCCGGGCACCTTCCCTGCTCCGCATCCGAGTGCCTTACCTTCGCCGAGCACCCTCCCCGCGCTACAATTTTCACCTCTGCCGCGTCTTCCCGCGCCGAAAGCTTTACCTCTCCTGGGTACCTTTCCTCTCCCGGGCGCCTTCCCCCCCCGCCGAGTGCTTCTCTTCCGCCAGCTTCTTTCCCTTCGCCAAGAGCTTTTCTTCTGCCGAAAACCCTTCTACCCAACCCGGCTACCTCTCCTTCCAAACCTAGTGACATCTTGCCCCCCGCCGGCAGCCTTCTCTTCGTAAAACCCTTTTTTTTCTCGGCGGCCGCTTTTTCAAAACCGGGAAGCCCTTCTTCTTGACTCGGGAACCTCTCCTCCTTCCCACTTTACGCCTCACATCCCTTCCTCAGACCTCTCTCGCAGCTTTTTTCCCTGTTGTCTTCGATTTTCTTGAGGCTCTCACCGACCTTCCTTCATCAATTTCTTCAAGTCGATCATCGACGTAACCGGCCTTTTCAAGGCCATTAACCTCGAGCCGTAAGCCCTCGCAGCGGCCCAGCGACCAGCCAAGGTTTGTTTACTCCCCGTCTAAGCACAATGCCCAGCCAAGCCAACCAAAAGAACACACGCTGACGTACTACACCCAAAGCGACCATGGACCACTTCGCGCAGCCGAAGGCCTGCAAGCTGGTCTACTACTTCGCGTACGGCGACCAGCCTACGGATCGAGCGATGGGATGGCGCGTGTGCTCGCACACGCAGGGATTTTTCGTCCTCCCCGCTCCCGGCCAGCCGATCCACTGGCGGGAGAGCGGCCACGACGTGCCGGCCTGCCTCGCCGACGACATTCGGCGCCTCGGCGCTTTTGGGGCGGGCACCGCCTACTCGGCGGCCAAAGACGGCAACCTTGCCGCCTATATCGCCCGCAAGGAGACGACAACCGCCCAACTAGGGGTAGACCAGGCCTTCGCGGCCCAGCACCAAGCCATCGGCCGCCCCCGCAAACCGCTACCGCAAGCTCCGGGTGCCCGTTCCCCGCCCGAACAAGAGGCATTGGTCGATTTGGCCGAGGGATCAGGCGGCGATCGCATGGCCATCGACGAGGACGACAAGGCTATTCGCGAGGCCGGGCCGAGCCATGCGGGTCGACCGATCCTCCCCTCCTTCTCGGGCTACCGGCCCTTTGCTGGCGTCGGCCAAGGAAATGGTCGTGTTGTTCAACCTCTCGCTGGCCCGTTCGTTGCCCCTGCTGCCGTTCCCGCCGCCGCCGCAGCCGTCGCTGGACCCGCCTCTGCCCCCGACCCTGCCGTTGCCCCCGGCGGTGCATCCGCCATTGCCTCTGCGGTTGCTTCCGCTGTTGCGTCTGCTATCGTTCCTGGGGTCGCGCCGCTGGTCTTTGTCGTCCAGATGGCTTCCGCTGCCCCCGGTGCTCTTCTTGCGCCGGCTGCTTTCCCCGCCTCGTTTGTTCTCCCGGCCCCAGTTGTCCCAGCCGTCCCGGCTGTCCCGGGGTTTCTAGGTGCCCCTGTTTCCCCTGCCCCTGCCCCTGCCGCTCCCGTACCCCGTCCGGGTGCGGGTCCAGATTGGCAGGACGCGGAGCAGATCCGGCTGGTACGCCTCTGGGACCTCGTCGAGAAGAGGAATCTGGACATGCGACGCAAAGTCGTCCACAAGGTACGTCTCGTCCCGGTGTGCTCATCATACTCACATACATGATACGCTAACTTGTGGTCTCTTTTTTTCTGCAGTTGATGGGATCCCGGTCCTTGAACGCGTGTGAGTCGCGCATGTCCATGTTGAAGCTCACTAGCGTGCCGGCAGAGAGCGGCCCCCTTCCTCAAAGTCAGCTCGACGTCTTGCGGTCCAGAATCGACGACGAAGACCAGCAAGATCCGACCATCAGGGAGGGCCTCATCCGCGAACTCAAAAACGCCTGTAGGATTCATTATCCTCAAGAGTATGCCATTTGGGCCATGCTCCGCGGAGAGGCGTAGAGCGGGCTTGGCCGGTATTACTTGATGGCTGACTCGCTTGATGAGCGGCTGCAGTGTGTTAGGGCTTGGCTTTGAAGGAGCAAAGGTGGATGAATTTTGCATTCGACGTGTATTGGGATTCGGATGGCGCTATGGTGATGCATTTCAAAGAGCTGGGCTTGTACCTTTTGGGTGTCTCCAACAACGGGCGATAACCCCTAATCGATTCATTTGGAAGGGTTTTGACAGTCCTTCCAACACCTCACACATCGCCGGATATGCCCCTTTTTTCTGAGTTTATACTGCGGTCATTTTCAATTTGCGGCGGACTGGAATGGGAATTCAAGGCACTTGGAATGTTTGGCTGGGCAGTTGACACCGGGCTCGGAATTTATCCTGTCTCATGTACGTAGACGTTTTGTGCCACTAGTCACTCTCACCATTCCGGCAGGGGAACATAGACCCGCTCGCCGGATAGGGGAGTAAGAGCAAGTTCACTCCTTACCTCCCAGTTTGTCGATACATGGATAATGGGGTCCTCGAGACTCTCTGGTTCCATTCCCCAGTGCCACCGTGGTCAACTTTGTCTCGGAGCTTCTGTCATTGTCCGTTTCGTTTCCCTTGTCATCCTGGAACCAGTCAACACTTGGCGAGACACTAGAATTGAAAAGAATCGACATACCAGCTCAATCCAGGTGGTGTTGTAATTGCGGGGAACGGAGCCATCAGTGGGCATGTTTCCACTCCGCTGCCCCTTGGACGCCACGCCGTCACGAGTGCTGTAGCCGCTGCTGTCGTTGGCCGAGGACTTGTGATTTTGCCTCCAGCGTAGGTAGAATGGCCGAAGCATGGGGATGTTGATGCAGATGCCAGCGAGGTTGAGCTCCACGGTGCAGAGGTTGAAGGTAGTTAGCGAGGTGCCAGTGAAGTTGCCGAAAATGTCAATGACAAAGATTTGCCAGAATCGGACAATGCCAATGATTACGCACCTATAGTTGTTAGAAGCTTATACTATATGTAGGGCTGGGTACCCAATAGGTGATAGGTGCGTACGCAAGCCCGATGGCAAAGCAGCTCATGACTGCGACCTTCTCCGCCATTCGCATCTGTAGCTTCCACACCGTCGACATGGGCAGGACGATAATCATAATATCGGTCAAGACGTTGGTCATGATGAGGCACTTGAGCAACAGAAGCTGGTCCATGCAGTGGCCAATACGCTTCAGTGTCCATTGCTGCGAAACAGGGTCGCAGAGGAAGGTGAAGACGAAAGTGAAGACTATGCCCCAGACCACGACGATGGCACCGACGATGTAGATCCAGATCTTGAGCTGGTGGTAGAAGGCCCGGTAGTAGAACCAGAGCTGGCTTACTTTCAGGGCAGCCAGTGTCCACAGGTATACCAGGGTAAAAACAAATGTGATTTTGAGGCAGAACTCCAAGTTGTTTAGCACTGCAACATGGCACAAGTCAGCGATTGCATAGCACGACGCGAGGATGTGTGACGCCTCACACTTGGGGAAGAGCTCAGAGTTTGGGTCGAGGTCGTAGCCCACACCGGAGATAGACACTACATGATGGGTTAGCGTTGTTGGTTTTATCTATTGGGGGTGTCGGAAAGTCTCACCTGCAACGTTGAAGTATATGGTGAATCCAGAAAAGAACCGTGTGTGGGTTAGAACACGCCTGATATTATTTATTCAATGGTACCTAGGCCAACTCACACATGCTAGGACGGCCAAGGCATCGTCAAGACCGATGCCAATGCCACGATGCCGACCTAGAAGCCTGAAGCCCATTGTGACAACAAAAATGACCCACAAGAAACAAATGCCCACGATGGCGCTGCGGGCATGGCCCGTCATGGGAATATCCACTCTTCCTGTCATCTTGTCAAGCGAGTGCGGGGATGGCAACAGTGAGAAGGCGCTGATGAAAATCGCGTCACGAGGAGGTTGGAGATACATACATGGGACCGTCTTTCCAGCAGGAGAGCGATCATCCACAAGTTTCCCATCGCAGAGCACGACTGCCATCCCTTAGGGTGCTCGGGTGCTGTAGTGGGGCCGTTTTTAGCGTGGTACTCTCAGCTGTTAGCGAATCCCTCTTTATCAGAAGTATCCCTAAAAAAAAAAACTTCAAGGTGGTGATGCTATGTCATGTTTTTTTTCTTGCTAATTTCAGGGCGTTTTGGGCGAAAGCTTGGTATCTCCCCCGTCTCCGGAGGCTGCTTGGAGGACGGGAGTGATCCGGAGGAGCCGTCGAGTGCCGTCTCTGTGACGCCCCGGGCTGCACTGCCGACCGCGCACGGTTGGGAACTGTAAATTGAGAGACAAGGCATGGGCTTGCGGTCCACCTTGTAGAATAGGTTTGTGTAGCATTGGGCGCGGGAGCGAGAATCCCTCGCCTAGCTTCACCCAAGCCCCCCGGGTCCGACCAAATACCTTTCTCTGCTCGCTATATCTCGTCGATCGCGCTGTCACACCCAAGCGGTTGACAAAAAAAAAAAAACCGAACAGCAAAAGGCCAGTGGTCCGTGTCAGCGGCTGCGCACTAACAGACCCTACCAATTTTGCAACATTCGATTACCTTCGGCTCACACCACCACCACCACCACAGCGACGATGCAATGGGTCCGTACTACCCTACACCAGTGAAAGCACACCTTGGAACGGCTGCATATCTAGAAACCCCACCGTGTCCCGTTCTTTAAGGCCGACCTACTCCGGCAGTTCGGTATCCACAGCAGAACACAAGGTTGGGAGATCCTTCGTCATGGCAATGACCGGCGACATCCCAGCCTCGAAACACGAGGGCGAAAGCCTCTCATCTCGGCGGAAGATTTACGCAAAATGGAAGAAATCATCTGGTAGTATGGCTACCAGGCGCGTACCTTAAAACTGGTAGGGCCTTGCCAATATGGTCGGTATTCAAGCATCCGCTAGAATGGTCGAACGAGCGATAGGTACGTTACAATATCGCAAATGTATCGCCTGCCAAAAAGGATTTGTGCCGCCATCAAACGCAAAAAGGCGGGTTCAAGGTGCCAAACTCGCCCTACAACTCGGCCCTCACACGAAAAATTGGCGTGATATTCGCTGGTCAGACGAATGCCATTGTGGAGTGTTTTTCGAGGAAAAGGCCCGAATTATTAGGAAGCCGGACGAAGGATACTATCCGGACTGTATTCATCATGAGGAAGAACCACTGAAAGAAACGGAAATCCGAAGATATCACGTTTGGGCGGCGGCCGTTGGATGGAATTTTAAATCTGAGATGTATTTTTACGAAATTCCAACAAATATTAACAGAAAGATGAGCTTACAGATCTATCGCGGTGAGATTTTGGAGAAAGTTGTTAGCCCCTGGCTTTCCCGTGGTGATACCTTTATATTGGAAGAAGATGGAGATTCTGGGCATGGAGGTGGAAATACGAATCGAAATATTATCGTGAAGGAGTGGAAAGCGAAGCATGGATTGAAGTATTATTTTAATACCCCCGGTTCTCCTGATCTGTCGCCAATTGAGAATTGTTGGAGGGGTGTAAAGCAGTATATCCGTGCGGGTCTTCGCATTGGATTCGATACCAAGGAGCTGGCGTTGGAAGGATGGAGGCGATTAAGCCAGGAGAAAATAAATGGGTATGTGGATTCCATGGTAAGGAGGATGCAAGATGTGTTAGAGGGTGAGGGTTGATGGCTGGGTGGTAGAATCTAAGTACATAGTGGTACTTAGATTTGTATGTAAATTTTTCTTTGCAGACTTGTACTGCGAAGTGATATGTTCGGTTTTTTCTGGCAACCGGTTGACACCGTTGACAACCGCTGTCAAACTGCTGCCCCGTGGCGAACCGCTAACTGTCTCGAGAGTCCAGAATCAGGACGACATGTCTATGCTGCGCGATACGACACCCGATTCGAAGAGGAACGAAAAGAAGCAAGACGCAATATTCTCCAATATTCTGTGCCGTTTCCGTCTGCGACATTCAGGCACATCATTGGCACACGGGAATGGAGACTGTAACATGGCAATTAGTGGGGGTGGATAATGCAGAACTCGACGGGACCGTCATATAAGCACGTGCAGAACTCGCGGGTGCATTGCGACCTCGACGACCCCCTCGCCAAGTCTCTGCAGTCTTGTCTGTCTCTAAAGTCCCTGTCTTGTCCCATTGAGCTCGGCAGAGACAGAAAGCCATGGACTCGAAACCGGCCAGCATCCGGCTGGTTTTGGACGGCCTGAGCGCCCTGCTCTCCCCTGCCGCCATTCTCTCCTTGGCCGGCCTCTGGATTAGCTACCGTGTTCTTATCGCCCTCTACAACATCTCGCCCTTCCATCCGCTGGCTCGATTCCCCGGACCCAAGATTGCTGCGACCAGCTATCTCTATGAGGCTTACTACGACTGGATCCTCGTGGGGAGATATGGAACCGTGATCCGCGAGATGCACGAGCGCTATGGTTCGTTGTCAATGTCGGCATGGAACATGCATGGAGTCGAGCTACCGTGCTGACAGCCTGACGCAGGGCCCATCGTGAGAATTAACCCCGACGAGCTCCACTGCTCCGACCCGCTCTTTACCGACGAGATCTACGCCGGCCCGGGCCGCATCAGAGACAAATGGCAACATCAGCTAAATACAGGCGGCGCCGGTCCCGTGTCCGTGACCGGCTTCTCTACTGTCCACCACGAGCTCCACCGCATGCGCAAGGGCGCCCTCTCGCGCTTCTTCTCGCGCCAGCAGACGCTGAAGCTCGAGGGCGAGGTGCTTGACTTCGCGCAGATGACCACGGACAAGTTGCTGCGCTCGTCCGGGAAAGAGCCGTTTAATATTAAGGAGGCCTTCAACTGCTTCACAGCTGATGTCATTTCTCAATACGCCTTTAGTGAGTCCATGGGCTTCGTCGCCCAGGAGGGCTGGGAGCCCAACTTCGCGACCTGGGTCAGGTCCTTCTTCAAGAGCGCCTACATGATGAGGCATAACGCGCTCGGGAGAAAGATTGCGCAGGTTCTTCCCATGATGGCCGACTACCTCGGCGAAGACGTCAAGAATGTGATGCGCCAGATGAATGTGGTGATTCCGGGACACATCAAGAAGGCGCTGAACGATCCGGATAATGGCAGAGTGTTTGCCGACCTCGTCCAGTCCAAGTTGCTGCCCGAGTCCGAACTGTCAATGTACCGCCTCTCTGGCGAGGGCTTCAACTTCTTGCTTGCTGGGACCGAAACAACTGCCGTATGTTACCGCCGCTGCCATATACCGCCACTAGCTAAAGACTAACATGTCATCGCAGGCCACCCTCACTGTTATCACATTCTGGCTCCTCTCCAAGCCTGCCATCTACAAGCGTCTGATGGAAGACCTCAAAGGCCTCACCCCCGACACGCTCAAGTGGACCGAGCTCGAGCAGCGACCATATCTTTGGGCTATCATCCACGAGGCGCTTCGCGTCATGCCCGGCGTTTCCCATCGGTCGGCGAGAATCGCGCGCGAGGAGGACCTAGTGTACAGGAGCCAGGATGGCAAGGTCGAATGGGTCATCCCGAGAGGCACCCCAATCGGCATGACGTCCATGATTAACCACTGGAACACGGACTTGTTCCCTAACCCCGACCGCTTCACCCCCGAGCGATGGCTTGTGGATGGGCAGCCGAACTACAAGCTGCAGAAGTTTTTGCTCTCGTTTGGCAAGGGGAGTCGGTCGTGTGTTGGCGAAAAGTAAGTCCATTCCTCCAATGTCGTTGTCCTGCTGAGTGAAATAATGCTGATGAGGTGTTTTAGTCTGGGATATTGTGAGCTCTATGTCATGGCGGCCCTGATGGCGATGCGCATCATTCCCAGAGCCACTCTGTTTGAGACCACCATCGAGCATATCACGTATGACCACGACATGATTGTGCTGCAAACAAAGAAGGGTTCCATTTCCGTTCGCATCAAGATTGACTGATCGTACCTGCCGTCACTCACCTTGTCTAATTGATGGATCTTATGGGCACATCAATTACGAATCTTGTCTGGCCTGTGATTCGCAGGATCATCCTTGAAGATGGCAAGGCCGTGATCGCGCCTCCCTCCCAGCAAATAACTCAGTCCTATAGGATATGTTTTGGGTTTATGGAAAAGTAAGTAGGATACCTCAAGCTGTAGTTAGTCCCGTTCCCTTACCGGCGCTCGAGGATAAGATCAGGAATGTTTAATCTCTGATCAATGCAGTCTCGGACGCAATGGAAGCGGCAGCTCGCGAAATAGGCTGTAATTCACCTTTTTATTCAAGCACCTTCACCGTAATTGCTGGAGAGAGAAGTCGTGGCACGGTTCCAATGTGCCTATTGTGAGAGGGCACATCGTGAAAGCGTCGTGAGTCAATCCGGACTGCGAAATTGAGGACGGAGATGCTGCTTGTGCGCATCATCGAAACACCAAGCGCAGTGAGGATGTATGAGAGGTGGCTGCGATGCCCGCCCCCCTGGGGTGCCTTCCTCTGCCAATGGTGCTTGTGCTGCGGAGCGGAGGCTTTTGTTAGCCCGGGGTGCTAGTTAGTTGCCGGATGACTCCTGCCCGCCTTGACACCATACGACTCCACATTTAGGTACCCCTGCTAGGTTCCGAAGTTGGTAAGGTCGCCACGCTCACAACAAGTTGCATCAGCTCAAACGACGCTCTCAGTTACCCGTGGATACCTAGGTACGAGCTGAACCTAAAGCTTCCCCGGTCAGGGCAGGTTTGATGGTTGACTTACCACGCCTCCGTTGACCTACAAAAGCGGCCGGCCCCCATCAAACCCGATTATTATCAGCAGTACACATCATCACCAGTGCCGTATTATCAGCAAACAGCCGTGGCGTCTACCAGCTCCACGACAGTGACCGACATGGACCTCCTGATCCTCACCGACGCCACCGCGTCCATGACCACCTACCTTCGGTCGCTCAACCAGTCGCTTCAGGACATCATTCGCATATCATCTCTAACAGGATGCTTCTCCCGAATTGGTGTTATGGCCTATCGTGACTATTACAAAGGCAAGCTCACCGAATGGTCGGGCTGGCACAGCCGCGACTCCGAGTCGGACATCGACCAAGACGGCTTGCTCAGTTTCGCACGCGGCCTTTCTGCCTCCCACGGAGGAGACTGGCCCGAGGCGACGAAGACCGGCCTCGCCCACTGCTACCAGGTCATGCGCGGGGACGCCAAAACGATCATCCTCCTCTATACCGATGCCCCTCCCCACACGCCCAACACAGGGGGCACATATCATGATGCCGAACAGACCAGGCTGAAGCTTGGAACTCATTACGGCAGCTCTACGACCTCGTTCGCCGATTGGGCTCTGGCCACCCGCATGCTACGAGATGGAGGGAAGCAAGCCCAGGTCTTCGCCGTAGTGCAGCCCGGCGGTTATCATAATGTTGAAACCCTCTCATTATACACCTTTCTTTGTGAGGTCACCGGCGGAGCCTGTCTGCATCTGAAAAGCTCGCCTTCGTCTGAAAGCATTTCGCAGCTAACTGTCGCTCTTCTTATGGCCTGGATGGGCGTCGAGAAAGAGGGAGCCAAGTTGGACAGCCAAGAGGTTGCCGAGCGTGTTGCATACAAGGACAAGAGTGCGATAGACCTGGTTGTCTCTGAGAATTCCAGCAGCGCCACTCTGTACTTTCTCGCATCAGCGGGGCACTCCGGTACTCAACAGTTCCGAGATAACCTCGAATATGTCTCCCTGACGATGGAAAACATGGCCCAGCTCATCCCGCACCGAGAGAACAGAGTTGCCGACTTCTCTCAGAGGTATACCACTGATACCACAGGGAGCTACCGAAACCTGGTAGTTGCCCAAATCGGCGAGCTTATCGATGCAGACGTCGCTGCAATAGCCCTCAACCCTGTGTTCGGCACCCTCTGGCGTGCCATTTGCAATGACCGGCTCAATCCTATGCGAGACGACTTGATCGCCAGTTTTAGCCTTCGCGTCAGCCAAATATCCGACGAGGAGAAAAAGAAACGCATGGCCGCATGGCTGGAAGAATCGTATGACCGTGCCGGGGAGATTACAGCGGTTCTCAATTCGATCCCCGATGACGCCATGTTCCCATGTGTCTTTCTTGATCCGACCTTAGACTTTGGCAAAGAGCAGGCCGGGGCTGAAGGTGGTGTCCCCTCTCAACTCACCCGTGACGAGTTGCTGGAAATCGGGCGGTCCTGTGATCCCAGGGTACTAGGCCGTCTGGGCCGAGTTCTAACGCGATTGACTTATGTAAAGTCAGAGAAGGACATGCCTCTCCACATCAAGGGCATCCCGTCAGATCAAGTTCCCCGGATCCCCATGGCGTTGGCGCGGCCTAAGCACAAGCGCATGTTTTGGCGATTACTTCTGCATTGCGTTATTCCGGGCACCATGCTCTCCTTTCGTCCTGCGGCCCTCTTGGCTGCCCTCAGCGTGCGCATGGGAATACGACCGCTCGGAGACGTGGCATACGCCGAGCTTCTCGCGTGGAAGGATAAGTGGAACAATTTGGAAATCCCGGAGACTTGGAACACCAGTTGCCTTTCACTCATCCTGGAGGCAGACAGCAAGGTTCAGGCCTTGCTTCCATCCAAAGAGGCAGTACTGGGAGAGGCCGACCGCAAGCTCTTCAAGACACTGATAGATTACAAGCTGCTCGAGGCTAACCTTGACACAACATTGACGGCCAAGGTTGGCTGGCGCCCCGAGAAAACCGAAATGCCGTTGGGCCCAGTAGTTATCTGCAGGCGGTGCCAGTACCCGAGATCAGTGACGGTGATGGGCAAAGGCGGGATTTGCGGCATGTGTGATCTTGCTCAATGGCGCGGCTGCGAGAAAGAACAAGAGGCTGCAGTCCATGTGCGCGCCTCCAAGAATGACAACGAGGCTAGCATTGCGACATGGTTTGAGTGCTACGTCGCCGACTGCCGAGCGCAGTATATCGTCTACTGGCTAGAACACTTGAAAGTTCGGCCCAAGTGTCATTACTGTCGCGAGGGCGGCCAGAAAGCCCCATGTGTCGAATGTACCGAATGCTTGAGCCGTGTTATTTGGCCGGAAGAGTACCGCCCCGCCGATTTCAGCGAGAAGGAATTTCGATGTGTGGGGTGCACCAGCAATATGTCCACTATCATCGAGAATGAGACCGCCGCGCGAAAACTCTCGGCCGAAAATGGCGGGATCGACTGGCTCCTCCGCAACTCGGACGAAAAGATCTCGAAGCCTCTCAGCGGGTGCTCCCTCTTCAAGATGCTCTCCGCCGCTAGTCTAGATGAATTCGCTAATAAAGTTGAGGTTTTCCCATGCATCGAAGGTCCTGAGCTCCGCATCAAGGGCAAGCTTGTACGCAACGTTGCCGACTTGATTGGGTGTCTTCGTGGTTGGGTCGAGTCCCGGCGCGTAGAAAATGGCACCTGTTCTCTCTGCATCGAAAGTTTCCGAAAGTCCAGCCTCCGCCCTGGCTGCCTTCGACAAGGCTGCAAGGAGGTTATATGCGGCGATTGCTGTTCTTCGTGGTATGGTATCAACAAACGAGGATCGGTTATCAATACTGCCGCGCTCAACTGCCCGTTTTGTCGGAGGCGACCTTCGACTCGAGCGACTGCACTACCGCGTGAGGTCAAAACGCTGGGCGGGTTGCGGGATGCAGTGGCCGAAGAAGGGTCGTGGATTTATGGCTGGTGCGATAAATGTGGATTGGCCAAGAGGTTCCTCGAAAGAGTGTGTGCGGTAGGGGCTCCGGCCGAGGTCAACTCATGGATCTGTGAAGATTGTCAAAGTGCAAGTGCGGGGGAGCTGTCGAGCATCAAGGAGTGCCCTGGGTGCAAGACTAAGACAGAGAAGATGGGCGGGTGCCACCACATGGCTTGCTCTGTCCCAAACTGTGGAGCGCATTGGTGCTGGAAATGTGGCGAGCAAGTGGAAGAGGAATTGATATATGTGCATATCACAACTGCCCACGGGGGCTTGTACGATGAGGAGGAGGAGGAGGAGGAGGATGAGGAGGAGCAGGAGGGCGATTGGGAGGAATGGCTTGAGGCATAGCGCCATCTTCCATACACAAGTAATAGGGTGTTGTAGCGATGAAGCAGTGCTTTTCACCTAATACAAGTCATTGAAATGAATCAAGAGGCCTTTTCCGTGTCACCGTGTGAAAATATCCCTAAAAGTTGCTCAGTAGATGCTGAGATACTCCGTTGAAGACATGTACCAAATCCCATGCCCAAAGAGTCATTACCACTGGCATTGTGTCAACAAGATCTCTCCATCGATATATACCGACCCATCCAAGACGTTCCTAACACACAGCTTTTGGCTATTGACTCTCACTCGACAGAGTCGGGGCCACTGCTTCAGAGTTCCGGTGGCTCAGCTGCCGTATTAATGGCCAGGGCATCGCTACTCTGAGCGTACTCTGCCAAAAAAAAAGGGGTATGTTGGAGGATGTCAGTAGAGTTTATATGGGTATGGAGGAGGTAGCGCGAGGGGTTGTCAAAGACTCGGTGGATCTGGAATCCTTTTGTGTGCCGACCGTAGTAGGGGGGGTGGCGGTACCGTTCATGGATGGGCATGGCGGGTAGATGGGGACTAGCCATGTTGATTCGGTTAGCCAGGTTGACGATGTGAGTCGGACAGGGAGGGGAAGTGTTGGATAGAGTGGGTCTGTGCCAGCGCCCTGAGGGCCGCAAACTCCAGAGAGGGAGTTGGTTGCCCCGGAATCATCTGAAGCTGGGTGTGAGACTGAGCTGGAGTAGGCGTCGCTTTTAGTCAAGCTACCGGTGGTATTTGCGTGGGGACGGGTGATTGTTACGAAGACCGTCGTTGTCGTTATTGAGAACGTATACAGGGTTTTGAGCGTAGTCGATGCAGCCGTGGAGTTCGCAGCCGTCGGATCAGCAATGCTGCCGAAGGTAACGGCGGCGGCAAAGGCAAATGGCCATAGTCGTTTCATTGAAATCGTCATTGTGGTCAGATTTTGTTACAAGTTTTGATTGATGATAGTTTAACTTCAAGAGTCGTGAGTTGAAGTTGCTGAAACCGCACATGTATGCTGCTTTTATAGAGGTGCCTAGACTCACCTGGGCTTCCCTTCTTGAATCCCATGCAAAGTTTTTTTGTTTGTGAGTTTGCACTGCCTATGCAACTTATTTGCCCCGGGTTTCATGAACTGTCAGATGATAAGGGAACACGACGCAGGCAATGAGGGCGGCCACGGGAAATTGATTGGTGTTTATCTATGACTTTGTGAGTTCCGTGTTTGCCGGGTTGATCTTTGGAAAAATAATGTATTACAGACGTCGCTGGCTTCTCTCACCCACAACAAATACTTTCTGGTGTGTGTGTGTGTGTGACACATCCATCATCGAGTGAAAACTCCGGTTTCATGGCTCGGTGCTGTTCACAACTGGTGGCTACCAAAAGGCAAGTGGGTCTGAAGCAGCTACAGGTAAGTACTGCCTGCCATGGCCAGTAGTAGCCGCATCAATCTTCTTGGGTGTTGTCCCTTCCCAAAATTATTCCCAGCGACACACGCTGAAGGAAGCAGGATCCACAGCCGTCGTCATTTTGCGCGCACTTCATGCACTTTGCAGCACATCAAAACCAGGTTATCAGTGGTAGATTTTTGGAAAGGAATCTCTAAACCCAGCGCCCACTGATACCCGACATACCCCATGCTGCAGATGGCGTGACGGGAGGGGACTTATTGATCCCTTCGCGCAACCTCGATGTCAAGGTCATTCGATGTATCTCCGTTCGCCACCTCGCCCCCCATGGCGTCTTGCACGCTCAATCTTTTCGAATCCGCAGGTCCTGGGTTTCGCGGGGTACACCTAGCTTGCGGGACGAATAGGCAAAATGAGCCATGGCAATCTACGTCGATATACCCGATCGCCTCGATTGGAGTCTGCGGCTATTGACGTGCAAAACCTCCTGGCACCTGCCGTGTCACGAACCACTCATTCTGCTGCATTCTTCGGACAGGGAAACCCCGGAACGAAGCTTGTTTGTGTCTAATAATAGGAGCCGCCCCAATAACATGGCGATTGCTTTTCATCTAGCACCCCCCCTTCCCCCCCCCCCCCTTTGCCCGATGAGAATTATACGACACTGCAGGCGGCGAACTTATTGTTGCCGCACCTGTCACTCAGCTTTTAGAGAGACGCAAGGCACAAAAGGCGGGTACACTGTCGGACTTCCGGGCTATCAACAAAAGAGCCAAGACCGGATTGTAAAGTCAGCTGGAACATGCTCCCCATTCGACGAGCTCACAGCCAAGCCTTGTTGATATCCATCACACGGTCCAAACTCCCTATTTGGTCACGGCGGCCAGGCTGAATTCAAGACCCCTATATCGTACCGTCCAAAAAACTCCCCACGATTAATCTAACAACACTTAGTCGCACAAGGCCCCATGACCCGGTCATTGGGAACCGCATAGAGGAGCTTTTAGTCGTGAGGTGTAGCATTGCTATATTTCCGAGACTAATGCGCCATGTCCTGTTCATCCCGATGCCGCCCTATATGTCTGCGCCACTACCCCAGACTTTTACGACCACGAGGTGGTAGACCGTCGCAGTTTTTTTTTCGACAATCCTCAAGGGTAGGCTCATTCGTTTGGTCCAACCCCTTCAAACCAGCACCATGTACTCTGCCGGTCCTTTGTGGTTCTTGCTGGCCGCGCTTGTGGTCAGCGTGTCGGCACAGAATGAGATTCAGCAAGGATGCAGCTGCTCTGGACTCGATTACACAAATGGAGGATCCTACTTAATAGACGGCAATTCAGACTCAAACTTTACTTTCACATCCGTGTTTAACGGTACGTCCATTTACATCCTGGCTGAGATACGGAAACTATACTGACAAGTAACCCAGGAGCTTGTTTTGATGCTACGATCGTTCCTATTCTCATCTCACCCGAGGGATATGGTTACCAGTGCTCGGTTATCCAGTCCGGCTTGGATGGAGTGGAGCAGCCTTCAGTATGGTAAGATCGGTAGTCTTTCAATTATGGAGACCGAGCTGACTGGTGCCTAGCGATATTGTCTACGCGAATATGAACGATGGCAGCTGGGCCGTTGTTGTACAAGCACCGGAGCACGACTTTGTCGTTCAACGAGAGTTCAATCTTACAGCTGGAGGTGCTGCAAACACTGTCGTCATTACGGTTTGTCAACTTTGACTTAACCCTCCCTCTCGGAGTTGCCACTGATATCAAGTAGATCACGCCCACGTTGACAGTAGGGGTGACAAGCACCATCCCAGGGACAAGTAAAGCCAAATATGGTCTGTTTCCATCACAACTTTGCTGACAACCATGTGTACAGCGGAAACAAACTGGATTGTGGAGACTGAGACGGAATATGCAGAACCTGAGATTGTCACGGGCGACTGTTATCTGCAAACGGACACCGTCTTCTCTTACATCCCAGGACCTGTCACCCATTATGTGTCAACAATCGCACGCTGGTCCACGGTAGGCGCCGTCACGCAATACTATCAGACAACGGTGACACAGTGGGCATACTGCCACTGGCCCGAAACCCCTTCCAAGGACATTCCGCGGCCAACGACGTACCGTACCTGGACGCGTGAGCCCACCCAGCGAACTACAACGACTCGCCGAACCACCCGGCCGACCATTACAACTGTTATCACGACGATCCGACCCCCTACCCGCACGCCCACGCCAACTCCGCCGCAGATCACAACTGTTACCCGACGTCCGACCTCGACGCGGCGCACGACGAGCCAGCCCGGCACCGTCACGGTCCGCCCAACGACAACACGACGCCCAACCGACACTACACCCACCTCTCGCCGTACAACAAACACCCCAGGCATTACCACGCGTACCATCGTTACCACCAGGCGCCAAACAGACCCGCCGCGGCCGACAACGACTCAACGTCAGCCCAGCTTTACCATCATCACGACGCGGACGGTTCAGCCAACAACACGGCGTACAACACAGCAGCAGCCTACCACCCGCCAGACCAACATACCTGGAATCTCAACTACTACCATCAGAGGAGGCGGAGGAGGTGGCGGCGGGGGCCAGCAGCCGACAACAACTATCCGACGACCGACAACAACACAACAGCAGCCGCAGCCCACCACCCGCCAAACCAATATACCTGGCATCTCAACCACCACCATCAGAGGAGGCGGAGGTGGCGGCGGCGGCGGGGCCAGCAGCCGACAACGACCGTTCGGCGACCGACAACAACACAGCAGCAGCCCCAGCCCACAACACGACGGCAGACGACCCCGGGGATCGTCACCACCACCATCAGAGGAGGTGGCGGAGGCGGAGGCGGGAACCAGCCGACTACGAGGCAGCAGCCCACCACCCGCCAGGGGGGAGGCGGCGGGAACCTGCCGACAACGAGGAACAACCCCCAGCCTACGACAAGAAACAATCCACAACCAACTACAAGGAACAACCCGCAGCCCACTACAAGAAACAATCCGCAACCCACCACAAGGAACAATCCGCAACCCACCACAAGGAACAACCCTCAGCCTACAACGAGGCAGGGAGGCGGTGGCGGTAACCAGCCCACAACGCGGGCGGGAGGCGGCGGTGGAGGAGGTGCTCAGCCAACCCGTGGTGGAGGTGGAAACCAGCCCACCACACGGGCTGGCGGTGGAGGTGGAGGTGGAGGAACTCAGCCAACCCGGGGTGGAGGTGGCGGAGGCGGAGGGACCCGTCCGACCAGCCGTCGACCCGGTGACGAAGAACCGGCGCCTCTTGTCACTGCTGCACCTGAGCCTGTTGCTCGTCGTGCGCCTGCAGGAGCTGCCGATATCACAAGCACAGTGTATGACACCAACACGGTGACGAGGACGATTGTCGAGGTTGAGGAGGGCGAGCCGTATACTGAGATCGGTGAGTCTCTGCGCACACTATGTCCACCCAAATTATGCTAACAACTGTAATTTCAAGATTACTACACCACCACGGAGACATAGTAAGCTTTCATATCCCCTCCCTTGATCAGGACACCAGGCACTGACAAACTCGCAGCTACCCACCAGACCAGACAGTCTGCGAGGCTGAGACCACCGAGACACAGTATTACCAGGGACCGCCGCAGACAGTCTGGGACATTAACTACGTGACGTACTATACCTTTGCGACGGTTTGGATTGGGTATGTTGACCCCCATTTCCCTCCCCTTGTTACCCCTGGCTGCGATCAGGCCTGCAGGGTTGGGGCTCAGACTGAGCTAACCACCAATCACAAACAGCCAAACCCAAACGAGCACAGCGACAGATTACAACGCCATGACACGGTGTGCTCAAGGAGGTGGATGGTACGCTCCTTAATGCCGTAATTCGACATTTCTTTTTGCCTGGTCGGGTTTGCAAAACGGAGGTGGGATCAGGACAGGACATCGGCATGCATAGAACGGATATTTCTTATATCGTGTCTTTACAACTTCATGCATTTTAATTCAATAACTCTTAGTTTTATGAGCCAATCAAGGCGAAACAGTATTCTACATTCCCTACTAGCGTTTAACGACACTGGCACAGCCTATAGTGGTGCTAGTGTTCTTCAAAGGGATTAACCTTCAACGGGATTAACCTTCAAAATGGAGACAGCCCGCCAAGACAAAAACTGAAGCCGCAAATGCAGGAGATAGTCTTATTGCTGATATCCTAGGCTCAAGAAAATGTCTAATGTAGGTAGCTAACAATAATGGTTGTGTTACAGCAAGCCAATAAATGTCACAAGATCATGCAGCAATCCGAACCCCCCTTCCGGTAAGAACACAACTGAGCAAGACCACCACAATAGCCGGCCAACTTCCGAGGCGGAAAGGACAGTGTAAATAAAAATGAAATGAGAAATGATGGAACAGAAGCGAGATGGAAAAAGTCTGTGTTATAGGTACATGGTGGGGGGCCAGATCTTCCTCAAGATGGCGCCATGGAACCCTGAGCCAATCGCCGGCTGGTAAACGTAATGTCATGTCGTGCATTCTTGACTGTGGTAATGCAGTTTCACCGCTCGATGGCCAGAGTGGTGTTTGCAGTCCGGACAAAAGCGTAGACACTAGATGCATCGACGTCTGGGGTTTTCAAGATGGTTCTGTCTACAACCCAGACAAATCTCTCAAATGCATCATCGTTCTTGTTGCAGAACTCGATGTGAAAATCTTTTGCATCCAGCCGGTTGTTGCCACCAACACCCAGGGGCGCCAACTCTGCCATAGACATCGCGAAGGTCATTTTGATGCTCTGATCAGAGTTGAACGCCCCCTTCGATACTCGTAAGGGGTAGGGATAACCATTGCCGTACAGTCGAAACTGTAAACACGGTATTCCAGAAGGATCTTCAAATGTGGAGTGCTTTCCCTTGGAGACCATCGCGAAAACGCCTTCGGCAATCTGATAGGTACCGACACAAGCTTTGAAAGCCTCCGGATCTGCCAACTGCGGGAACTCAGCAGTAAGCGATTGCTCGTAGTGGCATACATCCCACAGGTAGCTGCTCGCAAGGCTTTTGGCAAGAACCTTGAACGCCTCACACCGTTGCTCAAATGCGGGTTCGTCGTAGGTAGCCATCGTCATGCCCACGAGGTTGGCAATGTCGACGACAAAACCCCGGGTGTTGCTCAAGACGACCGTAGCTCTCTTTCGCTCCAAATCCAGCATGCAGAATGATGTCGCGCCAACCATGTTGCCTCCGTGGTGAAGAGTCAGCCTCTGATCCTCTGATAGCCTGGTTTGTTGGAAGAAAGGCCAGGCTCGGTAGATATCGGCTTCATTCTTCCCTAGCTTTCCCATGGCCTTCTCCAGTCGTCGTGCGTTATCTCCGTCAGCTCCTGGCCATCGCGGCCGGGGCGAGGCATGTTCTGTCTCCCAAGGAACCATGGCTGTGCTCCACCCGGCGGCGTAGGCGCAAGTTGTGCTCTGCACCATACTCTCGATGTATCTCTGCACGGTGACCATGCCGCGTTCGACTTCGGGAAGCCTCTTCAAGTCGACGCCGGACTTTCGGTGAACAGGATAGTGGTAGATGTCGATGAACTTGCAGTAAAACTTCAGTAAGTCTGTGACCGATGACATGATACCAGCAGCCGCACCAAGTGGTGTAGACTTCAGATCCTCAGCGGCGTGAGTCACCTGCGAGGGCTTGACCTGGACAGGCTTGAGGGGCCGCATTTCATTCTCGACGTATTGGAGAACAACATCATACTCAAAACTACTCCCCAGATCGCTCTGTCTGTGGCGCAACTCTTCCAGTGGCTCCTTGACAGAAACTGAGTGCGACTTGGCGAACCTGTTGGATCTATCGCGCTCTTCTGGATTGGTGAGACCAGCGATGGTGCTGCTCATACCCAGTGGCTGCAGAATCTTATGCCGTATGAATTCGGCCCATGTAGTTCCGGTCTTTTTCTCAACAATCGTGGCTGCTAACGCAAAACCTTCGTTGCAATAGTTGCGCGCGTTGGCAAAGTCGTTGGCGGTCTTGAAGCTCCCGCTGGGAGGTAGCTTCCCGAGGAGCGCGAGGATCGGCGACACTGTCTTCCAGGGCATGTCGCCTTCTGGGCTTTCCCAGAAATTGGTGCATTTCGGGAACTCGGTACGATTGTCGAGCAAATCGGCAATGGTGAGTTCTCGGTTGGCGTGCCGAAGGGATGTCCGCCCGGCCAACTCGGGCAAAATATCCTTGATGTGGGTGGTAAGCTCAACGTCATACTTTTCGTCGTTGACCATGATGGCGATAGCCAGGGCGATGATCGGCTTCGACATCGAGGAGATCATATAGACAGTATCCTTAGTGGGAGCTTCACCGCAATCGCCGTCGTTCAAAGCTTGGATCGTTCCAAAGTTCATGTTGATGGAGTTGGAGCCGTCGAGGTGGCCAACGGAGAGACCGACGTTGCCATAGTTTGAAGAGAGGTGATTGACCATGTCCATGAAGGCCTGGGACCTCAAGGTATCAGGTGCTGCACCCATTGTCCCAGAGTTATCCTGTCGTGTGTTCGGAGTTAGGCGTAGCTCTTGAGAGCGGGCAGTCAAGCGACGGAGGAGACGGTTTGACTTGTTCGGTGGTCGCTCGTGGTCTAAATGTTGCGTGCCTTGCTGCTTTATGCATCTGCCGGAGTGTGGCTCAACTTCAGGGAGTCGGTCCTCAGTCACGCCTTGCGGCGAACTCGCCCTCTGGGGACTGCTGGAAGGGGGCACTGGGAACAAGGAAGTGACCATAGCCAGGCAGCTGTGGAGGATTTCCTCCACACAGCGGGTCAGGCTTCCTAGAATCAGCATTTCTCCGAATGTCAAAGCGACGAAAAAGAAACGTCCTACAAGGAATACCAGTGCCGAGACTCCAGATACCGAGGGAGGGGCGGCGGTGTGTCCATGGTGCCGTCACGCTTGACAGTGCTCAAGTTGCCTTTTGTATGTTGGTACCGTACCCACAAAAGCCACAGAGAATATGTCCTTGAAAGCAAAAGGCCGCCTCAGGGGGGAGGGGGGCATGGCGTGTTAGCTGCCATGGTGAAAACGGCACAAATCCCGGGAACCTCTCCAGTCCATCCTTCTAGGCTTCTAGGGCCTTCTCCAGGCTCTTCACAACACAGTTCCTAAGCTCCGGTGTTTCGATCCGGCAGCAAACTGACACTGTGGCAGCGCTTGTCGATAATATCCTATCACGGCCGGGCGAGAGACAGCTTCCCAGTCTACTTGATCGACTCCATCCGTCTTCCTCCCTCGAACCAAGCCATGATTCGTCGGGACTCTGTGGGACCGGCGTCCTGGGACATGCTCGGACAGAGATGGTGAGCCAGGATATCAATTTGGGAACGACTGGAAGCGGTCCGAGTTGCCACGCCGATGGCGGCTAAGCTGCTTTGGCCACGCGGAAGTCGTTGATTCACGTTGACGTTCAGCTACCCCGTGGGCAAGGCTTCTTCGGGTGACGAGTCGTTGGGGGCGCGGACAGGCACCTGACGGCAGCGGCACAATATCGATATAGCATTGGCAGAAAGACCGGGGGACAACCGTCGCGTGTAAGGGTAGGACGGCCGCAAAAATAGCTCGTGCCCTGGTATGCCATGAAGGTGCCCTGCTAGTCACCGCAGGCGTGTGCAGCCAGGGTCGTGCTGGACAAGAATCAGGATCTCGGAGCGGCAGCTGCAACCACGATTGGAGACAGCCGGCAGCAATTTACACCAGCCGCAGGAATAACATCCGTGGACAGCAATTGGGAGAATAAGCTGGGGACCTTGGGGACTGGGGGACTTGGGGATTGGGGGATTTGGGAGGTGCTTCGAGACTCAGCAATCGGGACGAGGTCGACGAGGTCGGTGCCACGTTGTGGGAGGGGTCCTGGACCCCTATTCGTGACAGCTACCATGGCTGTCTATATCCTTGCGTCTGGTGTGTCTGGCGTGTCTGGCGTGTTCAAGGAGTGGTGTGCGCAGATGGCCGCAGGTGCAGCGTCTGCCAAGGACATCGATGTGCCCAACCGCCGTAGAACTGCTGATTGCCCACCGATTGCCAGACCGGGCGGGAGGGCAAGGACGTGGGTCAGAATCCACACAGACGAGCAGGAGCCCCGAAGAAGCAACAGCACAACCTGCACCTGCCCTGATAGGACGCATGGCGGCGGCACGCTGTGGTATGACCTCATGGACAGCACGAGCTGAAAATACTTGCCCGGATGCTGAAATGCAGGACCTGAACCACCTGCGTGGTAACAAGACGCCATAGGCTGGTCTGACGACTTACAGTACACTAATTGTCGTTTCCCCTAGTGCCACAGCCCATGGCACACCATAACATCATGACACCCTCGTCAGTCAGTGCTGCATTCCCGACCAAGGATGGCAGCCCCGCGATCAGCCATGACTAGGCGAGTTTCCGAGGCTTCACACCCACTTCCAGAATTTCGGCAGCCAACCAATTGGCTGCTCTTCGACCGTCGCCTTGCCGCGCACCAAGATGGTGTGGATGGTTGAAAACGACGACTCGCCTCGTCTGTGGGACGAAAAAGTCTTCACGAAAGCGACGGTGTATCTTCCAACACCAGCACCAAAGCGGCACTCTGATTCCCCCCGATCGTCAACATCCTCCAGGATCGCCATCCCCAAACCCCTAGTCGATTCCGCCCTGTGAACAGGTTCGCAGTAGTCACGACACTTCCCGATACGGACTCGGACAATCCTTCGCGCGACTAGTCAGCCTGTCTGCAGACAGAATAAGAAAAAATGGCATGCACCTGCACAATAGGCTTCGCAAAAAAAGAAAGAAAAAAACACATTCAAAGACTAAGCTCAACCCCGTACCACCCATCCGCCCGGTAGCGTAGCCCGCAATTCAGCAGCTTCGCGACACGGGAGGCGACGCTAGACGCAGCACAGAAACCTATGTGGCGTTCGACGCGACCCGACCGCACCATCTCGGCAACAAACAACCGAATCGCTGGAGACAACACTGGAGTAGAAGCGCCAAGATCACCTAGAACATGCCATGTCAAGCCATTTGGCCGCCTCACCGCTCCCGACCGGCTGGATGCGATCCGCTATCGCCCTGGTTCGGATGTTTTCGACAGGGCGAGATATATGTCCCGGCCGTTTAGCTGGAGTTGCCTCCGTGTCCCCCTCTGGAGTACCCTTCGAGATTTGGCCGTGTTCCCGGACTGCAGCCCTCGATCCCGATCCGTGTAACCTTCCCTGATCCTTTCTCTGCCACATCTAGGGCGAGGTCGGTCATGACGCGCCCCGACCCCCATGACCGGTCGGTGAATGTGGAACTTCGGGGTTGCGGCTGTCAGTCTGGGCACATCCATGGCCCCTTGAGTGCTCGGGTGTTGCAAATGCCAAGACGTCTGAGCTTTTCTCGGCTTGTATGTACTTGTCAGCAACTCCCTGGCAAGGAGAAACAGTGGCTTCAAGACCAAGATAGTCCACCGATTGGCCTCTTGACCTCGCGAGGCCTGGTCAACTCCGCAACGCCTCTCTTGTGCAGGGTCTTGCTCTGAGTGTATGCGCCTCCAAAAGCCATGGACCAGGGGGAAACAGGGGAATGATTGGAATCTTGGCATTTGCTGCAAGTTTGAAACATTCTAGAACTTTGCTGCCGAGTGTTGCGTGCAGTGCAGGTGGCTATGCCATATTTGCAAACAAAAGATAGCGTATGGTAAAGCCAAGAACGCTCCTCCATTTCCGTTGGGCATCTTGGAGGACTTCTGAACCGGCTTGGTGGATGGACACACTCCCAACAACAAAGAACTCCGCGTGCCTAGAACGCGGGCACTCCAGCACCCCCCAGTCAGGAGGTGGCAACCGGTGAACATCGCGCCCAGAGCACCATAGAAAAAAGTATAGATACGGATAGCGACACGTCTTATGATACCTCGGCCGCTGTGTAACCCGGCTGGCCGTACTCCAATCTCGATACGGAGCATTAGGTTTCAACCATTCCTGAGCTGCCCTGGCCTCACTCTGAATCCCGGCAATTCGAGTCGATTTGGCATGGAGGTAAGCAGTCCGGTATGAAAATAGACGGCATCAGTGTTCAGCTCATATCCGACAGCTCTGCCCGAAATTTCGCCAGGGGGCGACTAGGTATGGTCTAGACTGTCCCTTGCAGACCGGTCCCGTAGTGTCGGTCGTCCCGGCCAGCCCCTAACATCATCGTCAACGGCATACGCCGCGATCTGCAGGGGTGAAGAAACCCCTAATCCGGGATGCTTGACTTACTACTACGCCGCCCCAAAAAGCTCGCTGCCAACTACTCACTTCTCAGGCTGGATTCGTCCGCGAACATCGACTTTGAAGCCCCTGGTCACAACCGCCAGAGCCATCCATTATAACCACCGGGGGGTATCCCACTCTATCACATACGACCATACCTACTGGAAAACTCGGGATCCCGTCCGCTCTCCCATAGATAAGCCAGTGAGGGCCAGACTAGTAGTTGGGTCGGTGACGACCAGCGAATCCCTGGTGTTGTATGTTTTTTTTTATGGTCTATCATCGCTGATAGATTCGCCCTTTTCACACCGCTCCCCGAAATGCCTGAGTCATCAACAATTGGCCCCCGTCTCTCCTGTAACTGCAACACCACAAAGTCCATGCACAGTAGCACAGCGAAAGTTGTCAAATAGCATTTGAAATCTTACCCCGTATCAATCACAGTTTTGGGGGTAAACAACATATCTCTTCTGTTTGGCCTCGGGATGGATGCCTCGTCACCGGATAAGAGACTGCATTCGTGTGCTCATGGAGGTAGTACGGCAGCGTTCCCGGCATGAAGCTCCCGATTTCTTGCTCAAATCGAAATGCAGAAACCGACCGGTACGCGCACACACCTCCAGACCGCCGGAGTAAGCGAGACCTCACGTCTTATGCTCTCGCCTTGATGAGATCAGCAGCCTGTGGTTTGTGTTAGCCGTGTCTTTTCTGCGTGTTCTGTGCAGCCCGGGAAAGAGGAAGGGAGGACACCTTCTCCGCCACAGCGTAGACCGTCTGCTGTGTATACGCACCCGGCAAATCCGGCATGACACTTGCATCAACAACACTCAACGCCTGGACTCCGTACACCCGCAGCCCCTCGTCCACGACACCGCCAAGCGCTCTCGGCACCATAGCCGCCGTCCCGACGTGGTGGAACACGGACGGATTCAACCCGCTCCTCAACCAGGCCTCAATGCCCTCCCTCGTCGCCACCTCCCGCCCAGGCGCCCGCTCCACAGGGTCGTACCCGCTCAGCGCCGTCTGGGCAAACAACCGACGCGTAAACCACGTAAACTCAACCAGCACGTCGACATCCGCCGGGTTGCTCAGCGCCAGGTAGTCGACCGCCACTTCGCCAAAGTACGGGTCCATCGCATTGATCGAGACAGTCCCCCGGCTCAGTGGTCGCAGGGACACCACCGCACCCTCGTTGGGCGCACCCCGCAGCAGCATGATGTACACGGCTGACCCGTTGCTCCGAAAGGCTGCTGCCAGGGCGCGCTGCTGAGCGCGGTAGCCCGCGACCAGGGTCGGGTCGCTGTGCGCGGGTGGGTAGGCGGCCAGGTCTTGGGCTTCGTAGCGGGCGGCGATGGAGAGGAAGGTGGGGGGGCGATGACGGGTAGGGAGAGGAAGGCGGCGCAGTTGGCCGAGGCGATGGTTAGCGGCCCGGTCCTGTTGGCGTCGAACTCGGCCTGGGCTCGGGCGAGGGAAGTGGCCCTCTCCTGAAAGAAAACATATGAAATTCTCCAAGCTAAATAACAAGAACGGAATCTATCCCACATTGTCAAATTGCTTTTCTTTATCAATCCCTTCCATTCCAGAACACTCATACACTACCCACTCTCAGTGAGTCTATCAGCCACTGTCAGGCCAGCTGTGCCGCCTCCCACAACAATGTAGCCGTATTCGGTCCTGAGCTGGTCTCCCCTCTCAAGCAATGTGGAATGAAGGATAGGCTTCGCTACCGGACTCAAGGCGCGCACTAGCGCGAGACCGAACAAAGGCACTAAAAACATGGACGAGGCCATGGTTCCAGATTATTTGCAGTTTTGAATTAGTTATGGGTAAGGAGATACTCTGCCTAAAAGGTAGGGCGTCTCCATCCCCAATACTAACCCATGTCCACCCCTCGGCCCCGTCTTCCTCCTCCCACCTTCCCGTACCGCCGGTCCTTCCAGCCTAGATAGGATAAACGGCCGCGGCAGTGTTGTCGGGCGATGCATGAGGCTCTAAAGCTCATGACATCTAACCTACACTGCCAACTGTTAGTCATCGGTGATGGCTTCGCAATGGACAAAGAATTCTTCAACTTACACAACCCCTTCCTCCGCATTGGAATCCTCGGCCCCCGTGGAAATTTTTGGCGATGCATAGTGGCCCCAAACCCCGTGACATTGACATCTTTGATCATTGCCCTGTCATTTTAAGTTGTCAGTTTCAGTGATGCCTTCGATTCAGGGTGGGATGCCTCTTTCAACTTACACAATGCCTCGCCCCCCTCCCACCCCCATCTGCCGAAAGTCGCTCTTCCGCTCCTCCGGGCCCCGGTGGAACTCCCAGAGCTTGTCAAGAGACAAGCTCTGGATGGCCACGTAGAAGCTCCGGTATTGCGGAGAGAAACGACGCGCGCGTTCGTGGAACGGCACGGGCCCACCCTAGTTGACTGGGTGGAAGCTGAGTCTGTCTATATGAGAGATGTGTCTTGTCAGTATCGGATGAGAAGCTCTCGGTAACTTGGAGGAGGGGCTACTCACGATCGAGCGGGTTTCGGTTCATCGCGATCTCTCCCGGATACATCCACTGGACACCCGCCGCCGGCATGCACGGGGTCGCCAAGTTCTCTGGGGTCCCGGGTCGCCACACCGCGTCGAGAACGGCCGAGGGACAACGGTCGGCGGCGTCGTAGATGAGCGGCTGCATGGCCGAAGCGAGGTACGGGCCATAGTCCTGGTCTGAGAGAGATTGTATTAGTCAACGAACGGCAAACCGGGCGGGCGAAATGACAATGCCGGACAGAAAGGCTTCCGCCCGTGAAGATACCGGATAGAAAGACTTCCGTCTGTAGTGATGCCGGACGGAGTGACAGAGCCGGACAGAAGGAGAAAGACTTACGGCAGGTTGCGTTGAATGAGCAACGACTGTTGGAGCAATTGTGCATGTGGTTCCCGCACGCTCCCTTCACCTTGGCCCGTACAGTTTGGTTGGTGGTCATGACGCAGCCAAGGTACTTGCTGCCACCATCGCCAGCCGCACCGCACGTCCCCGTCCTGCTGTTGCAGGGGACGGAAACCTCCTGGCCAGTTGCATGGATCAGGAAGCTGACCAGGTTCAGGTTGCGCTTGGTATGGGCGCCCGAGAAGCCGGGCGTGTTCAGCTGCGGCACGCGGACAATCTGCTCATACACAATGGGCTCGAAGGCCCGGCTGGCGTCGCTAGGGTAGCTCAGCTGGCACCCGTATACGGGGCTGTCCGGGTCCAGCCTGAACAGCACCCGCTGGATGTCGAGCTTCAGCTCGAACGTGGGCAGAGTGGGGTCGGTCGCCATCGTTGCGAAGAGAGTAATGGAGTGATTGTACGAGTATGTGCGAGCAATAGTTCGCACGGTGCTGTGGCGCTGTGATGGTTTGCAAAGGTTTGCAAAAGCTGGTGGTTTCGCGAAGAAGAGAGGATGGGAAGAGTATGTACGAGGAAAGAATTTGCACGGCCTTGTGGGCGGCTTTTAGGGCGAGGGGGTATGTGTGGAAGGTGTTTCGATACTGTATTGACACTGCGTGGGTTGTGGTGTCGAGGAAGGAACTCACGCGGGTCCGTGGGTGACTTTAAAGCGCGTGGATAGTGTTGGCCCTGTGTGGGATGTGGTGTCGAGGAAGGCGGTTTTGGAGGTGACTGTCAGGGTGCAAAGCAAGTGTGGTCCTACAATCCATGCTTTGCTTTGTTTCAGCGCGGAGCTTCACGCTGAGAGTCGGAACTTTGGTACAGTAAACTCTTCTTTTGCTCAAATACATCGAGTCTTGTTGGTTACAAGATATGCATCTCAACTCCTCTCAAATACCGGCTTTTTTTTTCCCCCAGAGAGGCCTTTTCGGGACTTCAATATCTGCGTGTAGGTGTTACGCACCAACAGACAAACCAGGGCCATAGTTGTGTTAGCATCCCACGTAAGACGCCAGCGTGACTTCGAAAACTACAAGAGAAAGACCTGAAATGCCTTGTCCATGATGATCTCATCAAATGCTTCTTATTCTAATTTTGGATGGTATTAATGCCTGTTCGGAAATAGCGAAGGCCTTTTGAAAATAAAAATACGCCTTTCCAAATACCAAAGAATTATGTTTTGACGCTGGTGTGACCTTTCGGTTGTAGGAGTGTAGAAGCTTGCAGACCCTAGGCCCATACGGCGCATGAATGTGTGCCTGTCTTGGCTCCAAGTCTTGGGCCTCCTAACCTGTTTTCCGTGGCCGTTAGTTTGTCTCCTGTGGCGATAGCCTGGTCTCACGTGGCAAGCTCTCATAGACCCTCTGGCTGACTTCTTGTGTCCCCCGGCTATATTGGCATACGACCTGACCTCGGAAATTTCCTGTCCCTTACTGCCATTTCCAGAGATTTATCGTCAACGAGGTAGATGAAAGCCCCAGAGTGTTACTCTTTCATCTAAAGACAAGAAATTCATTAACATTAGCATTGCTCCAAGTCCTCCCGTCAGGAAGTAACTCCTCAACAGTGGAAATAAAAGCAAAGCAAAGCTGCCGGGCCCGAAACTCGACAATAAAAGCACCATGGGAGAGTCAGGCAGCCGCCCTCGGACCTACTCCGGCATCAGCTAGAGCGAGCTCAGAGTAAGAGTCGAATTGTAGTTTTCCTTGGCTACTAGACTAAGTCGCACCCGGACACGCTTGGGATCGCAACTCGCCAGATCCGGCCTTAAGGAAATAACTGAGAATGACAAAGTTAACTCAGAAGTAGTGAGCCGACATAACCTGAAGAGCAAGCCCCGAGAACATCCAGGCCACCGGCTACTACAAGCACAAACCCCCAAATCTTGAATCCGACCCGAATCCCGCCGACACCCTGATATGGTCAAATTATGCGCGATGCTTGAAGACCTGCTCGAGAACTGGGACATGTTCGGTTTCCCGGATCAAGAAAGATGCCGCATATGCCGAAAACGGTGTGCGCTGGGGTCTCATTAATCTGTGGTTTGAGCGTCAGCAGCCCTTCGAAATTCAACCGCGACTTGTGACCAATGGGACTGTGGCCGTCGTTGAAGCAGCCATAGCAGTCAAGCTTGACACCTTATGGTTCTAGACGTAACCCGCATTCGATGAGCAAGAAGGGTCGATGGCCGAGGCACGTAGCATGAATTTCAGATTGTTCCAGTGCCAATTCAATGCCCTCATATTCGCCCGTTGAAGTGTATTTGGCCAGTTCCACATGAGAGTTGCCCCCTTCACACACACACACGCGCGCGCGCGGTAACGCACGGTAGAAGATTGGGCTCAGCTTGCGTCTGTATCGCCCAAATCAGCCAGCTGGGATTCCGGCAGATCGACCAGACATGAGTTCGTGAACCGCGAAGCAATCGGTAGCACGCAACAGATGCTGCACCCTGAGACTTTTGATGTTACGAAGTTTCCTCACCCTGGTGCTAAGTTTGCATCACGCAAACCTACCTGCAACGTTCAGATTTGCTCGGAGGTGATCAAGAAGTTCAAGTGAGACAGAAAGGTTGAAGTGGACAAAAGAGTGGGGTGGGGTTTATATTCGTCAGATGTGGAACCTCGGGGGCCGCAGCGGTACTCGGGGGCAAGGGGAAGGGGCGATGTTTTATCTTGGGCACAACGAAGGGGTAATTTGCTTGGCATGTGGTTTGACTAGGGACTGAGGACCGGGCCGTGGGATGAAGGCAGTCTTTCCAGAGGATTTGAAAAAAGGGGGGGAAATGCACAGAGACGACATTTCATGATTCCAATTCGACTGGCGTGAAAGGCAAGAACGAGGAGTAACTGCCGCTAGCGGCCACATAGGTGCTCAATGGCAGACTAAGGTGGGAGCTCAACCGATGCCGGAGATGTGAGCCGATCTGCTCCGCTGAGCATTCGACTTTCCAACTGCTCTTCCTTCCAGGGTCAGTGTTCGGTTGTTGGGCACCATCCGCGTATTGTCATCACAGCACCTTGGAGGAGCGCGTCAGCTCTTTCCAGCCCTTGCCAACTCTTGGCCGGTCCTTGCATATCTGGGTAGCTAAGATCAATTTGGCAAGACTAGATGCAGCTCCAGCAGCGACCACCTTTTCCACTGTGCCTACTCGCCACGTCAACGCATTCTACTAGCCAAACAAGTAGTCCCAACGCCATGCCAGGGACCGCCACCGACCTGCAATTTGCTCCCGCAACGACTCCTAGCGTCCCAAGTAAGCTCAGGCCCGGCCAGCCAACGGAAGCCAGCGACCGAGCCAGCGGACGTTTAGGCCTTAATTTCCTTGCCATCAACGCGGCTCGTGTAACTCAGGTAGCAAGCAAACATCAGCGATGATTGACAAGTTGCAATGGAATAAAACAATACTTTTTCCACGTCTTTTTCACGCTGCTCTCTTTTCTTTTTCTCTTTCCATCGCCTTGCCGCCTTGCCTCTTGCCTTCTCGCCTTTTGAATCCTTGTCAAGCTTTCCCACGAGGCGTTTGCGTTCTCTTGCAGGAGGACAACCCATCCGCACCGAAAGGATGCAACCATTTCTGAGCGGCGAAACTACGCTATTCTCCCTTCTCACCATCCTCACGGTTCTCTTCCATCTTGCAGCAGGCATCGATGTGCCCGCACACGAACCCGCCTCAGTCGAGGTCGCGATTTTAGAGCCCGAGATTATCTCCAGGTCGCCTAGTGTTTCCGTTGCTGGTGAGTCAATCCATGTCCCCTTCAGCTTATCATCATCCTTTTGCTGACACTAAGATAGCCCCGCACCCAAGATTGGTTGTCAATACTGGCTCTGCATCGGCCGCGACAGTCAAGAGCTTCCTCCATAGGCTCCGTGCCTCCTACTTTACCAGACCCAACCAGCTGCACAACCCCAAGTTGGGGAAGGCCCCATGGACACGGCCCACCCTGACGTCCACATTCGTTGTACAGATGCCTCGGTGGAGTCGTCAATATTTTGCACAAAGGCCAAGGCCAGGGCCAAGGAGCGAGTAATTCCTTGAGTCATCAGCGCATCGGCACTTCGCCAGTTGGTCGAAAGGAGGTATGGCATCAAGCAGGACGATTAGATGCGGGCTACAATGAGCGCCTAATGGATAGAATAGATAATAATACTGTTTAATTCTTAAACCATTCAAACGTATGTGAATCTGAAAACTCTCAAACATACCTTTTTGTGCTCGCTTGATCAGCGTTCGGCTTAGCTGACTGGGTTCGTGTGGCTGACCATCTTCTATACAAGATACCCCTTTGCTCAGGGGCTTCTTCCGTGAATTTGAAGGTAATTATTAAACTCAGGCTTTCCATTGCTAACTCCTACTTATTACATTTCCCCCAGAACTCCCCCGCTAGCTTCTAGAGATATCTTACAGCTCGAGTTCATCGCGTTTTGACTCACGCCTAGAACTCTCTCAATGGTCTGCCAGCGTCGTAACCTGCATCATCGCGTCGGCATAACCCCGATTGAGCACCAAGCACGCGACCCCGGGACTGATGCTAAACATGCCACCGGATCCGATAACGAATTCCGGTTCGCCATCTACTTGGACTCTCAATTTGCCATTGCCCAGGGTGCACAGCCGCGTCTTAGCCGTGTCGGCCGCAAATTGGTGTGATGTGCCTGACATAACGATAGTCGTAGAGAAGCTAATCTTGTCAGAGATTTGAATGCTTTGGTTGGCGGAAAGATAGGATTGGGAAAAGGCAACATCTATACATCTGTTAGCTTCGGATACTGGTCGATCGAGGGCGGAATACTGAACACTCACTCTTAGCTGAACCATCGGCCGCATCGCCATTGATTCTTCCCTCACCACGCTCCCACTCTTCCGCCTCCAGGCTGTCCTGCTCGATTTGCAACCCCTTTGCTCCCCTTTCCGGCCTGCTGATGTTGGTTGCCCTCTCGCTCCGTCTTGACGGTTGGCTCGCACTCCGAGTCGCGCTGGCAGACTGGCTATCCGCAATGGCATCCCTTGTTCCCACTTTATGTCGCATAGTCACTGCCCTGCGCTTGGGCTTAGGCTCCATCTCATCGTCGTACATGTAATTCTCTCCCTCCATTTCCTCACGGCGGCGGCGCCTCCGGAGCTGCCTTGGCATCGCATCCTCTTCCACGTCGCCGTCTTCACCCTCATCCTCGACCGCACCCTTGATAACCGATAGCCTAGAAGACTTTCTCCTCCCAAGGTCGTCATCTGTGCCGTTACCCGCCTTCTTTCCCGACTTGGCCACTAACGGCCTCCTTGATAAGCTAATACCCGGTGGTAAGCTTGTAGGCTTCTTGATACTGCAAGAATGTGGAATGTCCCTCATGAGGCAATTCCCACAAGAATGCTTAGCGCTTCCTAGAGCATGCACCACTTTGAAGGCATCCGCATTCGACAACCTGATGCATGATGGGAACGGCGAGTCGTCGCGTCGGCACGCAGTACATCCCTTGTGATGTTCCTCGCCTATGACCTGGACAACAAGTGATATGAGGTGACGTCGTTCGAGCTTCACGCCAACTCTTCGAGCATCAAGCTCGAGGTCGCGAACTTGAGGTTGGGAGAGGAGATACCGTAGGTGAACCTCGGTCGGGATCGGAAGTACCCTGCCGAGGCGGTCGCAGATGTGGGCCCAAAGAGCTTGAATATTTTGCTCGGAGAATTCGCCACTGAACGTCATATCAGTGAGGTCGGGGGCTTCTGGGGTGGGATTGTCTTGGGATAGCTTTGCTGCAACCCGAAGCTCGGGTGCGTGATTATTATCGGGGATCCTAGGCTCGGCCATAGCAGGCTCTCTGGGATCGGGCGGATTTCTGGAGACAACTTTTAATTTCAGGCTGCTTGTTGGAGTTCCAGTATGGTTCACATTGTGTTTCCTGGTAACCGAATAAGTTCCATCACCGTTGTCGTTCACCTCAGCACCTCGATGTGAGTACTAAGTCAATGTTTTAGCTTCTAATCCCAGCAAGCAGTGGGACAACCGAAGTAGCAACTTACGTTTAAGTGATATGCCAGATCAGCCCGCTTCGCGTAGAGAAGCCTGCATGACCTGATCGGACAGATCCATTGATGGCTTCCATGAGAGGTTTCTGGTTGGTATTTCTCGGGCATCCTGGGCAAATCGCTGGCAACCTTATCAACGCCATCGTCGTGGCCAACAGTCGATGGTACAGGGCTTGGGCTTGAACTTCCGTCCCTGCTCCGAGGATGTGCCAAGTCGCGGGCGGTGTCAGTCTCATGCGACTTGAGAGTGATCCAAACGGGCGCACCTGTTCGGTTCCCCGGGTAGTGGGGGCGCTGAGGCGTGTGGATGGGTTCGGAGTCCCTGGGGGTTCGAGATACAATGATAGAAGGCCAACCCGATGGAGAAATCTTCTCAAACGTGGCGGGCTTTCCACCATCCCACAGAATGGTAAGTGTACCATCTAGGTTGTCGTTCAGACGACAGCCGGTATGACAAGCCTGTGAAAGTGGTTAGATTGTGGTTGTATATATATTGGCGACGATATAAGAATCTCATACCCTCCAATGCCCGTTGATGTCGCGCCTAAAGCCGTACAGCCGGCGGCAGGTACGGATTGGACAAATGAATGGACGTTTGGGAAGGCTGCGGTCCAGGACGTATCCGTCTGGGATCAAGGCTCCCTTTGGATCTTGCACGGCCTCAAAATCATCCACTGTAGTGTGTTAATATAAGATAAGGCATATATCTGGAGGTTGGAGCTGGAAAAACCTACGACCGGGCCACTGGTCATATCGCCGATCAGGATTCGCCATCTCTAGCATTCTTGTACCGGGTGGAAGTTGGTCGGTGTTTTGCTTGACATCTTGGTCGGTTTTCTGCTTGGCATCCCGGCGCGGCATCTTGCGACGCAGCGCATCGCCATCTGTGGTATCCTCCGGTGCGTCGGAGCCATCGTCAGAATCCTGGACTAGAACAAGTGTCTCGTGGGTTGACTGCCGCTTTGGGTCGCCGTGGTCGGGCTGGCCCCCCCGTGATTTGACCATTGACGGCTCAGCCATCGGCGAATCAGTAATGCTCGTTGGTCCTTTGGTGACCACAATGGGCGGTTTCGCGCTGCCCCCAGAATACGTGCCATTGCCGGGCTGGGCATTTGCATAAGTACAGAGAATCGTCAATGTGCCATCCAAGTTGTCGTTGAGGCAAGCGGCGCGGTGCGCGTTCTGGTTAATGTTAGTAGCTATGGCAGTAAAGGATCCTCGAGAGAGGGGGGCTAACGGGGGAGAAGGGGTGTCCTATGATAGGACGGCGCTGCCATCACGTAATAAAGCCTGATCCATCGGTACAAGACATGCAATGTTGCGCAATGGCTAGGGCCTTCAACCATGACATGAAATTCCCCTTCTCCTAGAGTATTGATGCAACTCACAGTAGAATGTCTTCCCAACCCGAGAAGAGTCGATGTTAACTTCCTGCACGATCGGATAGGGCATATCCAAGGGAGTCCAGGAACAGCGGACTTTTTGTATCCGCTTGGAATTATGGCGCCGCGGGTTGTTTGAACCTGTCCGTCTTCATCTAATAGGACATAATTGGGCATGTCAGCAGGCATCCTACCACGTCGAGAGACATGCCTTGAAAGGCTTTCGGACGCAGGGCATGCAGCAATATCCAGTTGAAAACCCCTTACCGATCACCGACTTGTATTCTTGGTCGTCAAGGGCCGATTCGAATGAATATGGATATGTCATTGGCGAATTCGATTTTGAGGTGCTTGGATTTGGGACAGTAGGCACAGAAGCTGTTTGCGTGTTGATAGTCTCAAAGAGCCTGTCTATATCATTATCTGAGCCAGTGCTGTCATCGCTACTGGACTGTTCCACCGTGTCGGCAACTTTACCGTCGTGGAGAGACAAAGTTGCCTCGCGGGCAGCTGGGGACGCCATCACCTCCACTGCTGGCTGCTCAGGTCGTTTGGGCCGCCTGGGTTGCGCTTTTGAAAACCTGGCGAGATATTCAATGGCGACCTGGCCAGCGGCTGGAGAGGTGTAGTCGACAGAATGCTGTTGTCTACCGGATACGACTGGCCTACTGCTATTCATACTCTGACGCGACTTCCTGGACAGGGGCGGAGCCAGTGGGGATGAAGGCGCGTTTGCGGCGTTTGCGGTACTGACAGTTCCAGGGCGAGCAGAGAAGGAAAAAGGTCCAGTGTGACCCGTCCTCCTCATCTTGTAAACGGGCTGCGAAGAGGGCTGTCCAGATCCACCCCGTGAAATGTCGTTAGATGTCGCCTGAGGCCGGGTGTCTGTGGCGCTGGTACCGCTATCCGTATCTATATTTCGGCTGATGCTTGGGATGCTTGCTGGCGTTGCCGCTGCGACAGATGGTGTCGATCCCTGGGCTGCTATCATGCCCAGTCGGCTGCTCTCATCTGCTGGTAAAGGGCTCGGCATTGCTCCAAATCCCAGGTAACGCAAAAACGGTATATTGAATACCGAGTGGTTTGGCTGGAATGCAACCTGGTGGACCTGGTGATTGAAAGCCCGACGCGACGCGGTCTGCGTTTGCCTGCCGTGCACTTCTCGGCATGCGAAAATCCACTGTGATAGTGGACCGTGCACACCTTGCAGGCCCGCCCCCACACGCAGATCCTTGGCTCAGCCGATGCAAGGCTTAGTCATTTTCGTTTTCGAGACAACCGCCGCTCACAAGCGTCACCATGGTAAGGCTTGAATGTTCGTGAGGGTGAGGCTGAAGGTGCTATAATTTAACAATCACAGGTTCTTATATGGGCCTGCTGGTAGATATTTGCGGTGGGCCTTTTGAGGGAAGCTTTCGAGTTTCTTGAGGTTGCAAAACCATCGCTTTCGCAAATCTGATCACTTGTTCTATGGTCTCAGATTGGTCCACCATTTTCCCCAGCGATGATAAGCGACCAAAAGAGGGTGGGTGTAGTGCCAACAGTGTACAAGATGCGGTAGTCGCGTGAAGGAGGATGAAAAGAAAAAGAGGCTACGGGAGAACGAAATAAACAGAGTGAATCGTCAAAGCACAATCAACTATATCAACTCGGGAAAAAGACATGGCATCAAAAATTCTTAGGCTGAAGGTCAAGTCTGTTGTCGAGTTCTCGTTGATGAAAGCCAGGTTGAGACCTGGGAGCCTGAGCCGAGGCGGGCGTATTGGGTCACGTGATGGGTGCTTGTTGAGATAGGCGAGTCGCAGCATTCTGCCCTAACCCTGGTTTCGTCCAGAGGGTGCCGGCGGTTCAATGCGAAGGGCTGTGCTGAGATATGTCCGGGCAAGGAGGCTTTACGGCGTACATATATGGACCGCCGGGAACACAGGCTGCCTGGCTGAGCAATTTCGCTGCAGGCTACAGCCTTTCGAGTCAACCTCGAGCCGCCCTGTCCGCTTCAGCGAGCTGAGAGTAGTGTCTAGCTGTTTCGTCCTTTCAGCTTACGCTGTTTCTTTCCCCTATACCTAGTAACTCCAAGAAGGCACAACAATCAAGAACCGAGTATCTCGGCCTACCTTGGAGACCTCGACCGATAGCTTGGCCTCGATTGCATCTCGACATCAGCCCGGCCCTACCCCGCACCTAAGGTAGCACCCCAACTGCATTGCGAGCCAAAGCCTCAACCATGGCCTCGGCACTACTGAAGAAAGCGCAACTCGTCCTTGCGCCTGCGCGCCCAACGCTCATCGGGCAACGCTCCGTGTTCCTCGCGGGAACAACAACCCAAACATCTGGCCCAGACTGGCGCGGGGTGTTGGCCGATGCACTCTCGCACCTACCTGTTACCATCTTCAACCCATTGCGGCCCGACTGGGATAGCTCATGGCGTACGGAACCGAGCTTTACGCCATACCGCGAGCAGACTGAGTGGGAGCTCGACATGATGGAACGCGCCGACGTCATCGTTGTGTATTATGGCCCAAACACCGACGCACCCATTGCCCTGCTTGAGTTTGGGCTTTGCGCTCGCCAGGGCAAAGCTATCGTTGCGTGCCATCGTGACTTTAGGAAGAGAGGGAACGTTCAGATTGTGTCGCAGCGGTTGGGGGTCGAGTTCCTGGAAGACGTTGACGATTTGGCGGCGGCGGCAGTCAGGAAATTAGAGACTTTGTTGGAGGTCGAGTAGGTGATGGGGGTGATCGGTTGTGGCTGATATTGTCAATGTACTGCCGATAGTATGTGCTCCCGGTATAAGCATGCGTAGGGGTTCGGAAAGCCCACTTGGTGTGGGTTCGTGATAGCAATTCATCAATCTGTTGAACTCGTCAATCCACTCCTACGGAATGTCCTACGAAGCCTCAAGCGCTGGCTTTCTCTGTGGAGCGATTGTTGGCAAACCAACCCCTTCCCAACGATAAATCTTATAGTGGTACTGCAAAAAATCAGGGCGGTTGGGCCGAGGTGGTCGGACACGTGGATCGGGGACTCGTCGAGGGCATTGTCGGTGTCGGGATATGGTTTCGCGTAGAGGGGTGTCTGAAATCGGCAACTTGGCATCGCTTGTCTGGTGCCGCAGGTGCTGGTAATGCGGGTTTGCGCTGCGGAAGCCGAGCTGAAGACACAGTCAGTCGGGTTTTAGACTCGGCAAACGGCATGGGATGTTGTCCATGGCGGCTGTCGTTGATCAAAGAGAGTGTCGAGAAAGAAACACGGATGAAAAGAGGACAAAAAGCTGGACTGGCACGACGGGACTGGGCCTCATGCGCCACAGGTTGGCCCGGGATCTGAATGCGGTGTGGGGAGCCTGTGTCGCCCCGCCATCTTGGCTCGAGCGTGGGCTGGGCATTGGAGCAAATTGCACCACCAGCAACCAGTCACTGAGAGGTTTGACTCATCCTCAAACGGCCACGCTGACCTTTTTATAGGTCGCCCGACTTGCGGCAAGATCCATTCCCGTACCCCACGACTGCATGCTTGATCCTGAATGCGCTCCCTAGCTCTAGCCCGACTCAGGCCCTTTTTTTCTTCTACCAGACCCATTTTCATTCAGGCTCGATTCGCCCGGGCATTTTCAATGGCGTCCATCTCGGTGCACAACTCACTCAAGCCCGGCCCGGCCGTGGCCTTTGTGCCAAAGGAGCAGGGTAAGGTGTCCTGGTACGCCTGCGGACCGACCACATATGACCTGAGCCACCTCGGCCATGCCCGTAACTATGTGTCGACCGACATCATCCGCCGCATCCTGATGCACCACTTCGGCTTCCAGGTCAACTTTGTGGTGCGTGCTCATGCTGTTGTTGCCCTAGCCTTAACGTCTCCTCCCTAACGAGATCACAGATGAACTACACCGATGTGGATGACAAGGTTTGTTTAAGTGCCGCACCAGGTCCACCACCGTCCGACTAACAGTCCCCAGATCATCATCAAGGCGCGGAGGAACCGGTTGCTCGAGCTGGAGAAGGAGAAGCCCTATAGCTCTGGGCAGGCTAGGGATCTGGTATTCAAAGCATTCGGCGCCTATGCCAAAAGCAATCTGCCACTGTTGCTAGGGGACGACTCTGCCGAGCTTACTGAGAGCAACTACCAGCAGAGGAAAGATGCTGCGTATTCTCGCGTCTTGTCGGGTGGCACCCTGTCTGGCGAGGGGAAGCCCAGCGACGCAGAGGCCAAGGTGAAAATGCATCTCAACAATATGGACTCGGCTGCCCGGGCACTTCAGAACAGCACCGGACTCGAGGGCGCAGAGGAGGTACTCCTTCCGTACCTCGACTCCCTCTACAAGGAGACAATCGACACAAGCGACCAGACCATCTTCACTGACCTCACGCAAGCCATGGAGAAAGCTTTCAATGACGACATGGTCGCTCTGAATGTCCTCCCGCCGGATGCTGTGACACGAGTCACCGAGTATGTCCCGCAGATCGTTGCATTCGTAGAGACAATCATTCAAAAGGGGTTCGCGTACGAGGCCGACGGCTCAGTCTACTTCGACATCGCTGCGTTTGAAAAGGCTGGCAACACGTATGCCCGGCTGCGCCCCGAGAGCAAGAATGACAAGACGCTGCAGGAGGAGGGCGAGGGATCCCTATCCAAGAGCTTGGAAGGGAAGAAGCGGTCCGGTGATTTTGCACTGTATGTGTTCCCTTTCTCCCAAGACACATGTGTCAACATTGACAGAAAGCGATAGATGGAAGAAGTCCAAGTCTGGGGAGCCTTACTGGCCAAGCCCCTGGGGTCTTGGCCGGCCAGGCTGGCACATTGAGTGCTCCGTCATGGCTTCCGACAAACTCGGTGATCAGATGGATATTCACTCTGGCGGCATTGATCTTGCTTTCCCTCACCACGATAACGAGCTGGCACAGAGCGAGGCCTATTTTCACAAGTGCGATCACGGCGAGCACACATGGGTGAACTATTTTTTGGTAAGCCCTTGTCAGGGAAGCCAAGTTCAAAGACATTGCTGACAAATATTGATTAGCATATGGGCCACCTTTCTATCGCAGGTATGTGCGTGGCAGCATATGGCTGAATCGACAGCGTGTGGTGGACTCGGACTGACCCGCCTGACTGAATAGGGAGCAAAATGTCCAAGAGCTTAAAGAATTTCCAGACGATTCAGGATGCCTTAGCGACTACCTACACAGCCCGCAACATGAGGATTGTCTTCTTGATGGGCCGGTGGAACGATGGCGTTGAAATCTCGCCAGATATGCGGAAGCAGGCCGACAGCTGGGAGGCCACCCTTGATGTGAGTATAGCTGCTTCAGGTATGGTTTTCATTGCTAACAGTATCAGAACTTCTTTACAAATACCAAGGCAAAACTCTCAGAAGCCGATGCCCCGACCGATGGCATCAAGGATCTATCACTGGCTGAGGGTGGTGCTAAGGGATTGGCAGGAGAGCTGGAGCAAGCCAAGAAGGACCTGAATGCGGCCCTCAGCAACTCCTTCCACACACCCGAAGCCATGCAGATCCTCCTCCGACTTGTTCGGGATGCCAACATCTACATGAACGACAAGTCTATCCAGCCCAACCTCCAGGCTGTCGAGGCGGTCGCCAGGTGGGCGACCAAGATCGTTGGCGTCTTTGGACTGGACGCTAGCGCGCAACCCCCCTACAATGGTCTCGGTTGGGCATCCGAAGGTGCCGCTACCTCTGCCAATGTGGATCCTAAGACTGCCGTCAAGCCGTATGCGACGGTGTACTCAGCGGTCAAGGAAGAGGTACAAGGGCTCAGCATTGCCGAGGCCGCAGTTCAAGCTCTTCTCGACCAGCAAAACCCCGACGCCGAGTTTGCGGAGCTGGAGAAGACTGGCGATCGGGACGTGGAGAAGCTGTCTCTGCCATACATACGTGCGACATCGCGTCTCCGAGATGAGTTGCGCGGAATAGTCTCGTCGGCGACCCTTGAACCCAAGACGAAGCAAGCAATTCTGGCCCTCAGCGATCGTATCCGGGACTATGATCTCACAGATCTGGGTGTGCAGCTCGACGATCAGACTGACAAGCCGAGTCTAATCAAGTTCGTGCCGGCGGCCAGGCTAAGAGCTGCGCGCGAGGAGAAAGCGGCATTGCTGGCCGAGAAGGCGAAGCAAAAGGAAGAGGGTATGTTTTGCTTTCCTCCACTTGGTTGGAACAATGCTAACTCGCATTTCGCAATAGCACGAAAGGCGCGGGCAAAGGCCGATGAGGAAAAGTGGGCGAAGGCCAAGATCCCTCCTCAGGAGATATTCAAGAGCGATGCCAAGTACCAGGACTGGGATGCCGAGGGACTGCCGACTAAGCTCGCAGACGGCAGCGAGGTGCCCAAGAGTCAGGTCAAGAAGCTCAAGAAGGACTGGGACAGGCAAAAGAAGCTTCATGAGGAGTACCTTAGCAAGTTTGGTGCGACTTCTTAAGAGGGGTCAATGAGTTAGAGTGCTGGATCTCTCTTCACAAAATTACTTTCAAGTCCTGTCACGCAATGTGGACAGGATCGGATTTCTTTACTGCTAGCCTGTGATGGAAGCGGTAAATCGTTAAAAGAGTTTCAAGTCACTAGAGTTTTGAAGCAGTGCAAGACGAAGGACAGATTGGCTGCATGCCACTAGGTATGAGCTCCTCTCATCGGGAAACCCTTGGGGACCTCAACCGCTGCTCAATTTCATGTTTCCTCGAGCTATCAGAAACCCTCGGCTTGTCCTCCGCAAAAAAAATCCTCAGGTAGCTTCCACGTGGGATCAAACTCTGTCATCGTCTGCACTGTGCGTTTTACTACATCTGGGATATAGGCTAACTGTATCATTTCTTTGACGGTTTCTGGGAGTTGCTTGGGTTAGCAATATCCGACCACGTATGAAAGACAGGTTCATGGTTTGCTTACTTGGAATAGGGTGGCCCTCGAGGAAGTCAATTAACTCTTCAGGTGCCTCTTCATCGAACCCGAAGTTGCTCATGATAGTGATGGCCGAGGCCCGGCCACGTCTGATCTTTTCGTACAACGCGAGACGTTGGGCAATCTGAGACGGGTCCGTGGCGCCGTGGAAGACGAGGCCAAGAGCTAGGCCGTCTTCGATTCCTTGGGCGCCGCCCTGGGCGTGGTCTACGCGGTGTGTTTGATGAGTGGCATGGTCCTAACACTGAAAATTATTATTCAAGGAGGCGAGACGTACGTGGTAGCATGGGATGCGCGGCGTCTCCGGCTAGAACAAGTCGGCCCTTGTGCCACGTCGATATAGGGGCTCTATACAAAAGCGGCCAACGCTTCACTTCAGTTGCCTTGCTGTAGTTGGCGTGTTAGTGGTGGCACTCTTTCTAGGGGAATATGATTATCTCAAAGCTCACCTCACGACCTTGAGGAGGCCTGGATTGAAATTTGAGAGCTGCTCGAGGATTTCAGACGTGTCGACCGATGCAAACCAGTCTGAGAATTTTGTTAGGCTGGCGGAATGAGATACTGTGCGCATATATGTCACACACCTTCGCTGGTGGAATCAACTTTCTCATCTCGAAGAATGGCAATGAAGTTGATCACCTCATAGCTGCGACGGTGTTAGACTCCCTCTTGGCCCATAAACCTAGATAAGCAGGCAAAGACTCACTCTCGGCAGGGATACGATATCAACCTCTTCTTCCCCGGAATATCGACCCACACCCGGCAGCCCATCGACAGGGGAGTCTTGTTGAAGACGCGTGTTTCCGGGTCATTGTCTACGTCGGCCTTCGGGATCAGAAAGCGGTAGCACAGGTTGGCCTTGATACCGGTCGGAATCTCTGGCGGATCGCGATGTCCCAGCACGTACTCGACAGCAACCGAGTGCACGCCGTCGGCAGCGATGACCAAGTCTGCCTTAACCACAGTCCCGTCCGCTAGCGTGATGGACGGCTCTTCCGGGTCCTTCCCCTCGCAGATTAGCAAGACAGCATCCCAACAAAACATGCCAAGAAAAAGAAAAAAAAAGGCGACTTACATAGCTCACAGCCTTGCTCCGCACATGCACCTCGGGCTTCAGCCCGGGGCCCAGATCCCCCGTCGCCAAGCCCTTCAGCGCATCGTGCAGATCGACCCGGTGGGCATAGTACAGCGGAGCGCCGTACAGCTCGACGTTGCTGCGGTGGTCGAACTCGGCCGGCAGCTTCTCGTCGGTGACGTGCGACATGAAGTACATGCCGGGCGTCTCGACAAAGCGGGCGCGCTTGGGGTCGAGGCCCCTATCAGGTATGTCAGGTGGCTTCTTTAGGGGTAGTAGGATTGGCTGTAGGAGATGGAGATAGTCGTAGTACACACCACGGCAGAAGGAAGCGGGCGACATTGGGTGGCACGTTGATGGCGGCGCCGACTTCGTTGGTCATGCTGGAGCGCTCATAGAGAGCCACACGATGACCGCTGCGGCGGAGCGAAATGGCGGCGGCGAGCCCGGTGATTCCGGCGCCAACGATGATGATGTCCATTGCTACTGCTACTCGCTCTGCCTTGACCTTTTCGAGGGCTGAAGTGGTGGAATCAAGGAGATAAAAAAAAATTAAAAAAAAAGGGGGGGGGAGGGTTTGGGGAGAAACTGAGATTAAACCGACAGAAAATGCGGTCGCAGGATGCATAACCCCTCGAATATCGGGACGGAACTGAGAGTGTGGGACAAGGAGATGCCGCTACTGTGCGTCGCCATAATACAACCCCGGCAACTCGTGGAAACCATGGGGCGATGAGAAAAGGGGGGCTAGCTTATCTCTTGACTGCCTTTCCATGGAAATGGGCGGCCCAAGACATTGATTTTGAGAACCGTGAGCCCAGATAGCCAACTAACAGCTATGCTCGGGTTCTAGCATCGTCTCATTTTTGCCGACAGTAAGGTGAGAGAGGCCCCGCATCGAGTCGCGGCCCGGACCGCCCCGTTGGAAGGGGATAGGACGGGAGCCATGCATTCCTCTCCAGGGCCAACCTCAAACTATGTGAGCAACTTCACCAGTCAGCTTTACCGGCAGCCTTCAACGTAACAAGGGGATATCATTCCTACCACATCCATAAGCCAGTGCATGCTCTCTATTTATACACGCTAAGCATTCCAATCCGTCTATTACCCAGAGCGCAAAACCCATTGCGCGCGCATGAGATCGTTATTCGCTCTTTTTCTCATCCGCCTTTCCCGCGATACTTTTGCAACAACCCCCCGAATCTTTTCCTTAGCCTTTCCTTGATCGCCGTCAATGTCATCTCCGGTCCTTCGTCCGCCGCCACGAACCTCCTTACAATAATATTAAACATGCCTCCAAAGGCTAGTGCAATCGCCGTCGATGTGAAAATGATGACGTTGTACGGCATGCTGAAGTCGGGCGTAGGGAGACTGCACAGCAACGATGTTGTGCGCAGGTTGTACGCCGCGAACCGCGGGCTGGTGGCGTTCGGGTTCGGGTTCAGGATGGTGATGACGGCAGCGGCCACATCAAAACCGCGATTGGCGTCGGGCGGGTACTCGGTATAACGGAGGATGGACTTCTCAAAGTCGTATGTGAGAAATACAGTTGAGGCGGGCGGGATGCGCATCCGCACTTCCAGCTGGGTGCCGCGGGCGCGGTCGACGGCCGGGCGGTAGTAGACTTCCTGGATCAGGGGGTCCTGCTTGCTGCTGCCCGCTTGCCCCTCGATGCGCGCCTCGATCGTGTGCAGGTAGATGCGCATGAACCAGGGGAGCGTTTCCATATAAATGAACTCGACTTTGGTGTCGGGGCTGGGATTGCGGAGGATGGTTTGCACGCCGCCGTGCTCTTGGCCGTGGCCCGTAAAGCTGCGTTCGGCGTAGAGAAGAGGCGTCTCGGGTTTGACAACTTCTTGTACTGCGACGGCTTGCCCGGACTCTTCGCTGCTTTCGGGACGAGGAAGAACCATCTCAAACTCGGGGGTATCTGGTGCTATCTCATAGCAGCGTGAGACAAGATCGAGGTTCTTCTTCTCTGTGGCACCTTCGGTTATGTAGACCCCCCGCGAGTTTGGCACCTGAAGGCAGACGGGAGGGACATTCGGGTCTGTCAGAGGGCACGTCCCTTTCATGGTCTTGCCAAATATCTGCGACAGAGACCAGTCTTGGTTGGCATTGTAATCTGCGGGGAAGCAAGTATCGCCTGAATGGTACGGCTTAGCGGTGTCGCATTTGAGTTCATGGGCCGGGGGTGGCCTCGGGATCGGGTTGCCTGGGTATACGGTGAGCTTGAGGGCAAAAAGGGGGCAGAGACATCCATACCCCTTGGCCGCTTGGACCGTTCAATATCGAGGACCATATCAATTGTCTGCTCCATCTCCAACACACATTCACCGCCGGGTGGGCAGACTGGCCGCACATCAATTGCCATGCTCTGCCACGAGGCGTCGAACAGCTTGTGGCCGTCGAGCAGGGTGGCGATGCCCGCCTTGCCCTTGCACGGCAGGAGCTTCAAGAAGGGCGTCAGGTTTTCTGTGCACACGACTTCGTGTGGCAGCACGCCATATAAAAGGTGCACATTCGTCATGGCCGAGTTTGGGTGGTTCCCCTCGGGCTGGAAGGACATCACTGGTCGAGTCGTGCGGGTGCCATCGATGAAGTTGAGCGAGGCGCAAAAGAGGCCCGACAGCGCGTTCGTGAGCGTCCGCCATTTTCGGTCGGCCCTAGAGTTCTTCTTGTCAGCGCGGTGAAATGTTATTCCTGGTGGTTTTTTGTGTCCGTACTCTTCGTCCGTGTCGGCCTCGAGCCATGCCCACAACTCAACACCTGTTCCACCCTCCCGCGCGCCATCCCAGGGTCTCGCGCCCCAGCTCTCGGCGTCCCACCTCCCCAGGCTGAATCTCAGGTGCAGCTCGCGTGTGCCGGCATGCTGGAGGATCTGGCCCAGCGAGCGAGGAAAGAAGCGGAAGTTGTGCGCCTCAAAGGCAGAGAGGGTGGTGTTGGAGCGGAAGTTGAAGCTCGCGAGGAGGGCTGACAGCGGCAGCGGTCGCAGAACTAGTTGTTCGTGGTAATCGGCCGCAGAGGCGCGTGGTGCAAAAAAAAGTGCGACGAGAGAGAGCAGCAGCAAGGAGAGGAGTTGACGCATTTTCCCAGTCACCGCCGTCTATCCATTGAGGGAGACACTGCCGCGACAGAAGGGAGTTGCGAATGTTGTCAAGGGGCCACCGCTGCGGAGGTGACTTGAGACTTGACAACTTGCCGAATCGTGGCTCGGGTTCGGGCGGCCCAGGCTTGTGTGGCCATGAAAATCAACAGGGGTCCGCCAAGCGACGCCACACGCACAGGTCACTTGTCCCCACTTCCCCGACTTCATTGGTTGGCTTTTTGCGCCCCCTTCGCGAACTCTTTCAACTGCAGCCTTGCAGCGCGGCTGAATTCCATCAGCCAAGTTTCGACAATCCGCAACGCCGCCTCCCATCGCCAGCGTCAACGACGTGACGGCTCGATTTTGGACGCAGTGACACCGTCGAATAGATCCAAATTACTTTGCCACACAATTATGGCGGCCGAACAGAGAAAGCTGCTCGGTAGGTCTCTTCGCGGTTCCCATTCCAGCTCCCCTCCCACCCCCTCTGCTCCCGTTCCTATCGTTTCCATCCTCAATCACATGCGCTAACCCCTTGTCCAGAGCAGCTCATGGGCGGCGGGATCTCGTCGCGCTCGGCACAGCTCTCCCTCACCGACCCCAAGGTCTGCCGCTCCTACCTGGTCGGGACCTGCCCGCACGACCTCTTCACAAACACCAAGCAAGACCTGGGTCCCTGCTCGCGCGTGCACTCGGAGGCCCTTAAGGCCGAGTACGAGGCGCTTCCCGACGCCGACAAGAAGAAATACGGCTTCGACTACGACTACATGCGCGACCTGCAAAAGTACATTGACGAGTGCAACCGGCGCATCGACGCAGCGCAGCGCCGGCTCGAGAAGACGCCCGACGAGATCCGCCAGACCAACGTGCTGCTCAAGAGCATCTCGGATCTGGGCGCGACCGTGGCGACGGGGCTGCTCGAGGTCGAGATCCTGGGCGAGATGGGCGAGGTCGGACGCGCCTACGACGAGCTCTACCGCGTCGTGCGCTCCGCCCAGGCCACCAAGGCCGAGCGCGAGCGCGAGCTGAAGGCTCTGTCCGACACGTCGGGACCCTCGGGCCACCAGAAGCTGCAGGTGTGCGACGTGTGCGGTGCCTATCTCAGCAGGCTGGATAACGATCGACGACTCGCCGATCACTTCTTTGGCAAGATGCATCTGGGATACGCCCAGATGCGCAAGACGTACGATGCTTTCCCTAAGGAGATGAGGGGGCGGCAGAGGCAGACGATGCAGATTTCGGGTGGTGGAGGAGATGACGAGATGGGTGGGGTCCCTACCGGCCCCGGCGGTGGCTATGGTGGTGGTGATGGCGGTTGGGGCAAGGGCCCCAGAGGTCCCAGGAGTGGCGGCGGCTTCAGGGGAGGACGTGGACCTAGACGAGGCGGCTGGTGAAAATAGTGACCGGATTGAGGGCTAAATAGCATTGGCAAGGAGTTTAGGCGTTCCGCGGATCATGGGGTGGAAATGGCGATATTACGGTTTTGGTTTCTTCGTTTACGAGTAGAAAACAGTCTGAACGATACCGGCACCTTGGCCACAGATGTGGGTAGCAGGGTCTTTAGCACAAAGTGTTGTCACAACAAAATATATTGCTGCTGCCTATCGCTGGATATTGAAACTGCTGGTTCTCTATGATGATATAATGCAAAATTCCGCTTTTGGCCACCTCTTCGAACCGCACGGCCTTGACGAATCCCAAGTCGCGAAGGTAGCCCGACTGTCCTTTTCTGTCATCACATTTTCTTTCTCCCAAAATCAGCCACCCCATACACGCCGCTCCCTTGGGCCATTCACATGTTGATGCCTCAAGTTGTGCCGAACATTCGGAGAATTTCACGCTTCACGCTTAGGACCACCATCCTGTCCGCTCTGGCTTGTCTCCAGACCAGTCGCACCTCCGGAGAAGTCGCGGTACTTCTTTTTTCTGGGGTCAACTACCCGTATCGTGAGCATTTTATTGGAGAGTTGGTTTTTCTCGTCCTCGGACAGCTTGGCCGCGCTCGACTATCCACTTGGCTCTGGCTTGTCTTTGGTCATGGGCTGATTTCCGTCCTGTTTGGGTTTAGCCCAGACGCTCCTGTTCACTGTGAGAGAGGTGGCCGGATATTCATTATCAGCGCCCTCGGGCGTAGTATTTGAGGATAGTAGCGGCGGGAAGTCAAGAGGGTGAACTGCCATGGTCGTCGACTTCGCTAGCTGTTGTTTGCATCCAAGCAAGCCTCCCTACGACGTTGTCTTTGCATCCATTGCGGCCATCTCGTCGTCCCACTTTCCTATTGCCGGTGACAGCGGTATCTCGGCAGCAATAGAGGTAAGATTTGCGGCTGCAGGAGTAGCGGTAGCAGACTCAGTCTGGGTGTTGATCTTCTTGGGCGCATTGCTTGGGGAGGGCAGAGCAGGGAACTCCTCGGCCTTGGGCGGCGCCTTGGGCTTGTTGTCTTTTTCCCGAAGCGAGGCCCAGCTCTGGCTGCTGAGGTCGCCGCTGCGGTCCTCAACACGGTCGCCATTAGCATCAAAGAGCGTACGGCCGCCTCGACCGCCTCGGCCTCCGCGCCCAACACCCCGGCCACGAGCACCTCTCCCCCTCCCTCCGTAACTCCCGTCATCACCACCATACCGATCAACTTCGTTTCCATCCAACGAATTCGCATAACGACTACCAGCCAGTCCCCCACCGCCGTTCCGGACTCCCCTAACACCCCCATGGGCTCCCCTGAAGTTCTTCCGCTCCTCCTCTACCAACCGCTCCTGCTTCCCTTCATCCCACCCGCCTTCCTTCTGGCCCATGGCGTTCAACTTCCGTTCCCTGTTCTTAGCACGCTCTTCATTGAGGCGACGCTGGTCCTCCTCAGCGGCGCGGCGCTTAACCGCCTCCTCGGCGCGGCGGCGCTTTTGCTCGGCCTGGCTCTTAGCGAGGGCCTCAGCGTGGGCGCTCTCGTCGCGCTGCGCCTTCTCGAACAGGCGCGTCTTCTCCGCGTTCAGGATCCGCATCTTCTCCATTTTAGACGCGAGTTCGGTGTCGGTGAGCTTGGTGCGCGGGTTTGCGCCGGAGCCGAGTCGGGCTTCGGAGACGGCGCTGGCCGTGTTGGTCGACACGTACTTGGCGCCGGCAGGGGCGGTGGGTGCGGTCGGAGCGGCAGTTGAGGCGGATGAGGATGCAGCAGGGCCTTTGGGGGCAGTGGGTGGAGCTGCTGAGGTCGTCGTAGTCGTCGCGGCTGCGGGCGCGGAGGGAGCCTGGGGCGGGGACGTGTTGGCGGCAGAGGGCGTCGCGGGGGCTGGAGCTTTTGTGGGCTGCTTCCGGCTGGCGTGGCTATTACTATTGTTGTTATGGCCGTTGCTGTTCGTGTGACGAGCTGGCTTCTCGGGGCGGTTGTGTCGCGACTGGCTCAGGTACTTGTGTGGTTGCGTTTGCTGCGGCGCAGCGTGGGGTTCAACCACGGGTACTTCTACCTCGCCCTTTGGCTCGACGGGTACAGGGACATCTGGTGATTGCACCTGCACCTCTTCTGCCGGGGTAGCCGTGGGGACTTGGTCCTCTGGAGCGGCGGGTTCGAAGTCGTCGGCGAAGAGGTCGTCGTCGGTTCTACCACCAAACTGTTCGTTGTCCATAGCGAATGATGAGCCTGGGGCCGCGGTAGCTTCTGTTTGGGCAAATGTATGCAGCCGGCTGCTCGTCGTCGTGGTGGAGTGGGCAAAATGAGAAGAGTGGTATGTATAGCGAGGTAGTCCGGAGCGAGCATGGGCCGAAGCAATGCTGGTATGAATAGTGGCAAACGGCAAGATTGTTGAGAGTTCCAAGTCAGTCAAGGTGTACATGTGAAGTGGGGTGGAACGCGATCTGATCTTGTGGCGGGGTTGGGCTACGGGGTGCTTCCGGCAAATCTCTAGCGCCACCATACCTCTCCAGTCAATATTCGGCAAACCCTAACCCAGTCTCGAAAGGGTCACGTGCATCTACAACCTCAACCTGCCGGTCACTTTGGAATTCATTGTTCATTGTAAAGCCATTTCTGAGAAAAGCGCGTCAGGTCTTGTTTCTGACAAAATTCCTTAGGCCCATTCCACTTCCAGTAATATCAAAATAAACTGCTCACCCATACACCTGCTGTGCATTGATCCAACCATTTGGTCACTCCCAAAGGAAGGCGCTATCGACTTTAGCTTCGTGTGCCCCTGTTGTTCTCCGATTTTTGACGACTGCCCTCAGCTCAAGCTACGCCCAAACCAACGTCCCTATCATCCGCATCCTGCATCTAATATTATAGATTTGTCCATCTTGGTCCCTGAGAATGGATGGACGGTCTGCGACATGGCGGCTGTGGTTGAGTTCAAAAGAACCGCTGGCCCTCCTTCCCTTGACCAATTTTGGGTGGTTCCACAACCCCAGTCATTCTTTTCTTGAGGGCCACCTCTTCACACTCGTTTCCAGATGCCGTCCTTCTTTCTTTCGATTCCCCTTGTCGGCGCATCATTTGTTGCTAGCCGGCCTGCCTCGTTTACTGTCGCCTCGAGTGCCGCCAGCAGTGTCGCTAGTAGTGTTGCGCCCTCTGCCGTAATTCACCCGTCTTGTATGAACGATGAACTTCTTCGTTTGCTCAAGAGCAACAAGCCCGAGGCCAAGCCTTTCTGTCTGGACTACCTTGGCGATGATGCCCACTACTCGACAAGCTACGTGACCATCGGCCAGCCGCCAGTGTAAGCCCCTATGTCTGGTTTTCTGTAATTGATCTCCTCGAGCTACTGACATGAAAGTCCCAGCACGGTCCTAGCCATTGAAATTCTCACCCTGACACATACCTAGTCTGACACCGTCACCAATACGGAAACCGCCTTCTCGACGGCCATCAAGACGGTAATGGCAACAGTAACACAAATAGCTCCCCGGTCTCTTACCACCATTACTGCATTTGAGCTCAAGGCCCGCGCCACCAATGGGCCCTTTGTCTCTGCAATACTCAGTGAATATCCAGCTCTCGCTATCTCTAGCGCATACCATTGATTCTTGGCAGGTATAATTCACTTGTAATCCAATGACAGATTAAGGTATATAATGCAAGAGGCCGTTTGCGGCTACATTCTCTCCACATAGACCAGCAATGGAGAAGCACAGCATATACGCTCTGTTCAGCGTCTCCGAATTTAATCCAGCGAGCAGCTCAAGCAATATGACGAAGCCTCCAAGGTTATTCTTAGAGATTCTGAGCCTGTTATTGTTCCCGGGCACGACACATTGTTATCCGTACTCGGCTTTGTTGGTTGTGATACTATCTTTCTTCAACATGGTGAACGCATCTTTGAAGTGGGGTTGTCCTAGCTACACCACAGCGGTAAGCTCCGAAATAAGGATTTTGGTTCAGGCAAATCGTATTGACGCTATGAGGCATCCGTATCTTGGAATGAACGCTTCAGGTTACAATAGCACAGACACATGACCGTCAAATTTCGAAAATGCTACATCCTTCGGCCCTCTATTGTCTTGTTTGTTCGGGAATCACCATTTATTCTACTTTCTTGGCCAAGCTTCTTTGTTATCAGCACTGAAGAAGAGCATACAAGTGCTTTCTTTATTCCAATTTTTTTTGGTACTAACACGGCCGAAACAACTGAATAGTCCTCGAACGATCGAACTACCGAGTCGAGCCGGACTGTTCAAGACACAGAGAGATGTTACCGGTCCAATGTATAAAAAGTCAATCCCTTGCTCATCATCCCAACAGATGATCACTATCCTTCTCATCTCTCCTTTGAGTAACAGAAGCCCATCCTTGTCAGCTATCTTTGACACCAACCCACCAACCAACCAATAACCAAAACCCCAAGACCATGATCTATTCCAACGTGCTGCCCGCCGCGGCCCTTTTAGGCCTCGCAAACGGCCACATGATCATGAACACCCCAACGCCCTACAACTTTCACAAGAGCTCTCCCTTGGTGCAAGTTAACCCCCTGGGCGTAGGGTTTCCGTTCCCCTGCCAGAGCCTCTCGACAGTCGAGGATATGACGTCCATCACAGCTGGACAGTCGCAACTCGTCAAGTTCACCGGAGGTGCTCAGCACGGTGGCGGTTCTTGCCAGTTCAGCCTGACCTACGAGTACCCGCCGCCTGCCGACAAGTCCAAGTGGAAGACCATCTACACCCTCATTGGCGGCTGCCCTGTCTCGGCGGCCGGCAACCTCCCCCCTGCCACGCCTGACCAGGACGGCCGTGCCAACTCCCCCCAATGCGGCAACGACTCTGGGGTCGAGTGCATCCGCCAGTTCAACATCCCGATCCCCAAGGATGTCCCCAACGGCAACGCCACCTTTGCGTGGACGTGGCTGAACAAGATCGGCAACCGTGAACTGTACATGACTTGCTCCCCTGTTTCCATCACGGGCGGTTCGGACAGCACGGCCTTCTTCGACTCCCTCCCAGAGATGTTTGTCGCAAACATCCCCGGCGAGTGCACGACGGGCAATGGCGTCATGAACATCCCCAACCCGGGGCAGTTCGGCAAGGTCCTCGAGCAGCCCACCCCGGGCTCCGAGGGATCCTGCCCCAAGGCGAACGGCATCCCGGCCTTTGACGGAGCCGCCGCCAGCCCGCCCTCGGGCCCCTCCTCGCCCAACCAAGGCGACAAGCCGGTCCCCGCACCCCCTGCCCCTGCGCAGCCCACCACCTTCGCCACCATCGCGACCCCGGCGCCCGCTCCGGCCGCCCCGACGACTGACCATCCCCCTACTGCCCCTGGCGGCCCCGGATCGGCCTGCTCGCCCGACGGCGCTATCCTCTGCATCGACGGAACTCACTTTGGTATCTGCGACCACGGCCACGCCGTTGTCCAGCCCCTAGCGCCCGGCACCACGTGCTCGGGTAGTGTCATCTCGCGGCGGCGGACGCCTTCTTTCCGACCCTTCTAAGTCCTTTTAAGGTTTTTTTTTCGAGTGAGAGGGGGGGAAACAGGGGGAAGCTTGTTAAGGTAGGTCACGATGTGCGTCTTGCCTAGGAGGTAAGGGTTTTTGTAGATGTTGATGTCGTTATTTGATATGACCCAAGATATCTACAGCATCCTGGTGGGGGGTAGCCTACTTCAATTCGACCTAAAGGTAAATAAAAAAGAGTACTACAGGGTACTCACTTAACATAGTTACTATATCGCCATATATGCTTGAAATTGTGACAGTGAAAGTGATGATGATAGCAACACCAGCCTTCAAATTAGCACGGCAATGATTATCAGCGTCCGCTCGAGCCGTTCGGTCTTATAAAGACGTTATTCTGTAGAAAGCAGCAATTCGCAATGATGCACCGCTTAGGTGACTAATTTATGGCGCTCAGAAGCCGATTCTCACAACTGCGTGGACTGTCTGTCATGTTCGGCTTCAAGTTGTCTCGCGACTCGGATGTGACATTCGGCTGTGAAGCCCCCCCGGCTCGGAAGAGTCGCGCTGGGTTTCGGGAATCGGGCCCGAGCTGCGGGGATTCTCGCGTGCTGAGCTGAGCAATGAGGAAGATTGAAGTTGTCTCACTTCGGATAGACAAAGGCAATGGTAAAAATGCCGCGGCTGTCTTAGTGGTTGTGGTACACTGGGCAAGCATCGTCAAGGCAACTACTCTCAATAGTCATCACAAAATTCAGCCCTTATTCATTGGACATGGGCAAAATCCGCCCGAAACCGCGAGGTTCGCTCCGAACCCAAATCTCTCGTTCAACATCGGAGTCAAACCACTCCACAGGCTGTTGTTCATCGCGGCGGTCGCCTCAGGCGTCACACTCAGGCGTCACACTGCAGCTCTCCGTTTTTGTGTGGGTAGTTTTGACAAGATACCATTTTCAGTGGATAAGGGAAGGCCGTGAAGGTATAAAGAGCTCTGATCGGCGACTTATATACTGCTCCTTCAAAAAGCTGACAAAAGATGCTGGACTACTTGGCGTTGAAGATAGGCGTGGGAACGTCCAACTACGAATCGAAACTTGAAGTATGCCCTACGTAGCATGCATATGGGCGGCTGACTTGCATGATGGGGTATCATTACTGGACTACTGGATTATCAGGATGTGATTGTGCCGCACAGGTGTACCGCAGGAACATATTTGCTCAACCCAGGGCTTTTGGCGCCGATTTCTTTGGCGACGTGTACGATTCGCGACGCTATTTTGGCTGGCACAATGTTGTTGTGGACCAGATCCAACCTCCACCCGGGCCCTCGTGGACATTCTTGGAGATGCCTTCTAGAAGTACATTCCCACAGAATTGCGCCCAGGAAATATACTCTATATTCTTGAAGGCCATATTACAAGCCGTGGATGAGGTGGAAGCTTACCTGTGGAGTCACGGCATGATTGCTCCGTTGGCGCGGCAAGCAACGAGACGGTCAAGGTGATTCAGCAAATTCTGGTCACTCGGGGCCTGTGTGACAGAGAAGGTTCTCTCGTATGTACAATCACGGTCTTGAAAAGTCAGAGAAAGCTGATGAGGACAACTTGAAGAGGACGAGAGGAAGTCGCCTGGGATGGATTCCAGAAATCGCCTGCAACTATTTCTTTTGATTATCTTCATTTGCTATGCTCTCTCTGATCACTGGATGCTGTCAATTGTCAAGAGCTCATTGTCGATAGGTGAACGGGACGGAGAGTAGACCTGGTGTCACGGCAGGTTAGGATGAAGAGAGACTATGCTGCAATAACCTATCCTTGATTGTGTAAAAACAAGCTAAGGAAAGAGAGGAGGAAGAACGAGTGGTGGCCGGGCTCTGGACTTATGTAGGAGTCCTAGGCGGCTCGGGCCACTTGTTCTTCCAGTGAATGGCTATCTTCATGGTGGGAGGAGTTTACGTGACGGTGTATGGCATGTGTGCCAGCCGTCACACCCGGGTCTAAATCCGTGCTATCTAGATACAAAGACTGTCCCATGAACTGTGCCATCTGCAGCTGTTAACCGCCCTCGTAGCCAGGAGGCTGTGGCTGTAATACCTCCTGTTGGTGGCAGTCCTGGCCACTGTTGGCCGGTCGGACTATCTATTGGTAATGAAGAAGGTCCGAAAGTTTTTGAGGCGCCACAGGGCATGGCCCTGTTGGTGCGATCTGTTGCAGTTGGCTGCATCTTTTCGCAGTTGGTGGAATTGGCAGGCCAAGACCTACCACTGATAGTGGCTGACGGAGATCCTCTACACCCTGAGCAGTTGTTCTTGCCATATTACGGCGTAGAACTTAGGGTCGAAACCCTTCTAAAGCCCAATTCTTAATACCGACATGCTTTAGTCATGCTTGTTCCTTCAATGCACTTCTGTACGTCCTGGCAACAGTTGGTGAAGCCCCATCTCATTGCACACGACGGCAGAGATTCCCAACCTCGGAAGTAACCTCAAAATTCACCTTAACGTTTCTTGGGTCAGCATTTCCTTGCACAAGTGTGCAGCGGAAAAGATCAGGAATACTGTATTACGTCCTATAAAGCTCCTCTGCGCAGGCCATCTGCCCCTGGAGCAGCACCCCTGTTAAGGCCTGCAGTGTCTCCTGGTCTTGGATCTAGACGTAAATGCCGGCGGGAGTGACGCTCGGAGCTGGCTCATTCTGCTGACGCGTCCCGTCCGGTATGACTGGTCGTTAAAGCTTATAGATAGCATTAGCATCGAGTTAATTGGCCTTTATACGAGTAAATCCTCCAAGCAATCTGTATTTCTGGGTGTCTAACCAAAGCGCCGACACGTGTCTTGGCTAGAAAGTATTCCTATTGCAGCTACGACACGTATCTTCGTATCAGGTCGTATGGTCCAGCAGGCAAATCCTACAGGGCGGACATGCTAACCAATGGGGCTCCTTTCTAAGGCGCTCACCACCTCGCCATGGGAAGTTACAACTGTGTGATTGTATTGCTTTCTATCCGTGGCTCTCTGTCCTTTGCCAGACAGCCCTCTTTTATCACTGTAAACTGTAGCAAACTATTACGCGTCAGTTTACGCAGCTGTGGCAATCTATTACCAATCCACAGCTCTAGCAGGTTCAAGACCCTTCGTTTCCAACGCTGGAAAGCTAGTGTTCTGGCACTGCGTCTAGGCAGGCGGTATGCCCCCGGAGCATACTTACTGGCTGGGTTCAGACGAGATTAGCTGTTTGCTAGTTACCCCGGGTAAATGTCTGGCTAGATTAGGCAGGCGGTGAGAGTAAGGAACTAGGAAGGCGGTGCATACTTGGACAGAACTGGAGTCGCGATAAACCTGGAGAGAGCCCGAAAGCGGTGGCCGTGAGGCGGTGAGTACGAAGGCGGTGAGCATGGAGCGGCGAACATGAAAGCGGTGAACATGAGGAACGAGGGGCTTTACAATTGAGGCAAGCGGTGAGCCATCCAAGGCGGCGAGGACAGATTTACCCGGTGTCTTAACCCGGTGTCTTAACCCGGGCCCCAGATCACGGACCGCGGTTAGTTCCTATGCCTATTTCTCGGCCGCGCGATAAATTTGGTACCTGGGAACACTGTGGGGCAGCAGCGAGGAGAATGGCAGGATCTTTCAGACACTGGAGCTCGGTGGACCCAAAAAATGGACTTTGAAATGTCGGTTTAGATGTGAATAGTATATTATTGGCCCTAAAATGTGCCTCCCTTGAAAGGAAGCCAGGGTAAACTTAGCCCTCGAAGCTCTTCAAAATGACGAGGAACTAAAGCTTGAGTCAGCAGCCAAGTTCTATAACGTGCCGGTTTCCACTCCCCTTCCATCATTTTCGCTGCAGCTCAATTTCACAACTCACCAACCGCTTGAGCCCCGCGCACCCCACCACAACACCATGGCCACCCTAATCCCACAAGACCTCCCGATGGACCTCCCCATCATCGACCTCGACCTCTTCCTCACCCAGCCCCACGACTCCCTTGAAGTCAAAGCCGAATGCCAAAAGGCCGCCAAGGCCCTCATCACCTACGGCGCACTCATCCTGCACGACTCGCGCGTGTCCGAGAGCGACAACGCCTCCTTCCTCGACCTGCTCGAAGACTACTTCGCGCAGCCCGAGGAAGACCTCAAGCGCGATGAGCGTCCGGAGCTGAGCTACCAGATTAGCGTGACGCTAGAGAACACAGAGAAACCAAAGTGCGCGCAGTGGACGAGCCGTGCTTGAAGGTGATTGAAAGGTTGGCGCCCGATCAGCGACCGTTGGATATCACGGCGCATGATCCGGACCCGAAGTGTCGCTTCTTTTGGAAGATGGTGGAGAAGCCGCCGTATGAGACGAGGTTTCCGGGGTTGAATGCGCCGAATATTTGTGCCGGATGCGGAACATATTAAGGGGCGGTGGGAGGGGACGATGAATCAGTGGGGGTCGTCGATGAAGAATGCGTGAGTTTGCTAGGTGACTAGTGTTTTTAGGGTGACGGGGTTTGACTGTCTTAGTTAGAGTCGAAGGTCTGACCGAGATGCTCGCCGTCGGTCTGCATAACCCATCAGACACCTTCCGTTCCGCCGGACGCTACGGGTGAGGCTACCCCTTTTTATGTCAGTCGCTCTAATCTAACCCCCCAGCCCACACCTCCTCCAGTGAGATCCTACTAAGGCACCTAGTTGCGGATATGCAATTTAAACACCGACGTAAATGTACGGGGCCCAAGCGATCGGATTGGGCTTAGCCGCTTGGCTCCCCTCTACCTGTTTCCTGAGCTTGAGCACAGCGAAGTGAAGGGCCTGCGCCGTCCGGCCAACATCGAGCTGGTCCGGGTCGAGGATTCCCTGGTAAACGTCGCGGGCAACGACCGGGGCATATTCATCCAACACTTTCCATAGCGTGCCGATGACGGCGGGAAATCCGGCCAGCTGGCACGCTCCTGTCATGTGCATGGCTTCGTCAAGAAGCAGCACATTCTTGGTGGTTCCAGCGTGGCATGCAGAGAGATAGGCTAGCTTCGCCTCCTGGTGGATGAGGTTCGCCGCGGCCATGTCATGAACCGAGAAGGGATCATGCTCCCAGTCGCAGAGTAGAATTCGGCTTCTTGATGGATCCGCGTGCATCTCGCCGTGGCAAGCAAAGTGAACGGCGGAGCAGCGCTGGATCGACTCCAGCACTTGCTTCTTCGTCGGCTGTGCCAGAATCGTCGTGGCAAAGGGAAGTAACTTGGCAATGCTTTGGGTCTCGGCTTCGGCGTGTGGAAGGTCGGTTCGCTCAGGGGTCGTCTTCATGCTCACCAAGCATACTTTTGTGCCGCCGCCGCTAAGTCTCTCTGTTCCGTGAGCCGAGAACCTCTCTCGCGCGAGATGAAGCGATCTGACCGTCGTGGCGTAGCTGGAGATGACGTGGTCCAACACGGCTACACCCTCTTTGCTTCGCGCAGCGTGGATTGGGAACAGGCTGAGCAGTCCCACAGGAATCCACCATATCCTAGGCCACTGGTTCCCCGGCTTCCCCACTGGAGTGAAGTGTAAGGCCCGTAGGACTTCGTCTACGACATCATCCCACAACCACCTAAGCATCCTGTTCAGCGCAGCATTGTTAAGCCGTCGCTTGACGTGGTTGTCATTGTCTCTGATATCGCTGAGCTTTTGTGCCTTATCCACAACGGTATCGTACTTCAGCCGTTCGAGGGGCAGGGCATGGACTTTCTCGGTGGTGATGACGAACGCAGCGCTCCCGTAACGTGAGACGTTGAGGTAGACGAGCGGGCCTTCTGCTGCCAAACGCGTGAGATCGCCGTGAAGAGGGCCGAGGAGGAACTGCTCGAAGCCTGGCTGTTGCCGAATCTCGGCCACAATACAATCCATTTCCTGCGCAAGGCTGTATCTCCTGGCGGCCTGGGACTGGAGGAACGAGCGGATATCGGGCAGAAGGACGTCCTCCTCAGATCTACCGAGACGTTCTTGGACGTCCTTGAACCTCCGGGCGAGATCTGGGTGGGACCCTCCCAAGTCGGCCGCCGTGGAGCGTTCGCTGATGTAGAGACCAGCGATGACTCCACGGCCGAGTTCCAAAAGCCGGACGGCCTCGTCGGCCCTCTTCTTAGTGCGCATCTCGAGCGCTGCGGCGTTGGCTGCCAGTTCGGGGATCTGAGAAAGAACAAACTGCTGGTCACTCCGCAGGAGGCTCCGAGAGATGAGTCTTGGCAAGAGATGGACAGCTTGAGCAAGCATCCGGCTCCCTGTCTCGACGTCTTCAGGGTATAGGAGTTCGGCTGCTGAAATTGCCGCAGCGACTCTGCGGCCGATGGGAAACCGTGCAGAGTCAAGCACCTGTCGGTAGATGTCTACCGCAGTTTGTCTGTCAGAAGGTAGCACCGTGCTTTGTTTTATCCGCATTTCCAGACACGACGCGTATGCCAGTAATATCTCCGGTCTGGACTGGTTCTCATCGCCAACCGATAGCTGTGCTGCTTCCTCCACGTATCCGACAGCTTCTTCTAGGCTGCTTTTGGCCCCGGAGGAAGTCTCGACGCTCGAGGAATCCTGAGACTTGGCTACTTCAAGTAGCACTCGGCTTGCGTTTGCAAGATATCGCGCCCGCTCTTGGCTTGTTGGCGAGCACAGCTCTAGCGTCTTCCTTGAGTGCTTTACCGCCTCGTCCAAGTCTTGCCTGCGGCGGTGGCTTTGGAACCGCATCAACAGGGCGGAAGAGAGATTCTCCAGAATATTGATGTAGCGCCAGTGGCGGTCGGCCGTGAGTTGCAGGGCTTTTGCGTGAGACTCAACCGCAATGTCAATATCGGCATTCCATCCGGCTCTCGAGAACCGCTGCGCGACAATCTGGCCGAGATTGGTTAGGCAGACAGCCTTGTCTGGGAAATCGCCGGAAAATGCGCTGGTGGCCTTCATCGCACACTGAATCGCTGCGTTCAGGTCGTCCGTCGTCCCTACCAGCAAGCTCCGAAGGCCGAGGGCGGTGGCTAGATTGTTCAAGCACGCGCCCCTTTTCGGATGCTTCTCGGGGAGAACCCTTCCCGCCTGCTCGAGAAGATGTATGGCGGAATTGAAGTCGTCAGCTGAGCTAGTATGACTCGCGCGCTGTGTGAGCGCCCTTCCGAGGGTCATGAGATGCAGCGCGTATTGTGGGTGCGTCTCGGGGATATGCTCCTTGGATCTTTCGGCAGCGTCAATGGAACCGTTCAAGTCGTTCAGCTCACCGATCCATTCAAATCTGGTGGCTAGCCCCTCGGCTAGATCTCGAAGGTGGAAGGCCTGGGTGGCCCCACTGCAGAGGCTCGACGCTCTAACGGCCTCCTCGAGAGATTCGATCATGAGATCCAAGTCATCTGCTGATCCGGTCTGTTCGAAAACAGTATTGCGAACTAGGGCGCGGCAGTTCAACACCAATGGTCTTTCCGGATGCCCGGAAGGAACGGATAAGACCATTTGATGGACCATGGTGGCCAACTCCGTCAGGTCGATCTCAGTTGGCAATCCCAGTTGTAACTGCTCCATAGACGCTCGGCAAGAATTATTGCGAGCCATGAGAAGAACCCGAGGATTGCCCGTGGCCAGGCTCACGGCCTTTTTGGACATGGCAGCCGCCTCGTTGATGTCCGCCACCGTGCCAGAGCGATAAAAGCTGGCGATCATGCAGTAGCTGCGGTTGTTACAGCAAAGTGGATACACCGTGGGTTTGTCGCGCGATGCTTTTTCTGCGGACTTGCTATACCGCATCGAGTCCTCGAGATCGTCGACGGACCCAAGTAGCTCGTAGCGACGGACCAAAGCCAAGGCAAAATTAGTGAGCATCAATGGATACTCGTCGGGAAAGGCCTCATCCAGTCCCACAACAGCCACCGCTTCCCTGCCGAGTCGAACGGCAGCTTCTATGTCCCCGGCTTCACCCAGTGCATCGTAGCGTCTCCTGTAGGACTCTGCCAAACCAGCCAGGCTCACCGGTCTCGATTGGTCCGTGGCCAACAAGTTGACCGCTTCTTGCTGAACCGTGATAGCCGCGTTTAGGGTTGCTAACGAGCCATCTTCATCAAATTGATTCGTGAGGCACGCCCCGAGGTTGCTTAGAGTGATTGCGCGTTCTTGCACGTTGTTACCGTCTTGCTGCGGGCTTCCGCCACAGTCCAGGTGGTCAAGCAGTTTCTTGTTCACCTCGACAGCTCCGTGTAGAGAGTCTTGGTTCCCCGTCAACTCAAATTGCACTCGCAGGGCGCAACCCAGCAGATTCATCACCTCTTTGAAAAGCGGCTCGTTGCTCGGAACAGCCAGCTCAGCCGCCCGCAACGCGCCGATTGCCTTGTCGAGATCCTCTGGCTGTCCGAGTTGTTCATAGCGGGAAAAGCGTGCCTTACCCAGGCTAGATAAGAGGATTTCTGAGCCGCCGCCCTCGGAGGCAAACCCCAGCGCGCGGTCATATGCCTGGATACTGCTGTCCAACGCGCCAATCATTTTTGTTGTCTCGAACAACAAGCGGAAGGCATCTCCTAGCCGGTTTAGGTACACGGCTTTGGTTGTGTCATCGGCGGCGGCCAACTGAGCAATCTTCTCAGTCGTTACTTCCAGTTTCTGAACTTCTTCCTCCGAAGCTGCAATCTCGAACCTCTCGCCCAACGCGTCGGCCAAGTCCAATAAGAACAGCAAACGGTCAGGGCCCTTGACTGAGACGCGATCCACTGCTTCCTCGAACGCTGTGACAGCCGCGTTGAGAGTGGCTAATAAGGGCGCAATGCGCCGAAACTTCCAGAAAAGCGCATACCCGTGATTGTTTGAGTAGAGGGCTCGATTCGTGTTGCAGTTGGCGCTCAGCTGCCTAACATGTTCGAACAGACACACCATAGCATCGGCATCTTCGGCGTCCTCGGCGCAGTTCTCCCCACCCCAAGAGAGCTCCATGTCCCTCTGCTTAAGCCGAGTCTTCAGCGCAATGCCCAAATCTGCCGTGATGATCATTTTGTCAATGGCGCCGTCCGTCTCGCGTACCAGGCCAAGGATTTGACGATGGACTTTTATAGCGGCGCTGATATCTTTAATGGAGTAGGTTTTTTCGTACTTGGATCCCAGCGCGAACGCCAAATCCCGAAGGCGACGGATGTTGTCCCACCGGTCTTCTGGGGCAGTGGTTTCCACAGCATGTTCAAGAAGATGTATCGCTCCGTCCAGTTTTTGTGATAGCGAGAGAGGGGAAAAGCGTTTTATGAGGGCTCCAACCTTGGCATCAAAACCTGAGGCTGCGCTAGGCAGAGTCACGTCACAGACGTCGGCATTCTCAGCCCCACTTGAACCCTCAGAGGCAGCGGGATGAACTTGATCGGACTCCTGAAGGTACAGCCACAGCAGGTGGTTTCCGGCTCCGTGTAGAGTTTCGGCTTGGCAAACATTTTCGAGCGAGGCATCTTGAGTTTCAGCTGTGATGATGGTGAGGTCATCGCCGACTCTCTGGGAACTGTCGGGCGGTGCATAATGATCCGAAGCCCCCGCTATGTTGGTGGAAGGACCCGGTGGGTCCGCCGGATGTAGAGACATTCTTCTTTCAGGGGTTTCGGGGATTTCGGAGATGATATACTGCTGAGAGCAGGATGGACGGGATCTTGAGCCACGAACTCAAACAGGATTTGCATATCGATGCGGTAGAAGATTGGGCCTTCGTAAGGTAGGGGGTTGATCTTATCGCATATCCAGGTAGGGCCGTGATGGGCGAATCATACAGATAACAGTGTGCGGGGTAATTCGTATTCTTCATCATCTCTGCGACGACCTGTCTCGAGCGTTTGTGACTTCCTCTATTCTATTCTTCGCAGCAGATTCATGCACGAACAAGATGACCCCCGACGCTTTGGATGTTTTCTTCGGCGGATTTCTGACCCTCGAAAGTTGCACTCTCGGGCGTCTCGTTACCGATGTCCGCAACCCAGGCGACGACTTCAGGCCCGTGACTGACAAGGCCAAGCCGAAGCACAAGGTGGAAATCCGCCCCTTCGAATCACTGCACGATGCAAAATCCGTCAGCGCCAGCGTAGGGCTCCGCGCAAAGCTGTCCAAGCTCTTCACGGGGGACGTCGCCTTTGAGGGGAGCAGCTCGGACGAGCTACAAACCCAAGAACTGGTCCGGTATCACCTTCTTCAGCAGCAAGACTACTTTGAAGCCCTGTGCGCTGGCGAGGACATTCGAAAATGGATCGAGACTACCACGTTACAGTGGCCACTATTCCTAGTCGTGGGACTGATCACCGTCAAGGATGCCGAGGCGCAGGCAGAACGACACCGGGCTGGACAGGTGGCTGTCGCGGCTGAGGCGCCCGCGACCGAGGCACTAGGGATACCAGACCCTGGGGGGGTCGCCAACGCCGGCATGAGCGTGCAAGTGGACGGGTCGTCGGGGCGGAGCATCTCCTTCACTGCCCCGGGCGAGCGCGTCATCGGCGTGCGTTACCGCAAGCTTAAATTTGAGATGTTCAGCAAGAAGAGCGTCGACACAGCCTCACTGAAAAAGTCGAGCATATGGGAGATGTTTTCGGTGGGCGACCGGGCGGGCGAGGACAATATAATCGAGGCCGGCTTGGAGGATCACCTGGTGGAAGAGAATCTCGAGTGCAGCGAGACGGATAGCATGCTCGTCCTTGAAGCAGATGACTAAAATTTCATACGTGTTGTAGCAGAGCAATTATTCCTCATACAGTTAGCTTTATTAAAGAAAATATTACCAAGCTTGAAATTGGCTTATTATCACATACATCACGTTTCTATTACACTATTGTTATGTGTGGGCTTAGATAATAAGCACATACACATGGTATGTAAACACGTTTTAGTAATTTAGCATACAAGTTAGGGAAGGGAAAACATTATTATATCATGTTTGAATATGAAGATAAGCGTATAATTTTAGTTAGAAGAGAACTATAGCTGGGTTTTAACCAGACCAGACTCCCTTTCAGGCAGCATTTAAACCTCTGGCCTATAAATCCACCTCTCAGGATTAAAGATAATCTCAAAGTCACTTGCCTGATAGATCCCAACTGCACAGCTTAGGTCATGATACCCTTCAAGCCCTGTGACTGGCAGATGGTCCTGCACGTCCGTTTCCTCGTGCAAGTTCCACCCACCTACCAACCTACCCCCATGTGTGAAATACACTTCAGTCTCAATCCGCTCTGACCCCCCCCTGAAAACCATGCCAATCCCGTACGTCTCCCCACGCCGGAACGGCTCAGTGAAGCTCTTACCGCACTGATCATTCACATACCGATGCCCATCATCCCCATGCACTGCCAAACTGCCCCGGTTCCACCCTGGCAAGCGAAAGCTCGGATAAGGCAACGCCGCAAATCCGAGCGCCAGGCACACATCCCCCGCCCCTTGTAGCCCCACGGCCACCTCGTAGTACACCGTTTTTGCCTGGCCCGTTGCCAGCGGGTTGTGCTCCCGCACCACATACAGCGGGGGGTACCCGATCACACAGTTATCCACCGCCGCTACGTCCGTCCGACCCGCCCACACACCCGGCGCCCGCCATGCTAGCGTCCCGCGAAGGCCTGCCGCCGGCGTCATCAGCCGGATGTCGTGGGCACGTAGCGCCGCCAGCGAGGGGGCGTCAAGGGCCAGCGATGCCGCCAACGGGAAATCGGCACACCAGCTCTCACCGGCTTCGACTTCGGCTTTGAGCGCGTTGATGGCAGGGGACCGTGTAAGGCCTGAGAAGAGGGCCGGTGGCGGCGGGAAGAGCGAGGTGGCGGGCACGGCGGCTTCCCAGTTGTGGACGGCTTTGGAAGGGGGTAGGCCCGACGGGGAGGCGTTGTATGAGGCCCGAGGGGGTAGGCCCGAATGCGCGGTGTGGTCGGCCCCGGTGGCGGTGGGAGCTATTGAGGGAGAAGGGTCCAGAGGGGTTGTGTAGTTAGTTGATGGGAGCTCAACGGATGGGCTGGATTGAATGACAGCTTGGGGCTCGGCTAGGGGCGGCACCGCGGGCTGGACTGGAGCTGAAGTTGGTGCCGGAGCCAATAATGGCTGGGGGCCCGGGTATCGAGGGGTTAGGGGTAAGACATAAGGGGATACCGGCGACACCGACGAAGGCTGTGTTGGCGGGCAATCGCTTTGTTGCTGCTGCTGCTGCTGCTGCTGAGGGACGCTTGCCTTTGGCGGGTCGGCATTGGCCGGTTTCTGGGTAAAGTAGCCTGGTTGGGGACGTGGCGCCTCGTCATCGCCGCAGAGTGGGTTTTGTGCCCTTTCTTTTCTGCCGAAACACATGTTGGCGATACCAGTAGGTTTCTGGTTTCCAGATTATGGGGTGGGGAACAGGGCACTGGGCCTGGATTGATCTGGCACTTCAAAGAGTGTGGATTTGGCGTTTTCAGGGCCAGGCCTACGTCATTCAATTACGCGGTAATTGCGTGGCACTCAAGGACCGTTTTTTCCTGGCCAGGGCACTGCGTTGGTGATCCTGTTGTTGTGGTGTTCAAAGTGTCAATTGATGCATTGTATTGGTGCGATTTTGGGTGGGTTTTTGACAGTTGGCAATGCGTGTGTGGAGGGGCTTAAACTTATTACCGGCAGAATGACCTGAAAATGTGGGTCAGTACTGACCCCCTAGCAATTTAATGCCCTAGCAATTGCCAAATTCTATAGTTTCCTAAGGGTTTATATTTAAATTTATTACTTAAGACTTGATGAACGCTTTGTCCGAATCTTCCTCGAGAACACGGACTACAGCAAGGCAATTGCGGATCGTGAGTAAAGACTACATTCGTGGGGCCTATATTTGACAACTATTGTTGACGAACTCTAGCAAATCTCGTCTACCTCGCCGGCAAAGGTATCAGCTTGACAAACTACTTTGCCATCACGCACCCTTCCCAGATATGTTTCATCCGTCTGAGTCGGAAATTGAATCGATCACTGATTCTCTTCCTAGCCGAACTACGTTGCCGCAGTTGGCGCCAATACCTACGGCATCACGGGTGATGACTTCGTTCGCATCGCTTCCAGTGTTTGAGCCGGTTGGTATCAGCTGGGGCATTTACCAGGAGCACAGCCCCTACTCTGGGTTCCAAGGCAGCTATGCCAACCAGCAAAGCGGGAACTCTGACTATGTCCGGAAGCACAACTGAGAACTCAGCAGAAATTTGAACACGCGATGATGGAACTCAGGACTGACACTTCCCCTAGCCCGCTCATCGTCTACGACTCCATCTCCTCCAACCTCAACAGACTCGCCAAGTGCAAGAACTTCACCATGTTCGACAAGGATCTCGCCGCGAACAAGCTTCCTCACCCCCAACATGAGTGAGTGTCCCTTTCCCGCTTTGCTTGCATCATATTCGGAATCAGCTAGTAACCATGCTATACAGCCTGACCAAGACTGTCGAGTTGAACTGGGGCCTGGGAAACCTCGCCACCAATGACGCCAGCGCCAGTGCAATTTTCTAGTATTCATAACCTTTACTATCAGTTGGCAATCGAAGGTTTTCTTTTGAGTTGGTAGGTAGGGACTTGAGCACCCGATTCGCTATCTGCAAACTTCTATCGCCTCATTGGTATTTCGACCTCATTAGCCGAGAACCAAATTCAGTATATCTTCAACATCCAAAATCTTATGTCTTCCTTTGAGCATCGTTTCGCCCAAAATGGCCCACTAGTCTTTTATGCAGAAGCATACCTACAACCTCATCTAAGCTCGCCTCACCCCTTTAATTGAACCCCTTCTTGATCCCAACTTACGGTTATGGGCTCGTGGTTGCCAGAAAATTTCTGTCCGGCGAACCATAGCTCAAACCGCAGTTCAGCTGGGGCCACGATAACTCTCACGTCAAACTGACAGATGTAAAAAAGGTGACCCCGACTGAAGCATGTCCCACGCTTGTGCTTTTTGATTAGCTGTTTTTGCTGCACACCCTCGAGGTTGCTCGTAACATTACACAACTTGACAGCTCCAGCTGTGGTACTTGTCAGTTGCCAAATTCTTCCAGAGCATATATGCAAGTAGTGCTTGCCTGGGGGTGGGGTGGATACCTTGCTTCAAACTCCTGGGAAGAAAAGAGGGCTCATTATATGAGATTACGACCTCCGAATCCCATGACCTTGCCGAGTCTTCCGCCGCTAGACGGATTTCAAAAGACTTAACAAGGGGGACGTTGGGGTTCACAACATCGCCCTTCCGAATAAGCCACTGAATCTGATTGATTGCCCACTTCAAGCGCGGGTCGTGGACGTCGGCGGCAATGTCCTCGTTGAAGTGCAGAGCTGGCGAATAGGCCTCTTGCACGACGATTCCGTAGCTAGCACGAGCGATCCGCGTTGCTAGCACCGACGTAGTTCCCCCTGTTTCCCATCTTTGCTGCCGGTCGAGCAAAAGGCCGCGGACGACGACGAGCTGAGGGTCGTTGCATGGGATCACGGCTACTCGGCTGGCGTTGGGATGTGGGTAATTGAGGAATCGTTGTTCCAATTGCTCGCGGACGTATGCTGAGCTTCCGAGGCCGCCGGACAGGACCATGTGTTGCTAATTCTCGCGGATTGATGAGCAATCTTCGAGCGAGGGGTCATGTTTGCACCTGAACCTACCACTTGCTGGGGATAGTTATTATCCTTGAGCCAGTTGAGTTCCTCGACAATCTTCTTCACGATGCCCTCCACTTGTGGGTCAAAGAGCGACTGGATCTCTTGGCTGTCGGGTTTGTCAAAGTTAACATGGTCTTTTAATCCCAGACTAGCATTCAGGGGGACTAACACGGTAAATATCATGCGGCCGTTCGATATCCCTAAACCATGGTGACTGAAATCGTGTGCCACGCCCTCCATCGGGACTCTAAACACGGGCTGCATATACGCCCGTTCTCCGAACTTGTGCTTCAGCGTTCGAAAGTGGTGACTACGTGATAAGCGCGCGGGAAAGTCGGGGGGTAGAGCCGCACTGATGTCGGGAAACTCGGCTAACCTCTGTGAGACCAGGCGGACGAAGAGATGGTCAATGACCGAAGCACCGACTCCGACGCCACTCACGGGCTGTAAGGACGCCATTTGCGGAACCTGCTGGTTCGTCGAAGTGACCTGCATCAGAGCAAGATCGGTGGTGCCCCCGCCGGCGTCGACGGTAAGGAAGAGGCTGCCCATGGTGAAATTGACAGCGCTGATCTTCAGCGTGGCTACTGCGGCCGCCTCAGCTTCGGTCAGATCCACCTGAGCCGAGTGACGTGGACCTTCAACGCCAAAGCCAGCATTGCGGATGGCCTCCTTGAATGTGTTGATGACAAGGATAGTCGTCCATGTTGTCGGCACGCTAAACAGGAACTCAACAGCCAGGTCGGTCCAGCCGCCGTAATGGCGTTTGCCAATCTGGGTTTCGATGCTTTCCTTGGCATGGGCGTAAATCTGGCGCAGGTAGTCGGTGACAAAGCGCTGTGCCTCGAGGGTGGAGGCAGGGGCACTGGAGATGCCGTTCTGGTGAGCGGTAGCCAACGTCTCGGGTTCCATGAAGATCTTGAAGAACTCGCGTCTCGTCTTGCCCGGTGTGCCGTCACCCTCATCATCATCACACATAAAGCCCCAGGACGAGAGCACGCCGTTGGCATTGTATACCAGTGTGGTGGGCACCTTGCGCTCGCCACGGTCGCCGCTCCCGGGCCAGTCATTGATGACCTGGATGGGCGTCCGCGGAGTCATCCAGGCGACACCTGCGTTTGTTCAGTCTGCGATAGAAATGCAATGGGGCTGACGTGGTTGGCCCACTCACCAGTGAAGGTGGTCCCCAGGTCAATGGCAACCATGATGTCTGGCATGTCTGTGCTCATCTTTGGGGTCAGACTCGAGCCCGAGTATGCTGCGGGGGATCGGCGTGGTTCAGTTCTGGTGTCGCGACCGCTGTCATGTGTGTGGGAATGCTGGGGGTTTCGATGCTTCAATTCGGGCGACCTGCCGTGGCAGCCACGATGTCGACATGGGACTGAAGGGGTTATCGAGTCCGAGGATCAAGCCAGAGAGGGCTGCGCTTGATGGGTTTGCTGCCTTCCGTCCCAGCGCCGAGACAGCGCCACACATCAGATAGTGCATATGCAGGTGCATCATGGAGCCTCGTCTTATGGACGGGGCTGGAAGGACAAGTCTGGGGTCACCAGCCAACCCGGAGGAGATGAGCATTGGTCCGCGGCTCGCAGCTGTGCCCTGGCTGCAACAATCTCATCTGGCTGGCTGCAGCCCCGAAAATAACACAGTGCGACTGCCTCCGGCCCGCGCCTTCCTCTTCCATGTTGACGGTTCACAGAGCGAGCCCCTCTTATATGACCGTTCGCGCTCCCCCAAGCAGAAATCCATCCCCCGAAGAGTAGCCACATTCTTCATCAAAGTCTGAGCTATCATGGCTGCCATACCTGAAGGCTCGCAGGTCATTACGCTGACCACAGTCACCACCCCGACTGCTCCCACAGGTGGCACAGCAACCCCAGGAACGGTAATCTATACGGCAGTTTTTGCCCCTTTAACCATCATCGGAAACCTCTCTGGGCAGTTTTTGGGCCCACCACCACTCTTCTCGCTACCCCTCAACACCCCGATTGCGTTCATTGGCGCGCCAGCCTCGACCACGGCCACGCAAAGCGCACAATCTACTAGGAATACCGCCTCCCTAGGTTCACAGGATGGGACACGTACAACAGATAACCCATCGAGCGTAACTGCAACTATCGACTCAAAGTCGACAAATTCAGGAACAAACCCCGGTCTTGTTGCTGGCGTCGCAGTTGGCTGTCTTGTCGCCGGTGCTCTTCTTGCGCTTGCCGTGGCATCCTTCTTCTTCCGAAGTAGAAACAGCAAAGCTAACCAGGCCGCCCACCACAGTGTACCAATCGTCGTGGAATCAAAGGCCTTCGGTGGGCAGCCCCCCCCAACAACTGAGAGCCAGTTCCAGCTGAGCCAGTACCTCCTCGATTCCAACGCCGACAAGGAGATCGCCGACGAGCTGCGCTCCCTGGGAACCCTCATTCAGCAGCATGCCGAGAATAACTACCACCTCCATCCGGTGCAGGTAGACCCGCGAGTCCTCGGCATGGCTCTTGTGCGGCTAGGACTTAGCAATGGTGTCAGTCTCACGCCTGAAGCGGTTGTCAATCTCGCACTGGAACCGCGCACCCGCCTCGCCGCGCTCCAGCATGTCATTTCCTACGTCGTCTTCTCGAGCATCGACATTAGCTCGCGGAGTCAACTTTCCATGCTGCCAGCTCCAATTGCTGCCTTCCTCCAGTCGATACCACCAAGCGAAAAGGGAGATACCAATGCCCGAGGTGAGTATCTCTGATGATCGGCGATCCACACAGACGGGCCCTTTCCCGTCGTGGAGTGACGCGCAAAGAAAGCAGGAAAGGTCGCCAAAAGCCACTCTTATTTGTCAAAGGAGGTACTCCATGCACCCTATATTTCTATTTCCGGCCGTGAGGCTTTGTGATTGGAAGTACCCTTTCGTTGCCTAAGTGGTGGTGTGCCAGCTCCAACGTTCCACGACCTGACAAAAATAAGGGGAAACGCGAAGTGCACACCTGGCCCAAGTCAGGCAACCCGATGGCAACAGAGGGAATTCAAGTGGACTTTATGCTGGCACCCGATCACTGTTCCCGTCGGAGTAGACGCCCCACCCCCCACACAGCGTCAACAGGTAGCAATTTGGGGTCTCCCTTGCGCTTCTAGTGCCCATTGGCGCTGTCTCTGCTTCCCTCCCCCGTACCAACCCCGCTAAGCACTACTTTCACCTTCCCTGCGCTCTGTCCCCGCCTCATTCAAATGCAATACACAGTCAGCGATCCATTTCCCGGATCGAAATGGAGATAGCACTAGCCGTTGGGTCCCTGAAGGTAGCATACAACCTCACTGTCTTCGGCATCAAGCTCGACCAAGTCCCTGCTGCGGTCCGGCGATGTCTCGAACTTGTCCGCACCTGCCACTACGACCTGGAGGCCCTCATCAAGCTCCGAAACGAGTACCTCCCCCTGCTCGAAACCAAGTCGGCTATCCTCGAGCGCATCAACACCATCATTGAAAATGCGCATAAGGGACTCTTGGAGGTGGCTCGTCTCGTCGAGAAGCTACGGCCCGAGGCACACGATGGCAATTCTTCGCTAAGGGGTCGGTTGGAGTGGATGTTTATCGATTCGCGCGAATTTTTGAGCCAGGAGCCACTGGTTTCGCGACAGCATAGCTCCGTCATTGCTGAGCTGAACTTTTTGAGGCATCTTGTGCTTTTGACGCCGCTTTTGGACGGCGTGGGCGGGAGCAGTGTCGCCGGTGCGGGCTCCTCGAAACGACCAGCAGTTGCTTGGGAGAATATCGCTCTCCTCGATGAGATGCTCGGCGGGGAAAAAAGACTCTCTGCTAGTACGGCCAGCGAGACCCCCCCCTTCGCCAAGCACGCTCGATGTACTTGTCAGTAAATTTCTATCCCCAGTGGATGTAAAAGGAGCAAAACTAACACATGCAAATAGTCTGGGCTCAGCCGGGTCGGCGGGCTGCGACTGCACATCAGACGCAACGTCTAGAGCGCTAGGCCAGCACAGCAGTCATGGCAACGTCCTCCCATCGGACGGGCCACCCCCGTACTCGTCGCCGAGACCAAATGTAATCGTTACCACAACCCCAAACACAGCTCCGCTACCAGCAGCACCGACAGCATTTCCGCTCATTTACCACGCGACAATAAGTGGAATTCAGACACCAACTTCCGCGGATTCGAACCAAGGTCTGAGCGCACTTGGGTCAAGGAGCAAGACAACCTTTGATGGTGATGGGGTCGCCTTTTTGTTCGGTGATCTCAAACGCTCCATCAGCCAGACCATAGCTCCTGCTATACCCAGTCTACCAGTTGAGCAGGGTAACTTGACGGTTCATCAGAGGAGTGGGCATGACTTGATGCGTCCCATAACGTCTCCTCCACCACTGTCTAATGATTCCCTCCATCCGGGAGGTGAACATCCATTCGGTTGCGGTACCGGGACACATCAACCCTCGTGTGTGACAACGGGCCCCCATATAAGCCTAAGGAATACAACAGAGACTAGCAAGCACCCGTCTACTACTGGTCTTACTATGTACCAACAGCCCCAGGCAAACTCTCAGTTTGTTGTAGCCATGCCCTTATCGACGATTCCTCAAGAACTCATCCATCGACACGAAGGATTCAGGTATTCACAGCCGCCGGCAGTCCTACCGATTTTGGCAGATACCCAGACCAACTTGTCTGCCTCATACTCCTCCGAAGACCAGGCTTGGCAGCAGAGTGTCTCACCCGGACAGCAGATATATCCATCAAACAGACCAAGCAACACAACCATGTGCTCTTCCAGTGTGGCAGTACCAAGTATATGCTCTGACACATCGAACCTGCCTTCAAATCCGTCCACTCATTCTACCGAGCGGCACAGCGTTGCCCCGTCTCTCCCCTCTCAGCTTTTCGACGTCCCCGAATTGCAGAGGTTACGGGTTAGGAGCACCAGTGTGCCTGGAGATGTTGTCCTGCAAAACAATGAGTCGATAAGGAGGAAGCCGGTTGCTAGCCACACCCGAGGCACCAGAGGGGTTACAACTCATGCGACAACTCGGGAGCACTGGGAGCCTGGGTATCTTGCCAGGGAGTACCGCACACCAACAACAGTGCCGCAGGCTGCCGCACCATATGGGGGGCGTCACAGCAGAGCACACTCCGGCCATGCCGCTAGTATGAGGGACGCAAGTCTCAGGTACGACGACGCCTCTCTGCAGCCTGGCGCTTGGAACGCGGCCTTCACATCACAACATCCTCCCTTCTTTTCCAGCCTGGACCCATATTTTGATGAGGCCGCCGACAGGAACCAGTCAGAGATTTACGAGCTGCCGGGGGTGCCGCTTCCCCCGGATCCGTGTGAGCTGGGATGATTGTGGGGTTTTATGGAATGTCAAGATCCTGCTCGACGGCTTGTTGGGACGGTCCAGGGGCAAAGAATTTATGGCCTTGTGATGAAGGAATGGATGGATGAATCAGTATAGAGTTTTGTGTTCTTTTTTCCTTTTGGTTTCCACCTCTAAACTCGAAAGCTATTCTACGCCTGTTGCCGGTGCCAAGACCGCTCCACTTTGCGGCACTCTTGTGGCGGCAAGGTGTCCGACCTTATAAGTCGACTTTCCTCTGTTTGCCAAAGAAGGTCATCATGTCGGAAGCCCCGAATGTGTGCAGCAATGGGAATTGAAGTAGCTTTCCTGAGGCGTTCATGGTTAAGGATGGAAAGGGTCATTAGGTCTTTGTTGAGGTTGCACGCGCCAATCGGTAGCCCTTGACCCAGTTGATTCCCGCAAGGCGGTTTGCAAACAAGGTTGGAGTTTAGTTGGACAAGATCTCGTTGGCTAGATTGCCTTCAGCCTTGCGGTTAATTCATACCCAACACGACCGCTGAGCTCCATAAATGCTGATTGAGCATGCTCCTGCTCTACCATCTCCTTCTCGCCATGATCATGCTCGACTAGTAATTGTCAAAAACGGTACCCAAAACCTCCATTATCCTCGACAGCGATGGCGATGTCCAACTTTGCATCTTCGAAACCCCGAATGGGGGAGCAAATCCCGGCCACAACGGCCACGATGATAACGGCCAGAATGATGGCTGGCAGTGAAACGGGGGTCGAGCTTGTCGTTTCCTCAAAGGTCCTGAGTGTATGGTATCGCCCGTTTTGGGGGTCATGTTGAAGGGCAGCTTCGGGGGAAGCGGCCGGATTCGCCAAATGTACGGCCCTATCACAGCAATACTCGCTCCGCCTGTTCGGAGACGATCCTGAAGCCGCCACTATTTTGTTCGCCCCACTCCTAGCCTTCCAAAGCAACCCAAGAAATACCCTCGCCAAGTTCATAGAGACACAACTTGAAGTATACATCTTCTCTGCCTATGGTCGGTGCCTAGTGGGTGCTCAAGCAGCAGCCTCCCGATTTATCACAGAGGTGGTTAGAACTTTGAACCACGCTGTGCATATGGGTAAGGTACCAAGCTTGAGGATAGATATAGCACTCACTTCGTCCGCCGCCCTGCCCACGAGGTACTTGGAGGTCAACAGCGAATCGGCGTTCTTGCCTCTCTTTTCCTATTAAAGTGTTAGTAGAGTTTATACCGGAAGAAAAGACGAGGGAATACCTTGGCAACATCCACCGGGTACTTGCAAGTCAGCAACGCGTCTACATCGTTGAGGTTCTTCCTCTTCTCCTATCCAAAGCTTGGTAAAGCTCGGACGACCTAGGAGTGACCTAGCCAAGTACCTTGGAAACCAAGTATTTCGAGGCCAACAATGAGTCGGCGCTATTCTCCCGCTTCCCCTAGGAGTCAAAGATCAATCCGGGTTGTACTTTGAATATTTTTTCATACATGCCAAGTACTTGGAAGCCAAGAGTGCACCGGCGTTGTTGTCTCTCTTTTCGGCAACGGCTTCCGGGGCCGGGGCGGGCGTGGGAGCAGCAAGGGCCAGCTGGGCAAGGACAATGATGGCGAGGAGCTTCATCTTGAAAAAACGAACATGTGATTCGAAGAGAGATTGGGTATGATGTTGCGGATCTTGTATCCTATGCTGGACGACGGGGCGGAAACTTGAGTTGGAGATAAAATAAAGCGGAAGACAAGCTTGCTTTTTATCCGTCCTTGACTTTAAGTTGGCCACCACACCTTGGTGAGGCTTGTAGCCTTCCGCATCCTGCCTTCTCATTTGGGATTTGTTTCTCATTGGCTTCAACTGGACCTCATCGGGCAGCTATCAACTTCTTTCCAGTTCGGTTGGTGGATCATCGTGGATACAGAAAGACTGACGGATCCTGCCTGTCCGCCTTTGCTTACCAACAGTACGAGCAAGCGATGCCTGCCTGTAACGCTTTTTGGAATGTGTTTATGGGTACTAGCAGTGCCGGCACGAGACTGCAATCAAGTGTGTCCTGTCCTTGGGAAGGACCTTCTCGAAGTTGGACCCTACTCTAATGCAACCCCTCGTTTGAGGCCCCCACAGTCTTGAGGTTGATGCGACGCTACTTTTTGCTGTGCGAGGGATAGCATACCCTATCATCTAGAGTGGCATGACCTTCAGACAAGCTTTGAGCTGAATTGGGGTGAATCTAGTTACTTGAAATGTACAGCCTTCGGCTAGCATTCTCGCTTACAGCCAGAATCGTTGCTGCTTACTTCAAGATTATGATGTTTCAGACGCTAACTGGATGACGTGATGCTCCCCTGTTTGTAGTACCACATAGCCGAGCTAGTTGTGTTGACGACAGGAGGGAAAATATCGCGCGTCAAGGTGTCAATCAAAATTTGTCTCGAATAGTTAGTTGGGTGGAATACACCTCTAAGTCTCCACATTCATACGACTGCCGCATATTTTGGTCACCGGGATTGACATCGGAGGCTTGCTTGTGATTGGCCCATGTTGGAATATTTGCCCCAAAAGACACATTCGGACTAGACATAACCAACCACGATTGCCCTGGCAAGCACTTACCAAGTCTAGAAATCAACCATGCCGCAAAGGCCGGGCACAAGATCCTGACGTCCGCCATGCCACGCCGCCCCGTCCGGGGTCGAGATGCGGGGCCATCGTCGTGGGGGTCCGCCAACAATCGATATCTCTCCTGGGTAAGTAGGTAGCTAAGGTAATTTAGGCACGTCATAGTTTGCAAGCCTCTTGCCTGGGTCTCCAGGACCCCCTCTAGATTCTCACTGAAATCCACTTCTCTCCAACTCATCCCTTTCCCTATTGTCCGACACTCGTTTTCAAAACAGTCCATCGTCGTTCGAGATTTGCTTCGAACCAAGCCCCTCACGATTTCACCATGACAATAAAACATAAGGCTGAAATAGCCAACCTAAAGCTTCTCAACAATTCCGAGCATGCTCCTTCCCTGGGTCTCGAGAAAGAGTACATTGTGGGCATAGACATCTTTCATCAGCTGCACTGTCTGGTTAGTTCATTTTCTCGTCGGCCGGAGGGGGAGGCAGCAGCTAACACACGACTCCAGAACATGATCCGGAAGGACTTCTATCCCAAGCGCTATAATACCTCCATGGCCTGGCCCGATGGAACCATCGACTACATGGCATGGATCTACATAGGCAAATCCCCTCCCTCCCCCCCCCCCCCCCCCTTTTTCATCTGCAACATGCCATACTAACCAATCCAAAGACCACTGCATCGATTCCCTGCGGCAATCCCTCCCCTGCCACTCAGACATTCACGGCGACCCCCATTTGAGTGGTACCACAAGGACAAGATATTGGAGCCGCGCCTGGGCAAGACACGCATGCGTCGCAACTTTTCGAGGGTGCGCGAATGGGCGTTTGAGCGCTTTGTGTCTCCGGGAGACCGTCGCATGCATGTCGAAAACGGGGTTCTGGTGGACTACTCGAGCTGGGGGCCTGACTCGGAGGAGGAGCGAGTGAAAGCGGGGATGCCGAAGGAATGGACTTGTACTGCTGCTGACTTGATGTGAGGGCCAGGGGCAGGCTAGGGTTATCACCTAAATGAACATTGCATGGGAATGTTTCAAACAATGTATTTACTATCTATGCAGAAGCTAGACCTCGTTGGGAAAATGGGGGTAGCCTGGATAGGCAGGGTTGTCGAGTGACCGAGCATAAAAGGCACAGAAGGAGTTATATCCCACCCCAAATGTCTTTGCACATCTCGCCTCTGTGAAGACATCTGGGCCGGGATTGTACTCACTCCACAAGACCGCCGCAACCAAACACTGTGTCATGTTTAGCATCATTTTCAACCCCTTCGAATATTTTCGGAGTGCCTACCACGGTGGTCTTCTGTGTTTGATCCACCCCGCTAACTCCTGTCCACACTCGCGACACCTTTACACCCTTGACTTCTTCACACAAACCGGCCACTTGAATATCGCCGGTGGAGGGGTTGTTGCAGTTGCAGATGTACTGGAGCCAGCTGTTTTTTTTTTTTTTTATCTATTAGCTCGGCTATTGAAGCACAAAGGACAAAACTCACTAAGGTATTCTTATTTGCGGCACTGCATGTGCTACCGAGGACAGAGCCGCAACGTAGTAGAGAAACTTCATCTTGCTATTGAAAGAAGGAAAGGTGTTGTTGAAGTTGTTGCACAGACCTGTAATAGAGAGTAAAAACCCGGGGAAATAAATAGGTAGGCACTCATAGAGTTGTGTGATATCAGCAGAGTGGCATGTTGACTTTCTTGTCTGACGATAAGCAGCCGCGTTCGGACCCTGGTCCCAGGAACTAAGCAGAGGGCTCATTAGTACTCGGACTTTTTACACTTGTCGCTATATTTTGACAAACACCCCTGCGTTGCAATATCTGCTTCTTACCGACGCGGGTACTGGTTGTAGAGCCGATCCACTGGAACCACTTGAAGTCTAGAGGTCAAATTAGCCGCAGCGCGGCATCTGATAGCTGCCCCCGCTTCGCAAAAAACTACATTTGAGTTTATGAAATCACATCGGCTCAGCCGGCCGAAAAGCCTTCGGTATTACCTATGTATGATGGGGACGTGGGGAAACCGGGTACTGTTCCGCGTCCTATAATTAGAGCGCATCTCGGATATCAACCGACTGGAAGACATGGAGAACCGTGGCTGGGTGTCAGACAGGTTGCCATATAACCAGAGTCCATGCCTTGACTTTAATCACAAAGCAGCCACTCGTCGACGACTACCTTGTGCCCACCTCTCCCAATGGCCCGCATACAATTCCTCCTCGCCGTGTTCGCATCCACGGCATTGCCGACCTCCGCCTCTCCCGCCCCAGCAGCCTCGAGCAAGCCCGTGGGGTACGAAATCTCGCGCGACTACATGTGCTTTGCCACCGAGTGCTACATCAACTGCGCGTACGCGGCCTGCCTCTACGTCACGGTCAAGACCGAGGACGGCAAGACCAGCCGGCTCAAGATTCCAGACTACAGCTGGGATACCCAGGCGGCGGCGACGCCGCTGGGGCAGTCCGGCTGGCAGTTTCTCAGCACTGGCACGGGAGAGAGCCGGGTGGCCGCTGCGGTGAGCAATGACAGTGCTCAGGCTGGGGGAGGCGGAATCAGCTGCGTGAAGGATGCGCTAAAGGCTAAGAGGGAAGTTTACTTGGGGACTGATAAGATGTACTGGAGGTGCCAGTGGCCGTTTTAGTTGGCCATCGCCGGGACAAGATTTATGGAAAACGATACGCAATCAGGCCACTCCACATTTGTAATGAGACGCCCTCACATAACCTCCACACTACTTCTTCTCGGCCAGTCCAGAGAGATCATACTCATCAGCCCGAAGGTTCTAGTGTACCAACCCCACCCAGACGACAGCATATGCTGCAATAGCGCCCAAAAGGGCCACCTGAGATGCACTAGCTCCGCCATAAAATGCCATTAATTAGCCAGGTTGTTCCTGACTGCCTCCACGATTTGTTCAGAGAGCCGTCAGTCATGGCTGTGCAAATGAAGGATTGATTGTTTAGCGATAAGAGGCATTTCCCAAGAGCTGTAGCAAATAGGTAAGGTACTCTCAGGTACTACTAGTTGCGAAAGAAGTTGATATTTGCATTTGCCTGCGTTCTCTGCGTCCGCCTTCCCGAGCTCCTCCTGGGCCTGCTTCGACGCCTTGGATGGTTTGGTCCCAATTTGTCGCGGCTACGGCTTCTTTTTCTTTTATCTTTTTTCCCCGACGAGAATATAGATAGCATTCTGATGATGGTGTTTTTTAGTAGTTGAAGATATCAGGCATACTCTAGTGTGTGAGGGGCTGGCACCTAGGCATACCAGCCCAGCTCAGCGTTGCTCAGCGTGTTGGTGTACCCGCCCGTGGTCTCGTTCCACACGGCGGCGCCGTCGACGCGTACCGGGTTCGGCTGGTTGAGGATGGTCACGCTCAGGTAGTTCTGCCAGATCAGCCGCGTCTGGTTTTCGGGGCAACCCGACACGTGGGGCGCCAGCAGGGTCCAGGCCCACGACTGCGGCGTGCCTAGCTCGAACCACACGGGCATCGGGAACAGGCCCTCAGACTGGCGGAAGATCTGCTGCCGCGCCTCGGTCGAGAAAACATCATCCGTGTAAGACGTTCGCTGCTTCAGAAGCATAATAAACATGCATGCACACATGACATGCGAGAACCTACACGCAGCTGTCAAGACCATAATCTATGCGTACATTCGTGCCGATGTGTCGGCTACAGGGTTGGCAAAACCAGGGGGATGGTGTGTAGTGAGCCGAGGGTAGTGTGTGCCGAGGGTAGTGTGTGCCGAGCTGTCTTCTTAGTAATAACTAAACTCTCACAATCCTACGTGAGAACCACTCCTTGAATTCATTTCCAACCCATCTCCCGATTGCCTTCAAACATCCTAACAGCTTATAAATACCTTCTATAGTCAAGGTATCGCCAATATCGTCTGGGCCGTAGATAAACTACGTGGAGCATGTAGGTTAGCTCGAAGACGACATGAGGCGAGGTGGGAGGAGGGCAAGGGAAAGTATCCGGAGACACAGCGGAGTAGACAGAGACTGGACTCTTACGATGCCATCCTCCTGTTCGCACGCATAATAGACAGCCCACTTCCCTGCTTCTACCACTACCATTGGCACCGGAATCGTCTCCTTTTCATCGGTTTTGGAGAGTAGCAGTCGTGTGCGTCGAAACCACGCAGCGACCCACACTCCAAGCTGCACCTTGGCCCCCTCCAGATCACCACTCGTCGTCTTGGTTTCAATAGCCACCGGGGCTGGGAAATACCGCAGGGGGCCGTAGTCGGTCTGATTGAGCGTTCGTTGATCGAATGGTAAACTTTGAAGTAACGCCTGGAAGGCTGGCGGCGGGTTTTCCTGAGACGGTTGGAGAAGAAGGGCAAAGTCGACCATCTTTGATTGGGAAAGAGCAGGTACTGTGGTGGGCGTATCAGTCCCGAGTTTGCTGCTTGCAATCTCGGGTAGGAATGGGTTGAGGATCTGAGCTGTCGTCCTGATAGTAAACATGCCAAGTAAGTAAGCAGTGCACTCGAGGGAAGGTGGAAAGACCTACACAAGCTCCACACCAACATCGTCTACATTGGATAATGCGATCTTGAGCATAGGCCAATGGACAAGTAGATTCCACGCTGCCTTGGAGCGATTCCAGTACGTACTTTGCTCCGAAGCCGCTAGAACTTGGCGCAGCTGGGCCAAAACATATCGGATCTGCTCGGGACTACTCCCATCATCCGCAAAGGATATTTCGGGCAGCCTTCCTCGGGGTATAGCAGCAACAATATCATCCTATCGGGGGATGGAATTAGCATCGGCTCGCTTGCTAGCCTGGTGGATGGGGCATATGTACCTTGATGCCGGAAGGAAAGATACCCCAACCGAACCTCACATCATTAATAGTACTAGCTAAGCCATTAATCGAAGGGGGGAGACAGATTTGCTGGCTTAGCAATCGGTACGTGACGGGCTTGGAAAAGAAGCACAAATCGGCAACCTTCTTCGTTGGGCTTTTAGACCGACGCGAGTTTGAGGTCGTGGCTGCTGATCCCTCCCGGCCAGGGGGCGGAGCATAGGATGGCGTGCGGCTGGGGAGCGATTGCCGAGTTGCTGGCGCTTGGGGTTGGGGCTCGTCACCAACACCACCATCACCGCCATCACCGCCATCACCGCCATCACTATCATCATTATTTCGTTTCTGCCGTTTTGAAGGGCTCCCAAGCCGTTCCGCCATGCTCTCGTCCCACCCGCGTTTCGGCGAGATCGGCTGGAGACGGGAAGGGAGATCATCGAGCCAGGAGAGGATGCGGGACATCCCCAGCCAGCAGGTGCGGATGCGTCGCGGTATGCACAATCAGCTTTCAATGTTGCAGAGTGGAATGACGTCAGCAAAAGGTGAGCATCTTTCTGGAGAAAAGAGCGCTGCGCGTGCACGTGATTTTTCAAAACAACAGTATATTCTTCCAGATGGCCCGTGCTCGCGGAGCTTTGGTATTTTTCGGATTTGTTTTCTTCCTTATTAGCCTTTATAGAATTGAAGCCGCCTTCTAGACTATTTGGCTTGCTGTGACACCAGTCGTTCTATTCACTTTGTTGGAGGTTTCGGCTAGGAAATGGTGAGGTAGTAGCTGAGTTTCTACGAAGATAGAGACCATAATCGTAATCTACATATTGAACAGATCCGGAGGCGGCAAGTAGAATAGGGGGAGATTTTGTATGTATACGATATAAAATCATGGTTTCTACGGTATGTGGAGACGCTCTCATACACACTGCCCCTTTTACAACCAACCGCCTGCCACGGTACACTTGCCTCCGTTTCCTTTGCGTCGACCATCTACCTAGGCCTCGTCCCCTCGTGCCACGGCCGAAAGTAAATGGGCTCACTCTCATCACCCGGCTCAGGCAGCGCCTGGATGTACTGGGCCGTGAAGTTGGGATACGTCTCCGACTCGTAGTCGAACACCCAGTCGTCCGCGCCGCCCTTGATGTTGGTGCACTGCTCGCCCTCGCTGCCCTCCTTCCACCCATTGTCGCACTCGTTATCCCGACAGCGGCGGTCGAAGCCGTACGTCTTGCTCCCGGCCTCGTCGTACCACCATCCCGTCGCCGATGCCTTGGCAATGCGGATCTGCCGCCACGCCTCATACATCTCGCTCTCGCTGCACTCGAGTTGGCCGTCGTCGTTGTTGCGAGATTCGTAGTTGCAGAGGTAGGCGACCGCCGACCCGATGGTGCACCGAATCTTGCCCTCGAAGGGCACCTTGCGCCGCGTGCAGATCTGCTCGTGCAAGCACTCGATGGCTTGGTGCATCTCGCACTCGTCAATCTCGTTGCGCGAACCCCAGATCTCGGGGCCCTGGTTTCTCGCCACCATGGCCGTAGCCACGGCGGCGAAGAAAACGGCCGCGAAGTGCATCGTGGGTCACTTTCACTTTCACGTTGACTGATGCGGTGAATACTGAGGTTGTCGGTGGTTGATGTGATTCGGCCTGATTAAAAAAGACGCAGAATGACTGATGAGTGGTATTGTTTGACAGAAGTCTGAGTACGAGAGTCGAAATGAGGTGGTCATCCATGATATATGGGCCGGGCCTCTTGGTTGCCACCTCGGTGCCCTGGTCGATCCCGGATTCTCGGTTGCGCGGCTGTTGGGGAAGTAACGTAATGGGGATGATGTATTCTAAACCGGTAAACTTTCCGTTGCTGCTAAGCAAGCCATTAGACTGCTCCGTTTGGTCCAAACAGCCGTGATGATGCCGTGGCGGCGCCGAAAACGGGTTCATGACACCAGCGATGGGAATATCGGCTGCATAGCTCTGCGCCCCACGAAAGGTTCCAATTGAACGACACCCAAGACAACAGCAGCTGAGAGGATCTGCGCCTTCCTTAACTTCTCGATCTTCCGCATGGACCGCAGTGGCGATGATGGATCGCCCAGATATTTCGAATTCCATCCAATCCCATTAAACAAACAACCCGACTCCGATGCCATGAACAACCAGTCTCAAACTCCCTCCCTTTCCCAACTACACGATTCATTTCGCGCGCCCGCCATGCACCACCCTCTCAAAATCGACCCCAAACCTCTTCCTCGCCCCCGGCCCGCCTCCCGTCCCCTCCCGCACCGCCCACCAGTCCAGACTGAAGACCATACCCTCCCAGACCCCGGCCCTCCTCCTCTCCTCGTCCGTCATCCACTCGGCGCCCGGCGGGATGTTCTCCAGCAGCTCCGACCCGGCGACCAAGCTCGCCATGGCCGCGATGCTGCACGGGTTCTTGGGCAGCAGCCGCCGCGAGTGACGCTGCAGCGCATACGTCAGGACGACACAGATAAACATGAACCCCAGCAGCCCCTCTAGGATCCGCGTTGATATGGGGCTCTGCTTGAGCCGGAACTGGCTCTTGTTGGTTGCAATCGCGGAGCCGGTGATGAGTGTCTCGGCGACTTCGTCAGGGAGATCGTCGCGAACGTCTAGGTTGGTGATATTCAACGTCGGCAGGGTGTATGGCTGGCGTGCATGATTGAGGATTTGCGACATGACGATCTGGAATGTCGATTCGAGGGCGTCGATAAGCCGTGTGGTGTTGTCGGCGCCGGTAAAGTCTGTGATGGGTGTGCCATTGCGCCCGTACACGACGAGCGGAAAGATGCCGCCCAGGTCCTCGTTGGCGCTGCTGGCCTCGCCCGCGGGATTAGCAAAGGAAGCGTCCATGATCTCGCTGAGAAGGTTGGTGAAGTTGGCAGCGGGGAATATCTCGGGGTTAATGAACTTCTTGGGGTCGATGGTGACGGGCGGTTGCTGGGAAGGCTCCGTCGAGGAGGAAAAGACGTTTAATTCCCATGATGGGAACTGGAATTTCGCCGACACGCGAACTGTCTCGACGAACGGCTCACATGCAAGATAGGATATTGCGTCGATGTTGTTGTCCGACGCGTGGCCGAAGGACACCATCACCGACGGGCAGTTAGCTTTCCTGGTCTGCTCCTTTAGCCCGATCATCTTGCCAAAGTACCCCGTCCCGTCGAATTTGATATTCTGCTTCGTGTAAATGTCGTTGAGTTGACCGACGTATAGGTATGACCCAGGCCTATCAGCCGAACAGTTGAGCTGCTTCAGGGTTGCAATCGAACAGTTGAGGCGGCCACGGAGGGCGGGGATATTCGCGATGTCGACATAAGTTATCGTGGTCATTGGGACATTGTTCTCACTGGGGTCGGATAAATGTGGAAGTGCGAGATCTCTGTACGTCCACAATGGGTCTGACAGGTTGTTTGCGAGTACCATATTGGCATATCGGAGGCCCGCAGCTATGTCCGTCGTGTTGGGGTTGAACGTGTCGAGGCGTTGGAAGCCGGCCGGGCCTGTAGTGATGTAGGGCTCAGTGACCAGCAGCCCGCTCACAACGATTGTCAGCAGCGGTGCCAACATGGCGGCCAGTCCTGCTGCAACGGCAGACCATTTCTTGTTGCGCGAGGCCTGCCACAGGGATACCACTGCTACCGAACGAAGCTGGTTTTCCGCTATGCTTTTGTTGGCAGGGGCCTCGCCTTTTCGTAGGCTGTGATACGGACTGAGCAGCTTGATTGACGAACTAAGAGTTGCTAACAGCAAACTCAACCCCACCATAACCGCGGTGGGAACGTAGGTCCACGCGTAATGCGCCATGGTATCTTCCTCGTTGACTTGCGCGAGGCCGTCGTATTGGACTGAATGCCGATACAGCAGTTCCAAAGCGACGACCATGGCGGGAAATACCGCCAGGATGAGAACCCGCCCAGTTATTGTCACAGAAAACGGCTGATACCACGACTCGCGATTCTCTTGTTTGTTCCCGGGCTCGGAGGAGCTGCCATCTGACAATAGAGGTTTTGCCTCGGGGTTTCCAGCCTCCTGTATGATAAATATAGGTTGGCCGTCGTCAGCAGCTGCAATAGTGTCTGTTCTGAACTTGCCATCTTCCAAAAGCTGATACATCATCTTCTCACTCATTTGCCCAACACCCTCCAACTTAGAGGCAGCTGGCTTACTGCTGGCAAGGACTGTAGCCAGGCCTGCAATGGTTGATAAGTCGGAGGGTGCTGTAATTTCGGTGGACCTGAAGAAAAGATATCCAGTTATCAGGGTCAAGAGCAGTAACAATGCTTCCATAATCCAGAAAGACACGACTGATACAACCAGCTTTGGCTCTTGGGATTTTGTGGTGCCAGTGATGGGCGTCTGTTTGGGGGTTTTGAGGTACGTATTCGCCAACTGCGCCGTGGTTAAACGAAAGAGCATGGCCAGGGCATGTTCCTTTTGTGACTCGCTCGACCTTTTCACCAGGGCTGGGTCGGATTTTATGATGGTGTCGATGAACCCGTCCATGTCAAGGGAGAGTGACTTGCGCGACTCTGTGACTGATCGCACAAACTCGGTGAGGATATCCCAAGATGTGATATTGGGGAGATTAGTTCCGGCTCCATCTCCTTCGTGAATGGGAATATATGTCTGGATATGCCCGTTGGCGTCTTGTGTGAGCTCCACATTTCTCTTTCGGATCGAATAGCTTGGTGTGCAAACAAGGGCGAGGGAAGGAACAAATGTCGGTAACCCATAGAGCTCGAAGGTCGGGGATGTGGTCGAGGTGGTGGACGCCTTAGTCGCCGAACTTGAAGTCTTTGAAGCAGAGGCCGTTGACTTTGCTGATGAGCTTGACTTTGTCGATACCGATACAGTGGCAGCTCCCAACTTTGCTGATGTCGTGGTCTCGGCCCTGTCATCGAGGGTGATAAACGATGGACTGGGGGCTTCCACTTTATCTGTCTCGAGTTCCCCAGCAAGCCAGTCACCCCATATCAGCACAAATCTGCTTGCCATCCCGTCACGCCCATCAATATTACCACATTCGCTGCCGTTGTAAGCAAAGACGCGGTCCTTCACAATACTGATGGAAAGATTAGAGCATGAGGGAGTATTCAGGGTCATGTCGGCCTCAGTTCTCTCAGAAATTTGCGTGATCTCAGCAGAACCAGACGAAGGCTCGTCCGGGAGCGTATTAGGAGTCTCGACGACCTTCGTTTTCGTGACAGGCCCCGTGATGTTGCCCACCTCGCAAGATAGATCCGACTCAAAGACATCGACCAGCGCCGTTATCTGGGAGTCGGTACCGTTTGGCGAGTCAAACAACTGGAAGGCGTAGCGGTCGATTGTGCCAAAAGGGTAGGACAGATTGGAAGTTAGAACGCCGTAAACATTGGTTGCTGGCTTGGACCCCGCGGCAGACAGCACAGATGTAGAAAAGGCATCTCTTGCAGTAAGCGGAGTGTCAACATGGTAGATTGTTGTTTCTAACGATACGAATAAACCGCTCGAAACGACGGTGGCGATTTGGATCAAGAAAAGGCCGGCAACGGTAAAGAAGACGAGCCAGTGGCCTCTGCGGAGCGAGTTGTAGAAGCTAGCCAGGTTTATCTGGTCGATATAGTCGAGAAGCAAGCTGTTTCGCGCGGGCTGGAATCCTTTGGCCATGAGGATCCATGGTGCCATCTGCTTCACGCGATAGTCGAGCGGAGTCCATAGTGCGGTGAGAAAGGTGAAAACTAGGCAACGGCAGGGTCAGTCAATATAGCAGAAGGCCGTGCAGGATATAGGCCAAATACCAGCAGTAGGGCCATAAACCCAAAGATAGTACAAGCGTGGGTTTGCTGAAGAAAGGCGCTCTTTGCGGTTCGAGAGACTGAAGAGGATGGCAATGACTACCATTAATGCAATTAAAAATATAATCAAGACTGCAAGTGCGGCACGGCGCAGAAAAAAGGGCGACCACAGGCTGTGTTTCCGGGCGGGCCGAGGCAGGTACGCCCCTGTCGAGGGCTCCGCGTTGCTCTCCGAGAATGGCATCTTGCCCTGTCGAGGAGCATCCATTTTGGTGGCATCACTCGTCAAAGAAAATCCATTCGAGATGTGTGCAATAGCCCGGTATTACATACTTCTCAATGCTAGCCTATTCATGGAGGCATGGAATAGCAGGGGGTGGCGGATGATGATTGCACAAGTTGATCCTTTCTGGACCAGGTCAAGGTGATCCGGGCTGAGCGGTTGCACAATGGCCGCGCTGCGCCCCGAGGGGGCCACGACGGGCCAGCGATTGATGGCTGCGATCCCAGTTTAGAAGCACGGGTATCAGGCAGCAATCGCCTCGTTCCCACTGGCTAGCCAATTGCTGAAGGATTTCGCCTCACATCTCAATGCGAAACCCCCGCACAAGAGTGCTCCAGCGAGAGCCGATTATCCTCCTCAGCCCTAAGAGCTTTGAGCGCGTAAATTAATTTCTCGCCGGGTTTCATCGCATTCCCTACTTCCACTGGCTATCCAAACAAACTTTAATCACTGTGTATTCCGTAAGAAATCGCTAGTGCAACCTCATGTTCTGCTGTGCCTCTTGGGCGGATTTCTCCCCAAAAGCTCCAACGACCTAACCCTACTTAGGATAATGGTTTTGGTGTTGCCCTGCAAAAGAAATGACATCACGTTTATTCCAGACCTGGCCCCTGTTTCCACAAACGAACCGTGACAACCTTGGAATTCCTCCCTCCCATTATTAGTCACAAAAGTTTTTCCCTTGTTTAGGCGGGGCAAAGCTTTGCGACATTGACACAAACACGCCAACTAATATTTAGACTACCTATAAAACGCTCTAGGTCCCTCTTGACTCAGGCTTGGCCAACTTCAATTGTGTCATCCCAATGCGCTGGTCAGGTGCGTCCTGTTCATACTATCTCTTGCAAGCACGCCAGCTAAATTTGTGACGCCGCAACAGTTTTTACGTTCAACGGCGAGCACCGCCCACCATGAACTGCAGCACCGAGCAGCCATGGCCAAACAGAGAAGCCGACAGCAAAGCCAAGAAAAAAGACTCAGGCAGAACTGTACGAAGAGCTCCGCCAGAAAAAGGAGGGCATAGCCAGTGACGGAGGCTCATTTGGTGTTGAGTATGGGAAGCCTGCTGCCATGAAGAGGTCGGTGAGAGACAACATGTTTAGATATGTCTAACCACATTCACGCTCTACAATCATTTTATCCTTTCAATGTTTCAATATAAATACCAGTACTCTGCATTCTAGCCAATGTCATCAAACCTTCAGCACACAGTGCATTAGTGCACCAGTAAACGGTCCAGGCCAGGGACTATGACCACATCCAAGCGCTCCAAGAGAAACGAACAAGTCAAAGGTTCTACTTGGACTTCAGTATTCTTCTCCACCTCGGGGGAAGCTAAGAGATACCCGGCCACCTATCAAGATGGCAAACTCGGTGGGAAGTTAAAAAGCATTCTCCGTCTCACCCCGCATCCGAGCGCGCGAGGAGATCCAACACCATCCGCATCTCAATCGAGGGGAAACACGTCGTCAACTCAGTGCTTATTCCCTTCTGCTGATCTTCAGCATGTCTCTAGTCCACCTTCCTCTCCACTCTTGGAACCATCTGGCCACGACCCGCCTCCAACATTCAGTCCGCAGCCTCAGCTCGGAGCGCCGCGGCCGCGGCGGAGAGCTACGATCACGATACCAAAAGACTGGGTAAATCCTATTGCGCATTGATGAGCTGGCCGGCAAGCGGGCTGTAGTATCTCACGTCCATCGCATTTAGGATGGTGGCTACCAAAGCCTGCTACAGAGCTAGAGCCTCTGCCGTAAACAGCAAGGAATATGGCTCACAAAATTGTGGACATGATCCTCTGGGAGTACGCTCTTTTGCGGCCCTCCGGGGCTTCAAGTTGTTAGCCACACCTTTTTTTACCTGACACATCTTCTTTTTGTCATTTCGAGGAGTGTTACGCAGCATTATACCCAGCGCTCGAGATGGCGGGATGCTTCACGCCGATGCCCAAACCGACGACATTCTCAGAGCGCAGAGGCAGCATGTTCACCGACGAGCTATCGTTAAACACGCCAATCACAAAATGCCCCCCCCAACACTTACTTGCCCAACCAACATCATAAGTGCTATAGCCTGACAGCGAAGCACTCATTTAGTGGCACTCAATCCATACTTCGGCTTGAACTCAATGCCTTGATTTCTACTACAAGTAGAAAGCTGCTAAGGGTACTACTGGAGGGGGGGGTGCGTTGGTTAGTTATTGGGGTGAAATTGTACTCAGGGAAAAGGTTGAGCACCATGCATCCAAGATGAAGAATTCCTAGCTAGAACGCCGTCTGTACATAAGCTACATAGCTCTTGTTAGCTCAACGGTGACAATCTTACTGACGGAGTGCTTGGTAAAGTCAAGCCTGCAGCTGGCGCTGCTACTCTTGGTGTAACGTGGTGCATCGCTTCCTAGTCCATGATGGATACATCAAGGTAACGTATTGATTACAGGGTGGCAAAAGACTAGGAGTAGGATTAGGGGGCTAACCTAAAGTGTCAGCTCCTACTCCCTTGTATTCTACGACCCATTCCTTCGGTTCGAGGAACTAATCCGGGGTGGCAGTGAGACAGAACCCCAGGCGGCAGCGGCCATATATTGCGGAGCAGATTTAGCCGCGACTCCTGCCGAACGGCAGGACACAGACAGGACTAGACAGCCATAGCAACGGTGAATCCAACCTCAGCTGCAAGCTCAGAGTATTAGAGGCCCAGCGGCCCAATAGCGACCCTGCCCGCATCTTCCAAGACAACCCGCACTACCTGCGCGTGATGATGCAGCTGTCCAGCGCGCTCCTTCGACCTTCTCTTCTTGGCAGGCGAGGGCCTCCATCCCATGACTACATAAGGTAGAGAGACGCACCATCGGTTACCATGGACCGTCCCCGGGACTGTAAGTGTGACTGTCGAGGTGAAGCTTCAACTCTGGGATAGGCAGCTCGGTAAAGGAAGCGAGGGCTCGCTGGCGCATAAACATGGTCGCGTCCTCCGACGTTTTGGAACTCATCTCGACTTGAGACCCAGACCTCCCATTGAACCTTCTCTCAAGCTCCCAAGATGAGGCCCCTCTGTGTGCTGCTGCCACTCCTCGCCGGCGCGCTCCTCAGCGTGGTCGCGAGTGACGACACAGACCAACTCACCGTCAATACGGGGACGGGCATCTACACAGGCCTCGTTGACAAAAATTTCCCCCACGTCCGCCAATTCCGGAGCATCCCCTACGCGCAGCCACCGCTGGGAAAACGACGATGGCTCCCACCCGTGGCCGTCACCCCATCGGCACGGCGGTCCTTCGCGTACCGCTTTCCCCCGTCGTGCCCGCAGTACCAGTCCAAGAACCTGACCGTCTGGACGACCAACATCACCGACTTCGCCATCCGCCTCTACGGCCAGAGCTTCACAGCCGGCGCCATGGCCCAGGCCTCGTCTGAGGACTGCTTGTACCTCGCCATCTGGACGCCCGTGCTCGACAACGCCACCGACAGCGGCGCCGACGACCGCAAGCTGCCCGTAGCCCTCTTCCTCCCCGGCGGCGACTTTGTCGGCGGCGGCGTCGACGTACCCTATCAACAGCCCACTCCGTGGGTCGAGCGTACACGTAAACACATTGTGGTAACGGCCAACTACCGGCTCAACATCGGGGGCTTCCCGTGGGCCGCGGGGCTGGAGACACAAAACGTGGGGCTGCTGGACGCGCGCATGGCGCTCGAGTGGGTATACGCCAACATCGCGGCGTTCGGGGGCGATCCGTCGCGCATCATGCTCTGGGGGCAGTCGGCGGGCGGCGTGGCGGTCGACATGGTGGCGCACGCGAACCCGGAGGAGCCGCTCGCGGCGAGCCTCTTCATGCAGTCGGGTACGGCCATGGTCAACATCTCGCGCCCGGACGCGGCGCACAGCAACTTCAGCTTCGTGGCGCGCAACCTCGGATGCGACTTTGCGTCGGACCCGGCCGCCGAGCTCGAATGTATGCGCCAGGTGCCCATGCCGCTGCTGCAGAACTTCATCGGCCAGTACAAGGACAACGCGACGCGGCCGTTGCTCACCTTCAAGCCCGCGCCCGACGAGCGCGTCGTCTTCTTCAACTACACGACCCGCGACATCGATGGCCACCTGCCCGCCATCCCGGCCCTGGTGAGCACCACGTCCAACGAGGTCGCCACTCTGAGCGCGTATCCGCTGAAGAACGTCACCGAGGGACCCTACCAGCCGCCCATCGATGCCGGGACCGTCGGCATCTTCGTCTGTCTCGCCAGCAACACCACCGTGTCGCGGGCTCGCAAGGGTCTGACGACGTACCGCTACGAATACGCGGGTAACTTCAGTAGCGTGACACCCCTGGCGTGGATGGGCGCATACCATGCGAGCGATGTGCCCATGATCTTTGGGACGTACGACACCCCGACGCCGGGGCGGGTTGGCTTTGCGGGGCCGAGCGCGGTGGGTGACTTCGAGAGGAAGGTGGCCGAGACGCTGCAGGATTACGTCTTGACGTTTATGGAGGACCCTGAGCATGGACTGCGGAATCGGGGGTGGCCGGCCCACGATGATATCTTTCCCGGTGGGGGAGGAGGGCGCAACATGTTGCGTATTGCGGCCGGCGCTGTAGTTGCGAGGAATGTGAGCGCGGGCGAGATAGATGACGCCTGTGTGCTGGGGGCCAAGTATAATTCGAGCCCGAGTTAGGACCTGTGCGAGATGTAATGACACGGAGGAACTCTAATACCTACTCGCCACTTAGCTCGGTTAATCCACCAGGGTTTCCCTGAACTTAGCCACTCGGAAGAAGACTTCGTCTAGGTATTTGAACAAATGGCGGTGATCCTGTTGATATACATGTTAGCTGGTGTAAACGAGTGCCTGACAACATTATCAGGGATCATTTTGAACCGAGTTAGACACTTTGGAAGGCTGTGCAGCAGAGGCTATGTCACACAGCCCTTTCATTCCCACACTATTATGTCTGACGAGACCCGCGAACCATGCAGCATATCGGGGGGGGGAGGTCCGAACCGTATCTCGTTGGTGGCGTTTGTGCGGCAGGGGATTGATAATTCGGGTTGGTCGCCGTTGGGGAATGTGTTACCCCGAGCTTACTTCCTGAGCTTTCCCGGCATACATTTTTCCCCTATAGACGCGGTATGACTGCCGTTCAGTCGCCCAGAAGGCGGGACCGCAATGCAGTTTCAAAGAGGTGCACAACCTCACCTGAACCTAGCGAATACAAGATGGGCACAAGCACCATGTTGTTTGTTTGGCCCACGGGCCTCCGCATTTTTGCTGACAAGATCACCGCTGCTTCAATTTAGTATGATGTGATACTAGTAATATGCCTGAAGAGAGCCTTGCTGCGCCGTCGTCCGCACCTGGCGGCGGCGAGCTGTCTTTAAGTTGCATAAGTGTTTCGGCAGTGGCTGCCAGGGTTGTACGCGGATAACTCACCGCCGGACAATCGACGTAGGACAAAAACGGCCCTGTTGCTGGGACCGATCGTTAACTCCGATGCTACAGCTGGGCGGCTACACTCGCATTCCCCCTCCGCTCGCACTTGGGGGTCAATAGCGGATTTGGGATTCGGTGTTAGCACGATGCAGTAGCCGTTCGGGCTGTTCGAGGACAGCGACCGGTCAGCAAAATTATGAATCATGAGGAATTTGCAGTTCGCGATCAACTTCTCTTGGGCGACGTCACAGCTTGCGTGGACGGAAATTGCATGGTTGAGCACTTACCAGGCATCTCCGACCCGGATGCCAGCTAGACAGGAGAAGCCAAACCCCGTACGTGGCCGGGCTGGCAGCGCTCCCCCCGCGGGCGCCAGAGAACGTGTTGTGGCTCGCGTGTTGGGCGTTGGTGGCCAGTGGGCTGCTGCTGCCGCAGAAATCCTCCGTCGCACGGCATGGAAGCAACCCCTGTCTCGGCGTCCGCGGGGGCCTATAAATCGGGAAAGAACGAAAACAGGGAGCGAAAGTGGGCGTGCGCACGCGCCTCGCCAACGGCCCCCTTTCGCCGCCCTTGAACCTCCTCGCAGGTTGCCAAGGGTACAAAAGACGGGCCGCCGCCGTTGCGACTTTCAACAACTGCCCCGTATCTGCAACCAAGGCCTGACACAGTTGTCACACCGCACACAGATATCCTTCCACCATGGCGCCCAGCGTCTATCTCGTCGCCCCCCTGGCCGTCATCTCCTTCGTCGGCTGGTTCTACTGGAAGCTATTCCCAACTCCGCTCCCGGGCATCCCCTACACTGTCTCGTCGCTGAACCGTGTCATGGGCGATGCCCTCGGCATCAAGGAGAATGCCCGGGTGAGCCGAGAATCGTCGGCGGGCATCTTTGCCATTGGCCGCAAGCTCGGCAGTCCCATCGCCCAGGTGCTCATCACCTCTTTCTCTGCCTCCCTCGTCATCGTCGACGACCCGCGTGAGGCCGAGGACATCCTGATCCGGCGTAACCGGGAATTTGACCGATCGCCTCTCACCACCAAGCTCTTCAAGCCCATGCTGCCGCATTCGACCCTCTCCCAAATGACAACGCCCGCACTCAAATCGCAGAAACGGTTGTGGTCCGACGTCATGGGCGGTGACTTCCTGCGGCGCGTCGTCGCACCCAACATCCACATCGCCGCGCTCGAGCTCGTGGAGTTGTGGAGGATCAAGGCAAGGCAGGCCGAGGGCGAACCATTGGACGTGACGGGTGATTTCGGAGATGCGGCCCTGGACGCCATCTACGTCGCCATTCTGGGATCGAAGCTTGGGGTCCTCCGTCGGCGCATTTACAAGGCCGAGGCTGAGGGTGGCGCCAAGGTAGAGCCCGTGTCGGAGGCGGAAGCGATGAAGCTCGAGTCGGCGGCCATCGTGCAGCAGGCCATGGAGTATGTCAACGAGATCGTCGACCTTGGCGCCACCTCCATCTACCCGCCTTGGACCTTCTTCTGGCTTCAGCTCACGCCGACACACCGGCGGTTCAAGAAGATCGCCCATGACGAGGTCCGCCGGCTGATGGTGCTGGCGTGCGAGCGGTTCCGGCGCATCGAGACAGACGGCAAGCGCGAGGGCGACGAGCTCGAGACGTGCGCCATGGACCTCGTCTTGCGCCGCGAGATCATCGCGGCCAAGAAATCCGGTAAGCCGGCCCACGACCCGACCAACGACCCGGCCATGATCCAGGAGCTCCTCCTCCTCCTGCTCGCAGTACGTCCTTCCCCCCCACGCCCCCCCCCCCCCAACTCCCACTCCCATTCCCCATTAACACTCCAACCCTAGGGCCACGACTCGACAGCAAACACGCTCTCCTGGTTCGTCAAAATTATGGCCCTCCACCCAACCATCCAAACCCGCCTACGGGCCGCCCTGACAGCCGCCTTCCCCTCGCACAAAACATCCCCCGCCTTCACCGCCGCCGCTATCCTCGACGCAGACATCCCCTACCTCGAGGCAACCCTAGAAGAAACGGTTCGGTTCTCCGCCACGTCGGGCATAGTCGCGCGGCTGGCGCTGGTCGACACCGAAGTGCTCGGGCGCCGCGTACCCGCGGGGACCAACGTGCTGCTCAACACACGGGTGCTGGAGCGGCCGTACGAGGTGGCCGAGCACCTGCGCAGCGCGACGAGCCAGGCCGCGCATACCAAGCGCGAGCGCGGCGGCATCGAGGGCGACGCGGGGCGGGGGTTGGATTTGTTTGAGCCTGCGCGGTGGTTGGTGAAGGAGGGGGACAGGGAGGTGTTTGATGCCTATGCGCTGCCGAATTTGATTTTTGGCGGGGGGTTGAGGGGGTGTTTTGGTAAGTTTCCCTTTTTCTGTTATCTACGAGTAAGCCGTCGCAGGATTTCTTGGCTTGTGCTGACGTGACATGCCTCTTTTCTAGGCAAGCGCTTGGCCATGCAAGAGCTCAAGATTATCATGGTCGATCTCATGCTGAATTTTGAGTTTCTGCCCTTGCCCGAGGAGCTGTCGAGCATGGCTGCCGTCGAGAGAGTGTTCCGTGCACCGAGGATGTGCTACGTCAAGCTCAAGGCGCTATGAGAGAATACCGTTCGGTAAATTTATATGAGTAGCGGCAAATCTGAGAGTTTTGAATTTGAGCATGGGCGTATCGGTGGAGTCTTGACGAAAGAACTGGTAGTACATACGGGACTCTCAAAGGGGTACACATGACGACGTGGGCAATTGAATATTTTTGGTCAACTGCGGTGTTTGAGTATTGGCTAAGTGAGAATGCCTAATTACAAGGTTCTATGCACGCCTCAACTACAAAATTGGGCTGTTTCTCTAGCGGGCTATATAGACAGGTGGAAATATTGGAAATACATCAATTGTATTTACCAAGTCAACAACTTTTCAAACCGGCAGCAGAACGACACCAACCTAGGTGAACAATCCCCCAAACAAAATGCCACAAGGGGCCCCAGAAACTCCAAGCCGGACCATGCAACCCGCTCCTACAAACAACGAACTTCAACACCCATATGCCATGTCACTCCTTATCTATTTGGGTCAGCACCACTCTCGATGAACAAAATCACCGCCTCTTCCATGCCCTTCTCCACAGCCATGTGAAGCGCGCTTAGCCCCTTAGCATCGAGCCGAGTGACGTCGGCTCCTCGCTCTACCAACAGCTTGACAACATCCATGCGCTCGCCCTCTACCGCACAGTGCAGCGGGGTGCGGCCGGTAGAGTCGAGGTTATTGATGTCGGCACCCTTGCTAAGCAAGATGTCCATAATTTTGCACTGGCCCTTGAGGGCGGCCATGTGTAGCGGACTGGTTGGAGAGGCCACAGGCTGCGGTCCGACCTGGTGGAACTTGGCCGGCGGCACGGGCGGGATAACCTTTGGCTTCCGAATCCGCTGGTAGCGGTCTGCGTGTGACTCGGTCGATGGGCCACCAGCCTGCACACGCCGCCATCGACGGTAACTCGCAATGTTGTGGATGTTTTTCGGGTCCAGATCGTGGTTGTGTTCCTCGCATCGGATATCGATGAACCACTTGGACGCCTGGCGCTTCCGGCACAGCAGTTTGATACGGGTCGGGCAGCCGAGCTTGTGTGTAGGCCGCTTGCGCACACCGGTACCGCTATTCTTACATACGCCGCCGCGGTCACACATCAAGTCGACCCGCACTACCTCGGCGTTTGGCGTGTACTTGCCGCCGGGCGTCTTTTGTTTTGCGCATCCCGACTGCACGAGGACGTAACCCTGGCTGATGGCATATTCCTGGACGGCGTTCATGGAATCCTCGCGCGAGTCGTAGGGCCCTAGCATCAACGTTGGCCGGATTGTCGGCAGTTGGAGGGGAGTAATCGGCTGGCATAGAGGGGCAACGTGGTGGCCTGTGCCTGAGGGAGATGCCTGGCTTCCGCCATTGTTGCCATCCATGGTGCTGTCCCCCTCTTCAACATCGTCGTCCTCTTCCTGCTCTTCTTCCAGGTCGTGCATTGTGTCGTCCTGCGAGAGGACGGATTGCTGGTGCTCCTGGCCATGATGTGATTGCTGATTGTGAGGGGTCTCTGGCAGTGGCTCGGGGAGGAACTGCTGTTGAAGATGGTGATGATGCTGCTGGTTTTGTTGGGCTAGAGCTTCTAGCTGGTAGGCGAGATGAGGAGGTAGAGGTTTTGGGGGGACCGGGTCGCCGGCACGGTGATATATGGGCGCATGTACGTTCATGTGCTGCTGTTGCTGTTGCTGTTGCTGCTGCTGCTGCTGTTGCTGCTGTTGCTGCTGTTGCTGCTGTTGCTGGACGAGCCGCGCTTGTTGCGCCTGTTGCTGGGCATGTTGGCTATTTTGGACCTGCTGAACTTGCTGCCCTTGTTGGGTTTGCTGCTGCTGCTGTGTGGTTTGGAAGTTCGTATGGCCGGGGCGTGTCTGGGGTATTTGAGGTGGGAGGATAGGGGTCTCGACGCGAGGGCGCAAAGGTGTGCGATTTCGTTCCTGGACTGGTTAGCGACGCCGAGATCATGGACGTCGAAGACAGAGTTATTTATGGTCGCGTACAAATGGAATTGCAGGCTGCAAGCCCTGGGGCTGCTGGAACTGCTGGGTGAGGTAGCCCGACATTTTGCTTTAGACGCTTCGCCAAAAAAAAATAAAAAATAAAAAATAAAAAAATGGCTTGTTAAAGCAAGAGGTGGCGATGAGTGTCGGTATCCAGAGAGTCAGACGATCGCGAGAGTGGGGTGGTTGTGCGAGATTTCGGAGAGGGCTGCGCTCTGACCGGGCCAGCTGTGACCGAGGTCATTGGCTGTAGTGCTCACCGAGTGGGTCCGGACTCTGACTTTGGAGGAAAAGGCTGGGGCATACCGATGGTTTGTGCGCGAGCTTCATCTCTTTCGCAACGAGGCAACGTGCCACAGAACCCTAACCCTGTGATAAAAGAACCATCATATTTTGCCATTGCTGGCCCTCCACCATATCATGAGATTTCTAGATACTCAAACGCGTACTAACAGAAGAAGAAAAAAGAATAGCGCTAACATTACAGTCGTACAATCATCAATCCATCAATCCATCCCTGATATTATTAGTGCCTCGACTTGGATTTCTTCCTGGACAGCTGGTCCATCAGAAATCCCCCCAACGCTCCTCCCACCGCCTCGACACCACTGCTCCTGCGCCCGCGACTCGGCTCATTTCGCCCACCACCCAAACCGCCTTTATCTTTCTTGGAAAATGCATCAATCGCCGCGGCCCCGAGCGCAGCCGACGCGACGCGGGCCCCCTTCTCACCCTTCCACCCTCCCGGCTGCGACCTCATCTGAATCGCCGCCAGGCCGCCAGCCTGGAGTGCGGCCGCAGCTGCCTGCTGCCAGCGGGGGCTGAGCCCCGCGAAATTTTCCTTGGCCGACGTTGACTTGGACCGTCCGATGGCCGGGCGGTCATGCGACCTGGGCACTGGTGAGGGCGAGCGATATCTCCCCGAGCGTCTCGGCGCGCGGGGCGAGGGGTCGCGCCTTCTGTCCGAGTCCCAGTCTCTATTATCCCGATGGCGCGCGCCCGCCATCACCGGTGAGGGGCTGCGTCGTCGCTCTTGGCGATGTGCCGGCCTCTCCCGGTTCCATTCCATGTCACGGTCCCTGTCTCTGCGTCTAGGAGGCGGAGATGGCGACCTTGTGTACGATCGCTGGGGCCGAGGTTCCCTCATGCTTCTTGATCTGCCGAGAGGCGCTGGCCCTCGTGTGTCAGGCGATGGTCGTCGAGCTCGTGGCCGCGATGACATTGGTGGAGGGCCGGCGTCCCTCCGGCCGTAGGGAGGTGATGGGGACCGTGTCGAGCGGTACGCCGGGGGTGGTGAGGGAGCCCGTGCCGCATGATATGGCGGCAGACTCGGGTCCCTGTGATGCCGCCGTCGCCTGCGCTCCTCAGAATCTGAGGGAGGATAGGCCCGGGATGAGTACGGATCGAAATCACCCCGCATCGGCCCTGGGGCGTAGTCCGGCCCGTGTGGAGCTCCCCGTGCCGGCTTTGATGCCATCGGGGGTGGTGAGTAAAGCGGTGCAGGCGTTCGGCCGCTTGGCGGGGAGGGTGTCGTACTTTGGATATACTCGTATCCGTCGTCCCACGAATTAATGCGACGAAATGGGTCTTCTTGACGGAGGTCTCTGCTGGGCATTGTATTCCGTTTATTCTTAGGTTTGGATCCAAACAAGCGATGCATCTTGGACGGCGGCGAAAGGTCTTAATAAGTACCCAAGGAGGAAGAATTCGGCAGCGAAGCACGGTTACGTCAAGGCAAAACAGAGAGCCAATGCAAGCACTGCTACCGTTTATATGCGCTGCTCGCAGCAAGCTCTTTGCCTGCGCCCAAGCACAACTGTCGAGCAGCAGAGATGGACGGCGAATGAACGAGGCGCGGGCTGCAGATTCTTAAAAGCTGTCGCCTACCATTCGATGCCTGCTTTCGCTGCGCGGGGTCGCCTCCCCCTTTGGTGGGGAGTTCCAGTCAGGGTGTTCAGCTGGCCCAGTCGAATGGGGGTCACGCAAAGCATTCGCCCCAGTCATTCGGACCCGCGGCTTTTCTGTTGGCTCCCTCAGCGTCGCATTCTGCGCCATTACGACACCCGACTCCAACATGTGGAACGGTGGGAGGCCTGGCCTTGTGAGCTTGGGGCCGGCTGGGGCCTAGCATTGGCTATCTAGACGCTACTGCGTTGCTGGGATGGCGGTGCGGGATGGATACTCCTCGAATGCGCTGGCTATTGTCGGTCGACGTCGGGACACGATTGTAAGACCTCAAAAGCACTGGATCTCATGGATCCTGGGATGATGGCAGGGCTGTGCGGAGGGAGCTCTGAAGCTCTAGAGCTCTAGGCCCACCCAAGGCTCCTCAGTAACTCCAACTAGTAAGGCTTGCGGGATCGAACATCTTTGACCGCTCCGATCCGGGCGAGGATCCTGGCCAGCCGCCCAGCCTGGGCCACGCCACGGAGGCCTGCTTCAATGCCCTTTTGGCACTTGCAAACCAACTGCTGGTGATAGAAGTGACAAAGCTGGCACGACTACCTCTCAGAGGTAGCGGTAGGTTGAATCACGGATATCATGTCACACCCAACATGTGCTGATCACGCAGTCGTGCGCCTGCCGCAATGTGGGGCGACCATTTGCCACCCCGCGTTGCGTGCCCGCACGACCCCTGAAGCAACCCTGGAAAGAGTCGCAACGCGTCATCGCCTCATCGCGGGCGGAGAAAAAGCTGGCGATGCCGCCCGCTACCGACCGCCAGCGCATTGGTACAGTAGCTCGAGGGTTGGGGTACATGACTGGGCAAGCCCGGGCTAGGCCACACTAGTTTTTTCGAGGATGATGACTCCGATCCTGCAAGACATCATCCATACTCCTGCATTTATACTAGGCTACATGTCGACAAGGATAGGCGTCCACCGCTCATCGTCACGAAGTCCGCCGACCACCGCAGCGTTGACAAGCAGTGTCTTAACCTCGGTCCCCAACCCCGCAAGTCCCAGCAGTGACCGCAAGAACCCTTTGACGGTCAACGCAAAATTCCATATCCCTCCCCTAGAAACCACCGCCCTCTCATATGCTTGTTGCAATGGGTCAAAGTAGAGTTGTTCCTGCCCGCGACCGGCGTGGATATGTCCGAAGACGTGAAGCCGTGGGCGCACACGCCATAGCTCCCCCAGCAGGAAACCGCACCCAAGATGCAGCAAATCCAAGTGCGTCCGCGGTGGTACATGTGTCACAAGGATGTCTGTGCCGTCCGGGACGGTGTTCGTCCACACATCTTCCGAGCGCTCGTATTGGAATGCCCAGTTTCCGCATCTGGGGACCTGCGGGCTGCCGTACACCTTCAGCTATCTTCCATTGGCACACACAATTGTGGTTGAGCTCTCCTGTAGGTACCTGATGTCGCCCCAGCTGAGTCGGGCTCTGTCTGCCACTGCAACATCCGCGGGTCGGCCAGGGGAACCATCGCACTTGCTGTCAAGGAGCAGGTCGTGGTTCCCCGCGGCAACGATCTTGTGTCGATGGGGTTGCGACTGCAGCCAATTCAATGCAGATTTTATTTCCTCAAAAGATCCATTTTGCGTCAAGTCACCGGCATGGATTAGGACATCGCCGTCAGGCAGCCTCGGCTGGCTATTGTGTGTGTCCGAGATACAGACAATAGACACCTCGTTGCCGTTGGTGGATGGCTGCGGACGGGTTGCAGCGGCTCTGGAAAGTCGCCAACGGTAGAGTGTTTGGGTGAGGAAGATCACAGGGGCTTGGAGGAATCGCTGACTCGCGCTCTGGCGAGGACGGTGGATGAGGGCATCAATGCCGTTGGAGCGTCTCCTGAACATGGAGTGCGCGGGAGGCCAAAGGCGCGGTGGTGGTAAACCCGAAGTTGTAAAAAGAATAAGGTAAAAGTCGAGAATGGGGATTTTCTTGAATGAGCACTGGTGCAGCAAGGACAGTTGTCTCCTGGTGACTGGCAGCCGCCAAGCTCATAGGCAGCAGGCGCAAATCGCGACATCACAGCACGACCAACCATCCTACGTAAAATAACCAACTTAACCATTACTTCAGCATATCTAGAAAAGGGGTAAAGGGGTTATTGTGACGTTTTGGATCAAAAGTTGGCGATGCTAGGAGACGGAAGTTCCTGTTGTGTCTACCTTTGTTCACCCCCTTGTTCCTTCCAGATTGGATACCCTTTGTTTCGTTTCTCCAAAAGTCTCAACACGATTTTTTTCCTGTCGAATGCAATGGAAATAAACAAATCCGCTCTCCAGCCTAGCACTCTGAACTTCGTTCGGCTCCTTGGCTGGGGCGGCAGTGGCCTTGTCGCTCTATTCGACCATCTCGACCATCAAGGACACCGCACCTTATACGCTGTCAAGTGCAACTTGAACCCAAGCCCAGATAAAATTGAAGGCCTGCGGAGAGAGGACTATACAAGAGGTTGGTCAACTACTTGTGGCTTCGTCCCATGCTACTCCATGTTACATGTGACTTACACGCGTGCCCGGCAGAGATACACCCGCGCCCTACACCCACGCCCTACACCCACGCCCTACACATCGTCCAGGTAATCTCCGATCTCAACAAGCAGGCCGACGCCAGCGGCGAAAACACAAGTACAGCACAGATGCCCCCGGAAGACACCAACCCGATTATTCTTGAACATTTTCCTCGAGGTGACCTGTTCAGGTGGCTGTGCAGCCTCGGCGAGCAGAATATGAAGATTCCATATCGGGCCTTGTGGCCCATATTTGACTGTTGCATGACACCTCTCTCCCGTACCCGCAGGGTTGTTTCGAAGAGGAATGCTTACAAGGTTTAATACTTCAGTTGTCAAAGCCTGCGTTGCCCTTGAATATCCACTAATGCAGCAATCAGTATATCAATTTGAAGAGACTAGGAGCAAAATTGGGCCCATGATTAGCGAGCTCGTTCCCCCGAACGATGGGGCTGCAGCGGGCTTAGTCCACTTCGACATTGACCCGTGAATAGTGAGTAATACGACCAATCTCTGTTTTTTTGCGGTATACATTCTAACTGCCTACTTACTGCCCTCTCTCTCCAGTCTTCGTGAATGATTTCGGTAAGGTCCTTGCGACGATGGGCACACGGTAATTCATGTCATAAAGCTCGGTGATTTCGGCCTTGCGAGATACTTCAAGGCTGAGGACTTGTGTGACGTGTTAGTATCCGAAACAGCCAATCTCGTGCTCTTTTCAATTCGACGATGAGATATACGCTGATACGACAGTGTCCTCCTACTAGGGATAAAGTATGGCGAGCTCGACGACTCTTCAGAAAGCCGTTATATTACACCCCCGTGAGTCGCCCCTGTAAACGCTGGAAGTAATAAAGTCTAACCCCCTCAGGAGCAATTTACAGAAGAATGGGACTGGATTGAGCTTCTACGAAACGACTCACCCCACAGCCACCGAACTGCGGTCCAGTATAGCTGGAGAACCAATTTGTATCAATTCGGGCTGCTAGGCAACTGTCAGACTGCTTCAATGAACGCCCTAGCTGACACGCAGGTTATCATACAGGTCACGTTCTATTGTATCTCACAACATCGATTACCAACACGCCCTCACCCCGAGGTTCTTGACGTCACTGATAGAGAAGTGGTTGTAATGGACTAATACTGGACGTACGGCGCATACCTTTTAGACGAAGCCCGATTCGGGCATACCGACATAAAACTACGGTCGCTGATTGTAAAGTGCCTTTATGACGTGCCCACGGATAGACCGAGCCTGGAGGAGCTGGAACGCAAGATACCGCGCAAGCTGCAGTCTGAATGGCCGCCGGAACAGCAGGATGAGAATATGGCTGCTTGGTCAAAACAAACCTTTGGGACGCCCAATATCCCGAAACCAAGGCCGATAGATGAGCTGCAGGATGTGAGCACTCCGTTGCGGCTTTATCTCGGAAGTGGGGTTTTGGTCCGGGCTGACAGGAGCTGTGGTTTGTAGTGGTTCGACGGCAGGATTGATGCACTGCTGCCTCCTCCCGGCCCGTGATATGTGATCGGAGTTTCCGGAGTTACATGGATCCATGTTCCAGCACATCGAGCAGCGGAGATCTCATGGTACTACTACTAAGTAAGATACCTCGGGGCCTCCAAAGAATTACTCATGGACCGAACCGAGTACCCGGAGAAAGTTGGGAGGCGGGCATGTTTGTGCCCTTGACTTGGGGCGCCATAAATGTCCGGAATGAGATTAATCGGGCCATCAACAAAAAGGTCTCGGGATCGTGCAGTCCACGACTGACTCGGGCCGCTCCGACAACTCCTCAACCCTAACCCCGAGTCCTGATGACCGACTACGGACCCCCGAGGTCCGGTAGCACCTTGTCGCACTTGAGATTCGCTATAATAATCCGACGTCGTTTCCGCCCTCGTTTCCGCCCTGTTTCACTTGCAGCTGAGCATGAAGCGAAACACCAGGTCCACACATTACCACCCATCGAAAACATCGGCTCTCTATTCTGCTTCCACTTCCACTGACCAAAAATGTCTCGCGTACCCGGACTTGTCTTTGTCCAGAGCAAGATCAAGTCAACCGACATGCTCAGCCCCGAAGTCTTTAAGAAATGGTATGAGGAAGCTCATATCCCCGACCTCCTCGCTTCCCCCGCCAGTGGTGTCGGTGCTGCTGCCCGGTACATCGCGGCCGATGTTCACGACGAGTCGGCGGCCCGGGGGTTTCCCTACCTCGCCGTCTACCCGGAGGTCGACCTCAACTGGATCGCCTCGGACGAGTGCACCTTTCTGAAGGTCCCGCTGCACCACAGCATCCTCCCGGCGCCCAGCCACGCCATCTTCGACGTGGCCGACTTTCAGATGGGCGCGTACGAGCCGCTTGCCAAAGTGGAGATTGCGGCCTTTGAAGGCTCGGCGAAGCATCTTGTCGTGGTGACTCTGGATGCGGCGGTGGCGGAGGGCCGGGATCAGCAACAGGTCCTCCAAGAGGCCGTTGATGCTTTGGGAGAGGCGGTGCCGCTTCGGTCGACGTTGATCAAGTATGGATTTGCTCCGACCAGACGTCCCCCCAGAGATTGGGGAGTTGATGGAGAGAGATTCTTCATCGGCCGTAAATTTCTTGCATTTGTGAGTTCTTGCGATTACACCCAGTATGGGTTGAAGCTAACCATGGGCATCCAGCACCAATTCAATGAACTTCCGGTACACATCCCCTCGCAGGGGGAGACACCCCCGATTGTGCTGAATCTGTTGAGGGCCTTTGGTAACCTAGAGGCGAGAATTTAGTCGGTAATCGAACGTTCCAGACAAAATGCAATGCTCTTCTAAACAACGCCCCTTGAAGATCTCAAATTGGGTGACATCGTGGGCTTGGGCCCCTGAATGCAGCCCATGGCCTTGACGTAGCCCGCTGTGAGGTAGGCGCGTCAGCTTGCACAATTGACTCGGGAATTTTGGGCTTCGCCATCTTGCATGTATTTTATTCGTCAAGTGTGGACGATCTCAGATGCAAGCCTCTCGAATAAAGACCAGAGAAGCACCAGCCCTGCTGCAACCTCTCCTGCCTCCCTCATCTCCGGCCCAATGGTTGGCTCCTCGTGACAAAAGGCGGGCCCAGAGGCAGAAGCCCAACTGGACGGCGCTGATAAGCCGGTCCGAAATGCCATGGTCATTGCTTCCAGCAAAGCCAGAGGCAGCAACACTGCATGATGCATGAAAGAGGCAGACCCTCCATCATAAGAGCTTGCCGAGGGGGGAGACCCGGTGCAGGTTGTGCCTAGGCCGAGCAGTATTTATCAACTCTAGCTCCCTAGGATTCTCGCGGAAAGAGAATCTTGCGAAGTAGGAATCATCACTAGACAACACCCCCCCCCCCCCCCCCCCCTTTCAAGGAGTCTCCCTGTGGGACTCTGGTTGAACGGCCAAAAGGCCGGGTAAGCCATCCGACTTCCCTCCTGAGAGCCCAGAATCACTAATGAGGTACCTTTACTGACGCGAAAATTCGACTCCAATCAGATCTAACCCACCTCACGAAGCTCCGGCGGGGGCTGGTCGCAAATCCAGTCCCCGCAACTTGACACATTTCCCGAAAATGTCAGTGTGAAAATCGAGAATGGCGGCAAGATCAGTTGGTAGGCGGTACGTGTCCGCGTGGGTTTTCAGGATATCATGTGGCTCCATACGATCAATATGGATCTATGATGTTATCAGGCTCCCTGGAATTCCCACCCGGCTCGTGCGCTCTCCACCACTGTGAGCACGTTCTCGACGTTAAGCACTTAGGGAAGGGGGGTGGTGTAGGGTATGGAGAATTGGGAATCAGCGATGATCCCATTTCTGGTCTCGGGCTTCCCGCCAATTCTCAATCACTAGCCTGGGAAGCGCCGACTCAAGTCCAAAACATCTTCTCGTCAACATGGTGGCTGTCGTGTGCCCCCGAGATAGCAACTCCCCTGGATAGCTTCAGCTACGCACTGCCCTCCCAAATTGACTCTCTTCAAGTTGCCCCTCTCGTCGATCAAACCACACACATCAATTCAATGGGCTTGGGCTTCCAGACTGGGTTCGATAGTCTCCCTTGCTCCACATTCACGGTTGACACTAGCACTCGGCATGTTCTACCAGTATCCAGCGACATGCAATTCGATTTAAGCAGCCTCGATCTTCCCACCATAACCACTCAGTCCAGCTTTAATCACCCCTTCGATTTCAACACACTACTGTATCCCAATGCCAACCCCGGACCATGGGCTGGCATTATGGATCTGGTGAGCATGAAAAGCGCCAACTCTAATTTATCGCTTCCCAATTCCGCAAGCACCGACATCTCTCAATCAACACCGTCCGCAAGCGCGCCGTCGATGGAGCGTAGTCCTTCGGTCAACTCGAGCCATCAACAACACAGTCCTGCGCCTCGGGCGGCTGCAAAGTCAAGGTATGTTGATGGCACCCCCCCCCCCCCCGCCTCCCCCTTTAAACTTTGCCGTTTTCTGTTATTGACTCTACCTACCATAGGAAACGGGGACCGAAGAGACACCCGTGCGGGTGCGGGAAGGTCTACTCGCACCCACAAGACGTGGGCCGCCACCAAAGGAAGGAGATATTTGAGTGTCCTCATTGCAAGAGAAAGTTCAAGGGCGGACGCGAGGACAACTTGAGTCGACACATTAACAAAACCTGCCGTTTGAGGAACAGAAGGGTCTGAGAAGAATATATTCTCAGTATACAACACCGGGGGGGCGGCCCGTCGCGCTTTCGCCAAGGACCCGAATTTCACGAATCTGCTCGCGAAGTGCACTGTAGGCTGCATATACAGGGTTTTGCCCCCTTTTTTTTTTTTTTTTTTTTTTTTTTCGCTCCAACTTCAAGTTGCCACTTGCTGATGTGGACGGCGCCGATGCCTGGCTCTTGCCGCAGCCGCACAAGGTGGAGAGGAATCGGCTTCGCCGTGCGTCGGTGGAGCTGAGCATGGCGTTCCGCTTCCTCTTCATCGTCCCCATCGTCATCCCCTGGCTGATGACGCTGCTCTTCTTGGCCCCGGGTCCATGGCAAGGGGACAAGTACAAGAACGGGCGCCTTTTCAGCCTGACGGTATTTCTGGGCGCCATTTACGCTGTCGCATTCTTCTTCATCACGACCGTTGTGTACGCCTACTACTCCTAGAAAGAGCGGGCTCGTACCCCGACCATCATCCCGTGCATCTATGCCCTCTGATACAAGCTTCTGGTGTTTGTGAGCTTTCTTACTTTGGTGCCGCTGTTGACCTTGTCTGCAATGGAGACGTGGAGACGAGGAGAACGTGGTGCGGTGTGTACACGACGACTGAGAGAGAAAGGGACGATTATGTTTGTGGAGGGTCCAATCCTACCGTTGCGATTCCGGCATGAATCAAATTGCAAGCCGGTGAAAAGATGTAGGAAATCATGGTGCAGACCTAATTTGCCAGTCCGATGAGTAGCGCAGATGGTTTTTGGGGAGTGTAGTTTTAGTTCGTTGGAGGTGGAGGGGAAAAAAGAAAGGGAAACTTTGACAGCATCAGGGTTAGTGATTTTCCCTGTAGCCCTTCGCAATAATCTTCCATTTGCTCGATTTCCCACCCATAGCTCCGGAGCTGAATCTCTAATTCCTGCCTGGTTACCTACAGTAAGCCGAAGCGGATGCAGCGTGTTTTTTCCTGTGTTGGCAGAGGGGTGCGGATGCGGCAAGTGCTTCAGGAAAAAGCCAAGACCTGGCTCGCCACCAAAACAAGGACATGCTCCCCTGCCCGCAAGGACAACTTGGAACGGCACATGAGCACGTTTCATTTGGCTGGTGGCTCACAAACGATATTGAAGTCCAAAGTCCCAAAATCCCTGTCTCCTATGCCGAATGCTTTATGCGAATATGCCAATGACGGTGAAAAAATACGACGACACCACCACTCCATGCAATGCGATGCCCGTCCAAACTCGAACCCCCTGCTCCCGACCACACGCTAGCAATCCACCTTTATATAAATCCCCAAAGAATCGGCCGGATTCCCCGGCTTGATGTCCTGGGCCCAGTAGACCGACTGGGTGACGGCGGCGTCCCAGGGCGGGATGCGCACGAGCAGGTCGGTGCCGATCTGGGCGCACGGCTCCGAGTGGATGATCTGCTCGCCGGGCTGGACGGCGTTGACGCCGTAGGGCCCCGGCTTGGGCTTGACGTCGGAAATCTTGTCTCCCGGCTTGTAGGTGCTCTCGACGCCCCAGAAGGAGAGGTGCACGGGGCCGGCGTTGTTGGCCGGCTTGTCCTGCAGCACGTGCGTGTTGTAGCGCGACGCGGGTAGGTTCATCACCCACGTGCAGGTGCCGGTCGAGGGCGGGTTGAAGCGGAGGACCTGGCGGTAGTTGATCAGGTTGTCGCTGTACTGGAAGATCTGGACCAGTGGGTTTGTCGACCACCCCGACGTCTCGGGCGTGTCGGTTATGTCGAAGATGATAATGTCCTGCGGCGCTTGGATGGTGGTGCCGGTGCACCGCTTGTCGACGACGGTCTCGGCGGCGGTGCTGGGCGCTGCTGAGGTGCCCATGGCTAGTATGGCGATGGCGCCGGTGATGGCGGTGCTGAGTTTGGTCATTTTGGAGGATAGTGAAGAACTAGAGTATTCTTTGAAGCTGGCCGAAGGGGGCTCAGATGATTGCGGGTTTGGATGCTGCTGCTGCTGCTGCTGCTGCTGCTGCTGATGATGATGATGATGATGATGATGATGATGATGATGATGATGATGATCTCTCTGGCCGGAGCGGCGGTAGAGTGAGTAATTTATACATTTTGAGGCGGCCGTCATAATGGCTTGCGATGGCTCAGCACTTGGACGATGGTGGTGTTGTGGCCCGGATCTGGTAATACTGACACAGCCACCAGGTCAACAAAGAGAAATGCTGTCCTTCGGGCCGGAACGGGGCTAAGCCCAGCCCCATCACTTGGCTGTGGGGCGGGCATTGATCGGCGCCGCGAATAATATCGAGAGTTGGCGTCGTCACGGTGAGCGCTGAGAGGGTGAGAGAGGCTACACCACACCGAATCCAAAAATAGCAGCACGCAGCTGCGCGCATCTGGTGGGCCGTCATCTCATTTTCTCCGCCTTATAACTTGTGACCCCGGGGGTGCTGGACCACACATGGCACCATTTTTCTGGTACGGTCAGTGAGGCTGCGACGAGATGCCAGCCCGACCTCCTCAGCCGAGAACAAAGCCGTCCTCATGACTTGTTATTCAACACAATTTACTGGGTGGCGAGATGTACCTCAGAGGCCTTCGTTCTTACTCTGACATTGAACAATGGGCCACGTCTCATGATTCAAATTTAGAGTGCAATACTGCGTTGGGCCAAGAAAGTACTACCAGTTAAGGCAAATAAATCACTTGCCTCTAACCCTAGCGACCTAAAACTATCTTTCGCAGTGCTAGTTCCGCCGGTCTCTCGTACGGCCCCTATTTCTCCCATTGTCGCTATCATCGCCGGAAAGAACCGTGTGGACCACGCTTGACCCGGCCTCGGACCAATCCCGCTCCCCCGTCTCCACCGCCGGTCTGCTCGCCCCGAAACCCGGAACCCGAAAGCTGTTTGAACCCTGAGGTTGATACTGCGAAGACGCTGGCGCGTAGTTCAAAGGTACGCTAGCAGTGCGAGTCGCAGACTGCCAGTAGGGTGTGCGAGGTGCTGCCCGGGTATAAGAAAGCCCCGGCTCCCAGCTAGGTGCGGGAGCGTCTCTTCGTGGCGCGTAGTAGCTCGGCTCCGGAAATGTCGTTGCCCTGCTGCTGCGGGGTCGGTCCTCGGCACCTCGCGGTCTAACATGATACGTGTAAGTGGTGCTGCTGTGCCAGATTGGCTGTGCGGCTCGAGCCGGAGATGTCGGTGCCGCGAACGAGTGCCGGCGGCTGGTTGAAGGGCGTGCATCCGCGCTGCGGTGAGAAGAGTAGCCGTCTCTTGGACCATAGTGGCCTTGAATGAAGTTAGCAAGCTGCCTTGGCAATTTCTTTCTTTGATTTTTTTTTTTTTTTTTTTTTTTTTTTTTTTTTTTTTTGCAACCCTTGGCGGATTGTCAGACCAGCGGGGCGATATACCTCGGGATGTGCTTTGTCTATAATGGCTGTGTTCTCGCCGGCTACGAGAGCGAGGTGGCGAAGGGTCGGGGCACAGAGCGCCCAAGATGTTTCCCATGCTGGTAATATTTGGTGTCAATTGGGTGTTAACTTGAAGTCAACCGGTTGGTGTTTGGTTGGTAGCCAAGTGCTCAAGTTGTCAACCCGGACTGGAATCTGGTAGGTAGATAGATACCCAGTGTGTGAATGCGAATCAAAAACGTAAAGGGAAAATGCGTCTGCAGCGCTTGGTATTTATACAAAAAGTTCACCACAACACTTATGACTTTGGAAGCTCTCAAGACATCATTGTACTAGTTTCTTCCGAAGTTCTGAGTTAATTCCAAAGAACTTGAAGGTCTGTGTTGATGTGCCTGAGTTGCAGCCAAACACATTCACGTGGCACTGATACGTGTTGAGCACCGGGTGGGTAAGCGAATGGTTCAGGTACCCGGCATCCGTGGCTGCAACTGACTGGCTACCACCCACGTGGCCCACGTTTCATCAAGATCAAATGCCGTGAATTGTTCGCATGGTAAGTCGCCATTGATAGATAACTGGAGTTGTAACCACAACGGCGAGAGTGATTGCGGTCCACTTTTTTCCCAAGTTTTAGGAGAGAGGACGTGATACTATCTCCGTGTTTTTAGATCAAAGATTAGTCCTTGTGGTCAAATTGGAGTTTGATTACAGTATCCTTGGCTCATGAGACGCTGAATTTTTCTTTCAAGTTTTCCTGAAACTTCTGTTAAAGAACTTGAATTTCTTTCATATGGCAAGCATCATGATAAATTCAAACCATCGAGGAACGTAAAGGCTTCCGTATTGTGTGAGTTGGAGATGATGGTCATATCGAGATTCCCCTCGAAAGCTATCCAAACCACATTCGTGCGCATTTGCCCTCGTCCCAAGCCTCCCCCGACATGATGCCATGCACATAACACTCGCCAACCAGTCACCAAACCTCTTCTCTTTCGGCAGGCCGCCTTACTACCTGCGGGGCATCGCCCCCCCCCCCCCCCCCCCCCCTTGAACAGAGCGACAACATCCATCTCCAAAGTGGAAGCAGGGGCGAGACCGATATACCCTCTCTTTGTCCGGATAATGCGCCGGTTCATGGCGAACCTATGGTTTGGATTCGATGTGAAATCACCAATGCGCAAAAGTCCTGCCAGGTCCCGTCTCGTCACCAGAGTCCGGATGAACAACACTGTGAGATTGTGGGGTGTGAGAAGGAGAATCCATGGCCATGGCTTCAGGCCCAAATGTTGAAGGACCCTAGCACCATCCTTGGAAATCATGTCGAACCTCTGAAACTCCTTCTTTTGGCTGTGAAAGTTGTCCTCGGTGGCACGGCCACCGAGCAAGGTTTGCCAGTAAGGCGTCGAGCATATCTCCTCCGCCGACATAGCTTGATCCCGAGCGAGCATTGGTAACGGCCTCCCACTCCAAACAGCGCTGCAAGAAGATGACCGTGTCTTCTATGCGTCTCTTGTATCCACCATATTCATAGTATCTCCACGTGGTCGGCGGCTTCTTGTCTGCAACTTTGCTGATGGCCCCGATTTCGTCAAAGATGAAGCCCTCGAGGCCGAGGACAGTGTCCCCATTCCGAAGCTCAATCGCGCCACCCGGGTCTGCTTCCCCTGATGCTCGATATAGTGCGTGATCAAGGATGAGGCACCGAGGGCGTTGGTCATCTTCCCAGTAGGGCCGCTGAGCAGGTTCAGATTTCCTGTTGTTTGAAGAAAAGAAACCTGATAGCCACCCCTCTTGCACAGGTTACTGTACTTCTCCTGGTAGTCGGGGATTTGCAGTCCTAGGACTTGGAGCTTGGGCCCATCAACAAGACCGCAAAAGGCGTAAATCTTGTCCAGGGACACCGTCGCTTTACAGTTGCTGTTGCGAAGTAGAATGTCGAGTAGATCTGGCTACCCCTTGGCAAGTTGTTCTCGGAGGCTCTCAATGACGACCATGTAGCTCGTCAGTGCCACATCGGAGAGTGGCCTGATAGGAATAGCTGGTATGAACATAGGCGCTCGAAGCATCTCGCCCCAGGGGATGGAGAAGCGACCGCAGACGAAGCGGACGTTTTGCGACAAGGCGGCCTCTTGCACAACCCACGCACGAGAAAACCAATCCCGGTTTGCAAGACCGCCAAGAGTCTCCCAGCAGAGACACAATGTCCACTTCACTCTGACATCATCCAACCGTGTCATGGTGAAGAAGCCAGGCTTGTTCTGGCCATCCCTTGTCACAGCGCTAGCTGAATTGCCCAATTCCCCCTTGCAACGTTGAAGCTTTTCCTTGGTGGTGTGAGACCTTGCACAGCCAATAAGCCCATCATGGACTCTCGGTCGATATCCGGCGCCGGCATACTCAGCCATATGACTGCGTTGGAGCTCTTGCGATAGATGTCACCCATCAGCTAGATTTGAGAAACCTTTTCTCCTTTGTCCTTCTGGTTGATACAGGCGGCGTCAGTCCAGAGAAATCTAGACTTTCCCTTGGTCTCCTCCAGCAATGCATGGGAGGCCTTGATCTCGACTCCGTCTCCTTCGGTATTGAGATCAATGAATACCCTAGGGTCTGTTGGAATCGATGTTGCCGTTCGGGGAAGGTACCGCAGTGAGTGGAGCGCAGCATACAGATTGATGCCCACTGAAGACGCGCACCCGTCAAGACTGATGTCACGCCTTCCTGTGGTCTAGTCCCCCCATGTGTAAGACAGGGCTTCATAGGCCGGACAGTTGTCGAGAGGGTATAGGTGCACTGAGCATTGTATCTCGTCCCGTTCCGGATCGTCAGGTTGCAATTCGAGAAGTCGAATTTGTCCATGTCCAAGACGAACAAGGGGGGTCACGAATGCTGCCCATCCTGAGATGTCGGTGAGATGTCCAAGACAACAGGGACTGGCGGCAACAAGGTCGAAATAGGGGACTGGGTGTTATGTTTTGCAGGAAGCTGAGGCTACCTGATCAGGCTCTGCCGCGTTGGGCATATTGTGTATCTCGAGGCTTGAGATCTCCGGGGCGATCATGTCCTTATTTGGGCTTCGGTGCGATGAGTTTGATGGCTTTGACTGCATAGCCGCCCGATGCGAAGCACGCAGTTGGTTCCGGGCATCATATTTGGTCTGACAACTCGGCGCACAAAACTCGTGCGCGCCCAGTACACCGCCATTTTCTCTCTCGGTATCTTGCTTTGATTGGAGGCGGATGAAAAGTTCGGTTTTTTCAATGCAGCCTGCAGACCTTTGGGAGCCCAAACAAGACATGTGACTGAGGTTCGGCAAGAAGGCATCGTCGTCCACACAACACGGTCCACTGAAGTCATTGCGGTAACCAGACCGGGCGATGGCGATGTGTTGAAGTGCGTCAAGTATGTTTGGAGGTCCTCTGGCAATTTGCCCCAAGCCGTTGGGGGCAGGTAGGGTAGGCGCGGGCTGGGGGCTCGTGTAGCCAGGGCGCATGTATTTGTCTGCTCTAGAAAGACTAGAATTTTCGAACCAAATTGACATGTCCCAAAATGACCATAGGCTACATATGCAATTCAGAAGAGAGTGGAGGGTGGCGTGCCCCGAGTCGTCAGTTTCAATGTCTGTGGTTTTTCTGCCATGCACCCTGCTGACAGCTGTATGTCTGAAACATTCAAACTTACGCGCAGCTGAGTGATAGGCCACTGCCTTTCCTGCGTGAGTCTTCTCAGTGTGCACAACGTCTGAGGGGCTCAGCCACTCTCTTTCGAGCCCAATTGTTGGGCAAGAGCGCCTGTGCGACGCGAGGGGGCAACTTGTCATGCTGATGGGGGCGGAGAGACACGGCTCGCAGTAGACGAGTAGTTTGTGAGTAACCGGGACCTCCAGCTGGCTATGGAGTTTGGCTTCAGTTGCGGTGGCTGGCAGCCTCTGCTCGCCGCTCGCTGCCTTGGGCCGTGCCTGCCATATAGGTATGACTGTCTGGGACAAGGTGGACTGGACTGAGGGGCCACCGAGAGACAAGCGTTGCTGCCTGAGACTTTTCATGTTGGTTGCGAAGACATGTTGTTAATCATGACGAGTGCGACTTATCGCGTCGGATAGCCCATACAAGGCAGGAGCAAAATACTTAACCCCCCTCCCCCCCCTTCGGATGAGAAAATTCTCTCCTCTCATTCTCTTCTGCTTTCCTTTCCCCAAAAGGGAAATTGAGGTCCTGAGGTCCCAACAGAAGTTGGTAGCTGGAAGCTCACGTCACAACTGCATCAGTAAAGATATAGGCCGCAGATTAAAGAATTGAATGATATCCACCTAAGCCTGCCTTTATCCGCGCAGCGTTCAACAGTCGTTCGGGGACATCGTAACTTGATTCTGGTCTTTCGATTTTGCTATTAGCATTCCTGCCACCCTCGATCTCACCTTGCGACACAGGCTTGGTGCGTTGTCAGAGTTGCCATGCTTAAATGCCAAGACGTTGAATGGTCGAGAACCACATGGCACTCGGGACCTTATAGCACGCCAGGGCAATGCGGCGCAACCCAAACTCGCTTTTGTTTGACGACCTACCTTAGGTAGGCACCTGGGCAAGCAAGGTAGCGAAACAACGGACCTACCGCCGACGCCACCAGTTGCTCTCCACCAAGCTTTCCTCACAATGCGCACAGGTTGCCGGTCCCCGCACCTCCCACACAACACGCCCCCTCGGACTTGGCTACTTGGCGCCAAACAACCCACACTTGGCTCCATTTTCTTCAGGGGCATCTTCCTTGACCATACCGCAAATGGCGGGATTCTGGTGAGCCGACCAGCGCGGAGACTATTGAGCTTACGATGTAACTGCGATCCGGGGATCAGGGCTGACAGGCGACTCGACGGCGAATTGCAAGTCCGATACCAACATCTCTAGGATGAAGAATATCCCGGGACGAGTTCGTTGAGCGAAAAACTCCCTCGCAAACCCTTCAGTCTCGAGTGCTCGCTCGGACAATAGCCTTTGCCGCCGTGCACGTGGTTCAACTATTAGACGACGCAAAACATCACATTCCGGCCATCTAGGTCTAACGGCAACTGATTACTACACAACCATTCGACAGGCTATGGCAGTACCCCTCAGTTTCATATCGAGTAGGCATTTTCAAGTCGCACCGTCCAAGTCGGGCAGGTAGTTGACAATCGAGTTCTCCGCGACATCCGCAAGCCAGAGACTCAAGTCTTCGGGGCACTTCATTTATTCCCAAGGCGCCCAGTGTTTCCAAGCGAAGGAGCACTTTGGAGGAATTCCGAGGTTGACTGCACGACAGGGAAGCAGCCAACTGCTTGGTGCATTGGCAAGAAAATACCCAATTCCGGGTATATCCATAATCCAGTCACTACTAGCCCGAAGCTGACGCTCCTGGACCTGAATACGGCGTTTAGCTCGGACGGCTGCCTGCGAGGGGGCTCGGCGAGGACAAGACCAACGCTTCTCCGGGACGCAGAGTCGGAGAGGGACAAAGTATATTGGGCAGATGACAGGCCGACAGGCGGATGAGTGTTGCCCCTCGCCGAGCTGCCAACCCGCCTTGGCGATTGGCATTGTTGATTGGCCGAGACCTTTTTGCAGCTGCGAAAGAGCTCGCAGGTCATTTGAGGCCGTCCGTGGCGCTGAGAAACGGCGAGGCTCGACGTGCAACCGAGCAACCCGGAAGTCCGTGGTGTGCCAGGTGGAGGTGCTGTACAGGCCAGCAGCTCGTGTTGACGAGTGCTCGGCGAAAGGCCTGATATTAAGCAATACACACAAGACACACACCTGGACTCATCCACTGGCTTGGCAGCGTTGGCACAGGTTGGCACAGGCTGGCATAGGCATAGGCTTGTCTAGCGTTGGCACAGCGCTGGCATGATCGTCTTGTGCAGCAGTGCCTAAATTCGATCGTGTCGCTGCCAAGCTGGACCTTTGACGACCAACACGCCAGCGCGGCTCTCTGTTTGAGCCATGCGATGCTCGCTACGCTTTGTTGCAAGTTGAGCCTGCTTCGGGCACCCAACCGGCCACCTAGATCGGTCGACGTGCAGCCGTGCAGAACCAACGAGACGGGGTCCATCTGACCGACAATTCAGGATCTGGCAGCAAAACAAATTTTTTTTTTTTTTTTTTTCATGTTGGCACGGGGCACGCCGCTACTAGGTTCCCCCCAGGTCATCGGCCCGGGATGGATCATCTCTCGCCCCAGGGCAACTGCGGGGTTGCGTGTTCGCCACGCCGTGGGAGAGACTGATCTAGGTAGCGCCGCCGAGTTTTGGGGGTGTGGTGCTCAGTGCACAGCGTTCAGCGCTCACCGTGGCGGCTAAAAGGGCGACCTTGGCAACTCGTGCTGAGTGACACACCATAGATTTGCGCCAGATGGATCAGATGGTTTCTCGCGCCGCGTGGTCTTAGCGATGCAAGCGTGGCGGCGTCGCAAAATCTGGGGAGAGAAGTCGCTGGCGCCAAGAGCCGCCTGGAATGGTGATGGATCTGGCCAAGGCTCAGAAATGATATCATATGTCGAGTAGATTAAGCTAAAAACGGTGTGCGCATATTACCGGCAGCCTCCCTTGCATGAAACGGGAGCTGTTACCCAGTAATGCAAACACCAGCAGCTGCCCCGGCTGCCCCGGCTGCCCCAGCTTCGTCTAGGTACAGCTTCCCAAGCGCGGCCACCGACATCAAGTACCGCGCGGGGAGCAGCAGCCGCAGAGCTAGGTTGCGTGCTGCGAGTTGGGCGTAATGGTGTGTATGTGCGGGTGCCACCGGCTGCCAATAGCTTGCTTCTAGTGAGGAGGTAGCTTGGGCTGGCTTGGAATGTCAAACCATAGGAATCGAATGCGAAGCTCACGACGACCTGCCACTGTGGACCCCGCCGACGACGCGGGGGCCCCGGAATCCAACCCAGGAATGGCGCGCCAAGGCGTACACGCACTCCGGTCCGATTGAGACTCGGGGGAGGGAGTGCGCGCCTCTGCAGAAAGGGCCAGAGGGCCGCGGGCGGAGGATCAGAGAAGCAGCGAGGAAGAAGCACAGGGCAGCGCAATTGGCAGGGCGAAACCCCGAATACAGCTGGAGAGGTCTATTTGGCCGCACGCTAGCGGGTGGACGTTGCGATTTTCCCGCCTTGGGGTCCCATTCTTGTCCCATTTAGCCGGCGGAGGGGGGGTAGCCGGCTCTAATCCGGGGGACACATTGGGGAAGGAGTGGTTGAGCCATGGGCAGGCGGCCATGGACGAGCATAGGCACTGGGTGACACCAAGTGACAGCGGCCCCGGGCTCGCCAAGACCCGGGACCTGCAAGACTCTGCGAGACTCTGCTGAACCCTGTCGCCAACTTACAAGCCGCCACTCGCGGTTGGCCAGTCTTGGTAACGAGGTCGCACTGGGTTCCGACGACCAGCCCTCTCTCTGCTGTCGCACTCTGCCCTGTACCGCGTTGAATGCCATTCCCTTCCCCTTCCAGCAACGCGACTTGCAGTTTCTGCGCTTCGACTGCACAGGGGCGGGATAAACGCGGCACGACACACGGGTCAGCGGTCCCTATGTTCCCTGTTGTTCCTTCCCTGTTCAGCCAAGGCCTTCCGCTACAAACTGTTGTTTGCCGCTGCTCCACGATGCTGATCACTCGTGCCCCGCATCATAGCGAGACGATTCTCTGGCCCGCGGTCTAACCCTGGAATTGGGGAAAAGCTCGAGATCCCGGGGTCTTGGGTCGCACTGCAGTGTATATTAGGCCCACGAGAGCGGACAAATTAATCGCTTTAGTCGATTCTATCGCTATACCCGCTCGACCAGCCACGCCCGCCGTGTCCGCCATGCCTTGCCAGACTCCTCCGACCATGCGTCCGACTACTACATAGTGCGCTGCTTGCCCGCTGCTGCCAGTGTCTCAGTCTCAGCCCTCCCCGCTCGGCGTCCACCTTCTCACGGTTCACCAAACCACCGGACCTCAGGACTCAGGACCCAGGACACCAAAACACCAGGAACCCCCTCCCCCCCTGACAGACATTATGGCCCTCGGAACGGCCGCCGAGGTCGGCAAGTCCGACCCCATCATCACCCGGCTCGCCAACGAGGACAAGAAACGGTTCTACCAAAAGCCCAACCTGCTCTTCCTCTACCTCATGCTGTTCCCGACATGCATGGGTATCGAGTTGACCTCGGGCTTTGACTCGCAGATGATCAACGCCCTCCAGATTGTAGACGCATGGAAGCTCTGTACGCTGCGCTGAGTCCGCTCCGATTGCCCCCAGGCTGTTGCTAACATGGCTACAGACTTTGGCAACCCCCAGGGGTCGCTCAAGGGCATCATCGCCGCCGCCTACTCGCTTGGTGCCATTCTCTCGCTGCCCTTCATCCCCAAGATCAATGACAGGTTCGGTCGCCGCTGGTCCATCTTTGGCGGCTCCATTGTCATGGTCATTGGTGCTCTGATCCAGGGCTTCTCGCAGCACGGTGGGTGCCCGACAGAACTCGGTGACATGTTACATGGGTGGAGCTAATTCAGGCAAACAGTCGCCATGTACATTGTGGCTCGCATGATTCTGGGCTTCGGTATCCCGACCTGCATCGTCTCTGGCTCGTCGCTCATCGGCGAGCTTGCCTACCCCAAGGAGCGCCCCATCATGACGTCACTCTTCAACGTCTCCTACTTCGTCGGCCAGATTGTTGCTGCCGCCATCTGCTTCGGTACCAACGGTATCAAGAGCGATTGGGCTTGGCGCATTCCATCTCTGCTCCAGATCGGTCCCTCGTTGCTCCAGATCAGCTGCGTTTTGTAAGTCCCCGACACCAGTGAAACTTAGAGCGGAGAAGCTGACTGCCATAATAGTTTCCTGCCCGAAAGTCCACGCTGGCTCATCTCCAAGGATCGTACCGAGGAAGCCCACGCCATTCTGCTCAAGTACCACAGCGAAGGAGATCGCGGTGTCGAGTTCGTCGAGGCCGAGCTGGCTCAGATGTCGGCCACCATTAGCCTCGAGCTCGAGGCCTCCAAACGATCCTGGGCTGATTTGTTCGTGACGGCGGGTATGCGCCGTCGTCTTTTGATCACCACGATGCTGGGTCTTTTCACTCAGTGGTCCGGAAATACCTTGATCTCGTGAGTGCTCCTGACGGAAAAGGGAATGCACGGCTGCTAACCTCTGCCTAGATACTATCTTGGCGATCTGCTCGCCCTTATTGGCTTCAGTGATTCGACATATATACAAAAGATCAATGTGTCGATTGCCTGCTGGAGTTTGTTCTGCGGTGTCACAGTTTCACTCCTGGTGGTCAAGATCCGCCGCCGTGTCATGTACATGGCTTGCACCATCAGCTTGTTGCTGTGCTACATCGCCTGGACGGTGTCCATGGAGCGCGCTCAGACCGCCGCCGATTTGTTCAAGGCCGGCCTCGCCGCCACGCCCAACAAGGCCGCCAACATTGCCACCTTGTTCTTCATTTACGCCTACTCCCCTTGCTACAACATGGGCTACAATGCCCTCACTTACAGTCAGTCCTCCTCACTAGTTTGAAGGGAGTCAGGAATGCTAACCCATGTCCCCATCATATAGCCTACATGGTTGAAGTGTGGCCGTACGCCGAACGTTCGCGCGGTATCGCCGTTTTCCAGCTCTTCGGCCGTCTCGCCAGTTTCTTCACCACCTTCGTGAACCCCATTGGGCTCCACGACGTCGGCTGGAAGTACCTCATCTCGTACTGCTGCTGGCTCGCCTTCGAGGTCGTCTTCGTCTACTTTATGTTCCCCGAGACATTTGGCCGCACCCTCGAGGAGCTTGCATTCCGTAAGTCGCCCAGTCCTTGGCTTCCATATCGTGGCAACATGCTAACACATGAGCCCCAGTGTTCGAGGACAAGGCGCTCGCCGATCAGGCTGTCGCCGCTGTCGAGAAGACCTTGCACGGGAACGACGACATTGTCCGAAGAGACTCGGGCAAGAACGGGTCCGTTGAGAACAAGGAGAATGTGGTTTAATTCTGTGGGCGCCGTTTCGCATTTGATTGGATATCTGGTGGTGTTTAATCGGCAACACAGCAGTGCCCGGTTGCATATCGTCTATGTCGTTCACGTACTTGGGCCATAAGCTCGTACCTACTAGGTAGCTAAAACTTCAATTGGTATCATTGCAAGCACTTACTTCTCTCCTTTCTTTTTGGCAGCTGAGCTCCGGGATTTCCCACATCTCATCCCAAAGGAGCTAGTCACGAACTTGTCAGAACTCGTTTCAACTTCCCACGAACCCCTGGCGTGGCGTGGCGTCTTGGATGCGGAAGAGGGCGCATCTTTTTTTTGACTAGCTGAAATGGCTCTCGGTAAACTGGCAACCCAACGCCTCACGATGCGTGCGCGGATGGCACTTTTCCATTGGTCGGCACCGACGTCAACCATTCGCTGCAGCGAAATCCCGGCTCTCAATCTCCAACATAAAGACACCATGATCTCCTCAGACTCGTTTCCTTACAGCACCTCTCTCAACCTGAATGTACCCATATCGCTCAGCACCCAAGGCGATGCCAAGCTATGGGACCTCCCAGATAGCGCGTGGATATGCCGATTCTCCACCAGTATGACTACCTGTTCGCCATCACGACCTGCTTCGCCTTCCTCGACGCGTGGAACATTGGTACGTGCAATGCTGTCTGTCTGTTGCATCGCGAGGCTGACAGGGAGAGCCAGGCGCCAACGATGTCGCCAACTCGTTCGCCACCTCGGTGTCTTCGAGGTGCCTGACCATGAAGCAGGCCATGGCCATCGCCGCCGTCATGGAGTTCGGCGGCTCCGTCACGGTGGGCTCCCGCGTCGCCGAGACCATCCGCACCAAGATTGTCGACCCGGCCCTGTACGACAGCCAGCCCAGCGTCCTCATGCTGGCCATGATGTGCGCCATCACGGGCTCCGCCGTGTTCCTGACGGCTGCGACACGGTTAGGGCTCCCCGTCTCCACGACACACAGCATTGTCGGGGGCATCGTGGGCGCCGCGGCGGCCTCGGTCGGGATCAAGCAGGTGAAGTGGGGGTGGGACGGCGTCGCACAAGTGTTTGCTGCCTGGATCATCGCCCCGGGCATCTCGGGAGTGCTGGGGGCCTTGCTGTTCTGCGTGACGGAGCGGTTCGTGCTGACGCAGAAGGGCCCGGACCGCGCACTCAGGATCGCCCTGGTGTCTATCCCCCTCTACAGCTTTGTGACCATTGCGGCCCTGACAAGTAAGAACCGGCCTCCTTGCGACCCATCCATCTCCCGGGCCGTGCTAACACCACCCGGCAGTGCTTGTCATCTGGAAGGGGATTCAGCTCAATATCGAACCGACGACTGGACAGGTTCTGGCCAGCATCTTGGCCGCTGCGGGAGGCGCCGTCATGCTGCAGTCCTACTTCGTCCTCCCGTTTCTCTGGCGAAAGGTGGTCAAGGCAGACTGGGACCTCAAGTGGTGGATGATGTGGCAAGGCCCCTGGATCCTCCGCCGACCGCCGCCCTCGTCGCCGCCGCCCGGCGTGCCGCGCGTCAACATCCAGGACTACTACCGCGGCCACCTAACCCGGGAGGAGCTCACCTACGTGCGCGCCTCCGAGTCGCTGCTGCGGTCGGTGCAGAGCGCACAAGCGGCTGCCGACCTGGACAAGGACGACGCACTGGTCCTCCCGCCCCCGGCCCAGGCGCCGCCGGCCCCCCCAGCGCCACGGCGTGAGCCCGACCATCCTGACGCCACCCCGCCCCGGCCGGCCGGCCCGTGGAACAGCGCGGCCGTGCTCCGCTGGCGACTCAACCGCATCCTGCTACGCGGTCTAGAGAAAGACGTCATCACGCTGCAGAAGCGGACCGCCGTGCTCCGCTGGGACCTGGCCGAGATGCACGCGCGCGCGCCGCGCTACGACAACCGCGTCGAGCACCTATACGCATCACTACAGATCCTGACGGCGGCGAGCGCGAGCTTCATCCACGGCGCCAACGACGTGGCCAACAGCATCGGGCCATTCGCGACCGTGTACGCCGTGTGGCGGACGGGGGGCGTGCAGTCGGAGAACGCGGTGCCAGTGTGGGCGCTGTGCTTCGGCGGCGCGGCCATCGTGCTAGGTCTGCTAACGTACGGGTACCACGTCATGCGCAACCTGGGCAACCGGCTCACGCTCATCTCGCCCTCGCGGGGGTTCTGCATGGAGCTGGCCAGCGCCGTCACGGTGCTGGTCTCAACCCGGCTCCGGCTGCCCGTGTCGACGACGCAGTGCATCACGGGCGCGACCGTGGGCGTGGGCTTGGTCAGCGGGAACTGGCGCGCTATCAACCTGCCGCTGATCTTGTGGATCTATCTCGGATGGCTTGTCACGGTCCCCGCGGCGGCCTTGATTTCTGGGTGTCTGATGGGTGTCATCCTCAATGCGCCGAGGTGGGGCCTCGACGACGGGTAGAGACAAGAGGGCGGAAGGGGCGGAGGAACACCCGCATGTAGATAGGAGATCTGTGGGCAAGTCGTGTACCTCTCATGTAATCCTATGGCATTATCTGCGTTAGTAAAGGCCCTATGAATTCAGAATAACCCCGGTTTGTTTGTTAGCGCGCGCGGGACTTTGGGCCTCGTTGTGTACATGGGAAAGGCCTTGTCGAGGCTTCCATATCCCGCTGGGCGGGAGTATTCCGCGCTATCAAACAAACCAGGGTTGGATTGTAATGGCCGGTTTGAGCTGTCTCGAGGGCTCGAGACACCCTGATTGCCACCGTGTATTAGTAGAGAATTATACGCCTGTGACATGTTACAGTGGGGAGTGAACCTTCGCACCAACACTACCCGACCCGAGATTAGTGGGCGCGTACGGTAATATTATTGAAAACGCATAGCAGGTTTGTGCACTGAAATAACCTTCAACCATGTCCCACATCCATCATGAATCCCAAGGGCCAATGACCACATCATTGCAACCCATGCGCAATTCTCAGCGCCTGGATGGCATCTTGGTCATACTCCTCCTTCTGCTTCATGAACGGCAGATACATAAAGGTGTGCGGACTCCCCAAGTACCGCTTGAAAGTGACCCTCGTCCCGCCCGCAACCAGCTTCATCCCGTACGCCTCACCCTCATCCCGCAACGGATCCACCTCGGCGGTGCGAATAAAGGTGTCGCAGAGCCCCGCCCAGTTGTTCGCGCGGATCGGGCAGAGCCACCAGTCGGGCCACATGCGCCGTAGCTCGGGCAGCTTGTCGGGGGGCATGGTGAAGCGGCCAAAATACTGGATGCGTTTCCACGGCAGGATGGGCGCCCGGTTGAACTCGTGGAAGGATGCAAAGGGCGAGTCCGTGTAGTACTGGTACGACAGCCCGTCGGTCGCCGGCGGCACCGACGCCAGGCAGAGGCGCAGCGGGATGCCGGCGTCGCGCGCCATGTGCTGGAGCACGATGCTGATGTGCGCCCCGGCCGAGACGCCGCCGATCGAAACCGATACGGGGTTGATGTTGAGCGTGCTGGACACGTCGCGCACCTGGGCATGGTGAGTCTCTTGTCAAGGGGCTTGGGGGAGGGCGAGACAAACCCAGTTCAGGGCGGCCCAGGCATCTTGAATGCACTTCCCCCAGATGGTTTCTGAGCGTTGTTAGTATGAGCTGGCTTGTCCCCATACGTAGCCTAAAACATCAACCTCGTACCTGGGCAGTGACGGTAATTCACATCAACCACGGTGACGCCGGCCTCCCGCATGCTGAGGCAGAGTTGTCCTTCCGAGTACAGGTCGCCCAGAACAAAGCCGCCACCTGTACACCATTACAGATTGCAGTTGGTCAGTACTGAGCGTGCTTCTGACAAGACACCTCCCCTGGCTCGGAGCCTACCGTGATGGTTCATGTGCACGGGATACGGCCCCGGTCCGAACTTTTGCGGGTCAGGGTGGTAGACGCGAACGGTGATGTTGGCGCCGTCCTGCGAGCTGACGACATGGTCGCTGACTCGCTCGCACTTTGACGTGTCGATGGCAGCCGGCGAGCGGTACTTCTCCGGGTTGGCGCGGACGTTCTCGAGCGGGATCAGGTGCGCCGGGGTCTGCTTGGAGACGACGTCGACAAAGTACCGCAAAAAGGCGGGATCTAGCTTGGGGAGGATGTGGTCCTCGAGGAGATCCCGAGGGTCGACTGGTGTGCTGGCTGTCACTGGCCCCGACGACGGGCTCGAGCTCGTCGACGACTCCCCTGCGATCGCAGACTCGAGACTGGCCATCGTCGCTGCTGATCGGAGGAGGTGCGCCAGAGACGAAGGCTGCTCTGCGACGAAGCAATGAGGTCTGAAACACCCCGCATGTGTTCGGTGACGTTCGGCAAATGTCATGCCTGCAGAGCCGAGCACTGTCGACCCGTCATCCCAACTAGCCCCGCTCTTCCGACATTCGCGCCTACATTCAGACGAAGGTTTCAAGCTGGACCAACGTTTCGGTTGCACCGTCAAGCACCAGCTTCGAGTTGAGCATCATTGCGGGGCCCATTGTGCAACATTGGAATCCATTGTTCAATTGACGGCTTCTTCGGCGCGGCCCGAATGCCACTAACCTGGGTGGTGTTGCCATCGGGTACCAGCTAGTTTTGTCCTATTCGATCGAGGGAGTGCGACCGAGAGTTTGACGATGTTGAAGCCATTGATACAATCAAGCCGGTGGCGGAACCAGTGCCTCATCCCAATCCCACCGCCTTGCAGTGGTCTGTCAAATTTAGCAACTCAATCGGCCGCTCTAGCAGGGGTCCAATTCCATTGAGGTTTCGAGGCTGTGATGCAACCAACCAGATATCTGCTAGAGAGCCAACGACATGGCCCAGGGCCCAACGAGCACGGCTGTGACGGGACCTTTGCAGCTTTGCAGTCCCACGGACACCAGCGCAGATACTGATTGACGCAGCGCAGCAGGTTCTCAGGCTTCCTCGTGGCTGAGAATCTCCAGCCCTCTGCAGCTGGTGAAGCCAACGCTGCTTTGCTCAACGTCATCATCCCCGCAGTTTTATCATGTTGCTGCGCGTATTGCTGAGGTTATATAGATCACCTCCATCACCAAATCTTAGTTGAATCAATAACATACCTTAGGTAACTGACGTGTTTGACCATTTGCTCATTATCCGCACCTCAAACTCCACTCGGAACAATGTGGTCCCTCAAGACAGGAGCATGCTTGCTTCCGCTGCTCGTCTCATCAGCCACCGCGACACCAAATCTCGCCCTCGACATAGACTTTCCCGACCCAGCAATCACATTCGACACCAAGTCGGGGGATTGGTACAGCTTTGCGACAGCCGGCAACGGTAACAGGTTGCAAGTGGCACAGGCTCTCTCTAACCATGGCCCGTGGACATTGCTCGACATCGACTTGCTACCGAAGCTGGGCCCTTGGGCCGTAACCACAGGCATCTGGGCTCCTGATGTCCGATACCTCGCTGTTAACAACTCATTCGTTATGTATTACAGCGCACCGTACGCCGCCGACCAGGCGTTCCATTGCGTCGGTGCGGCGATCGCGGACAACATTCTGGGGCCATACATAGCCATTGACGACCCAATCGGGTGTCCCATCAGCCAGGGTGGCGCGATTGACCCGGCGGGTTTTTATGACGAGGCGAGCGGGACGCAATGGGTTCTGTACAAGGTGGACGGCAACAGCATAGGCCACGGCGGAGTTTGCGGCAACGGGATTGAGCCGGTTGTGCCGACGCCCATTTTGATGCAGCAGGTCGGTCTCGACGGTTACACCAAGATCGGCGACCCGATAGAGGTTCTTGATCGGTCCGACGCCGACGGCCCGCTGGTGGAGGCGCCCCAACTCATCAAGACGGCTGACGGCACATACGTCCTCTTCTTCAGCTCCAACTGTTACTCGACGCCCCAGTATGACGTTAGCTATGCTACGTCTCGCAGCCTGAAGGGACCATATAAGAAAAGCAGCACGCCGCTTCTAGTGACGGGGGACTACAACCTGACATCGCCAGGCGGTGCGCAGAGCGTGAACGGTGGTGGGCAGATGGTATTCCATGCGAACTGCGACGAGGGGAGGTGCATGTATCAGTCAAGCTTTGAGGTGAAGGATAATATCGTTACCCTCACTTGTTGAGGGACCATCCGGTCGCGAGCGGCGAGCTCGGGGAAAACGCTGAGAAATGTATAAGTACTGTATAAAAAGCTTTAGAACGGGTATATATTGGATCATATAGCATGCGGCCAAGGAAAAACAATTTACTCCTCAAACTAGAGAACTTGCATCGTGTGGGGGAAAATGCCTTTCACAGCCAGGCTGCTTTTGCTGGGTGCCAGGTGCAACGTAACGAGTCTATGTATTTCGAGGCGGAGATGGGCGTGTGCAAGGAGATTATCGTCGGAAAGTCGAAGGAGCTGACTTCCAGGGGCTGCACGCCCCGGCAGGATACCGAGCCGTTGTATGGAGCATTCGAACCGAGACATGGAGAGCGGGTGCCCTAGTCAAGTGCAACCTCGGGAAATACACTAACATGAGTGGAAAGGCGGTGGGAAAACTAGTTGATGCGGGCCGATATCGAATTCCAGGAACCCGGGTCGAAGGTCGCCACACCCATGCGGCGTTTTGACAAGTATCGGCACACGCTGATCGGAAATAGATATGTAGGAGAAGCGAGAGAAACGCGCGGAGAATCGGGAACTCGCTCACGTTGCCTCGCTTAGGGTTTCCCGTTTTGAGTCAAGCGTTGACGACATTTGGGATGTGTGTGTGTGCTGGCTGCGTTGTTGTGGCGTTTTGCTAACCCAAGCCGACACTGTTCCCCGGCTAGCTGTCAAAGCCGTCGCTAGACTCTGGCGAATGCCAGCCGTTGCTTTGCGAGGAAGGCGGCGGCCAAGACCGCTGTCCGGGGCTGATGACGGGGGCGTGGGACGCAATATCGATGTCGAAATTGATGCTGCATTGTTTCGTTGCGGTGTTGCCGCCTCTGGGTATGTCGTGTCGCTTGTCGCGGCCGAGATGCTGATGTTTTCCAAGTCTTTGGCCGTCTTGGCAGAGAACTTGAAGTCCTTGAGAGACACGAGAATTCACGTGCAAGGGAGGCAAGCACGACCCCACGGAATTCCCAGACACATCGCGGGAGCCAGGATGATTGATTGGCGTCAGCCTCTCGCTTGACTTATCCGGTTATCCAGCGGGAGCGCAATGCCCCACAAAACTTGAAGACAAGGATGCACGCTCGCCTAGCGCATGCCACTATCGTTACGCCAGCTCGCCTGTCGGTGCCATTTCGCAGCCATCTCGCATCGCAAACACTGGATGATTGTAAAAGTCATGGCTGCCCCAGTCCCCCAGGTCCCGGGCATCCCTTCCGTCCTCCCGCTCCCCAGATATCCTTCCTCTTTCCGGTTTCCGATGTTGCAGCCTCGAGAATCAAGGCCTATGACCGCCCCACCTTCGCTTGTGACCTGCGCCAAGTCGAGAGCACCAGGCGAAACCACAACCACGCCTGCCATCCAATGCGATGGAAAGTGCTGGCTCTCCACTTATACCAGCGATCCCACGCCTTCCCGGACTCCTTCCATCGACCTAACATCCACCAGCTCTTGCCTTGTTTCCCTGCTTTCTCCGTCGGCATCTCCCTTCCCTGTCGTTAGCAGTACAACCGAAAACTGGTAACAGCGGCGCGGCACCTTAGTCACACGGGAGTGACGGGAGTTGACCTTAGATCTTCCAGCCTAATCCTTTCTCACCTCGCAAACTCGCCAATTTTCCTGCGCCATCTTCCCGCAGGAGCAAAAACAGCCTGGAAATCCCTACATCGCAATATCTGGTCCCACGACGAGTCACGAAGCTCAGCCTCGGAGTAGGGAGCCCTTCCTAGGTTGCTCTGTCCGCGATATCTGCTGTCCCCCCTAGTTGCCGCATACGAACACATCTCTATGGATCTGGTAGGCAACACGACCCGAGCCGAGCCAATACGGCGCCTGGGCATTGACGAAAAGCATGACCTCGAAGCGGTTGTGAGCAACTTGGCGGCCGAGGCCTACAAAGACTGGCCAAACGAGGCAGGGGTAAGTTCCTTGCTCGCTACATATTCCGTCTATCCCGTTAGTTCTAACCCCCATACAGTTCGATAGCCTCACCGAGGAACGTGGCCCGATCGAAATCTCTGTTTCCGGCCACATACCCGCATGGGCCGGCGGGTCCCTCTACCGAACGGGCCCGGGTGTGTACAAGATCGAAGACACAGCGGTTGGCACTTTCTACACAACTCACTGGTTCGATGGACTCGCCCACACACATCGTTTCGACATTACCCCAGACGGGCAAAGTGGCACCAAAATGTTTTACTCTTCGCGGCGGCAGTCCGAACAGATGGCTGAACACATCAAACAGTTCGGCGATCGCAAGTACTTTAGCTTTGGCCAGCGGCGGGATCCTTGCCTCGGTCTGTTTGCAAAGATAATGAGCTCTTGGGTGGCGATGCGCGCGAGACCAGCAGACAAGGGATTCGAAAATATCAGCGTCGCTGTTCATCTAAACCTTCCCGGAGTTGTCGCCCAGCCCACTGGGTCTCCTGCGAGTCAAATCCACACACCAGGAATTGCTGGGGGGCACCGGGTAGGAATCCCCCAAAAGATGTGGATCACCACCGACAACTGCATCATGAAACAGTTTGACTCCGAGACGCTCGAGCCCATCGGCTTTGCAACCCAGGAGTCGCTACACCCAGACCTGACAGGTCCGACATCATGTGCTCATGCACAGAGAGATCCTCTCACTGGTGACATGTTTAACTTCAATCTCCAAATGGGGCGCAATCCGACGTACCGTATCTTCCGTGTCAGCGCCGCAACTGGGAAGACCGATATTCTGGCCGCGATCCAAGGCCCTGGTATCCATGCTGCTTACATGCACAGTTTCTATCTGTCGCCAAGTTTTGTTATCTTCTGCATCCCTAGTTCGCACCTCGGCCTCCGAGGCTTGAAGGTTCTGTGGGAGCGCAACATGCTAGACGCGATCGAACCATTTGACGAGAGCAAAAAGTGCAAGTGGTTTGTGATCGACCGACTGCATGGCAGAGGAGTAGTGGCTGAGTTTGAGACCGACGCCGGGTTCTTTTTCCACAGCGTCAATTCTTTCGAGGAACAGGATGATGCGGACACTATTGTTGGCGCGACAACCCTGTTCTGCGATGTGGTGGAATATCCCAACCTCGAGATCATGTCCAGCTTGTACTACGATGTCTTGCTACAGAAGAACGGCGCCGAAAAGAAGTTCTGGGGAGACCCTCAACGCGCCCGTGCGGCTCTAGGTCGATTGGTACGGTACCGCATCCACATTCCCCTGTTTCAGGAGCCCGGCGGAAGCCACGACTTGAGCTTCTCGAAGATACTCAGCATCCCTGCGCCACACGCGGGCGAACTGCCAACAATTAACCCGCGATTCGCGACGAAGCGCCATCGCTACGTCTATAGCATTGCATTTTTCGGACGCAGCACTCTGATGGACTGTATTGTCAAGACAGACATGGAAACTAGGGAGGCGTTGTTTTGGAACACACCACCTGGCCACAGCCCTGGGGAGGCCATATTTGTGCCACGGCCCGACGGAGTGGCAGAGGATGACGGTGTACTGCTGAGTGTCGTCCTCGACGGCTCCAGCCGGACAAGCTATGTGGTCTGCCTCGACGCCAGAACAATGGCTGAGCTTGGCCGAGGAGAGGTGGGGTTTGCGGTAGGCCTGGGGTTTCACGGTTTGCATGTTGCCGGTTCCCCATGAGCGGCCCCCCGAAAAGAGTTTTGTGGAACAGTGATTTATGGCGTATTGCAGCGCGTCGTCTGTAGCAGACACCTTAGGCTCACACCTCGCCTTGCCCCAGGGGTAAAAGGGGGTCATGGAAAGAGGGGATCTAGAAGCAGGCCATTTATGTTTTGGAGAAATCAAACATTCTTGATTTGTAAAATTAGTGTTTATGTTGTGCCTCGGTCTCAGCCCTCCCTCCTTCCGGGGGGTTGACAATATATATATGTGCTCCGTAACTCCAGCTAAACTGTCATCCGTGAAACTTACCACAGCAACTACTGATCGACTTGTCTTAGACCTACCGACGAGCTAAGTGGGGGCCCCGGCGAATATCTAGGGCGCAAGGCTCCGCGATGACACGGACGATTTTCGGTATCTTCAGCACTGTGAACAAGGGTATGTGTGTGTGTGTGTGTGTGGTCCCCGCTTTCAGCCTCCAGAGTTGGAGTTGCTCCGATCTACTAAAGACTAATTATGGCGGGGGCTGAGTGGTTGCAGACCGCAGCTGCTGTGCAGCACCAAACTCGGCAGACTTCAGACCCTTATCTTCAATGCAGCCCTTAATAACGGTATCATGTCAAGCGTTTTGAACTTTTTGACCACTTATCACAACCTTCAGTCTTCACTCCAATACCCGCTTTTCCCCCTCAGCCTCTTGGCAAAACTGATGCTTTAAAAGCCCTTATTACGACATGTTGGGCAAAAATGTTTCAATGTTTGCCCGCGCAAGCCGGGAGGTTCCGGTCGGTGATCTCCCAAGCGTCCCTGACCGGCGCTCGAAGCCCCGACCGCTGGCAGGGACGGCAGGCGTCAAGGCAAAGGGACGAAGGGTGAAATTGCCAGACGAAGAAGCGCCGGCTGAGGGAGAGAGGTCCCGCCCAGATGGTCGGCCAGATAATTCGGAACCCGTCGTTGTTGAGGCATCCCCCGGACGGTCCGAGTCGGGACCGGAGAGACCGGAACAAGCATCGCAACTTGCACAGCTTGGCCTCGCAGAACGGTTGGCGGCCGCGGGCGACATTCATCTTTTCAGCAGTGAACGCGAGCCAGTCGAATACGGCATCCAGCTCGCTACGCTGCAGCGCATGGTCCTCGGGCAACTACGCAGCGAACTGGCCGAAGTTGTACACGACATCTACACGGGCAGAAGCGCCAAGAAGTACTTGATGGACGATGCGAAAGAACTCATCACCGATTACTGCAACGCCGTGCGCGACTACGACTTCATGGCCGAGCGGCTGCAGCAATCCCGGGACGACGAGGAGGACGATCCATTTGAGATATCGACGCATCGCCTCCTGGATCTCTGCCTAATGCGTGATGCCGGATTGGTGCCGGAAAAGGACTGGGAAAAGCTGCTCGCCCGAGTCAAGGGAGAAAAAAAGCTGTACAAGAAGCGGTACAATATCCTCCCTAGCGTGTCGCGTAACGATCGCGGCGACGTCATGACGCGGAATCTGTCTCTTGAGCGTCTTGGGATGGGTTTGGCGGGTGGGGCTGCCTTGATTGTGCCAATGCTGATCATGGTACTTCACAAAGACTTGGTGACCACGCTGGTGACCACGAGCGTGGCTACCATGCTCTTCGCTGGCGGCCTGGCGCTCCTGGGCACGAAGCTCAGGGGAGAGACCGTGCTGGCATCGGTAGCGGCGTACGCAGCTGTATTGGTTGTTTTTGTGGGCACCAGCGACCAAGCTACCTGACGAATATGCCGCAATAAATCGATGCGAGATCCCCTGTCGGCCAAAAACCAATTCTCACCCGCAGCCGCGCAAGACGGGTGTAAGACGGTGTGTCGTTGGCAAAACTCGAGCTTTTCCGGGCTCGGACTGGGGGGGGGGCTACCATATATTATTGTATTCAGCTCTTGGATCGCATGCTGTTGGGACGAGCAAGTTTTCGGTGCGAGACAACGAATGGTTGGGCACTCGTGATCTGCAACAGCAAATTGAGGCTGGCGGACGCTGGAGATCGGGGCAACAAGTTCAGCCGTTACACATGGGCTTTCGATTACCAATAATATGGAGCTTTACCTGACCTCAGTCAAGGCCAGGGAAAGCGGGGAAGGGCGTGGCGGACTTCTTATTTAACGGCATCTCCCAGAATCAGGTTGGCCCCTGAATCTCCTTCACGACCAAACCACCAATGCATTGACTCTTTGAAAATCCTCACTGTGGCGCGAAACAATAGGTAAATATGGGAGCATCAACAGGACTAGACGCGGCCATTGCTCCCAAGGGCAATGTTCTGCTGGTCCTATTTCCGGGCTTCAACACTTTGGACATGAACGGCCCGTATGAAATCCTCCAGAAATCCAAAGTTGGCAACGCCTTTGGCATCAAAGTTGCAGCCGAAAACGAAATTACGGTATCCGTAGAGGGCGTGCAGGTCAAGGTTGGTGGTTGTCTCCCTGGTATTGCCGTTGCCTACTGACAGGTATTATGCAGCGCGATCTCGTACTGGACGATGATCTAATTGCCCGGCTGCACGAGTACGATGTCTTAGTTGTGCCAGGGGGGACGATGGGACCGGTCAATGTGCAAGCCAGCGATGTCGGGGGCCCTTTCATGAACCTCTTGGCGGCGTTTGCGCAGCTGGGACCGACACCGGGCGCTAATCCGCGCATCCTGCTGTGAGTCCGTCTTGCCTAACACTTTGGCGCTCGCCATCTAACGGCTCGATGCACAGTTCCGTCTGCACTGGGGCCATCTTCCTCGGCGCTCTGGGCATCTTCAACGAGCACCTGTGCACCACGCACTGGGCTTCCTACGACGCCCTTTCGCAGCGGGTCAAGGATGCGGCGGCTCGCACACAGTGTCATCGCCCTGGACGAGTTGTGGCCACGCGGTATGTTGACTCGGGACTTAACAGCAACGGTGTTCGTATCATCAGCAGTGGTGGTATCAGCTGTGGCATAGACGCCAGTTTGCACGTGGTGAAGCTTCGGTGTGGCGAGGCCGAGGCTATCAAGACTTCGCAGCTGCTCGACTATGCCTGGCGCAAAACGGAGGGTGTGGTGTTTTGGGAGGACTCGCATGTACCTTGAATACCTCTCAGCTAGTGACTATGCCAGAAAAAGGCAAAGATTAAAAAAACACATCAATAAGCGGGGTTGGTTGATGCGGGGGGGTCATGCAGCAGACTCTATCTTCCAGAAGACACTCGGGGTAAGAACAAGAATGGTTTATAGGAAGGTGCCCCATCCGACGACTCGCAAGAAGGGAGAGGACGACCGAGGTTGCAGGAGAAGCTTGGCCACCAAAGACCTCCTACGCAAGTGTCAGTACCCTAGGTTACCTATTGACAGCTCGAAAAAAAAAAAAAAAAAAAAAACAACACTAAAATTAACAACCATGGCCACCTCATCCATCCCCCCTCCCCGACCCGCTTACCTCTCGACAAGCGCATCTCCCCTGACCGCCCCGAAAGACCTCTTCACCGCCCTCGCCCAGGCCCCACGAGTGCTCCTCGACGAATTCACCATCCCGATCCGGTCGGGGCGGGCGTGGACGGCGACGACCGGCAGCATCGTGCGCATCAGCACGCCGCTGGGGCCGCAGGTGGGCGACCTCAACATCTGGAACGCGGCAAACCCGCGCGAGCGCTTCTGGGCGGCGCGCACCCGCCAGCTGCACGCCTCGCACGTCTCGACCCTCGATCGCCTGTGGTCGTGCCTGCCGTACATGCGGCCCATGGTGACCATCGTCGCCGACTCGCTGGCGCGCTACGGCACCGACGAGCACGGCGGCCGCGTGCACGACCTGCTGGGCACGCGGTGCGATCCGTACATCAACACGGTCCTGAGTGGGGGCGAGTACGATTATCATTGTCATTCGAATCTGACCAGGGCTGTGTTGCCGTTTGGGCTGGCGGAGAGTGATATTCACGACGTGATCAACTTGTTTCAGGTCACTGGGCTAGACGGGGACGGAAGGTACTGTATGAGTCCGTGTCCTGCGAGGGAGGGCGATTTCATCGAGTTTTTTGCCGAGCAAGATGTCTTGATGGCGCTGAGTAGGTCTATCTATTCCCCTCGGTTCGTAGAAGCTGACAGCAGTGCATAGGCACTTGTCCAGGGGGTGATCTGTCGCTCTGGGGCTTTGGCGGCGACAGTGAGAAGGAGATGGCCAAGTGTTGCCGCCCGCTCAAAGTTCAAGTCTTCGGACTGGAAGACCAACATTGGCTGTCCAGCCGCGGATGGAAACCATCCGATCCTGCGAATTATCGAGGAATGCACGGCCTAGTTGTCGCTGGGGGTGAGCTCTAGCCTCAACGGCTGAGTAGGGGTATACCTTCAATAGCTATCCCAAGGACCGCCGGCAACCCGTTACTCCGGAGGTACCCTGGACGGTTGGAAAATCAAATGGCTGCTCTGTTACAGCATCTTTAGTAGCTTGAGATGACTACTGCTCTTTAATGGCATTTACAAAATATGAATACAGACCCATGCCAGCTCCACTGCAGGTCTGCAGCACTTACAACCCCGTTGTTAGCCAACTAACAACATCTATACTATCCCCTCAAACCTACCACCTGGAGTTCAACCCCGAATACACACAGATCAATCAAAGATCCATCAAGATGTCTTCAGGAAGACACAGCAGGTACAGCAGTGCCAGCAATTCAAGCAGCGAAACAACACCAGCAGTCGTAGTGGTGATAGCTGTCGTAACAGCTGTGCTAACCAAAAGATGCCTTATGTTATCCCGAAGAGTACTAGCAATGCAGCCAAGTTCTTGTTTAATATCACGGCTATTCCATATGTCGAGTCGAAGGTCAAGTCGGAACCCAGAATCTCGAGCAGCGGTGAGGGTAGCTGTAAGAAGAAATTGGCTGTCAAGGAGGGTGCTGGCATGAAAGACAACGTCGTGGTGGCTGGCCTTGAGTTTGTCACCGGCAGTAACACGGCGTCTAGAATACTGAAGGACAGTGAGCACCCGAATGGGGCCCACTTCCGCAAGCCTCTTGGCAAGGGTAAGGCGTGTAAGACCAGCAGCGTCTCTGGGACCGCCAGCGTGAGTAGCAGATATTCCCAGAGTTTCTTTGATGATGAGACCCTGCACTCCCAGGGTGTTTCTGATGACGAGTCCCTGTACTCACGCTAACTCCCGGCCAGTCAGCCACTACCTACCTCTTCTCGCTCGATGCCAGCGGCTTTTTAGTCAATCACCAATTAAAAGCCACGCCCGAATACTTTGAGTGTGAGGACGAGGACGAAGATACCGCCTCAGAGTATACCGCCTCATACTCGAGGGCATGCATGCATAGGAAGGAACAATAGAAGCAGAAGTAGGCCGTGACCGTCGTCATAGCAGCTCCGGCATCCATAGCCGTGACAACCGTCATGGTAGCTCCGGCAGCCACAAGAAGAGGTTGGCTGCCTCAGAGGATGTTGGCAAGGGAACCAAGCTCGCGATGGCTGGTCTTCAATACATCATCGGCGGTAGAACAAAGCCCGCTAGAATCCTGCAGAACGACAAGCACCGGGAGGGTGTCCTTGGCAGCTTTTATGAGGCCCTTCTTGATGACCTGACATTGACTCCTAGGCATGGACATCCCGCGAGGGGCGAACATTCTACGAGTACCGTGAGGACTCGTAGACATTCCCGGGGCTTTTTTGATCCCCTTGCTGACCCGGTATCGGCTTCCGGGCACGACCATCCCGTGGAACCTCCCGCGAGGTCCATGAGGTCCATGAGGTCCATGAGGTCCATGAGGAGTGAACATCCCGAGAGTTCTACGAGGAATGAGAGGAGTGGACCCTCTCGGTTAAGTAGCTCACGACCGGTCACTCTTGGATACGCAGCTAGTACTACGTCCTCCACCCGACACCTCTCGAGTCCCCAGTCGACCGGCTCGGACCACGGAGGAGCTAGGCTCGACGACTCTTCGGACGACTCTTCGGACGACTCTTCAGACGACTCTTCAGACGGCTCCGAGCGAGCGGCCAGGATTTAATCACCACCATTCATTCGTGTGAAGGATGAAGGGTGAGGTGAGGGATGATGGGAGAAGGATGAAGGATGGATGGTACTTACTACTTATGATTGGTACTAAGTAACCTCCTTTATGTGAACCAAAACACAGTCATTACCGGATACTATTAGACCAACAAGTCTAGGTCCCAATGTGACATCTACGTCTCAATTAAGTAGGCCCATTCATTCATTAGGTGTTGTAATGTAAATTTGATAAGTGGCATCAAATATTGGTTTAGATATTAATGATCCGTAGTTGAAAATGTCCAGAAGGGCGGACCTAATTGGCAGTCAAGCATGAACGTCGTCGGCAGACTGTCACTGTGATAATGGCTGTCGCCTGCATTGCGAGGCTCGCGGCTGAGACATGCGAGCGATACTCACTAGTGGATGATCGCCTTTGTGGCTGGCTTCACCTCTGCAGCCCAAGATCGAACCATGTGTCGTTGTGCCCACACACCCCCCCCTCCCCCGCCTCGGTAAGGTAGGTAGGTAGGTGCCTTGGCCAACGCGGGTGCCGTGCATACTGCAAGATTGATTGAAGGAAGGAGCATTGGTGGGTGCTGGTGGCCCAATTTTCGAGCAGACAAAGTTGGCAGGAGCCAAGTGTGAACAAGCTGTGAACAAGGCCTTCAGAGGAGACCCGACACACGTGCGCGATCACGACTGCGTGGTTTACACCCACTTGCTCGATTCCTGCATCTTGGCGGGTTTTAGCCTACATGCATGAGGTGCCACGTCGTGCCAATTTCTGGTCTAGACAGAAACTCCAGGGTTTGGGATTGGCCCGGCCGCAGAACGCACATGAGACGGCAGGGCCATTGGAAATTATCTTACTCTTTGCCAAAACCTGGACGAACCTGGGTGAACCCCCAGCGTCGCCAATTCACTCCCGCCACGTCATGGTGGGAGCCATGCAGCCCGCCGCCATATCTACGCCGCGGGTCCCCGTTGCTCGCCAGGTAATGTGATTCCTCAATGTGCGCTCTTTCTCGCACTTCTCCCATCCCGACGTCCCAATCACCAATGGTGGCCCGCGTCGAGACGCTGCCACTCAAGTGACAGACCTGCACCCCCAACATGTCGGACTCGGAAAAGCCAGGGCTGCTGAGGGCATTCCTCGACAGGGGAAGCAGGGGCCGATCGAGTTCTGGTGACCGCAAGCCCATTTCGCACTTTGATCCCTTCTCGGCCAGCCAGACCCCGGACAGCAGCGACAATGGCGCCCATGACCTCGAGAGGGTATTCAAGAGGGGCTTGCTGGCCCTGCCGCTTCTAGCCCTCTCGGTGCTGGCCTACTCGCTGATCAATGTGGCGCCGGCGACCCCCTTTGCAATGGCGATGCTTGATGGTGGTGAAATCAAATGGGACAACGGCAGCTTCCGTGTGCCCATCCTGCACTCCTTCTACAACGTGCCGTGGCTTGATAAGTTGTCGGTGCTCCCAATCAGACTCCCTCCCATCTGTCCTTCTCTGACGCATAGCTCCCAGGGTCTCGTGTGCCAACATGTTCTTCATGCCCGTGATATACGGCTACGACCCGGCCTCTCGGATGCAAGCCGTGTCGTTCCTTTCCGATGGGGGCGTGATGCTGGCGATCTGGTGGCTTGAGTCCCTGCGATGCCGACCCATGCCGTGGTTCCTGCACAAGTAGGTCAACCCCAGCAGCAAACTAACCAAACCGACCCCGAATCTAACCGCCGCAGCCCGTCCATCCTCACCCTGGCGAGCCAGCTCGTCGGCCTCGGCGTCGTCTGTCCGCTCTACTGCTTCCTCTCGTACATCTACGCCCCGATCGACAGTCCCGTGTCGTCGGACCAGCGGAGCTCGCTGACCGCCGTCCTGCCCGCCCTCCTCGTCGGCTACTACATCCCGGCGTACGCCATGTTCTTCTGGCCCGACCTCGCCGAGCGGCAGTCGTGGCTGTTCCTGTGGCAACTGTACCCCGTCCTGATCTCCATCGCCTACCACGCCGTAACCCTCGGTACCGCGACCCCGCGGAACCGGTCCGTGGTGGCCAAGCTGAGCCGCGACCTGCTCGCGGTCCGCGTGTGCATCGGCGTCTCGGTGGTCCTGGGCGCGTCCGTCTGGCTCTGGACCCGGTTCTCGGCCCCGCTCAGCATGGCTACCATCTTTGCGCCCACCGGGGTCCCTCGCCTGTCCCTCCCTAGCCTAACGGCGTTTAGTGGTCAGTTTCTTCGGTGGGATGAGGTGTTTGTCTTTGGGCCCATGCTGTTGTGGCTCGCCTATCTGTACGAGGACACTAAGCGTGCCGGGCTTCTGCAGGCGAGCTGGCTGTCGTTGATTCCGTTGGCTGCTGCTGCCGTTATCGCACTGGGACCTGGTGCAGCGGTCGGATTGGGCTGGCTGTGGAGGGAAGAGGCAATCCTAGCAAGGCACGAAAAGGACACATTGATGCTCGAGGTTGCCGCAAAAGTGGATGCGCTGTTGAAAGCCAACGGGGCATGAGGGAGAGCTGTATTTTATTTCACCTGTTCACGACGCATTGATTGAATGGGTAAACGGGACTAATTTGTACAGGATGGCAACATCAGGAAGGGCGGCGCTTTTAAGATTGGTTGACACATGGGAAACAACTACCAGAGTCAACTGTACTTTGCAAAAACTTTCCTTTGTAATTGAGAAGTCGCTGTCGCACACGCCGGGTTTAGCGCCCTCTCCAATTTATCGCGCCGCTTCGCCCTGATTGGCCGCACGCTCCCTGCCCCACCACGCCCGCCCATTTTCAACAAGCTTGCCCATTTTTCAACAAGCAAGCTTAAGCACCTTGTACCCCTCCCTCCAATGGCTTCCCCACGCATCCGGCTTCACGGATCCCAGCTCCAACAACGCTTCACCATGGCCTTAATCATATCGAGGCCGCCAACGGCCGTATCTCGATTAGCTGTATCATCCCTATCAGCTGCACCTACGTTGGTATCGGCATCTACCATGCCTACTTCGGTAGGATCGAAGCAAGATGACGATCCCGGCACCGTACGTTTTACCAACGTACAAGATCTGTTCAATGTGATAGATCACACTACAAGGGATTCCCTTACCGTTATAAGTACAGTATTACCTTAGCATTTCTATATAATATGCTACTAGTTATTTAGATGTATCTCTTGATCGTCTCACCGAAATCGATCGTATACGAGAAGAGGAACGGCGCAAGTTCCGCTTTCGTTATTTCGACACCAAATCCCGGACCCTCATCATTACTATCATAACTACCCTTCATGAGGAACTCCACAAAGGGTTATATAACGAGTATATCAGGAAGGTTCACAAAAGGAGTTGGAGAGATATCGGTAATGCTACACGTCTAGCACAAGGTTATGCTGGACGAAGGGGTAAAGAGGGTGATTCAAGCGGTGGCCCAAAGCCTGAACGAGCTGGTAAAAGTGCCTGGCCAACACTTGTCATCGAGGCAGGATTCTCTCAGACATTGGCGCAATTGCGAATAGGTATGAGGCAGTGGTTTTCCACGTCAAACCACGAGGTCAAGATTGTTCTTCTTGCCAAGCTTGACGGTACTACAAGCCTTTTGGAGAAGTGGGAGGAAGAGATACCAGTTCGCCCTGGAGCTACCACAACGCGACACTCTCTTCAGCACCAAGAGCCTGTGCTCCGACAAACCATCACCATCACCCGAGATACCACCACCGACCCGATCTCGTACCATGTCACCAGCGGTGCATTGGTACTATCATTCCGGCTTCTCTTCCTTAGAGATCCGGGCCCTAGGGAGGGAGACTTGGCTTTTAGCATTCAAGAGCTGGAGGAGTATGCCGAAGATGTCTGGGCTTAAGTGTAATTCAAGAATTGGACGAGTACGCGGAAGATGCCTTGTTCGACGTATAGATTCCTTAGAGATCCGGGCCCTGGGTAAATTTTCTTGTACCACCTGCTCCTCACTGTCGAGGGCGCTGAAAATGGCGACACGTGCCAGCCGGATCCCGACGGCCGCAACAGCGCTTTCTCGCTTTAACCTGTAATTTGAAATCACGAGGAACATAGAAGAGATGAGCCTAGCAATGTCAGTGTTTTATATCTTCCTCACAAGATCCCTGTCTTTACCTTCTGTCAAGTTTGACCCGGGTTCCCGCCGTCCTAGCTTCGGTGTACCCCTTCCTCTCGCAGTGCATCCGCGACTGGGCACCTTCGCAAGTGGGCGACGGCCAGGGGGACGGCGGAGCCACCTACGTTTCGCGCAGTGAGTGGCTCGCGGTAACCCACACGTGTTTCAGCCCCGACTCGACTCTTCCGAGCACCACCGACCAGACGGTCCTAGCCTTGTTCCATCTGATCAGCTCGCTGTTCGTCTTCATTTACGCCATCGGGGTGCTGCTCCCGCAGGCATTGGGATTGGGGACACTCAACAGTCTGGGGCGGTCTTCGCATGGCCAACTGCGGAAGAGGATTCGGTGTTTCTGGGACGAGCTGGGTAAACCCTGCCGAGGCCGTGTCCCGCGGTACGTGCTGCCTGCGGTTCCGGTGTGCTTGATGGTCCTGCTGCTGCGGGAGTTCTGGAGGCTCCGCGGTCTCCAGTAGCAACTTATGGAGAGAACCGACGGCACCTACGAGGGAGGCGAGTGAGTGGGGGGGGGGGGGGGGGGGGGGTTGGGCAGGTAATGGCTGTTACCGTCTTCGTGTCTATCGTTGTGGACATGCTCTTTGTGGTGTGTATGGGAAGGGAGGCCGAAACGGCGTCAGCGAGGCCGGCAGGAGTTCAGCAAGAATCAGCGTCCCAATTCGGGTTGAAGTCGCTTTGTCGCGGTATACCAGTGGTGCTCGAGGATTCGGCTGTGTTTTGGACCAACATTGAGGGTATGTTGGCTTCGGCGGAAATTCAGGCCCACAGTTTGATCACCACTTCAGGCCAAGTCCAAGTTAGGTACTACGGGAATCGCTAGTAAAGAAGCCCGGAAAACGCAGGGTTGGTGCGTACTACCTATACTCAGGGTCCTACCCCTCAACCGCACTCCAACTCCAACATCCATCGACAACCAACAGTCGACAGTACGACCTCACTGGCATCTGGCATCTTCACCCTCACGGCCCTTGCTTTACTGGAATCATTGCCGGTTTCCAAAATGGAGAACCGCGCGTTCCTCGCCGACCAACTCCACGATCAAGGCTATGTCATTGTCCCCTCCCTCCTCTCCGCCGCCGAGCTCTCGACCCTGCGCACCGCCGCCACAGCCCTCACCTCCCTCGCACGCACCGGGCAATGGCCCTACGTGCGCACTGTAGGCAAGCAATTCCCGCCGTGGCCCACCCCAACCCCTGTCTCCCCACCAGCCGACATCTGGGGCGTCCAGCACCTCCTGCACCCATCGCTCCCGGCGCCGGTCCAGTCCGCCTTCGCCGCTGTCTACTTCTCTCCCGCCCTCCTCTCCATAGCCAAGCACCTCGTTACCCCGCACGGCTCGCCGCCCGCCGCCGACGCCGACCTCGTCCTCGAGCTCCTCAACCTCCTGACCAACCCGACCGCGACCCCCTTCGCGCTCACCTGGCACCGGGACGACATCCCGGCGTCCACCGCCCCGGCCGACGAGGCCGCGCTGCTCGCCCGCCCGGCGTGGCACACGCAGTACAACCTCGCGCTGTTCGACGGCGACGACTCACTAGTGGTTGTCCCGGGCAGTCACCGGCGGGTGCGGACCGACGCCGAGCGGGCGGCGGACCCGTACGCGGCCGACATGCCGGGGCAGGTGCGGGTGGTGCTGGGGGCGGGAGATGTGGTGTTTTACGACAATAACATCCTGCACCGCGGAGTGTACGGGGTGGAGCGGGAGAGGATGACGGTGCACGGGTCCGTCGGCCATGTCCGGGGGAGCAAGGGCCGGGCGAGAAATGTGCTGCAGCATGGGATAGGGGAGTGGGTCGGCGGCTGCGACTTCTCCGGGCGAGGGGAGGGGAGGGAGAGGGTCGAGGGGATGAGGGCGCGGGCGGTGGAGATGGGGACGGGGAGGGATGTTGGGTTTTCGTTGGAGGGGTGATGGGGGTGTTGGAGATAAAAGGAAACTGAGGATAAGGATCGAGTTGACGTGGAATACGTAGATAGAACCTACACGCCAACAGTAAGCGAACAGATAACGACAAAGGAGATTACTACGAATAAACCCCTCCCCGCCCCCCCAAATTCAGGTCATCTCGATGGGTTGAAAGGTTTGCCCAAGAAGTGGTAAAGCCCAGCCGTCAGTATCAACTCCTTGCCCTCTGCGTTGACCAGATGAGCGTTTTCCAACGCATCTACTTTTATAGCTAAAATAGACAAGGTATAGTGGTAGGTAATTTATGGCCGGGGTCTATACCAACTAAAGCCCAGACCAGTACCAAACGCAATGTGGAGTCGAATGTTTGTGAAAACTCTTCACTGTTCCACGCCCTGAGTGGGTGCCCGCCTATATGGACCCAGCAATCCGGACTGCAGTCCAAACAAAGCAGTAACCTGCCCGGCTAGCTCAATCGGTAGAGCGTGAGACTCTTAAGGCTCACAAGCCAGGCATCTCAAGGTTGTGGGTTCGACCCCCACGTCGGGCTCAATTCCCGGTGAAAACCAATCTTTTTGCCCCCTCCTCCGTTCCTCCAATTTTGGTCTTGGAGACAACAGAACAAGAGTTTGCACGCATGTTTATTTGTATGTACGCCCTATTCAACATCCCAAGCCAAGGGAAAAAAGTCATGTACATATAAAACCCCAACAACCACCCATGTACAACTTTGCCCCTTTGTCGATTCACCCCCCTACCATTCCTCAGCTGCTCTTGTAAACCACCACATTCGACGGAAACACATTCACATTGTCGGCATACCATGCCACCTGCGCCCCGTCGCGGTTCAACATGCTGCGCGATCCGATGGTGTTGAGGTTGTAGATGTTGACGTTCTCGGCCGACCCCTCGATCGATGTGATGCGCGCCTGGCACGTCTGTCCGGCATCAAATGTCGAGCACGTTGTGCTGTAATTGCTGAAGAACGAGTACAGCCCCGCGCCGTACACCAGGATGTTGCGCGAGTTGACCACTCGCAGACCCCACGAGGCCGCACAGTTACCCGCCACGCCGCTGCAGGACGCGCTATAGTCGGGATCGTTCAGCGCTGCGATGGGGGCGAAGGGGACGAGGGCGTTAGGGGAGGGCATGAAATATCTAGCAAAGGTTAGTTCGGAGTTCTCCGAGTCTTGGGAGCAGGGGGTGGCGACGTACGGCGTCTCGGTTTGGATCTGCCCCATAAATATGTTCTGTGTCCCGACGAGCTGGTACTGGTAGAGGACATGATGCTCGGACCCAGTTCCATAAAGCCAAAAGGTGCCCGCGGTCGACTCGATATCTGGGAACGGTTAGCCCACCTTCTCCATCTGCCACCCGACAGCATCTTCTTCTTACAGAGGCCCCGCCCAGAATAGATGGAGATCTGCGTGTTCGCCGAATCGTCGATGTCGTGGTCCGCCGTCCTACATCCCGATTAGCCCACACATGCCCAACCACAAGGCACAGACGACCTACCAGAGCCAAACATTCTCCATGTACAACCCACTGGCCTGCTTGGTAACATGCATCGCCATAAACGCAACGATACACTCCCTCTTGACGGCCGGATTGTCCGGCGTCTTGACGCACTGCCCAACCTGCTGCTGGCTGCCCGTGAACCCGCCAATCCTCACGTGGACATCCCACATGCCGCTCGGCTTGCCGCCATCACTCTTCAGATTCCACTCAATGAGCGTCGCGCCAGCCTGAGCGCCCTGTGTCGACACCATAAAGTCGCTCAACTCAACAGACCCCGGCTGCCCACTCGTGCTCCCAACCTGAACCACCGGCTTCGGGTTGTCGATGTTGTTGAAGAACGCGCCCGCGGACATGATGGTCGCGTACGATTCGCCGACGACCCGCGCACCCGGCGGCACCCGGATCGTCCCCGTCACGCGGTACAGCCCGTAGTCGAGAAATAGGACCTTGTTAGCAGCCACAGCGGCGTCGATGGCCGATTGGAGAGCCGCTGTATCGTCGGCGACGCCGTCGCCGCGAGCCCCAGCCGCGCGCACCGAGACGAATGATGACGCGGGCAGTGACTCGTATTGCGGCTTGGAGCGCGCGTAGTACCTCCCGTCGCTGCCGACGAGAGAGGCCGGGCGTGGGTTGGGGGTTACTGCACCGCTCCCCTCGCGCGGGCCTGCAGGGGTGTACTTGTGCCCGTTCGCCCACCCGCTGACAGTTGTTGAGCCAGTAGAGCCCGAGAGCAGAGTTCCCTGGGGCCCTTTGACGGCTACAGGCACATTGCTGAGCAAGATATTTTCGAGGAGGAGGCTGCCGGCTGTGTCGGGAGTGGTTGTCGTCGACCAGCCAGTGGAGACGCCAATGGCGACATTGGTGAAAGCGCTGTCAATCAGTGTCACCGAGCCTGTCTCAACCTTATTGGAGTCTCCCGCTGTCATGTCAATGCCTACTTGGCAGTTGTTAATGGACAGGCCAATATATGTCCATCCCCAGTTCCAGAGTTGGATGATTGCTTTCGTCGTGTTAGTATTGGTCCAAGAGCCAATACCAATCTCGGCCAGAGGGGCCACGTACCGGTTTTGCAGTTGTTGAACTTCAAATTCCGCATCGTATACTGCTGGTTTCCCATGCTAGCTCCAGTCGCTCCGCCGTTGAAGGTCAGGTCGGTAAGGAAGCCTCCACTCCCTTCCTCGATGAACAGGCCGACATGGACAACATTCGAAGCTGTAGGCATATTGAAGACGATATTCTGTAGGCTGGTTGCTTGTGATGTCGGCCAATGCATGCCCGTGGCAGCTTTATCTGGCGCAATGTTGGTTGTGTCGATGATGAAGTTGCGCACCTGGCGGAAGAAGACGTTCACGGCCTTCCAGTTCAGGTTTTGGGTATAGTAGGGGTTGCCGTCAATGAGACCGAAGCCTTCGAAGCCGGCCGTTGCCTTGAGCGTCGGCGGGGAGTAGGCATCGCCGATGAGCTGTGTGAAGTACGCCGGTTGGACCGATTTAGAGATCAGGTAAGTGCCAGCGGGAAAGTATACGACCGCCGGGGTCGTGGTCGTGGACGTCTGCGTCTAGTCATCAGAACATGGACTCCCAGAATGGCCTCGGCCACAAGTTTGACTTACGCAGCCCCGGTTGCAGGGGTTGCCGGCGTTGATGGCCGCATTGATGGCCGCGGTATCGTCCGCGACGCCGTCTCCTATTTCCGCATTAGGTCTCGTTCGATGCGCTTCACGGTCTCCCACCATATTCAGCAGCAATGGTCGAATCCTCAAAACCACCTACCTTTGGCGCCATAATCCTTCACATTGCGAAATACTGAGTAGTTGGGTCCAGCAAAAGGGGCGAAGCCCCTATCTACACAACCATCAACAAAACAACCCACAAGGTAAGTGTCAAGGCACGTGGTTCTCACGAGGTATATCACCCAGCCAGTATGCTTTGACAGTCGAGGCCAGGCCGGCAGCGGCCAGCAGCAGGGTAGCGAGGCGCATGGATTGGACCGGAACTCGCCCGCCTATTTAGCAGCCGGGAAACTCGATGTAGGCCAGGGCGGGAAATAACACAATGTCGTACCGACACGGCGCTGTTGGGACGTTGGACAAACGAAACAGCTGGAAGCCAGATTTGGACAACCCATCTTGTCTTTCTGAACGACGGGACGGATAATTTATAGAAGAAACAAAATCACCACGGAAAGAAATACGAAGGATGGGTGCTATACCGGGACAATAAACGTGAACCGCCCGGGAAAGAACTATACAATAAGTTGGGGCCGGTGCCGCGGTCGCGCATCCCGGGCCTGAAGCCGCGCAACTTGTGGAAAAAAGTCATTTGCGCTCATCTCGAGCGTGTTCCGTATGTAACAACCCTAGAGGGCCAACGACCCGCTACGACAAAGGGCCGATTGACTCGAGCCCACGGGATTCAGAGACTGTCAAATAAGAACCTAGAACCCAGGAGACCTTGATCCTGCTTGTGTGTTTGCTCCGCCTTGGGTGGTGTTGACAACGGCGATGGAGACGAAAGAAAAGGGGGTTCGGGAAATGATCGCCGTTCATAGGACACCAAGGCATCGTCCGCCCCGACGGCGGCTGAAAGCCGATACTGCGAACACTGCCGACCGCGACAACCCGTGATGAAGGGCCGAGACTGCGCGATCCTGCCTATGAAAACGAGGCTCGCTGCTCACTTGAGCAATGACTTCGGCAGGTCTTGGCAGCCATGTGAGAAGAGAGAAGTGCGCAGGTGAGCAGGTGAGATCGTGATGCGATGCACCCCGGATTGCTGTTCGATGCAGCCTCCTTTTCCCCACCATGGCAGGGCGATAGGGCGGAAACAAGCGGAGGCGACCTTTGATGAAGGGGTCACCCGCGTCGCGGGCCCCGGACGCCGCCATCTGATTCGCCAACCCGGCCGAGCAGTGAGTGGACGGACGAGAGCGATTCGAGAAATAAGGCCGGATGCCACCAGTCTCCCGGGCCCGTCAAGTAACCACGATGAATTGGCCTGGACTGTGCCCCGGCCTCTCGCCGTATCGTCTAGCCACAAGCGCCCGGTTCCCTGGCAATTGCTCATTACCTTGACTCAGCAAGGCAGGTGAGAGGCCAGCGTCGTACCGCTTGCTGAGCTCTAGGTCTGAGTGAACTGAGACATGATAAATAACGCCAAGTTGCATCCCCGGGTTGACCGTGCCATGATCTGATTGTAGTTCCGATGCCGAAGTATTGCCCTACAGCACGCCGACCATATATTTGAGTGAGATGTCACCTCCGGAAGGTGGGAGTGCATCCGCAACACCACCGACCGGGTCTTGTCCGAGTATCGTGCAGGGAAATTTCGGTCCCGCCTGACCAGCTCCCACCTGTCTTGGAGGGTCGTTTGGTTGCGCTACGTCCGTACGAGACGGTCATTCTCTATATCCCCGCCATTCCCCACTTGCTTCAAGCTTCAAGCTTCTCGATGCAACGCCCGGAGAAGCTGATTCGTCCGTTTTACTAGACTCGCAATTCTCGACTTACACTGGTAGCCGCCGCGCCATGTGATGCACAATAGTTCTTTTCACCAACATCAGGTCCTTGGTGTGTGAATTTTGACGACACATAACTGGTATACAGTCAAGGTCTACTAGGGTGTCGACAGTTTCGCGTCGTTGCCCTCGTCAATACTGAGCTGAAGCCCACACCGCCTCTAGCACCAGACGCTGCTCCGACTGAAGGGGTAAACGCAACCTCGGTGAATGTCGCCCGGAAGCAGCAAGTAGGAGTATCTCGACTCGGATCAAAGCTCGAGCGAGACTATAGATCCTGTGCCTCTCCCCGCTATGTTAGAAATGTCTTGTGGCGGCAGGGCCACGGGCCCCCAATGGTGTGTTCAGCCGTTTACCCATCCCTGACGGAAAGCTTGGTCAGGGCGTTCACGTTGGTACTATGTTTGAGGTTGAGAGCCGGTAGTTATCGAGACACTCGTGACCAAGCAGAGGCAGCCGTTGGGCTCGTTATGGATCCTGATTTTGAATCAAGACGGCGCGTCATCACGAACCCCTCTCTCGACCACATTGCCGACAAAGTAGTGCGAAGTAGCCATTCATGTCACGGTGTGTCTCCCACGAGGTTTGTAAAGGGGGCGCCCCATGACTAGTGGGAGCGGGCACGTAGATATCGGATCATGACCAAGGTATTAGCAATTCGCTGAAGAGGCTATCGCGAATCTGAAATAGAAGCAGGGTAGGTGCTTCGGCAGCCAGTTGCTGCACTCCAGATCCTCTAATTCTGCCTATTTTGGTGCGAGGAAGGCGGCATATTGGGCGGCAGTAGGCTCAATGGTGGTGGGCAAGATGGGGCGCACGCGATATGTTGACATCGGATCAGCTCTCTCCAGCGATGAAGTTGGGGCCTTGGCACTGACGCCGTGCTGCCTTGAAGTGCAGAACGCGTCGGTCAAGAGATCGCCGAGCCCTGATAGATCGATACAAAGTGGTGTTGTCGGGTGTCGGGTCGCATCTCGGCCACGGCCCAAAGTGCTGGGTTGGGTCCCATGGAACTCGGCGACTCCCTTCTTACGCTGCCCCGAGTTCCTGTCCTGACGCGCTTGAGAGAAGGGGTCTAGACGTTGAAGCACCAGGTGCCGTACGAGACAACCACGCAATGTATCCAGACCTTGGGCGATGCAATCGCAATAAACATAAGGAACGGGTTGAACGGGGTAGACGGGGTGACGGTAGCGGACGTTCCGTACCACAACGAGGAATGGCCCTGGTGTGGGTGTGGTGGGATGGTCCGGGGGAACGCCCTCTTTTCCCCAGACGATTTTGTCCCGTTCTCCGCACTGAGAGCTCCCCAAAACAAAATATGCCAACCCCTCCCGATCGATCAGCGGGGGGGACGGGGGCCCATTTTCCCCAGTTCTCCAACATGCGCCGCGGCAGGGCCTCTCCACACTCTCACACATTGCTCGGGAAATTTCTCATGCTCGGCTCGATTGCGATTGCGATTGCGATTGCGATTGCGTAAATATGATGGATCGCTTCGCGCGTTTGCCCAACCCAGCTTGTCAACCCAACCCACCAGAGCCGGCGGCGAGCAGCTGACGGGTATGATATGCAAGATCTGGAACAAGCGTCTGCTTTGCACCACGCGCGACGAGCATTTGCCGGGTATGTTGATGCTTTTCGCACCTGAGGTGGCATTCTATCGCTCGTGGTCAAAGGCCCCACTATTTGGTGTAACAATGAGATGGATGTTTCTCGCTCATCCACCTTCGCCAGTACACCGTTGCAATACATTCACATTCAATGCTAGTCAGCAGAGGACCCAGGCCCAGAGCACCGCCGAAGCCGGCCTAGGTTGAGTGATGATGTCGACACCGGATGGCCGTAGGTGTGTGCAATGTCAGCAGCAAAGCAGATGTCAGAGTGACCAGGAGGGTGGACGGCTGTCTGCACGTCCAAATATATTGGACCGAAGGACAATAGACCCACCCGAAAAAGACTACTTCGTAGTTGCGTAGCAGCTTCGTGTCGAGACCTAGACACCGGCGGAGCATTGGACTGGGGGTCTGAGAGCCGAGTTTAGGCGGGTCGCTCAGTTTGTTGCAGTACAGTCAGTGCATTGATGGTACGGATACTTGCGCCACGATCATGCCAAAGCAGAAATGCTGGTGCCGCTGCTACTAGCGCATCCCGGGCGCTGGGCTACGGCATAATGATAGAGAGGATCTCTGGTGAGGGTCTATCGGTAGTTGATGGGGTAGCGGGTTGCCTTGTTTGGCGGCGAGGTTGACGATGAAGAAAGGTAGATGGGAAATTCGTGTCGAATTGCCAGCTTGCGAATTGCGAATTTTGATTTGGGAACCCAAGAAGGCGCGTGAAATTAGCTGTCACGGCTGATTGGCTCCCCCACCTCACATTCTCGATCGGCTACCCCAGAGCGCGTCCCGGCCCCTCCTTTTTCACTGAAACCTCCATGGGTGCTGCTTCTCCAATGCGGAGGAGACAAACGGAAGGAGGGTGTGGGCAGCAGCTTCCCCAGAACCCGGAGCCCCAGAGCCAAAAGCTCGGTGCCCGCCACGCCGGACTTCAGAGGGAAGGCACCTCGCTGGACAAGCAGCAGAATGCACGTAGTAAAATGGTGCCGTCATGGTGAAATAAAGTGATTTTTTGGGCCTCTGCAAACCCTCGGACATTGGCGACAATTCTTCCCACCTTCCCTCTTCCCTCTTGCATGCAACGGCCCAGCCCAACAGCCCCAACCCGCGCTTCACAGACGCGGAGTTGTGCAGAAACAAGCACCCCTCCGCCCTCGTCCCCCAGAACTTCCTGGTTTGGTCTGGTGGTCTGGCCTCGAGGACATCCGCACATCCCGCGTCATCAGCAGTCTCCATTCTGTCGCCAGCGCAGGCCCAATACAAACGGTACAAACAACTAGGAACCCCCGCATACCTTAGGCTCGCTGCAGCCGCTGCAGTCGCCGTCTCCGTGGACGCCCTGTGCAGAATTGCAACTTGCAGAGCGCATCTCGCGGTTAGCACATGTCGACGCTTCGTGGGTTTGGTATGACACGGGGAAAGGCAGGCGAACGAACAGCTCCCCGAGAGCTTGTCGCGGCTGGCTGAAGCACGGGCAGCACCACCAGGCCAGGCCCAGGCAGGACGGGGTCGAGCGTTTCTCCTCTTTCTCCTCTTTTGCCCACCCCCGTTCTTCCGATTACCGAGCAGTCCCTCTTTTCCCCGTTTCCCCGCCTCCGCGTTCTGCACCTCTGCGCCTCGCTCGCCTGGAGCTCTGCACTCTCTATTTTGCGGTTCTGTGGTGCCTCGCCCCTCTTCGTCCTCCCTGGCGTCGCGCATTGTTGTTGCTTCTCCGCTCCTGCCCTTGCTGGAATCCCTCCTCCATCTGCCATCTGCCATTTTTCCTCCTCACACCACCCACCACTTCCTCCTCACGCCTGCCCGCATTTACCCAACCTTTGAGAGAGACACAGATCGTCAGCGCACCGCCAAGCGCCCAACGGCACAGCGGCGTCCTCGACCATACGGATACCCAAGCGACCCCGGCGGCCCAGGCCATAGACCGCACGCCATCATCAACCATACACAACCCCGACACACGGACAACTACATTTCCCCTCCCCTCCCTACTTTGTAGGCTCTGCGCTCTGCGCTCTGCGCCGCCCGCCCCCACACAGCTTCGCGGACGTCCTGTCGTGCTGCTTGTGTCATACTCGGTCATACAGCTCTCGACATCTGCTGGGCCACTGGCCACTCACTTGGACCTCTCACTTCCCCGCTTGCAGCCCGCAGCGCGCACCTCGCAGACTTGTCTAGCTGTTCCTGCCGCGTGTTTGCGACTCTGCGATTCTGCGCTCCCCTACCGACGCGGTTGGGATACAGACGCTCGGTCCACAGAGCCATCTCCAGCTTCTCCATCTCTACCTTGTTCCCCCTCCCGCCAGTGGATGAGGCCAGAGCTGCGCTAAAGGGGACGGTCCCGCGGGAGATCCATCTTTCTGGTCAGGAACGGATAGCCAGTAATTGGAGTGCGCTAGAGATATTGAGAGCAAGCAGCCGAAGGACCCCATCCCTCGGCAGCCACCAAGCTCGAGGGTACGAAAGATCAACCCAGGGCTGAATATAACACCAAAGAGCATGATTTGCGCTCCTTGATTCCATACACCCCATCCCATCCGCTCGCACGCAAAGGGCCCCCCACAAAACATCTTTCTGGGCTTCCTTCCGAAGTCGATTTGGCTTTGCTTTTTCCCCTTTTCCCCCTTTCCCCCTTCCCCCACCTTTCTGTCAGCGGTGGCTTTCTCCTCCCCCAGGTACATTACCCATTCCGATACCCCAATCCCACCTAGACCAGGCCAAAGCCTCCTCGCAGCTATGATGCCACTACAGTCAATCGAGGCCCCGGGCCCGTCGAGTACTGCCGACGAGAACGGGGAGACCCGGCAGCAGAAACCCAAGACCCTGCCGTGCAAGTACTGCAGCAAACGCTTCAGGTCAGCAGCAACCTCCTCCTCCCTCCGTCTCCTCTTCTCGCATATTAGCTTACATTGCTCTTTCATATTAGGCGTGTGGAGCATGTTCAAAGACATGAAAGAACTCACACCAAGGAGAAGCCCTTTTCGTGCACCTGGGCGAGATGTGGGAAAACCTTTGGTCGTCGGTGAGTTATTAGTTTCATTGCTTGAGTGTGTCCCCAAACCCCCCCCCCCCCCCCATCCAGCTGTGATTTGCCTGCCGTTTCTGTCTGGCGCCTGGCCCGGCCCTGGCTTGCACCACTCACCCACCGTCGCCGCCACCACCTGCCCCCTCATTCCCCTGCTGCCCCAGCTCCCAGCTCCCCCAGCTTTCCCCAGCTTTCCTTCTATCGCACGTCCACCCAAACTAGATCAATACCAACACCTCCGTCGGCCGGCTCGGACCCTGTTTGCTCGGTGACATCGACACATCTTGCTCGCTGCTAAAGACAAATGCTTATATGGACATCAGTGATCTCCTTGTCCGACACGAGAAGCTCGTCCATCTCAATGAAGGCAGCAACAAGGATGGGGCCAGGCCGCGTAAGTCCTCGCTGGGGGGCACCTCGGCCGCCGCCGGCTCCGCCGAGAACCATGTCGACACCGAAATGGTCGGCTTACAACGGCGGACACCACAGCAGGTCCACCCACTGTATCGCCCAGAGCCACTGCAGCCGTCCGCCGTGTCGTCAATGCCACCTGACTCACGCCTCGCGGCAAGGGCACCGGCATGCAATCTTGACTTGCTCTCAGACGCGGCGACTCATCTTGCTTCTGGCGGCGAGGTTAGCAACATGCAGCCAGCGATGATGCAGGGGCTTCCACAGCCTCCTCCAGAGCTAACTCCAGTGAAGCCATATCCCGGCGAGGGGATGCAGTACGGGGACAGGAATCGAGAGCAGGACCACGGGCCGATGCCTGGCGACTACCCTCCGCAGCCACAGTCGGCTTCTTATGACGACTACAACCTTTTTCTCGACGATTTTGCCGGATCGTCTCATTTTTTACCACCACTGATGGAATCTGAACAGTCCTTCGGCATGTGGCACCGAGGTGAGCTGGGAGGGCGGGGAGGGCCGTCGAAGCCGTCATCGACCTTTCCATCTAGATTTCCGTCTGTGCAGCCAGACATGCGTGACCCCTCTGAAGGCGGCTCCAAACTACACGATGACGGAATAAGGGCGCCAAACTGGAGAATATCAGCCACGGATCACACCGCCATTAAGAACCGGCTCGATGAATTTTCATCCGTTCTTCCCCACGATTTCGTTTTTCCCTCACGTCACACGTTAAACAGGTTTCTCGAGGGATACATTAGCGGGTTTCACGACCATCTCCCCTTCCTTCACTTACCTACCTTATTGCCAAGCGAACTGTCGCCAGAGTTGCTGCTTGCGATTCTGTCCGTCGGGGCGCAGTATCGCTTCGAAACAAACAGAGGCCATGCATTGTGGTATGCCGCGAAGGCCGTGGCCTTGGAACAAATTCGCCGCAGGCACAGCCACGAAGTCCACGGGCTCCTTCCAACCCCGGCCGCCTATAGCCCTCACTCGACACGGCCATCCCCAAGCTCCGGGTTCCGGCACTCGTTCCCCTCGGTTCACCAAGACCGGCCGATGACGCAAGATACGCACCGAGAGCCGTAGTAAGTCCTTGCTTTCGATAGTAGACCGCAAAAGCTAACATTCCAAGTTCTCCCAATACGCCACAATCCCGACTAGAGACAATCCAAGCCTTGCTGCTCCTCTTCGCCGTTGGACTCTGGGGCGCCAAAGCAATTTTACATGAAGCCATGTCTCTCCAGAGCTTGCTCGCACTTCTTGTTCGCGAGGAGGGCCTTGTAGCAGAACCGCATCAACAAACAACAGACTGGGAGACGTGGATTCGCCTTGAAGCGGCCACACGGACCAAGCTTATAGCATACTGCTTCTTCAACCTCTGCAGCATTGCGTACAACAACCCGCCGTCACTGTTGACCTCCGAAGTGCACCTCTACCTACCAAGCCCATCTCGACTCTGGAGGGCGGAGAGCGCTTGGCAGTGGCAAGAGGCGCGACAGCACTACTCAAACGTCGAAAATCCATTTCGAGACGCGTTTTCGAGGCTGATGAATCGCCAGGGACCGCCCTCGCCAGTGACGTCGCTGGGCAACTATATTCTGATTCATGCCCTTATACAGCACATCTTTCTGCTCAAGCAAACGACATTTGCCAGCCTTTCGGCATTCGAGATCAATAGGGGCTTGAAGATAGATGATGTTGAAGACGTCAGCCAGGCACTTCGTATATGGAGCATCGGGTTCGACCAGCACCGCCAAATGCGGCCCAACGAACCTGTCCCACACCCAACGGCAAATGACAATTTCCCTGGTGGGCCCGTCTCGTTCAATTCGACAGCTTTGTTACGGCTTGCCTACATCAGACTGTATACAGACCTAAGTCCTAGTCGAAGCTTAGAGACTCGCGATCATGTCCTGATTGCATCGGCGTTTAGTGATGCCCCGCTGCTTGTGCGTAGCACTCGCCTGTGTCGTGCTGTGCTACAGGCAATTCATGCATTGTCTATGCTGGTCAAGATGGGAGTCAATTACGTTGCGAGAACAAAGTCGCTGGAGTGGAGCATGCAGCATTCCCGTAAGTCACATTTCCCCGACGGAGATCTTGATTTATGCGTTTCAATCTGACTCCAATGACACCGCAGTTTGTAACCTGGAATGTGCTGTCCTACTCTCCAAGTGGCTGCTTACCCTAGCGTCGATCGGACCTGCCGAGCCGCCGCCGAGTAATGAAGAGAAGAACCTACTCGACAGTCTTCGCCGCATGCTAGACGAAACTGAGTTCGCCGTCCCTATCGACCCGTCGCTGTCGGGTCCGGGCGGAAACCACAGCCATCATCAGTCCCGGTCAATCGACTTCAACGCCACCGATAGCACCAAGCTACGGCAGCTTGCGTCTGCTGTCATCCGCCTGTGGGCGGAGACTTTCAAGGGAGCGCACATTTTTGAGATTGTTCGCATCATGGCAGCCGGACTTGAGGGCTATGCGGACCTGATTGAAAAGCCCAGGGACAGAACACCGTTGGGGAGGATTGTTTCGAGCCAGGGACTCGGTTGAGTCATGGGGGTGATGGAGGGATTTGTCTCCTCAAGAGATATTCTTTTATGGCGCCATAGTTGCGACATAAAGGCACTTCGCGGAGCCAGCGTCGGTCAATTTGGAGAGTTTGGAGCTACGCCTCGACTGCCGTTTCCCGACGTCGCCAGCTGCCCGGGGCAGACTCCCCAAAAGAGATGGTCCCGAAACTACTTGGCATGGGGTGGAGTGGCGGCCATGTCCTGGGAGCAAATATAGAGTGAATGGGGGAAGTGACGGATCGTCTCCGCGCTCATCCCCTACAGTGCCGGCTCTGGGTGGTCTAGAGGAGAACCCGGATGTACCATGGCTAAATATTGCCGTGTTTATATATCCTTAGCCCCTGACACCCTTGGCCCTGGCTAAACACTCGAGTCCAATGGGAGGGAGGAGCGAAAAAGAACTCGATTCCAGCTTGCTGATAACTAGTAGGTGCGATTGGTGCGCTTGTACTCCTCTAGACTAGATGTATTGATGCCAGTCAGCGTTCAGGAAATCGAGTGGGACAAATGTGAGTAGAGGTCTTCATCGTAGTTTCATCAGCCAAAGTTCGAGTTGATCCGCTCGGGTTCACTCCCATCGCTGGACTTGGCAGCCAAGGAATGAAGAACTCAAGCCCGAACGGCGGGGTGAAAAGGGGTTTAGTTTATCTGCGTGGGTCCGATAGAGCGACCCCGCATAGGTCGCTGTACCGACCTCACTAGTAACTACAGAGCTGGAAACCCCATAAGCAGCCCGCTACACCTGCTCGAACCTCGTCTGAAAGTATCGACGTTGGCATCTTCGCATTGGATATATCGCAACCTGCCGCGGCACCCATCTCCTACCTAGGTTGGAGGTGATAATAAAGACGTGTATCGTTCGTTACCCATAAGGTCTTCACCCAACTAACCAAACTCAAACAAACCAATCCCACCCAACCGATCCGGTCAATCAAGGTCAAGTAAACCAAGGTGTGAAAAAATAATCGCATCATCATGTTGCGAGGATATCAAGCACCCCTTTCCCTATGTGTCTACCCCGGTTTCTTGACTTCTCCCTGCGTCTAGTGACGCCCATACTCACCCACCTATGACACTTTAACGCGCAACAACCTCATAGTAATCACTCGGGGCACTCGGCCCATCCTCGCTAGGCGGCACGTATGCCTTGTACTGCGGTACCCTCCCGTCGCCCAGCCGACTCGGCAGCGTCTGGCGCGCATCGTACGCGGCGCCGCCGGGGTGCAGCGGAGGAGGCGAGAGAGGCGCGGTAGGCCGCTGTCCCAGGGCCGGGGCGCTGGGGGGAGCCGACCCAGGAACGGGAGGGGCCTGTCCAGCCGGTGCTGGAGGTCGTCCCGAGGTATCGCCGTAGCCGTCATATGCGCCGTACCCCTGCGGGGCTTGGGGCTGCGAGGCGTTGTGGTAGGAGGGGTACTGGCCGTAGGATGACGGAGCGGAAGGGGCGGGGGCTGAAGGCGGGGCGCCGCCGGGTGGTAGGGCGCCGCCTGTCGGGCTAGCGGCCGTATAGGGGTCCTCTGCGGCGTAGGAAGAATACGCGGCGGCGGGGTTTGTGTTGTGGGGGGCGATGGGGGAGTCATAGACCGAGGTCGAGAGCTCTTGAGGGGCACCACTGCCGTAGGTGCTCTGGGGACGTGCGCCAGCGGGCGGTGCTTGGTATGCTGTGTACTGGTTAAGAGGAGGTGTTGGGGAAGTGTTGGTCTGGAGGGGGGCAGGTTGCTTGCCGCCAGACGGGCGACGTTGCTCCTGGGGCTGCTGGGAATACTGCTGTTCCTGCGGGCGCTGACCATATGGCGGCTGCTGCTGCTGCTGCTGCTGCTGCTGCTGCTGTGGAGACGGGCGCTGCGGTGCCTGGGATTGCGGCTGGTTGGGTTGGGAGGGAACTTCGGCACCTGCCACATAAAATGGAGCAGGAGTGCCGCCGGCGTTGCCAGGGCGCTGGAAATTAGGTGATGGGGATGATGGAGGATATTGTGGTGGTTCTACATTATTTACATCAGTCAAAACAGACAACTCAACCTCCTAGTTCGCCAAACTCGGCCTGCTGCGTACCTTGTGCAGGTGCTGGGGTGTAAAATCGCTGGGGGTCTTGAGGCTGCGGGGGTGCGCCATAGCCTTGGCCAGGGGCAGGATAGCCTTGAGGGATCTGGGGTCTCATGGCGTATTGGTGGTAGGTAGGCGCCGGGGGGTGCGACATGGAGGACTCCAGCAGTGATTCATAATCTCTCCTCGCCTTGATGAACTTTTCGTTTAGCTGTGTAAAGTCATCTATGCTTGCGTTAGCATGATCCTACAAGCCACCGACGAGCTCGCCTCACCCTTCTTTTGCGAGTACTTCTCAATCAGTTTGATGAGCTTTGGCCGGATGGCCAGTGTTTGGTGGTAGAGCTTCTGCAACGTGTCAGCTTTGCTTCTCTGGCTCGGACAACAAATGCCTACAGAAATCTCCTCATTATCCTCTTCCCTAGGCGCCGTATTGCTCGTGCTCAGCAGCGTCAACAGCTTCTCGACGTTCTTGATCTCAGCAAACACCTCGGCCTCCATCTGGGCCTCGCGCTGCAGCTCGTCGGGTGTCGGATCCGTCAGCTTCTCGACGTAGTTGAGCGGGAAAATGCCCGTCTTTCCCTTGAGCGACCCACGCCACCAGTCCTTGTATACGCTCTCGAGCACAGCGATGACATCACCCTTCTTGAACTCAAGCTCGCCCGGCTCCGAGGGTACAAAGTCGAACAAGGCACGGACGCGGGACACAGTGGCCGCGGTGGTACCTGTCGGCACCGGCTGCAGCGGTGGGGCTTGGCTGGTGCTCCCCTGGGTGGGCCCTGCTCCTCCGTGGCCGGTCTGTCCTCCTGCCGAGGGCCCGGGGGCAAAGCCGGCGGGCTTCTTCTTGCGCTCCTCCTCCTGCAAACTGAGTTTGAGAGCCATCTGCAGCTCCTCCTCCTCCTTTTGCCGGTCGAGCTGGGTGAGGCTGTTCTTCTGCGGGGCGCTGGGGGCCTGTAGGGTGGGGTTGGTCTGCTTAAGACGGAAGTAGGCGTCGTACATGATGCCAAGGTCGGGGTCCTGCTTGAACATGTCGGACCACTCCTTCATGCGTTCGAGGATCTTGGCCTTGACCTGGTTGTGCGTGTTGCGATCGTTGGCGAGCTTGAGCATGGCGTCGGTGAAGGCGCGGCTCGATAGCTCGCGGTGCATGGCCTTGCCGCAGTTTTGCGAGAGGGCATTGGCGACCTGGTCCGGGCGGTGCGAGGCCGCGTCAGTACGAGCCGGGCGGGACGGGGGATGGGGAGGGGGCCTGCTGGCTTACCTCGAGCGTGTAGAGCTGCACGTTGGCGTTGCGATGTGCCAGGCGCTTGATAAGGCTCTGGACGGCCTCTTTGGCGCCGGCTTGGTCGGCGAGCACACGGTCGCATACCTCCATGATGGCGCCCCAGTCCTCGGACGTGAGGTTTTCATCTGTGGCCTTGTCTAGAGGCTTCTGTCAGCAACGAGGGCGCAAATGGACCTGTGCGCCAACCGGGAGGCATCGGGAACTTGACATACTGATGGCCTCATCGTAGGGCCCCACGGCCGCGGCTCGAAACATGGCGACAGTTGGGGGGGGGGGGGGTGGGTTAGTGCTCGAGTTCGCGGTGCCTTGCGGGGGACAGCCGTGACAATCGGCTGCGACGTCGGAAGAGCGCTGCGTAGCTCAGCCAGCCTGTGTTTGTCTTGTCCTCTGCGTTGATGTTCTGCCGGTAGTGCAGGCGCCGTGAATTTTGGGGCTCCGGTCAGTCTCTGCTTTGGTTGTTGGGGAGTGGTACGTAGAAGGGGTGGGGAAAGACTAAAGAGCCAAAGGGTAATAGTTGACTGACGACTGACGACTGATGACTGACGACCGGCGATGGATGGCGGAGGTCCAGAGAAGTGGGCAGTGCCGCGTGGTCGACAGCCTATCGCAGCTGATGACGGAGTGCTGGCCCCGCCTTTCACCCTCGTACCCTGGCTGCCGCATCATCGAGCGCCCGCGGCAGCTCTTTTTAGCTCTCTTCTTTTGACCAGCCAGGCCTTCCCAAAGCCTGCTCCCCCCGGCAAACCCAACCAGGCTGGCAGCCCTCAAGGCTGCATCATCCAAACCGCCCCCCCATTGCGTATGCAGCTTGCGCAGCGCCACACCCGCTCAGTTGACCTGCATATTGCCTTGTCTGCGCTGCTGTGCGTGTGGCTGCGATTTGATGGATTTGTGGCATTACTGGCATGTCTCGCCCAGAGAGGCTCAAATGCAAGAGCATCCGTGGCTCAAGATTTTTATGACTAATCTACTCAAGTGCCCCCACCGCCTCTCAAACACCAAGCTACCCCCCTGAGGTACAGTATCTGTAAGTCAAGCCCCTCTTGTTCATCACGCCTACAGCTTAATCACAGCTTCCCAAACCCTAGATGCCCATACCTGTAGTCTCGGAACGGTGATGAGGATGTCGCCTTCTCTTGGGTTTCTGGGTGGTCGAAGAAAGAGAAGATGGAATTCGAGTCGTAGGTCACCTTTAGTAACTATATGCGATGCTGGAATCTCGGCCGCCGTACCATCGGTCCAATCGATAGTAACTTCTTGGACGCAGTCTCGCTGAGGTATATTGGCGATGCTGGCGGCTCTGGTGATCGGTCCTGGGCGAGGAGGCGGTGTCGTTTCTACCCACTTCTCTAAAATGATTATCTTTCTAGGTCGATCCAGCTTGGCCAAGAGAATAATCTGAACCTGGTGGTCAGATTCCGAAAACCACCATCTCATATCCGCCCGTAACTTTTCCAAGGACGATGAGTCTCCAGCCTCTATGACCAATGTTGGCCAGTTCCTTCCGTTTGGTTGTGGGTACGGGCTACCACTAGAATCTCCTTCCCCACAGGTACCACCTGGTCCTTCACCATGGTTACTACCTAGTCGTAGAGGAGATGTTGTGGTACCATCATCGTTCCAAGCATCATCTAGCCCCATACGATCGATATATTTAGTCATTTCTCGATAGAGCCGTAGGTGAAGTCGTTCGTGAGGCGTCCTTGGTATAACGACGATGAGAAATCGCTCCTTAGCATTATATCGCCGAAACCGAATTTTCCGTCGGCGAAGCTCTCTCTCTTGGTCAAGCCGATTGAAGTCTTGGGGTGAAACATCTATGTATACATATATTACTATGTAATATAGAGGTTAAATGTAGTAGTTACTTACCTTGAAATGTCAAGGTCTCTTGGTTAGTGGAGTTAATAAGGTCCCAGAAGGCCTTGGTGGTGGCCAATCTGACGGTTGTCCCGGTGCCTAGCTCAGAGGGTGCTGTTGAATGATCTGTCCATGTGGGCGATGTTGGTATAGATGTCGGTGTTGATGTCGACGCCGACACCGACGTGATTGTGTTGGGTGATGTTATTTCTGTGTGATGACTTTTTGATGGAAGGGCTGAGGTGGTTGATGGGAATTGGTTGGAGACTCCATTCCTAGACGCCAGGGCGTGCATTTTCGAACCGTCCTGAGCAATACAGGTATGCTTCAAGGGCAAAACGCCAATCGACAGAGCCGAAAGCACGGAAACAGTTCGCTGCGTCATCTAAACCTCGGATAGGAAGAGCCCCAGACCAACCTCGCCAGAGCTTCGTCTAAATAGTGCCAGAGCTATGACCACGTCTTGGTCAAGACATCACTATCGACACGCCTTCGTTGGCTCTGCCTACCACTCAGAAACCTCTTTCAAAGTCTTCAAGAGGCCCCTCTACATTGGAAAATAGCCTTCAAATCTTTCCAAAGCCTAAAAGCTTTGGTAGTCAGGACTTCAGGCGCCCTTCTAAAGACACACCCGTCTTGTCTTGGGCCCAGGTTGAACACGCAACACCTCGGCTCTCAACGCAAACGAGTTGTTCAAAGTGTTCAACACATGCATTCATCGCTGCCATGCCTGGCGCCACTCCGCGGCCTGGCATAAATCAATCTAATAATGCCCATGAGATTTACAACCCATAGTACATGCTAGCCTATCCGTGGCACTCACTCCCACCCACTCACACGCCAGCATACGTTCAAAGACATCCCACCGTGCCTCATCCATGCCATCCCATTCCACTGCACCCAACACCCCAGACTGTGTTTACAGTCCCGGCCCAGAACCCACCCTCAGAGGGGCGTTGCCAACGTAATCGCAAATGTCGAGAAAGAACCCGGAAAAGAACCCCGTACCCCAGCCCCCAAACAGTGTAAACCCCCATCCGTCCCTATGTGGGCCCCCCTTATGTACCCCGCTGCCAGACAGCCAAGGAAATAGAAGAAGAAAAAAACAGCCACATGAAACAGTCGCAACATAGTAGACAAACTCCAAGTTGCCGCTATTCCCTCCCTTCTTGCCAACTCACTCAATACCCAGCAACGATATCATACCCTGCTCCAAGCCATTTCTACCTCTCAAGTGATATTTTCACCACCCCCTTCTGCTGACACCTCGGGGCTCAAATCCCTCTCCCTCCCTCTCTCTCTCACGCTCCCTCTCCGCTCCGCTCAAGCCTCCCCTGGCACTTCCACCCCGGCCCTCCTCCAGGCTCCTTCTCGAAGGTCTCTCTAGTTCCGACATGGCAAACAGCAGCGGTTCATCATCCGCCCCTTCTTCGCCTCCCCCAACGGCAATCCTGTACCTGCCTTGCGAAAATGAGCCCCTGCTGGATCCCGGTGTTGCCGGCCTCGTACGTCCCATATACCTGACCCCACGATATGGGTTCGCCTCGGATAGCAGCCCGGCGGGCGAGGCAGAGGCCGAACCCAGACCAAGACCTAGACCCTTGTCGTGCTCCGCCGTCTCCGGCAGCGACTCCTGTCCCGATCCCGACGAAGCACGGATATCCGCTGCGGGCTGCAGGCTGGCCGGCGAGATATTCCCAGCAGCGATGTTGCGCTGGAGCGACAACAGCGTGCTAAGTGTCGGCGCCTCACCACGATCGTCCGCGCCTAGGCTGATACTGCGTTGCGCCAGATCCGGGTCGTCCTCACCTCCCCCGGCCAATGAGCGGTGCTGCTGTGCGACCGAACTGGCGCGCCGGTTGGTGTTGCCCGTGTGAAGGAGTCTGGGCGACAGTGGGATGTCGATGGCCGTGGTGCCCTCTTGGCTGACGGGCGTATCGTCCGAGCCTTCTTCCTCGGTCGCCACGATAGCCGTCCTTCGGGATTGACGGCGCGTCGGCTGGCCCTGGTAGTCAATGATCGAATTCTCACTCAGACGAGATGGGATGGCCGGAGTGTGGGGGGTGTGGGGTGAGAGAGGTTTCCCGGGAGAAGATGAGGCCGACATGGACGCCGGGTTGATCATGTTTGGTACATTGGCCAGCTGTCGACTCGATGTGGTCGATGACCGCTGCAGATGCACTGATGAAGTCATGGACTCGGTGAGCATATTGTTAGACTCCCGCATCAGTTGAAATTTCGATAATTGTGCGGCCGTTCTCTTAGCAGCTGAAGATTCACCCTTCTTGTTGGGCTCAAAGCTCTGAAGCGTCTTTCGACTGTCTAGCGCCTTGAGAAAATCCGAGATATTATCATCGTCGGTTGCAAAGGAGCCTGAACTAGCCGCTCCGCCGGCCTCTGCGAGAAGACCGGATCCAGGTTGGGCTGAAGAGGAAAGACTCTGCTTCCCACTGCTCCCCCCCTCATCGTCGCCCTTGCTCTGCCCTCCAAAGGAAGGCCGTCCCCTGCGGTGTGAAAAACTGCTGCTGTAGCGGCTGCCTGGTCTCGGGGAACCTGTGGTCTGGGGTACATCTTGTGGCGCGCTCGGCGGACCGCCGCGCAACGAAGCTGCCATACCGGCCGTAAGAGATGAGTTCTTCTTAGCATGGCCGCTGAGCCCCGATGGTCGTGAATACGACTGGGGCGATGCGGGCACCTCTCCGTCCGGTATCCTGGGCGATCCTGACAGGGAGCCTGCCTTGAATGGCTGAAACGATACCGATGGTCGCCTGTTTGTGCCGTCTAAACTTCGCAGAGTAGGGCGAGCCCCCGAGCCACGAATAGGTAGTGAATGTGAAGGTTCTGACCGATCGATACTTGCCGCTGTGGACCCAGCTGAGCTTGTATCGGATCCAATTGGGCGCACCGCCTTGAGGGCGGAAATAGGGCTTGTACCTGGTGCTCCCGCGCCGTGGAATGTTGAGAGGCTCCCATACGTCTGCTGTGGCTCCTGTGCCCCGCGTGTGCTGTGAGCTTGGCCACGAGACGGGAGAGACCCCGGCTCGGCATATGAGCCCGATCGCGCATGCGACCGCCCTTGTTGCGGCCTTTGCGCTATGGATGGCTTGAAAAAGGTTTCGTCTACTCCCATGAAACGCGAGCTCAGCAGTGACTCTGAATCGTCGACCCGGAAGCTGCAGTCGTTGCGGTACGTCACGGACGCGTAGAAGCGGCCTACGGGGACCTCCAAGTCCCCAAATACGTAGTCGGTGACAACGTCCCTCCCGTCATAGAGTGGCTGCCGCAAGAGATCACAGCTGCTGTACTCGGGTTCGGCCTGCAGAACGCGGCACTTCACCTCGAGCGCCGGATGTATGCCCTTAGCTAATGCCTGTTGCGAATACTTCCAACAAGGCATGATGCGGGTCGCCACAAATAAGGAGCGGAAGAAGACAATGCTCTTCTTGTAGATAGTCGGCAGGTTGGGACCGAACTCTTCTCGGTCGCCAGTCGGAATGCACTTCAGTTCGATTCGCCATCTCTCCAACACGACCTCGGTGTTTCGCTTCTGTTGCCGCCTCTTAGGGCTTTCGTCACTCGACGTCTCTGACGTATTCAGCGCCTCCAGAACATCCCACCTCTTGCCATATTCATCCACTACGACGAGGCTCTGGCTGTTGGACAGTCGGGACGCGTCGAGGTAGGTTTCGATAATCATCGGCGGCGGGCGCCTCTCGAAGCTGCCGCTAGTCTTGTACACCTGGAGTTCCCGTTTGAAGTCGTCGGTGTCATCGGTCTCTATTTGGAACTGCAATGGCCATGTCAGAATTGTGGCCTAGAAGTCACCTACTGTCTGCGAATGCGCTTACCCATTTGCTTCTCTTCCCCGTTGGTTTTATGTTGATGCGCGATTGCAGAATTAGTACGGCGGCTTTGAGGTAGAAATTCTAGAAGCAATTCGGTCAGTCTAACCTCGGAGCTTCTAGGACAAGCATCTCGCACCTGTACAATCTGATCCAGCTTCTTTATTGACTCTCTGCTGGGGCCTATGCCAGCGCTGCCACTCGTGTCCATGGACCCATCCTGGCTGGTCGCCTCGGAGCCGGCTCGAGGACGAGCCGTCAGGCCGAATGCTTCTCGCTGGTTGTTTGTTCGTGTGGGGTTGGTTTTGGGAGAGGATGCGGGGGAGGATACCCTCGGGGGGTGGCGGGATTGTTGGTGCATTGCTGCGGCTGGAGGTTTCGAGGGAATTCGAGGTCGTTCACATGGGCGCCGAGGTGGCCTGCGTCCACGATGCGTTTTCTTTCTTCTTTTGCTGGTCGACCGGCCTCGGGAGTCGAAGGGTCAGGTAAGATGAGGCAACCGATAAAAACCACCAAAGTGTTGTAGGGTCGAATGGAAGTGGCGGCGTGCGTCAGACAGGGGGGTTTTGTCGAGGTGAGCGGATCTTCGCATCCATCGTTCTGCAGCGGCGGCCGCCAGTATCCTGTTGAAATTTTAAATAGAGGCCGAGGATAATAGGAGGTTGTTGGAGACGGCTGTCGGCTGCTACCCCAAGGCAGACTTGGACTTGGGAGGAGAGTGGCAGCGAGTGGCCGGGGGATTGAAGGTCGGGGGGGGAGGGGGCTCCAAGGTGGAAGAGGGAGCGAGGTGCCGTGCACGGCTGTTTTAGGTGATTTTTGGTGGTTGCTGGTCGCCGATTGCTGGTTGCTGGTAGGTTGGCGGTGACGGTCCCAAGGTTAGGTTACGAAGGTAGGCAGACGAGCAACGGCCCGCGGAGGCTCTAGCCCTGGCGGCTCGGTGGAGGCCAATAACCTGTGGCTGCGCGCATCTAGAGTGCACGCATCGATGTGCTGTGTGCTGCCGTGCTCTGCTGTACGCCCATGTAGAACTTGCTTGCCTAGCGCTGCGGTACTCTGTACTGCTGTTCTACTGCTGTTGTACATACGTCTGGTCTGTATTCAAGGCCCAATTGTCGATTAAATGCGGCAAAATGCTGCCAAATTCTGCACAGAACACCGTCACCAGCGATGTCGGAAGAAAGGGCGCTTGCCGCACAGGTTTGAGACGGATGGGTAGTCTCGCCCTGACAGATTGGGGGGTGACAAGGAGACAAGCACAAGGAAGCAGCTCGCAGCTCGCAGCTCGCAGCCCACAGTCATGGGCAGCCCTCCCGTCAACCATTCCTAAAAGATGAGGTCAGACAGGGGGCAAAGGCACAGGGACTCTCCAGGAGCCCCCAACTGCACTAGAGCTGAGTAAGGAGTGGCGACAGCTGGCAGCCCCAGGGTCAGGGTCTCACGGGAACCAAGGTCACACTGACCTCCTGCTTCTCGTGATAGCGGATTTATCTTTCGTCATCAGGACATATCCGACGATAACCAGATCCAGATTGGCGAATCGCCAAGGCCGAACCACGGGCGGTCCTCGCCCCTTATCAGCGAGATAAGATAACCCCATCGAGGGACGAACGGCGCAGCGATGTATCAATACAGCAATCCAGCAGCGCAATTGATCGAGTTTCGGACGACAACACGCTGACGGGAAAACACGCTTGTTTGTCAGCCTCTTCTTTTTTTTTCCCTCCCTCCACGAGCACAAGCAGGATTCAATGTGTGTATGCAAGCAGATAGGGCTGGGGGGCGGGGTTCTGCCTGGAGCCGCGTGGCTGGATCGACTCGCTCTGCGAGCTTGGAGCTTGGGAGCCTGGAGCTCATGCAGCACCAGCACCAGCCCCAGCACCAGCACCAGCACCAGCACCAGCACCAGCACCAGCACAAGCAGCAAGCAGTGATACACAACGCTTGACAAAACAACCGCAAAGTTGGAGAGGAGGCCGGGGAAAGTGGAGCGGATAGAGCCAACGGTTTGTAACGTACTCTCCTCAAACACCAGCTCGGTTGTTAGTGTACAGAGGGAAACTTAGACGAACATGATCACCTCTCGGGACTCCAACTGACAGGCATCAATACTCAAAACAATGGAATAATATAGAGCCGATAGAATGCCAGCAAGCCGAGTAACTTATGCAGAGGCTATTAATGGGGGTTGAGGCGTTGGCTAGAAATGGTCGAGAAATAAATAGCCAGCATGGTGGCGGCCGGTTCACAGCAGCACGTCGTCTCGACAAAAGCAATGGACCAAATAACTGGGCCAAGCTGCAGTGTACCCCTTCCTTCCGATGACTCCTGCCGACGCCGAAGCGGGAACCTGGAACGGAACCCCCTCACGACGCCAGCCCTGCAATGTGGTGCGCGCCAATGCCACGACGGCAGCAGATGCCGACCCGCAGCTGCAGCAAACCAGGACGCCAACCAGCACAACAAGCAGTACGACACAAGTCCCCAACAGGCTGCCGATATAACAAGCAGCACCCAGCGTCCCCCTCGCCGCCGCCGCCCAAAGTCATTGGCCCGGGGCGGGCAGCTGGCTGCCTGCGGTGACAGGCGGGCCCAGTGCGGCCGACCGACCGGTCCATGAGAAAAACAAGGCGGACAGAAGATTGGACACGGAAAATCCCAACATCCCTTGTTCGCCCTTCCCGTCCCGTCTCCAGTCCGGACCCGGCGGCCGGCATCGGGGGCCCGTGTCCGCCGTGCATAATAATAACTTCCCCTTACCCCCCCTTCCCCAGTCAGTCCCGCCCCTATCAAATCGAAGCCCCAGGTTTAGGTCCTCCTCTCATTGATTGGGCCAGAGACACAGCAACGGCATGCCGCCGGTCAGCTCCCCAGCCAGCCAGGGCTCGCATCACCACAACGATTCCACGTGGAGGCATGATGAGCGACATCACCCACAGGGCCACAGGCGCGCCATCCAGGTTGGATGGGCTTCCAGCCAACCCGGCGCCAATGACCCACCACCGTTGCACCAAGCCTGCGCTAGTAAGGGGCAACTGTACCCGTCTCGCCGGTTTCTCTCCGCGTGCTCGCCTATCACCAAGTGGCCGTATCACAGCCCGCCACATCTGAATGCTTCGGCTTCACTCAAATCTGCACTCAAACCTGCATCCTACATAAGCATTATCAGCACCTTCCATACTGTGAGGTATGCAGCATATGCACACAAACAATACCGCCATTACAGCGAATCCCCTTCCAACCCGACCGGGGAGCCGGGCCACCCGTGAACTTGGCGCACAGCTCAAGCTGGCACTTATTATACGCCGGCAACTTCAACATCGCCGGGAGCCAAAAAAAAAAAAAAAAAAAAACCCAAACCTTGTGTATATATATCCGTGAGGACTCGTGGCTCTACCCATCACCCAGCTCTCCCTCCGCCGGTCGCCTGCGTCGCAAGCGTGGCATCGCGCCGTCCGCCTCTCCCCTTTTCCCTACCTCCGACCTCTCCACCGCCTCTTGCAACTCCACCCGCTGCCCCCGCCCCCGCCACACTTCCACCTCTCCCCTTCCCCCCACCCCGTCCCCTCCATCCCCCACTCTTCCCGCTCCTCCCCTCCCCGCTTTCGCGGGTTTCGCGGGCTCTTGACTCCCGCGCCACCCGTCTCACCTCCTCCTCCTGGGTCCGCCGGCTCTCGACGTCCCACCACTCTTGGAATGCCTGCTCCTGCTGTATTTCTTGTAATGATCGCCTGGCAGCGGCTTCGCGGACCGCCTCCTTGTCACGCCGCTGCTGGCCGATGATGTCGGCCATGGTGTCGAGGCCGAGCCCAAGGAGGGGTGACGTCCGCGACGGCGGCGGGAGGTAAGATTTGGAGTGGGGGATAAGAGGTTTTGACTCGGCTGGGGTCGGTGCTGACGTTGGTGCAGATGCCTTGGGTGTGCTGCTGCTGCTGCCGCTTGGGGTTGTTGTGTTGAGTTTTGCTGTCGAGCGGGGGTTGGGGATGGCGCGCTGGCCTGAGAAACGGGTGTCGGGTGACGCTGTTCGCCTCTGGATTGGCGTTGTTTTCGTCTCGGCAGCGATCAGGGACTTGGCCATTGGTGAAGATGTGGTCGGGGTGCCCGCTGATAGGAGGTTGCTTGATGACGCTCCCGTCTTCCCTGTGGCCACTTTCCAAGGCACGACCTGTGCATCGCCGGTCAACTTGTCCCATGCCTTCTTTGGTGTCTGGGTGTCAACTGTTGTTAGAGTTGCCTGGACCGCTTGTTGTTGCTGCTGCTGTCTCTTCTTCTCCTTCTGTGATAGCTTGGGCTGAGCGAGCTTCGGTCCCGCATCCATGGCCCTTTGGGCAGCGAGGCCTGCTGACAGAGTCGACCGATTGGTGCTCTCCGACTGGATGATAGTGCGTAGGTCCAGCTTCGAGGTTGATGCCGTGGACCGTTTCCAGGGATTCCCATCTTTGCCTTGCAGCGGTGAGGCGAATTCCCGGCCAGTCCGTGTCTCTCCCGTATAGGATGTCGCCAGCGCACCTGATGGAGCCAAGCTCTCGTTTTCAATACCATCCTTTCTACCTCTCTCCTTCCACGGACTGCCCAGCGCCGGAATCCGATCCAACTCAGACACCGCATCTAGGTGTCTCTGAGGCTTGGTAAGTGGACTGTTCATTGGCGATTGGTCTTCTTCATCCATATCGAAGATAAGATCTGCCTGTGATGTCCTTGGTCGAATACTTGGGCTGAATGGTTCGTTCCGGCCAGCCTTGGACGCCTTTCTGGCCCTGTCAGGAGAAGGAGTGGCCTGTCCGACATCGTCAAGACTGCCAAACTTACCCTTGGCCCATGACTGCAGCTTTCTCTCGTCCTCTCTCTGGGTCTTGTAAGCCATCTCTTTCACCCTTATCTGCCTTTCTTCATCAATATCCTGAGCGAGTTCAGGGTAAGTCTCATGAAGCAGCAGTTCAGCTTGGCCGCCCTTTGTAAAGGGCATATGCGTGGCTTGGTTGGCTCGGACAACCTCATCGAGGTCCAGAAGCAAGTCCTTGTCCAGCTCGTCCAAGAGATGGTTCTCAAGCATGGACTCCAACTGTAAACAAATGTACTCCAGGCCAACATCCTTAAACTCTGTAACTGAGAAAGGGCTAATGGCGTTCAAGAAGTCCGCGATATTGCGAATGTTGGCAAACCTGCCCATCATTTGCTGGCAGATTTGCGATAACCGGTCCAGCATCAAGTAGTCTGCAATGGACATCACATGCATCACCAGGTCGAGGAAGTCTTCGAATGAATCGCAAACAGCAGGGTCGAATAAGTCTGCGCCAACATCGCCATATAGGAACCGCAATGCATACTTGAACGCACCCGGGTCCATATGCTTCAGGTCGATCCTGACCCTGTTATCTGGGCCGTCTGCGGGATCCTGTGCACTACGACGCGCAGCAAGCCACCGACCTCTAGATCGTCCATGAAAGAGAACCTTGAACCAAGGGCATCTCTGGCAAACAAGCATGCTGTGAACGGGAACCTCGGCCCCATTAAGTTCAAGCAGAGTATCGCCGTCGTCAAAGAACCGCCGATCTTTAGTTGCGAGCCTAAAATCTTCGTCCATGGACCTTTTAGGACTCGTATGGAGCCGTGCTGCCGCCTCGAGGGTACCCAAATTAAGACGTGTAGCGAGTTTCATGACCTCTACTCGGACCTGACGGTATCGGTATGCCATCGCCGGAGCCCCGCGAGCGAAATTCCATGCCGGGATAACCTTATCCTCGTATAGGAAGAGGACAAGATTGAGGAGGGATAATAAGTCCAGTCCCTGGAAAGTAAGCACAGTCTTGCCATCGATGCTACTAACCGTAAATACTTCCGAAAGTTCATACGACCCCGTCTTCCGGAACTGCGCCAGAGCATTCCTCAACACAGAACTTCGAGCCGCCAAAATCCAACCGTGGACTGGGACTGCCAGATCTGGTTCAGAGGACGTGCAAATGGCGGCATCCAAGGCAGAGTGGCCATATCTCCAAGATTCCAGATGCCGCCGGATATCCTTCTCAAGCTCGTGAGATTTGAGCACCTCGTAGGCCACAGGACCAAGCCTGGCTTTGGTGGCCTCATTCACCCAGTACTTGGAATCGCCTTGTCCTTGATTGGCCAGTTCCCAAGCCTTAAATTCAGCCAGACAATTCAGTGGCGCAACATCTTGCCACAGCGACTGTTCATCAATGCCCAACTGCTCCTTAAGAACATCCGAATCCTGGCGGATAGCAGCAAAAGCGCCATACCCAGACGTCCGAACAGCAGACACTCTTGTGATATACGGCACTCTCTGGAATTTGAAGTCCTTCCGCTTCGGTTCTGAAGAAGCAGAGCAATACGGGTCCTTGGCTTTTGCTCGCTTGATCCTACGCCAGACGGCGCCGGAGTGTGTGCTGATGATGACGGAACCGTGCTCGCCTACCCCGACCGACTTCGCGCCATCTTTCCTAGCATTCCAAATACACTGTGGCGGCGTCACGGCGCTTTTGAGTTTGGATGGGTTGGTTGTGGATGTGGCTGGCGGGTTCATCTCGATCTTGTGGTCCAAATTCATGGTGAACAAGTCACCGCGAGACGTCAGGGCCGCGATTGTCTCGCCGCCAGAAGTGATGTGCTGAATGTGGTTCCGAACTGCCTCGTGACGAGTAGCCATGGAAAGACCAAATGTGTCGATTCCCGCAACCGGAAACTTGACAATATGGTAACCATAACCAGTGAACACGCAAACGGTGTGATTTTGAAGCAAGATGGTAGTCGCCTTGTCGATGGCCGTCACCATGACAATCGGGGAAGAAAATAAGGATGCTGCCACCTTTCTGGGAGTTTGCTGAAACTCGAGGGACCTCGAGTCGGCGTCCATCAAGGCAAGTTGGCCAATATTTTTGCCCCAGCAGTAAAGGGACAGCCCTGTGTGAGCGACGGAGTGAACGGAGGAGGCGGCAATCCCAAGAACTACCTCCTTCTTCAGCGCACCAAACACTTGACGGGGTAGAGTGCTGATGGGATCTTCGTCACTCTTAGCCGGCATTGGAAGTGCGTAACCCAACTGGCCATTGGCGTTGTTGCCCCATGTCCACAGCGACCCAGCGTCGTCGATGGCCATCGAATGATTCTGCCCGAGCGCAACTTTGACTAACTTCTTATCGGCTAATGGCCCTTGAACGGCGGTATGAGTGAAGCGCGTGTTCTCATCACCCAGCCCAAGTCTACCTCCTCGACCGACCCCGCACACGTATAGGTTTGAGACCGGGTCAGTAGTCAGCACAGCGCTATGCAGCTTTGACAGCACGACGTCCAGTATCATCAAAGGCCGGTTTAGGACTAGGGTCGGTATCTTGCTCAGATCCTGGGATGCAGGCCCTTCCAAGCTGGCATCCTCGAGATACTCGTTGTGAAACCTTACAAGCAGGTGGTCTGGGCGCTCGAGATAGACGCGTTCGGGAAACTGGCGGTCATCTTCGTCACCGAAGCCCAAGGATAGGTTCCTGTTGCTCCCAAATGCATACAAGTCCTCCCCAAGACCATCAAGACTTGTGGTTTTCCTAATTTCAAGTCAGAAACGGACCCCTGCAAGCGTGAAAAAAAAAGAAAAAGCTAGGCAACTCACGGAGTACCGCCCTGAACACTCTCGGCATCATCGCTATCCGAATCATGGTCGGCCTTTTTATTCTCTACCAAGTCCTTCAAATTACGTTCCCCAATGGTGGAGTTATATAGGTCAAACGGGCTGTCGCCTGCGTGGTCCTTGGTCTTGATAAGCTGGCCAACTCGAGAAAGCGATGCCGCGTGTCCCATTAAATCCGACCTCTCCTTCTCCAGCAGCAGTCTAGCAATCGAGATATTTCCAGCGTACAGCGCCCGGTGGAGCGCGTTCCAGCCATTCTCGGGGTCCTGTATGTAGATGTCTATCGCCGGGTGTGCGAGCAAGGCTTCAACGAAAGAGATGGCGTTCTCGGCGGTCGAGGATGCCGCGCGCAGCAAAACGGTAAGGCCGACATGGTCGCGACTATTGACCTCGGTCCGCCCCAGTCCTCCGTTCCCATTTCGAGAGCCCCCAAAAGATGTTCCCGACCCAGGGGCTCGTCGCGACTTGGCCGAGGGACGCGGAGAGGTGCCGAGACCTCCAGGGCTCCCGGCAGCACCGAGGCCTACGCCTGGGCTCCGGGCGATGTTTTGTGAGCCATAGGCGGCTGGGGATAGGAGGCGCCGAAATTTTTCGACATCGTCTTCCCAGTAGTATTTCCACAAGAGGTGAGTCATTAGCCGATTTGCCGTTGGATGCCTCTCGTGGCGCTCTTGAATAGCACCTCGCTGTGATTCTCGATGGATCACGGCGTGTTTAAAGGTGCGATAAGGAGCGCAAGAAAGACTTCCCCCGGGGGGTGTTTTTGGGATGGTCGCTCCTCGCCGTCGGGCTGGGATCAATGGCTGTGCGACTTTTTGCTGACGCGCCGGTGTGGGTGGCGACGGGAGTTCGAGTTGCGAGAACGGGGTTATCGGGATTTGGAGACGGGATGTCTGCCACGTCGATGTGGGTCCGGTTGGTCGAGCAGAAATCGAGTTGCGAGTCAGCAAAGGAGGATTCTGTCGCGGCAATCGCTGGAAATTAGGGTTCCGTGGGGCACTAGGTCACAGCGTACAGGGCAGGGCAGGGACGAAGATGCAACAACGTGGTGATTCTGAATATCGATTACCCGTCCACGGAACCCAGCGCGCGAGATAACCCCGCGCCCGCGACAGCTTGTTCCACAGCCAATCAGCCGCCGCGCTGGAAGCTCATGGTCTTCTCGTGCTCACTCTAGCACAGAGCAGAATTAGCCAGGTCAAAGCTATTGGCGAACCTATGACGCATATCCGTAGCTGTCAACCCTGTCTTCAGTTAGCGACGACTGGTGCTGGCACGTGGGCCTGCCGCATGGCCATCTTTGATCGGCCTTCCCAGCAGCTGCAGAACAGTTTGGAGCATCCCCATAAGCTCCATCATTTGTCCTGACTCCCCCACTCCCCAGAAGGGGAAGCTGTCGAGACGGCAAGTCCTGATGGGGTAGCACGCTGCAGACAGCCCAATGCGCGCTGCCGTCTGAGTCCTGCAGTGCCACTCCATTAAACTCTACCGTCACCTGGTTCTCCAGATTATTTTCCCGTTGCCGATTCCGCGCTGGACTCGCGCGCATTTCACTGTCACTGGCTTAGATAATCGCTGGTAGCTACCCCTGTCTCCCCAGGATATGTGGTTGGGTTCACTAACTCCGATGCCGCTGGGCGTGAAATGTGGGGAGAAAGGGTGGGGGGTGCGGTCCAGTGCTCCAGGTACCACATCAACCCGCTTTTCCTCATTGAACCAACGCGCGATGAGGAGGTGACGATACAAAAGTTTTGTCCTCTTCTTGGCCTTTTTGTCCCGCATCTTTTTTTCTTGCACTCTCCTCCAAGGGCTCCCCTGTTGATCGCATCCCCGATATCCCACGATGGCCGAGAAGCCCCCCCTCCCGTTCCAGTACACCTTCATGGCGGGTAAGTTCGGTCCAGACACGGCCATGCTGGAAAACAGCTCAACTTCCCCGAGTTCGCACGCTGACTAGGACTGCTACCAGGTGCCATTGCCGGAGTTTCTGAAGCACGTTATCCCTGTCGTCCCAATGCTACGCAATTGAGCTGCTGACACGAGTCTATGCGTAGATTCTAGTTATGTGAGTTGCCTCTGGCTGTTTCCCCGTGGTCGCGTGTCCCGGAAGCTGACCCAATTCGCCTGATAGGTACCCCCTGGATGTCGTCAAGACCCGAGTGTGAGCAGCGTCCGCCGAGCCGAACCTCCAGCGCCCGACTAATCCCCCGGCTAGACAGCTCCAGACCGGCACGGGCGGCCCCGATCACTACAATGGCATGTTAGATTGCTTCCGCAAGATCGTGCGCAACGAGGGGTATGCACTCCGCTCGAACAAGCCGGCTGGGCTAGCACGATACTGATCTCCGGTGCAGTTTCTCGAGGCTCTACCGCGGTATCACGGCGCCCATCCTGATGGAGGCTCCCAAGCGTGCCACCAAGTTTGCTGCCAACGACAAGTGGGGCAAGTTCTACCGTGACGCATTTGGCCAGGTCAAGATGACGCAGAGCTTGTCGGTTCTAACCGGAGCTTCGGCCGGCGCAACGGAGGCCTTTGTCGTCGTGCCCTTCGAGCTAGTCAAGATCAGGCTACAAGACAAGACCTCAGGCGGCAAGTACAACGGCATGATCGACGTGGTGGTCAAGACGGTGCGCAACGAAGGCATCCTGGCCATGTACAACGGTCTCGAGTCAACCCTGTGGCGCCACATCCTCTGGAACGCCGGCTACTTCGGCTGTATTTTCCAGGTCCGGGAATGGATCCCCAAGGCCAGCGACAAGAAGGGCCAGATGGTGAACGACATCGTCGCCGGTTCCATCGGTGGCACCGTTGGTACCATCGTCAACACCCCCTTGGACGTGGTCAAGTCGCGTATCCAGAACACCATCAAGGTTCCCGGACAAGTGGCCAAGTACAACTGGGCTTTCCCGGCTGTCGCCACAGTCGCTAGGGAAGAGGGATTCGCAGCTCTCTACAAGGGCTTCCTGCCCAAGGTCCTCAGACTGGGACCCGGCGGTGGTATCTTGCTCGTGGTCTACACCGGAGTCATGGATTTCTTCCGCAACATGAGGGATGCGCAGGAGGCTGCCAAGTTATAGTAGATGGTTTGGCTAGTTGGGAGTTGACGTTGGCAATGTATGTATGGATGGATGCGGCATGGACATGCAACAAAAGCTGGTTGTTTTGGCTGGTCAAGGGTCAATCTGGGTGTTTTTAGACTTTAAAAAGGCATCACTTACGGTCAACTCTTTTTGGGCTCGAGACGTTACTTGACTCCCATTGTTTTGCTTCTGACACATTTTTGTGATGGAACCTTGTTTATTACTCCTTGTGGAATACACCTGACCATGCTTACAGATACGATGATAAGCCTTCTCCACACATTATGTCTCCATAGGATCCAATTGCAGCACATAACTTCATCAATCAGCATAAAAGCTGCGTGGCGCAGTGGAAGCGCGCCGGGCTCATAACCCGGAGGTCGTTGGATCGAAACCAACCGCAGCTATTTCTTTTTGACATTTTCACTCAAAGTTATCTTGGTTTTGATCTCCAATGTGTACTTTTGCCAGACCACCCCTTAAAGGGTGTGTCCCCCATACGTCAAAAGTTAATAGTTGAGAGTATGGAGCTCCTCACTCTCGACAGGGAGTGAATGTGCAAATCATCACTTTCTATCAGAGTTTACACCGCGAGAATTAAGCCCCTCTATTTCTAGCGCCCTCTTTATATCGTTGGCTCAAGTTTCCCCGAATATCCTTCACAGTATGCCTTGGAATCAACAAGGGGGCATTTGGGGCTCATCAAGTTGTACTTGCTTCTCAATTAGCACTAACACGCCGATGGCGACTCTTGTTTCGCTTTGGCTTGTAAAGTTCTGAGCCATGCCATTTGTTCGATCTTTTCGATTCTTCTCCTTGTTGTTGCTCTCTCCCCCTTCCTTTCCTATCCATGTCCATCATGGTAGCAGTGGTTGCAAATATTACGACACCTCGATTAATGATGCGCTCCTCATTCTCCCGCTGGATGAATCTCTGCAGTAACCCTCAACCTTGAGGGAATGCATCCTGGGTTATCCACTACCGTCAGCGAATGCCGGGAGAACAATCTGATTTTGAAGCAAAAGGAGCATGCGGGTCAAGATCCTCACGTAATTTTAAACATCCTCGAAATCGCCGAAATCGCCAAACTCGCCGACCTGTGAACTCCTCAAACTCAACAACTCGAAAACTCGTCAACTCGTCAGCTCGTCAGCTCGTCAACTCATCAAATTCTTAAACTCGTCGAACTTGCCAGGCTCTTCAAACTCCCTTATCCCTTGCATTGTTCTCAAGCAAAACAAGGAAGGCTGCCAGAGGTAGAGGGCACACGCGGGTCAGATTCCCCCGTAATTCCAAATTTCCTCAAGTTCTCCAAACTTCCCTATCTATCTCGTCATTCTCGAGTAGTTCAACAAGGCAGGCCGCCAGTATTGGAAGACACACGCGGGTCTGAATCCCCACGTAATTTTAAATACCATCGAGCTCGTCAAACTTCCTTATCATTCTCGTCATTCTCAAACAGTTCGACGAGGAAGGCCGCCAGCAGTGGAAGGCACACGCGGGTCAGAATCCCCACGTAATCTTAAATATCCTCAAACTCGTCAGATTCGCCAAGGTCGTTAAACTCGCCTATCCCTCTCGCCATTCTTGAACAATTCAGCGAGGAAAGCTTCCAGCCGTGTGGAAGACGCACGCACGTGTGTCTGAACTACGCCCTAAGCTCACCACCTATCTATTATTTATTTCCCAAAGTCCACCAACTTCTTTATTCTTTCTACATCCACACACCCTTCGCATCACCAACATCCAAGAAAGAAAGACCACTACCATCAGTACTGCATTCAGGGAGGCAGAGGGCACAGGCGGGTCTGAATAACTCTCGAAACGCACCACTTCTTCAGGCTTATATATTCCTCGAAGTCTACAGGCTTTCTATTTTCTTTCTCTCAACACGCGACTCACATCACTAGCAAGAAAATCCAAAAAGAACACCTCAGAATTCGACACCGCAGCCAGGTCAAGTGGAAGGTACACGCGGGTCAGAATCCCCATGCTATTTTATTTAGCACGCCGTTTATCCTTCTTTACTTATCCTTGACATCTTCCAACACCTCCTTTCCCCCCTCACCCATCAGCAACTCCACGGCGAGGTGGAAGGCACACGCGAGCCTGAACTACTCCCAAGTCCACCAGCTTCGCCATTTATTCTCCCAAGTCGGCTAACTTCATTATTCTTCTCCGTCTACACACAACTCACATCCTCGACACCAAAACAGAACAAACACAGCCAGCTTATCAGCCTCCGGCACTGATTCTTCGTCTATACCCTCGCCCATTCACATATGGCCCGTGCCCTTCCGTTCGGCCGTGATTCTTCGTCTGAACATTTATCAGCGCTAACGAGAGCATCAGAGGAACACAATGGACGGAAATTACGACGTCAATAAAGGAGCCTCTGATCATCCCGGAGGGGCCTCGGGCTCTGCCAACCAGGCCCCTGGAGTTCCCGAGAACTCCCCTCCTCCAGGTGGCCAGACCTTCACGGCCGGCGACATCACGATTGTGCACACGTGCGTGGATGCCAACTGTGGCAACCAAAAAATCATTCTCGTTACTGAGATCCAGCGCCTGAGGGATCTTGTTGACCAGCAGAGTGCCTCTTTGGGGAGTGAGCAAGATTTGAGAAACCATATCGAAGCCCTCGAAAGAAAGCTAAACCCGCCCAAGCATCACAAGCGAGTAAGTAAAAAGCCCCTCCTCCCTTGTCGCCATGAGACGTCAATTTCGGATCAAAATGTCTTTTCTGGTGTCGAGAAGACCTTTTGGATGGCTAAAAAGGCCATTTTGCACTGAAAAGAGGGGTTTTGGGATCCAAAAAAGGGGTTGGAAGATGGCTAACAGGCCTCTTCCCCCACCGAATAGATCTGGCCTGTCAAGCTTCGACACTTCTTGGGGCACCGTGACAGCCCCACTCGAATGCCGTATAAGGCCTTGTACGCCCTCAGCTGCAAGGAAGAGAACATGAGCACCAAGATTGAGGGTGTTCATCCCGATGTCAAGCTCATCGCGCCTCCCACGACCTACGATGATGAGGGCCTTCCTACGGGATTTGCCGTCAAGGAGCCAGAGCCTGTTGTTGTGTTCCCGGCCGGGGCCCAGCCCTTCCGGTTCATGGGCCTGCCGCCGATGGTCCAAGCCGAGATCTTCAAGATGTGGCTCTGGAAGGCGGAACAACTGATCCACTGCTTCTCCAGACTGGACCCCTTGGTTGAGCCTGACGACTTCCCTGGTGCCGCCGAGCTAGGCGACAGACGGACCGGTTTCAGGAACCGTTTCTACTGGGGCCCGCGCGGCTGCAGCATTACCTATGACGGCCACAAGCCCGGAGATTTGCTGAAGGTCCTGCTCGTCTGCAAGCACTTCCTGTTTATCGGCAGCCATTGCTTCTATGGCCTAAACACGTTTGCATTCTCGAGCCTCGGCGAGTTCTACCGCTTCTGCAACGGCATCGGAGCCGCGCGCACCGACCGGCTCCAGAACTTGGAGATCACCCTGCTGGGAAACCAGCATATCACGCTCAAGCCCGAACCTCGACGCAACGGCGCCCCGCGTGCCAACAAGCAAGCCGCCTCGCTGCGAACGCACGCGCTCTGCCGGTTGACCGAGTGTCACCGCCTGCGCACGCTTGTAGTCCACGTCAACGAAAGTGGAAGCAGCTATGTCCGCCGTCGATACGAGGGCAAAGAGCTCATCAAGTGGATGGCAGGCAAGACGGCCGGCCAGCCAAACCACCGCAAACTGCGAGCCCTGCGAACGGTCCAGGGCATGGATTTCATTTACCAGCTGCGCGGCATGATCTGGGTACGCTTCTATGATCTGACCCGGGAGATGGAAGCCGACAACGGCAGCCGTTTTACCATCAAGGACTGGTCTTTCACTGAAGATGTCATGAACACCAGCACCATGAGGAAGGTGGAGAGCCGGCGCGAGCGATGCCAGCTGGAGAATCTTGCCGAGTTGGAGGGCCTCGAAAACTACCAGCCGAGCGACAACTCCTGGAAAGTCGTCAAGACTTTCTTCGTGGATGACGAGGAGGCGGCGAGAGACGCTAAAGCGTTTGATGATTCGCGACAGAACCACGGGGACGTGGACTTGCCCTCAATAGTCAGCTACAGCGAAAACGGCAATAATCGCTCCTTGAACCTGTCGGACGCCGATTCCAGCCTTGGCCAGGGCTCTGCTTCGAGCGCCGACGACGAGGCCGGATCTGACGGTGATTCGTCGTCGTCTTCATCTCCTGGCGATGATTCGGACTCTGATTCCGATGATGACGATGGCCCCAATGTGGGCGGCAATGGCGCTGTCCCGCAACCCGGCCCAGGCGTCGTGGCCATATCGGATGACTCCTCGTCCACGTCCAGCTCCAGCTCCAGCTCCAGCTCCAGCTCATCCGACTCCGAGTCTGACTCCAACTCTGAGTCTGACTCCAACTCTTCTGACTCCTCGGGTTCAAATGGCAGCTCCTCTGACAGCTCCTCCAACGGCCCCTCGCCTGCTAGCGGTAATGACGCAAACTGGCCGATCACCTTGTCGAGCGATGACGAGTCCTCAAACTCTGACTCTGACTCGGACTCCAACTCGAGCTCGAGCAGCGGCCTCTTCGTTAATCAGCGCATGCCCTGGGACGCGCCCCCGCCGACCAGCGGCCCTGCAGCGGCCGCAATCGCCCCCCTCGACGGGCACCCTCGTTCCCAGCTCCCGTGAATCCCTTCTCCTCAGCGCGCTTCCCTTTGAGCAACAACAAACCGCTGCCCTCCTTCGTTAGCATGCAGCGCACGCCCAACTACGAGAACCCGTGGTCCACGGCGCCGCCGCGCTTCCTCACGCGCAAGTCGAGCCGTCTTTTCGTGACGCCCTCCACGCGCGATTTCGGCGGACGACTGATGCCACCGCTTCCACCGCCTCCACCGCCCGGCCCGCGGATGCTTATTGACCTGACGGCCGACGATGACGACGACGACGACACCGCGGCGACGGGGTCTAAGCGGGCTGTTGACGAGGCGTTTGGCGATGGAGATGGGGGCGCCGCGAACAAACGGCCTAAGTCTGAGCCTCAGGAGGGTGGCCCCGGTGAGGGGTTGGGAGGCTATTAAGGGGTTCTGTCAAGGGCTTTTTTTTTTTTTTTTGGAATGCAACAGGGGTTTTGGGAAGGGGAGAAGGGGGTGATTAGGACGTGGGAAGGGGTTTTCAATCTGGGAAAACGCCTCGAGGGACGGGCACTAGGGGTTTGAAGGAGAAAATAAGCGGTTCATAGGTTTGTGTTTAGTCATCTCTCTCAGGGGCACGATTGCCATTTCATGGTCTTTAAAGGCCCTTTTTTGGATCCGTTGACCCCTTTTTGGGTCAGTCGGAGGGGGTGGAACATAATCGGTGAGGCGTCTTGATTTCGCCAAAATAGCATCAGTTTGGTTTTCAACTCCTTTTCAGTATTGCACTCGGCATCACAGGTAGTCAACATACCCCAAAGAAAATTGAAAAATGTGGTTCAACACCACACCCAAAAACCCGGGCCACCCATACGGTTGAATGCGAAAAGTCACGTGACACAGCACGTGATCGTGCACGGGCTACATCACGTGACAGAAACAGTGAACTTTGAACGACGCTTGATTCTATGCTAGTATGGCTCTCAGTCAAACGTAATCTTGGTCCCCTGGAACGCGATACTCTTCTCCATCTGCTCCTTGGCCTTCCTCTTGGCCTCCCAACTGGGATGCAACGGGCCCTCATCGTCCCTCTTCCGCACTGGCGGCTCCCTCTTCTTCTGCTCCACCACGGGTTCCTCCGCGCCCCTCTGTCCCCTGGCACCCAGGGGGTTCCGTATCCCCCTCTTCCACGGCTTACCGCTGTCCCCATCCACAGCACCCCTCTTGGCATCCCACCCCGAGTCTCTCCCCCAAGTCAAAGCTGCAGCCGCCTCCTTCTTCAGGTGTAGCGCCTCCTGCTTGTACCGCTTCTCCCAGATAGCCTGCCGGGCACGCTGGCCGCGCCGGTTCTTGCGTGGCGCCATGTCGATGTCTGATATATCCGACCCTGACCCCGATATGTAGCCACCCATGAGGGAAGGGAGGAAGGTTGACCCCGTCAGGGGCCCCGTGATGGGTGCCACCTTTGACTCTTTGGACTTCTTCCGCGGGGGCAACACATCTGGCCCTGATCCTGAGTCGGAGCCCGAGTCTGAGCCAGCGTCAGAGTCGGGGCTTGCAACGCGGTTGTCGCCAAAGTCAGAACCTGAGTCTGAGGCGGGCGGTTTCGCGCGTTTTGTCCTGGTCTTGAGTTGGGGTTCTTGATCATCGAAACCGACAAAGGAGGATTCAGAGCCTGAATCGGAGCCTACGTCAGAGCCGGCATCAGACCCGGCATCAGATCCGCTGTCTTCCCCCTCGTCTGAGGTGATTGCCATGGGGTCGAGGGCATCGTCATCGTCAACTTCAGCGTCGTCGCTTTCCTCATCGGCGTCTTCGTCTTCTCTTATCTCCATCGGGTCGGGATCGCCGGGGACAGGTTTCCGGCTACGAGCTGCCCGTTTTAATGCTTCCCGGTTAGGCGCATCCCCCTCATCGTCGGATGATGCGAGTAGATCGTCAAGTTCTGCAATTGCGCGCTCCTCTTCTTCCACGTCGATCTTGCTTTCTAGACCCTTGCCCGATTTTAACTTGGCCTGCTCCTTTTCTTTGCCCTTGGCACCAGGAGTCGCCTCATCCTTTGCTGGCTTTTTGCCTTTGCCCTTCTTCTCCGGCACAGGGACCCCTATTGCAGTACATATCCCGGCAACTGCCCTGTCCAGCACGGTGCGGACCTCAATGCGGCCGCATAGACTGCTGGTGACATTGTGCAGCGCAGCTTTCTCGTCTTCTGTCAAATCGGGCTTTGGAATTCCGGCTTTGATCTCGGCGGGCAGTTTTGGCGATTCGGCAATGGACTTGAAGCGAAGCAGCGCAGAGCACAAATGGGCGTGGGCTGCTTGGTGCAGGTCAAGCGACTAGCACTGGTTAGCGAGCGTTCTGACGGCCAAGCATATTCTCCTACCAACCTTCAGCACAAAAATCTCATTCTGCAGACGGGCCTTCTTGTCGGCCGTTGCCTTCGGATCGCGGACTCGCTTGGACAGCCGCTGCCTCTCGAAACCCTTGGCCGCCTTGAGGGCATGATGCAGCTCGTCCCTGTAGCGGGTGAGGAGCTCCTCGGGGTTGTCTTCACGCTTTCTTTTGGGCATATTAGTTTCCGGTGTGTGTGATAGCTTCTTTGTTGTACTTGGTCAATCGGCTCGAAGTCAAATCGCATTCGACAATCGACGACGGGGCGAGGCCTCGCAAAAATAACCGATACCCCGCTACAAGATTTTTTAGCGGGCCAGAAGGCTTAGCTTGCGCACGGGGTCCTGCACCGCCCCACGATAACCTTCCGCGCATAGCATGGGGCGCATAGACGCACCCGTCGACGCGTAAAGTGGATTTGGGGAAGGACGCGCCTCCGGCCCATACCATCTTTGTTCTCCAACCTCGTTGGGGGAAGCGATTGGGAGGGGCACAGTGCATCGCATCGCATCCAGCCAGCGACGGGCATCACCACACCAGCACATGCAACATCCGCCATGCGTCCAAGGAAACACATTGCTCCATATCACCAGCACCTATTGACTCGACCGTGCCGTTCGCACGCGACGACCTGATACGACCCCCCGAGCTGCGTAACCCCTCGACGATTTGTTTCCTTTTGACGAATACCCATTGCGAAAACTTGCTCACCAATTGACCTGCCGCCCCCGCCTCAATCCCGTCGCAACCGCAGCCGCCCTTACACGATGGCATCCTCGGCGCGGGCAATACAATACACAATCCCCTCACGGGAAGACTTTAACAAGCTATCCGACGAGCAGAAAACGCGCGTAGGGGAAGCCGTAGGTCAAACCCCCTTGTCTACCTACACCACCAGCTAACCACCCCTCTGCGCGGCCCTACAGTTCGAACTCTTCGACTCTAACAAAGACGGGCTACTCACCTACGAGGAATTCCGCTTCGTGCTGCGCGCCCTCGGTTTCGAGCTGCCCAAGCCGCAGACGTATGACCTGCTCGTGCGCCACGGCCAGAAACCCGCCAGCTGGCCGCTCGACCAGGAGTGTCCGCCGGTGCACCGGCTCTTCAGCCTTCCCACGACACAGGCCATCGCCGGCTCGCTCATCCGCCAGCGCGACCCCAAGGAGGAGCTGCGCCGCGCCTTTCGCCTGTTCGACATCGACGGCAAGGGCATGATCACGCAGGAGGACCTGAGGAGGGTGAGCAAGCAGGTGGGCAACAACATACCGGATGCCGACATTGCTGCCATGGTCGAGGAGTTTGACGCGTCGGGCAAGGGCGGGGTAGATGAGGATGAGTTTTTGAGGTTGATGATGTCGAAGAAGTAGAGAGAGTTTTTGATACCCGATTAATTGGTTGGACGAGATAGAAAAGGAGGGCCGGCTTGTATTTTCTTGTGCCTTTGGATCAGAGCTGATGAGGGTACTAGGAAAATGAAGCCCGTTGAACCTTTTCAGCAGGCGCGGGCAAGGTCCTTTTTTTTTTTTTTCTTTTTTTTTTTTTTGGTATCTCATATGGTTGCGCCAGCAGGATCAGTGTCTGGTGAGATTTTGACGTTTTGTTCACACATCGGATGAATAAGAAGAGCGCCCTATCCACTGTTATACTCATACCATTACAACCAGTTTGCTTGTGCAGCGCATTTTTGCATAGGCGGGGTTGTTTGTGGGCGGCTGCTTGCTTTCGAACATCGGCCAGCTTTCCTTTTCAAGACAACGGGGCTCAGTGTTCACATCCTAGCCGCACCGAGCTGCCAATGTGATGCCCGTGCTAGCAGCTAATAGGCGGCGAGAAGAGAGAAAGCATGTCTCAGGATGCAAAAGATGATGTGCGCAGAGGCCCGCAGCCCCTCGCAACACCAATCCCTTGCATTGCCTCCTCGGCGTCCCCTCTGCTTCATCCCGCTTCTTTGCTCGCAGACCCACTACGCGGCAGCACTGCTCAAATCTCGCCATTCAACACGAGAAATTCTTACTTCCGTCTCCGTCCAAGCCCGCCGCGCCCGCGTCGCTCCCACCCCCTGACCAACAACAACAACACCAACAACACCAATAATAACAATCGCGAGACCCAATTCACTTCGAAACCCCAAGCCAGAAAAATGGCCAAACCTGCTCCCCAGGACGACCGCTTCATCAAGCAGGTCCTCGAGGCCCGGAACCAGCACCTCCAGAAAGAGAACCGCCGTCTGCAGAGCGTCCTTAAGGAGGCCAACGCTCGCATCGCCGCCCTGGAGCGCCGGGCTAAGAACCCGGCACCCGCGAACGGCGAAGCGGCCAAGCCCCCGCAAAACGGCGCCCCGAAGGAGCAGCCTGATGAGAACAAGGCGTTCGTGAAACTCGAGGAGAGGCTTGAGGGCATGGCGGCCCAGACGGCAAAGATCAACGCTCTGATGGAGCGCGCGGCCAGGGTCCTGGGCCAGCCGGCGAAGAACGGCCCGTCTAGCGAGGGCAAGCAAGGCCGGAAGGAGAGGCCGGCTGCGTGAAGGAATTCACACAGCGATGGTCCGGGGGTGGGCGGGGCTCCCAGCCACCTCTAGAAGAAGGCTTTCGGCAAGGGAGCGTGTTTTTTCTCACGTCATACAGTGCGGTATGCAGTGCCGTAAGTCTCACATGCTGGTAGCAAGTCAATGATGACTAACCATTGATCGCGAACAGGAAGCTAGCTAGGCCGGACTCTAAGGAACAAAAAGACTAAAACCAGAAGACAAAAAGTTGAGCTCAGGTAGATTGGCAAAACACAACTCCTTCAAAGGTCTTTTTTTCAGGCCTTTTACAAAATCCAAAAACCTTCCTGATGGTAGACTAGAAAATTCTCCGGCACTTTTAGAGCAGACGGGTATCCACCAAATAGCATGCTTGCCAACTGCAAACAAAAAAATGTTCATGGCGGTTTCATCTTCTACGCTGCCCGACCATCCCAGTTGTCAGCCGGCGTTTAGTTCCCTCTGGAAGTTCAAAACTTGGGGAAAAACTTTGGCGTATCCCTTTTCCACTCCTGATAGTCCTTGCGATCCCCATACTTCTTGTCATACTTCTTCTCACTCAACGGCACACCACTGACCTTGAGCAGCAAGAACGTGACAAACGCGGGACTGACATAGCACAGTGCCAAAGCCGCTTTTGGGCTCAACCCCAATGCTGCCTGCACAGGACGGGAAAGGAGGATACCGACCGAGGTTGTCGCGATGCCCGTCCAGAGGGTCGACTCTCCAAAGTAATTCGGATGACGGCTGTCGCATGTTAGCCACTCCCCCACACTACACGCAAAAAAATGGAGCGAAAACGCACCTCTTCGCCCACAAGCCGCTCGAAAGGAACACCTCATCATGCACCTTCTCCTTCTTCTCCCTCACCCATTTAGCCTTCTGCCGATCCGCCACCACCTCGAACGCAAGACCCCCAACATACAGCCCAAACCCCACAACATCCGTGAGTCTCAGCGCAGCCCCGCCAAACGCCGCCGCCGGCACCGCGTTGATGGCAACGACGGGCATGAGACACAGCGAGACCCAAGTAGCCTGAGCTGCGAAGGCACCGGCGAACCGGGGCACCGACGTCTTGATATCGTCGAAGCGCGAGTCCTTGCCCTCCTGCAGCACGCGCTGGAAGAGGTACGTGCCCACTTTTGGCTTTGTCAATACAGATGATGGGCAGTGAGGGGAGGGAGGGGGAAGACTCACAGCGCGTTGCCCAGATACTCACCGCCCCGCTGAGCACGACCTGGCGCCAGTTTAAGGCGGACGCGCCAGTCATGGTGCCCGCGAGGAACGGCGAGAGGAGGCTCGGGAGCGGGGAGCCGGAGGGGGTGAGGCCGCCATGGCGGGCGCGCAGGGCTGGGAGGTATAGGCTCAGGGCGGTGACGGCTAGGTAGGTTAGCGACCCGGAGAAGTCGTAGAAGCGGTCGGACTGGCAGGCGATGGACGGGATCGCAAAGGCTGTTTGGATTGCGAAGGCGGCCGACACGCTGGGGACTAGGGTCTGTAGGAGGGAACTTTTGAAGTTGGTGAGGTGGAGGAGGCTTTGGAGGAGAGTCATGGTGTTCTTGCTATTGCCAGCAGTCAAAATCTGTTCAGTTGTACTTTCCAGCGGCCGAATGTTGGCGGTTGCGAAACATGCAACGGTTGGAAGAATTAGGCGGAAGCCAAATGGGAAGAGCCCGAGGACCGCAATGTAGCTGCCTACCAGGTATGAGGTTCCTTCTTTCAGTTGTTGTGTTATGTGGCGGGTGTTGACATGGCAAGTGGCTTGACTGAGAAAGAGCCGCTTGTACCATGCAACCAAATGTGTTTGCAACACGCAAACTAAATCGCTAGTAGCTAGAAAAAAAAAAAAAGGAATGTGAGAAGCGAAGACGGGAAGTTATGTGGGTGGGATAAGCATAGTTTTAGAGGTGGGCGAATGGTGACGACATAAAATGTTGCTGCTTTCAATCGACGAGCCACGATCCCGGACCAGCCCTTTGTTGGCTTGGATCGAACCTTGTTTCGTCCCGTCCCGCGCAGAACTTTAGCATCCGAGTCGGACACCGAGGGTCCGGGAGCCCTGACGCCCGCCCCAAATACTAGTTGCTGGACCTGTAACTCTTCAATCCCAATATCTCGACCCACCGGGCAATTTCCATATGTCAAATGCATACGTCAATTGTATATGTTAATTATATGTCCTTAGAAGGTATTTCCAACTCACCGTCTATAAACCAAAACGGCAACTCGCCGTACCTTACCCATCAAACCGACAGAGCTAGCCCCTTGATCTCGCTTTAACCACAACAGGCAGGCCGCCCTCCATGGGCAGGGTTAGCGAACTTTTGCTGACCCTGTCCTTCTCGTCCTCGGGGATAAAGTCAAACATGCACGCCATAGTGGGTATCACCTGCACGGCAATAGCTTCGGCCATCTTCTTGCCTAGGCAGGTTCTCGTTCCGCCGTAAAAGACGGGGAACTCGGTAGCACTTCTGGAGACCAGCTTGCCGTTTTCTAGAAATCTTTCTGGCCTGAAATCGTCAGCGTCCTCGCCCCAAGTGACCCTAGAACGCTGCATGGCCCAGATGCACCACACGAGGACCGAGTCTTTGGGCAGGACGGTCCCGTCGGGGAGCGTCGCATCTTGCATGCATTGTCTTATCTCGAACGGGATGGGTGGAAAGAGTCGCAGGGCCTCGTAGAACACGGCCATCGTGTATGGCATGGAGACGGAGGTGAAAACGGTTGGATCAAAGTCTTCTTGCATCGGTGGAAGGTCTTTTCCTTCGAATAATTTCTGGACCTCCTGGCGGACCTTGGCTGCCACATAACGATGTTTCATCAATAGGTAAAATGTCCAAGTCAGAGCCTGCCCGGTCGTGTCCCTACCGGCGGAGAGGTAGGTGAGTGCGGCATCGGCGACGATCTCTTGGTCTCCGATGGCGTCGAGGAGAGACTGGATGAGGCTGCCTGAGATTTGGTCGAGCTTGCTCTCCCCGTCAGCAGTGTCCCCGTTTTCCCGGGCTTTTTGGTCTTTGCGGTCCTTGACTGCGCTTGCCACAATGCCTCTGCCAAATTTCTTGACGACCGCGATCGACTTGCGAAGTCTGGAGCCAAAGAATATTTCCGTCACACGCCACAGGGGGTTTTGGAACCGCTCAGCGGTCCCCCCCGAAGCATAGTCAAATGACTTGGAGAACTCATCATCGGCATGCATCTCCATCTTGGAGGCAATTAGTACACAACGTCGAAAACCAGGGAAACGTGCAAACTTGCATTGTACGCCATCTTGCCCATCAATTGGGTGGTGATCTCGTGAAAGACGTACTGCAGGTCAACAGCATCCTCGCCTACCCGTGACTTGAGGTCATTGACGCTTTTGAGCAGATATTGCGGGAGGGCAACCTCGGTAAGCACGCGGAGGTTGGCCGTGTTGAGAAAACTCAAGCCAGCCTTCCTCTGCACTTTCCAGAACTCGCCGTCGGCATTAATAATGCCGTTGCCAAAAAGATCCCACGAGCGGCCCTTGACAAACATGCCCTTGGTGAAGATGCCCTCATGCTTGAAGACAAACTCGAGATTGCGCGGGTCGTGGATGATGACGCCCGGGGGCAGAGTCGGGACGGAGATGGCGACGGTTTCGTAGCCAAACTGGCGCTGACACTTGTCGAACCAGGCAAACAGCTTCCAGCGATCCTGAAGGAAGATGAGGCCATTGCCGACCAGGGGCCATGTGCTTGGCGGGTTTCTGGACGAGTCAGCCAGCGACTTCGCCAAGACGTTCACCGCGCCTCTTACCTCAGTGGTTTGCCATCCCGCCGAATGACCTTGTTCCAGCTCGAGAATGCGTTGAGCAACAATGCAATTGCGATGGCGCCCACGGCGTACAGCGCTACCTTTTCCATCTTATAGGCGGTGCAGTCCATGGGGGGTAAATATGCAGGTCGTTACAGCGACAGGGAAACCCCGTCACGAGAGAAGGGCGATCATGCGCAGCTTCTTCAAGTTGTGTGTAATTGCGTGATAATGTCGATGTGGTTTCTGCAAAGAAGACAATTGAGTGTTGACGTAGAGACACAGATTAGCATCACCACTCAGGTCGCATCTGCTGGCAGCCGATCAATGGGTTAGACGAAATGGTCTGATGCCCGAGCTGTCGGTTCCGGAACAAAGGTGACGGCACCCATGTCAGTTCCGCAACACTCAAAATCTCCGAGTGCCCCTGCGCTTAGTTAGTTACTTTACCCCTTTGCGGTTGTGGCTTATGCCAAAAATGGGATGCCAAGGCCAGCCACAAGTGAACAACCCGTTCCTGCATCCTGGCATCAACCCTCCAGACCACAACAATTGTGCCCCAAATTCGAACCCACCGACCGTCATCTCATAACGTTATACTCGCGAAGCCATCAGAAAGCAGCAGTATCAGTGAGGGGCGAGGAAACCCCAAACAGGAATTAGCAAATAAGGATTGTTGCTCTTGCTCACGGCTCACGAGGATATTTCTCGTGCAACGTGATACGAAAACCGCCTGCAGTGTATCGATTGGGTAGCTGAGCCGCAACAGACGGCAATCCAAAAGACACATCCCTAAGCGAATATTGTTCAGATCTCTCTGGTTATTTGTTACAAACTATTCCAAACCCCTCCCCCCCCCTTTTAGCGCCTCCTCTACTTTCACGACGTCAGTTGAGGCTCCCACTCAACGGCTAAGATGGCGCCTCTTATCCCGCGGATGCACCTGTTCGAGATTGACGACCAGACCTGGTGCGCTCACCCCTGAATCCCCTCACCACAGCATAGCTAACACCGCCAGGTTTCCCTCTTTCCTCCGGGCCCGTGTCCAAGCCGCCCTGACCATAGCCTGGACAACTCACGTATGTCCAAGCCCTTAACACCCACAGGAACATCCTGAGATTAACAATTCCCTCCAGGTCCCCTTCATCCAAAAGTCCTCCCCCGCCCACCTCGTCGCCCACATCCTCTCCACCAACCTCGCCACCACGGTGCGCGACTATGTTTTCATCGACTTCTGCGCCGGCGGCGGCGGGCCCACGCCATCGATCGAGAAAGCTCTGAACCAGACTATCTCCACCGGCCCGCCGCCCGTGGCGACCATTGTGAACGGCACAGGCTGCGGCCCGCCGCCCGCGCACAGCGACAGCAGCTACGCAGCCGTGGCTACGGCCCCCCCGCCCCCCGCGCAGCCGGTGCGCTTCGTGCTGACGGACCTGCACCCGCACGTGGACGCGTGGAAGCGGGCAGCGTCGCAGAGTGCGAACCTCAGCTTCATCAGGACCTCAGTCGACGCGGCTGACGCGCCTGCGGACCTGGTGGGGCAGTACAAGGCCGAGGGCAAGAAGGTGTTCCGGCTGTTCAACCTAGCGTTCCACCACTTCGACGACCCGCTGGCGCGCGCGATCCTACGCAACACAGTCGAGACGAGCGACGGCTTCGGCATCTTCGAGCTGCAGGAGCGGTCCTTCCTCGGCGGCTTCCTCACCTGCGCCCTCTTCGGCCTCGGCATCTTCGTCGCCGCGCCCTACTACGCCTTCCTCTGGCAGTCCCCCACCACTCTCGTCTTCACCTACCTAATTCCCATCCTGCCCTTCGTCCTCGTCTTTGACGGCTGGATGTCGGCCCTGCGAACGCGCACGCCCGACGAGGTTGAGGCGCTGCTGCGGAACTGCGGTGCCGAGGGAGGGGAGGACGAGATTGCGCGGTGGGAGGTGCGGAGCGGCAAAGACGTCTTCATGTGGCCGTTTGGGCGCTTGAACTGGATTGTGTGCGTCCGGAAGGGGGAGAGGTGAGCATTTTGATAAAGTTGGTTGTTGGGTGAAGGGAGGGTGCTTGGAAGAACTTAAAAGCAGGTCGTTTGGTCCCGTCGAGTCATACGTCACACCTACCATCCGTTTATTTACACATTTGTCCTCCATTCCACAACCACTCTTCTATCTTGGATAAGCAGAACTTACGAAAGGCATGTAAGCGGCGTAGTTTTGTAAATCCGAATAACCATCATCCTCGAGACCTCAACAATGACAACACAAAAACAAAAGTAGTACATGTACTCTTGCATTTCGCAACTATCAGCTCTCGTAATTAAACATCTCATCCATAGGGTTAGCTCGCTTGGCGGCTCCCCATCTCGTGGGTTGTCATCCCATCCATCCTCCAGCTCCATTTTACTTCGTTACTTGTCATGCAATGACAATGCAACCGACATCCGATCGGATCCTATACTAGATTCGCCAACTTTATTCTGCCCTCTAACAATAAAAAGGCGTTGACGTTTCTGCGCGCCCATGCGCGTGATGAACAGAGAAAAAAAGAAACCGCATGGGTTATATGCAGCAAAATGCGAAACATAAGAAGAAAACAGGCGCCGGGATTCTATGCATGTTATCGTTCCTGCACACTCGCTCGTCGTACGGGAAAGCAGTCAAAAGAAGACGAGGGAATCTCTATGTGTCGATGACGGACAAGAAAAGAGGCCCTTCTCGGCTTTATACCACGGGGCCGGCCTTGACGACGTCCTCGGTAGCCTCGTCGGCGTACTTTGCGAAGTTCTTGATGAAGAGGCTGCCGAGCTTGGTAACCTCCTTGTCGAAGCTGTCATTGCCAGCAGTCCACGCCTTCTTGGGGTTGAGAAGCTCCGAGGGCACACCGGGGCAGCTGGTGGGGACCTGGAGGTTGAAAACCTCGTAGTTCTCGTACCCGGACCTGGCCAGCTCGCCGTTGTGGATGGCATCCAGGATCGCGCGCGTGTACTTGAGGGGGCAACGCTTGCCGCCCTGGGAGAAACCGGCACCGACCCAGCCGGTGTTAAGGAGCCAGGCATTGGCGCCATGGGCCTCGATCTTCTCGGCGAGCATCTTGGCGTAGCGCATAGGGTGCAGGGCGAGGAAGGGCTGAGCGAAGCAAGACGAGAAGGTCGCCTGGGGCTCAAGAATGCCGTCCTCGGTACCAGCCATCTTGGAGGTATAACCACTTATGAAGTGGAACATAGTCTGGGCGCTGTTGAGCTTGGAGATGGGTGGCAGGACACCTCTCGCATCGCAAGTGAGCAGGATGATGTTGGAAGGGTGGTTGGGCGACAGGCAAGGAATCTTAGCGTTGCTGATGTACTCGATCGGGTATGCGCAACGAGTGTTCTCGGTAAGGGTGCTGTCATCGTAGTCGACAATGCGGGTGTCGGGGTCGAAGACAACGTTCTCCAAGACGGAGCCGTAGCGGATGGCACCGAAAATATCGGGCTCCTTCTCGGCCGAGAGACCAATGGTCTTGGCGTAGCAGCCACCCTCGATATTGAACACACCACGGTCGCTCCAGCAGTGCTCGTCATCACCGATGAGGGCGCGGTTGGGGTCAGCCGACAGAGTAGTCTTGCCAGTGCCAGACAGGCCGAAGAAGAGGGTGACATCGCCATTCTTGCCCTCGTTGGCAGACGAGTGAAGGGTGAGGATGTTGTGCTTGACAGGGCCCTCGTAGAACATGACGGTAAAGATACCCTTCTTCATCTCGCCGGCGTATTCGGTGCCGAGGATGACCATCTCCTTCTCGGCGAAGTTGATGGCAACGGAGGTACCGGAGGTCATGCTCTCGGTGTAACGGTTAGCAGGAAACGAGCCGGCGTTGTAGATTGTGTAGTCGGGGTGGAAGTGCTCAAGCTCCTCGCGCGATGGGCGGATCAACATGTTGCGCATGAAGAGAGCATGGTAGGCGCGGGCGCACACGACGCGCACGCGGATGCGGTACTTCTCATCCCAGCCAGCATAGCCGTCAACGACGTAGATACGATTCCTGGTGTTGAGGTAGTCGATAGCACGCTCACGGTTGATTTTCCAAACCTAAGGGAGCACATGTGGTTAGCAGGGGGTCTGGCTGTTGAGCAAACGTTCAAAGGCGTTGAGAAGCAGGGGGTCCACGTGACGGTGTCTCTCTGGTGCTTGGCGCTTGGCGCAGGGTGCTCTGTCGGCTCTCGGCTGTGGGGTGCATGTCATGGGACGAGGGGCTGCAGCTGATGACGAAAGCGACAGGGGGAAAAAAGCTACGGGGAGAAACACAATTCAACAATGACGATGCATGCCATCAGCGCAGCAGCAGTTGCACGCCTCCGGCCACTCCAAAAGGTTGCGCAAGATGTGCACTGCCGAAGCCATGACATAGCCGAGGGGATTGGACCCAAACCATATTCAGCTCGCAGCGACAAAGCGTGATAAACACGGATTCAGAGGGGCTCGTGACCCTGCGCAACGCTCGGCGACGCCTCGGCACTAGCCACAGTATGACAAGGCGGGTGAGAACGATCGAGAAGTAGAAAACTACACAGAGGGAAAGAATTGCAGAAGATAAAATGACAGGGTCTTACTTCGGGAGTCATGGGCTTGTTGACAGGGCCCCACCTAGCAAAAAAGTATCGTTAGCAGCGTTTCACAAGATGTCAATCGGTCCCAAGAGCATGCGAGGGGTAGGGCTATGCGGTGCAACATACCAAATGTCCTTTTCGGACGTTTCCTCCTTGACGATGCGCTTGTCAAGCGGCGACCGCCCAGTCTTCTTGCCAGAGTAGGCATTCAGGGCGCCGCTGGATGTGATGGCAGTGCCAGTCTCGTACACCTATTACACTCGTTAGCTCTTGTCACCGAGTGTCTGGGACGGCGGTTTCGTACCAATGCATCTTCGTAGAGAGCGGCGACGGAAGGGTTGGGAATCTGTGGACGCCAGTGGTTAGTTTGGGCAAAGCCAATTGCGTGTGGTGGTTTGAGCTTACGATAGCAACACGGTCATAGTCGATGTGGGCCTTCTCGTGGAGTTCCTCTTCCAGCTCAGTGTGCTCAACCTGAGGTCTAGGGTGCTTGCCGTCAGCTCTCAATCGTCATGGAAGGTAGTAAGGCCGGGGCGAGAGACAACTCACTGCACACCGCCGGGGTGGAGGCCGGTCTTGTTAACGGTACTGACGAGCACTGGGGACAGGAACGCTATGTTAGCAGGGTGGATCACGACAAGAGGGAAAGATAATTTGGACGGAAGGAGGAGGGGAGTGGAGGGACTTGCTCTTGCGGGCTTGTGAAATATTTCCTGACGTGAGTTGTTGAGATCGGGGTCCCTTTACTGATGGATCGGTGTAGGGAGAAGCGGTTCTGGCAACGGGGTCCTTCATCGTTCTTATGGTTCTTCGAAAGCGGCTGTGGTTGCGGTGCTGGGTGCCGTCGGCTAGGTTTGGGCTGGTTGCAAGCAGGGGATGCGGGAGCAAAGACGCGAAAGAGGGTGCGGGTGAGCTGGGGGCGCGAGTGATCCACTTGATGCAGGGTAGACAGTTGATGCAGATGGGGAACGCAGGCCGTGTAGCGCAGATAAGGAAGACCAGTCCTTGCATGCCCCGAGGCCGAGGAAAGACGGTATATAAAGACGTGGGGCCTTGTAGAGCAGGCCCAATGACGTGCGACGACAGCATTCCACTCTGGCCAACTCTGGCCAGCTCTGACCAACTCTGGCGATTCAACTGATCCAGCCCGGAACTGAGCGGTACAGCGCCGGGTCTCGAACGGGTGCAAAAGGGCGTTGGCGGGCGCTGTGTCGGGCACGCACTGATTGGGCGGCTGGCCACGAAATGTTTCCGGAGCAATGGGGTGTAAACCCCTGTCACTTTCGGGACTGGCCTCGACGATGCATCCCTTGGACGTGTTTCATAGGCTGAGAGCAAGTGAGCCGGTGAGGCAAAGTGACGATATTGTCGTGCTGGATGTGTATCCAAGATTGAAGAGCCTGTGCTTCCGGTGCTAGATTCTCATGTGCTTGACGCCAATTCGTGTTGCGCGGCAATCGTTGGAGAGGAAGGAGCCGGTCCCATCGCCCGGTGTGCCCTTCCGCCGTCCCCCGTCCCCCGTTTCCCGTTTTCCGCCTCAGCAGCAACGAGCCACGAGCAGCAAGCAGCCGCACCAGCTCAAAGCACAGTCAGCCACGGATACAAAGCAGTCGCCGAAACTCGGCCATGTCACAATTGTGTGCCCGACCCTGCTTTGATGGCATTGTTTATTGCCGCTGCCGTTGCCGTTACGATCCAATGCCTCTCGGCAAGTTGGTCGCGATCCTCGGCACAGGCTCAGCTCAGCACTCGTGGACTTGTACGAGGAAAGCTACCTATGCTCAGGGGTACCATGCCTCGGAGGTCACTAGGAGAGGCTGAGTTTGTCGCAAAGCGTGGCACATGACGGCCCTGTAAAAGCCATTATGGCACGCCATCATCGCCCTCACTCGTCTAGCGCTGGGCATCGACTTGACTCAGAAAAAGGAGCTTGCTGTGAACGGTGCGGTTTACGCAGAACAGGGCTGATGAGGAGCACACGATGCCATTTGGGCCCGTCTCAATTGGGCAATGCTGTAGCGGCTGTCCTGCAGCCCCCGAGTGGGACTGGACGCCTCCCGGGCTCCATCTCTCCAGACTCGTCTGGAGCCCAGTCGGCTTTCTTACTCGCCATACAGCCAAGCCAGCAAATTCAAACGGGACAACCGTGATAGAACCTGGGGCGCGGGATTGCCCATCTCTTGGCAACCTGAATCTCCCGGCTTCTTTGCCCTAGACCTCCAGGAAGAATCACGAAGGAGAAAGCTCTACCCCGCATTCAGCGTAGAGGGAAATCTCTCCCCGGCGGATGACAGGGCTCAGATCACTGCTATCAAGCGCGATCGTGGTCAACAAAACGTGGCGTTGGAGGAAATGTGGACAGGTCTATGTCCTGCGTCGGCAACCCGACATGTACAAAAAGAAATACAGGAAAAAATGAACACGCCTGCGTGTTGTCACCCGCTGGTGAGACAGCGAATGGAAGAAGCGAGAGAATCTGAAGGCGTAGATCGACGTCAGGGATCGCCCGTGCTGCAATTACATTGCAATCAACAGTGAAAAGGTGAAGTCTCGATTGAATGCCGCCCCGCGATGGCTGCCCCTCCAGCCCCTCCAAGCACAGCCTGAAACCCACCTCCGCAAACAGTGTGTGTGCCCCACTAGATGGCAAGCACGGTCACCGAATGCCACACCGTTTGCCGACCCCATTCCGTCATCAGACGTTCCGAGATTACCCGAACCCCTAGGGGCGATATGCACAATCTGTTGTTGCAGGGTGGTATATGTGCGCGCTCAGCGAGATTGAACAGGACAGGGTGAGGTGACAATGAGAAGCGGCGGCGTGCTGGATCCGGAAGGACGCCAGAAAGGAGTAAAGGCAGCAGACACTGTGCAGAGAGGAAAGAGAATTCGACTACAGGCTCGGCAATGTTAGAGCGTGACCTGGTCCTTGCGGTGTGTAAGCGTGGGTCTTTACGTAACCCAGCACCAACGTGACCTATAAGCGCTGAAATAGTGGCTGTTTGGGCATGTGACTTTCACACGTTCCTGCTGAATTTTCACGGGTTTTAGGCGCTCTTGCCCTGAAGATGGCAAATCACACTGTCACTAGCTGACAAGAGGTAGCAACAGAATGGAACTGTGGCAGTCACGAGAACGAAGTTCGGGAGTAAAGAGCGGTAAGGCGAATTGGCCAAGGTAATCTTACTAAATCTTGTGTGATTTTTGGTCCTCTAGTCTAGTCCTCCATGTCCTCGAGCTGATGAAGCTGCTAGCAATATTGGCACCAGCCATGGAAGCGGCTAAACGACCTGTCGCAAACCACGAGAATACTGCTGCCACCCGACGTCAGGACTCCCGTCGTTCACTTATCGTGCCGCCTGGATTGGAGCCGAGAATTCGCCAAGAGCTGCCACTGGATGCAAACAATGCAGGCCAAGCTGCCGTCTGCCTCACACGAGAAGAGGCTCCAGGCTCCATCTCCATCTTGATGTCCATGTCTTCATTGTGCATGCTCCATCCAGCTGGATCCATACGAGCTGCGCTGGCGCTAACGGGAGCCCAAAGACCACAACGCCCAACAGTGTCAACCTAGAAAAACGACACTCTTGGCGATGCCTGCCGCTACCGACTAGAATAAGCCAAGAGCCAAGAGCGGAAGCTGGGGTTGGAAGTCCCCCCGCGTATCGTCCCTGCATGGCAAGCCTAGAATCCGCCGTGGACTTATTCTGGTGCTTCACGGTTCCGGTTTCTCCCATGGTCTGACATCAATCCAGGCACACTTGAGACACCCTAGCGGCGACGCAAAATCTCGATACCCCCCTACTGCGTAGTAGGCTCTGCCCGTTGAACCGGCTCGGACCCGGCGACCCAATTTTTCCCACATCTGCCGTTCCCCCGACATCCGCCGACTCGGGACATCATGGAGCCCCCGTGCGTCCAGCTTCCCCAAGTCGGCCATACTCGGGGTTCGTATCGCATCTCAGATCTGATCTACGAGGCCTCCCGTCTCGACACTAGCCCTTTCGGACTGCCGACTCTTGAGGTAGCATGCGATGTGGCATCTCGAGATCCCGACTTTTCCGTCCCCGTATTCTCCAGCCTGCCCCCTTATTCCCATATAAAGTCGGGAGATCGGATGCCAAATTCGTCCACACGCATTGGCCAGTCACAGTCATTGGCCGCTGGATCACATTTTTCACATGAATCTCACAATCCCATCACGCCCCAAGGCGGGAGAACCCGCGAAGCTAACCAATTGAATCAAGCACCCACAGTTGCGTGCAGTACCCGTTAGACCCTTTGGGGTGAAACGCTTATCACTCACCGCACTAGCCTCTCAAGTTTTCGCTGTCCCGGCGGACATGTATACCCACTACCGATCGTCAATCGCTGCATCCCCCATCTCGACACCCCATTGTCGAATATTAGTCGGGATGCAGTCACTGTCATACTAGCCACTTGTTCTTGGTTTCAGTTTCTTGATCGGCCTAGGTGCATGCTCACTCTCGATCTCTGTGCTTCCATGATTCCCATCTCACCCCCCGACCGGCTTCGGGAATCCCCAAGTTCCCTCTTGTCTATTGTGATTGGCGAGAGTAGCGGACTAGCCGCCAAGTGACAAGTGCAGCACTTTTGTAGTGGCCCGATCGACACGGTGCCTGGAATAACCGGATGTTGGGTCTGTATACAGCACTAGTGGTACTGAGCAGTGACGAGTCGGACCGTGCCGGTCTCTTGGGCTGACCTTTGCTGCGAAAACGGGCAGGCTGCGTTACGTGGAAGAGCAAAATTATAGGCGGATAGGGGTCTTCCGGAATCGGCACTGGCACGCGAGCAACAAGAGGTCTGTGATCGGGGTACTATCACACATGATTGAACGTGGCTTCGTAGTCAGGGCGTTGCATTACACTGCCACTTTGTGAGACATGACCATCCCATCCCGTACACGATCAGGTAGGTGTCTATGCGATAAAGTGCGTGGTCCGGAGTAGCGGAAAGGGCCTTTTCCATTGACACATTTTGAGATCCTTTGGCTTCATCCTGTGAGGTCCTGAACTGGTAAAATAATTCATCACTGATCGCGGGCTGTATTCAAGATGCGCACTTACCATTGCCCAAGGCTATGCCGGCATTTGAGCTGAATGGGCTGGTAAGCCTCTGCAGAATTCTTTTTCCCCATTGAGAAGTAATTACCATACCATTGCCCGCGCTCAGGCGGCCTCGCGGTCGTTTTTGTGTGGCCGAAAACCGGATGCTTCTGCTTACACGTAGATCGCCGAATCGCAAGTCACATCTATGTTCACACTGACTATACATCCACAATCTATAGCATACTCACTGCCAGCGAATTTAGAGGAGATCGTATGTCAGGTAGCACATCTGAGATTAAGTACCCCGGATCCAAAGTCTTTAAATTCTTTAAACCATAGGCTAGGGTCCTACTAGGTACCTTGTACTGTCTCCGTGCCACTAGTGACGTTGGAGAAGCGCACCCGACACCTCTTGACATTATTGTGGACGGCAAACGTCAATGCAAAACAATGCGCTGTTTTTCCATTGCCAAATTCCCCAGGTCCGACCCACCTATCTTGGTGATTTGAGCCAGGCCAGCCACTTGGGGTGCGTGGCCCGGGCGAGAGCCGTCTTAGACAGCTGCACCAAGTCGAGGGGAAAGGGGCTAATCCAACGTGGACCTAAGCTCAAAGGGCAGTAATTTTCTTTTAGTTCTCATCAATCGAAACTCCTTGTGATGTAGATGGCTATCACGTTCGGCTGTAATTGGAAAATCATATACCGAAAGGTCACCGGCTCGATTTCGGTAGAGGAGACTCATCCATTTTTTGCTGTTTTGAACCCTTGCTCCACGGTGGACAGTGCTTTAGCCCACCCAATGTCCACTCTCAGATTCTTTTTTCAATTTTTGTGTGTTACGGACCGAGTTTCTTGAACCAATAGGCTGGACTCGGAACTCGTTACATTTAGTCTTTCAGGGTTGAAATTACTAGTGAGCTCATCAAAGGAAGGACTGCCTAGGTCCGATTCCCTCGTGCTCAAATCTGAGCACGAATGGCCCGTCCAGTCTGTATTTGGATGTGAATCATGAGATTTTGACCGAAGACTCAACCCCCAATGCTTCAGGGGTAGCAATATCCGCCCCTTTCCACTCAACTCTATGAGTCACTTTAGAAACCTAATATCTCAGCAATTCGGCAGCCCGATTAGCTCAGCTGGTTAGAGCGTCGTACTAATATATCCCACGATATAATGAGTAATGCGAAGGTCAACAGTTCAATCCTGTTATTGGGCAATTACCCTGTTTCTGGGTGAATTCTTTTTAGCCAACACAATTCTCATCCGTTTCGTGCTGATGAAGTAAAAATGGTGTGTACCTGTCTCTATTTTTGTGTTCTCAAACTATTTTGGTATACAAATACTCCGTTCCGTACCAAAATCCAATTTGTACATGCTGCCTATTTGGGCGGGAAGCTCTCGCTGCCTCCCTCTAGCTCCCTTCCCCGTAAGACTACATGACAGTACAACATGAAAAGCGAGAACGACGTTTACCCGGCTCCGGCTGGCTTTGTGGTGCGGCGTTCTCAGTGGCGGTGTTGGGCGTGCTCGAATGGTCAGCCTCAGTCGCCTCAGGCTCACCATCGTTGATCTCTGTATTGTCCTGTATTTGCGCAGCTGGGGGACTAACCGTCGTTTCCTTCTTCGATGCCGCATCTAAGTTTCGCGAAAGTTGATGTCAGCGCTTCTGAGCTCAAGCTTGTCTTGGGAGTCTAGCTTTGGGAAGTTGACAGCACGTACACTCGTCCACCAGTGAGGTAAAGAGCAATGGCGGAACACCATTTTCTAGCCTGTGGTCCGGATCATCGACGCCCAGGAGGACATCAGCCAAGTTGATTGGGTCGTCCCACACGTGGTAAGTCTTTGAAAACATGCCCTCGTCGGCCCACAAGTCGGCTCTTCCCTCCAACGTGATGGAGCCAAGCGTGAAGGCCATGGCACCCATGAGGCCCTTGAACTTGTAGACGCGGCTGGCATCGATGTCTTCGAGGCCGTAGCCCAGCTGAGAGAGCTTTGCCGTGGAGATCAGCGGCCCGAGCAAGTTTCCTGTGTCGTAGAAGGTGGTGGTTTCCGCAAGTTCGTCTCGCTGGCGGTATTTCAGGTAAATCTGACCCATCCTCTTCTTGACCACGCTCTCGGGCAACGATTCCTTGAGCTCTTCCAGCGTGGCAAACGACTGCATCTCGTACACATCGGGGTGCTGCGCTTTCACCTCTCCCCAGTCGTGCGTGCGCTCATACTCCTGGTATGCATCCTCAATCTCGGTTCTCCGTTTTGTGGGTTGTTGAAAAGACTTGGATGCGGTGGCTTCGGGTTGCGAGAATGTGTGGGCCGCTCTCTGCCTAGCAGCGATCTCTTCCCACTTCTTGAGGTCTTGGCCGTATCTCGACTGCAGGCTCGCCAATTCCCTTTCTAGGACCGACTTCTGCTCAGAGACCGATGCTCGATTCTGGAGCACTTCGCCGAACCTTTTCTGCAAGTTCGCCATTTCCTTCTCCAGGTCCGACTTCTGCCCGGTGGCTGCGTCTCGGCTCCCGAGCTCCTGGTCGTAGCGTTTCTGCAACTCCGACAATTCCCTTTCCTTGCTGAACTTCTGTTCGGTGATCCACTCTCGATCCTTGAAGTCCTGGTCGTATCTTTTCTGCAGGGTTACAATCTCCTCCTCGAGCCTCAGCTTCTGCCTAGTGACCTCTTGCCGGCCTTTGAGCTCTTGGCCGTGGCTTTTCTGCAAAGCCGTCACCCTCTCCTCAAGTTTCAGCTTTTGCCCGTTCACCTCTTTTAACTCTTTGAGTCCTTGGCCGTATCTTTCCTGCAGGGTGGCGATCTCCTCCTCCAGCTTCCGCTTTTGCCCAGTGACCGCTTCTCGCCGCCTAAGCTCTTCGTTGTACTTGTCCTGCAAGAGAGCTATCTTCCTCTCCAGATCCAATTTCTCACCACTGATCCTCTCATATTCCTTCCGGCCTCGGTCGTATTCGTTCTGCAAGGCCGCTATCTTCTTCTCATATTCCTTCTGGCTCAGGTCGTATTCGTTTTGTAAGGACGCTCTATTCTTTTCATATTGCCCCCGCTCTTCTTCGAATCTCCTCAAACTGTCGGTGTGCCGAGTGGTACTCACGTCCTCGTACGCCTTGCGCTCTTGGATGTGGCTGTTCTTCAAGATGGCCAACTCTCTGCCTAATCTCTCCACTTCCTGCCCCTTGACCTTGTTGTCCTCCTTGACTCGTTGATATTCCTCCTTGACTCGCTCATGTATGTCTTTCAAGTCGTCTAGTTCCTTGCCCAACCTCTTTTCCAGCTCCTCCAATCTCTTTCTGGTCGTGATGAGGTCCTCTTCCTTTTGCTTCTCAAGCGCTCCTTGGTATTTCTTTTCCAAGTTTGCTAATTGCCTCTCCAAGTCGATTCTGGCCGCGGAAAGGTCCTCTTCTTTTTGCTTCTCAAGCACCCATTGGTGCTTCTCGTCCAGGCTTGCCAATTGCCTCTCCAACTCGCTTTTGGCTGCGCTCAGATCCTCCTCCTTCTGCTTCTCCAGGATCCGTTGGTACTTCTCTTTCAAGCTGGCCGATTGCCTCTCCAAGTGGTTCCTGGCCGCTCCGCTCTCCTGGTTGAGCCTCTGGTACAAACTGGCCACCTCTTGCATGGCAGCCCTGTGACCCGCCCTGGTGCGCCTGATGATTTCCCACTGCGTGTGAACCTCCTCTTGCCTGATCATGTCGAGCGTTCCGACCTCGCGGACGATGTCTTGGCGCACCACATCAAATTCACCGTCCTCCAGCAGCGCGGCTAGCGAGACGATGCGGCCGAGCACCTGGGCCTCGAGAATGCGCAGCAACGCGTGGTCGTCGACGTGGACGTCTCCGTAGGCCGACTGGAGGTGGTAGGTCACAATGGACAGGGCGTAGTCCTTGGCGTTCTCGTCCTCGGGGTGGAGGTGGCCGAAGGGCATGGCGCCCATGCGGACCAGGTAGGCCACGTCGGACCCAGCGTTGGGGAGTCTCGGCACCCGGTCGGGGAAGATGAGGGCGAGGCTGTCCCATTTGAAGTCCAGGGATGGGTTTTCGTAGCGCTGTCCGCCGAGGATGTTGGAGTCGTAGTCGCACATGAGGATGGCGCCCACGAGGTCTTTGCCCTCGAACCCGGCCGCTCCGGGCATCAGGAGCTGGCTGGGAACCTCCCTGACCTCGCCCGTCTCGGTGAAGGCCGAGGCCTCGATCAGATGCACACACCGCGAGGCATCGTACATTAGGGCGGCCTCGTCGAAGGCGCTCTCGCTGCTGCCATCGTTTGTTGCTGTAGTGTCGGATGCGTCAGGTTTATTTCCAGCAAGAGTACATGTGTGTTTTCACTTACGGTATTTCCATTCAGAGGGGGTATCAGGGTCCCTGCCAGTACATGTCCTGATAAACGACCTTATTTGGTCGCGGTCATCGCCGAGAACGACAATGTAGGCATCGACCATCTGATTGGCGTTGGCCATTTCATCTGCTTGGCGCATGCGCAGTACCAGTACCCTATACCTGAATTGAAGCAGAAAGATGGGCCAAACTATGGAAATCGGCAAGTTGTGGATGTTGAAGAACGAGCAGACGTGCCGTGGAAGGAACGACCCAACATTACCTGTCCGCCACATAACATTGAATGGCCGTCGTTTTGTGAATGCAAAAAGGGCTGCAGCTGTCTTAGCCAAGGAAGCTATTTATCAGCCAACGACAGCGGCGGCCAGCGAGACTGGCCAGCAAGCCGCATGGGTCATTCTGCAACGCGTGGCAAATCACAGCCTACTAGCCCGGCGTCGACCATTGTTGCCAGCGAATGTTGGCCTGACACGTCGGGGGCCTGACTTGCCCCAGAATTTTGGAGTCGGCGCACTCCAACAGCACACTTGTCTTGGAAGTGATCAGTACGGGCCTGAATTGGCAGTCCCGATTGGGCTCGGGCGCGTCTGCTCCTGCCCAATAATTCGTGTCGAAGTGACATGCTTGCAGGTGCGGGGAGAGGGGGCTGGGAATTGCATGCGACTGGATACTGAAGCTGACTTGACATCTATGGATTGATGATGGTGGATTCGTGCGTAGCCCCAAAACGGGCTGCAACCGCCTGGCGTAAGATGGCCCGGGGGTGTGAGTACACGTGTAAGCCTTCTCTTCACTCCGTTCGAGCCCAATGTCGACTTGGACTCGTGTCAAACTGCACGCAAGATACTATCATGCTGATTTCTTATTCCATTCACCAGCACATAATTGAATTGCCTTTGGCTTTGTCTCTACCTCGAGCAGAGATAGGCGAGCCCCAGGTGGAGGCTGACATGCACTGCTATGACAGAATCGCCAAATTCATGGCAGCCAAACCAGAGAACGCCGTATTCAAGAAATTTCGGGAACTCTATACTGAGAACCTACCCTATCTCTAAGCCGAAATCGTACATATCCCAGCGGAACTCACGGCAGCCAGAGAGGCCGACAAGGCAAAAGGACCTTCGCAGTGCGACTGCCCTCGAAATTGGGCCAGCCCTCAGGCCTCGGCATCAGGCAGCACAAAGACAGGCGAAAATGCTGACTATGACGGATACAACTGCGCAAGATCCTGGACCTTCGCGCGAGCTTGGATCATTACTGTAGGTTTTTCTTCCTGGGTGCTTCTAGTAAAGGCCCTGACTGGCTGTATTTCTAAATGAGTCACTGTTGCGATTTGGGAAAGTGTCAAAAATGTCACATTTTCCTTCCTTTGGAATACTACTATTCCATAGGTAATAATGACTTGGCGATCTAGGGGTAGGGGCTTAGATTGCGAGGCACGTATCGGAAACAATCCCGTGCAGACGGTACCCACCCAAAACCACCCATCCTCCTTGACTGTTAACGATAACAACTGCCTGCGCTCTGCCGACTGCTTTGTGTACTCTCAGCGATACTACCACAAGGCTTGTCGTCGTATGCCGGTCATGTTTTCAGCTTGCCTGGCCCTGATGATGTCGGCCACGACGCAAATGATCTTTTTCGCAACTTCGACGTAGGTGACAGGACATTCAACGCATAAAAATGGCCGGGGTTCCTAGGTAGGTAGCCCAGCTTCCACAGTCTCGCGGCAGTGCTCGTTGTGTTTGTCGATGGCGGCAGTTCGAACCAGTAAAGCTGAACGTGTCCCTTTGCTTGCGTCCCGGTTGTCAATGTCTGCCTTCAAAGCCTAGTCTGTTGAAATCCCGGGAGAGCTGAACAAACGTCAAGATCGCCTACCGGGTTATATAGTGGACGTTACATCAAAGTGCGTGGGGGGTGTCGCAGGGGCACAGGACCTTCCGTATACATTAACCGCTGCTCTCTTCTGATTGGATAGGACACACCGAGACGCGGCCGTGATACATTTCCGCCTCACCCTCGCCTTGCGCTTTGGCAATGCCGCAAGGCACACTGTGCAGCCACTGTGCAGGGACAAAACACCAAGTGTCTGATTTACCGTTCCTCCACCACCATCAGCGCGTGGCGTGGTACTGTGGGATACCTCAGAACCAAGCTTCCTTTGATCATGGACAGTGCCTGCCTTGCTTTGATCACGGCCTTAGACGCGGTAGATCAAAGCTGTGCTAAATCTAACGGAATAAGTCCAGGCCGTGTAGTTGTGTGCCTTGCCAGCTTGGCTTAGGCCCCGAATCAAACCGCAGCTACCTCTCTGCCTACTGCCGCCCGCGCAGTCGGTTACTATCCAACAAGGGGGCTTCTGTTGAGGTTCTCGTCCATAAATGAAGCTGTCTTCCCCTGAGGAAAGACGTGACATCTCGTGTAAGACAATCGACTAAGTTACCAGCTTTTCCAACCATTAGTTATCATGGATTACTCAAACTCAACCGCCAACTTACTGCAGCCCTGTAAGGATGGGGACGGCTACGAGTTCCGGCCCCGGTCCCGAGACCAATTGCAGACATTCCTCCAAATCACGTCCCCGTATGACACCTGCCTCTACGTTCGAGACTCGGACTCATTCAGTTGCACGCGCCACATCAACAAGGCTAAGAGACTCAAAGTCCCGGGGCTACTCACCGACCTCTGCTCGACCAAATTCCCGTCCCCTGAGGCTGGGCATCAACTCAAAACCCTATCCACCCATGTCGTCTGTGGTGTGAACTCGGGCGCTCAAGGCTACCACCTGCTTAGTGCTCCCGAGGTTCTAGAGAGATGGCACGACAAGCTTTGGGACGAATACCTCCTTGCTGCTGGACCGGACCGGATCACAAGAGAGGCGTGGGATCGCAAACTCGAGGGTGCTAAGCTGTCACCACCAACATCGCCATCAAAGCCCAACACTGCCGGACCTCGCTCGCCAAGTGCTGCGAACAAGCAAATAACCGCGCCCAGGGAGGAAGAGGATGATAACAACGACAATGACGACGACGACGACGACGACGACGACGACGACGACGACGATGATGATGATCACAGCTCTGTTTACAGCAATCCATTCTCTGAAGAAGAGGGCGAAACTCCCGACACAACCATCAACGCCAACTTTGGCGATAACGGCCTGGAACAACCCAGCTCGCCCGCGGCTTCTCGGCGGTCGTCTATAGGCTCCCCGAAACCCAAGAGAGACAGCAAAGCTCAGCACATCGTACCCAACGTGAGCCAAGTGGTCCTACCGGACAGGTGTTTGGAAACCCCGAAGGGCCGGGCTAGAAGCAGCCACGGAGAGTTGAAAGGCTCGGTCAAGGAAGAAAGCCCCAGCCCCCATCTCCCGCCGCTTCACCTCTGGCTCCTCGAAACCGCCGAGGCAGCCACAGCCTGGGAGGACGATGAACAGCCGCCCCAGGCTACCACTTCCCCCCAAGTCCCCGCCCCCATCCCCGGCCCCGCCCCTATCCCTGGCTTCCGCCGGTACGCCCACCCTGCTGCACCACCCCCCACCCCGAAAGAATCCTTGCAACGCATCATTAAATTCACCGGCTCGGGCTCCCGCAAACCAGGCTTCATCTACGGTTTCACGCGGCCCTCCCACCCCAACGGCATGATCAAGATCGGCTCAGTCTCAACCCCGAAAAAATCCAGCAACGCCCACGACCCGGTCGCGAACCGGCTCGACCAGTGGCAGAAGCAGTGCGGGCACGACGTAACCGAAGTCTTCCGCGCGGCCGTCTCCCCCGACGTGGGGCCGCGGCGCGTCGAGGGGCTCGTGCACCTGACGCTGCGGGCGCGCCGGCGCATCGAGGACCCGCCGTGCGCGCGGTGCGAGGGCCGCAAGCGGGCCGGTCGCAGCGGCGGTGGCCACAACGAGTGGTTCGAGATCGGGGTCGACATGGCTGAGAAGATTGTCAAGGGGTGTGTTGCGTTTGCGGCGAGGCTGCCTTGTGACGAGGTCTCCACGCTCAAGGACGAGGCCGAGGGCATGGTGAAGGCCTTGTTTAGGCGGTCCGAGGGGGATGTGGTCGACGTCATGCTGCGGTTGGCTACCGAGGACACAGGGCCGGAGCGCCGCTCGGTTCTCAAGCTGGGGGCGAAAGAGGGGGTGCTTGTTTCCACCAAAAGTTGGTGATTGTAATGGCTTGAGTTCAAACTATACTAATTAGATCTTTCAAGTTAAGGAACTGCGCTTCATTTTATGTCGGTACCTGAGGTGTTGGGTAGTGTTGAGATACCGCCAATGTGAGAATATCATGATGAAAAAGAAGCGGGCGGTGCGTGTGAATAGATTCACGTATCGTGATGTGGGCAAGACCTCCAACACCCGCAAGCGGGCAAATAGGCCAGCTACCTTGCTGAACCGCGACATTATTCTAATGCCCCCAGCCATGTCTGATCTTGTTGGCAGGATCGGTGCCACTGGGGTCGCCAGTTTCCAATATCTCCGAGGTCTCATCTGTAAGAATTGGTAACTCCTGGGCATATTCAAACGCCTTCTCAACCGCCTTTGTCCCAAGACGGCAATTGCGCTGGATAGTGCGAAGGACCAGTTTCATGGAATTTGCTCCATTGCTCGTGTTTATGGCCTCCTCCACCAAGTGGTCAAGGAGCTCCCAACGACGGCGTCTTGCTGCCATGTCCAAGGGGCGTGTCTCCATTTGATTCGATTGCGGCATACATGTCGACACCAGCCGTGATGAAAGCCTTGACGATTTCCAAGTTTCCTGCTTTCGGTCGCCATCTCCAGCGGCGAGCCCGCCTCACAACAGCGACGAGGGTCTGCGCCGAGGCCAAAAAGCAGCTCAACTGTCTCAAGGACCTTACTGGAGGTGTCGATCCGGTAGGCCCCCAGTTCCACCGAAGCCCCATCCGAAACCATCCATACAGCACGGAAGAGCGGGCTTTCGCCGCCGCTCTCTTCATTGATATCTATCCCGTGCTCGTTGACGAGTAGCTTGACGACTTCCAGCTGCTTCGCCTCGGCGGCAACCGCAAGGATATCGCAGTTCACTTCCACATCTGTATGATCGATCAAACAGTTGACGACGGGACTATGGCCACTCGAGCATGCCGTCCCAACGCTTCTTGGAAATTGATACCAGGCCTGGATGCAAGAAGCTGGACCAGCTCGAATGGTCTTCCGTTTTGTGCTGCTGTGCATAGACCTGCTCCCGCCACCGAGGTAGGTCCAGTGTCAAGTCGCAGCAATGCCTCCACGACGTCATCGTGGCCATTGTGGGCCGCAGCCAACAGTAAGAGCTCAAGCGCAGTCCCTTCAGCCTCTCCACCACGAATCATCAGCTCGACCAGAGGTGTGATTCCAAGTGATACCGCTCACTCACACACAGACCCATCGATTAAATATCCACGCGAACTTGAGTTGCCGGCAAAATTAATTGCTATGAATCGCCCCGTGCGTGCATTGCAAAGCTTCTCTGCTCGGCGTAGGAAGATTCCGCTTCCTCGCCAAAGTCTGCTGCCCGATAGTGCAGGTTCCAGTTAAGCCCCGCCTAGTAAAAAAATGGAAATCGCTCTATGTATTCCTTGCGCTTCCTTTGGTCCGCCGGATCGCTAAAAGGGGCTGGAAATCCAGGTTTCGAGAGACCACTGGCATGCTTGAAGTCGTCGAGCAAAAGGTATGTCATGCATATCTTTGCGAGCATAAGTTGTGACTTGATCGGGTGGAATAAGCCCCTCCACTTGCAGTTCTCGTCTTCTGTGACGGGGTCCAAAGGCTCGTCAGGCGCATGTACGAGGATGTCTCGTGCGGTTTGGTGTATGAAATAAACCTTCGAGTCAACAACGCTAATAAAGGGGCCGCAAATGTGTTTGAGATTATTCGATAAACTTGTGTGCGTTTCTCTGATCTTCATACTGGAGAACGACCCGCCTCCGGTAGGTGTAAGGTAGCTGGTTGATTTGGCTATGGCGAGCGCATCATTGGTCTCTGCCACTTTGAGCGGCCTTTTGGCGGCTAGGATGATGTGCAGCAAGGTTTTTGCGTCGTGCCTATGCTGAGCGAGGATCCCAATCTAAGGTCTGCTATAGACAGTATCAAGACTTCGGGGCACCTGTTCGATAAATTCGGGCATGTCGTCCTCGTCTGGTAGCTATGTTCTGACCAGAACTTGGAGAACGAGGCTGAGCCAGAGGTAATCCTGTTTTCCTTGCTCCTGAGTGCCTCGATGGTGTGTCTATGAACAAGTGAACCTGGGGGATGTCGAAATGCTTTGAAGTGGCCGGGACTCGATGTTCGATGACCAGGTCAATTTTCTCCCTTGTTTTAGGTGACTCGTAATTGCCTCGCAGATGGATGAAATCTAAATCATCCAACGTTGTTCCGAAATGTCCATTCGGTTTCCATCTACGGTCGACTCGTCATGAGGAACTTCAGTTTTGTCCCTGCCACGCGTTCGCTCATGGTAAAGTCTGCCACGCTCCGGATGAGCGTTTCTCGACTTCTCTTCGCATTCGTCGAGAGCATCTACGATGCAAATGATAGGACCAGAGCTGGAATCCCCCGCAACAGATTCCAGTGTCATCCACAATTCAGTGAAGGGCGCCCGATACGACTGCTCCAGCCGCGAGTATCTGGTATAATAAGGCGCAAGGAGAGGTTCCGACCTGAGCCCAGAGAGTTATTGGAGCTGACTACTAGACCTCGTCAACCAGCGCCTTTGGAGAAGACGGATTTCCCACAGCCGGGGTCTGCAGTAAGCTAAAGAGACCTCGCTGATAAGCTGTCTTGTCAACCGTGACGCATGAATTTCTCGAGCCCCAAAATCCAGTCGCACGTCCCCGGGATACTTCCAGAACTGCGGTTCTTGCCTCGCTGGTAGTCGGAAAGGGGGAGCGTCCTGCATCCAGCACAGTTGTCATCCTGATATAGAACTAATACGTGCCTCGGTGGACCCAGGCGGATCCCGATATGAAGTTGACTTTATGTGCCCGAGGAATCCAGTCCAAGCCTTGCGAGATTCGGAAAGGGGTCTTGCATCGCGCCGCGGGGTTCTCAGAGAGGGGTCGACTCAAATCAATGCCGATTTTGCTGGCGAATGTCCATTTTAGGTCGCCAGCAAGGCATCGTTCAGTAGTATTGGTTGAGGTTAAGTGGCGGATGACGGGGTTTTCCAATGATTAGAATGTAGAAGCCCACTCAATCATTGGAAATGGGGTTGGGTGAGAAAATAAAATACCTTGGCCAAAGTGACTTTGGAGCGGGGAGTCGTGTTGGCAACCGGTTTGGGGGCTGGTGACGGCCAACGGCTTTGTTTCCAAATCTTATTGGCCCCAAGGGAGAACCAAAGCGGCGTCACGAAACTCTCGAATCAGTTGCAAAGGAATCTCATGCAAGCCCAAGGTGCTCATCTCAGCCGCGTGATTCATCTTGGGCAAGCATCAGGCCGTGAGCCCATCCTCAACTACAACGGGAAAACGCCAGATTGTCGCCAACAAACCGATTCTCTACCATTCAAAATGGCAGAAGTGGCAAGTCTTATCATCGGGACTGGCTATCGCCTCACTTTTCGGCTCGGTCATCAACAACTTTGACCGCATTCAGACTGGCGGGGAATTTGGCGAGACGTACCGACGCCACCTCCTCCAGCTTGAGGTGCTCAGGCTGCGACTTCATCGCTAGCGCAACACCGTGAGAAAGCTCATTGGAGCCGACGCAGACGCCATGAAGCAGGCGGATGGTAATCTTGTTGGACAGTATCTGGCCAGTATTGACGGCCTATTTAGACAGGAAGAACAGCTTTCCAGGCCATACACGGTTGGGTCTCAGACCGAGGTTGAGCGGAGTGAAGTCGAGAAGCACTCGCTGGTCAAGACGGCGAACAATCTCCCGCTCAAGCACGGAGGTGGTAGCACCCCATCCATCCCGAGCCGAGTCTGCTGGGCCATTAGACAGAGGCAATTCGAGCGACTTGTGGCAAACATTTCAGCCCAAGTGGCCGATCTTGAAAATATTATCCCGACGCAGGAGATGGAGCGTCATCTTGACCAAATGCGCTCCGAAGACGCCACCGAAATCAAGAGAACGCTCGAGGTTACTCCGGAGAATGTTGATTTATTCAACGAAGTCGCCCAAGCCGTCGATTAGAAGTTCGCAGATGTGGTCAAGCCGAAGCCTATCAACGAGTGGGTTGGAAACAGCGCAGAGGATGATGCGATGCTACACTAAGGAGACATAGTTTCCAACGATTACCACGGGGCTGCAATTGTGCCAGGTGGGCTTTGGAAAAACAACGTAGTCAAAGGGAGGGGGGTCGCGTCACGCAGGGAATGTCCTATGGATACAGTCCATTTGCGCGGTAGCCTAAACGGTGGTCTAGGGGGTGGACCCCTATCTGGTATTGGAGAAAAAAACAACGTCTTGGTTCTTCGGGGATATCGCTTGAAAATAGGATAGCAAAGGGAGGGCCCCGTATTTTAGACTGTCACTGGCCAGGATAGTTTGGATTGGGTAGGCCGAACTAGCAGTGTCAACCCTATCCTCATAAGTAGTGGCGGCAGACTGGTGTTGATGCTCGTAGGCACGCGTGCGCTCGCTGTCGCGATAGGGCTTGCTAACAGGGCACACTTTGTCCGTGACGGTACCACGGCACCATGGCGCAATTCTTGTGCAAGCTGCCGTTGGTCATGTTGGGAGAGTGGGGGGACTAGGAAGCGCGGCTGGATAGGCTGTACTGGGTTCATAGCGGCATGTGATGGGTAGCCGCGTACATGTACATGGTGTGGCTGGTGCTAGTGCTAGTGCTTTGGCGGTTGGTCGCGATGTTTGAGGAGCCAGATGACGAACTTATGCGGTGGACTACCAGCCTCGTTTTGTGCGAGACTGAAAGGGGTTGGATGGTATGAGAGGTGGCCCTCCGTTGCGTACTTGGTGGCCGGGTTTTTGTCGATACAACCTAGGCGATAGGAACGTAATCGGTAAGTATTGTTGCCAGTTCTCAGAACAGCTTGAATATTGCAACAAGCAAATACAGTACAGTTAGTTACATTGAGTACAGGGTGCATTTTCCGGAGCACCGAGAGCTCAATTACCGACGCGTGACGATGCCGATGAGGACAAGGTCCGTGAAAGTGACCAAGATTGTCTTACATGGTCGAGGATGCTCTTCCATTTATGAGTGGGTGGAGCGCCGGACGCCATCTTCAATACGCCAAGGGTGTATCATGTGGCTCAGTTAGACTCGAGTTCAGCGGAACCACCAGTTCATTGACACATTCAGTGCGCCGTATGTCCCGACGCTCTGTACGCTGTGCCACCATTTCCGAGGGATGTAGAGCATATCCCCAGGGTTTAGGCGAGCCTCAAATATGCCGGCAGGGGCTTGCTCACTCCAGACAGCTTTATGGAAAGCCTCCCTCTCACGCCATTGCATCATCTCTTCTCCCCTCATCCCAGGGCTGGCAGGCTTGGCAGGCGACGGATGACCTGAGCTGCTGAGTTGAGCTGCAATCTCGGCCTTGACTTGGAAGAATAGCGCGTTTCCACGCTCCGGCGGGAGCAGGCGGACAAGTTTGGTGCCGCGCACCTGGCTGAAGAGGTTGTCGTTGGGATCGTTGTGGAAGGGCGTGTATGTGGGCTGCAGACCCAACCACATGCTAGAATTGTAGATATCGGCGGCGATGAGGTTCAAAAGGCCTGGGCGATGGGAGTCTGCATGCATATGTGGAGGCAACACATCCAACGGGGTCTGGGCAATGTATAGCTTCCCTACCCGATCGGGTGGATTTGATGTTTGTAAGTTGTATTCTAGGGCGTTCGAAAAGAAATTCAAGGTGCCGACGAATCGGTGGAATTCAGGCCTATCTGCTGCTACCGTCAACAGAGAAGCTGGGCGCCTAAGGACCATTCTCCTGAGGTCAGTTGCTTGAACGGCTGCGATCGAATGGCGGAGTTTGTTGCCCTCTTTGGCTCGGCGAGACAACCATTCGGCGAATTGGAGAAGCGGGTTGCCGGGATGGGGGGACCGGGCTGCTTCATCCAACAACAGCTCGTAATTGAGTTCTTTGATCTCTGTGTCACAGGTCCTCAGGCGCGCCTTGAAATTCGCTGCGTCTAGATTCTCGGCTGGATATGTGAACCAGTGTTCCATGGGTGAGACTTGAGGGATTCCCGATTCAGGCCGTTGGATGTGTAGAGGGATGCTACTCTGAGTTGAGGTACTAGTCACCCGAGCTCGAAAGCCGGCCGCCGTCAACTCCGGCCCATTGACGGCGGAAACCCTCCGGGCAGTAGCGGTATGTCGGGCGCCGCTACTTGAGAATTGCCGGAGAGGAAGATAACCCAGTTGGGCCACACCGCCCACTCTGGTTGCTGAGAGACGCATTGGGTACTTAGCCGTTGACCGAAGCAGCAACAGCATGTTCGGTGTCTGAAGTGTAAGTGGAGATGGAGAGCTGCGCGTTTGGCCGGCTCTTTCAGCTCTTGGCTCTGGCAACACGAAAAGAGAGATGTGACGCGTCGCACGTGACTGACGTGACTAACGCAGGAGAAGGGAGGCATGTCAAGGGTTAGGTTAACCGAGCAAACTGGAGCCGTAAAATTCAGGCATCAGACCAAAACCCGAACGCGGGGCTGAAGCGGTCGTTGAAGGCAGATCAACATGCGCACGGACCAGGTACGCCCACCAAGAAATGGGAAGGCGCTGGCAGCCTTCACCTCCAAGAAACCCAAACCCAAAAGCAGGCGAAAGGACAGCAAGAACGTCAGCGACCAGTCAGTCCCGACAGTAACACCAGCGAGCATCGTCCTAGCCCTCAACCAACAGCCGAGAAGGAAAAAAAAAAGCAAACGGCAAACCCGACCGCCATCCCGGCCCACGCCCCCACCCCTCCCTCCGAACCGATCCCCGACAGTTCTGTGTGTGCGCAATCCTCTGCGCCTGACCATGCCCGCATCATAGGACCGACGAGCTGCGATCGCGTCGGCCTCCAAGCCAAGTCGCTTACGACACCACACAACCCTCGACCTCCAGCCCAGCCCCGGAGCCGGGAGGATGTCGACCTCATCCGGCGTGCCCGAGTCGTGGATCTCGTCTTTCTGCTCCCTGCTGGGCCACGAGTATTTTGCCGAGGTCTCTGAGGAGTTTATTGAGGATGATTTCAACCTCACCGGCCTGCAGACCCAGGTTGCCATGTATAAAGAGGCACTTGAGGTGGGTTTATTCGCTTTTCTTTTTCTCGCTGACGCGTGTGTTGATGCTGACATTCTTCTGCCCGCTCGCAGATGATCCTGGATGTGGAGCCCGAAGAGGACGACGAAGATGATGACGAGGAGGAGGAGGAGGAGGAAGACGTGTCGGGTGACGCGCGCGACGGCCTGCCGGGTGGTAGACCACATGGCGAACGAAGACACCATAGCCGCATCGCCAGCGACCTGTCCGTGATCGAATCCTCGGCCGAGATGCTCTACGGCCTGATTCACCAGCGGTTTATTTGCTCCCGGGCTGGTATTCAGCAGATGTCGGAAAAATATGAGCTGGGCCACTTTGGCGTTTGCCCTCGGACAAACTGCAGCCAAACTAGAACCCTGCCGGTCGGCCTGTCCGATATACCCGGCGAAGACACGGTCAAGCTATTCTGCCCGTCCTGCCTTGACGTCTACGTACCACCAAACAGCCGTTTTCAGACTGTTGACGGCGCCTTTTTTGGCCGTACCTTTGGTGCCCTTTTCCTCCTTACATTCCCCGAGTATGACCTGTCCAAGCCAGGCGGCGAGCCTATCACCAACCTCTCGCGGAACAATGGCATCGACGACATGATGAACGGCATGCATGCGCGCAACATCGCGCCCGGCTTGGGTCCTAAGAAAATCTACGAGCCTAGGATCTACGGGTTCAGGGTATCGGAAGCCGCGCGATCGGGCCCACGCATGAAGTGGTTGCGCGAGAAGCCCGCCGATATCACGGTGCTGGACGAGGCACGCCACTTTGCCGCCGACGACCACGACTCAGATGACGACGACGAGAGCATGAACGTCAATGGCCAGCTCATCGCCACTGGTAGAAGACGGCCGGCAGGCAGCGCGAGACTCCGTGCGCAGCAGCAGAGGCAGAACCAGAACGGAAGCCCCATGGCGGTAGAGCCGAACGGTGGCGCGGAGTCGGAGCTTTGAGTCTGGCTTACCTTGCCAAAGTAGCAGCAACATCGTAAACAAGCTAGCAGACAAGCGGAGCATAGCGGTGTGTTTTTCTAGTGATTTGAAAGGAAAACAACGAGATGGCGGTCTGGGTTGATTCGAACCCACGAATGAAGAACGCAAAAGGAGAAATCGAATGAAAAAAAACAAGGGAGGCAGCCTCATCCACTTGTTCATTTCCCAGCTTTAGTAGCATAGTTCGGCGTTCGTCTTCCCCGGGGCTGGGAGGGTTCACATTATTGATGAAATGGAATGGAACGGGAACGGGTTCTGGCGTTGGCCGCTGCGGACGGGTTCTGGGCTTGCTGCATCTCGGGTCACTCTGTGTCGACCTTTGCTCGCCCCTTTTTACCGGTTTTCCTCTCCTCCCCAAGTGGGTTGTTTGCAGGTGCGTGTGCGTGTGTGGACAGGTGCCTTGGGATTGGTTGGATGCTCTCTGATGATGATGAAGAGGTTGCGGTTGCTGGTCTGGCTGCAGTTGTCGGTGGGCGGCATCGCGTGGAAGGACGGGGATACTTCGTGGTTTGGGTTCATAGACTGCGGGATAGTGGTTTCACGCTCCCCCTCCATAAATGCATATACAGTACATTTTCTCTTTTCCCCACTGGTGGCTTTGAGGTTTTGATAGGAATACCTTAGGTCCGAGAGGGTATCGTTGGCAGTCGGGCTGACGGGCGCCGCCTAACTGACGCTGCTGTGCCGCGCAGTGAGTCCGGACCTCCTCGGCGAAGGAGACGTACATGCAAGGTCTTCTTCCCGACCCGGGCCGCAGCTGTGCTGATCCTGCACGGCGGCGGGAGAGGGGTGTATCCCGTGCACGACAGAGGGAACGACCCTGCCCATCAGTGATCCGAGTGCGATCCGGTTCCCCGATGGCTCGATAAATCCAGCATGGCATTGTAGGCTCGCACTCAGAGTCGCTTACGGGCAGCGACCCACCAGGTTCTCCACATGATGTTTTCAATGATGACTGTGAGGGTTGCCAGGCTTGTATCCCAACGTTTTGGCAGAGACTCTTCGACAATGTGTGACACAAATGCAATCCCTTTCGTTGAACTAACCTCCGTACGCCGCACCTGCTGATTAGGCAATTTTTGGTCAAGGCATTGCATCAACGAACCAGTCAGCCAATCCAGGTCCAGTGGTGACACGGCGTCATGGTGAATTACAATGAACCCAGTGGAGCATGGCGGCGGCATAGACTTGTTTGAGTAACCTCAACGGTATACTTCCGTAATCCCCTATTAACGCGAGCTGGCTACACCTGAGTAGCACTCCTGGGTCGGGTTTCTCGCTCCCGCTTCAGCCGCGGTCACAGCCCGCTGTCGCCGCCTTTGGGGGGCATGCCAGGATGGTGGGGGGGCCGTCCGGGGCCGCTTTCGGCTTGGCAGGTTGTTCCCATCGGCACACACGTAAGGGGCGAGGCCTGACACAAAATGTCGACACCCTATACCTGACACCAGTTCAGGCTGCGACGGGAGGCAAGTCAGGCATGGCAACTAATAACGGACTCGAGATGCGCCATGGCGGAGGTTGGCATCGCGGTCCGAGCCCAGGATCAACGGGGTCTAGAAACGCAAAAGCGCCAACTTGGTGGGTTCAAGGGGGGGACAAAACAAAGGTCGCAAAAGTTACTCGGGTCAACAGGACGGGAGGGGCTCCAAAGGAGTTTTTGTCCCGCTCTTTGGAAGGGTGGCCAGCTTCTCGGGCTTGCTCCTTCCTGATACGGGAGTTTTTATGTTCTTGTAAGTGCGGACCTAGCGTGGGAATAACAGCCCGTACCTAGACCTGTGTACTCCGTACTGTGCTCCCTACCTCTGCGCTAGCGCCTGGTCGTCTGACGAGGCCTATTCATTTACGATAGCCTTGCATGTGCCTTGCTTCTGCCAGGCGCAGATGGAGATGTCCTCGGACTGCGAGTGTTACATCACGGCATCTCTGGGATGCGGACCCGAGCCAAAGTCGTGAGCGCGATGCATTCGGCCGCCAGGCTGCGCGCTGGACGCCATGCTGGGCTGTTGCGGCTCCACAGCAACCACGCTGCTGGCGGGTTCTTGCAAATGAGCAAGATAAGAGCACCAGGTTCTGACATGCTGTCATAGGAATTGGGGCTAATGGGAAACTGCGAAGATGGCTCCGCGAATGTCAGAAGCTGCAGTACCACATCAAGAACCGCCAGAGTTTTACCGACGTGATTGAGCAACTTTCGTGCTTTCCTTTCTTCGGTCTGTTTGGCTAGCTCGAGTCCCGGGAATCATGTCAACGTCGAAATTGGCCAATCACAACTGTGCGCAACGAGTCCCCACAAAGCCGGACGAGTCTGAGCCGAGTTTGCCCCCTCCTGAGCAAGCCACAAGCCCCTGCCTAGTTTTTCGAGCCATCCATGCAAATTCTGTCCAACTACCCAGCGATCCCCAGTCCCCCAAGCTCCCCAAGCTCGAAGCACAGGTGCCACGACGGGGACCACTGGCCATTTGAGTTTTTGCCCGTTGCTACTGCAATCATTCTTCCGGCTCTCGCCCCGACCTTGTCCAGACCAGAAATCGATTTGAGCCCAGCCGCGACGCCCTCTCCTCGCATGCCTCGCCCGAGCTTCTAGGCTGGACCCCGAGGACCCCATCGGCCGCCGTTGCGGACCCCAACAACACCCTACCATTCCCGGCCCTCGACATGGAGGCCGAAATGCGGAGCGGCCAACACCTGGCAGCGGGAGGGCTAACTTCTGTCGTCCTAGGCATCCGCGCTAGCCATTGAGGCACACAGAGGCACACACCGCACTTACATACCTACATACGGCGTAGACTCACAGCACGCGGGGGGGTGGGTACTGCGTCCTAGAACTCGAATCTTGTTGCTTTGCAATTCCTCCGCCAGACGGACTAAAAAATGCCATCCGATTTGCTCTTGGCCCCGACCCCCGAGCTGCTTGGTAAGTGCCATGTAGTATTCCAGCGGGAGGACTATGCCAAGCACCCAAATCATATTTCCTTCTAGTCTACCATGCCCACGGTTGGGGACCAAGGTACTAGTGGTGCACCTAGACCCCCTTCTCTGCGGTCTTCGTCTTCTCTCCTGGCACTTTATCTTCTCCCCAAAATCTGCACAAGAGTTCCCACAAGATCTCTTTATCCAGGCAGTATTTCTTTCTCTTCTTGCTCGGTTGGTCGTCTTCATCTGACTACTTGGTTGGACCGCTGGCCGCAACGCCTGATCAGAATCACCACATTAATCAGGGATCAACAAATCCACTCATTATTTAAACGTGCGTGGGCATTGCCGAGAGTTTTTGTTGTTGTCGTTGAAGGTTTGTTGGCTTGTTGAGATTGTCAAAAGGGCCGAACTTTCCAGGCCTGTGACAAGAGCTGCCGGGTATCTACCCCAATATATTCGCTCCTATCGGGTCTCATTTTCCCAGCCTCGACGCTCCAGAGGCTAGTCAGGTCGTGGGAGGAGGATTGTACCTCCTCGCCAAGGGACGCTGCCGTCCAAACTTTGACAAGGTTTTGGGTGACGACATACTTCACCTGCCATCCATCTGTCCGTAAGTCGCGACATATCATGGTGTATCCAGGCACCATGGACTTGGAAAAGGGGATCATCGAGAGTTTCAATGCTGCCTCGCGGGCCGAGAACGAGCTCGACGCTACAAGAATAAACACCACTAACACACGGTCATCAACATCCTCCAAAACTCAAGGCTTTGAGGAGCTTCTTGAAGAAGCTCGCCGCAGCAATCCACATGGCACGGCTCAGGTTTCTATCGGCGTTTCGATCCAACAAGCTGAAGCCGATTTTGCTCACCTTCAACGGCAACTGTCTCGCCTGTCGCGCGGGAGCCGACACGAAAACCACCATGTAGCTGGGGATGCTGAGAAGGGGCACATAGTCAGCGGGTCGCCTGTCTCGGAAGAGGTCGAGCAATTTGATCTGGAAGGAGCTCTGCGTGGAGGTTTGGATGCAGAAAGAGAAGCTGGCATTCGGCCGAAGCACATTGGTGTGTATTGGGATGGGTTGACTGTAAAGGGCTTGGGCGGCAGCTCCAATTTCGTCAAGACGTTCCCGGATGCATTCACCGACTTCCTCGACTTCATCACGCCCATCAAGAAAGCCCTTGGTGTGGGTAAGAATGTGGTCGAGGCCACCCTCTTGGACAGCTTCCGGGGCGTCTGTAAACCAGGCGAGATGGTCCTGGTGCTCGGCAAGCCAGGCTCCGGCTGCACAACCTTTCTCAAAAACATCGCCAACCAGCGCCACGGATACACGGACGTGCTAGGCGAGGTCCTTTACGGCCCATTCGACGCCAAGGAGTTCAAGCAGTATCGCGGAGAGGCCGCCTACAACCAAGAGGACGACATCCATCATGCAACCTTGACTGTCGAGCAAACACTCGGCTTTGCCCTCGATGTCAAGACGCCAGGGAAGCTACCTGCTGGGCTGACGAAGAAAGACTTCAAGGACAAGGTCATCACGACACTGCTGAAAATGTTCAATATGGAGCACACTCGTCACACCGTTCTCGGCAACCAGATCATTCGCGGTATCTCAGGCGGCGAGAAAAAGCGTGTCTCCATCGCAGAGATGATGGTTACCAATGCCTGCGTCCTGTCTTGGGACAACAGCACTCGTGGTCTTGATGCCTCTACGGCTCTTGACTTCATCAAGTCTCTGCGGATACAGACGGATTTGTACAAAACGAGCACCTTTGTCTCTCTCTATCAAGCTTCCGAAAATATCTACCGGTTATTTGACAAAGTACTGGTCATCGACGAGGGCAAGCAAGTGTACTTTGGTTCCACCTTGAAGGCCAGAGCCTACTTTGAAGGCTTGGGGTTCCTCCCGAGGCCCCGGCAAACAACGCCCGACTATGTCACCGGCTGCACTGACGACTTTGAGCGCGAGTATCAAGAAGGCCGATCTCCGAAGAATGCCCCTCACAGCCCCGCGACCTTGGCGATCGCCTTTCAACAGTCAGGAATCTCCAAAGCATTAGAACAAGAGATGATCATGTACAAGAACTCTCTTGTTGAAGAAACCCAGAAGCACGAAGACTTCAGGGTAGCTGTGCATGAGCAGAAGCGCCGCGGCGCCCACAAGAAATCGGCCTACTCTGTTGGGTTCCAGCAACAGGTGTGGGCATTGATGAAGCGACAGTTTGTCCTCAAAATGCAAGATCGTCTTACCCTCATCTTGATGTGGGCGAGAAGTATTGTGATTGCTCTGGTCTTGGGTACACTCTATCTCAATCTGGGCCGGACGTCGGCAAGCGCATTCAGCAAGGGCGGTCTCATCTTCATCTCGTTGCTCTTCAATGCACTCTCGGCCTTCGCCGAGTTGGCCGGCACCATGACTGGGCGCCCAGTCATCAACAAACACAATGCATACGCCTTCCATCGCCCTTCAGCGCTTTGGATCGCCCAGATAATCATCGATCAAGCGTTTGCTGCTACCCAGATCATGGTTTTCTGCCTAATTGCCTATTTCATGTCCAATCTGTATCGCAGTGCCGGCGCCTTCTTCACCTTCTACCTGTTTGTGCTATTATGCAATATCACCATGACGTTACTGTTCCGTACTATTGGTTGCATGAGCCCTGACTTCGACTACGCTGTCAAGTTTGCTGTTACTACCATTACCTTCTTCATCATCACTTGCGGGTACCTAATCCAATACCAGTCAGGTCAGTGAATCACCTTTCCCATTGGCCCGTTGCTCAGTACTGACTTCCACGCAGAGCAAATCTGGCTACGATGGATTTATTGGATCAATGTACTCGGTCTTGCCTTCCATGCTATGATGGAAAATGAGTTTTCGAGTATCAACATGACATGCACCGACGACTCCCTGGTCCCGGCCGGACCGGGCTATCACGACATCAACTATCAGGTCTGCACCCTCCCCGGATCTACCCCAGGGAGCCTGGATATAAGCGGTTCGGCATATCTCCATGCCGGCTTCTCGTACAATCATGGTGAACTCTGGCGGAACTGTGGTATTATCCTCGCCCTCATCGTCTTCAGTCTTGTTGCGAATGTTGTTGTTGGCGAGGTTGTCAAGCACGGTATGGGGGGCAACACCGCCAAGACTTTTCAGAAACCAAACGAGGAGCGCAAGAAGCTCAATGAGGAGCTGCTTCGAAAGCGCGATGAGCGCCGTGGGGCACGCAAGAACGAAGACAACAGCTCGGAACTCAAGATAAACTCCAAAGGTATTCTTACCTGGGAAAACCTCTGCTACGAGGTTCCCGTACCGGGCGGCAATCTGCAACTGCTTGACCACGTTTTTGGGTATGTCAAGCCTGGCCAGCTGACGGCTTTGATGGGCGCCTCTGGAGCCGGCAAAACGACGCTATTGGACGTTCTCGCCGCGCGTAAGAACGTTGGTGTCATTAGTGGCGAGATCCTTGTTGACGGAAAAAAGCCCGGCATGGAGTTCCAGAGAAGCACGTCCTACGCCGAGCAAGCGGATCTTCACGAACCCTCACAGACAGCCCGCGAGGCCCTGAGGTTCTCGGCCGACCTACGTCAACTAATTGAGACGTCCCGAGAGGACAAGTATGCCTACGTCGAGGAGATTATTTCTCTCCTAGAGATGGAGTCCTTTGCTGAGGCCATCATTGGCTCGGCCGAGTCTGGCCTCACTGTTGAGCAGCGGAAGCGGGTTACCATTGGTGTCGAGTTGGCCGCTCGGCCGCAACTTCTCCTCTTCCTCGACGAACCGACGTCTGGCCTTGATAGTCAGAGCGCCTTCAATATCGTGCGCTTCTTGAAGAAGCTTGCTGCCGCTGGCCAGGCGATTCTATGCACCATCCATCAGCCCAACGCAGCGCTGTTCGAAAATTTTGATCGCTTGCTGCTGCTCAAGTCTGGTGGCAGATGTGTCTACTTTGGCGATATTGGCAAAGACGCCATAATCCTCAGTGACTACCTGAAGCGACATGGCGCTGTAGCAAAGGAGACGGACAATGTCGCAGAATTCATGCTTGAGGCGATCGGTGCTGGAAGTGCGCCTCGAATTGGTAACCGCGACTGGGCTGATATCTGGCTCGAGAGCCCCGAGCTCGCCAACGTGAAGGACAGTATCGCGCAGATGAAAACCGAACGCATTGCTGCCGGCGTCCAGGAAGGCACCAGGATCCAGAGGGAATTCGCTTCGCCCGTTTGGCACCAGCTCAAGGTCGTCGTCAAACGGGCCACCCGGTCCTACTGGCGCTCGCCCAACTACCTCTTCACGCGCCTGTTCAACCACGTCATCATCGCTGTGCTCACAGGGCTGACATTCCTCAATCTGGACGACTCGCGCCAATCGCTGCAATACAAGATGTTCGTCATGTTCCAAGTCACAGTCCTGCCGGCGCTCGTCGTCTCGCAGATCGAGGTCCGCTACCACATGGAACGAGCCCTCTTCTTCCGCGAGCAGTCGTCCAAGATGTACAGCAGCTTCGTCTTCGCCGCCTCTATGGTTGTTGCCGAATTGCCCTGCAGCGTCCTCTGCGCCGCCTGCTTCTTCCTGCCCATCTACTACATGCCGGGGCTACAGACGGAGTCCTCGCGCGCGGGCTACCAGTTCATCATGGTGCTCATCACCGAGCTCTTCTCTGTTACCATGGCCCAGGCCCTTTCGGCCCTCACCCCTTCCCTCTTCGTCTCGTCCCAGTTCGACCCCGTTATCATGATCACATTTGCCCTCTTCTGCGGCATCACCATCCCGGCCACCCAGATGCCCGGTTTCTGGCGCGCCTGGCTGTACCAGCTCGACCCCTTCACGCGCCTCATCGGCGGCATGGCCGTCACCGCGCTGCACGATCTGCCCGTCGTCTGCCGCGGCGTCGAGCTGAACGTATTCAACGCGCCGCCTGGCCAGACGTGCGGCGAGTACTTGAGGCCGTTCTTTGAGGATGGCGGGGCGGGATACCTCGTCAACGCGACGGCCATGGGTGAGTGTGAGTATTGCCCTTACAGGGTGGGCGACGAGTTTTACGAGAAGCTGGGGCTGAGCTTCGACCATCGGTGGAGGGATATGGGGATTTTCCTGGGGTTCTTGGGGAGCAATTTGGTGATTTTGTTCCTAGCCGTGAGTAAACCCATTTCTGCACTGGTGGCGTGTGGTTAATGCTAACTTTGATGGCAGACCCGCTTCTTGAACTACAACAAACGGTAAAGGCAGGAAGGATAAAAGACATGTCTTTTTGGAGATTACGATTCTCAAACGGACATATTTACAGGAGAGATGTTGGAATAGTGTGATGCGGCGAGACCTTCATGCCGAGTTTATTTCTTTATGGTCGACAAAATACCCTAGTATTTACACGGTCCCTTCTGGGTAACAAAATGGGGGCAGGTGCTTAGGATGCATGGTTAGATCAGGGATAACAAAACTAAAGGCAGAATACGTTGGATGAGAGCTCAGTAAGAAGTAGTATCGTGACTCGAAGGAACAGACGAAAGCAAGCTCGGGAGAAAAACTCGGATCAACGTGTAGGAGGTTCAATCAACTCATTGATAAAAGACCAATGCCCCTGGAAGCAATCCGTAAACTCAACACCTGCGGTATAATGAAATTACAAGAGGCCAAAGCAGAACCCAGCTGTCGCTAACACTACACTAGTCTGCAAAAACACACTCCTCCCTCGACTTTAGCGCATCTAAGCCTTGGGGGGCGCCTGCTGAATCGGCACCGAACTTGGCACGGTGCTGGCCGCAGTCGGGATCGCCGTCTCTGTCGCCGGTGCGTTCGTCGGCGCCAAGGGCTCCGTCTGTGTCTTTTCGGGCCCAAAGACCTTGTCGAGCCCGGCCGCCTTGTAGGCGCTGCCGCCGGCCTCCTGCTTCTTCAGGTCGGCGAGCCTCTTGGCCTCGTTGTGGATGTCGGCGACCTGGCGCTGGCTGGTCGTGTAGAAGCTGACAATCTTCTTACCCGTCGGCGTGCTGCTGGCCTTCTCAAAGTAGGAGCCGAGCCCGTGGAGGAGGGAGCCGGCGCGCGAGCTGATGCCGTAGCTAGCGTCGGCCGACTTGGCGCGGTCGGTCGCGTGGTACTTGGAGTCGAGCGCCGTGATGGTGCCCAGGAAGCGCTGCGAGACGCCGTGCTTCTCGTCGAGCGCGATGGCGTGGTGCAGCCCCGTGTCAGCCACCAGGTAGCCGTGCGCGAGGTACTCGGCCAGGATGCGCGCCCGCGGCTTCTCCTCCTGCGTGATCTCGTCGCTGTCGCGGTCGGCGTTAGACGTCGGCCCCTCGGCGTCGTCCGAGGTCGAAGTCCACGCCGGCGTCACCGTGATCTCAGTCGCGCCCAGCTTGGTGTGGTTGAGCAGCAGCGCTGTCTTAGCCGCCGTCTCCTTCTCAAAGGTCACCGTGGCGTCCTTGGTCTCGCCCTCGGATGTGACATCGATGCTGGTGATCTTGCCGCTGCGGATGGGGGTTAGTGTCTGGCGGCTAGTGAGGGGGGAAACGTGGCGAGGTGGGTTGGGGAGTGGTGGCTTACCAGAAGCTGAAGAAGTCCTTGATCTCCTTGTTGTCAGTCCCCGGCGCAATGTTCTTGACATAGACGGTGGTTGCCATGTTGGTTGTAGTGGGTTGTTGTGGGTTGTTGTGGGTTGGATTGGTGATGGTGGAGAGGCTGTGGTGGGATGGTCGAAGCGGGGTTCGGTATTGGCAGTACTTTGATGTGATACAAAGTACGTGTGTATAAATAGGTGCAAAGAATTGGCAGAAAGATTAATTTTTTTTGCGGGAGATGGTTCGAGGCTTTATCAAACTGGGGAATTTCTTTTCAAGGAAGAGAGAGCTTCTCTGGCTTTCTCTCAGCGACGCGCGGAAGAGGGCTGGTTCAGGTGGTGTTGCTCCAAGCTTGAAAGTAACGGCAGGAGGCGGGGGCACTTGCGGCAACCCATGTCGTCATCTCCTGACGATTGAAGGGGGGGTCATAAGTTGTGGCGGTGCTCACACTGTCGCAGAGCTGGCCGCCGCGGCTTGCGACGACAGGGATGGCAGTGTCAAGCTGTGTCTGATTGGCCACCCAGTTGGCTCCCTCTTCGCGTCTTGCGTGCCGAATAAGCTTCGTTTGCATGCATGTGAAAGCTGCGGTATCAACCGCGAACACTAATGACTCGCACGCATTTTTTAAATCTGCATCCGCGAGGCCGTCTTGTTCTAAACCGATTTGTTTTATTTTCTCTAGAGCGTTACCTGACTAGTTTCGGGATTTCATCATTCATCAATCCCCTCGGCTCCATTGTCCCGAGGTAGGAGCACTGGCTCATTTATCAGGCGTGCTCCATTTCCCCCATCGCAGGCTCGACTTGCTCATAGACGCCAATTCCAGTACAATGTAAGAAGATAATTGCTCAAGCAGCACGCATGTCTAGGACGACTCCATATTGCCTGTCTTGGGAATTGTCTTGGCGAACTTGCGCTTGACTTCGTCCTCCAGAGGTCCCTTGGGGTTGGATGTCAATGCCTGGCTGGGGTGTTAGTAGTTTGGAGATGTAATTCCAAATGGTCATCTCGTACCTCGAGGCCAGACTTGTTGGCTTCTTCCTTGTTGGTGGCATCGTCGGTTCCCTTGCCGGTGGCCGGGGTATCTTGCTGCTGTTTGCCTGACAGGCGCTCAGGAGGAGGAGACTCGCCGCGCTCAAGGGGCTCAGGCATGGTGACTGTGGGAGTGATGGTTGAGATGAGATGAGTGTGGTGGTAGAGGTGTGTCTGAGAGATTGTGATTTTTGGCAATTCCAGATTTGGTTGGAGCAACATGTCTGACAATGAACAGAGATGGAGATGGGGCATTAAATACAGGTGCCCTGACTGACATCAGAGGAACGAACCCCCTTCTCTGTAACAAGCAAACTCGATTCCGTCATTGTCTGCAACTGCGAGCCATTACATCATGGGGCATTCGATGCGGGCGGGTGCCTGCCGCGCTGCCGTGCCCGCCCGCATGCCCCCACCGAGACGGGCTGCCAGCTGACGCCCACCTACCCTGGCCGTAGCCGCTCCCAGCGAACGCCCAAGCAGCTGGCAGCCTCGCATGAGTGGCCCGGCTGGGCTGGAAAGGCTGAAGCACGGTGGAAGAGAAGTGGTCTGGGCGTCCCTCCGCACCATCTCCTCATCTCCAAAAAGCAGCGGAAAAGCAGTGGCTAGCAATCGACGAGACGGGCTCCAACATTGGAGGGGTCGCATGAACGGCCATATTACCATGCCGCTTGCCAGTGTTTGTTTTGGACGCGAGTTGGTGCGGCACCGCGAGTGAAGCACGCCCCCATTGCTCGCTGCCGCCGCTTTCCCCTCACGGTGATCGGTGATCGGACGAATTTCTTTTTGGCTTATTGTTTTGTGAGTAGCTTCTCTGCTCTTTGATGCTCGACTGCTCGACTGCTCGACACATCACGCATCCATCGCACGCATCGTGTGCCAGCGCATCGCAGGGATCGCCTAGACACTCCAGACACTGACATCCACATCGACGTCCACCACGCCCCGAGTTTCACTCGCCCCCACTCCGCTGTCCAACTCCGCTATGCCAGACCTTAACTCGGTCCCGCCCTCACCCCACGTCCTGGCTGCGCTCCCTGCGCCGCGTCGTGCTTCGGCCCAGCAGATGCCGCCTCCGCCCGTCCCGGGCTCTCCATCTCTCAACATTCTACCTTCGAACCAGAGCACCGTAAACAACAACACCTCGCACTCCTCGGCTCTACCATCTCCCCATTTCCTCCCACCAAGCGTCATGAGTCCGCCAGCCATGGGTGATAACACAGGCGTGGGCCCTGGCCCCGGCCCGATACGACACCCGCGTCCCATGACCGCCGCCGACCTCCACCTCGAGCTTGAAAAGGAGCAGGAGGCCGTGGTATGTTCTGATTTGCCTCAATTGACCCGTCTTCTCATCGACTAACTCCATCTTGCCCAGGTCAACCGTCTTACTCGCGAACTCTCCCTCCTCCGCGCCGCCCAAAATGCCTCGGTCGTCTCCAATGCATCCTCGACCTCGGCTTCAGGCACCGAGTCCGCCCTGGTCGGCGGGGACGCCTACGTGGCCACGGGTCCCGGCCTAGCCCACCACCGCACCAGCCGCCACCACCGCACATCGTCCAGCACGAGCGCCCGCAGCTTCACCGCCAACGCCGGCTCGGTCTCCACCGCCTCCATGGCCGGTATATCGTCGCCCGCCCCGGTCCGCCCCAGCCAGCCCCCCGCCCTAGGTGGCATCAGCCTGTCCCGTCAGGGCAGCAGCGCCTCGCGCCGCAGCCGCGCCGGCTCCCCCGCACCCTTGCACACGAGCCTGCCGGCCAGCTACACGGCGACATCCCACTTCACCGAGCCGACCGCGGCGGGCTACTTCGCCCACCGCCTGCCGCAGCTGTCGAGCAGCGGGGCGGCGATGGTGATCCCCGTTGCGACCCCAAGCTCCGCCGTCAGCGAGCTTTCCCCGGGGATCCTACCCGCAACAACGCGGTATGAAGAGACGGCCTTCTACCGGGCCGAGCTGGAGAGCGTCAAGAAGGAGAACGAGGCGCTCAAGCGCAGGGTGAGGGAGCTGGAGAGAACGGTCCGAGAGCGAAGAGCGAGCGATGCCAGCCGAGCTAGCCAGGGGCTCGGCCAGGCCCAGAGCGCCGCGGCGGTGGGACGCACCCGGAGCGATAGTGTCAGCACCACGGCGAGTGTCAGTGTCGCAGCGAGCACCACGGGCGTGGGCGGCGTGACTATTGCTGCCCAGAGAGAGGGGCGGGAGAGGCCCAGGGTCGTGAGCATGCTCAGCATGGCGGGCAGTGTCGGCGTGGGCGTCCCCGAGGATGAGCTCCAGGTGGGAGAGAGCGCTGCCAGCGCGGGGCTGCGGGGGCAGGGGCAGGGGCACGAGTAGGTTCGAATTGGATACTGTCTCTGCGAGGATGGCCGGACGAGCAAGTGGGGGGGGGCCGCTGGGAAGAAGCAAGTACGAAGAGAAAAAGGGATATGGAGTTTACTTGGCGGATTGCTGCGCTGTCTTCGGGGTTTCTTTTTTATCCTTCATCAGCCAACGCGCACAAGTAGTCGGCGTTTGAGGGGGACTTGTATTCCGTGGTACAAAGTTTACTATGTCAATGTGGTAGCGAGCTGAGCTCGTATCAGGGGCTGTTTTGTGCAGGAGCATCCACCAAAACAGCCCCTTCAAAGACCGGGTAGAGCGACATCAGACTAGAGAAACAGGGAACCACATCCCCTTTCACTCAACTCCCTCGCATCCTGTTTTCTTCTCGCCATGGCACCTTGACAGTGGCAGATATGCTGGGCGGGTTGCCCATGTCCTTGGATGTATGAGGCGATGCGAATGAGAAGAAAAATATTCTTTATCCACCCACCTTTGAGAGAGTAGTCCAACTCTTTGAGTTATTTTATTGGCATGCCTCTGGTAGGCTATCTCCACATTCTGACCGAATCTTAGAGTCCACACTTGCTACGTTTTCTAGCCTACAGTGGAATGTTTCTGGTTACATTCTCTGCACTTTACCTGCTCCCAAGAGACCAGTATCCTGATAAATGCCAATGACAAGCTGAGTGTTCTCTGCGGAGCCTACAACAAGCTCTTGACCCCTGTACTCTAGATGCCAACAATCAATGCCGACTCACTTTCGACCTCGGCACCATATCGGCCACGTACTCATTAGGGGTTTCGCACGAGAGCCACACAAGACGAACTAGGAGATGTTCCAAAGGCACTTCTCTTGTAAATAGGTCGTCTTTCAATAACCTTATTCGTCTGCCTGACTTACGGGCCATGCATGTTCTTTAGGTCTGAAAATTCACACCAATGTTACCATGGGCGTTGCCAGCGTTTCTCGGAGTCGGTGTTGGAAAGCTGCGGTCCATCACCGACCCGCCCATGCTTCCCCGTAGGATAAAGCAAGGGTTCCGGAAGCCCAAAGAATATCCCGTCACGACACATCACTCAAGGCGGGTCTCTGGGGCCTGCGCTCTCTGAGGCGGACATGACAGCCCCCGCCGACACAGAGACTGTGAGACCGGCTGCCGGGAGACCACTCTGGGCTTCTTCCTTGAAATTCCCTTCCATTCTGCCAACTGCTTGCTTCTCTCCCCCACCGCCACTTCTTGGTGTCACACCCTCAGCCATGGAGAACGAGCGCCGCGACAAATTCAATACCCTGACAGCGATGCTGGGTCGGGAGTCCCAGGTCGGGTTCCAGGGCCTTGTCCAGACTTCCCTCGACGGCAAGGTTGAGGATCTTGTCGACGAGGCCTTGGAGGACTTCAAATGGGCTGTCGCGTTCCAGATCGGGAAGTTTCGAGTTGAAATGCAGCAGCTCGTCAGCGAAGCCAAGGCCTTCGTCAAGCGGGAGTGGAAGGGCCCGGGTGAGCCCAACATTGTCTTTCCCGACACCGACGCCAAAGTCTTGGACGTGCTAGTGCAGCACATCAACGCCGTCGAGGCCGACTACGGCATCGCAGCAGCTTCTCCGGTTGCTGATGCTGACATAATCGCCGGCTTAGACGGTGCCAGGGACAACACAGCCACTTCTCCAGACACTGACGGTGACAACTTGAAAACCGCCGGCCTAGACAATTCCAGCGAGCACGTCAGCGCCATCGCCGACTTTACCGGGAAGGCTGATGATGCCGATAGCGCCAACGATGACGCTGGTGAGGGCATGGACCCTCAGCGAGGCACGAAACGGCGTCGGGTAAGTTGAGTCCCCCTTATCTCACGCCCCCTCTGGAATGTTCTGACTCGGTTTCGTAGCATTCTTCTGTCATGCCGTCTATCGAGTTCGACCCGATCGACACCAGCAGACCAAAGGCCAAGAGGGCCAAGAAGGACAATGCCGCGGTTTCGACACAAAGACCCAGTCCCAATGCGCCAAACCCCCAACAGGGTACGTGGGATTCCGAGTCGACTCTCGGAATTCGACAGTGGATTGCTGGTATAGATAACCCTGAGCCTTCAGCCGTACAGCCATAGTCACCGAGTTACCCTCTAGTGGTCTGTACACTGTAAGCAAATAACTAAGGGCTAACTGACCTGTTTGCTGACTTCCCTGCCCCGTCAGGACTTTGATCAACCACAAGGGCCAAACAAGGCTTAGATGGTCCAGCGGGCGTAGGCAGCGGTTTTGTTAAGTCTATAGGGAACCCATACCCTTTGGCTCCCCTCAACGTCATGCCTACATAGGCAAATCAAGCAGCAAAGTGACCACATGCAAACTCCCAAGCCTGGTACCGTGAGTCACTTGACGGATGAGGGACTGGGACCAGAAATCTCCATCTTGCATTGGCGGCCAAGGAGACCGGGAAGAAGATGGGTTCACTGAAGGGTCTGCGTGGGAAGATGAGCTCGTGGCAAGAAGCGCACTTCCAGAGCATCCAATTACCGACCTAGGTACCTTGGGTTACCTAGTTCAGCAAATCGAGTAGATGGGGGGCTCGGGGACCCCTGAGGACTATGAGAGCGCCGCTATTGACTCACATTTTGGGGGTTGCGTGGAAATAATTCTGATTGTAGTACCTCCAAGAGCGCGACGACAGCGGCTGCCAATTGCAACAGTTACCAAACAGCGTAAGTGTCACTGCCTTATGAGAGGTGTGTTGACAATTCGAGGAAGGAACAGCTTAACGGTGGCTGTCTTATTGGCTCTTATGGGAACAGCTCAATATGAGCAGACACATTTTCCCGCTACGGAAATTGGCAGAGGGCCCCACGCAGAGCCATCCTCTCGATTTCAACACTGCGTTCCAAATTTTCTTCCCACAACTTTCCACCTTCGAAACACCTAAAGGCTGCAGTCCTGCCGAACCGCTCAGGTTCAACCCTCCACCCTCCTCCAGTCCGTCACAATGTCGGCGGAAGAAAGACCCGGACTGGAACCGTCGCCTTGATGGTCTCCGTGACTCGTTCCGCAAGGCCATGAGTGCCGAAGCAAAAAGGTATTGGGAGTCGGTTGTGGAAACCCCAGAAGAAAATTTCAAGCCGAGCAACACCAAGTGCGTCGACACCGCCATCGACAAATATGTCAATAATATGCAAGACATTACCAAGACCATCGCCGCCGAGGCCGGCCCCGAACAGGTCGAGATCATCATCTCAGATGCAAAAGAAAAAGCGGCCCAGCTAGTCAAGAAACTATGTGAGGGCTTGATGATGATGAAGTACCCGTCTGAGGATGACCGTGTCGAGGGCCAGAGCATGGGCCTCGAAATTACGGTCAGTGACGCTCGTTTTCCCAAGCCAAGTCAACGGCTTCCAGTTAGAAGTTCTCAATCCCCGATTCCTCTCACTTGCGCTTAGCTGGATGGTCAAAGATTCGGGGTCGAGTCAAAGACATGGGCCCGACGATGCCTTTTGCATGATACCCTTTGACAGCCCCGACCGCAACCTTATTTCTCCTTCCCCTCAAGCCTCCTGATGATTCTAACTAAAGTGGTAACTACTAGACCGACAAAGGCACGCTTGACTTCGAAGATGTCGACCGCAACGACTACATAATTGATTCTGAATTTAAGGGTCTAGAAAGATTCAACGTTGGTGGCTATCTGAGATACTTTGTCGTCCGGTGCGGTGGTGAAGGAGGCCGTGGTGTCCGCCAGTTCCACAGGAACCCTCTTGAAGACAATAGAGCACAAAATCATTTCGCTCTCCACTTCGCGGCGATTACCAGACAACTACGTTGTCACGCCGAACCGATCCATTACCAACGTATCTTTGAGTTGGTACAATGTCAGAGATATGAGAATAACTCGGCATCTTTGCTAGATCGATTCCTAATAAACACTGATTTTCGCCCTGAAATAGTCATAATGCCGCATCCTCAAGACACGGAAAATGGCAGAATCATAAACGCGGAACTTATCAAGAAGAGCAACGATTATGTCGGTTTGTGGCCTGGGCCCGGAAGACTGAGGTGTCTCGCTGTTTCCCCTATCATTGCTAGAAAATTCGGGATTGCGCCTAATAAAGACGCGAGAAGGGCTGCCACGGGAAGACACCACGCGGTAGGTAGCGGTGTGCTGCGGCGGCGGCGGCGGCGGCGGCGGCTCCGGCTGCGGTTGGGGGGTTCTTCGGAGAGTGCAGAGCGCGCTCACCGCCAACGGGGCTAGAAGCAGAATGAAGACTCTTGGGCTGCATCGCTTCAAAATAAGTCTGTACGCTGCTGCTGTGGTGGCCGAAATGACCCAAAACGGGGCGTGATGCTTCGCCCAGTACATTGCCGGTCTGGCAATGAATGGAGAAGGAGAATAGAGGTGAATAAGAGAGGAAAATAGAAGAGGGGATACGCTAGAGACTTTGCTTTTCTACACGATTGGGAAAAAACACTAAAGGGTGAATTCTAACGTTCAATGATCGCGTAAGGTCAAAAAGCCTCTGTACGGATGGATAGGTAATCTGTTAAGACTAAGTATCAACGCTATCTGCATCAAACGCTAGTCAAGCCAAATACTCATTAATCATCAAACGACCAAGCCAGGCATCACTCATTATACCCGGGCAGTGATAAACACCACCCAGTACTCATTCAATCATCATAGAGGCTCAAATCGTTCTGGTGCGTCAGCTTCGACGAATGCGGACTTGTAGCACGAATCCCATTCTCCAGCCGCGCCAGGGTGAGGTCGTACCCCTTGCAATCGCACCACGACTTGACCATCCTGACCGCGTTCTTTATCTCGCGCCCGTTGAGCTGCCACGCAGCCAAGTCCTTGATATCTGCATCACTGATGTCGACGATAGTCTGCTTGCACCCATTTCTATGGATGTCTGCCTCTGGTGCCGCCGTGCGATTGACGCCAGCCTTGCTCGAGCCGGCTGCCGTGCCGCCGTCTTTACTTGAGCCAATGCCAGGGCGGGCCCTCACCGTGTCCGGAAGAGAATTTCCAGGAATGGCCTGACTCATTTCCTCCTTCACGGACCCGGCATCACTCCCTTTATCGAAAAGCGATGAAATATCGGGCTCCGGTGACGACTTGGGTAACCTATCGAGAAACTTGCGCCAGACAGCCTCTCGGGCCTCAACGCTAAGAGGCTTGAATAGCAAGTGGAGGCTGACCCTGCTCCTAAAGGCCGAGTCGATCGTTTGATAGAGGTTGGTAGTCAAGAAGATGATGCCTCTGTAATACTCAAGCTCACGAAGGAAGATCGAGACCAGTTCATTGCGAGCAATGTCGTGCGGATGGCGCTCCGCCATAAACACATCGGCCTCGTCAAGCAAGATCACAGCATTCCATTCTGTCGCCATTTGGAACACTCGTTTGACGTTTGCCCCGAGCATGGAAGCGTTGATACCTAGGTCTTCAGCCTGTAGATATACGAGTGGACGATGAGTACGGTCCGCAACTGTAGCATGTTAGCGTTGCCGTCCCATTAAGAAAATGAATAGGGAGGAGAGCTTACCAGCTTCCGCCGTAAGAGTCTTCCCTGTTCCGGGCGGCCCACTAAGCAGAATGATCAACCCTTCGCCTTTTCCCTTGATCACATCACCCGGCATCGGCGTCGTGTTGTTGTGGTTCTCGACAAATGCAAGCACAAGGTCCTTCTGTTGCTCGTCATAAACAAGGTGGTCAAACGCCTGGTCGTTCCAGACCATCGGTTTAATGTCTTCGACGTAAAATGAGACTGTGTCGTCGCACGGCACAGTCAGCAAAACATCCCTTCAAGACGCCATATACGATACGGCCAGCCCTGGTTTGTTTGTTGGCGCGTGATACTCCCACCAAGATAGGTACTGAAGCCACGATAAAGCCTTTGCAGCATAAGAGAAGGCATCTTTGGCATTTCGTAAGGCCTTTCCAGGATAGGGAAAAAGCTCGCCGAAATACCAAACATACCCCCTTAAATGCGAAATACGCTGTTTTTGCTGCCTGAAAGCCTTTCCGGGGCTTCAATGTCTGCCTTGAGCCTTTGGGGGAAGGTCACACGCTCACAGACAAAAACCGGGCAGGGTTGGATTGTGGAGGGGACTTACGCCAAAGCTTGTTCTTCAGAGAATATCCGTCGATCAACGGTGACATAAAAACCAAGTCTTCCTCTTTGGAAAGCATAGCCTCCTTGTTCTTCTGCTGTTCGTATTCGTCAAGTCGTTTTGCTATAATGGCTTTCTCAAGAACCTTCCTATCTCGTGCTATGACCGAATGCCGTGTCAGTACCTTACTTCGACTCTCGACTGCGAAGCCAGACGACTGGACCATCACGCAGCGTACCTGGTGGAGGACGGCCTGTCCCACGGACCATATTCCTCCTGGTCTCGGGATCTTTACCCTCGCGAATGCCTTGTGCTAGGTGATGCTTGTTGAACCCAACAACATCGATCAGGATTCTTCCATCTACCTATAACGTCTGCGTCAGCTAGCACTTGGGGGTGCTGAGAATGCAGCACTCGCACGAACTCGACCAAACGGATTGATTGGAGCCAGTCTTGCAAAGGGGGCGCAGGGCCCCTGGTGCGGGAAGGAGCAAGAAGTGTTTGTGAGCCGACGAGCGCAAGAGGAAACGTCGCTTCAGCTCGTTGGGTTTCACAGGAGGAACGGGGAGGATCAAAACAACTCACATTGTGCTTTTCCACCCTCTTGTCTTCGTGGTAAATGCCAATGCCCGTATAAGTGCAATACGTGAGCCCCTGGTAGTCTAGCACCTTTCTACCTCGCTCCACCAACCTCTTCTTTGTGTCCCCAGCATCGGAGAGGAAGCTCAGGGGGTAATGCGGAAGGTCTGTGATAGGCTTGTTCCCTTCAAACTGGGGGATATCAAGCTCGACATCCTCCCACACAAAGGCCTCGCCGTTGAAGCGTAGAACCTTGCACCTGATGAGGAGAACACCCTGAGTGGGGTTGATCATCTTGACTGACGCATCGATGACTTTGAGGATCAGCTCGGTGTTGTTACCCCAGCTAATGATCTCGCAGTCCTTGGGGAAAAGAGTCCATGCAATCTTGAAGGAAACCAAACCGCTGGACAACAGGCTGCGGCGCTTTGCGCGGAGATCGCCGAAGAGATCATCGAGCACCTTGATGAGCAACAGCATGTGCGTCCTCAGCTGGTCGCCTTCTGCGAGGGACCTGTACTTCGCCACGATATCCTCGTAACAGAAGAAAAGACTCCGGAAGGGCTCACGGAAGGTGGCTATGTCATTTGGCTCGATGTGCTCGTTCTCTTTCTTGAGGATGTCGGCCAAGACCGCCACAAGCTGCAGGTTTTGCACATCGATACGGAAACTCTTCAAGGAGAAGCGTCCAGAAACGGCGGGCTTGTCCATGTCCCGCACTTTGTAGAGCTTGATAGCAACACGGTCCTGCGCCTTGGCGGCCGTCTTGCTAAGTTGCTTCGGTGGGTAGTCTACCCAATCGATCCAGGAGTCGGATGAATTGCGCCGCTCGTATAGGGTCTTGACAGCAGGGGTCTGCCCAAAGGCAGCATCCTTCGCGTCTTCGCCAGACTTGCCCTTTGGGTCGCCATCATGCTCGCCAGGACACCTCTTGGGATCCGCCTTCGTGTGGTTGAGGTCCTGGAATGACGAATCGGACGAGAAGTCTGCAAGCGTCCTATCCCCACGCTTGACAATTGACCTAATTTTCCATTTCAAGTTCCATATCCCCTCCGCAACGGAGTCGGCGGTCGGGCGCTTGAATTTCATCGAAATGGTTCTCAATCCACAATCCCACCCTTGTTTGCTTGTTAGCGCGGGACTTCAAAGCTCCGAGTCGTTACAGATACGGGAAAAGGACTTGTAGTATACCAATTATACCTTTTAAGATGTTAGAAAAGCCTTGTTGAAAGCCAAATATGCCTTTGGGAAACACCAAAATGACCTAGTTGAAAACTGAATACGCCTTTCGGAATGCATGAGACACCCCACAATGTAGCTGGAATCAATCTGCTAGGGGATTGCAGGACGATGAGATGACAGCATGATGAGGTGGCGTGACGAAGTGGTAGAACGCCAGGATCGCAGGATGAGGTCTAGCAAAAGTCCGGGGACGAGACGAGGGGAGATAAGAGGAGCGAGCCATGGCAATGGGAGCAAGTAGGGGTGGCATTGTGCCTACCGCCCAGACCGAAAGGTGCGGGCTGGCGATGTTTCGAGCAGGTGCGAATAGTGTGTGGTTGGGCGGTGTTTGAAAAGGAATTCAAAGAAAACATTTTCATCTTACCTTGGTTCCTAGGGCTGTGTGGGCTGTGTGCCTTGCTTAGAGCAAGTAGCGGTAGTGAGATCCCCAAAGATACGAATGCAGTCGATTCTCCTTCCGCAAGATCATCGGAGAATCAATCAAAAGATTTTTGGTGTTGGAGAACTGTGGGATCAAGCAACGAACCAGCCCCACCCCACCTCCTCTGATGGGTGCCTTGGTCCGATAGGGAAGGTGCGGCGACAAATTGGGGGCCGGAGAGCCTCACTCGTGGCCTGCTTGTGGCCTGTCGAATTGCGCGCGGCACAAACACTTGCCCTCACTGGCTCGACCTTTCCGCGCCCGGGGAAGCGCGGGCAGCGGCGTCGGGTCTGCGGCGGTCTGCTCTTGAACGATTATTCCACTCTGCTAGAACCGCCCTGGCCAGACTTGCCATCTCCGACAAGCCCCAGCCCGCCCCAGCCCATCATGCATTCTATGCGAAAAATAGGACACCTGAAATATCTGCTAGGCGCTTGCCGTCGTGTATCTGTAACTGGCGGGGCAAGCCTGGTGAACTGCGAAATCCTACGAGGACCAGTCCTGCTCGCTTGCTGGGCATCCGGATCGCTGGCGGGTCCAGGCGGATCTCAATTGGCGCCGCGGCGCAAATCCCTCAAAGGATGAAGAGGGCCTGTAAGAGCCCGGTTTCCTAGAGCCCGGTAGGGTTTGCCATCTCGAATCTCGATTTGTCTCAACAACGTCAAGTCCCGGGTGTTTCTGGCGCGCCGTCACGATGAGCTGCTGGGGTGCGGGGAACGTTGCCCTCAATGCTTCCTCCTGCACGACCCCGCGAGACAATCCATGGGCTGAAACGGCGCCTAACTCAATTCAATCTTCGACTTCGCCGACACCCTGGCTTTCTCCTCATCAATCCTGGATCCCAGGCAATGTCGCAATATCCCGAGTGGCCAGCCTCAACGGTGTGGTTAGGATTTTGACAGCTCAGGGCCAGCACATCATGCCGCTCGACACCCTCTCACGGCGAAATCGATTCCGACACCGAATCGGCTGTGCCGATTCTAGATGATCTTCAAGATTGAGGTATAATAAACAAGGTCAATACGAGAGATAGGCGAACAGATCGAGGGTTGCCCCATGCATTTGGCCAAAGTGCAGACCGACATGGGACATCTTCCCCAGTTTCTTGGGTTCAGCTTCACCGATTGCGTGGCTGCACGGATTTTCATGCCTTATCTACGCACATCTCACTGGCACATCCGGGAGTTCGACGGATCACTTATCAACACCATCATGATCATGATGTTGATTTCTTTGGCCGTTTGCGGCTAAGCGGTTACTATCGGGTGGCAATTCTGTAACTGCAACGAAAAGCCACTTCATCGGAGATCCCTTGGCTCATAATTTCCCTCAAAGCTACATCTCTAATCAAGCAACCAACTAACTACATTCATTGTACTAAGCCGAGAGTGTAAAAGTGCTGGTTGAAACTAGTCCGGATCTTTCATCTTGCAATGACGGCAAAAGGGAAGCCGTATCTTGTGTCGTCGGAATAGTGGTCAAGTGTCGCCCCAGCCTAGTAAGATTGAATCATCGGGGAAACCAGGAGAGCCTCCTGCGGAATCATCTACGCCTAGCTCTCGGTACTCGTTCCGAGGTCTTAGTTGGGGAAGACGGCTGATATCGGGCTCTTCCACGGCTCGTCTGCCAGAGGCTAGTTCAAGGCGGGCAGATTCTCGGTTCCATTCTCTCTTTTCCAGTCTGCATCCTCGATGGGGCCAAAATGCCAGAATCCCGCGATACCCTAACTGATAGAAAAAGACGGGAAAACGCTTGGTCCTTGCTGGCCTGGAGCTTGCGGCGCGCTACTGTCCTAGTTCCTCATTCCCTCCCGTTTTGCGCCTGGTAGGTGGACCCGGCCTCGTGGGAACTGGATCGATTATTCAATCAGACAATCTCGCCGAGACTATCGATCCGAGGTATGTTTTGTGTTTTGGCTCCTGGGCGCGGGCTGCTAAGTCGACGCTAGGCTAGAACCCGAAGACAACATCGCTATTGCTGCCGTGGTGGTATTTTCTCGTTTTTTTTTTTGGGGGGGGGGGGGGGGGGGGGGTTTCTGATGCAAGCCTAGTCCAACAAAGATCGGGGGATCATCCTGTGGTCCTATCACTTGAAGATCTCCCGCGTCCGGCATGAAACAAGGAATATGATGTGCTTTATTGTTTGGCTTGAAGATCAACGGGTGGCCCACGGCTATTTTGACCCCCCCGAATCCATGAGTATATATCTCAGTCTCCATTAAACCCCCTCTCCTAGAGTGGTGTGCATACGTACTACTCCATACATAACCCAACTCTTGGCAGCCGATGGCACTACCCCCTGACAGCGGCCATCAATTTTGACAAGTCGTGTACGCTAGGATGGAGGGCGTGAGGGTGTATTGGATGGCAACATATCGACGCGAAGGTATCCTTTTTCCTGTTCTGCCATTCCACGCTCAGCCTACACTATGAGCATGCAGCATGCAGGAGAATTTCAGGAGAGTATGGTCCTAGTGTGTGGGGGGTTTGTCAAATGGATGGCAAAGACGGCACATCCCGCATTGTTCGGCATCGTACACGTGCAGAGCTTGGTGACCTGCGCCAGCTGTGCTGCCAAGGCGGACAGACAAAAGACGGTGGCATTGCACGTGTGTTCCCCTATGTATACGGGCCGTTGTCAGACGTGCCCGCCCGCCGGGTGAGCCCTTTTTGGGACAAAGAGTCCGGCATATGGGTATTATTCAGCTAGCCTTGTGTGTTTGTGCATTTGTTTGTATTGTGTATGTACGGAGCGCTTGGTTTCTCCTTGGCATCGGCGAGGGCCAGCGGGCGGCAGTGATGGAAGTGAGAAGTGAGAATCAAGAGACAGAGGACTCGGTTAGGATGGCTCCGAGGCTGAGTAAGATGTAGAAAAAGCAAAACAATACACGGGTAATTTGAGCTGTGGATTGCTGCGGAGTGCGTACGCAACAACAGGTATGCAAATGACAATGCAGAGGGGACTTTGGTTGGCGGCAGATAGACGCCTACGCTGTAGGTGTATGGAATATTGCATAGGAAGAAGGAAGTCGGCGGCACACAAGCAGAAAAGGGAAAAAAAAAAAAAAATTGAGATGCCTCCCGACACCGACAACAGGGTCCGAAACATGCAGGCTGCGGATGCAACACCCAAGGATCTGTCTGGCCTGGTGGTGGTGTTAGCGTCCGCGTTAGCGGGTGGCAAGGAGGGCGGGAGAGATAACCGGGAAGCGGGTGTGAGAGGATTGGGGATGGATTGAGGTTGGATTTGAGCATGGTTGGCGCGAGAAGAAATCGGCTCCCCTGAATACTGGGAGTGGTCTGAACGCGGTATGATGGCAAGATGCAGCGTTGCTGGTCGATACCGAGGCACACCCTCTCTGACCGACTCTTGTCTGCAGGTCTGCAGGTGCGCAGACCTGCAGTGCCGTTTGGACATATGCACGCCCAGACCATGGCTCCCTTCAGCCTGCTCGCAAGCTACGGGCTGCGAGCGGTATGATACATATATGTCCTGCGATAATGGTGGGTGGGAGAATGGTGGGAGAAGAGAATGGGTGGTGCAGAGGCGGGAATCTTTGTACCTGGGAAAGGCAAGGACAGCCGGCGAAGAAACCCTTGCCTGCTGTCGGGCCTTTTGGAGAGAGGTTGGAAGCTGGTTGGCAGCGTGTGTGCCGATAATCCAGATTTCAGACAAGAACACGCAGAAACGCGCAGTGAGACGCAAGCACCAGGCAGGAGAGCTTCCAAGACTTGACGTGGCACCGAGAAAAAGCTCCGGGCGAGCCGATCAGGCCCGGATCTAGATTCAACCTGCGATGAAAAGAAAGACGACCCGGGAGGCGGTGCTGAAGAGAAAAGAGAGACATTGAATGATGACTGTGGCAATGAGCAGGAGCAAGAGAGAAATGGGGATTTCGCGTTCCCTGCGAATGGAACCCTGATGGAGAGAGCAACCTGGAAGGAGCGGGGCGAAAGCCTGGCAGCCCACAGGCTTGTAGGCTTGCAGCTGTCAGCGCGAACTGCGCGTCTCGAGGGGCGGGGATCAGGGGCCGACAACGGGCACTGGCCAGCACCTGGCCAGTCCGGTAGCAGATAGAGGCGTGGTTGAGCGGGGGGCCCGCCAAGCGGCAAAATGCGGGTCATCGCCTGGCTGGAAAGCTCAGGGAGTTGGCTCGCTGAAGAGCGAAGCACGTCGTACCGTCTCTGCACCGTCTCGCACGTCCCAGTGCAGGCACATCTCCAGCAACTATTGGCCCCCGGTCGCTGTCTAGCCTGAAATTTGCCAAATTGAGAAATTGAGGGGAGCCGGCGACAGAGCTTCGTCGCAAGCATGGGCCAGGATGGCCGTCATGGATGGGCTTCGGGCTTTGAGCCATGGGCCATGGGCCATGGATGCGATGCTAGAGTCGGGGGTCAATGGGTCAATGGGAGGCAATGGTCCATTGTGCCGCTGGGGGCAATCGGCCGAGTCGACTGGCCGGATGGATACAAGTTGAGGCTCCCCGGCTTCCACTTCCCCAGAGTGAGGGCAGCGGCTCCATATCTCAATGCGATACGACTCTGGTCCTGTGGGTACCCGTTGTCTCGCTTGTTGCTGCTCCTGGGATGTTGGTGCTGCCGATCTATTGAAGGTCTTCCGCTTCCTCTTTTCTTCCGTTCTCTTCCCGGCTTCCCACTCTTGCCTTGCATTGCTTCTGCTTCCTGTTCTGGATCTAGGCCTGCTGGTTCCATTCTCGGGAATGCCCCCTCTCCCTCTTGCCGTCCTCTAAAACGCGACGACGGTCCCATCGGGCACCCAATTCCATCTGTACCACGGATCGCACCGCTTGCCACCAAGACGCCCCCTCACCCCCCTCGGTCGCAGTAGATCGCAGTCTCAGCCATGCCTCAGTTGGATTCCCTCGTCCGTTCCGCCGCCGAGATGGACGAGATGGCGTAAGGCCACCCGTTGCTGCTGCCCTGTTGTTGGACTGTCCGACTGACAAGCGTCTCCGTCTAGGGAAACACTGCGCCGCATAGGCACTGGAGGCTCCAATACGAACCACACACTAACGTTGGAGGAGTGGCAAGAGAGGAGTAGACTGCTATCGCCCACAAATGCGAGCTGTTACTCGCACCCACCCCCGGGGCCCTCCTCGCCCTGGTTCCCCGAGGACGAGCAGATGTTTCGGCTTCCCAGCTATGACGGCCAGAACCACGCCCTTCTGACTCGCCCAACGTCCAAGGGCCTCCCTTTCGGCCGAAGGGAGAAGACCGAGAGACGGCCATCTCGCGCCTCGACCACGGGCTCGGCCGGGTTCTCCCTGTACCCTGCACCGAGCAAGCCGCCCGGGATAGCCCTACCACCCGTACCAACCATATCAAAGAATGCGCGCCGCATCTCGTCACGCGGCTCGGCAGACGGCTCCGATGCCGCCTCGGTTAGCGACGTGTCACGGTATTCCCAGTGTTCAACAAGGACGGCATCAAATCAGGATCGGACCTCTGTCGGCACCTTCCCCACTTCTCCGCCACCACCCATCCCAACTTCACCATCACCATACTCAACAAGACATGCTCCATACGAAGACCGCCCCATGAAACCATCACACGCCCAGTCGACTGCCGCTCCCATTGACCTCGCTGCATGGAAGGTGCTCAGCGCCAAGAACGAAAAGGGAGTCAAGGACCCGGCCATCTACTCCTTCGATGTTTCCACCTCGGCAACAACACTTGCGAGTAAGCACGGCAATAACTTGATCAAGGTGTGGTCGGTCGGCAGCGGCACCGTGCAGAACACAATCAAGATATCGTGCTACACGACGGCTCAGGCGCGCTCACGCGAGTACTTTGTGCGCAGTCATGCGATCCTGTCGGAACCAACAACCATGATGGCGATTGCCACCGGCTTCGGCGACACACTGGAAATATGGGACTGGGCCAAAAAGAAGAAGCTGCAAGCGATCGACAAGGCCGACCGCTGGGCCGCCGTGCGCTCCAATGTCTATGAATCGGCGTGGGCCCCACTTGTCATATATCGCGGCGACAACGACACGTTGGAGCTGTACTCGGCGACGCACGCCAAGAAGCCCTTCCGCAAGTCACGGACCATCGAGCTGCGCCGCGCGGGGCTTCCCGTGCTCCCCAAATACCCCGAGCTCGCCTTCTCCGCCACCAGCCCCTTGCTGGTCACCGCCTCGGGTCCCCGCCCGCCTCGCCTCGGCCACCCCCCGCCCGAGCGTGAGACACTGCTCGTAGCGTGGGAAATTCACAACCAAGAGCCTGACGCGCCCGACGGCGTCGTTTCCAGTGAGCCCTACCGCGTCGTGGCCCCCTGGCAGCATCCGGAGCTCGACACCGCCCTACCCTCCGGCCTCGCCACCTACGGCTCCGTCGCCGTGTCCATCTGGATCCCCGCCAGCTACCGCGCCGTGCCCGTCCCCGCCGCTCGCGGCGGCCACGGCTTCAACCTCCAGCCGGTGCCCGTGAACTCGCGCCACGTCATGATCTGGGATTTCTCAGCCAACTCGACGCGAACATTCCGCATCCCGAACGCGATATCGTGCGTCTCACCTGACTGCCGCTACGTAGCCTACTGCGACACCCGGGGTACCGAGTCGGGTGCCAGAGGCTGCATGGTCATTTTGGATGCCACGACGGGCAAGCAGTTGTGGTGCTGGCCCGATCCGGAGGCCAGCGCTGGGGATAGCGGGCCCAAGCAGGGCTTTGAGCAGTTGGAGAGGCTGGGTAAGGTGACGGAGCTGAGCTTTGCGGCGGATAGCGGGTTCTTGTTTGTGGGGGACGTCGAAGGGAGCATTGGGGTTTACGAGATACGCGAGGTGCACGAGAGGTTGAGTTTGAGGCCAATCTGAAGAGGGCGGTGAAATGTCTTGTCAGAGATGTTGTTGGTGCTTTTTCTTTGGAATGATGATGCGAAAATGCGGTGGTCAGACATGATACGGTTACTGATGAGGGATACCTTAATATAATACCCGATGGATAATGGCGGGTTTGCATATGCGGGTGTGGTGCACGAGGGATGGAAAATGGGGGTGGGAGGCAAAGAGTCGCTTTCAGTTTAGTTGACATGACAGCATGTTCTTTGTTTATCTTTCGCTCTTGGTGTTTGAGTTATTTACTATACCCGCTTCGTTTTTGCGTAGTTACCTATATACAAAGGTCTTGCGCGGGGTGGGCAGCCGGATGGGCTGAAGTCGGTCGTTGACTGAATGGCGGAACTACATTGTGTATCCTGTATATTATCTTATGATATCAGAGCGCTCTATTCACAAGTTACATTTCATGACATGTTGTCCCGACAACTCTATAGGGGGTATACACGCTCCACGAAAAACAACAAAAGACCAACGATGTTACAAACTCTCGAGATGCCTCTCGAGCAATGCCACAACCCCTGAATAAAACTTGGTGCGAAACACCCTCGCTCTCCAGCCCAACCGTCTGCCGGTGCAGGTTCCCATTGATGCACCGCGCCACCGCTGTCGCGTAGTTGGCACTCTGCAGCCGCACCTGGCTCATGACGCGCTCGGCCGTGACGCAGTCCGACAGGGGTGTGCCGGCGCCGTAATTCTCGACCTCGTGCGGTGTGCGCAGGGAGTCGAAGACTTGGCCAAGGCTGAGCTCGGTCAGCAGGATGCCCAGGGAGAGCAGGGTCGGGTTTCGTTTGAAGGTTGAGGGGCTTTGCGCGGTGGGAGGGGATGGTGGGTTTCCGAGGAGGATGAGGTGCGTGTAGATGGGGGTGGAGTTGTTGTAGGACACAGTGAGCTGGTATCCCAAGCTGTTGCTGATTTTCTCATCACAATCCAACGGAGATATGTCAACTGATCGCCGTTCCAGGGCCAAGCCAATGTTGTGTTTACAACCCCAGTCCAACAGACTGGATCGCAGGGCCCGGTATAGGCTCGTGGAAGCGTCCCGGAAGATCTTAAAGAGTCTCCCCTGACACCTCACCCGTCTCTCGGGCTCAAGCTCAATGTTTCGGTCAGTGAGGTTCTCGAGATTTGCGACGCCGTCCTTAATGGTTCTCAAGGAGTCTTCATAACTTGAGCGTCGTGCTGTGAAGACTCCCCGCCGGATCGTCGAGGCTGCCCCCTCCCTCTGTTGGTTTATTCTCGCACCCATCTCCCCAATTGCGACCATAATGTCCTCGGCTGTGCTAGTAAAGACATCGAAGGACTCCCAAAGCCGGGCCCAAATCTTTTTTTTTTTTTCTTTTTTCGATTTTCTCTTCTTGCTAGAGGCCCCCAAAGGGATCTTTGATCATTGCTTCCATCTGCGACAGGGACACGATACCGACAAGCAGCTTCTCGCAGATATTCTGCAGCTTGACCCGTTCCGTCTTTAGATTCCGAGTCAAGCATCGCAGCTCACGGTCGTATATTCGCCATCTCTCGATGGTCGAGAGGCAGTCGGAGCAGTTCTCGAGGGCCGAAATGACCAGCGCGGTATGAGCCCGAGAATGATGCCGGCAACTTCAAATCCCGACATGTTGGATTGAGGTCGGGCGGGGAGTTGGAAATGGCAAGGGGTAAGTTACGATTTCAAATCAGAGGGAAAGGATGAGGAAGGTGATCAGGCTCTGATGAGCAGGGAGTAGGCGGGAATCCTGCCATCCTGCTAAATACCCCGCAGATACCGCCAACCGAGCTGAAACCAATGGTAAACTAGATCCTCGACTGACTTCAAGTGGCTGGCCTCGATCTGGATGCCTGGAAATATGCGTACACGTCTTGTTTTCCACGGGCGCTAACCGTCTGGGCCATTTTGGAGAAACAGATCCGAAGCCATGACGGAGAGCATCGCCAGCCACGGTTCCGTCTGCCTTGATGTCTTCGGCATCCTCGTCGCATTGTTCGCGACAAAAGACACAGACGCGCAGTTCCAGCAGAAGATGCGGGACGAGCAGGACAGATTCAAGATATGGTCTGGCAACATATTCTAGGCGCCCATAAAACTGGACTGAGCTCGTTCGACTATCGGCTCCGAGACGCGTCCAACATCCGGACCCAAGTCACCGATTTGCTCGAGGATCTTGCGGGCCTGGCCCAAGATGCCACATCGATTGTGGGTGGTGAAAAGACGCCTTGGGATCAGCTAAAAGAAGAGCCTAACGAGGAGCTGGAAGACGGGTCCGAGGATGGGTTCGATCCTACCGAGCTTGGTCAGGTTGCGTTGGATGTAGCAGATGTGGTCGACTACCTCCTCCGCCTGAGCGTGGCCATCAGAAACCCAGCACGCCATGATCGATTCCGCGAAGCTCATGCCACTGATACATCCTACTTTGAGCCTTTTGACATACAACACGTTCACTCCGTATTCAACACTGCAGAGGACTGGCTTGTCGAGCGCCTGGGAAAGGCAAACTCTCGACGGCACCAGTACTTCAAGTACCGAGAGTCTCACTATCAGAAGCTCTCCATGGGGCTTGGTCGACAATCGGGCATACTTGACGGCAAATCGACCATTGCTTCGTCGATCCCTGATCGCTTGACAGCAAGGCATCAAACCCGACCCAGCATCGCCCATCCGTCTTTGAAGACAACGATTCTGATACTCAGATCTCTCAAACCTCGTTCGCTACGTCAGTAGCGGCATCTAGGAGACTCAAAATGCCCTCGATGCCCGAGGATGCTCACAAGGGCCTATTTCAGTGCCCGTTTTGCTACATGGTCATCAGCGTGAGCAATAGAGCTGCTTAGAAGTAAGTCAACTGCATGTGCTTACTACTCCCTACGCCCCAAACCTAGTTATGTTGTTTTACAGCTAACTTGACCAAAAGGAAAAACGTGTATGGGGACCTCCAGCCATATGTTTGCCTTGAGAAAGACTGCACTACCGCAGACCGGGAATTCTCTCGCCGCCACCAATGGATGGATCATGTACGACACAACCACTGGACGGCTTACAATTGCCCTTTCGGTTGTGATGCCACCAATCTCTCTCTTGGAGACTACAGAAACCATTTAACCAAGGTCCATTCGGCAACACAAGGCTTGCCGGCGGAAACAGACGCTCTTATAAAGCTAGCAGAGCGGCCACTTGACATCAGTGAAGGGGTCCCTTGTCCCCTGTGCCACGCCCTTTTGCACACGGAGAAGCAATATAAGAGACACGCCGACCGACATCAAGAGCAGCTTTCGCTCTTCCCCCTCCCATCGGATGGCGACTCTGATTCCACTGATGGTGACGAGGTTGTCGATTCGACTGTCAACGATGACGGGTGGATCGATACGTCAAATCCTGGCCGGGATGATAAAGTATCTGATATATCCCAAGCAGACGTGGTCAGCCTCAACGATCGAATGGGAACTTCGGACGCCGACAACGATGACTTGGCAATGCGGGATGCCAGTATGCTCTTCCTAAACTTCCCAGTCAATCAGATGCACGCCGCCGAGGATGTCGAGCTGGACCACAATCACTCAGGGCCACAAAATCGCCCGGAAATTGACCAGACAAATTGACCAGACAATCTCGAACAACCTTTCAGGCGAGATCAATGGGGAGGCCGTCCTCGGTCAGCGGACAAATAGCAACGCGAAGGATATCTCTGTCGTGCAGGATGCGCGCGATGGTCAAGGAGGCCCGCGGCCAGTCGCTGCCGAGGAGAAGAAGAAGGAAGAGGACGCTCTAAAGAAACGGGTATTAGAAGCAAAGGTCAAGATTGTGGAGGATACTAAGAAGATGGAGCAGGCGCTCATGGGAATCGAGGAGGCCGCCAAGAAGAAGGCGGACGAAGAGGCTGCAAGTCTTACCAGGCTCGAGGAGGACACCGAGGCCAAACTTGAGGACGTCAGGGCCGAACTCGAGGCAGCCCTCAAGGAGCAGGAGCTTAAAATGGGTGAATCACTGAAGGCCAAACAGGAGAAGATGGTAGCAGCGACCAAGGCTGAGAAAGAGGCCAAGGAGGCTGCTGCCGGGAAGGCTGCCGACGAGACCGCATGGCGGGAGGCGCTGGCCCCCATCAAGTTCAAGGATGCCATTAGGCGTAAATTCATCTTCCCATATCATTTGTGCCAGACATAGAAGGTACGTATTTGTAGACCTTGTCCTTGAGAAAATATATCTTACTAACCGCATTCTCCAGGACGTGGAAGATCTAATCAAGCAAGCATTTCTCCACGTCGGCGTAATCGGTCCCCAGGTTCAGGAAGGATGCTATGATTTAGTTGGTCCCAATGGCCAAATTATCCTTCCAACCGCCTGGGATAGTGTGATCCAGCCAGATTTGGCCATTACGATGCATATGTGGTCTATCGACAAGATGCCTCTGCATATGACGAAATAGGGTGGGATGGTCCGGAGCGACACAATGAAGGATCTTGGGCAGAACCTCGGGGAAATCGCACATGAGTCTAAAGAGGCGAAGGCGGATACGCCATGCCGAAGAATCCTCAGCGCGCACTAACAGGCACTGATATAAATGACTTTACCCGCCGTTTTATTACTGCCCAACAGGCAACCCGGGGACAAATATAACATGCCTCCACTCAACTTGGTAAACGGTATCGATACCTTTCCCACGACTAGTCTTTGAACGTCGCTTGGCAGATGCAATGATCGGCGCACCACTTGTCGTGGGGGCGGATGCCTCCGGTCGATGTGCAAGAGGTATTTCGGGCTTCGCAGACGATGGTAGAGTTGGCGTTGCCGCAGAATGGGATCCAACTTGAGAGACATGCAGGAGAGAGGCGAGCTGTTGCAGCTGGCTCGAGGGCAGTGACTGATGCTGAAATCAAGGAGAGGAAGAGCATGAGAATTCGTGCACGCCTGGTGATCTGCGAGAAGAGTTAGCGTCTGTAAAAGTGGAATGGCAATGGTAGGAGGGGAATATCGAAGTCGCGGGCCTTGGCATATGGCTGGTTTAGATGCAAATAGTTACCTTCATTGTTGCGATTTGACTGTTATGATCTGGTTTTGTCGCGATGACAGGCTGGCAAATCGGAAGGGACGGAGTGTCAAGATAAATTAATTGCCAATGAAACGGGAATGGAATTCCTCAAGCTACCCCCTACCTTAAGGTAGGTGGAAGAAATTGAGGAGCGGTGGATAATATGAAGAAAGCATCTTCGACTTCAGTTTATTCACATGGAAAGCAGAAGGCAGCTTCGCCTTGCCTCCAGCACGAGGACTTGAAATGCCATAACATGGAAGGAGCGTTTGCCTGCAGAACTTTCCTTCGTTGGGTATCTGTGGGTCACCCATTTTTCAGATCCTCAGTTCGAGAAATCTTGCCACTGCCTTCTCTTTCCCTACTCCTCCTCAGCACTTTCCAGACACCGGATTGCGGGCAGGCCAAGGCTTCCTTCCCGCCCAAGATCTCGTCAGCAAACTGCATTTTAGCTGCTCAGTGGTCGGTTACTACCAAGAGTTGACTGCCACCGCAGATACTCACAACTGCCCTCATCATCCCAAATATAGAAATCACAGTAGTACCACGAGACGCCAAGCCCAACCTGCCTCTGTGGTTCCTTCCGACATCGCCTATCGGAATGTTCCTACATGACGTGACGGTGCCAGCCCGCAGAACCCCGGCAAACTGGCCATGCTGTCATTCTAGAAGAAAGGGGGTCGCACAACAAAAGCTGGGGTAAGCTGAGCCGCACAGAGGAACAAAGACGGCCTCGATCCTACCATCCTTCTTGAATTGTGGGGGGAGAAATAGACGAGGCCATGTAAGAGCAATCAATTCTGATTCCCGGCTCTGCTGCAAGGCGTCTTCTTGCCACCAGCGCACATGACTCCCGCTGCGCTTGTATTGGAGACCTTTTCAACGTGTTCTCTTGGCCCGCGGGAGGGGAGCACTCTACTGTATTCCGACCTGCTGGTGCCGATCCGCACCCGGGTATTTAGCCCGGGCTGCCCGGGCTCCTCTGGGATTACGTCTGTTGCGAGGTGTTTCCCCTCTCCAATTGAAAGGTCCGTTCAATTGCTTACGGGTGTCGAACTTGTACACTGCAACGGCGTAATGTCGAAATCGGCGCTGAATTGAAGGCATCAAAAGGTGGAACTATACGGTGATCCAGAAGTAGGAGAGGCAAGCTGTCGCGCAGTTTCGGACAACGTGACCAACTTGCTGACGCCAACTCTTAGAACCAAACCTCTTGACATTCTTCAATACAGAGCTCGAGCAGCAGCCGGATCGAACATGCTCAACGTCAGCGCTGCGCTTGCCGGGGACGAAGATGAACTACTCAACGGCATTTGGATCAGCTTGCTGAGTGTAGAGGCCTTGATGGTTATCGGCGTTGCCCTGCGCGGTCTGGTCATCGCGGTAGTTCCAAGGTTGAAGCAGCAGACTCGCCCAAACACACCTGCGGTCGGGTAGAGACGTTGTAGTATGCTGCCGGTTGATCGATGGTGTCGAGTCCTTGTACATTCTTGCATCTGGGTTTCTGTTGACTTTGGCGCATTCTTCATGGACGGAGTCTTGAGTTTAGCATCTTAGAGACATAAAAAAGCGCAAGTTGTCACGTCGGAGGTTGACCAACCCTTGCATTGGGCATGCAATATTTTCATCTTCGCCGTTGACCTTGGCTTCATGGCTTACAAACAAATCAGCTCAGGTCAGAGGTCTTCGGAACCCGAGCCAAGGCGCCATGGCCAGCTCACCAGATCCGTAAGCACTTGGCTCGAGAAAATGAGTCGCGCCTTCAGGGGGTGGCTCAGACGTTGGTACCTGTCAGCCTCAGAACTCAATTGCAGATCCTGCAGCTTTCACTCCCCGCATTGCGTTCATCACACTACTACAAATGTGGTTGGGAAAGCTGTGCGGGACGGCCGTTTACGTGTAAACGACTGATGACTTCGAACCGACACAGGAATAACGACAACCCTGTTGTATTACTATTAGCCTTAGTAATACCAGCCTTGATCCTGTCTCCCAGTGATTCATGAGGACCATCCACTCTTCGTCATCTCTGCCTGGTTCTTCTCCCGCCATTGCCATTCAGCCCATTCCTCACATGGGCTTCATCACCCTGCCCTTGACACCAAACAAGCCAGGAAACCCGATTCCGCATTCCCAGAATACATGCCCGGAATGCCCATTCTACATAAACTCCATATTCTCGCGTGTCCCGTTTGCCTAGGCTCAACTATCCCGACAGCAGCCCACTACGTAGTTTCGAGGTAAAACCAACACTCTCCAGTTTAGGGTATACAATATTTACAAAAAGGAAACAGCACGCGCGCTCCCCGCGGGGAGGGTGATGTATATGCCAGAAAAAAACACAGAATAAACCACCGAGATATCAGAGATGATGCCTTTTAGAGGGTGAGTTCAGATTGTATCGTACATCTGGCAGAACGATTCCCCACGGACTAATCGTCGTAGCCGGCTCCACGCTGCCAAGGACTATTACAATATTAGTGCTATTTAGTGCGCTGAAGATTTCGCCGGACTTACGCTGCCCCGTTCGGGCTCCTGTATCCTACAGCCGCACTGATATTATGCTGTGAATTGTGGTGACCGTGGATCGAGTGTTGCCCTTGTGACGAGTTTGACGAAGACTCATTGAGCGGGGTCCCACTCCTTTGCCCGTGAAGTGATGATCTGAAATGGCTGCTTGACTGGTTCCTTAGGTACTGTCCCGGCTCGGCATTATCATGATACTGTGGGTACGAAGGATCGGCGTTGACTTGGCGCATCGAGTTCCTGGCCGAACTGATGGAAGCGCGGCGCATCGCGACGTTGGCGGCACTTGACGCGGCCGACTCGTTGTCATCTTCCAAATCCAAGACAGGCTTGAATCCCCTACCACTGCTACGGGCTGTGACAGCAAGCGCGTCGAGCTCGTTGGTGTGCAGTTGCGTCTGGGACTTCATGAATGATGTGCGGTCGTCATTCATGAACTGATATCGAGTATCGGGATTGTTGTGGAACAGGATAATCGTCGTTGTGATGATCAGCATCAAGAGGAGGATGAGCGAAAAGGCGGCATTAGCAATCCAAAATATCACACCCACCACTCCGATAACCAAGGGTGGGAGACCGAACACGTCCGTGAAGATGAGTAAGAATATGGCGTTGAGGAAATTCATGACGCAGATGGCGATGTTGAACGAGTTGGTGCTTTTATCCATCCATGGGCGTATGACGCTGGCAGTGATCAGCGCTGCAGCTTCGAGCACGATGAAGGCGACGGCCTGGACGACTCCGGCGGATTGGGCGAAGGCGATAAACATGCTCTTGATCAGTATGTATATAAGAAGGGGACCGATGAAGTAGTATGCAGAGGCGCGGAACTGCACATATAAGAAACCCCATTTGTTCAACGCCTGCGGGTCAGAGAACAGAATGTAGGCGGGATTCTTGTGCAATGCAAGCGAGCGGCGGGCCATACGAAAAACCTTGAACGCGGCCCAACCCAAAGTAATAACCATTCCGAAAAAGAAAAAGACAGCCAAGACCATGGCAGCCGGCGAGTCGTTTTGTGTGAATTCCCACAGACAGAGGATTGCCATTTGCGGGAGGCCGATGAGGACCAATCTGAACAAGATACCTGCACAATGTCAGTTACAGCTGCGTGGCGGAAGTGCCACCCACAACGTAGGCATACCCTTGAGGACCGTCAGCCACCCTTTTCGGAAATCAGCGAACGCTTCGCCCTTGATAAAGCCAGTTCTAGCCCCCAATTCGCAGAAGCCCTTGGATAGTAGCACTAGGATGGCTGTGACGAGGACAAAGATATACCAAAACACAAGTCCAGTCAAGAACAAGTTGGTTGTTTCGATCATTGCGCGAAATGCTACTCTCTGGATGCCGTAAACAATATAGCTGCCGAAGTCGGTTTGGATATTGGCCCGTTTTGCGAGGCTGACCGCATGAATATGCGATCTCTGGGTCAACATGGCAGTCGAGCGCTGAATGAGCTGGCCAAGCTTTGATTCGATCATAGGCATGGCACGCTTCTCGACCTGGACAGAGACGGTATGCAAAGAGTCGAATATGGTAGATGCCGTGCCACCTGTCGAGCGCTGATACCATGTCAAAATAGTCTGGATGAAGTCGACCTTGATGATACCCATGCTCCACGCAAAGTCCTGGGTCCACGACTGTACGACAGGCGGGAGGGGCACACCGCAAAGTCCGACCATGGCTTGGGCCTGAAAGTAGCCGAAAAGCGACAGAGTATTGGCCGCGATATGAGAGGCAGCGTTGATGTAGCCCAGCCCCGAGACGATGGCGGATGCCATCAGAGCCAAACCTACGATAGCGGCGGTGCCCCATTTCACGCCAATAAGATCAACCGTCTTCCCGTTTGAGATGTTGGCTTCCACACATGCGACACTGTGGCCGGCCTGGTCACCACTTGTCATGTTGACAAAGACCTTGACAGTTGCATCCAGATCGGGGAACGTGTAGGCGATGCCTGGAATCTGCCGAACAGCGTCGGGACCAACGGGTAGGTTGAAGGGGTTGCTCATGTCGCCCGAGGTCATGGGGCACAGGCCCGGCAAGTTGGCATTGCATGGGTCGACGGTGGTACGAATTATTTGGTAACCATACGCCAGGATTGTGATATCAAAAATAACCTTGCCCTCAATTGACGAGGTAGCAATCATGTTGATCGACACGGTGTTGTTGTTCGGTGTGAAGACGACGTCGAAAAGACTGGCCGTGAACAGAGAGCTGGCCTGGCACGCGGCCAGGGAGCTCGATCGCAATGCATCCTCGGCGTTGGCGGCGGGGAGAATGAAGGCGACGAGGGCTGAGAGTAGCAGGAGTGGTGTTTGTGTCGAGAGGCGCATCGTGACTCGGGGGGTGGCCGGCGGCCGTGTGGTCGATCTTTCACGTGGGCGTCGACGGCGTCGCCCTGTGCTGCTGTGTCTTGGTAGAATTGCGGGTTTGGCTGAAGAAGTCTGATTCCCGTTCACATTCTCGGACTCGCTTCCCTGTCAACACGACTCGCGGGTTCGTTTCGCAGGTCCGCTTCGCAGGGCTGGGACCTCGGGTAGGTCGGTGTTGGAAGTTGGAAAACTTGGAAGCGCCCGGCTGCGATCCAGACAAAGCGGCAAAACAATAGCGAGCGAAACTGGGCGGTCGTCTACACACAACCCATTTGAAACAGATAGTCAAGACTCGAATGACGACGCGAAAGGGTTTGAGGTGCGAGAGGCGAAGCGTGGGAACGACTGAAGTTGGTTCGAGGAGCAGACGACAGCCCTCCTCAGTGGGGAAGGAAGGGAGAGATGGAGGATGAACAATGCAGCGCCGCAATACAGCAGCAGCACAGCACTAGTGGGCGTCGTTCGTGTTTGCGACAGGGGTTAGGAGGGGGCAGGGGGGCTGGAATGCCCGGGTAGGGGTGCGAGAGTCGAGGATCGCGGGGTGACAACGAGTCTGCGAGTCTGACGACACTCGCTTTCGTGCATTCTCGCCCACTCACGGGCCTTGTTTTGACGGATGCTGGCTGCGGGCGACACGAGCTGACGGAGCCTCCAGTGTCTTGCGTGCCCGCTCCACAGCAACTGGGCTGGTTTGGCTCGTCTGGCCTGTCTGGGTGGCCTGTCTTGGTCAGGCGGGCTTGGCTGGGTCTTGGTAACGCCTGGTTACGAGGCCGGCCTTGGCTCCTTGCTTTTCTCCCACGGCCTCAGGTGCTTGGGATGTGGCTGTGTCGGAGAAAAGCACAAAATACTGGCGCTAAGAGCCGAGTCGGGTATAGCGCTGCCTTCTCCAAGACAGGGGTCTGTGAGGTCAAAACACCCACCTTAGCGAGACACGGGGGAGGATGCGGTTGGCCCAATAGACATCTGGCCGCCCAGCATTGCGCTTCTTTGGGTAAAAAGCGACTTGGCTTAAAAATCGACAGATTCTTGCTCTTGAGACTTCAACTCAGCCGCCACGGAAGAACTTGGAGAGTTGTTGATGATGATTACAACCTATACCTAATTATTTCTTATCATAGCGAATGTATTATTTGTGTCAATGGACGAAGAAATCAAATCCCGCTTTGGGCTTCAAAAGCTGGGATGAATAGCAAATAGCAGTCAGACTTACAGTCCGAGCCCTGTTGTGTGATAAAAGGCTAAGCACGCGGGAACTAGTCTAGAGCGACATTGATATTCGCAATTCACCATGGCCCTTTCCTCCTTACCAGTTGCACTTCGTTCGGTCATCCGCAGCTGGAAGGCTATGACGTAGCGATATCATCTCCCCGACGGCTGGGCTCTTGGCTGTCACTGGAGGTGGGAGCCGCCTGATAGTTGTGGACATGGAGGCATCCTGGAAACAAAGGCATTTTCCCTAGAAAGGATGGCGCTTCTCTTTCGCCGTTGGGTTGAATCGAAAACGGTTGTAAAGCTGGTGGTTGATTGATGTATTTATTGTGCAGGGTTTTGCCCCAAAGGGGCAATCGCACAGCAGGGCTCTCTAGGTCCCCGCAAACGCAAAGGTCAGAAATGTTGAACTTGGTATAGCCCGCAATTGGGACACAAGCGTCGAACCACATGAATCGGCGCCTTCGTGACACAGTTGGCTGCACGGCTGGTTTCGAGGAAGAGGGTTAGGGTTTGGCCATGCGGGTGCACGCCTCGCTTATCTTATCGCAAATTGAGGGTTTCTCCAGAGCGCGACAGCGAGAGCGTAGTGATTGCAACCCCCCACTCGACAACCACACCCATCTGCAACTTGGCTCTCCTCAGCATCACACTTCTTTCAATCCCTCAACACCCACCACCTCTCGCTGTCTTGTCTTGGGACAAATGCAACACGTCGATCTTTGACGAAGCAAAACGAATCCGGGGCTCCGTTGCCACAAAGACGACAAAGCTGCGAGGAGAAGAAAATGCAATCCACCTAACTCCTACAACAACGACCCCTCTCCTTTAGCTCTGCCACTTCGCCGACAAAGCCATCGCCAACACGGGCCTCTGGGCCAGCGCGCTATACAAAGGCTCCCGGCCAGCCTTGTTCCACAAAGCCTCACCTGCATATAGTGCGCAGCATCACGGTGCACCTTCTGGCTGGCGGCACCCATAGGGGAAACGGTGGCTAGGTTTAGATTGCTAGCTCGCTCGATAGCCGGTGTTGCAAAGACAGCAGCAACAGCTACGAGAATTCCCGTCAGAATGCCTACAATTAAGAAGAGCATGCCCAAAATCGAGAAAACAGGCCCCCCCCCACGCGCACCACCTGTCTCCAAGAAGCGCAAGTTGGACCCCAATGAGACAAAATACTACGCTGTGCGCGCAGGCTTCAAACCCGGCGTCTACACCAACTGGGCCATTTGCCAGCAGCAAATCTCGGGCTTCAAGGGCGCTCAGTGTTCGTCAACCTCTCCTTTTCTGCTCGGCCCATGCTATTCGATGCGTTGCTAACAAGAAGCTGCCGCAGTCAAGTCGTTCCTCTCCTACGAAGACGCCTCGGCATTCGCCGCCGGCCGAGACCCCCCCTCTGCCTCGAGTGACAAGCCCGACCGGTTTTACGGAGTCGCCGTCGGGCGAAAGCCCGGCGTGTACACAGAATGGACCAAGGCGCAGGAGGCCATTGTTGGCTGGAAGGGCCCCAAGTACAAGAAGTTTGACACGCGGGCCGAAGCTGAGGCGTTTGTCCGCTCATTTGGCAAAGTAGGAGCGAGTGCCCCGGCCGATTCCGAGGGAGAAGCCGACGATGACGAAGAGCCGCCGGCAAAGAAAGCTAAGGCGGAGTCCACAAGCAAGGACGTGCCGCCCCAAGCCGGTCTCTCCAAGGGCGGTAACCGCCTAGTGATATACACGGATGGAGCCTCAAGCAACAATGGAAAAGCCAGCGCCAGAGCCGGTGTGGGCGTTTTCTTCGGGCCCGGGGACAAAAGGTATCGAACCTACGCCGGTATACAACCTACAGGACCGGATCGCTAACCCACGTCGCAGAAACATCTCGGAGCCGCTCGAGGGTGAGCCGCAGACTAACCAACGAGCCGAAATGGCAGCCATTCTCCGCGCTCTCCAAGTCGCCGACGAGAAACAGGAGGTCGAAATCTGCAGCGACAGTAGTTATTCGATTGACGCCCTGACTAAATGGTACCGCGGCTGGGAGAAAAACAATTGGGTTTCAACCGGCGGCAAACCGGTTATGAACCAGGACTTGATAAGACCCGCTCTCAGCATTATCGAAAGCCGCAAGAGGAAGGGGACTCAGACGATCTTCACGAAAGTCGATGGCCACAAAGGCATTCCGGGCAATGAAGCGGCAGACAGGCTGGCTGTAGCTGGGAGGTTGATGGAGATTTGATACCCACAATGGTCAATTATATTTTCGGCCGTCTCTTTTTGGCGCTTTTTCTAGCATTTTGTCATTGTGTTTCAGGGCCATGTCAGAAATTCGGCTTCTGAAGAGGGCGAGCAACAAGTATATAACGGGGATTTCCGCTCGCCTCTTGGACTTCGGAGTTTTTTCTTCGCGGGTGTAGGGCTGGGTCATCAGCGCTTGGTATGTACGTCTACTTGCTTGCTTGTCGAACGGCGAGGGATTTGGGGAGTATCGGCGCGTTAACGTGGCTTTGCTGGCACCCCTGATCCAGGACAATGAACCTTGCATTCCCTCTTCAAACCTTAGAGGTGGTTAGCAATAATGATGGAAAGATGGCTTGGTCCCCGGTCGGCCTTCCAGGTGATTGCTGGACACGACCGGCCATCGCCTCCGTGATCTCAACCGCTCATCAACGATACGTCAGAAGAGTTGGCCCCCCGGCATGGCAACAGCGGTATATCAAGTCGGGCTCCCCAAGCTTGCCCGCCCGATTCAAGGTAGCTGAACTTGCATCCTCGATTGCGCACATCCAAGACTTGCTCAACACATACACAAGTCATCCACTGCACAAGTTGAAGCCTCCAACATGCTGCTCCTCTCACGAGTCCAACAAGACACTCCGCGCCGCCTCTCTCCGTCGCGCAACCCTCTACCAGCCAGTCCGATGTCTCTCGGCCACCACCAGCCGGCCCATGACCGCCATGGCCGACGGCACCCGGCCCGTCGATGACATCGACCTGGCCTGTGATTATCCGTCTGAGGTGCAGATGGGGTATACGACTCCGGCAGGCGCGCTGCACCACGAGCGGATTGACAAGGAGATGGGGTATCTGGACCAAAGGGTTTTGTGCGTCCCCCCTCGTCCCATCATCCCGTGGTTAGCTGGCTAACATGATGGTGCAGATGCGCCTCGGTCATCGGCATCAGCATCGCCAGTCTGTACGGCGCCCTTGCCAACAGCTCCTACACCACCTCCTCGGAGCCCATCCATAAGTCCGAGGCGATCAAGAAGGCGGTCCCCGTCGTCAAGGAGACGCATCGCACGATCACGACGACAAACCAAGCTTGCCACGCCTACCACGTCTACCACGGCCTCGTTGCACCGGGACCCGAACGTGCACTTGCCGGATCACAAGCCGACCGACAGCAAGATGGAGAGGTTCATTGGACGGGGCGGCTGAGTACCGTATGACGTGGGAGGACCGATGGCAAGATAGGTAGGCATGATATAAAAAGATTGTATCGGCAGGAAGTTCAGGGGTAAAACGCACGTAAGAAAAGAATGATCATGATAGGTATTACCGCAATCTGATGTCAAGGATACGACGTTGGCGGCATAGCTGTCTTTGACAAGTGTGATACATAAATCATCAGCGTGGAGGTAGGTTCTACATGACAATGCACGGGCCGGGGTCCTTCTCGTCCCTCAACCGTTGGATCTCGGCGTCGGCATATTGCTGCTTCAGGCGGGCCTCGAGCAGCTGTGCCTCGAGCTCCTTCTTGGCCTGCAGCGTGGCTAGGTTGGCCTTGCTCTCCATCATTACCCTCTGGTGTTCCAGGTCGCGCTGGTACGCCTGTTCGCGCTCCTTCTGCACCTCGCTGATGCGCTGCTGCCGGAGCTCCTCGATGTTGACCTCGAGCCGTTGCCGGTCCTCCTGTGCCTTGTTCATTTTGGCCGCCAGCTCGGCCCGGATCGCCTTAATCTCCTGCTGCGACTCGTAGTCCTTCTTGCGGATGGCCTCCTGCATCTCCTGCTTGAGCCACGTCATCTCCTCTTTGTGTTTCTTGGTCAGCCTCTCGATGTCAGCCTCCACCTCCTGACCGGCCGATGTCTCACCCAGGGCCTTGCCACTCGCCATCTCCTCCTGAATCTTGAGAGTGATGCGCTTCTGCTTGGAGAGGATGTACTCGATGATCTTGGTAGCCGACTCGACCCCGTTGTCCTGGCGCAGGACCTGGGAGCCCTTGCTAATCAGCCGGCCCCAGAACTCGGGCTTGTTGATGAGCTCCTGCTCGCGCTGCTCGGCCTGGTCCCGGGGCACCATGCTCCACATGGTCGTGGCCAGGACGACGCACGAGAGCCCGTTCTCCCCGCACAGTTGCTTGAACATGCGCAGGTTCTTCATGCTGGACCCGCCCACCCGGTTGTCCTGGATGCGGTGCAGATACACGATGCCGGCCAGCTGGATGTTGGCCTGGAACGACTGGTTGAGCCAGTCGGCCACCTCGCGGAGGACATCTGTGTCGGAGCGATATGTGTCGTCGAAGCCGGGCGTGTCGATGAGGAAGATATCTCGGTTTCCAACGCGCGCGGGGTGAATGCTAACATTGGAAGTGCCTTGGACCGTGTTTGTTAGTCCCTCCCCCCCCTTTTTTGACTGAGAACTACTACATGGCGAGCTTACACGACTCGAGACCGTCCCCGGCCTTTGCCGTCTTGGAAAAGTGTGCAATAAAGGTGCTCTTCCCCACTCCTGTTACCCCCATGACTGCGATGACGATATCATCAGGGCTACCCCGTCACATAGTAACGTTAGCAATCAAAACCAAGATAGGCGAGGTTACGTTGAGTTGACATACCCGACATTGGGCATTGGCGAAGCATCTAGGCCGTCGCCGGCGGCGTTTTCGGTTGGGCCGGCCATGGTTGCTGCTTTATGCCGGGCTTGAAGATCAGACGAGCTTCTGAGAACCATGAGGAGGCTTGACAATCAATTATGAGAATGTTGGAGCAGGTCGTGTTATCCCGGCTGAAAGATGTAAGCGTATCGCCAATATAAAGAGTCAAGTCTGGACTCGCTGCAGTGAGGCCAACCGCCACTGCCACTGGGACAACTTATCCACAAGCTATGATTGAGTGGGTCATCATGTGCATATGGTGTCTCGTATGTGCTGGTTCATGAGAAACAGATCGTGGTTGAACGAGCACGGGGAGTACAACCGCCTCACTTTGTGAGGTCGCAGCACTATGGGGAAGGGTTGGAGCCATTGGGTCTCGATCGTCCTTGTTGTCCAATCACCTCGGCGCAGGCCAGGACTCAAACCCGCCTTCAACATAGCGAGGGCCACCACGTATCCCTGGTCAGGCTTGGCTCCCACATAACGGCCCAACGACGCCACTGCTAGAGAAAAGGCAACCGAGCTTCATTCGCTCGGATTGACCCTCATCTATCACTTTCCTAGGTGACTTGGTGGGTGCGTCTTTTATGCACCGCCGCCTTACGGTTCATGTCTAGGCAACTCTGACATGCCAAAAGCAGAGCGCCGCGTTTGCCGCACTAACAGTGGACGGCGATGACCCACGGTGCAAGCCAGTCCGGATCGAGGCTGGGCATCCATGGGGAACAAGAGACCCCGGCATCGATGTGACTTGGACCCCTTTCGTGTCTCCTTGCCGAATTGCAGCAGGGCAGCTAAAGCACTTCATAAGCCCCCTTATCCATAATCTAGCAGTCGTTCGAGCCGTTAATCCCTTTCGTCATATCTTTCGCATCCGCCTAAACCATTCTGCAGCGACCTTGGCTCGAAAATATGGGAAAGACGCGGCAGGCGACATCTCGTGATGCGTATCCATCAGATGACTTTGCGCCGACGCAAGACATTCGTCCTCCGGCCTTCAACATGGCTCAGACCGGGCAATACGGTGACGGGTTGGGTCTTTCTGAAGTAAACCGAGTCACCGATCGCCCTCCAACGTACGTTATCCTCTGTGCCGGTTGATTGCTCCCCATGACTGACCATCTTCTTGGAAAAAGGCACGAGACGGTCGTGATAGTGCTCATGGGGGTGACCGGCTCGGGGAAGAGCACCTTCATATCCCTCCTAGCGGACCAGCCCGTGCAGATTGGCCATGGCTTGGAGTCCAGTGAGTGTGCCGCGAAAGCCTTGTATTGTCGCAAAGTTTCTGACCGCGGGCCAAAAAGGTACCGTCAACGCCGGCTTTTACAGCTTCATGTACGACGAGACCAAGGAGGTGATCCTGGTCGACACCCCGGGGTTTGACGACACAAGGCGCTCAGATGCCGACATTCTGAAAGAGGTCGCCTTCCTCCTGGCCGCCCTGCACAACAACAACGCTCGGCTCGTCGGAATCGTCTACCTGCACCGCATCACGGACCCGAGGATCTCCGGCTCCGGGATGAAGAACCTGCGCATTCTGCAAAAGCTTTGCGGCCCGTCGAGTTTCAAGAGTGTGACTTTGGCCACGAACATGTGGAGCGAGGTCGGGTCGCAGCCAGAAGCCAAGAGGATGGCCGAGCAGCGGCAGACTGAGCTCAGGAAACCCGACTTTTGGGGCGCGATGGTGGACCAAGGGAGCATCATGACGCGTCATGACGGCACACTAGACTCTGCTCGGGACATTGTGCGCACCCTAGTTGACCGAGATGTCAGGATCTTGCTCAATATCCAGCGCGAGCTTGCGGTGGAGAAGAAGACGCTCGACGAGACAGAGGCAGGCCAGTATGTACAGAAAGAGATCCTGGAGGCCAAGAAGAGGTACGAGAGAGAACTGGTTGACCTTCAGGAGAGCATGGATGAGGCGCTCAATGAGAAGGATGAAGAAACATTCCAAGCGCTGAGGGCGGAGAAGGAAGCCGCCGAGGCTAAAGCCGCCCAGACTGAGAAGGAGTGTCAGCGGCTCAACCTCACCATGCTGCAACTAACCCAGGAGGAAAGTACGCGATACCAGAGGCTCGCGCTGGCGATGGAGCAGGAGGACCAGATGGCCCGACCACATCAGCCGGCCCTGTCTGGTCAGCCTCCCGACATGAGGACGGAGTTTGAGAATCGGGAAAGGATGCAGCAACACGAACAAGACCTCATAAACTTGCAGATAACTCACCAGAATGAGACTTTGTCTCTGATCAACCACCTTGGAGAAGTCGTCCAAGACCAAACCCGCGCCCACCACGGGCAGAACAGGCATTCTCGGGGACCAAATAACCGACGTCGCAGGGGAGACGAAGGCCGGAGAAACAATGAAGGAGGTTTTTGGGTTACTCCATTGAATTTTTTGAAGCAGCTGATCCCTTTTGGATTTGGTCCGCCGATCGTGGCACAGGTAGTAGACAGGCACTTGGCGTACTAACATGGGCCATGTCCAAGTGTGTCTCGGATCCAGTCTTGTTATCATAGCTTCTCTGAATCGAAATGGAAGTTTCTGTTACCTGCTGTCGCGGATGATCCCGGCACGTAGTATCGAGACGTATAGAGACCCGTAACGTGTTTTATAAGGAGTGCGCCACTTTTCAACGCGACACCAAATTCCACCACGCCATTTGAGGATTCTGGTAGGTATTGCTTGAAATGGATGGGCGTTTCGGCGCTAACAGCATACTTGGGCATTAGGGAAGGAGCGGCCATAGACGATTCACCATGGCACCCCCCCTCCCCCTCCCCCGCCAAAAGTTCCTATCTACTCTCTGTACACCCGGCCCGCAGGCTTCTCTTGAACAGCAATCTTTCAGGAAGAAAACAACCAGTCGCAGCTTGCCACTACGAAACACCAACTTTCATCACGACTCTGTTCGCTTCGGGCATCTCTTTTGCGACCTCGACCCTCGCGCGCAGCCCGCGCTCGCTCCCACCATGGCACCTGAGCAACGCCCACCATACGCGGTCCTCTCCGGCTTCATGCTAGGGTTGAAAGCCGAACACGACGCAGAGTGCGCTGCGAAGTGGGAGGTTTTCAAGATCCTCACAGAGGCCCTAGGGCCTCAGCAAGATACCCCGCGAGGAACGCAGGGTACGCTAGGGAAGAGAGACAACTCCTAGGCCTCCAGGAAGTGCTCAACAGGATGGCGGGAAGGGCCCAAACCCCCAACTCATCGGGCCCCGGCCTAACGCCCACACCCAACCTCTCCCGCCCTACGTGGGCATCGACAACGGCTCGATTCAAACGCCGCTACCGGGAGCCTACGTGGCACCCGCACCACGAAACGATAGTATTTACTGTTCCACGAATCCCCCCCTTCTGGCTCACTAGGAGTAGCACCAATACTGGCCTAGTCAACACAGTCCAGTACCCGCCAGAGGGATCGATCGAACTCGCTAGCCCCGGCGAGACTCTTCCTCACAGGGTACCTATAGAGCTAAGTAACGGCAGGGGAGGTTCTCTTGGGCTTACCTAGCGTAGTAAAAGCTACCATTAAGAATAACAGCTAGTCGGTACAGCTCCGAAAAGCTGACTAGGAGAAGAAAGAGGAGGCAGTAGCGAAGGCTAGGGCGGGCCGGTCTTACCCTCTAGGAGAGACTGGAATAGATTGCCTTCGTAATAGAGAAGGTACCGAAGGAAACTATAACTTTTTAGGGATCTAAGGAGGTCACGGGGTTATGGTAAAGTAGGGGTGGCTAGGGGTGTTCTATCCGTCCGGGCCATAAGGGTGTTATCAGGGGTATAGCTCGTATTCTTCGATAATAAGTGTATTCTAAATAAATCCTTTAAGATCTTCAGCTCCGCTATCGTAAGAAGGCTACCCCCAAAGAGAGGAATCCCCTTACGTAAGACTTACTATAGCTTCTACTGGGCCAGAGACTATACCGTAAAGACGGTATGCGGTAGGTATGTTAGATGGAACAGGGCGGAAACTGCTAGAATTGAGGGCGTTAGCATTACCACGATAGTGGCAATAACAGTGAACCTTAAGCAAGGCATTAAGTGGCTGTGTAGCTAGCTAAGCTACTACAAGGACTATCTTAAACTCCTATAAGTAGCACCACTCTCACCGTTGTCTAGAGAGGTGCGACGAGCAATACAATCACACAATTGCAACCCCCATCAAAAGGAGTGCAGTACTTCTGACAGACCCTAGGGTGGCTAGCTTCTATACCTCCTTTTTAATAGGTAAGCTCACTAAGATATATAGAGACCCCACGGGAGCTACCCGGCCTACACCGGAAGGCCTACCACAGGGCTCCCCGCTGTCGCCTATCCTCTTTACCCTTTACCTCGCGGCTATGGTAAAGAAGAACCTGTCAGACCATACCTACTGCTACGCCGACGACGTCACGGTCATAGCCTTCGGCAAGATAGGGGAGTAAATGCGAGCTAAGCTCACGGCTAGGCTGGGAGAGCTCCTGACCTAAGGGAAGGATAACGGGGTAACGTTCGACGGCACGAAGAGCGAGTACATCCTCTTCACGCCGAAGAAAGGCCCGCAGCCGGATATCCTGATGCAGGGAGTTGTCGTGCCGTATCGGGAGGCCCTGCGGTAGCTAGAACTATGGTTCGACCCCCTCCTCTACTTCAGAGCCCACGCCAAGGCCGTGGCGGCTAGGGGGAAACCCACAGTCGCGCCCTAGAGCGCATCTCCAGCAAGGTTAAGTGGCTAGTCCCGAGGCTCGCGGTCCAGGCAGTCAAAGCCATCCTCAGGCCACCTAGATAGCCGTTGCAGGGCCAGGAAATCCCGGCCCGCAACACCACACAATCCATCACCACTTTCCATTGCTCTGTCTTACTTAAGTCCTACCCTGTCACCGTGTACGAACACGCCAGAGATAGCTACAGCACTCTTCGAATCTTGCAAAACCAAAATCGGCAGAGGTCCCACTACTACCCTATTGCCTCATCTACCTCGCACTCTACCCTTAGTCTGGGTGGCATTACGACTACATGAGAGCCACTTCAGTATCTGTGATGGGCTCTCGAGCAACCACGTGGCGAACAGTAGATAGAGTCACATCTCAAAAGACTCCAGTTACTGCATTCCCCAAGCAACATGACTTTTATTTGTTGCCAATAACCTGTCCGTGTTAGATGTTCAGGCCTGGAAGAGACAATGTTGGAGGGACCTCCCGATGTTATGCCGCCATTACTCCACGGTTGGCCCGCTACTAGTGTGCAGACAGCCCACCATCAGCAAGATCCTGGCCTTCTTTTTCCTTCTTCTTTAGCAGCAATTCAAGCAGTTTGACACACTTTTGCTTTGATGCGAGTTTGCCAAGCCCAACAGACAACGCTAACAAACAAGCTTTGTCAACGTGAACCCTTTGCTTGGGAGGTTAGTGCGGCTCTGATTCTGACTAACCCCCTTTCCTGATTCGCGATTCTTGGTGCGCGTCCTGCATCTCCGGGCGCACCTGCCACGGCCCTTCCCACGTCGCTACGTGCTGGCCCAATCAGGACTCCATTTCAGCTCAAGACTTCAGGGACCAAGCATCGAGACAAATCACACTTCCCGCCAAATACATTTGATAGGGCTGTCTGACCCTCGCAGCCGAGACATACATGTAGGGCCCCAACGCATCAATACCTGTCTCGACACACATCAGCCTATTGTTCCGCGTGGGGTAGGCCAGATTAGCGGGTGGCGTCTGACAGCAACAAGACTCTCTTCTTTGGGCTCAGTTGTCAGTATCTGCAATTTGCTGGGCATCGGCTGGCAATTCCAATTGGGTATACAAGATGCCTGACAGCAAGGTCCCAAAGGTAGAAACAGACAGCTTTTGCCTACCTAGCGTTTGTCAAAGCGTTAGCATTCTTCAACAAGCAGGTCGGCAGACGGCCGTCGTCGGCTCTTCAATTTTGCCATAAGCTGGTTTGCTTTTATTGCTTGAATTAACGCTCTGACACGGGAGTTGCGATGGAGGACGAAAACGAAGCGGGAGCGGCCGGCAAGATTGGCCCACCTCCCATCGTAGTGCACTCTGACCCGGGCCACCAGAGCACAGGGCATCAAGACGAAGGCTCAAGCGTCCCTAGAGGCGGCACACGAGCAGTTGCAGAGGCACTATTGACTCGGATGAAGTCTCAGCGACAACCCGAAGTCAAGAAGATGTCCGATGTTGCGCAGAGCCGCGGGAAGGAAGAAGGACACGGGTCAAAGCTGGCCGAGGAAGCAACAGTACCTATTCCGATTGACAATGTCAACAACCTGGTAAGTTGCAGCTGATCATCTTCCCTACACCTTGACAGCCATTTGACATTTGCGCTAGGCACTCCAGCACCCATCTAGAATAGACATTCTCAGACCGGTCGACCCAGGTCAGCCACACTACATTGATGTTGTTGCGGTGCATGACTACGATGAGACGTCGGTGAACTGGGCCTACGTGGATAACAAGGTCATCGTGAGACAGAAGCTCGAAATGATCCGAGCCGAGAGATCCAAGATTCCAGAGAACTCCGAACAGGCGACTGCGGCAGACGTCCATGACGAGCGGGGGAGACAGCCTTTGATGGTGGCCTCTGGCATGCCTGCGTCTAGTCTGGCACCTAATCTGGCACCTCCCGGTCGGTCCGTCTCACGCGCTCCCTCTCTCCGAGAGGCCGCGAAAGGAGGGGACGCTGCTCGAAGAGACGACAAGATTGCAGTCCCAGGACTGTCGGTGGAAGCCCGTGACGTCCCGCATGTGACCAATCGGAATTTCGAGGTTGGCTCTTCACGCGCATCTAGCCAGTCGAGGCGTGAGGTCGGGTCGAATTGGCTCCAAGACGCAAACATGTTGCCAGAAGCACTACTTGGAGCGCGCGTTCTTGGATTCTCATATTATTCCCGGGATTTGACGCAACTCCTCAAGGACAACTCCGAGCAGAGCAAGAAACCCGACTTCATCGAAAAGACATCACGCGAACTTCTACGCGAGCTATGCGAATTCAGGCAATCCGATTCCTTCGACAACGTGCCCATAATATTCATCGGAGCGGGTTTCGGAGGGCTTGTTGTGCAAAAGGCTATTAGTCTGGTGGTGTCAAACACGGATTCTGGCGGAGAGGACCCATACTCAAAAACATTAGGAAGGCTAGAGCTCGGCGCCCTGGAAGACCAGGTAGTACCGGAGCCGCCCCATTTGAACCTCGACCACATCGCCGATGTCATCTTCATGGACACACCCTTCCCGAGCCCGAAAAAGGAGGGCGAGGGTCTACAAAATTTCTTTCCCCTCAGTGCATCCAGTGTCAGAATTTCTGGAATTCAGAAAGTTGTGAAGAAGATGGAGACAGAGTGGGACTCGCCCGGAGTCGACAAGATTTGGGGCGAGTTTTGGGCATTGCTCTATCAACGGAACCAGAAAGTTCGAATCGCCTGGCTTTATTCGAGCACTGCCAGCATCACCACTGGGAGTGTTAGGATGAATATACCCCTGAACTTGAAGAAGGCGAGTCATCACACCTCCCCGCCTCCATGTTGCCGCGTACTTGCGTTTTCATGGCATCAGCAAGCTGACACCTACTCTTTCCCATTCGCGTAGACTTCTCAAATCTCGGCAGAGAGAAAGTCACCAGCCATAGTCCTCAACCGGATCCCTCTTCATCGCTCAGGCCTCCGCCGGTTGACTAGCTTTTCTGACGCCAAGGATTACGGCTATACAGTGACTATTTCCCGAATCCGCGAGAGTCTGATGATCAGGGCGGTCCAGGATGACAAGCTCGAGGACCTGCAACTCAGCCTAATGAAGGCTGGAGTATCAGTGGACGTCAATGATGAATGGGGCATGTCGCTACTCCATCTAGCTGCAACAGCCCCTAATCCTGACGGGTTGAAAATTCTCCTTGACAACAACGCAGATCCACAAACCAAAGACTCCAAGGGTCAAACGCCTCTACACTCATCCATTAGAATGTACTGCGACTCGGAAGTCGACGCGGGTATCATGATGGAGAACCTGAAGAGAGTGATCGAAAAGCTCTTGGATTTTACCACAAAACCCGAGCTAAATCTCAACACAGATAATCAGAAGTGGACGATACGAGACATTCTTCAACCTCACCGACATAGATGTTCTGGTCCAGGTTGTACGCATGAAACGATCCGGGATCTTATTGCAAGACACAGACCATTCGTTAGGAAGAGAAAGACTGACGACAAGGACGAGGCATGGAAAAACTGGGAGCCGCCAGCTGATGGAAGTATACAACAAAGAGCCTGCGAAGGGACCAAAGCAATCATTGCCGAGTTCTACAGCACCAAAGAAGACAAGGCATCGTCAGACTATGACAGACCCTCCGTCCTTGATCTTATCTACCACAGGGAGTCAGGACCAGCGGATATTCTAACCAAGAAGGCTGAAACGAATATCAGTCGCTTGAAAGGCGAGGAGGATGTGTATTGCCGCTGGATACACGTTCCAGCCAACAATGTGAGCAGTTCCTGATCGTATTTGTCTTGTGGATTTTGCGGGCTAATATTTTAATGAAGGAGCAATGGATTCATGTACGCGAAGCCTAAAGGCAGGCCACGATTAGGTTCCGATAACTGACCGACCAATTCCAGGACTTGTTTTTGAGGCTGAGACTCAGGGATAACTCCATGAACGGCCAAAGGCACAAGGGTGAGTAGATCATACGCCATCTATCTGACCACCATTGACAAAAAGCCACAACACTACAGGTTACAAGGTTTTCAGCGAATATATGACAGCCGACGCAAAGCAGTACAAGCACGTAAGTATGAGTGCCCAGGCCCATCGATTTTGTCAAACAGATTCACTGACAAAATCATATGTGGGTAGAGTTCATTATCCAAAACCAGTAAGGGCCAACAGCCCACGCTTCACAGCATCCCTGAACTTCAAGCCGACGGCGTGGAATGGCATCAGCTTCCATCCCCAAAGGGGATCACTGGCGTATCTGATGCCATCGCGATCTTTGTAAGTGGAACGCCTTGCTATATCATTGGGGGGGGGGAGGACAGATTAGCTGAACAATGTCACCGCAGATGCCTGTTTTGGCATTTGAAGAGCACAGGCCAAGGAAGAAGATGACAAAAGCCATCCACAGGAGGTTACAGGAACTGAAAACACCCGAAACGGGTCTTCCGAGACGGGACAGTGCGATATCCCAGGCGGAAAAAGGTCCCAAAAGAGACAGAAACACGGAGCTCAATGCGCCGGTGGTCGACACGTCAGTGATTGAAGCTTATCTAGGGCACGAGAGGCCGGTACACTGCCGAAGAACCTTGGACCAGTACCGCTACTACATGCTGGAAAGCACCGAGTCCCGGGATCGCGATCAGGTTGTCTACAAGTGGGCTAGGACACAACAGAAGAAAGAGTCCAAAGGTGGGGACCGGACCGATGGGGCTCCCGGGGCCGGGGGGCGGCCGATCATAATGGTAGACCAGCTTTGGCTTTGGATTTTGCCAGATGGTTCGTTCTCCCGCTGGTCAAGCTCGATTCCCTAATTTGGGGATAATTCCTCGCAGCTGACTTGCATTCCTAGGCACTGTGATATCCAGTCTCCCCAACACGGCCTATGCTAACGAGGCCTATAATCTCGGCTGCAAGCTTGAGTTGGCTCTGTTCGGTGGCTCAGATGCACCGGTTCAATCAGTTGATGACCTAGTTGCCGTCATCCTCAGGAACTGCGTCGACTTCTTTAGGCGTGATGGGCCTTGCGAGGTCAAGTTTCAGGACAGCTTCCAATACTCGATCAACGACATAGTAAGTCTGAAAATGCTCCATTTTAAGCCCTTTTGTGCTCATTAGTCATGCGTAGGCTGAAGCCGAGGTCAAAACATACGAAATCTACAAAAATGCCGTCACACGACTTCAGGAACTGAAGGACAACCGACGTCTACGAACCTTGGGCCAAAAGTACACCGAGACCTTTTCGCAAATCACCGAGGAGACGAACCGGTTGGTGGAAGTCATGGATATCCAGGACGAGCTGAGCATTGTTGAGTCGGTGTTGAAGACGCAAAAGAGCGTCCTTCAGAAACTCGTGCAAAAGATCAACACTAGTAAGAAGGCCAAGAACCCAAAGCCGGACGCCCCCGTCCATGGGAAAGAACCCGCTCTTCAGGATGCTTTGCGTATTCAGGATGTCATCCAAATAGTTGACGATAACATAAACAATGTGAGGGAAATGGGGGCGTCTGCGAGAAAGGTCCAGGACGATGTAAGATCACTGTCAGTCTCTGGTTCCAAGATTCAAGGTCGCTAACACATGCGAAAAGCTCAAACAGCTCCTTGACTTCAAGCAACAACAGTCGAATGCTTGGGAAATGCAATACTCAATGAAGTTGGCTGTACAAGGCCGAAAACAGAACAACGTAAGTCTAATTCACGAACGACGGAGAACCCCTATTTAACAATCCCGATATTATTTTAGATTATGCTTGTTTTCACACTCGTCACTATTGTATTTGTAAGTCTGTTCGCTACCAAAAGAAAAAGAAAGAAAAAGAAAAAGAGTTCTCCCAGCCGAACTAATTCAGAAATCGACAGCTTCCCATGTCATTCCTGTCTAGCTTTTTTGCTATCGGTATCCAAGAATTTCCCACAGACCCCAATACGGGCAACGTATCTTGGCCGATCGGCGATCTCTCCGCCTACCTTTGTAAGACCCCTCGTCTCATTCTCTCAACGCACCTATGTCGAATCTGCTAACCAGTTTGGCAAAGTTGGCATCTCCCTCGCATTATGTGTTCCTCTTCTCCTTGCAGCCTTTTTCGTCAACGACATTTCCCGAATGGCCAGGGGTAAGATCAGGAGAGACCAGTTAGACCAGGACAGCCTTTTGATAGGCAAAGGTTCGAGGGATCATGACAGCGATGAAAGTGGCTCTGAAGGTGGCGCCGACCGGAAGACTCCTAACTGGAAGCAAAAGAGAAAAAACGCCAATACATCGGATGCCGAAGTCCACGAATACGCACTGCTCTTCGGCTACTTCAATTTCCACACCAAAGTTCCCTTTGTCCGGCGGCTATGGGAATTTTGGCCCTACCCAGTCGAGGAGGAACTAGAGGACCTCGACGAGAACCTAGAATTGGATTATCCTCTAAGCAGATTCCGGAAGCGAATCGTCGAGCCGGCCAACAAGTTACTGCTGCGGATCGGGCTGAGAAAGTTGGGAACGGCTTACCTCAATCACGAAAGGGCGTACATTCTCGACCGCACGTCGAACGGACTGGTTAAGCAGCTGCGGAAGGAGCAGATGGAACTGCGAGAGCAGGAGAGGAGAGGGCAGGGGAAGCAGCGGGCCAAGATGGAGGCGGACCGCATGTCGGAAAAGAATCAGTCACTGGGGCCCGGTGCGAGGAAGTGGGGCGCGCTGGTGCCGCCGCGCAGTGAGTCTTCCGAGAGAGTGCTCGAGTCTGAGGTGGTGGGACTAGGACCGAGGCTGAGGCAGGGGCTTGGAATTCGGGGTGCTTTTGGAGGACGAAGGCATGAACGACAGGCAACGGGCGAACAAGTCTGACCGGGGTTTGGTGTTGGGTTTCTCTCTCTTTATCAGATTGTCTTTTTGTCTGTCCTCGAGTTGCTTTTCTCTCTTTGTTTATTCGCGATATTTTGTAGGTAGATTGGTGTCAGCGCAGAGATTGGCAACTGACAGGATATATACTCGATACTCGGTCTCATTTCGTAGGATAACTACCTACTCAGGATAAATTTACGATACCTTATAACCATACATCTCCCATCGCCTTTCATCCAAAGCCTGAGCCTCCGTTTGTCGTGCCATATAGCCTTTAGTTCTCCTTCCTAGCCACGGCCTCACAAGAATTCTCGGGCCGCCTGCTTTCTCTTTCCCGTAGCCGACTTTCTTAACTAGATCTAGCCATGTTTACCGCTGTAGCGGCATAGAGGCAGAAGGGATGCCTGGCGCTGGTTGGAAAATCAATTGGCAAAAACCACTTTACAACAAGGTACTATTGGAAACTTACCCTTGTGGTCAGGTTCCCCTTTCCGACCTGAAGAACAGGTGTCTCAGGGAGATTCATGCTCGGTAGGTGTTGCAGTGGGTCAGGTATCAGGACGAACCAGGGGGTATCTGAAGAATGACGGATACGCCGACAATGATTATGTATCTATGCCGAATTGAATGAATACCATGAGGACTGCCGCATAGCTTGAGAACGTGTCAGTTTCAACACTCTGAGTAGTGTATTTGGTGTTCGTTGCTGCCTAACTTACGCCGCTGTTGCACCCAGGACCTCAAATGGCCTGGCTACCATGGCGAATGAAACCAGTAAGAGGAAAGCCAAGACAAATATCGTAATGACGTCGAGTTTCTTGATGAGTGTATCTAAGGATTGGAGAATCCAAATGGGGGCGATGAGCATGATGACGCCAATGGCTATGATGGCGGCTGATGCAAAGCCGTCTATTCGCTTGTCCGAGTAGTAAGAGACATGCTTGGCGTCGTAGTTGGATGTTTCGTCCACCTTGTGCTTCCACAATGGCAGGGTCCGAAGCCGTAGCGAGCTGTCGATTACCCGACGTAGCGGTGTCTTCTCCTTACGGACAACCCTGACGAGATCGCGCTTGTCTAGGTACCTTTGTTCCTCAGGCGCGATGGCGGAATAATCGTGGTTTAAGTGCCAGTTCCTTATGCTTTTAACATCACGCTTTGGCGCTTGGGGTAGCTTCTTCAGATTAGTTTGCTGGAGAAGGAAGTCATCTGAAGGAGTTGGTTAGTAGATGGAGGATGAGATGTCTCGTCTAACTGACTGTATTTTCGTAGTCTCTTGGCTATTATGTCTAGCAATGCCGTCCGCTCTGTTACATCACCCCTGAGTGTACCATTGTGCACATCTTCTGATTCGCGCTTGCTGTGCTTTGCGTCGAGCTCGTCCAGTTCCTCCTCAAGAACCGTTATCTCATCCTGGAGACCCAGGGCCACGCGAGCACTCAGCGAATCGAAGCGTCGTAAGACTAGAAAGTCGTTATCGGACGAGATGAAATTCGCATACCCTTTGTAGCCGATATACTTCTAGGGTTTCTGCTGAACCTCTTGTTCGGTTGGTTCCGTCCCCGTGGGATTTCCCATGGTCTGAGTGTTGACGACTTCCGTTTAGCTGATAGCAGCTGGCGCGGATTGATGGCGAGTGCTCACGCATCCTGTCACGAGAATCATATCGTGGGCACTGCCTTGTTCTCAAGCTGTGATGATGCGACGTTTTGAACACTTGGAGTTTTGAGAGGTAAGCGCAGCAAAAGGTGCAGCAGAAGGAGCAGCAGAAGGGGCTTGGGCTTGGGTTGAGGGAACGAAGGCAAGCACAGCCACCCTGCACTCCAACCATGGTTTGTTTGTTAGCGCATAACACTCCTCCAGCTGTAAAGAGGGATATTGGAGCCCCTAGTAACAGGCCATTCTGGTGTTTCGAAAGGCCTATGCTATATTTTCAAAAGGCCTTTTTCCGTGTTCCGAAAAATCATGGCCGTTAACTATCTAAAAAGTGAATGTAAGAAGCGTCTGATAAGGTTTTAGCGTAGGGTAAAAAAATTAAAAAAAAGGTATATTTTCTCCCAGCTTTGAAGTCACGCAATGGGAGGTAACCAGCGATGCCATGAAAGTGGGGATGCAAGTGGGTTGCCTCAATTGCAACCCCCACCATCAATTCAATTACTTGCCGCTTGTCTCCTCGGATAGTTTCTCCTCTGAAGAAATCATATCGGCCAACTGTGGGTTCACCTAATTGCATCTAACTATCTATGCCCAATCAATCCCCTCGCCCATCATGATCTTGACTAGCGGGATGACGTTTGTCGATGCAGTCGTCACCACCCAGAGCCCTGTGTTCAATCCAGTGAAAGCCTTGAACCATCATGGCGAACTTGACTTGGCCGAGCCGTCTTTCGTCGCCATCGCATCCGACGATGCGCAGCGTAGCTTGGAGCGCGGTGGTCTCGCTCTTCCACAGCCAGAGTTTCGGAATGTCGCTGGTACGAGACTGATGCTTCAGCTATGCCAATCTTTCTCAGCATTTGCTCATCCAACCCGGCGATTCGAATAGGCCACGTCAGGCGCAGGACAGACCCGGTGCCGAGGGCGGTACCGCCTCCAGCCAATCCCCCGAGAACAAATCAGGCATCTCGCCAAGCCCCTCCCTCGAGGAACGGGCGCATTCGAAGAGGCCTTGGTGATGGAAGCGAGAGCGACTCCGATGATGACTATGCCCAGAAGCGCAGCCACGGAGAAGGCTCGGCGAGTGCCAGTCAACGAAAGCAGAAAATGCCGCCAGCAGCACCCGAGTTTCAGGACACCTGGATTCCCGATCGACGCGCCATCGAGGAAGAAGAAGAGAAGCGCACGCAAGAAATGAGGATAATGCGGGAAGTCGAAGAGAAACTGCCGGATATCAAAGAACGCCGACGCGCCTTTCAGCTCGATACCAGATACAGAAGACGAGTTTTGATCCGCTACTATAACCAAGGCCTCGCAGTGAAGCAGAAGCAGCTATTGGATTCGCTTCCGAATGCGACTGGACAAGTAGGGGAGGAGGCCATGGAAAAGTTCAAGACTGAAAGCTACGACCCATACTGGTTCGCCGACATGCGCGGCTTTGTTCACCGTCTGGATCAGCAACGTCGCGACTACCTTGACCAGGCCCTCTACCGCAATATTGAGGACAATCTCGACGCCATCACGGGAGACGTGTCGAGCTACTCGGATAACTGTCTAAGAGAAACGTTGGAGCGAGTTGAGATGGGCTTCCTGCGGCGATGCAGCGCCTTCGACCAGGATTGGAGTCGGCCTCATGAAAAGCCTCCCCCCAACCTGCCAACGCACCTCGTGTACGTCATTCGGCGCATGGCCCAATCCACTAGGATGCTCGGTGCCAGTGCCGTATGGCAACGCGTCAAGCCGGCACCCAAAGGAGTGTTCAGCGCACTAGCGGCCAATTTTCTGATCGACAAATACATCAACAAGGTCATCAAAGCTATACACAAAGCGGGGGACCCCTACTATGGAGTACAGGAAGTTTCCCTCCTCGAGCCCCTTTTCGACATGATTCTCCTCTCGCGCCGTGCGGAAGGCTCTCTGTCACGCCAATACGAAGACTGGGTATGTTCGGGGGTTGATCCCATAGAGATTGAGCGTTGCTGCCTTCGAGCCACGGCACTGGAGAAGTACCGCCAGATCACCAAATCGGTGAATATTACTATTAAGCAGCAGTTCTGTCCCGGCATTGTCGAACCGGGGGTAATGTCGTTAGTCACGTTCAGGGCACCCTCGCCACATCCATCAAGGAGGTGTCGATCGAAGACCTCTACACTATCGGGTGGTTTCAGGATCCTACCACTGGCGCGTATTGGCGTTTTGAGGTTGATAATGATGCCCCAACTACAAATCCATCGGGCGAATCAATCTTCAAAGTCAGCATGAACGGGGAAACGCTGGGCATGCTTGTTGGAAAGGGGATGTTTCTTGAATGGAACGCTGAGATGGCCAACAACGCGGCAACTTCATCGCAGTCATTGGAGCTGTAAACATGGGTTTTTTTGGGGGGTTTCTTTTTTGGAGATGCACTTGTCATACCCGTCTGTCCTCTACCATGTCCTAATTCTAACCAAAGGGTGGCTCCCCTGGCATTCTGTGCCATGATGTACGTAGCCTTGTCTTGATGCTATTTAAGATTGAATGATCTCTATTAGGAGTGTACTGGGAGTGTATTGATACTGACGGTAATAGACAGCTCCGCAATACGATCTTCAGACTCACGAGACCTTTTCGTTGCGCATAGGGAGGGACTAAGCCTCGAGATGCAATTCGCCCAAGAGCTCTTCTCCCTTTTTATGCTGGCCATAGCTTCGCAGATTGCGGAGGTTGGTGGCATCACCACAGAACAACCTACGGCTAATCGGGAGAGCGAAGGCGGGCGCCAATACCACAACTCGTTCTTTACAGCGATTGCGACCGAGATTGTCGAGATCGGGTTGGCGAGGACTATGGAGGAGGCGGTGTTACTGATCGTCCCTGCTTTTGCGCATTACGATCTACTGCTAACCGATTTCAGCGGCGAAGAGGTTACTTTTCTGAGAGTGGATGGTATGAATGATGAGAACGCCAAGGTGGCGGTGTCAGCCCCAGTCACGCCGACAGAGGCAGAGGCAACAGAAGTAGTGGAGGGGCAGGATTCTTCAATGCCTCCGCAGGCAGCTTCCGGGGGCGAAGTGTGATTATCACGGGACGAGACAGTGTACACCTAGACTTCAGCCTCATTAAAAGTTTAGCGCATATTCCTACTACCCTAAATTTGATCAAGTCCGTAATAGTCGCTTTCTCTCGCATGTATTTAATCCAGACCCAAGTTCCTTAACTCTCGGCCAACAGCAGAAGAGACTGGTAAACTACATTGAGGTAGGCTTAGCATATGTCATATTAGACACCACAAGGTAGCCAGTCAGACTTAGTACCTACTCCATATGAAATCTAAATTACCATTACTCCAAACTGTCTCTGGGTATCTTCCAACTCCCATCAAAAATGTGGAAACACGTCCGTCCACTAGAGCGTCTGGTATGACGAAACAGGCATCTCCCGAATGCTTAAAAACGCCTCTAAAACACTATAAAACCTTGCAAGCAACAGGCTAAACCCGCAGATAAACACCAAGACTCCGATTCCAAAATTCTGCCACCAGCTCTTTTCCCCGTCCATCCACCGCTCCTAAAAATCATTGAGTCTCCGATATTTTGCCAAGAGTAAGTTCAGAATTACCCAGAGTCCACCACAAAACCCAATGTATGATGCCGATGCCCGCCAAAGCCATTTCTCTGGTACCGACGGGAAATGGTCGTTCCATGCCGCCGCGTGAATACCTCCGTAGCAAAAGTTTGCTAACCAGAGGACCATGCCAACGATAAGGCCGTCGACGTTTCGGAGTAGATCGTTGGAGGGCCAGTTCTTGATGTGATCTGCGACAAGTTGTTCGGGCTTGAGGTGGAGACAATGCGCGTCACCGATGTCATGGGCAAGAGCCAAGCGGTCTTCGTTCAGGAACGGGTACCCGGCAAAGGCGGTCTTGATGAGAGACCATCGGTTCTGATCGTCCGCAGAGACAAAGTCGTTGGTGGGTCGTTTGTCGACTACCCTTGGTCGTCTCTCGAAAAATGCTGTTCCGCTTTCCTTTTCGCGTTGGGATTGGAGGAGGTCTATGTAGGATTACGGTGATCGGCGTACGGATGTTAAGGGGCTAAGTTCAAACGATGAAGTGAGAGGCTTGTTGTTTTCCGACGTCGGCGAGGATGCCGTGGTTCGAAAGTATATTGTTTCGAGCTTAGGGACCTTAGAGAATAAGCTAGGATGTGTAAAGACTGTTTTTGACCAGTGTCTAGGACTTGATCCTTTTAGGGTTGACATGTCTACTTATCTCGCTACTGGCGTATATGAAGGCGGCTAGTGGCTCTAACCCCTTATCGCGGATTATGATTGGTTGGTTTGGAAGTAATGGTTTATTCTACCAGAAGAGGTATATAGCAAACGTGTAAAGACTGGATGGACAAAATTAGAAGGTGAGCCTTATTGAGCATTTAGCCACTTACACGTGTGCCACGGTATTTACCTCCAGAAGTGTGACTAGAAGTTTAGTAGCAAGACGACTAATGATTTAAACTAACATCTAACATGCCTACAAAATAACAGTTACCTTGGCAAGGCCATTTACTTTGCTCTTGTCTTCGATATTCTCACGGTCGACCTTTAGGAGTTTACCACACTGGGCAAGGAGTGTAACTTCTCTTATAGTAAGAGTTATCCGTTGAGCTTGGCGTTTTCCCTGGTCCTTGTCTACTGTATCTACAGCATCCAGCCCCTCAAACTCAAAGGCAAAGCCTCCCGTACAAGCGAAGAAGCTGTGTGTCATAGTCTACTCGCGTGGTTTTGCTAAAACTGAGGTGTCAGAGTTACTGCTTAGCTTAGGTGACGCGTTGTTTAAAGTGTCGGCGACGAGCTTCTGAAGCAGCTTCGCGGAATACCACTGTCGCTATGCTACAAACATAACGAGTTTAGGCGCATAGATGCCGGTAACGATCCACCGTATGTTGAGCTAAGTATTACCTACGGCAGTGTGGCTTTGCCAGGGAACATTGAGGTGCAAAGCTGACCAGACGTAAAGAATAAGCGTAAGGACATAACAAATGAGAAGAGAAAGGGTTCTCTTGCCGTTAGGGTCTTGGACGTAGCCAATAAGCTCAGAGGAAGCTGTTGTTACATCCGATGTGGAGTCGGCAATTGAGAGGTGGAGGTTGAGAAGCAAAACAACAAAAAGAAATCACATAATGCTAAAGGATGTTGCAACCGCTAGCGAGAACCTAGTGCGAAAAGTGGAGGTATGAGCTCTATACTACCTTCATTCCTTCCATTATATATCGTCGGGAAACGTGACCGAAATCGTCAACTTGAAACTCTAACAGTCTGCTCTGCAGCCTCCCGTTAAAGCCGTAGTGTGAATATGAAGTTTACACTTTGCGAACTGCAGTGCTGCGGCCACTCAGAGCTTGTTCCGAAGATAGGATACCACGCCTGAGTCGCTCTGCGACCGACAAGCGCTGGGGTGTGGTTATGAAAGGCTCACCGGTGGCCCCTTCCTATTGTGCCGCAGCCACACCGTTCCAGCAAACCCCTGCCGCTCAAGGCGCGCTCCAAATTCTGGACTAGGGCGGCATGATACGTGAAATCAACTTAGAATAGCTGGGAAGGGTAGTTCTTGACGGAAAATACTCCATTCTGCTGCTCGAGATCTACTGTGTTGCGAAGGAATCGTTATCGAGACGCGTTCAGTGAGCTGTTGATGGGAAAGGGAAGTCACAATGTGACCGAGCCAGACCACCAAAGCTTGACATGTGAGCGTTTACAATTGTGGGTCCCGGCGACGACTAGGGTCTGGTTGGCTGTGTTTTCGGGCAGGAGGGGTTGCTAAATCACGACCTCCGACATTTGTCCAACATCCAGCTGCAACCTTTGAACAAAACCTATCCCGCACCCGCTACTTCACGGCAGCACCCGTTACTCCGATCAAATACCGCCGTAGAATATATCTTAGTCCATTCGCTCGGGTACGCGCCCCGATGGCACGGAACGCAAAACCAGCCCCCAAGGACAGCCGGGGGCTCTTGACCTGGGCCGAGATCTGTATGTTCTTTTGGCGGCCACATAGCGCGCCGATACTGACACGACACAGCTCCGTGGCAGAGGGATAATGAGTTCATTCTCACCGGGTACAGACGAGCGACTTTCTCGTATTTCGCCTCCGCGAAGAGCATATTTCACATCCATAATGAAACAGGTCGGTTTCAAGGTTCGGATGGTATCCACATCGAGGGGCGAGACTGACGTGATATTGGTGACAGCAAACATCTGGTCTCATCTGCTCGGGGCCCTTCTCTTTGTTGTCCTGTTCGGCCACTTCTTTTTCCGGTCTAGGCTCCCCGATGGCCTCAAAATCGAAGATGGTCTCGCAGTTGGCACCTACTTCATCGGGGTAGTAGTCTGTTTCGTCCTTTCAACCGTCTACCACACGTTCTACGACCACAGTCCACACATTCACAAGTTCGGGAACGAGCTGGACCATCTGGGCATCGTGTTAGTGATGTGGGGAACAGGTGTCTCCGGGGCCTACTTTGGGTTCTACCACGACAAAGCAACTCGAAATTTGTACCTGGCTTTGCTCACCGCTACAGGAGTTGGTTTTGGCTTTTTCACGCTGAAGCCAAAGTTCAGACGGCCGGAGTACAGGCTCACGCGGTTTTTGATGTACGCTGGTCTTGGTGCAAGCCTGTTTGACCTGTTGGGCCAAAGTCATAATTGGATGCATGTACTTGTACTTACAGGCGCCCTTGTCAGACTCGAGGGTTTGTTAACGGTGGCCAGACGATGGCAAGAAGAAAGTGGGATGTTGTTATGATCTATTTGGAGATGTCGAGTGTTGGCATTTCGGCTTGCAGATGCTCTGGGAGGACTGGTTAGACGAATACAAGGCGGCTGGATGTCGAAGCACCATATTTTACTCTGGTCTGCATTTTAATGCATTCTCATTTGTTTTGGATACGAAAGAATGATTCGACGCGGATGCAATGTGGGCTACCTGCCAATCGAAGCCATCGCGAAACCTGAATCGGGCAAAACTTTGTGGTGCCCCGCGTGCATCGCTCATTAGCCACCAATATCGCCGCTAGAATGGCTCAACTCCCAAATCACCACCCTTACCCCCCCCGACGCCCCCCCCGTCCAAACGTGATTCTCATAGTCCACTCAATGGGCGGCTTCGTCGCCTCCGACACTTTATTCAACACCCTAATAAGTACCATAGTCCGCGCCCTCATTCCCTGTCCTAGTCAATCGTCCCATATCGCCTGTCAGGTCGGAGCACGAAATGAGATAATGCTATAATGATTGTGTCTGTATTAGAAGATCTAAAGCTGAAGAAAAGAAAAGAAGGAAGAGAGTGACGAAGGCGCGGGGTGAAGAAATAGATCCTCTGAGCCCCACTGCCAGATCAGGTGAACTCTGGGTAAACCCGCTCCCAGACCCGTACTTCGTCACATCGCCTTTGTAAATAGAAAATGATACCGTCGGCACCTTAACAAGAAGCAGGATAGAGATATAATGACCGTCTATGCTCCAACAGGCAGGATTGTCGTAAGACGGTAAGAAATATAATAAAGCACTATGCTAAAAATTTGCCATTGGAAAGACTCCCAGTCGTCGGGGTAAGTAGGCAGTCTTATCGTTATTGTTGTTCATTTTGTTGTTGGACCTTAGAGGTGCAGTTGAATATGCTTGTTAATTGCCTGCCAGCTAGCTAAGGGCGGCGGCGGTAACGCTGGTGGTGAAGGCGGCGTGTATTGGTACATCAATTGAAGCCTACTCCTCGCTCTTCTCTGGTTTATACGGCCATCTAACTTACGCACCCATAGTGGCTTAGTCTAACTGGCGTTCGGGTAGTACCAGGCATCTAGTCAGCTCCGGCTGACTAGATGTTAGGGGTCCTGGGTATTATAGCGACCCATTCAGTGAAATGACAAACGAGTAGTTATGGAGGAGCTGCTATTATCTCTCAGACACCCGAGGCGTATGACGAAGTGCGGACTCTACCCACAGTGTACTCACTGTGGGTCTGGGGAACTAGCGACACCTTCCACTATAAATTAATCCTACTTGGAGAGATCTTACGCGTAAAGTCGTAGATACTAAACATTAGCCCATAACTACTGCAGGCGTGTATATGTTCTGTTATAATACCGGGTGACTTACCCCATCTGTAGATATATCCTTTCTTAGTTGGCGTCGTATCCCCATTTGGAATCGCCGTAGCAGGCAGCTTGCGAAGTTTCCAATGCGTCGGCATCAGCCAGCCATGTCTCTTCATTGTTGGCAGGGCCGGTAGGCCGTCTAGACCCGTAGGTCCCGAATAGCCCAGGAACGTAGAGCTGCTAGTCCGCCATTGAGAGGGAGGGATCGAGTTTCATGAGGGCACCCAAGTTCCTCTTCCCTTGCTTGCCAATTAGAAACCGTGGGGAGCAAAAGATGGCAGGTATGTAGATGTGGATAGAGGTGGTGTATAGGGGACCAAGGTATTATGCATTGTTTTTTATGCACTCTAAAGAAGTATAAGCCAACCCCTGTTCGTTTGTCAGCCGGGAGCTCAAAGTTTTAACTCTCTCTCTCGGAGCGTGACGCTTCGCCGTACGTATAGGGAAGTCCCTTTGAATTACTGGTCTTGCCAGTGTCAGGGGTTGACAAACAGACAAGGGTTAGAGTGTGATGGGAAAGGGTCCTTGGTGATGCTGTTAGCTCAACATAGGAAACTAGCGGTCATTCAAACAAACCCACAGTTACCTTTCACCATCACCAACATAAAACACACACTCGAGACAGCTTATACAGGTTGATAGATGCTGCCCATCGGGATATCTCCCAGGACCACGCCCACGCCCGGTCCAACCCTTACCCAAACTCCAATACCCTGACCCTGACTCTGACTCCAGCACCCCTACTCCCGAGAAGCAAAAACAAACTCTTCTCGCTGCCATTATGCACCTCCCTAGGCAACTAAACAAGGTCAAATACGCTAGCTACCCATGCCGACCCGCCCCTATTTCTCCAGCCCACCGTGTTTGTATATGTCTGTCTGTATGATGCATCCGCAGCCATGAAAAAGTGATAACTCTTGAGCGCCAGATCGACTCCATTGACCCTGGCGTGCCACTCTCTTTTCCAATGAGAGCTACTCTATACTCAGCCTCGTGATACCATCGTTGGTGTCCACCATACCTTGAAACCCAATCCTACCGAGGCCTTTGCCCCCAACACCGACTCCCATCCTATTATTATTACCACCACCATCACTTCCGCCCCCATTGCCGCCGGGTCCCTTCCCCGTCGTGTCTCCGCCAACGCTTCCCGGCCTCGACCCCGTCGCGGTTCCCCACGGCGCCATATCCCGTTGGAGCGGGCTCTGCATAATCGGCGAGTTGTGTACGCTCATGCCTGGGCTGACAGCCCGCCGCTTGAAGCTGACGGGATCAAAGTCGTCATCCCGGCGGCGTTTGCTATTAATGCGCCTAGTAATTTCGGCCGCGGTCGGCGGCATGTTGACTCCCGACCCAACACCGCCGTTTCCGCTACCATTCCCAATCCCGTTGGCGCTCACCGTCCCACTCGCTTGTCCCGGGAGCGGCTGCGGTGTGCCACCGCTTGAGCTACTAGTCGCGGTCATAGCGCCCGGGAGGACGAATGGGTTCTGGCTGGCGCTGGTGGAGCCGGCTGACGGCGAGTCCATAGACATGCCGTCGAGACTGAGGCCTGATGAGGACCCGCGCGCGAGGCCGAAGCATGGGGGTGGTGGTGTGATGCGAGGCGCACTCATGCTGCTGTCCGAGAATGTATCCCAAAATATATTACCTTTTGAGTTTTTGAGGGCCTGCTTTTTGAAGCTACCAGCGAGGCCGAGGCCGGGCGTGGTGCCGCCGTTCGGGTCTACCATCATGACATCATCAGTAATCTCGTCGAGGTTGGCCTCCTGGGTGGCAAGATTGGGGCTCGATAGCGCTGTGGTTGCTGCCGAGTGGGTTGGTGGGTGTCGGATTTCCAAATCCATGTCGCTCTCGCGCACTTGGCGAACAACTTCGGCCTCACGGCGGACTTCAGCATCAACGGGTGCGCTCTCTTCGGCAAGAGCAGCACGAATACGCGCGAATCCCTTCGTTTTCGGCTAGAGCTCACCCAATGGTCAGAGGACAAGCACACCAAATACTGCATTGCGAAGCGCGTCGCTTACCAGAAGGTTCCCCCGCCGTGTGACGGGGCGCCTAATAACGCCTGGGCGCGACGGGCTGTTCATTTCATCGAGCTGTCTGTTCATGTTGTCGTCGCTCTCGTTGCCAGAAATGTGTAGCTGGTTGGCCGCCCAACTGATGCTCTCCCTACGCGCATGCGGGCTGGAAAGCTCCTTTTGGCCGCTCATCCCCGAAGGTGGTGACCTTGACCTGTTCGCGCTCGAGGCAGCAGGCGAGTGGAAACCGAAACCCAGAGGACCTCGCACCTTCTTCTTGTGTTGTTTTCGCTGGCGCTGGCGCTGCTGAAAACTCAAAAGACTGTTCATGGCTGGCGAGCCACCAGGCATCCACGGGGCACCGCTGATACTGTGCATGTGGCTGGGCATGACTGGCTTGGACACTTGGGGGGTAGTAACATATGTATCGTCCATATCCTCGTCCATCAAGTCGTCTTCGCCGGAGCTTGACGATGAGTCGGAGCACATGTGGGTGTTGCTTCCTAACGAACTGGATACGTGCATCTTTTCATGGTTGCCCATTATTGTCCACAGAGAATTGGACGACTGCTCAGCCGTACCGAATTCGCCATTCCTCCTGCTCGGTATATTCATTGCTCGGGATCCGATCGTGGGAGAGGAGCCGGGGGAGGCCTGCTCGGCTAGCGTTGAGTGGTGGAGGCTGGTGGCAGCGCGCGAGAAGTCGAGGCCACGGGACCGGCGGGGAAGAATGTTTGTAGGTGATGCGTAAATGTGCGAGTGGTCGAGCTTGGGCGAGAGCGGGGCCGGTTGGATATAGGATGATTGCTGGATGGGTGATGTTGATTCCCGCGGAGGCAGCTGCAGCGACAGGCCTCGGATGGGAAACCCCGCGCGGATGGGCGTCGATGGGGGCACAACGTTGGTTTCCCTCTCTCTTTGCCGTTCCCGTTCCTTATCCCGGATGCCGATATCGTCTTTGGACTGCTGTCGGTTCATCTCGAATATGTGTGGAGATGGAGATAGCTTCGGGGTGCCTCCCCCGTCCGAGAGGGACCTTGTCTTGGCCAAGGGCGATCTGGTTTCCCTCGCCGTACCCACGTCTTTTCCGTCGTCCATCACAGCCACCTTGTAGTCACCATCCACATCCGACATTCTCGAAAGGTCTTCCATACCTTGGGCGGCGGTAGCACCGACGGAAGCGTGCCACTGCGTCACGGCGCAGCGAGGGTGCCCTCGCTCTTCGACAGTGACAGACAATGGTCACGGCGCGTCGCGCGAGAATTCATTCGGTCCCGGGTGTCGAGGGCAGCGATGGCGCAGAATACAGCGATCCGACTATGTTCACGAGTTAAAAACACTAAATCAGTGCGTATATTACAGCATTAGCAGCCAGTCGCGGACACGAATTGCTAGAGTCGTTCAAGAGCAGAAAGTTCACAAGAAGCGAAGAAAGTGGGTGTGAAGAACAAATGTCGTCAAGCGGTTAAACTTCCGCCCAGGTGGCCCAGTGGTTTTCTGCAGCTAAGCTCCCGGTAAAACGTCTGGTCCAGGCTCCTCCCGCCCCCCTGGAGCCGCGCCTGGACCCTTGCACCCCCGTCTCTGGCCGTTCTCTGTGGCAGACTCGGCAGTTCTCGCTACGTACCGTCTTGTATCCTCTAATTTTTTTAAATTCAAAGCTGGCCCCCAACAGAGCCAGGGACTGGTATGCTACACGCATAGCGCAGCCACAACCCGACTCGCAACGACACACAAGCAATCGGCGGGCCCCTCACGCGGTTGGCCCAGATTGGCGGGAGGAGGAGGGGTCGCATCGCGGGGCAAGGGAGGCAGGGTTCGCTGACAGCTGACGGCATCGGAAAGTGGGGCCGAGTCTCCAAGTCTCAAAGGAAATCCCGGTCCAAAGTGTTTCCCGCCAATTGTTTCCGATCAGCAGCCTGAGGGTTTTGAGAGCGAGCGAGGCCAGCTGGGTCTTGAGAGCGAGGGAGAATCGGAAGACGACCGGGCATGGTATGACCCTAAAAAATACCCGCACAGCCATCTGGGAGAGAACGGGACTCTCGTCGCAACATATGTGCCCATCTCGACTTGTCTAGCCACATGCTGTCGAGTGTGTCGCGTGCAATCTGCTTCTGCAAGCCATAGAGCTCTTCAAGCCGGGGTGGATACAGGCCAACAAGGATGGGCAAGGCCTGGTATGGCTCACAAACAGGGACAGGTGGACAGTCAGAATTATGTTGGGTCCGCCATATGCAGCAGGACGTGCATGGCTCGCCGGAACCAAGCAGGTCGGCTCATTCGATATCTTGGTATCGATCCAAAGGTGCAACCACAACATGTGTTTACACGGCGGATGCTAACCTTGCGATAGATGAGCTAATGTTTGAGGATATGCCAAAGAATACGCCACCTCAAGAACTTGACCGCTAGGAGTCCAACCCCGTGCGGCCTCCGCGGGCCCAATCTCTGCATGTTGTCGAGGAGTCATCTTCCCAGTCTGCCTTCGATCGCGTGTCCAAGTGGCTGGCACACTGCATTGAACACGATGAGGCATGTGAGTTACCAAACGAACAAGGATTTGTGCATCGTCCAAGATGATCAAGTTGCATGGCGAAAGGAAGCTGCACAGATGGACCGCATCTACCTTCACTTGCACCTACCCATATCCGCTCTCGAACCGGCCAGCTGTGAGTCGAGATTTCTTGGGAAGCAGCGTTTTGGGGATCCGAGGCAGATGGCCAAGTTCGTGGTTGACATCCAGCTCCCGACAGGTGAACCAACCCTCGAAATTTACGTACAGCCAAGAGACCCAAATGCCGAGAATTACAGTGACGAGAAGGAGTTGAAACATAAACATGCGCTTGACAAATGAAGCTGGTGCTTGCAAGAAAGCTTGCTCCCAAATCGGCGACTATGTTTCGACGGGAACGAGATGACTTGGCAGTGCCTTTGCCGCAAGATTTGCGAGTGCGGTCACGTCCTATGGAGACCACGAGATTACATGTTTCCCGCCATGCCACAGTTTGAGTCACTTGCTTTCCCTGATGACCTCTTCGGAGCCTTTTTGAATTTGAAAGCGGCGCGCTTGAAGACAATACCAGAGTTGTCAGGTCTACAGTCCGAGTTACTTAAAAGTCCGGAAACAAGATATCGTCACGGAAACAACACGAACTACCCAAAATTTGGAAATGCTAGACGGAGGTAACTTATGACAGAGTATTCTGATCGCTCCCTCTCACGACAGAGCGACAAACTGAGCGCCATATCGGGATTGGCCAAACTAGCCCGCGAGGGTCTCCAGGGCTTGCATGAGCCCCCGGATGAGCATCTCGCAGGCCTCTGGCGACGGGAGTTCCATTTCGAGCTCGCTTGGCAAGTTGACAAGTTTGCATCCGGGACCAATCCTGGGACGCGGAGGGAACCCCAAACCGGCATCCCCAGCTGGTCATGGGCGTCGTTGGATGCGGCCGTCACTTACAAGTTCGTAGAGTCATTGACGTACTGGAAGTACGAGCCCGAACTCTTGGACTGCTGCAAAGTAGAAAGCATGACGTGCGAAAGGGTGCTTCCGGATGACGATACCAGCACAATTACCAGTAGACATGCTGTTCTAAGAGGCGTCCAGGTATCTGCAGTGCTTATGCCAGCGGAGGACGAACCAGGGCTCGCCGGCGATACAACGACAGAGAGGCATTCTATCCGTTTCAATAACGGAAAAGTAGCAGAAATACCCCTGGATAATCCAAGTCAAATGTCTGGTGTAGAAGATGGCAAGATTTACTGCTTCCCGCTGTTTTCCTAGGTAGCTTTCAAACCTAAAGGGGCCCCACGCGGCGCGACATCAAATTTGACAGCCTCAAACGGTCCCACGAGTAGGTGGTGGGCCTTTCCTCTTGACGCACACATAGTAGAAAGTAACGATCGGCACAGTGGAGTGCTACGGCCTTCTAATAACATCTGTGTACGACGAACACGCTCTCAAACAATGTCAACTCACTTCCTCCCAGACGCCTTCTCGAACCCCGTCAGCGTAAAGTGATACCGAACCTTATTCTCCTCAACCCTCTCGACAGCCTCTTTACACCCGGCCTCGGAGATATCCAGCGTCTCGACCATGGGTGCTATTCCCTTGTCGGCCGCCAGCTTCAGCATAGCCTCCATCTCCTGGCGGTTGCCCAGATGGCTGCCCGTCAGCTTGGCCGCGTTGGTGGTGAATATCATGGCGGCCATTTCGGGTAACGGCTTGTTCGGGATGCCGACCATATGGAACTGGCCGCCGACCTTGAGGGTCGACAGATACGTCTTTATATCAAGCGAATCGGTGGTGTCAGCACAGTTAAGGATGAAGTCGAACCGGAACGCCCACGGCTCCGCCCAGTTTTTCTCAGAGGTCACGATGACCTCCTTGGCCCCTAGCTTCTTAGCGTCGGCGGCTTTGCCGGGCGAGTGCGTGAGCGCGTACGTCTCGGCCCCCAGTGCCGATGCCCACTGCAGCCCGAGGTGGCCCAGCCCGCCGATGCCGAGCACGGCGACCGTCTTGCCCGACCCGATACCCGCGCGCACAAGCGGCGAGTAGGTGGTGATGCCGGCTCAGAGGAGCGGCCCCGCGAGGTGCGAGGGCAGGGCGGAAGGGATGGGGAAGGCGAAGTACTCGTGCGCGCGGATGTGATCGGCCCAACCGCCGTGAGCCTTTCCACCATCGGGGTAGATAGCGTTGTAAGTATCTGGGGGCATGTTAGTATGTATAGTGATGTAGTGGTTGTGGTAGATTGGGGGGGGGGGGAGACTTGCCGACGAGATAGGGGCAGTAGTTCTCGTTTTTGTTCTTGCACAGCTCGCACTTCAGGCAGGACCAGACCTGGGCGCCAACATCGACACCGTCGCCATTCTTGACGAGTTTCACATTCTTGCCGACCCTGACGGCCCTGCCGACGACCTCGTGGCCGACGCAGAGGGGGCCCTCAAAGTCTCCCCACCCGCCCGTCACCGTGTGCACGTCGGATCCGCACACGCCACAACACTCAATCTGCACGTCGATGTCGCTGTCATCAAAGGGCTTGGGTATGAGTTCGGCCTTGTGGAACTTGTTCCATGACTGGGGCGAGTCGACGCAGAAGCCCTCGAATGTGTCTGGGTAGCCCATGGTGAGCTCATTAGACAATGCTGCAATCTGTGATTGTGTCCTGTCTCAATTGGCCGGTTGAAAAAATACACGAGAAATCGAAACGTCTCGTGTGATGGGGATTAGTCTTTATAGAGCAGTCTTAGGGCACTATGACCATGGAGCGGACTTGGTGAGGTTGAGAAGCCGGCTCTAAGACGGGGACGTGAATGACATCGTCGACTCCATCATGGCTCTAGGCCGTGGGCGGTGATCGCCAACTGGGAGGGTTTCTTTGTTAGGGTGTCAGCCTGGAATTATTACCACATGATCGACTCAAATTCCCACTAGAGCGCAACCACTTTCCTGATTCGTACAAACAGATTGGTTGTCGAGTTGGCAGTTATGGAGTTTGGTTGGGCCGTGTCAAGAGGTTTTCGGCCCCAACCCTCGCCGTCTACGGCTAGTTCCTTCCCAAACCAATTGTTTCGGGTGCCATTTCCCAGAGTTCTCCCCCCGCAGTCTGGCAAATAAATTAAAATTGAACTCTGGTTTACAGCTTCACTACGCTGACATTCAAAATGCCCTCGGACGTCTTGAGGTCGTCAATCACGTCCGTCGTGACCTCGCCATCGACGCCCAAGATCATGAGTGCCTCCTTGGTCACGTACAAAACACTCCTGCTCTCGGACTCGTCCTCGACTGGCCCATCTGCCACAGACCCAACGGTGCTCGCCGCTGCCGCCGCTGCCGCCTCCTTGGCCTGCTGGTTCAGGCCGGCGACCTGCATGAACGTGATGTTGATGCCGTGCCGGCCCAGCACCATGCCGACGTTGCCAATCTTGCCCGGTTCGTCATAGTTGTGCAGCACCAACAGCGTTCCCTCGGGGTGGAAGTTGGCGGTAAAGCGGTCCAGCTTGGAGATGAAGATGGCCTTGCCACTAACATAGCCTTCGATGACCTGCTCAGCCGACCCGTCGATCTGCAGGCTGCGCAGCGTGACCAGGCTCGCGTACGTCGACGTCGGCTCGGCATCGCGCACGTGGCGCTCGTCGATGGCGATGCCGCGCTCCTTGGCGATGAGCGTCGCGTTGACAATGTTAACGTCGCGCCCCCCCGCGTCACTGATGGAGCTCACCAGCCCCTTGACCAGCGCCGCGAACAGCGGCCGCGTGTTGCCCACCCCCGCCAGCTCCCCGCGGTACACCAGCTCGAACCGCCGTCCGCCAACCATGCCGCCCCGCCCGCCGGCGAAGTGCTGCGTGTAGAGGGAGCCCATGCGTTCGACGCTGTGAGGGAGGGTGGTTAGTTTCGTGTGATGGTGTTCAGAGGGTAAGGGGGGACGTACAGTCTCACAAAAGGCTGTAGCCGGCGATATTCCTCAGGTAATATCAGCGGAGCGTTGACCGCGGCAGTGGGAAGACCGCCGCTCAGGATCTCCAACACCTGCGTGCACACGTCCATCGACACGTTCTCCTGGGCCTCAACGGTGCTCGCCCCGAGGTGCGGCGTGCTGACGACCTTAGGATGGGCGGCCAGGCGCGCGGGCGCCGAGTCTGGCAGCGGCGGCTCGGCTGTGAAGACGTCAATGCCGGCGCCGGCGATCCAGCCCTCGTCGAGCGCTTTGAGCAGGGCCTCTTCATTGTAAACACCGCCGCGGGCGACGTTGAGGACTCGCGCCGACGCCTTCATCTTCCGGAACTCGGCTTCGCCTAGCAAGTTCAGCGTGCTCGCTAGCAGTGGGGTGTGTATGGTAAGGAAGTCCACGACGGGGAGGAGCGCGTCGAGCGAGCCGACGAGCTGCACGCCCGCCTGCTTCGCTACGTCGGGGCTCGCGTACGGGTCGAGCGCCGCGACCTTCATCCCCAGCCCGATGGCCATGCGCGCCACCTTCATACCCACCTTACCGAGCCCGATGATGCCGAGCGTCTTGCCCCCAACCTCGACGCCCACAAGCTTGCTCCGCTCCCACTTCCCGCCCTTCAGCGAAGCATCCGCCCGTCCCACATTCCTCGCCGTGGCAAGAAGCAACGCGACGGTATCTACCACGCGTCAGCCCCCACACCCTCATTTCCCGGAAAAGATAAAGAGGGGGGGAGGGGGAAAAGAAACCCACGTTCGGCGGCAGCCAGAATGTTCCCCGATGGCGAGTTGACCACGATGACGCCCAGGCCGGTGGCAGCGTCAACGTCGATGTTGTCCACGCCAACGCCGGCCCGCGCCACCACCCGCAGCCTGACCCCGGCCGCCAGCACCGCCGCCGTCACCTTGGTCTCGGACCGCACGATCAGCCCCTGGTACGCCGGGATCAGCGCCAGCAGCTCGTCGGCCGATAACCCCGGCCGCGTATCGACCTCGTACTGCGCACGCAGTAGCGCGAGGCCCTCGGCCGAGACTTTCTCGGGCACGAGGATCTTGGGGACGGAGGAAATGCTGGGGGAGGAAGGGGGGGAGACGGCGGAGGGCGCCATGTTGTGGTGTTTTGACTGGAATGTGGTGGTGGTGCTTCTTGGTATGGGACGAATGCGAGGCAATTGAGGTTGGGGTAGACAGCAAGACGTGTGAGGGATGAAAGGCGAATCTTCTGGGAAGAGCTACACAGCTGAACGTTGGGACATCGGGTAGGCCCTACTCGGTTAAGTAGCAGGCCGGAACCCGCCAGCGAGACCTCAATGGGGCTCTAGCAATAGCACGACAGCTGCGGTGCGGTGCAGCAAGCAATGCGCGGTGACCGTGTAAGAGGTGTGGAAAGGAGAGTCTAGCTCATGGCTAGAGAGGAGGGGTGATCGACCATTGATCTGCGTCTTGCCAGATGCAGACAAAGAAAAGGAAGGAGACCCCTCGGCGACACTTGTCGCGAAGGCAAATGGGCGTACTCGGCATCGCGCTCCTGTCCCCCTCGCGCCTCACATCACCCACGCTTATTATCCCCAAGTACGACTTTGTCATAGCTTCTACTAAGGCACTGGGCCAAGAAACGTGCTCGTGTGTACGAGTGAGGCGGCGGGCCTATGAGGGCGAGGCTGCTGTGCTGGAGGGGGGCCATGGAAGAGGTCCACAAAGGGAGGTTCCCATCGTGTTATGTTGCTAGGCCGTATTGCGGTTTTTGGGGAACAAGTCGAGCCCCCTCACTCTCTTACATTCCCCCACGTTTGGCTAATGCAGCCTACGGTAGCTGCTGCATCCCCTGCCGAATGAGGAGGGTCAGACCCGGGACTTGATTGGGGCTGTCATGGGGTGGGCGAGGTGAGGGAATGGCGAACAGTCCAACCCCTGCTTGCCTGCTAGCGCAATAGACCTGTGAGGATACGTCTCTGTCTGGTTCGGGATGATGTTCTGAGTTCTGGGAAACACCTTTTTGGGATCTGAAAAGGCGTGCCTGCCATCTAGGAAAGGGATTAGATAAATGCGAGGTGTATTATACCGTCAGGCAGGCCCTTATCGAACTTGGTTCAGGGGTAAGCGCTGTTGGCAAAGAGGTTTTCTTTTCCCCAAGAGCTTCAAATTCGAAGCTAGACATTAAGAAGCAGCCGGGGGTTCGAGTGTAGCGGGCTTTCGACCGTCGTGCAAGTCATTTTACCTACTGCACTGTGTAGACAAACCTGCAGACTCGGATGAGGGAGCGGAAGTGGGCATTCACTGTGTACTTCTCCGCGGCTGTCCCGACTGGCTAATGCATCAAACGAACCGCAGGATAACCTATGCTCTGCATTCCTTACTCACCAACCGCCCGTTCTAAAAGTTGTCCTCGCCGGTGAATTGCTCATTCTGGACAATCTCAACCCAATATCCGTCAGGGTCCAAAACAAAGGCAACGTTCTTCATGCGCCCGTCCGTCAGCCTCTTCTTCCAGCTGACGTTGAGCGACTCAAGCCTGGCACAAGCAGCGTCAAGGCTATCAACAGATACGCCTAGATGTAACAGTCAGTCGTGGTTACCGACTCGTGCCATTGTGGTGGTACTCACAGATATGGCCGAAGCCCTGCGGCCCCTTGTTGCCATCATGGTAGCTGAACGCCTCATTCTTCTCGGTGCCGTAGTTCCACGTCAACTCCAGGAGACCTTCCCGATCAGCTGTGCCCTGGCCGGGGGCGGGGACATCTGAGTAGCCAAGGAAGTAGAGGTTGAAGCCGCCCTTCTCATTCGCATTGGTCCGCAGCAGCGTCATGCCCAAAACCTCCTGGTAAAACTTGAGCGACTTCTCGGCGTCCTTGACGCGGATCATGGTGTGATTCTATGGTAGAAAGCGTGGTCAGTTATCAAGCCTGCCCCATCGGCCATGCCACACAGACATACCATCCGATACGTCTCCAGGTCCGTCGTCTCAACCGCCTCGGTCTCCTCGAGCGCCTTCTGCCCGACAATCTCGACCCAGTAGCCATCGGGGTCGAGGGCAAAGGCGATGTGGCGCATGCGGCCGTCCGTCAGCTTCTTCTGGAAGCGGTAGCCCGCGTCCTCGATGCGCTTGCAGGCGGCCTGGATGTTGTCAACGCTGATGCATGTGTGGCCAAAGCCGCGGAAGGGCTCGACATTGCCGTTGTTGATGGTGTAGTTGGGGTCGCTCTCGGTGCCGTGGTTGTGCGTGAGCTCAATGAGCCCCTCACGGTCCCAAATGTTCTTGCCACCCGAGACGGCCGTAGGCGAGTCGTAACCTAGGAAGTAGAGATCGAACTTGGCCTCGGGGAACTCGAGCTTCTTGAGAAGCTTCATGCCGAGGAACTCGTAGAACTTGACTGGGCCCTGCCATGTGAGCGTGCATCCTATGTCCACTGGATTGAGTACGGACCAGACTCCTTGGGATCTTTGACCCGGATCCTGCGGCGAGTCAGCGTCGTTTCTCCGGGAATAGTCCAATGGTCAGCTTACATGGAGTGATTGAACTTGTAGTTCTTCGTATCTGTTGTCGACGCCATGGCTGCGAATAATCTGACCGTCACTTCCCAAGCCGAGCTCGTCAGTACCCAACGTATCCACGATTTGTCATCCGAGAATGCACCACCCCTCGAGAGCGGGACCAACTCGGTCGCCACGCACCTGATTTAAATGCTGTATTTTCCCGACTCAAAAATGATGCTTGCAGCAGTCGCAGCCTTGATGTGGCACGCAGTGAGTTCATGTGGCTGTGAATCCAGAGAAACGAGTGTTGGGGAAGATCGGGAAGACAACAGGCGGGGCAGTGAAGCCATTCGGGAAGTCGTGCAACCGGCAGTTCTCGTCCCCGGTGACCCCAGAGTACGGAAATATTACGGGGAATACCAACAGTCTGTATTATTCACCATCGCCTCGCCATTTATGTCACGAATACCGGACAAGAAGTACCGTAATGAAATGTGGCAGTGGTAAATATTCACTTATCATATGTTTACATTTTGAAAGACAGATTTCCGCAAGGCTCAACTGCCGACGAGGGGAATTATGAGATAGAGATGTGAATTTCACGGAGCCGTATTGCAACGAGGTGTCGCGCATCCCCAATTACCCCGCCGTCAGCGGGTGCGACACGTTGACGTCAACCTACTGAGTGAGGGGCAGCGGGGCCCCCAAGCGGCCCCACTCCGTGTGAACATACAATAAGGGACCTCGACGAATACAATCCAACCCTGGCTTGTTTGTTAGCGCGCGACCCTCCTCCAACGCCCAGAGGGAGAGGAGAGACTATGGTCCCATGAAGGCTTTGTAATATAAAAGACCGGCATTTCTGGTATTAAATATGGCATATTCAATGTTCCGTAAGGCCACTCCACCATATACAATGTATTTGTGGCATTTTAATGGCCTGGATGGTATTCGAAAAGGTCCTTGCTATGGACGCGACGAGCTTTGAAGCTAAACGCTAACAAAGGTTAGATTGCACCTCTCTCGAACTAGCCCAAAGGCCAATTCACCACCACCACAAAATCTATACCTATGGCCTAGAAGTCTTGACTTCCAAATACCGCCGTGTTAGCACATTTGATGGCTTCAAGTGACTGGATGTGGTGATGATGATGCATGTGCAGGGAGCCGACGGTGGTGAGCGCGCGGTTCTAATTTTGTTATTTGAGGGATTCCCAGGCATCAACAGCGCCAAGTCATCCATCATTCCATCATCATTTAGGTTATACCTTTTATTCCGTTCCAACTAGCCGTTGTCCGCTCCCTCAGTCTGCCACGCCATTGCCTAAACCTACATCATTTTATACATAACTTCCCTTCAAGCTGGAGCAAACCTAGACCGAAAACATGAACCATCGCCAATCTCACTCCGGTAACCATGCAGCAGCAACCCATTGCACCCCATGCCCGTAAAATGGCGAGTTTTACACATAAGGAATCCACTCACGCAGCTCCTCGACCTACGATTTGCCGCCCTTTCGCTTCTTCCGCCTGCTCTTCTTCTTCCCCGTCGCACTGCTGTCACCTCCACCGGTTCCCACGCCACTCCTGGACCCGGCATCGCTCGACGGCCCAGCAGTGCGCTCGTCCCCTGGATCTGGTGAAAGGAGGCCCTCATCCTCCCCCGCCTCCTCCGAGACAGGGTGCTCCCTTGCCACGAAGCCCGTGAAGCCCGTATCTGTCCTGGCCTGTGCCTTCGCTTGGCCAGGGGACGAGATGGTGATGGCAAACTCGTCGTCCTCGTTGGAGCTGGTCGTCTCCAGCACCACCTTCCGCACGCCACGCGACTCAATCACATTCTCTGTGATGCTACCACTGCGGACGTAGGAGCGCTTCCCTAGACCGCTGTCGGTCCGGAGGCTGCGGGCGCTTTCGCCGCTGGAGCTTGATCGTGGAGCAACCGCTACTTCGGAGATAGTCCCGGCTCCATTGGGTTTCGATACTGTCTGCGTTGCTTTGCTCACTTGCTCGATAGGATCCAGCGCAAACTCGGGTGATCCATCCATTGACGGCGCAAAACGTACCGTCCCGTTAGGGTCAGGGCTCATCGCACCATAGCTTTGAGTGAGAGCTTGAATACCGTCCTTGCCCGTGATTTGCGGATGTAGGAGGCTGGTGGTTTCGCCATCTTCAATCGCCGATTCCAGTGCACACTCACTCACAGAAGCCGGTCGTGCTGGTGGCTGGTGAACAAGCCCCGGCTTGACCTTGACGGTAGTAGACCTGGTATCCCGTGGGTTTGTCGCAGGGTTGGATGGGCCCAGGTGCTTCAGATGCTGTCTGATGTCGTTGAAGTTCGCACGTACTGGTACTGTCGTTTTCACAGTTTGCCCGTCCACTCCAGCTGAACTCCTGCGCATCATGAACGTGGTAGCCTTGGGGCTGCTGGGAACAACAGATGCCTCCTGGTTGCCTCCTGGCCCGACTACGTCTACAGCCTTGTGTTGATTGGCATGGGCTATTGCGCTACCGCTGTCGGCTACTACTGTGCTTTCATTGTCTGATTTGACGGCGTGGTCCTCTGAGTGTCGGTGATGCATCCTTGCCTTAGGTGCTGGCGTGAGACGGCGGATTGCTTTGTGCACATCAATGTAGACATCGGACTCGTCAATAATCTCTCTGCATACTGGTGTCAGCAAGTGCGGGTGTTCCATCTCAGCTTACGGCATGACATACTCTCCAATCAGCTCTTCGATTACGTCTTCAAGAGTAACAACACCAATAGCGCCGTGGTCCTCGCCTGGATACTCTGAGACAAGCACCATATGGGATTTGCCTTCCTGGAAAAAGTTCACAATATCCAGGCAGCTGGTTTCGGGCCGAGTTTCAGGGAGGGTTGCCAGAGGGAATTCTCTGACGAGTCTTGCGTCTTCAGGATCATACGTGATCAAGATTTTGACCAACAACATGCCGACAAAATTGGTAGGGCTTCCGGTCTCGTGGATGGGTATTCTCGAGTAACCAGCAGATAGGATCATGTCCATCGTCTCCTCGTCCAAAACGGTGTCTTCCGACATGACAAACACATCGTCCATTGGAGTCATCACACTCTCGACTGGCTTTTCCTTCAAGTCCAGAACCGCAGAAATGATGGTGACCTCGTCCTGGTTCAGGCGCTGAGACACATCGCCCATGTGCTTGTGGAGGGTGACAAGTGTTTTGAGACCGCTCTTCTTGTAGACTGTGCCGTGATCTTCACCTAGGAGCTTGTCGAGGAGCTTGGCGGTCGGCCAGGCGAGCGGGGCCAGCAGGTACATCAAGAGCAGGACGGGCTTCGACATATAACCACCGATTTGAAGGCCATACCGGACGCAAACCGACTGAGGGACAACCTCACCGAAGATCACTGGCAAGAGAATATTAGAACGGGAGATCAAATGGGCCGAAGTTAGGATGACACATACCAATCAAGAAAGTTGAGCCCACAACAGCTGCAACACCGCCACCAAGACAGCGATCGAGGACAACGGGAAGAGTCTCATTGACAATAACATTGGCTAGGAGCAGCGTAACCAACACCCAGTGCTTGCCTCTTTGCAGCAGGTCATAGACCCTCTTGGCGTTCTTTTGTTGCGGTTCACTGGAGTCCTTGGCCACAACCTGGAGATAGATGCCGTCCTGTCCCATTAGACTGGCCAGGTCAGCAAGGTATTCGGCCACTCAGGGCACGGTTATTCTCTTACGCGATAGTGAGGCCAGCAAAGGCACCGCCGGAGAGGACGAGAACCAGTGAGGCGACGTATAATACCCAGAGGCTCGCGCCGTCTGCCTCGGGCTTTTCATCATGGAGGTGGTCCCAGTCGTTCAAAGGTGCCGCAGCGACGGTTGATGATAGACCCATAAATAGGACGCGCGAGAGGCCGACAACAATAGATCGTGCTGCGAGGAGGCTATTGGGACGGGCCGACGTGGCACGCATTGATTTCGCCATGTAATTTGACGCCATGGTCGGAGATGCTCGGTTGCCGCGAGCGCGGCTTGAGCGGGGTGTCCAAGATTGGGTCTTCGGTAGAATGGGGTTGTTGAACTAAATTAATACCGTCAATTCATGGTATCGAGAAACGCAGTGCAATTGCGCAAATGGGACACAATACACAACACGGGAGGGATGATATCCGCTGTAGAATTAGAAGCGTAGTCTGCGTCGGCCGGCTTGCTTGGCGGTGGACTTGGGTGTGGACTTGCCTTTGTGATTTTGCGAGGCAAAGCGGAGCTTTGGGAGCTCTAGGGTTCGATGACGGTGCGCTCTTGTGCTCGCCTGTTGTGATTGGCTTTGTTCGACAGCTCCGCAGCTGCAACGCTGGACTCAACCCCGAGCCTCAGCGGTCAAAGGGCGCTGGGAGGGGCGTCGGGACGGCTGCCAACAGGTCAATTGGCTCCAATACTCGTCGAGTTGCTTTCCGTGCGATGCTTATTCGAACCCATCATACGCTGCTGCAACGCCTAATCGCATGGAATTTTACCGTCTTGATGGCAGAGGGAACTGGCTTGCGCCGCAGAAATAGAGAATCCCATGCTTGCTTTCATGCGGGGTTGCACCTGTGCTGCCCTGGGCACCTTGATAGATACCTGTGGTGGCAAGAGGCTCAGTGGGAACAGCACCGACGCCACTGAAGATCACTCCTATGCCACAGTAATGTCCTGACTGAGGACCTCACGGTAAAATCTTCTTGAAGCAAGTGTGGTGTCATTATTAGGTCATTTGGTCAATTACGGGGTATGAACCGCACATTTCAATATCTTGTCTGGTGATGATAAAAAGGGTAAGTGTGATCCATTTACACAGACTCAGGCAAGGAATCGACACAGTGGGGGAGTTGTAGCGAGAGCCACTATTCAGCAGGCCCAGGGAGCCAGGCAAGTTTGCAGTTCCGAGAGTGGGGTCAGCCCAGGGGCATGGCTTGTCGTTTCCACCTCCCGATGCCAAGACTCGATGCAGCCACCCGTGCTGCCTACGCGTTGAGCACGCATTTATGTCAAAGAAACATATCAGACCCCTAATAATCACGACGACAGAGGGCCGGCCAGGAAGCCAAACCTCTTGTCGCAGGAGGGTAACAGATCTTTCTCAACAAACTCTGTCACTCCTAATTAGGATTTCGCCGGCGAGACCCTCCTGCCCACACACAGCCGAACCTGCCTGTCGCGTTATCCCAAAACACCAATCGCTCACGGCTTCTCTACTAGCATCTGCGTATGACCCGGTGGCCGGTATTGACTACTGCGCAACTTCGAGCTAATCGCCCGTCATTATCACTGGTCATTTGCCGCTCCGTGCCTATGCGTCTCAAGCAACATGGTTTCGACTCGGCGAAGGCCCAAGACCATTGCGCCCGCGCCCGCGCCAACCATCGACGAATCTGAAAGTTCCTCAGAGGAGACCATTCTAGCAGTGCCTAGAGGTCGGCCCAAAAAATCCTTATCGGCTGCGACCGCATCTCTCCGCTTGTTCACGGAGCCGAAGCCCAGTAGGACAGACTCACGAGCAAAGCGGAAACCAAGCGAGAGCACCTCAACACGCTCTACCAAGAGACCAAGAGGCCAGTCATCTGAGATTCATGTGGCCAAGACCAGAAAGTTTCCCGACGTCGGAAGGCAGGACGAAGAGGCTGATGGTGTCGATGGAGATGGTGAGGAGGACGGCGGCAACGATGACAACGATGTGCCATTGGACCCATCTGTCCTCAACGCCCTTAACAGCTTCACAAAGCCTATGAATACCACGGCGGGCACAGCATATAACCTAGTCGTCAATCTCCGCAGTTCTAGAAGCGGAAGACACAACAAAGAGCAAGGCGATAACTTGAGCACCATTGAGGAATTCCCCCAGTCACGTGTGCAAGAGCGGCCCGTCACGGAGTATCCACCTTTGGAGGACCTTGAAGAAGAGGAGGTGTACCAGGAAGCCGATCAAGAGAGACAAGGTGACGAAGATGGTGAAGGCGAAGATGACGATATTGAAGAAGATGACGGCATAGAGTTGTTTGCTGATCCCACGCCAACACGCGCAAGCCTGAGGAGCCCAGAGTTGGATTTTATTAGACTACAACTTCCACCTCCACCTCCGCCAGCGCGAGGTCGTGACCCCGTTTACGACATGCCCAGTGACGAGGAGTCCACCAACTTCTCAGTCCCGGTGACGGCCCTGGGTCTGGCGGCCCGCAAGACGGTGAACGGTTTGGCTGAAAAGTTACAGTCCAAAGCCGCGGTCTCATTCTTGAACCAAGGTCCTTTACAACCTCAACCCCGTGCCCCCTCTACAACTGCATCTTCAGTGGCCCCCAGTCATGGACGGCATACTCACTCTCGTACTGCGGATCCCAACGCTTCTGACGCGGTGTCTCGTACTGTACCAAGTGTGGCGCGTGAGACGTACTCATTGGCTACTCGCGTCGCACCTTTTTCGGAATCTGCCTCGGAAGATAGCGAGGATGAGCAACCCGAGGAAAACGAGCAGGACGAGGTACAAGAAGATCATCCCGACATCCCCGAACACGATGACTCGCTCTTCATACACCCCCCTTCAAACATCGCCTCTGAGCCCACAGTTAACGTGTCGAGTACCTACATCACTCAAATACGGAACCTCATGGGCAGGCCCGGCTGGACAGGCCTGGGCAAAACCTGGGAAGACACCTTTTCCCATAACCCAGCCGGGGTTGATGGAACCCCGGCCCGGACCAAGATTGGTGGAACAATCTTCAAGTACCTTCATCGCCTCAAGGAGGAATTTTATAAGGCCCCAAAAGCACCTCAGCTTGCACACCAAAATCAATGGCTCCTAGAACAAGATGATCTGCTCAAAAAGTACATCACGGAAATAGGAAAAATTATCACGAAAATACGTGAGGACCGCCTTGCCGTCATCGGCAACTCTGACCGTCCAAGCAACGACGATCTGAAACTTCGTCGAGCTCTAGTTGTAGACCTTTTGGGGTATATCATCCCCACGCTCGCCCAGGTTCTCTGGGGTGCCTTCTCCCTTGGCGGTGGCGACGATGAAGACGAGAGTGATACAGCCGATCCCCCCGCAGATGGCGTTTTCGTCGCCAGTACCCTACAATACCTTGTCCAAGCAACGGGGTGGGTTCGTAGCCTCGACACAGTTCTGAGGTTTGAGCTCGAAGTGCGCCCCCTGGATGACTCGAGGCCCTCACCCTCGGCTCCGACCCAAAACAAGAAGAAACTCGCTCGTCCAGAAACCATCAATCGAAACAGGGGCCTTCTCTCTCAGATCATCACGCTATGGGACCAGGAGCTTAAAGATGCAGCCGTCGAGCTAGATGACATCGCCAACAATAATATCGACGCCGAAGCACGCAAAGAGCAGAGGGAGCGCGCCCAGAGAACAGTAATAGAACAGCGCGCTCGCATTGAGGAAGAGGAACTTGCATCAAGCCAGCGTAGGTGGGAAGAGTCATGTTTGTCGATGACCCTCCTCAGGCAGAAGCCCCGGCCTTTGGAGGCGCGTTGGCTTAGAGCGACAGCGCCAGCTTATTACATGCCGCCCACCTCTTCATCAACTTCGGCACCGTCCATGCGGGGTGCGCTATCCTTGAAGGTACAGCGTGAACCTTGGCGAGAAGAGAAGAGCCTGATGGAACACGAACTACTGAGTAGTGATGATAAACAGTATCTGTTGAACGAAATACGGCGGACAGATAGGGAGTATATCACACGCTTTGACTTGGAGGCCTTGGCAGAAACACTCGAACGGACAATCCCAGGGGTGAAACTCGAGATAGAGGCGCTCAAGCAAGCGGCCAGAGATCTCTCGATGAAGAAGCGATTGGAACCGGAGTTCTGGTCAATTCGAAAGGAGTCCTGGTGAGATCTATTGAGGCCAGAGAGGCCTTCGCAATTAGACGGAAGTCGAGGCGAAACTACAACAAGCAGAGTCCATTTTTGGATGACACGGAGAACGCGAGGCGGGAGATACCCAAGGTTGGAGATCTTCTCAAGAATATACCCTTTGCTTTATGAGCGATGTTATACAAGCCTAACAAGATAAATACCCCTTTTTACTTTCTATTTTCTGCGTGCATGCCTTTTTTTTCTTTTTTTTTTCTTTTGTGCTCTGCGGTTTTCTCTTTTCGCATCTTGTTGGTCGCCACATTGCTATTTTTGTTTCCAGCACCTGGCGAATATGAGTATGCCGCGTGTCAGGCACCTTCACCTGCCTATATGGCCTGTCAAGACACACAGTAGCTTGACGTGTCAAATTAATGTAAGTTTTCTGGGGTGCATCGTGAGGGGGGCGCTTGGCAATGTTGTACCTGCGGATACATACTCACCAACGAAGTAGTGACACATCATCGAACAGGAGAAGCTAAGGCATGGGCATTTGTGAGGGCGATGTGCGCATGCACACCCCGCATTCAATGAGGGGGCAGTTTGTCTGCCTTGACTCCGTGGGGGCTTGAAGAGGGGGTTACGTTGTGAAGAGCTTGAGTTGTAATTTGACTTCTACTATGACCATATTTTGGAGTTGGGGGACACGAAGAATCATTGTCACAAGCATCATCCCGGGCATTCGAACACCATTCCCTTAGTTGTAGAATAGCCTAATAATACGTCACTCCCGCATAAACGATTACTAGAAACTAGTCCGGGGATAGGGATGGACTAAGTCAAGCAAGGCGGAAGGGCGTCAAGAGGTCTAGGCATACCTGCTCTTCCTAAGGTCCTTTCAAATCGCGACTCTCCGCCTTTTGAGCGGCGGGCATTGCCGCATAGCCTCGAAGCCTCAGATATAGAGTGGCACTTCAATGCGGCCCGCAAATTCGCCAGGCTCATCACATCTACGAGCATCCACAGCTCTTAACAGGGCCCAATTATAGGTGATTCGTCCCATCCAAGACAATCCTGGCTGACGATCAGGCCTGACACGTCCGGGCGGCATGCCGAATTGTCGAAACGTCAAGCCCAATGTTGCATTGAAGACGCGCCCATTGTGCAGCGCGACCTAAAACACCCACTCCCACGCGACTTTTTCAGGTTTCCGCGGCCGCCGCCAATAGCATCGTGCGATTCGAGCGATTCGTTCAGTTCGGACAGCTCGACCGGCGTGGCTCGGGCCTGAAGCAGCCAACCAGTCTCGAGAACAAGCCAGACGGCGATCGCTGGCGGGCACGGCGGGCAAGTGGATAAGTGGGCGAAGCGGGCAGCAGGCAGACGAGAGGAGAGGTCGGAGAAGCGAGAGCAAAAGGAAAGAAAAAAGGGGATCTGGGTCGTCTGGTCCGGGTTTCCAGTGTGAACGACGCTCCCGGCGAACCAGAGTCCCCACTGGGCACACACACAATGGCACCTGGCTTCCGCAACGCCCTGCTTTGCCTGCTACCCCTGTCCCTTGCTCCTCTGCTCGCCGCCCGCTCTGCCACCCTCGACGCCCGCACTTTCCCAACCCAGACACTCCCCCCCAATGCAGTGAACAGCGCATTGCATTGAAACAAGAGATCCTTCTTTTCTTCGCTCTTGCCTTCTCGCCGTCGTGAATTGGGCTCTATTCGCACTTGCATCCTTGTTGAACCGCTCTGCCTGCACCCTGTTGCTGGCGAAGTAGAGGAATATTTTTGCATCATTTCCGATTTCGCTGTCCGGATACACGACCTGTCTGTCTCCCGCCGAGTCCGATTCCGATAACGATTTCAAGCTCGAGCTCTCAGTAGCCGGGACAGACGCCGACTTCCCTGCAAGGGTCAAAGCTTCCCGTGGCGCGCGCGACAGCTCACAAGAAATTTGTTACGGTCTGAAAAAGGAGGTTGCAACCCCCAAGGTGAGCAACAGAGGCTTCTTCCATCTCTCTCTGCCTCAATCCATTATCGCCCGGCACCTCCGCCGAGGAGCATTGAAGTCTCGCTCTCGCAATATTCTTCATTCTGCTATTGTACTTTTAGCATTGGAAATACCTTGTCTGGTCTCGTTCAGCAAGCTCCCCCTGACTGACAAGTGCGAGACTTTAAGACAGACGTTCCCTCGCCCATTTACCAAACTGTGATTTCATCTTAGCCATTCATCGCGAATAATCCTAGCCCATCATGTCAGAAGTCGACCTTGAAGTCGTCCGTCACGCCGATGCTCCGGCCGAGCCCGAGTCTGCTCCCGCGCCCGCCCAGGCGCCCGCTGCCTCGACCTCGAATAGCACGGCCGATCCTAAGCCCGCGGCGAGTTCCACTGCCGCAAAGCGTACCGTGCCAACTGCTGGCACGGCTGCTCGCCGCCCAGGAGCTGCCAGCACTACAGCTACCAAGCCAACTACCAGTTCAGCTACTCGCACGAGCATAGGTGGCGGCTTGAGCAAGCCCCCAACTCGACCAGCGACCACCTCCACGGTCAAGCGCCCGACTACTTCGGCGTCGACTACCTCACACCGCTCGCAGCCGTCAGTATCCGAGGATGAGACGAGGAAGCGAACTCCAACCTCATCAACGTCGAGCACCGCGCGTCGCACCTCGACCGCGACCAGCACCGCCGGCTCACCTGGCAAGCCGAAGAGCAGCTCTACCGGTGCTACAACTGCTGCTGCGAGAAAGCCCGCCTCGTCAGGGACCACAGCATCGCCAAGGCCGAGCATCGGTGCCACAAGGTCAACCCCCTTGACGGCGACATCTGCCACCGCTTCTACAACTACTCGGACTACTACCCGACCTACGGCTGCAACCGGAGCTGTGGCGGAAGCTAAGAAGCGCCTGTCCGCCGTTAGCAGCACCATCTCGGGAACCACTGCACCTCGACACACCTCGCGCCCCTCGTTAGCATCATCTGTCAGCAATGCACCCTCAGCGGCGGCTTCTGCCGCCGCCGCCGCCGAATCGTCAAAGGAAATTGATGAGCTGAAGACTAAGCTCACAACCGGCGAGACGGAGATTGCGGATCTGAAGGTCCAAATAGCTTCCTCACAAGAAAAGATTGCCGAGCTTACCGAAAAGGTCGCCGCCGAAGCCGGGCGCGAAGGGACTGAAGAGGCCCTCAACAAGGAGCACCGCGATGCCCTTGAGACTCTAAAGGCTGAACATACTTCGGAGCTAGAAGCTCTGAAGGGGAAGCTCAATGAAGCTTCGGACAACCTTGCCGCAGCCAAGGAGGATTTGAGTAGGGCTAATCTTGAGCTCACCGGACTTCTAGCAGCAAAGGAGTTCGCCGATTCGGAAGTTGAAAGTTTGAAGAAGAAACTGGAGACACTTGGGTCAGACCACAATGTCAAGCTCGGTGAGGCTGAAAATAGCCTTGCAAAGGCAACCGAAGAGCATGCCGCCACGATTGAAGGGCTACAAAATAGCCTGGCAGAGAAACACGAGGCAGCCATCAAAGCCTTGGAGGCAGAGCATGCTGAGGCGCTTCAAAGTGGGAGCAGCGCGCTTGTGACAGCGCACGCAGCGGAGATCCAGGACCTCAAGGCCAGCCATGTGAACGGCATTGCCGACCTGCAGAAGAAGATAGACGGGTTGACTGCAACCCAACTAGAGCTCGAGGCCGCTCACGAAAAGAAGTCTGCCAGCGACAACGAGGCGGCTACGGCGAAGCTTGGTGTCCTGGAGGCAGAGATTGCGGATCTCAAGTTAAAACTTGATACGGCAGAGAAGGACGCAGAGCTTGCCAATTCAGCATTGGAGGCAAAGGCGGCTTCGCTGTCCACACAGGAGACCAAGATTGCAGAGCTCGAGATTGAACTGGCTGCTGCCAAGGAGGAGACCGCCAAGGCCACAATTTCACTTGCAGAGCTTCAGAAGCAAATTGAGAGCCTAGACGAGGCCAACAAGTCCAAGGACGCCACCATTGCGAAGCAGAAGGAGGAGATATCGGTGTCCAACACAAACCATCAGAAGCAGCTGCAGCAAATCAGCCAAGACTACGAGACAGAGATCGAAAGCCTGCGTGGCGACGCCTTCTACAAGCGTAAGTTTCAGGATCTCGAAGCTAAGCATGCCGAGCTTGTCAAATCTCAAGAAGATGATGCTCGAAGCCATGCGCACGCTCTAGAGGCTGCCAAGGCCGAGCACCTCGTCGCTGTCAAGGCCTTGGAAGCCAAGGAGGCCGAATACCAGCAAAACCTAGACGCTTTGAGGGCTAGCCACGCAGAGGAACTCGAAGGTGCGAAAAGCGCTGTGCGGCAGGCTGAAGAAAGCGCTGCTGCTGAACTCGAGTCGCTCAAAGCTTCTCACTCTAGCGAAATCGACATCCTCAAGAGCGAGAGTGCCGCGAGCTTGGCTAAGGAGATTGAGACTTTGCAAACTGCCCATACTGCAGCCATCGATGGCCTGAACGCAGATTTGGCGGCAGAAAAGGAAAAGCTTCTTGCCGACCACGCAGAGGAGCTTGCGGCCGCCAAATTGGCTGGCGACGATACTCTTGCCGCTCAGCTGGGACAGATCAAGAGCGAACTAGAAGGAAAGCACGCCCAGGAGGTCCAGAAACTTACGGAGGAACTCAAGGCTGCAAGCAGTGTCAAGAAGGACCTCGAGGATGCCCGGGCCAAGCTTGTCGAAGCCGAAGCCGATCATGCTTCGGCGCTCGAATCCGCCAGGAAGACCATTGAAGACAAACACGCGGCCGAATTTGAGAAGCTTATCGCTGTGCACAACGAGGCTCAGGAGGCCATGAGGCAAGATGGAGCTAAGAGTGCTAAGACTCAGATCGAGGCTTTGGAGGCCAAGCATGCCCAGGCCATCGAGGACCTGAAGACTCAGCAAGAAGCGTCCCGCAAGACTGCCCTGGAGCAGGTGGCTAAGGTGGAGGCGGATAAGAGTGAGATTGAAGCTGCTTTGGCCACTCTGACGGCCAAGCATACCAAAGCTCAAGAAGAAATCGACAGTCTAAGCCAACAACTAGCTCATGAAAAGATGGATAAGTTCACCGCCCAAGCAGAGCTGGATGCTGCCAAGAACGTGAAGCCTGACACCACCGAGGCGGATGCGCTCAAGGAGAAGATTGCCGCCCTTACCGCAGACCATGACAAGGAGATCACCGCGCTCAAGGCTACTTACGACAATGAGCTTTCTAGCGCCCAGAAGGAACTTAGCAGCGCCGGTGAACTGTCTAGCAAGGCTGCCGCAGACCTAGCAAGCGTTGAGGAGGAGCTGGCCATGGTCAAGAAGGATCTTGAGGCGCACAAGTTGGAGGCCGAAGCTAAGAAGAAGACATCCGAGGCCGACTACAAGGACATGCACGACAGCATGACGCAGCTTGTCGAGGAGGCACAAACCAAGGCAGCCGAGGCCGAGAAGAAGAACAGCGAGGCGGATCACAAGATTGCCGAGCTTAGTGCCCAGCTAAAGGTCAAGGAGGCGGAGCTTGCAGAGGCTAAGGTGCGTGCAGGCTGTATTATCTTGACATGATTACCGTTTAACAGCGATACAGACTAAAGCCGAGGCTCCTAAGGGTCTTGCGGCGAGCAGATTCGCCAACGGCACCAATGGCGAAGAAAAGGAGGCCGATGATGAGACAGACGCCGTGGCGGAAGGTGAGGTCGATAAGCCAGACAATTCTTCTGCGGCATTAGCTTCGGTGCGAGCAACCCTTGATGCATTTTCCACCCCGTATTTATTTTGCATCATCTTGGACCTGGGGGCAATGCTAATTCGGCCGGCGATACAGATAAGTAGTGCGCAGTTGATAGTCGACGACATTTTAGGTGTCGACAAGGATATCAAGGACCAGAACTACAAGATGCTTCAATCCATTACGGATGCGAAGGGCGGTCAGAAGTCCGACTCGGCAGGAGACGACGACACTGAAGTAACGGCATAGGCGGTCTGGCTCGATATGGAGTTCTTGCGGCTTGTCGGAACAGACCGGCATTCATACCGTGCCCCTACCCGTTCTCATACAATCCCATAGCCCAACCTTTGATGGCAACCGGGCGGCCACTTTCCTTTTTAATCGGCAACAGCGAGGACGGATGAGGTGGCATGTGTTCGTTTGCTGAGAACCTTTCTACTTTTTGTTCATCCCTTTTTATACCCTTGAGCTGTTTCCCCTCTACGGTCGAGGTCTTTGTTTTGGGCGGAAGGCAGATTGGGAGATATTTCGAAGACAGATTGTTTGTGAATACTTGGAGCAAGAGGGCTGCGGGGGGAAAGGGGGCTCAAGGCGGCCAAGTTGGCTGCGCTTGTGTGGCTGGCAACTGGGCTGGTGAAGACGGGTATTGTTTTAGGGGGTGTATTTCGTTGGGGGTTGACGTATTGTTTGGTCTGTTCAGCGAGCCACACTGGGAGCTGAGGCTGATGAGCGGAGATGTACTTTGTCAGACTACATAATAGCCCCCCCCTTTACTTTTATTATTTGTATTGTTGACTTTGGAGAGAGGTCGCCGGAGGAATCCAAAGCTATCGACGATACCCAGCAGGCCTCGCTCTACCTCGTCTGGCAGTGGCTTGTACTGAAGGTTCCGACTCACGTTGTGCTGGTTCCAAGTCAAGTGTGGCTCCGATGCAAGTCAAGCCACTTACTTGGTGGGGCGCATGGTGGAGATTTATCCGAGGTTCCTGCGAAGCGTCCTCAGAAAAATTTTCCGCCCCATTTGCATGCGAGCTCCCGCGGTCAAAACTCCAGCCGTTCCCTCCTTCGGAGCTGCCAGTTCTTCCGCAGCGACAGGCAATGCCAATGCCATCCGACTTGGAATAGTTTCATCGCAAAAAAATTAATCCCGAAGGTACGCTCCAAGCCCTACCTTGTTCTTCCCTGATCCAGCATTCCACCCTCTACAATCCCCTGCGGCCGCATCACAACCCAGGCACAATGCACCATGAATGCTGCAATTGCTGGCCACATCACCATGTTTTTACCGTTTTGAAAGGCCGAAGCCGTATTTTGTGTCAATAGCAGCTTCAATTGAACAATTGATGCACTCTTTCCCAATGCTAATCGCGTCGAGTGACCAGTCGCCCCGCCATCTAAACTATCCTCTCCCAATTGACGGTGAATTTTGTGGCGCCATCGTCTCGACTTTTACGCATTGCGAGACTCTAACGCAGCCGAAGTGGAGGACAGTTGAAGGGGTGCTGGGAGCGGCCGTCCCTTGCACGCAGTCAGCAATGGACGACGACAAGAGGCTCGTCACCTCTGAGGCCGAGGACGCGTTGATGCAGCAGTATCCATCTCCCACCGCCGACGGCACCGATGCACAGTTCTATCACACCGCCGCCCCGCGCGACCAGGAAATGGACCACCAGCCCGACCAGAACGAGCACCACGCGCTCGCGAGCCTCATAGAGCACACAGAGCAACAAGATCGCGATGACCACCACGGCTTGCATGAGCTGCGGGAGCTGCAGGAGGTCGAGCCGACACACGCACACGAGCACCCGCGCGAGGAGGGGCACGACACCACATCCGTCAGCGCAGAGGAGCTCCGGCTCGCAGCCCAGCTGTCGCAGGACCTTGCGCCCATGATGAGGGCGGCAGCGCAGAGCCAGGCCCAGGAGCAGGCCGCACTCCTCGCGCACCAGTCGCTCCAGGCGCACCAGGAGCATCAGTCACCGCTCGAAGAACACATACACGGCCTACCCCAGGTAGACGTCAGCCAAGTAGACGTCGACCCAGATCTGCGGGAGCAGCTCCAGGCTGAGCTCCAAAGTCACGATCAGGAACTGCACAATGTACTGCCGCACGGCGAGCACAGCGAACACCACTACGCGTCGGAAGCGCCATCCCAATCCCACCTCGCGCATATTCCTATGGATCAGCCACACCAACTCCATCCAGCGTACCAGATCTCTGATAGCACGCCCCCAAGGAAGCGAAGCAAGGTATCTCGCGCGTGCGATGAGTGCCGGCGGAAGAAGATCAAGTGCGATGCTCAATCCGAAGCATCTGAGCAGCCCTGCTCAAATTGTAGGCGGTCATCAGCCCAGTGCCTCTTTAGTCGTGTTCCGCAGAAGCGTGGTCCCAGTAAAGGTTACATAAAGGAGCTAGCCGACAGGATCAACACAATCGAAGGCAAGCTTGGTGGGAGCGCCGAGGGGCTTGAAACTGCAGTGCAGAGGGTGCCGAACGAGGCCTTCTCGTCACCAATGCCAGTAGACGACAGTAGGAAAAGGCCCTTCTCTGCCATATCAAACGATGGCTTCCCCACTCCGACATCAACCACCGGCCGTGTTACCGCCTGGACTACCGAACACAGGCCACTCCGTCCTTACATAGACCCAGACCATCGTCTGCCTTACAGTGTCAACGACCTAGCTCCCAAACTTGTACCTTCGACCGAGCTGCCTGGGGTGAACGATGGCGCCCTGCAGCCACCAGCAGAGAGCATAATGCAAGGAATCCCCCAAGACGGACTGGTCCAGGATGGGCTTCACCAAGATCCACTACAGCAGCCAGAGCAGGTTCGAGAGATGTACGATGACACGTTTAACTGGTAAGTACCAAACCCATGCATGCTCCCACAAACCGATACGAGTTTAACGCCCTCTTAGCTACTTGGAGACCATACACCCAACCTTCCCTGTGCTAGCAGGTACGAAAGCCAGAGTCCAGTCACTTATCTCCCAATGTCCCGCAACACTGCAAGAGGCGTTTTGCAATGTGTTTCTAGATCTCATACAACCCTTCCTCCCCTCATCTACGCATACGAACGGCGACACCCCCTCGTCCAGCAAGCTGCTCAGCCAGTGGGAGTCGGAACGACAACGATCCGCGGTTACCGACCTTGTATATCTGCAAACGCTCATCATGATGGTGATCGCCGCCGATCACGGCGGTGTCGCGGCAGCCAAGGGGCAGGTCGCCGGCCCTTCGAAGCAATCCATTATCGGACAGGCTGCCGGCCTTGGGTTTTCCATGAGGCTTCACCTTGCCCAGCCGGATCCAGTGCCGAGTCCAGAATTGGACCCGGACTCGGACGACAACGTGGCACTGCGAGCCTGGTGGTCGCTTATTGCGCTGGATCGATGGAACGCCATAGGAACGGCCATGCCGACCATGATCAGCCAAGGTCAAGTTGTTCTGCTGGTTGGACTTCGGCACATCATGGGGGACGCGGTCTACAGCCTGAGCAGTGAGACCCCATCGCCCCTATTCCCACATCGGCGCACACGGCTGACAAAAGCAGAAATCTCGTGGATACTAGGCCAGCTCATTCCCGTGGCCCAACAACCCCGCGTGGATTTCTCGTCCGAGGGCAGCGGGGCCTTTGTTGCCTCACTAATCAATATGGCCATGCAGGAATTCCGCTGGCAGTTTCCTGACGACCTCGACGAAGCCCACCTCCCGGTGCTGCACTTGGCCTATTGGCACCTCCACCTCCTCACGGACCTGGTCTCTCCTACGTCCCAGTCCGCCAAGATGCTACACGACTGCAGGAACATTGTCCGTCTTCTGAGCTCCAACCCGCACCTCCTGAGCCCCCTCAACCACCACTTTGTGTCGCTCGCCGCCCTCAGCCTCATCGAACTCACAAAGGTTGACAGTACGCGCGACGAAGCAGCTCGGCTCGTCAAAGAGATTCTGGAAAGCAGGATCGCGCCGTCGCCATGGAATGCTGCGGTGCGCGAGAAGATTACAGAGAAGAGCCGGCCGCTGACGGGGACCGGTACCGCCAGCGGTCTGGGCGCGCTGGTGGGCGGTGGGAACCTGCAGCAGCTAGCGGACCTCGCAACAGCAGTGGATGGCCCGGCAGGGCAGGGGCAGAGCAGAGCTGGGGATCTGGACCTGCTAAAGGACGATGTTTCGGCGCTCATGAGGAGGTTGGAGAATTATGGGGGACAGGGGTTTGATGCTTGGGTATTTTTGAGGCCGGGGTATTTGACGTGCTTTGACTTTGAGGATGCGGGAAGGGTACTGACATTGTAGGAGATGATTGATTTTTATGCCTGTGGCCTGGGAGCTTAGATTGTTGAATGGTGTATAACCTTGTTTCAGATTTATTGTTAGTTTTGTACTCGTAGTATACCCTAGGGCATGGTAATATGGAACGGGAGCGGGCGGGTGGTGCTGTGTTTCTTTTCTCCAGGCGTTGGGTGTGGCTATCTACGGGAGAGGGGGGGGGGGTGAGGGCTAGTTTGCTGTGTTGTTTACCGTCGGTGAGGGCATGGGAAGGTGGAAGAGCGGAGTCAAGTTTGGGATATGGATGGTCATCAGTGGCAAGGGGTTCAGCATGGGTTTGTCCTAAGGGGGCAAACTAGCATATCCGGACACTAAAAAGTTGTCGTATTCCTCACGGCCGCAGGCGGGACGAGCGGCACTCGCGGTTCGCTCTGGCGAAATAAAAAACCCCCTAGTTCTTGAGCTATCTGAATCGATTGTGGAGCCGAGCAATGTCCCCACCCTACTCTGCCCTCACCTCACAATCATCCCGACTGATCGCCGTGCCGGCTCGCGAAGGCGGCGTACGCCTCGCAGAGGTTCTTGCCGGGCCCGATAAAGGCCGCGTAGATGTCGGCGTCGATGGACAGCTGCATCCACTCGCCGAGCTCCTGCAGCCTTTTGTCCACGTCGTCCCACTCGTCCGTGAGGTCGAAGTAGTCGTCCCGGTCGCGCTGGTAGTTCTCGTATGTTGTCGGGTCGAGCTTTTTGCTTGCCGATGACGAATGGTAGTCCTTGCAGTTGAGCGAAGGCATCTTGGGTCGTTTCGGCCACGGCTCGGTCGCGCCCGGCCTGACCAGCTCCCAGACGTGCAGCCGCTCGGCGCGGACCTGGAACGCGCAGTTCCAGGTCGGCCAGTCTGAGGCCTACGTGTAGGCCGTGTCGCCGGGGTATCTTCTCGTCAACATGTTTGTCTCGGGATCATCCGTGTACTTTGTTGTGTGATCGGTGGGATGGTTTGTCAGAGGGATCAAGCACACACTCCTCACAGTCTCTCAATACTAACCCTAGCATCTCTTGGCGTGGAAATTTCTCCTATGCTTGATAATGCCGGCGGTCGAAATCCCAGAATCGCACCTAAGCAGAGGGATAGGTCCCTGCTGTGACAATTGATAGTTCAGCGTGGGGGCCGAGCGAGCGAGCACACAGCCTGCGCGTGGAATTGCACCGCGCGAGACGAAGCCGGGCTATCCTGGGTTTTCTTATACTACTACTAGTACGGTACTTTTGTGGTGACGTTGGAGCTGGGGAGAGGGGACACGGCCGACTCCGGCTTCGCTGGGGCGGGGCGGCTTGGTCCGGTGCTCGGAACGAGCGGGAGGGATCACCCCTGGGAGAGCACTGGTGGGGGATCTCCCATTTACTGGGAAGGGGGCGTTCGTGGGGCTGGGATAGGGAGATGTGTCTCTTTTGTCCAGGTAGGGCGAAAGAAGGGGAGGGGAGAGGGGGGGGCATATAGAGGTTGAGGATGCCAATGTTGGGCGTTTGTGTGCGGGACGAGCCGGCTAAGGGCTAAGGCGCCGGATTGGGGAGGAAAGAAAAAAGAAAAAAAAAGGGGGTCGAAGGTGGGCTGGATGGATAGGATGGAGGCGGGCTGTGGGAATAGGTTTGACGTCAAAGGCTGTTGGCGAGCGAGCGAGGTCTCGCTTGTGGGAAAGATGGATCCATCCGGTCGGGGGTCCCGTTGGGTGTCGACAACGTCAATTGAGCCGGATAGACGGGAGGCAGTTCCACTGGACCGTCTGTTTTGTTGTGTGCTGTGTTGCTGCCCACATTGAGACACGGCTGCGCTGCAGTGCTCCGATCGACCGTCGACCATCGGCCATCGACATGGACAAAACGCAAGTCCATGAGTAAGAAGAGGAGAAACCAGTTTTCGGGCATTCTTGCTTCATGTCGCCGACCGAGTTGTCGTGTGGTGTCACTGATACAACCGGCCGCCCGACGTTTGCTTCGTTTCTTTTTCGAAGTTGAGCCGCTGCAGATCCTTTCCCTCCGCTCGGAATCCCAGGGAGCACGAGCTTCCACGACTTGTTCTTCCCTCGAGCCTGAATACCCTTTTCGAACATGGTAGATGATACATCTGATACCACATATATGACACGCACGTCGGGCGATATACCCGCCCCCGGTCCCCCCGTATTTGATAGTACCTAGGCACCTAGGCACCACCTAGGTAGGGTATTGATAGCAAACAGCACAACATGCAAGCAGCCAACGGCTTCCCCAAAGCGTCCACGTTGTATTCCGACACCCTTGCTCAGTCAGCCGGGCCCGTTCGCCTTCGGCCAAACATCAGCAACCGACCGCCAGACCCGGTAGCCAAACGTGCCAAAAGCCGCGAACGAAAGATGCAGACAGCATTCAGAGTCAGAGTCGCAGTCGCAGTCATAGTCGTAGTCGCAGCGCAGTCGCAAATTCACAGTCACAGCCACAGCTCCACAGAGAAACCGGCCCAGCTGGTCGCCGCAGAGCAAAATCGCCAAAATCAATCCTCCCCTTACCCTTTCCTCTCCACTCGGCCCAAGACGGGGGGACCTCGGGACCTCCCACAACCAGAAGGAAAAGATGAGTAGTCACGTCACACCCCCGTCTCCCCTCCTCTCACATGGCGAACACGGGCATCTCGTCTTCCCCTCATCATCACAAGTCCAAAAAAAAATAAAAAATAAAAGGAATAAACAGCAATAACAGCACCTAATCCCGACCCGGAAGGTCCGGCAAATCTAGCAATCCAACCTCAGCGGCCAGCGACGACCAGACTAAGGTGAGCTGGCCTGCTACGCCCGAAAGAAACCCTAACTACCTGCCCATCGCATTATCTGCACCCTGTCCGACTCCATCTCTGCCACAACCTTAGGGTTCAAACAAGTTCCTTACCGGCTAACACCGTAGTCGGACCCAACGTGGGTCGCTTCCCCTCTGACACGTGCGCTTCTGAAACACTTTGTGCAAGGTGCCCGCTGGAAGCCGATTGCATTGTGGATGTGGCCCAGTGGGAGCCTTTGGGAGCCTTCGGGAACCTTTGGGAACCGCCCGTCTGGGCTGGCCCTTCACATTCGTATCAGTCAGTCAGGCAAACCCTAACTGGGTGTATACTTGTTATTTGCATTCCGAGGACTGTCTATGTACAAGGTCCTCCCCGGACAGCCAAAGCAACACCGCAAAGCCCGAGAATAATAGCCCAGGCATAAAAGTCCACAAACAAAAAAATCCACCCCGAACCTCCATCGCCCCATAGTGCCCGACTCCAGAATCCCTAGAAACATTTCACATTGCCGCCCATCCGTGTTGATCATATCCGCCCCCCTGACTCCTTTTTTGCCCTGTCTAGCCTTGCCCTGCCCGTCTTTGCATCTGCCTTTCGTTTCCCGAGGAGCCGTCGCAAATTCAGTGCAGGCGGAGGCCGAACCAGAAAAGCAAAAAGTCCAAAACCTAAAAAAAAAAAAAAAAAAAAAAAAGAAGAAGAAACAACGCTCAGAATAGACAGTATATACGTATATGCTCGCTTCTGGATAACAGCTCGCATGGCTAAGATATTTTCAAGGCGGATGCGCTCCCGCCAAAACCGTGGCGTGGTAACTCTTCCCCATCGTTCCAAGAAATGAAGAAATAAAAGCACCGCCCCCAAACTTTTTATTTCGCTCTTTTGATGCCGCAAACCCCCTACCAATGAATATTTGACCACAAGAAAAGAAAAAAGAGACGAAATAGGAAGGAAAAAAAAAAAAGCCAGTGATAGACCTCAAGAATGCCAATCATCACGACAGAAGAATATGATCATGTCATCAACCTTTCATGCCCAAAAATTGCAAAATTGTTCCTCCAAGCGCCGTTGAAAATGTGACTCCCAAATATCCGCCCGCCCTTTGCTTGAGCCATCCTGCGTCGCCGCTGAACAAGCGAGTAGATATGCGACAGAAATCGTGTGTGGACAAGGTAATATATATACGTGGCAGAAAGAGCTCTCGCTGCAATAAACCGCCGCTCCAGACCAAAAAGGGGTATCCGAGCAAGGCAAGCGCCATCGCATCGCCTCAAAGCATAATAATATAAATCATTTGCGTCTCGCATCATTGGCCGTCCCAGTAGGACGCCATGTTGCTCTCAGTCGGCGAGTCCGTGATCGGCAGGCCGCTGCTGTAATCGTTCATCCAGAATGCCGGATCATCGTCGAGCGACGCAAAGCCGCCGAACCCAGCCGCGCTGCTACTCAGCATGGTTGGCTCGTCGCCGGCTAGCGAGGACGGCGTAGGCAAGAACTTGTTGCCGGCCTTGATGAATCGGAAGTCCTCAAAATCGAGGCTGGACATGTCAGCCGTGAGTATGTTAGTCTGCGTGTGGCCGAGGTTGAAGCCGCTGCCGGCCGTGCTGTTTCGGTAGCTTGCGTCAAACTCGTCCAGGGGATTCGATAGGATCTCCTCAGCCTCGGAAACCTCGCCCGAAGTCGACGTGGTGGTCGTCAGGGTCGGAACCTGCTCGGATCCCGTGTAGTCGTAACCGCCGTAGCTCTGTGGCTGGCTGTAGCTCGATGGGGCGAAGTCGGCCGGCTTGCCGGCAAAGTCAAGCCCGTCATAGTGGCTCCAGTCAACCGAGGCCGCGCTCAGGCCAGCACTGAACATGGGTTGCTCGTGGTCCGAGATGTTGCCGAAGAAGTCTGCGCTGTTGGGTACGTAGGGAGGATACTTGATGCCCGAGAGGTCCAGGGGCGGCAGCTGGCCGTTGAGCTGTGCGAACGACGAGGAGCCTGTCATCAAGGGCGAGGTAGCCTCGGATTTGATGCGGCGCTGCGACTGAGACATCCCCTCGCTGGACCCGCTGCTGGCCGGTGAACCAGTGCTGCTTCGAGAATCGCTGGTGTTAGTGCCCTGCAGGAGGTTGTCTACGGAGCGGTTTCCCAAGCTGCTTGCGCTGTGCATCGAATTGACGCGGGTGAGCTGGTAGGGCCCGCATTTCTGCGAGGCTTTGGCGTGCTTGTACGTCGGGCGGTGGTGACCGTTCGAATCGAAGGCGAGCAAGCCGTCGGAGCTGGTCGTGTTGGCGCGCCGCCTGCTGCGGGAGCTGCCCTTGGAGCTTTTCGACTGCGAGGCAACATCCCGATCCGAATCGGACTCGGGCACTGTATCGAGTTGGGGGGGCTCCTTCTTGTGCGAGCAAGTGCAGCGGCCGCCGTGGTTACAGCAGCAGCTATCTGCAAGTTCACGAGACGAGTCAGAGGATCTTGGCCATGCTCAGCTTGACGCGACGAAGCTCACCCTTGTGACCGTCGACGGTCGTCTTCAAGTGCATGCACTTGTGTGTCTTTTCGCCGCAGTCGCATTTGACGTGGGAGGCGCGGGATTTGCGCATGGCACGACAGTGCTGACACTGCGACACCGGCCTCCCCTTCTTGTTGATGTGCTGGAGCGGGCGATCTACAGTCGCACAGCTAGCGTTAGCACACACGAACAGTCATAACCCCACAGGCGCACATTCAGTGACTCGGACCTCGGGATCGAGGGGTCCAGGGGAACGATTCGGAGGTCAATTGGCAATTGGAGACGGGCATTTTCCGGTGCGCCTCGGTTGCAACCGGGCCTGGCAAAAGAGCCAAGCAGGCGCCATGCATGCATGCAGCCCGAAGCAAGCAGCCCGCCAGAGGCAGAGCTCGTTGCTCGTCCGGCCGGACAGGAGAAAGGGGAACGGGGGAACGGGGAGCGTGTGCAGCCAAAATCACTCACCATGGTGCTGGCAGTTGCTGACGCGATGACCCCTCACGCAGGCCTCGCAGGCATACTTCTCGCCGTCGATGAGCATGGCTGCGGCCGTCGACTTCCAAACAGGAACACTTTCGAGACTGTCAGGAGCAGCAGGCTGGTTCACGGCTCGCAATTCACGGTCCGCGGTCCGCGTTGGTGGCCAATCCGAGGGTGCGAGGTCGCTTGCAATGGGATGCTGCGCTGGGACTGGTGCGGTGCGGGTGTGCTGTGCTGTGCTGTGACAGGCGGCCGTCGATGCTGCAGCACGGCAGAAAGCCAAAACCCTCTGGGATGGGAGAGGTGCCCCGTGTAACTCCAACGCTCGAGGACAAGGAACGGTCGCAAAACCAGGGTTACCGGGTCATTGCTCTGGGAATGGTGGCGGAGCGCAAAAATGGCGGGGGGACAGTTTGTTGAGGACGAGATGCCGACAACTCCAATTGAAAGCAAACGCCAACTAAAAAAGGTATCCAGTCGAAGTAAGAGACGAAACAAAATAATGTGGGCTTGAGTGGAGATTTGAGTGTCGGAGGTGTAAGTCGGACTTGGAGCTCTGTCGCGACAGGCGAGAGAGAGTAACTCAGACACTGGCGGCTGCAGGTGGGGTACTCAGGGCAGGCGGGACTGATTCGCCTGGCGGACCGGCTGGAGCAAGCTCAGCTGCACGAAGCTCAGGTCAAATTTCTTAGCTCAGCACCGCGCAGGCCAACCGAGGTGGCCTTGTGTGTGACAGGAGCTTCCGGCACGGCCAACGGCAGCACGGAAGGGGGGGGGGGACCAAAAGGTGGGTGTGGCGGCAGAGGGGAGCGTGACGTGACGTTCTTTCGTTTCCAGGTGCACTTCAACTTCAGTCAAGCCGGGCTGGGGAGGCCCTTATGCCCTTTGCATGACGGTGGGCAACGACAGCGACGACACGGCTAGGTGCAGGGCGAGGGGCTGGCAGGCTGGCAGGCGGGGAGGCTATATATCTGGCAAGTGGTCGAGCTCGGTCAGGTCCAAGGTCCAGTGCGGGGAGTGGAGGATGGAGGGTCCAGAAGGCGGGCAGGCGGCGGCAGGGCAGATCGATCGCGAGAGAGGCCGGGAGAGTGTGTCCAGGTTTTGGGGGCAGCACGGCGAGGGAGGTGTGTGCTTTTAATGTCTGTCGCGGCGTGGGTTGAGGCGGTCGTTTGGGGGAGTTCGTGTGTGGGTTCGCCGTGCGCTGCTGCTGAATAGTCGCCAGCAAAAACTGGGGCAGATGAGTGACGAAACGGGGGACCAGATCGGGAAAAGAAGTACTTGGCCATGTACACGCTACAGCCCACACATGCGATGCCGTACCGGCTACAGGAGTACGTACCGTGCTGCACATCACACACATCAGCCAGGGGCGGGATTCCTGATGGGATTCTCAGCGAGGGGGGTCAAACTGCCTGGTCAGTCCAGGGTGTGGTCGAGCATTTCGCAAGAGCGCGGGTGGTCGGCGCAGGTCGGCGTGAGTCGGGCCAGCTCGCGGGGCCTAGGGCCTGTGAGTGTCGGGTCGACAGTGGGCGAGCGTGAAGGTGGGAGCGACTCCCCCTCGTCTCCCCCCAAGGAGCTAGCGCTGGGTGGGGCGGGCGTTCCATTCTGGCAGAGGCGCCTTCCTCGTTAGGGCCCGTCTCCATTTCAGACAGGGCCGCTGGCTGGCCGTCTGCTCTGTCTGTATCGATTGTACTGGATACCTCCAACTGCACGTCACCTCCCACACTCATCGCTCCCAGCTGTTCTTGCGCAGGGCTTTTCTGCGGACCTCCCTCCCGTCCACCATCGAATCGACCATCGACGCCCACGCGCCCGCATCTGCCATCCCCCAGCCTTCCATTCTCATTTTTTTCATTCCTGACATCGGCGTCCCCCGGCGCCCACCCCGACCAGTCTCGTTACGGCCATGCCTTTGCGGCCATTGCGGCCAACCTCAAACCTGCCGCATGTCGTCGACGAGTCGACATCGAGTGCCCGAACAAGGCCCGTCTGCGGTGTCCCACGCTTCTTGGCTGTACATCCCCATCTCCATTTCGCTACCTTGGCGGATCGGATCTGAGTAACCGAGTTCCATCTGCCATAATGGCCATTATTGCCAGCACCTTACACGAGCTCGGCGGCACAGGTCATCAACTCATGGAACGGAGCAAGGCCGACGGGGCACCTCGCAGCGGGCAGCGGGCGGGCAGCGCACACCACACAGCGCCCCCAGCAAAGACGCACAGCGCAGTGGGCAGCCCGTTGGCAGCCCGCTGGCAGCCTGGAGCTCGCGGTTCTGCGACAACACACGGGCAGCACAGCTCCCTCTGTTGTGGGGTGGGGTGCCCAGCCCCAGGTCCCCACGACGGCGCTTCTCGAGATAGGTTATGGGTAAAATCCCCAATCAAAAGGGAAAACAGGAACAGGCCCGAACAATCTCGACTAGCTCATCTCTTCATGTACGATGGGATGCATGGCCCATACCACCTATGTAAGGACGAGAAGGATTGGAAAAGGAACAGCATGCAGACTGGCCCGCAGCCCGTCTCCATCGCTGTCCGTTGTGCGGTCTGGAGACTGCTCGACGGGGAGCAGGGTCCAATCCAGGCAGTCCAATATGTCCAATGCGCGCGCTGCAGCCCCACGGTCTGCAGCTACCAGAAGAAAGGGGGGTGGGGTTTGGAGGAGAGATGGAGGGGGCGGTTCGCCTACCTGGTGCGCTAGTGTCAGATGCAGTCAAGTCCACCACTGCCATGACACGCTTCTCTCCGACAATTCCCATGCCACCACACCGAGCGGCAGCAGCCACTCACACCGCAAGACCATTTCAAACACATCGACGCTCACTCCGAACTACCACTCGACGGCGCCCATGTTGATATCCTTTTGCAGCGTCTGCCTTTGAAGAGTTTTTTTTTTTTTTTCCCTTCTCCTGTACGTTTCCTCCCGTCACTGGTGGCTGTTCTCCTTGCAGGACCTGCATTGAGGCAATCGGAGCATCTGCGCCTGGCGTCTGGCGTCTGGCGGCTTGTCTTGTGTCTGCATTCTGCATGTCTGTATGTGGAGTCGACGTCAACTCAGGGCCGAGCTTCCATCCCGGTCCCCAGTCAGACAGTCTCGAGCCTCTGTTTCGCTCTCTCGCAGTCGAATGGACCTAGCTGCTCGGGAGGAACACGGCCGTCCCCTCTGGAGTTCCAGGGACCAAGACACAACCAGAATGGGGGCCTCGTGCAGATCTGCGGCTCTCTGTGCAGTTTTTCTCTCGAGAATGCTGACGAGGTCGTCGAATCAGTCCAGTGCTGGCCGGACGCTTGCGTGCTAAGTCGCCCATCCCCAAGGCGGCCACGACCGAGGGGGATGGGGGGCACAGGACATCCCGCGCCGCCAGCAGCCCGACATAAGCCTATTCTGCAACACTACAGCCTCATCAGCCGTTCGTGCGGATGCCATGACGGAACGATTGACGATTGACGTGACCAAGCCCGCTAGAAAGCCGAGGGGGCTCGCACCATCGCATGCCATCTTGGCAGGCTTTAGGCCAGCCGTCGACGTTATTGAGCTCTTCATTGCCGCCTGCGACACGTCTCTTCATTCCATTAGAGGCAGAATGTCTCCAAATTGCGAACCTTCGCCGAGCCGCTTGGATGACCATTTTGTCTCGCCAATGTGAATGGGATTCTGGCAGTTCTGGCACTCTGACCAAAACCGCCGTGTCATGGACTCGGCGCCCAAGACCCGAGGCGCTTGCAGCGTCGGCTCAGCGCGGATGCCCTGCCGCCGGGCAATTCTGCCCATTTGACATGGAATGAATGGATTTGGAATGGATTTGCATCAGAGGTCGAGCCGCCAAGTGCCCGACTCCTGGGCAGACAGCTGTCCACAGCAACGTCTTCTTGTTACCTCAAGAAGTGTGTAAGTGCTTTGTGTTGGTACGACGTGCTTTCGTAACCGTGCTTTGATGCTGCCAGTGAGAATGATGGAGTTAGCAATCGAAGCAGCGCACAACCCTGCCAACTGAGACATTGGTCTGCCCAGAGTCCGTGCTGCTGCTGTTGTTGCTCGAAGCCCCCCACCAGCGCTGCCAGGGCAGCTTTGGGGTTTGGCCGCTGCGACGACACTGGACATCATCCTGAGCACACACATTCAATTGATGCGCTGCAAAATTTTCACCCACCCACACACCGAGCCGGCTAGCCCAGGAGCCCAGCTTGCAGACAGCTCGCCAGCCTGCCCTCCCACAAGAGTCAATTCTCCGTCGTCGCTCTGTGAGACATCTTCGACCCAATCGAGTCCCATGCCTTAGGCCTAGCACATCTTACGACGTTCGAACTTTGCCTTGCTCGAATTACCTTGCCTTAGTCCAGGCCGAAGGCGGTCTTCTGCAGCAGCAGACGTCTACTGCATAATGGCAAATGTCTCCTGACCGGAGCGCTCCAATGGACTCGCCAAAACCAAACAGGAGGTTTCGCCCTCTGCTTGACCCCACGGCTTTGCTCTGTGGGATATCTAGCCGACGATCGAACGTTCGATCTTGGAACACATCACCAACATGTTACCATTCACGTGAAGATACCGCACGTCCCGCTTGCCCTTTGACCCGGCATTGGGATACCTTGGTATTTCCTCTCGCGGCCGGCAGTGGGAAGTGCCTCTTTCATCCTTTTTGAGCCACCAACAGGTCAAGTTGGGGTGTCAGATTGACTGCCCTCCAAATATTATCTAATGCGGCATCGCACCTGACCGACTACTGAGTTACACAAATAGTCGGCAGCCTCCACCATCCCGCCCACCCGGCCAGAAGCCTGCCGGCCAAATGGCTTTCTATGCCATTGTCAGATTTGGGGGAGTCTGACCCGAGTCTCGTGCCGGCCCTGAGCCGGCTTAGGCCCGGGAATGTTCGGCTCTACGCTGTTTTGCAACCAACTCATAGCACGATAGACCCAGTGGCTGGAACCTGGGCAAACCTGGGGCCCAGACGACATTCGTCACCGAAGCTGTCATCCACCTCAGCCACCCTCCTTCGAGTTGGGCAACGCCCACGTTTCAGTGCGTCAGCTCTGTATGAATCTACCAGGGGGTAGTCATCGACTTCAGCCTATTTTAGGCCCCTAGGATGTGTTGAGCAGCTCCCCAGTGAGCAATCACTCAGCGGTGCAACAGACCCATCAAATTTGGCTTGGAGGCCAAGCGGAGTCAACATGCGGACTGCTGTTCCTGCCCAACAACCTTTGTTCCCCACTCGGATCCCTCGCCTCGGTAGGGTGAGCAACTCGGTTGCATCACGACGAAACGCCAGAGCAATGCGGTGTTCTGTTTATTCCGGGCTGTTAGCCAAAAGGCTCTAGCTGGGCTGATATCTCGAACAGCAGCTTGAAGGACGATCGGCCTGTGTAACCACCAGGGGGGGCCAGCCTGGCGCAGCCGGGGCCAGCCGGGGGGCCAGCCTTTCGGTCAACGTTCTAGAAGCGCGTCTCCGCAATTTCCCTTTCTCCGATTATAGTGTACCATGGCAGACTTGTAACATGGCGGTGGCCTGTTTAGCAACCCGAAATCTCGTCTCGCAATTCCACATTCAGCAGGAGGAGAGGGGTTCCTTGAATAGCGGCTCCAGACCAAGTCGATAAAAGAGACCCAAAACGTGCGTTTGCAGCACCTCTTGGCATGCTCTCCTCAGACATAGTGGCAGCTACTACTACTAGTGCACTGCTGATTGACAGCCGATAGCTGCTCGCGAGGGTGCCATCGTGCGCTCATCCTCGGGCGGCCTTGGTCGCCACGCGCTTACTTGCAATGGCCGTCTCGGCTGTCTCGAGCATACGCACGATCTTGGGAGGCGCCGCCGCTTTTCCTGTCCGAGAACAAATTCGCCGGCAACTAGTCAGTGCGGCGATGGCGGTCCCCAATGACGCTGCTGCCCATCGCTGCAAAATGCAGAGATGGCGAGCTTTCCCAGCATGCATATGCCACGAAGGAGCTCGACGCCATGGCTCTCCACCCCGAGGGCGCCGGCTCTCGAGTGTGAGCCGGGCTAGGGTAGGCCATCACTGGGTATGATTGGGGAGGCTGGCGACGGGTTGAAAATTCTGGCCTGGCTTTGCAGCTTGAGTGAGCCAAGCAGGCGTTCTCAACCCCTCATTTCATAGATGCGATTACCTGCGCGGCCAACCCCCACGCTGACAAGCTCCAATTTCTCCATGAAACCTGCAGCCCCCCCATGCCTCACCCACCACCCACCGTCATGTCCCGAGCCGCCGCACTCGTCTCCAGACGGGCACCTTGCAGCACAGCTCACCGGCCTTTGGGGGTCACGCCAGATGCCCGGTCTCGCCGTCTCCCAAAGGTAGGTGTGAGACCTGGCGAATGAAAGGGAGCGCGTCCCCTCCGCCGCAGTCGAGTTCAAGGATCTCACTGTTCACCTTCCGGCACAGGCACAACGCACCAAGCCTCGTCTCGCAAAGGTAGGAGCTGAGATGCTGAAATTTCGAAGGATTCTGCATCAGGTGAAATTTGGCCGGAGAAGGCTTTTCTCATGTCCGTCTGTTTCCCATGGCCCGTTGCATGGAACAAGAGATGCTCATCGAACCGTTCTGATGCTACCCCGTTGGCTTGGCGACTTGAATGCCGGGGTTTGGTCTATACTTCGTGCAAGATGATGATGATTCATGACGCACACTGCAGCCTAGAGCGTAGAGGGAAATCCTTGAGTCTCCTCGAGCTGGGGACACCGCGAGGAAGGAAGGGCGATCAGTATGTAGGTGAATACGGGTCTGGGTTGCTAGTGCAATCCCCCTCTCCCTTTTCTAACTACACGGACCACTTGCCACAGCCTAGTTCACGCTCAACATATTTCCTAACATCTGCAGCCGTTCTACTAATCAACATGGATGTTCATGCTGCTGGCGCGGACACAACTAACCCGTTGCTGGGCGCCGGGGCTGAGACGTTGTCTTGATATTCGAGGAATCTTTGGGAAGGAGCAGAGGTCACATGCAGCAAATCCGACAAAGTTTCCACCAGTTGGACGAGAAATACGAAGACTGTGGGACGCAAGGGACATGGGCCGCCCACCTAGACCCTCATATATGCAGCAAGGAGAGATGATGGTATTTGGCTGGTGGTGTGTATTGCCGAGCGCCTCTCGACGAGGGGTTGAGTGATCGCGACAACAAGTGGACAGCATTGGCTCAGAGCTGGGTTTTGTTGTCTGTTGGCTGTCTCGGTTTTCCCAGTTGGTCAGTGCTGGCGGCCGGCAAGCCTTCTGTTTTTGGCACTGCCTGCACCGATCACTGCTCGGCCGGCCAATTGTGGAGAGCTGCTCCCGCCGTGCGGTGGGCCGGCGGGAGGAAGAACGGCGGAGAGAAGCTATGGCCACACGGGCGGGCGAGCTACCCCCTCGTGCCCCTCTCCGCTTTTCCCACAGCCGACACCACATGTATCCATGGCCATCCGCTGCCGATAGCGGATCTAGCGCCAGAGCTAGCCGCGGAACGTGATAAGTGCGATGATGTCAAGACGACGTCGGCATGGCCCAGAGCCGTACGTCTCCCGACACAATCCCAGGGGAGATGAGTGATGCTGAAAGCGGCGGATGCTGGTGTCGACGCTCGGCGCAGGCGGCGGGCTTGGGTGCGACGCTAGTGGCGACAGTGATAAGGGCTTTTTGATGGGGGAGAGGTGAATTGGCGAGTGTTGGCCAGTCGTGGTGGTTGGCCGTGGTGCCGTGGTGGTTGTGAGCGAGCAGAGACTGGCGCGCGGAGAGGAGGTCGGCGAGCGATAAGGTGATGATGGCGTGCAGGTTGATAGAGCAATCGATGGCGCAATCCCCACGCCCTATCTTATCAATCGCTCACTCCGCACCAGCGAGCGCACTAAGGCCCCCATGCCCTGTCGAGCTGATGGTAAGGCGAAGGTGTCGATCGTGTGCGAGTTATCCGCCTGCGGCACGGCTGAAGCGGCCCCAGCTCGACCTCTGAAGGATTGGAGTGGGCCGAGGGGTTTATTTCGCTCTCGTCGGCGTCGTTTCAAGTGTAATATGTTGGCGGCGTCAAATATCGGCTGTAAAATTATCGGCAGCGCGGCATGCATAGCTGCTGGTTCAGCCTGGGTGTCCAAGCATCACGCCGAATTTGCTTGACATGAATTCGATTACACACGAAACTCGAACGTGCTGCTGTGCCTGTCCGCGTTGGGGAGAGTGAGTTGCCCCAGCACCTTGCTCCGCTAGGTCCCGCCATATGTTATTCCCCGCTCAGGTGTTAGGAGGAGGTGCGTTGGGTGCGTTGGTGCCCCGCAATGGTGAGCTTGTGGGGTCTTAACTCCGCTTGGCGCAGGCGCCCCCTCCCGTCGCGGCCCTCCATCTCCACCACCTGTGGCATGCATGTGTCACCCTTCACACTGATCACAGTTGAAGCACTCGACACTCGTCCAGCCCTGGGCCGCATCCTCGTCGCATCCTCGTGTCCCTTTGGTTGGACGATATCTGTTTGGCGCTGCTGCGATTGTGGCCGTGCAGTGCTTGCTGACCATTGGGGTTTGGCGTCTCCGCAAAAGCAATTCCTGCAGAATCGCGGCTCCCTGAGGCTTGAGGCGGGACTTTGCTGCACCGGTGCTGCTTGGACCCTGGTGGCTGCCGTCTTCGGCGTCGACGAACGAGGGCAAACGAGGCGAGTCCGAACCAACCACGGCTGTAGCGAGCTGAACTGGGCCGGTCGGAATCTGCCGCGGCGCTCGCCGGACATCCTGTTGAGAACTGTCAGAGAAACGGCTGTGGTTGTGCCGGACAGCCGTTTACCGCTGCCATGCATGAGCCTCCTCCGCCTCCGGGGTCGGACCCGGATAGGTTTGCTGATGAGCATCCCCGACGAGGTGGATGCCACGGCGAGGCTAATTTCGTGCCAGGCCCGTCCACATCGTCTTTGTTGGCGCCGGCGCCGTCGGGTGCTTCTACGCCTCGAGGCTGCACTATGTAGGTTGACTTCTCCTCAGGGGCTCAACGGCTTCGGCCTCAAAACGGCCCACCACAAGGTAGTCTAACCTGTCGTCACCCAGCCCGCCCATAACATTCACACGTCCTTGATCGCCCGGTCCAACTACAAGGCCTTGGCTGCCGACGGCGTCAAACTCCAGACTCACACCTTTGGCGACTACACCTTCGTTCCCGATGCCGTCTTTCCGTCGGTAGCCGCAGCCGCGGCCACCCCCATCTCTCTCAATAGCACCCGGGACTGGGACTTTGTCATTGTCACGACTAAAGCCCTCCCCGACCGGTCTGACGACACGGCCCTAATCGCACCCCTCGTCGGCCCGCGCACCTGCATCGTCCTAATCCAAAACGGCGTCGGCGTTGAAGCCCCCTACCGCGCGCGCTTCCCCACCACTCCCATCGTCAGCGCCGTGACCGTCATCAGCGCCGAGCAAACCAGCCCCGGCACGGTGCGCCAGAACCGATGGACGCGCATCCACCTGGGTGCCTACAGCGACTCGGCGGGCTTTTCCGCCTCCTCCCCGGTCCTCGTCGTCAGCGGAGGCGGTGAGCCCACTGCCGGCAGCGTAGGGGCCACCACGGTGGCGAGCCCCACCCTCATCTCCCCAGCCGCCGCCGCCGACCTCCAGGCCCGCGGGGCCGCCCACGCCGCGGAGCTCGCCGACTGGTGGACGCGGCTCGGCGGCATCCGCGACGTTGCGCTGGCCGACGAGGTCGGTCTGCAGATGGTGCGCTGGCACAAGCTGTGCATCAACGCTGCCTTCAACCCGTCGGCGGTGCTCTCGGGCGGGCGCGGCAACGCCGACATGGCGCGCGACCCGGAGCTGCGGGCGCACCTGCTAGGGGTGATGCGCGAGATCTGGGAGGCGGCGCTGGGCGTGCTCGGGCGCGCGTTCGATGCGGCCGAGGTGGCGACGCCGGAGCGCATCATGCACAGCTCGGAGCGCAACGTTGGCAGCAAGCCGAGCATGCTGCTCGACTGGGAGGCCGGGCGCGCCATGGAGATTGAGGTGATCTTGGGGAACCCGGTCCGGATAGCGCGTGCTAAGGGGGTGGAGCTGGGCCGGTTGCAGACTCTGTATGCGTTGCTGAGGAGTGCGCAGGAGGTGAGGGAGAGGGCGAAGGGGAAGTTGTAGTTGTCGTAGTGTGGTGAAATTGGCTGCAGATATTTGGAGAGGTTACGAGATATGTAGATATCGATTTCTAGGTGTAACTCGGAAAAGTTATGTCCAGGTACCTCTTAGGTGTCTACCCAGAGTTTGAATGTTCCATTTCTTTACCTAGTGACTGAATCAAACTGAGTTTATGGTTCAGCCCCAAGTCGATGGGGCAATACGTTGCCTCTTTGGAGTCGTGACTATTTCGGTTGTCTCAGGGTAATATGCTTGATGGTAGTCAACCTTTTTACAACACAGGGTAGCTCAACCTAGGATAATTGTAGTACTCACTAGCTCTATTTGGATCTGGATGCCATGTCATGATCTCTCAGATTACCTGCCAGCTTTGCTCTGTGCTCAAACACTAGCAACACTAGCAACACTAGCAACACTGGCAGCGACACCAGCGAACTGAAAATTCAGAAATTTAACTGGATTCCCTATAACTTCGGTAGATGGGGAAATACTTAGTCCCCAGACAATGGTTAATCATGCTCGTAAGCCCAAGAAACCCGACTACAGGGCCGCCACTGGTTATGTTCAGTCTCACCGCCATGACAGGTACCAGGTTGATCGCAGCGTACAGTGAAAATGATGTGACCACTCACTTCTGCTAACGAAGCGGACATAAATGATCATATGATATGGGTCGGTGGGTGCCTAGGACCAAGACCGCTCCTAGTTTTCAAGTTTTTGTTCAAACATTGGGGACGCGAGTTACCAGTCAGCGGTACCTTTGGGGAAGACACAAAGCGAAATGGAGAGAGGATAAAAGAAAAAGAGCCTTTGAGAATGGGGATAAAAGTATTCAAGACAAAAAGGAAAACAGAACACACATGTGTAAATAACCTGGATACGGGGAATCGAGCCCCGGGCCCCTGAGTGCTCACTCAGTCTTGGAGGACTTTGAGCGTTGAGAGTCAGAAATGTTACCGTTACACCGTACCCGATAAACCCATGTGGATCTGTTGATTGAGAACTGGTGCGCTTCTTTTCAGCTAAGAGTGGGTGGGTGCATGACATCACACGACTAATGAGCTGTGGGCCTGGCCGACTTTCTTGTGAAAGCTCTGTGGTGAGTGACTCTTATCAGACGACGCAAGGCAGGATAAGCCGGGGAATGCAATTCTACGAGATTACAGGAAGCTTAGTATTTTACGGCAAGATGAATGCATCGAGTAACATGATCTTGATACTGGTTGATATTGATAGCTGGGGGCTAGGTAGGCAGGTCTACCAATTGTACTTGACTTGACACGCCCTTCTAAGCATGAGTCTCCGTTCCTGTTGAAATTTCAATGGGATGAAACCCTGAGTCAGTTAGTGATGAGGGAGCTGTCACTGCCTATTCTGCATCTCGGACGTTGAGTCCTATTGGTCTGTCGAGGATGACTCGGAAAGTCATTGAATACTCCCAACCCTCTGGATCAAATCAAGGCCCAAGGTTGGCCCTCGGTTCCCTGCATTGTCGGGTCGAAACAATGCACAGGGGCCCTGCAGCGGAACAGTTCCTCCAAAGAGCCCCTAATTGGACGGCTCAGACTTTAGCGGAGGAAATCGTGCCACAATGACGAAATTGATTTATCCTTTACTCTCACCAGCACTAATGACGTCATGAGTCATCAGAAGGTATTAATGATCGGGTCCGCTACTGATAAGCGTCCCTCGTAAGGAAAAGGGGGATCGTGTCGAGGGCATGGCGCGAAGCTCGATAACGAGGCCTCCTACAAGAACGAGACAGACTTTGGCTTTCACCCGAGTGTCTCCAACAATCATGGCAAAGTTTGCAGTTGCAGATAGCAGGCCTATCACGCCAAGCGCGGTGTCCTGGCAGTGCCCACCATTGTTGGACGGCATTGTTTGGCGGGATCCGACTTCTCCATGTTGAAGAAACCGGATTCTTGCTTTCCTGTGCTTCCCTCATCGAACAAGGCAAATCGCATGGAGATCCAATCCAGGGTCTTCGACGGGGGTGAGGTGGGCGGGGCCTGGGGTGCAAACTTGGATGGCCAGGCCGACGCTCGGCTGCTCCGCATGGAATACCATTTTTCCCGCTGTCGGTTTCCCATCCTGCGAATGAATCGCGCTTGCACCCCCCTTTCGCGTGATTAGCTCTGTTACATACTGCCATACCATACGAATTTCTTCTGAGGACGAGTTGAAAGAGGGCGGGTGGAATAGAAATGTTGTGCTGATGCAGCTCCAAACAGCGCAGGACGTCGAGGCCGGGCATTACCCTGAAATGATTGGTCACTGCTTCTCACTGCCGCTCTTGCCTGTGCCGCCAGTGGAATGTGCCTAGCCCCCAGCCTACATCTCGAGAGCCCCTTTCACTTGAGCCACTGCTATCTTCCTCCTCGACCTTACCTCACCTTAGCCTGTGAAACCGCAGCGCATGGTTAGAGACACAGTGTGGGATCATTGGCTCTGCGACCAAGACATGCCCCCTTACCTTACCTCTGCGCAGTGCATTGGCTTTTTTTCCTCGGGCCCCTCCATGTTTGCCCACCGGCCTACCTAGCCGCCCAGTCCCGCGCCCCAGCGATCTCACAGCAATACACTGACTGGGACACGCACCATTCCTGTACACCTCTTTCGATTAACGGTGACGAAGGTCAAATCCACATCGGCTTGCTTGCTTGCTAGAGCATATCGCATCCGCATATCATTTTGGCTTCACATCACTGTCCATTCCCGCCCTAGTGTTATACTTGTTTTTACTCTTTTCGATTTTCGACTCGTTGGTTCCCGCCTCTGGCCCTGGCTGTCCTGGGCAAACAATTCTCCATTCCCAGCTTTCCTTCTCACCGCCGCCCGCTAAGGTACAGACGATCTGCACTTGGCCAGGCCACTGATCATCGCCAAAACGCACACTGTGGCTGGTGACTTGCCACTGTTCTTCTCAACACTGTCCGCCCTTCGACGACTGCCTTGGTTTCGCTTAGATGCCACGGCTGTCCTCACCATATACCCGCTTGATAAGAGCGGCCGTCCGGAATATCGGTTGCTGACCTCTCTTCGACGTCCCTTACAGCTCATGATCCCCGCAGCTGTTGCTTCTCCTCGAGATCGAAACGGCAACCGCCACCTACGAGACAGGTTGGAGTACAGTGTATCGAGCTGTGAAGCGCGCTGCACTGGGGACGGGAGGATTTAGCGAGTCCACACAGGGTGTTCCGGGGCCAAGGGGAATGGTTAGGACATCGAATCGGCGGGCTCTGGGTTTGCAACATTGAATCAACAATCCCCTAACAGGCCAAGGAGTTAGCGGCGGCGGCAGGCATGGAGTCGAGTCACGATGCACAACCAGTTGATGGTCAACTAGCCGATGGCCAGCCACCAGTTCGCGCCCACGACAGCCGGCTCGGGGTGACTGGCAACAAGGAGGAACCTGCCCACGACATCCCATCGTCGTCCACCAATGTCACAGCAGCTGACCTCGGCAATTCCGCTGTGAGCGTGACGCCGACTCGCTCACCTACCTGCATGTCGTCATGGAGTACTTCTAGCCAGAAAGACCCCTTGGACCGCGTCTTTCCTATACGATCAATCGTCAACGTCGAGCCCACCGGGAGGACCTCTCGCGAATATGACCCCCGACGGAGACTTTCCATGTCCGAAGGTTCAGGGATTTCGCTGCGGATGGGTGCTAGCACCCGACCCCCTCCAACAACGGTTCCAAGACTGAACCTTGATGGCCTAGATCGCCGCGCCGCAACTTTCACGGCTGGTTCGCCTGTGACTGCTTCCCCCCCAATCGGATCTTCTCCGCCTTCTGAAAGAGCACGCAATCGTCGCATGAACACCATGTCTGGATCGCTTTCTAGCATACAGGCCGATGCCGAGAGATATGGGACGGTGCCACCGATGCCATTGACGCTGGAATCCTCATCCGAGGATGAATCAACGCCTATCGGAGAGGCCGAGGTGCAAAGCCAGGTTGAGGCCGACAGCTCCTCAGGTCGTAAGTCGCCCGAACAGAGTACGGATTCTCTCTATACGCACCGCTTTAAACATGTTGTGACCGACGAGGGCCACGCTGTTATCACCGGAAGGGATGGGATGCTCCAGCGGTGTGAAGACGAGCCCATTCATACACCGGGCGCCGTTCAAGCATTCGGACTGATGCTGGCCATCCAAGAGGAGCCTGATGGCCGCTTCCAGGTCCGCTACGTCAGCGAAAACTCTAAACGATTCATCGGCTACAGTCCACAGGAACTGTTTTGTATGGGCGACTTTCTCGATATTCTTACGGATGAGCAGGCCGAGAACCTCTTGGACCATATCGATTTCATCAGGGACGAGGATGCGGACCCAGCCGTTAATGGGCCTGAGGTCTTTAGTCTTTCGATCAAACAGCCTAAGAAAGAGCGATCTGTCAAGCTGTGGTGTGCCATCCATACCCACCCCGCAAACTCAGAAATGATCATTTGCGAGTTCGAGATTGATGATGACCATGAATATCCTCTAAGGCCGTCCGACGAAGATACACCCGATGTTCCCGAGGATACCTTGAGCTCGAACCCCACCATGGAAGAACTCACCGAAAGCACCGAGATCATCAGCAAGCCCCTCAGGATTCTGCGAAGCGCACGAAAACGGAGGGGCGAGGCGGGCGCCATGCAAGTTTTTGACATCATGAGCCAGGTTCAAGAACAGCTGGCGAACGCGCCTAATCTGGAGAAGTTTCTCAAGATACTTGTTGGCATCGTCAAGGAGCTCACCGGTTTCCACCGCGTCATGATCTACCAGTTCGATTCCTCATTCAACGGGAAAGTGGTAACAGAACTCGTCGACCCTGCGCAGACTAGGGACCTCTACAAGGGACTCCATTTCCCGGCTTCAGACATTCCGAAGCAGGCTCGTGACTTATACAAGCTGAACAGAGTTCGACTGCTCTATGACCGCGACCTCGAGTCAGCCAGAATTGTTTGCAGATCAGTCGAGGACTTGGGGGCTCCACTGGATATGACGCACTCGTATCTGCGAGCCATGTCCCCCATCCACCTCAAGTATCTGGCCAATATGGCTGTACGCTCATCCATGTCGATTTCGATTAACGCTTTTGGCGATCTTTGGGGGCTCATTGCATGCCATTCCTACGGGCTAAAGGGAATGCGTGTCTCTTTTCCTATCAGGAAGATGTGCAGACTTGTGGGAGACACTGCTTCACGAAACATCGAACGTCTTTCCTATGCGTCGCGCCTCCAGGCTCGGAAGCTTATCAATACTGTCCCGACAGACAAGAACCCTTCTGGCTATATCATAGCATCTTCGGACGATTTGCTGAAACTTTTCGACGCCGACTTTGGTATGCTCTCGATTCGGGAAGAGACAAAGTTTTTAGGCAAGATCAGCCAGTCCCAGGAGGCGCTGGCCTTGCTGGAGTATCTACGACTTCGCAAGTTCACTTCTGTTGTCATGACGCAGGATGTCAACGCCGATTTCCCCGACCTTCGGTATCCGCCAGGGTTTGGAGTCGTTGCTGGTCTACTTTATGTGCCTTTGAGCGTTGGTGGCAATGACTTCATTGTATTCTTTCGCAGGGGCCAGATCCGGGAAGTCAAGTGGGCCGGCAATCCATACGAAAAGATCATCAAGGACGGAACGGCCGAATATCTTGAACCCCGGAAAAGCTTCAAAACCTGGCATGAAACTGTTGTGGGGAAGTGCCGCGAGTGGTCCGAAGAGCAAGTCGAAACCGCAGCCGTTTTGTGTCTGGTCTATGGCAAATTCATCGAAGTCTGGCGACAGAAAGAGGCTGCATTGCAAAACAGCCGTCTCACACGCCTGCTCCTCGCGAATTCAGCACACGAAGTTCGGACTCCGCTGAATGCCATCATAAACTACTTGGAGATCGCGCTCGAAGGCTCTCTTGACCAGGAAACCAGGGATAACCTCGCAAGGTCACATTCGGCTTCGAAGTCATTGATTTACGTTATCAACGATTTACTGGACCTAACCAAGACGGAAGAGGGCCAGGAGCTCATCAAAGACGAGATATTCGAACTGCCTGCCTGCATAAGAGAAGGGACAGAGCCGTTCAAGAGCGACGCAAGCCGCAAGGGTATCGCCTACGAGTTTATCGAACATCCAGGGCTTCCAAAATTCGTCATTGGTGACCAAAGACGGGTAAGACAGGTTGTTGCAAACGTGACGGCGAATGCTGTTCAGAACACCTCCCAGGGATTTGTCAAAGTCGAGCTTTATGTCGCAGAGGTACAAGATCGGCGCGTCTGGGTCGAAATTGTAGTCCAGGACACGGGCAAAGGAATGACCGACACTCAGCTAGACGCACTCTTTAGAGATCTTGAACAAGTGAGTGCCGATATCGACGAAGAGACATGGGATGCCGAGGAAAAATCTGAAGGGAAGTCTAAAGGAGAGAGAGCGCTGGGTCTTGGGCTGGCTATCGTGGCCAGAATCCTCCGCAACATGGACGGCCAGCTGCGTCTCAAGTCCGAAGCGGGCAAAGGGTCGAGGTTTGTGATACAGCTGCCGTTCGACCTTCCTCCAGATGATACAGAATCAAGTGGCATTGAAGGATCTGGCAACCCGACTGGTACATCAATAACTGGCTCAAAACCACCGGTTGTATCGGCTGGGTTACCAGCACCAGACGAAGGAGAGGTCACGCTTGTCGACCGGGGCACCTCGCTGTCGTCCTTTAACCCTGGTTCCTTATCTCCGAGAAAGAGCTTTGATGAGACTCGAAGTTTGTCCAGCCAACGAAGTTTCACCAGCAAGGCCAGTGGCAAGAGCGCGATGAGCGATGCTGAAAGGCTCATTGATGCAATCCAAACGCCACTGACCCTCGGCCAGCCGGACCCTGAAATTGTCGCCCGACAAAGGCGGAGTTCCCGGGGCGCATATTACAATTCGCCTTCTGCGGGGCTTGGACTAGGAAGTAGGACACGATCTATCAGTCCGGGCAAGAAGAGTCGACCTGATGCGCCACTTCGTTCTGGCTCTTCGCCAGGCGATAAAGGGGCTGGTTCACGGGCATCAGAACCTGCCGGGTTGCAGTACATCACCGACACCAAGGTGCCCATCAAGCCGGTGCGGGTTCCGGATGAATACAGCGAGATGCCAGAGCGTCCCCAGTTCAGCGAGGCGTCGCGAATTCTTTTTGAGATCCCGAGCAGAGTCGATAAGGAAGAGGAAGTTGCGGTACCCAAGCGACGAAAGCCTTTGTTATCCAAACTACACGTCTTGGTTGCGGAGGATGACCCTATCAACGTCAAGGTTCTGCGCAAGAGGCTGGAAAAGGTTGGTCACAAAGTGTCGCACGCTCTCAACGGGGAAGAATGCGCGACAGTATATAAAGAAAGGTCGAGGGATTTCGATGTGGTCTTGATGGACATGCAGGTATGCCAAATTCTGATCGGCCACCGAAAAGATAACATACTGACACTAACAGATGCCGATTGTGGACGGCCTTCATAGCACAAAGATGATCCGGGCGATTGAGGGCTCGAGCACGCACCCGGGTTTGTCTCTGGTGGCAGAACATCATGGCCATATTCCCATCATTGCTGTCTCGGCCTCGCTTGTCGAGCATAAGAAGGATGTTTACGCCGATGCTGGTTTCGATGGGTGGATCCTGAAGCCAATCGACTTCAAGCGGTTGGAGACGCTACTACTAGGCATCGTCGATGATGGTGTCAGAAACGAGTCTGTTTATGTGCCGGGAGAATGGGAGCGGGGCGGGTGGTTCATGCGACGGACGATGTCGTCGCCAACGGTGATGCGGACAGAGGCAGACAAGATGTCGCCTGCTGTGGCCTAGAAACGCACAGCGGCTCTCAAGACCCACAGTCCTCTCCCGCCGTATAGAATCCGAAGCAGCGGCTCGATAACGCCGGGCGAATACTCGGCTGCTGCTCGGCGGAGGGCAGAATCCTACAATCCCTAAGATGCATGCCGAAGTTCATGGCATTACATCGGAGTATTCGATTTGAGCCTTTTACCGACATGATACCTGGAGGTCACGGCTGTGCTAACTGGCGGACACTATTATGCCCTAGAACAGATAACTTGGAAATTGAAGCTGTTGGGTTTCAATACTTGGAGTACGATGACGGGTTTTTGTATTTGAGAGGCACCGGTTTCTGCATGGCGTTTATTATTAGGGCACGGATACCCAGCTTCGTCTTGGGTTGGGCCACGAGCATTAGACACAAGGAGAGGAATTGTGATGATAATGCTGGGGGGTGCATTGCGTTGGGCGTTCTGGTAGTTTGGTTTGGGATTGGAGGCGGCAATACGGTCTGCTGAATGCTGTTAACCAACTGCCTTTTGGCGCTTTAGTAGTTTCGGAGGGGTGGGCTTTGGCCCAGGGATACTGGTGAGCGGATAGCCCGCGGAAAATAAAGGCGATGCGATGCTGTGCAAAAATCTCCGCTACACGAGCATGGTTGTCGAGTATTCTTGTCCGGTGCTGTACCTTGGGGGTGGATGCATTGCAACCGCTCGAAATAGAGAGGTGCCCCTGAGCTGAGTAGACCAGACTCGAGGCCAACCTGGTTTTGTTTCTGTCAACCCCTTTGTCACACCTTACCCAGATGCGCCTTTGCAACCTAGGGCGGCATCGTCTGGGCCCCGGGGTCGTGCGTAGTGTGTATTGGCGAGGGTGGTTTCTTGGTAGGCATTGCGATTGCTGGTCGGGGCGCTTATGTTAGGTACGACTAGGCACTGTGCGGGTCTTGTGCGTCTGCTAGAGAGATGCGAGAGATGCATCATGATGGGCCCACCACCGCTTGCATGCAGTGAGCGTGCGTAATCCGACTTGCGCATACATGTGCGCGCAAGACATCAATCATCCCATATCTTTTGAGCTTGTCTGCGGGGTGCTGCTTATCGGGGCCAGCAGCTGCTTGGGGTTTCTTTTTTAGCGAATTGGTGAATGATAGTGCAGGAATGAGCCTCGATAGACCTAACGGATGGAGAGGTGCGTAATGTCCGTCTGATACGAACGGATCCATGTTTGAAGGCTGTTTGCAGATGATCCGTGGCAGTGATTTTTTAAATGACCACGGGGCGACCCGCCCCCACCTGATTTAATCAAGCTTTCCCTGGTGGATGTTTCCTGTCGCTGTTTTGCAACCGCTTGCTGGCTGGCGGTTATTGTCGAATCTCGTTGGATTTGGTTGAGGAGAGTCCACAAGGTAAATTACCGCTACGGGATGAGGACACCGGCCGCGGGGTGGAAAGTCAATGGCGAGGGCCGAACGCTCGTTCGTTTGCACCATCTCCGAACGAGGTGTCGTGATAACCATGCGTTCCCTTACGTACGCCGCGTTCCCTTACGTACGCCGCGTTCCCTTACATACGCCGCGTTCCCTTACATACGCCGCGCTCCCTCTTGAACGTTTGAAGGAACAGCTCAAGCGCTGCGGGCTGCGGGGAAGCTGACCTGAAGCTGTGCTGCTTCGGGGTTTGGCGCTTGCTTTGCTTCAAGTTGACCTGCTTGCTTGCTTGGCTCCGCCTGGCTCTCCAATCTGTGTGGCTCGAGCTCCCTCAGCTGAGCTCTACCTGCCACTTGCCTGCCACAGACTGCCAGGGGACCGATTTGAGAGGTCGCCAAGCCGAGACGGGGAGCGGGGGTTCACGCAGGCGGCCTGGGCCTGGACTGTGCGTAATTACGGTGCGGGAGAGACAATTTGGTCTTTGGTCTCGCATGGCTGCTCGACTATTTATCTATTTCTGCCAAAGTTGAACGTCGTCTCTTCCCCTTCCTTCCTCTGCTCCAGCCTTTCCCTCGTCATCACAACTTTTTTGCTCTTCGCCAAAAACGACTTCAGCATCGCCCAGATACATTGCTCGAAGCCTCCATAAAAAAAATAGAACTAGACTATCATCGTCTTCCCTTATCACATCAACCGTCGTCAAGATGCCCGGAATTCGTACGTTTTTGTTCATTCAGCTCACCTGCTCTCCTCGGTGACGGTAACTTGCCACCTGTCCCAATTCGAGACCACACACTTCCCATAGCTACTAGAACCCCATCGCTGCCGTCATCAGTCGTTTCTGGAGCTAATACTTGTCCTTTCCATCTGCAGCGCTCAAGGCTCTCGATAACCTCAAATCCAAGCTCAAGGCTGCCTTCAAGAAGAAGGTAAAGGATGTCACCAGCAAGCCTGCCGCGGCGCCCGCTGCCCCGACTCCCGCCGATGCTGCCACTGCTGTTCCCGTGGCTGCTGCTGTAGCAGCTGTTGCCGCCGCTCCTGAGGCCGCTGCCGCCTCGGCTGGTACGTTGCGCCATACCCTACATTGAGAAGAATCACATATACTGACGCGGTTGTGAATAGCTGAACCCGCTGGCGCCCCGGCTGCCGAGCCCGCAAAGGCGGAAGCGCCTGCACCTGGTATGTACTCCCGGAGCAATCCCCACTCTCTAGTCGACTGACACGGAAACCCCTGCATTAGCTGCCGCACCCGTCGAGGCCACCCCGGCACCGGCTGCCGCCCCTGCCCCTGCTCCCGCAGTTGAGACGCCCGCGCCCGCTGCCGCGGCCGAGCCGACCCCGGCGCCCACCGCTGCACCCCCCGCCGAGGAGAAGAAGGAGGAGGCGTCCGCTGCCGCTCCCGCCGCCCCTGTGCCGGCTGCTGCTCCTGCGGCTCCTACTACCGCTGCCTGAGCGTACACGCCGAATGCGCTGCCCTAGGCCTGTCATCTGTCCGGTGGCGTGGGTGAATGGATGGTGGACAATGAGGTTGCCGGGGGAGGAAGAGGGCATGCTATGCTCGCTTACGACTAATGGGCATTTAATTGTGTCCAATGAACCGAATCTGCGTTGACTTCAGCTACTTGTTGCTTGGGCACCCGGCTCTGGGCTGGGATGGGAGGGACCGTCTTGTTTTTTTTTTTTTTTTTTTTTTTTTTCTCGGGGACTTCCTCTCGCGCCGGAAGCGTCTTTGCGGGATATGAAACTTGATACCGAAGATACCAAGAGCCTTTTTTCGATATGGCTGGAAGGGGGAGATTGGCTTCTTTTCTTTAATTGTTTTTGCGGACTCAGATATCCCACGGTCGATACCCTTCTCAGCTAACACAAATTAATTTGCTGTGATTTGTGACCTGTTGGGATGTAAATGCGTGATTATGACCTCGAGGGGTGTGATCGGTGTAGCTACTGGTCGGGAGTGATGCTTTTCACAATGCATTCACCGGAGGTTGTCCACCTTATTTCCTGAGTAGGAGTCTAGTCGTTCAGAAAAAAGCCCACCACTTAAGGTAGTTGTTCCGACATACGTTCAACGAAGTTCAATCAGTGATGGCATAGTGGTAATACCTATGGTCAGTGACAGCTTGCTGCCTGTAAAAGCCATAGTACACTTCAAATTCGACTCCCAACTGATTTGAGCTTTGTTTTTGGCACTTATTTCCCTTGGGGGGGGGGTTTTTTTTTTTTTGGAGTTGATCGTCGCTGCGTCTCTAGCTCAGCCAACATGCGTGCCCACGCCGCTGAGCCGACACTGGCAAAACCTAATCAACTGGCCTTGGCACGATATTAGCAACCGTTATACCGAGCTGAGTTGGGGGTTTGGGGGTTCTAAAACCCTAGGGCACGCTACTTCCCCTTCTCCACCCCCTTTGGCTTGTGGTGCATGTGTTAGAAGACAACCAAAGTATGGGAGAAACGTTAGCACGTGAAAGATGACTGGCTTCCTAACCTCTTAACGCCGGGTTATCCAACACACTATCCGATATAAACCATTACCTATCCTACAAGCAGACCGGGCCTCCCAGGTTACATCCAAGTATATCGTTCACACATCCATAAGATCTTTTACCCATCTATTCTTCACCCCCGTCCCCACCGCCCTCCTCATCCCCCGACTCATCATCATCGTCCCCCGGATCCGGCATCACAATCCGGTTCAGATGTGTCACGAACCCCACCATCGCGCCCACAATCTGCGCCACCTCGTCCTGCCCGCCGGCTCGAGTGAACACGTCGTCCTCCACCTTTTTCATGACGGTAAAGTTCCTCAACTTCAAGAGCTCAATGTCGCGGTGCTCAGCCACGAAGCCCTTGGGCTTGGTCTTGAGCGCGTTCTCGGTATTCGCCGCGGCGAACGCCTTGAGCGCCGCGCGCTCTACGGCCTCGGCTCCGCCCTTAGCCGCCGCCGCGGAAGGCAGGAAGGTGCGGCGGAAGGCCGCGTCCGTGAGCACGCGCCGCCACCACCGCGGCCGCTCGTCGATGGACGCGCGCAGCCGTGCCACCGCCGGCCCGTCCGGGTGCCACAACCCCCCGCCGATGAAGCTCTTGCCAGGCTCTAGGTGCATGTAGTAGCACGCGTAGGGCCCCTTGCGGCCAGTGCGGGACCAGGCGGCTCCGTAATGGGTCTGCATAGAGGTTAGAGAAAGGGGGACACGGAGAGGGAGGGAGGGAGGGAGAGTGCCTTATAGGGAGTCGGGTCGTTGCTGAAGCGGATGTCGCGGTAGATGCGGAAGTTGACGTCCTTAAAGGGGAGCTCGGGGATGGTGGAGTCGGCGTCGATGATCTTGTCCGTCATAGCCATGACGTACGTCTCCCAGTCGGAGAGGGAGCGGCGGTACTCCTTGTCGTGGGCTGGTGGCGCGGTCAGTTCAGACGGCTCGTGGAATATGGGGTTCAGGGTAAGGAGAGTTACATTTCAGCCAGTTCCTTTTATTGTTGGCTTTGAGATCCCTGAGGAAGGCGAGCGTGTTCTTGTGTACCCTGTCGTCAGCGTACTCGACGCCGCCCGTGTCGCGCAGCTGAGGGATGGGGACGAATGTGATCTTGGGCGGGGCGTCTTCATCAAATTCCTCCTCCTCATCGGTAGCGTTGCCGTTTGGTTGGGCGACTTCGTCCTCTTCGTCCTCTTCGTCATCATCAACGGGCTCCTCCTTGTACTCGTCCTCATCCTCCGACTCTACCACTTTTGCTTTCTTGGCCTTCCTCCCAACAGTTTTTGGCGGCTGTGGTTTTTTCGCCCTTGCTTTTGGTTTGGATTCAGCAGTGGATTCAGAGTCGGACTCAGGCTCGAAATAGCGACTCGTCTTGGCGCTGGAGGTAACTCGCTGCGACCGGCGGCGAAACGACGATATATTAGTTTTCCCGGGTGTTTCTGGCTCTGCGACAGCAGCAGCCTTGCGCTTTCGCCCGACCATCTTTAAACGTGTTAATTTATGAGATTTGTATGCGGATTGGCCTTATCAGGGGCAAGTGGAGGAGAGCTGGGGGTATGATGACGTCGGGTGGAACAAAGACGCGGATCTCGAGTTCAGGGCGATTTTGGCGTTGTCATCCACGCGAAAGCACGTGAGCAATCAAAAAGCCCAAGATTATGTCATCCCAGCACATTTGCCCCTTCACTCACAACCATATAGACGGGTGGACCAGTAATAAGTGCTATGAGACGAGTCTGCTCTCATCCGATGTCAGACTTGTATCTAACTCCAAAAAGCGGTATTCCTGGACGAGAGTTGCGATTGTTTGAACATCCAAGTTCACCAAAACCCTAACCCTACCCTTGACCCAGTTTGGGTGTCGGTCACTCAGGGCAAGAGAACACACAACCCGACTGCTTTTGCGTCGAAAGCCTTCGGGCGGTTTGATGATTCTTTTTGGGAGTGACATGGCACCAAAGTTTCAGTCAGGCGACACATAAATTTCACCATTTCGAAATTCGAGGTTCAGGGTTATATGTGCAACATGGTGGCCACGTGGCGGTCCTTTTCAGGAGGGCAGCCAAGAACGGCTTCTAACGGCCGTGAAACCCAATTTCAACATCTGACAGCCAGCTCGTTCCTCGCACGTTCTCCACGCCACGCAACGCTCTTTTCGTCTTCCCGCCTGGTAAATGGCATCTCGAAATGCAGAGAAATACAACAGCGATGGCAGTGCGCGGGCCGTGCGGGGTGCCTCGCTGTTGATCTTGCTGCAGGTCGGCTCGCGTGCCATCACTTTCGTCGCAAACCAGCTGCTGCTGCGCTTCCTGACTGCCCAGCTGCTCGGCGTGGCAACCCAGCTCGAGGTCTACTACCTGACCGTCATCTTCTTTGCGCGCGAGAGTTTGCGTGTTGCCATCCAGCGGCAGGACGACCTGGGCCAAGATGACTTGAGCAAGAAAAATGGAGGCACCAACAAGACGGCCCAAGCCGTCGTCAACCTTGGATACGTGTCCGTCGCCCTGGGCATCCCCCTCGCTCTGCTTTTTGGCCGCCTGTATCTCAGTTCCCTGAGTGAAGGCACCCTTGCTTCAGCTCCCTACCTGGTCTTCTCGCTTTACATCTACGCCCTAGCCGCCGCGCTGGAGCTTGTCTCGGAGCCAGCATTTGTCGTCATGCAAACCCGCCTGCAGTTTGGCACGCGCGCGGTCGCCGAGGGTGTTGCCACTTTTGCACGATGCGCCGTGACCTTAGGCGCCGCGATATGGGGCGCACACCGAGGCTTCGAGGCCGGCGTCCTTCCGTTTGCGTTGGGCCAGCTGAGCTACGGCATCGGCCTGCTGCTCGTCTACGCCTGGCGGGGCGCCGGCCTCGCGAGGACCGAGGGCTTCTCCCTATTCCCGACACGCCTTTCCACCAACCCACCCAAGACTAAAAAGGGGGAGTCAACAGCTCCTGAGAATCACGAATTCGCCCTCTCCTATTTCTACCGCCCCACCCTCCAGCTCGCGTCCAGCATGATGGCCCAGAGCGTCGTCAAGCACATCCTGACCCAAGGCGACACCTTCCTGGTCAGCATCCTCTCCACTCCGACCGCGCAGGGCGTCTATGCGCTGGCCAACAACTACGGCGGCCTGGCCGCCCGCCTGCTCTTCCAGCCCATCGAGGAAAGCAGCCGCAGCTACTTCAGCCGGCTCCTCGCCACCGCCCCGACCCCGCACGCCCTGGCCGCCACCTCCCTGCTCTCCCTCCTCAAGCTCTACACCCTCCTCTCCCTGCTCATTACCGCCCTCGGCCCGCCCGCCGCGCCCCTCCTTCTCGCCCTCGTCGCCGGCCCGCGCTGGGCCGCCTCGGGCGCCGGCGCCACCCTCGCCGCCTACATGTGGTACCTCCCGCTGCTGGCCTTCAACGGGGTGCTCGAGGCGTTCGTGGCATCGGTCGCCACCGAGGCCCAGGTGCACCGCCAGTCGGCGTGGATGGGCGCCTTCTCGCTCGGGTTCGCGGGCGCGGGTTACGTTTTCCTGCGCGTGCTGGGCTGGGGCGCCGAGGGGCTGGTGGTGGCCAACGGGATCAACATGGCGTGTCGGATCGTGTGGTGCTGGGTCTTCATCACGGGGTATTTCCGGGGCAAGGGGGTTGGGTTTAGCATTGGCGACGTGTTGCCCAGGCCGGCTGGGCTTGGGGCTGCCGTCGTGGCCGCGGCGGTGGTCAAGAGGCTTACGCTTGTGCCTGGGGAGTCGCCGCTCGCGATGCGGCAAGTGATTGGGGAACTGGTCAAGGTTGCGGCGGTGGGGCTGCCGCTTTTGGGCGCCTTGTAAGCTCTTGACATGTCCCTTTCTGTCTTGTCTATCTTCTATCATCTTGTCTTGATATGTCTGAAAACAGCTAACGCGACTGCAGGATATTGTCCGAGCGGCAATTCTTACGAGACAGCTACCAAGCACTGAAAGGCAGGCGGCAAAAAGCGGCATGAAAAAATATTGCGGCAAACAAGAAACTTGGAACATCCGTAAATAACTCTCCGTAAATAACTCCATTGTGCCGTCTACTCTAGTCAAAGGTGATCTTGGTACCCTTCTTGCTCATGTCAACCTCCTTGAAGAAGGTGCCGTACGAGTCGTGGGCCTTTTTCTTCACCGTGGTGCCAAACTTGAGTAATTCCTCTGGGACATCCTGCTTCGCCGCCTTCAGGATGTTGACAAGCCTGCATTCGAGGTTAGTGCCGGATCTAAAAAAGAAAAAAAGACAGTCTTGGGCGGTAAACTTACGATCCGGAGTGCGCCTTGTCGTGCTCGGTGAAGAGGGTGATGGCCTTGCCAACCTTTCCGGCACGACCCGTTCGCCCAATACGATGGACGTAGTCCTCGATAGTCAAGGGGAACTGAGATGTGTTAGCAGGTAATCTCTGGAAAGAAAATTAAAGGATAAAACTCACCGTCAAGTTAATGACAAGCTTGACCTCGGGGATATCCAGTCCACGAGCCGCCACATCGGTCGCAACCAATACACTGGTCGTGCCCGACTTGAACGCCTCTAGACTCCTTGTGCGCTGTTCTTGGCGGAGGTCACCATGGATAGCAGCGACGTGGATGCGATTCCTCTCGAGGAACTGCTCCACGCGGGTAGCCTCCTTCTTGTACAGGCAGAAGACCAGGATCCTGTCGTCCTTGGCGCTTCCCTTTTGCGCCTCGCGCAGCAGTTCCAGCAAGCGCTGCTCCTTGCCACGGGGGTCAACGACCTCAACCGTCTGGTGGATGCGGCTGTTGGCCTGGAGCTCGGTGGAGCCCTCGCCGTTGCCGTCTCCATCACCGCCGGCGCGCGTCCGGTTGCCGATGACGGTCATGACGGGGTCGACCATGTAGCCGTCCGCCAGGCCGCGCACGCTCATGGGCCAGGTGGCCGTGAACATGAGCGTCTGGCGGCGCTCGCGCGGCGGGCAGCTGCCGAGGATCTGCTTGATATCCTCCTCGAAGCCCTTGTCGAGCATGCGGTCCGCCTCGTCGAGCACGGCGAACATGACGTCGCCCAGGTCAACAGAGCCCTCGGAGATGAAGTCGCGCAGGCGGCCGGGGGTCGCGATGATGATGTCGGCACCCGTGCTGCGGCGGAGCAGCGTGCGCTGCTCGTCCTTGCTAGCACCGCCGTAGAGGCACACGGCCGAGAGGCCGACGAGCGAGGCGAGCGTCGAGATGGCGGCGTGCGTCTGCATGGCCAGCTCGCGCGTAGGCGACACGACGACGGCGCGCGCGTGGGCACTCCGGTCCTGCTTGCCGTACTTGGGCTTGGGGCTCGAGGACAGGGCCTCGATGCAGGGCACGGCGAAGGCCATGGTCTTGCCGGAGCCGGTCTCGGCGATGCCCACGACGTCGCGGCCCGAAAGCGCAAAGGGCCATGAGGCAGACTGGATCGGGGTCGGATCGGTGTAGGCTCCGAAGGGCTTCTTGGACAGCAGCTGGGAGGTGGGGAGGTGGGAGAAGCTGACGATTGGCCGAAGCTTGGTGGTGAGAGGATCGGTGATGTGGATCTCCTTTTTCGTCAGGAAAACCTGCATGTCAGCTTCGGACAGAGCAGCGAGGGCCGCCGTTTGCTTGTATGTGTAGGCGGCACCGTTCCGTTGAGCCAAGCCGTTGGTCGCGGGCGCGGCCTCAGGGGTCACTGTCTCAGTAGCGACGCCATTAGAGGCGCCGTTCTCCTCGGCAGCATCCTCGGAGTCTTTGGACTTCTTTGACTTTTTCTCCTTCTTTTCCTTTTTCTCGTTCTTTTCCTTCTTATCTTTCTTGTCCTTCTTGTCCTTTTTCTCCTTTTTCTCCTTCTTGGGCTCGGGGACAGCCTCCACCTCGGCCTCGGGCTCAACAACGGCTTCGGCTTTGGCAACGACCTCGACCTCAACCTCAGGGGCGTCTTCCAGTTCCTCGGGGTCCTTGACAACCTCGGCCTTCTTCTTCTCCTTCTTTTGCGTCTTGCCCTTTTTGCCAGACTTCTCGCGCTTCCCCTCGCCCAGCTTCTTCTGCTTGTCGTACTTGTCCTGCTTCTTGGCCTTCTTGACGATCACATCGGATGCGTCGCCGTTGGTCGGGGCGTCGCCATTTGCGACCGTCTTCGCCTTCTTGGGGGAGCGGTCGGCTTGCTCGTCACCCTCGCTCCGCGAGTGCTTTTTGCCAGACATGGTGAAGCAGCCGAAAATGAAGACGGCGACCTGGGGTGGGTTGGTTGCAATTGCAGTCGCTGGGGCTGTCGATCAACTGCAAATGGAAAAGCGATCAGGAATGCTGTGCTTTTTTTCTTTTTCTTATCGATAAGCTGTCTTGACGCCAATGATCCTTGCTGCATAATTGCCCCGCCCCTTTCCACCACTGGTTGGTTCACCAAGACCCCGCTTTTCTAGACTCGTACTAGTATTTCTCTCCCGTACTGAATACTTCATGATGACCTCCATGAGGACTAAATTTGCAGTGCTCCAGATTTCGGATATCGGTGCCGGTCTTGGCTATGGCGTCGTAGCCAAGCAATCTTGGCCCGTCCAATACACGCGGACCCTACCTAAATAAAATACAATTATAGTATATATAGTGTGGCCTAGGTCCAACGATACACGATACGCATGGTATCCTTAGCCCTTTTACAAACAATCTTCTTGGATACAACCGCCTAGCTCACACAAAACAAATAGCGGGGTGCGACAATGGCCCCATTCAAATTGAACTACGGATAGCTTCTTCGCTTTGGGGGGGGAGGGGCACATGAATACTAGATGTTAAGTCATCGCAGAGGCTCCGTGAAATCGCATACAGTTACTTACTATTAGCCTTGGAACCAAGTAAGAATGACAAAGAAAAGGAGCCGGGCCTGCGCTTCGGCGGCTTCTCGCGCAGTTGGTGCGGCGTAAGTTCTAGTGGTCTATTAAGCCAGTGTTTGGATTGGTTGTAAGGGAAAAAGGTGCACTGCCGGAGGGACGATGAAGATGAGGAAGACTGAACTCGAAACTGGAAGTCTACCGTATTCCACAGGGGTATTAGAAAGCTCCAACAAGTCGGCGTTGCCAAAGTCCTTGGCTGACGTTACTTGATCAACGAGGAAACTAGCATAGCTTCACGGGGCTAGAGGTCAAGGTCTGTCAAGGCATCGCACCAATTCGATTGGGGGTCAAATAACCCCAGGCGGACTCCCTTTGGGATGTCCCGTATGCCTGTGTGCACTAATATTACAGTAGTCTAACAATTTTGAATGCCTTTGCAGGTCTCCGTAATGCCTTGCCAGGCCCAAGTCGTGGTCTCATGTCATCATATCATGATGCTCCCGAAATGAAAAAAAGAAGAAAAAAGTCCAAACGCCTCTCCCATGTCCTTTCCATCCTTCCTTACTCTCCTGCTTCCCCTCAGTTTCCTAGACCAATCCCCATCTCCGGTACGTACAAGCCCTGGAACTGGGTGTCCAGCTCCCGGGCGAGCACCTCCACCTGGCGGCGCATGGCTAGGACGTCGGCCGGTGACATGGCAGGAGCGGCCGAGCTCGCTCCCACGCTGGCCTGGCTGGCGGTGGTGGCGGCGCCGGTGGTGCCCACGCTGTGGACGCTCTCGGTGTCGTCGGGCGCGAAGGGTGAGGGGGCGGTGCCGGCCTGCGCGGCGGGGGTTGTGGCGGCGCTCTCGACATCGGTGTCGCTCCCGGCGCCGGCTGTGGACGGTCCTGCAGCGGCTGTGGCTGCGCTCGCGGGCTGGCCGTCGCTGCCGCCAGTGCATATGAAGAGCATGCCGCAAGCCAGGCGGCGGATGACGAAGACGGAGCCGTTGTCGAGCTGGACCGTCACGGCGGGCGCGGTGGCGGCGTCGCGTCCTGACCATCTTCCGCCCGTCTTGCCCTTGCCCTTGCTGCTGCTGCTGCTGCTGTTGTTGTTGTTGTTATTGGCGCTGCTGATGCTGCTGCCGTCGGTCTCGCCCGCGTCTGCGGTGGCGTCGGAGGCGTTCATCTCCCAGAGGGAGGCGGCCACGGCGCACTGGCGGCGCAAGACGCTCGCGGGGAGGGTGCTAGCCTCGGCGAGGAGCAGGCCGGCTGGGGTAGTGAGGACGGCGGCGCGGATGAGGTTGGAGAGGTTAGCGCGCAGGAAGGCCGTCACGTTCTTGTAGAGGAAGAGGGTGGGCGGAGCGGGCGGTGCTGTCACCGCAGAGGCCGTGGCGGTTGAGCCGTAGGCGGGGCCGTGGGCGGTGCCGTGGTACGCCATTGTGGGAGACAGGTCGCTGGAAGAACTCGAGTCTGAGGCGAACTCCCACTGGACGTGGTAGTAGCTGTTGGGGGGCTCGAAGGAGAGAAGGGGCGTGGCAGGCCCTGGAGCGTTGGGGTCGGGACTGGGACCGGCGGGAGTGGCCGCTGGAGTGGCAGCTGGATTGCCAGCTGGATTGATTGGGTCGCCCTCGTCGCTGGGTTCGGGCTCGTCGCAGCAGATGAAGCAGTTGCTCCAGCAGCCAAGTAACTGTGCGTCGTGTGTTGTTAGCGGGAGCCAATTCGTATGCTCGAATGGCCTGCTCGGAAGACTGGTTCGCGGTGGATTGACGCGTTCAAAGAGAAAAGAGCTTGTGACTGGTGACTGGGAAGGAAGTGTGTGCGGCAGGCCTTGTGTGGGGTAAAACGGCCCCAATTCTGGGGTACCTGGGTACCATTTTATGGTCCGTGCGAACTAGTGTAAAAGTGGCACGTGCGCAGGAGGGAGAGTCGATACATACCTGAAGCGCTCGGGCCATATCGCCGCAGAAATCCCGTGGGACTTCTACTTTCGATTTTGAAGTTGAGGAGGGTTGGTGGTTTGGGGGAGAGTTTAGGAGCTGGGTGGTCCGTGCCCGAGTATTTATATTCACACAATACACACAACTCACACGGTGGACCCGCCTATCTACGGCCTGGGCCTGGGAGCGAACGAGCTTGGACGCGTTGTCCGAAAGAATTTGGTTCGCGACAAGTCATCAATAGATCTCGGCGGCAGGTCCGCTTCGTACTCTTCGTAACATCCGTCGGGATGGCCCATGTCATGTCACGGCTGTTTGCTATCCCGAAACCGCCGCTCCGATCTTGTCGACCCTATTCTGGATATGGTCTGCGATGGTCTCTGCAAAAATGGTCCTGCAAGGGAAGCAGCAACTGTGTACCTTCTGGGGATGAAGGTGTTATCATAGAGTTCGTCCTCCACGTATCGACCCTGAGTGCAGCGCAATCGGCAGTGCGTTGGCGGCGTGAGTAGGTAGTAAGAGTAGGGCCGGCACTGTGATGCCGTCACCCCAGCTGTTGTGGGCTGTCCTTCCTAGCACACCCCGTCGTTGTTTATCACCCAACGTTGCCCTCAGCTGCTATAGCAGCTGCGACCAACCCGTCCAGACCTCTCTCCTCACGCCAAACGCCTTTCCAATAGACAGGTAAGCATTGATTCCACTCCTTCAGCATTCACACATGTCCTTGTCAGATGTACTTTTGCTTGACAAACCCCTTTCTAACATGTCGTTAGGCCATCGCTTGATTCCTCCAGCCGGTGTAGCCGTGCGTGCAAGCGCATTGTCATGAATTACGCAGGCGTGCAAACACTGCCAATTTGGCTGATTGATGACGAACTGGGGCAAGCAGGTGAGTGTCTGACTCGCTAGCAATACTATTTAAGACATTCCCGATCGGCATCAGTCGTCCCCGTCCAGGACTACTCAATGAGCTTTTCCAGGTGCCTAATACCCACAAGGCAGGCAGACCGCATGATGGCCGTCTGGAACCTGGCCATGCAGCTCAGTGCCCAGCGTGCCAAGCAGGTGGCCAAGCTCAGCGCCCAACGGCATGCCCAGCTCAATGCTCTTATTCATCGTGCGGCGCGTTGGCGCGAACAGGGTAGCCTTGATATACCTGATTAAGGGAGGAGCACAATTTTTAACCTTCACTCACTTCTTCTCGATTGATTCTATTACACACTTGTTCTTCCATCTAGATATTTCCAATGGAAGAGCTTCCATCTTGATATTATTTTATCCAAAGATATTTATCTCCCATCCAAAATCTTTCCTGACTATATAAGCTTACAAATCTCCCGGAGCTTGGTGATGATTTCGTCGATGGAGAGAATATTGATCGGGTTCTCCGACTCCAACACCTATGGGACGTCCACCACCACAGGCACTTGAAGATCCGAATACCCCGAACCCACGCACGCCACCAAGATCCGCACCCAAGAGCACTAGCGCCAGGGCAGAGCGATCCGTACCGAAGCCAGTCAAGAAGAACGCCCCTGTGACGGCTGGCACACATGCACAACGCCGTCACGTAAACTCCTACCTCGAAGAGAGCCATTCACTGCCATCATGGAACCAGACCATTCACTGCCAGTATGGAAGACCATTCACTGGAAGGACGAGTGGCCCGAGCTGCCTAGGACTCCTACATAAGTCCAGAACCCGGCCACCACTCGTTCTTCCCCCTCTCTTTCCTTAGCTTGTTTTTACACAATCAAGGATAGGTTATTGCAGCCTTGCCTCTCTACATCCTGACCTGCCGTGACAGCCCCCAGGCCTCTGCAACAGAGCGCGCGGCGCCAGCTATAGCCGTAGGAGCTGAACCTCCGACGATGAAGCTGTTCCCAGTGCCATATATGGTGCCAAGGAGACTCCAATACAGATGTCGGAAGATAAGGATGAAGAAGAGGGCACACAAGAAGCGGCGGGCACACAGGAAGCCCAGATCCAGAGAGCCAGGAAGCCCAGGGGCCGCGCGCGCGGATCCAAGGCCGCCCTCAAGACCAAGAAGACTATCGCGAAGCCCTCTCCAGAGCCCAGGGCCAGGCTTGTCATCAAGGGAATGCCCAGAAGCCCAATTTTTGATCATTGGTGGCTTATAGAAGCCAGCCGCCATCAAATGGCGTGCACCCGCTCCCTTGGAGCCTCCGTTACCAAGAAGACCGCGGGTTCGGCGTTTTCAGGACCCAGGGACTTGTTAGCCTTGTTGTTCCATGGAGCGATCCTATATAAATCTACAAACGTGCATTGCGAAACCAGCGAAACTCCCCTCCGGCGAACCTGGCCTCACAATAGAAGCCAGCAGCTTACCACAGGGTAGGATGGAGGATATGAAAGATTGGACCCCTGTATTCGCGCTTTCTTGGCCTGACCCGCGGGATAACCCCCCATCCATCACACATAGGTATTCTGCCTAACTGAAACCCCTCTTCCGTTTCTCTCTTTTCCGTGGTTTCGCGCTGACAATGACAATAGACAGGGCCGAGGGCCGCCGCTCGTCATTGGAGGCGGAATACGAAAAGCCCCAGGATCCCACCGTTACATCGCCAACAGAGTCAAACAACATGAGCATCAAGAGATACCTCCTCAACCGCCGCCAGCAGTCCTATTTGCGGATTCCAGAGGAGGATATGGTTGCAGATGGCTTCACGAAAAGCACGCCCGATTCGTCAATATGCTAGGCCTAGTGGCACGCCAGGTGGACTACTTGATCTGTACAGAAACAACAACATTTGATGGAGATCACCAAAGGAGGCATTTGCGACTTTCCGGATTCGGTAGAATCGGAGGCGCAGAGCTGGCCTGAGGGGGTAGAAATGGCGACGAGGGCGAGGACGAGACGAAATCCGAGTCTGAGTGAGGGGACTCACTGGTAGATGACATCAAGAGGTCCTTTATTTAGTCTTTGCGTCACGCCATGTCCCAGTTGTCATGGCATACGTTAAGCAACTCAATGACCTCTCTGCCCACCCACACTTGCATCCATAGCTGGGACCTACCCGCCAACACCGCGACCGCACCCACAAGCCCTTCACCCGCCCTCCTCCCCCTCCTTCCTTCCCCCCCAAAACCCCTTCCCGTAACTCACACAAACCTCCTCCCCCTTTTTAACCCCCGGCGCCAGCACAAAGACGCCCATCCCCCTCTCCCTTCTCCGCTGATCCCACACCTGCCGAAACTCCGCATTCGCCCGCTTCTTCGTTCCCTCCCCCTCCGGCACGCCACGGTAATCATTCACAAACCTCCCCTCGTTCCCTGCCCTCGCCGCATCCACTGCCAAGTCCCCATCGCGATCCATCCACAAATCGTAGTCCGAGGCGGCGTGGCGCTCCGCCCCCGTACCCGTGCCCGGGTGCACCTCGCCAAAGTAGGGCACGACCAGCTCGCTGGGGACCAGGTCGCGCGCGGCGAAGAGGCCACGCTGGCCGTGCGCCGGGTGGGAGGGGTTGGTGATGGGTTGGATGTGGCAGGTGCGGGGGCTTGGGCCGCGGGGAGTGGAGGCCGGGATGAGAGGGAGGGTTTCTGATGATGGTTTGGTTGGGTCTGGCAGGGTGCGTAGGGCGGTTAGGTGGGCGGGTGTTAGAGCCGAAGAGTAGAGCGGGGCGGTAAGGTAGGGGACGGATGGGGGCCAGTTCTTTGGGAGCGGGTTGGCGGGTTTGGATGGTGGTGGCTTTCCTTTGCCTCTGGAAGGCGGTTTGGCTTTTGTTTTACCCGCCATTTTTTTTTTATTTTTTTTTAATTTTAATTTTAAATTTTTTTGGGTTGTTGTGGTGATCAAAAGTTGATGTGACGCAAGAGTTGAAGTGACGGAAGGGATTTCCATCCAATCATGGTCGGATTGGCCATTTGTTAACCCGGACTTTAACCGACTTACACAGCCAGCAGGCCATCGCTAGGTGACTGCTTTCGCGGATCAGGCCTTTGATTATCTGCTGCCGAGCGGATGCTAGGGTAGTCAGGATGGCGGACGAATTAGGACTGGTAGAAGAGGAATGCAAAGGGACAAAAAAGTCACGCAACATTGTGCGTGTGCATACGAAGAATGCCTTGCCAAACCAAACAAATAGTCCATTGATTCCTGCCCTTCTATCAAATTCACAAAGAGACCCTTAAAAGGGGAAATGAACCAAGCTCACAGCGTAATCACTCCCAGATCCTCAGACTTCAGAGCCCCTGTTTCCTTGGCCACCGAGTACATCACCTGCTGCTTCTTCTCAGCATTCTGCTGCCGCCACAGCATATCATCATACAGATCCCGATACAGACGCCCATCCCCCCAGTTTTCTGCCCAGTCCTCGAAACCGACCCAGGCGTTGTGCATCCAGTCGCTCGTGCGCCACACCGACTCCCATTTCATCTTCAGCATCTGACCGACCAGCACCCTCAACTTCCCGGAGTAATCTGTCAACGGCTCCAACGCCTCGTCGATATTCAAATCAGACCAGCATGCGTGTGGGCATGGCTTGTATCCCCTGTCGTGGTTGCATGTGAGGTGGTTACAGCCGCACCGGAGGCATTCTTGGCCTTGGCCAGACAGGTAACCCGGTTTGCCGGGGATCGCGCTTCCTTTCATTAGTCGAAAGAGAATTGTGCCGAGATCAAACATATCTGACCCGCGGGTGAAGGGTCGCTTGTCCTGCGATGAATGAGTACACTTTGTCGGGAGACTCGCAAAAATGCTTGGAGGCAGACTTACAGGAGCAATTTTCTTCTCGGCCTCACGCAGCCCCTCGCTCCCTTCCCCGTGGAGTGACCACCGCCATGATAACCAAGCCTCCTTCAGCTCCTCCAACGACGGGTCAGACAGCGATTGAACACCCAGAACAGGTGGGTGCTCCCCCGCGATAGTCCTTTCAGATGCCTGCCCGAGCACCAAGCACCGGCTAAAGTTTCCCAGCTTGACCTGCCCATACGTCTCGACCCCCCTTGGCTGCTGGAGGAAGATATTCTGCGGGAAAACACTCCGATGCAAGATGGGCATCCAGTCCTTCTCGGGCTCTGTCGTCTCTCTGATCCTCACACAACCACGGCCGCTCCGGGTATCCTTCCTCACATCATACGTGTCCCTGACTCCCTCATGCAGCCACTGGAGCGCTCTGAGAACGCCCAACGCAACATGCCAGACAAAACTCTCGGGGAAATATCCTGTCGCTGTGATCTTCACCGGCGGCGATTCAAACACATCCTCGAGCGTCCCCGCGTCGCAATAGTCCCACACAATCATGCACTCTGGCACGCCCCCCTCTCGGCCATCATATGGGCCGGGGACAGCCCCCGAAGAGCCGTACACAACGAGGTTCTTAACCAAGCCATGGGGACTGATCAGATTCTCGTGGTTGAGAAGGGCCGTGGCTGACGATTCCGCGCTATTCCGGGAAATCTGCTCGTAGTGAGAGTCGGGTGGCATTTCCTCGGCAAGCAGAGTTTCGCCGTCGCGTATGCGCCGGACGAGAAAACGGCCATCGCCCAGTTCCTTGAGGAGGGAATACTGGGGCGTGGGAAGCTGTTCATCGCCTTCCATGGTGAGTTTCGTTGTACGCACCAAGATGTCGCTAGTCCCGGTGGGCATAGTGAACTGATGAGAGGTGGGCAACAACGGCGTTGGGTAAAGGCGGCTGGGGAGACAGCAGCATGTTTTAGGCCCTTGGAGCTTCAAAAAGGGTTGGCTGTTTTCGACGTGGTTCGGTAGCTGGAATGTTCGCTTCGGGTAAGTGTTTCTTTGTTTGGCCACACCATTCCTTAGTCCGGACTATTCTTCATAAAGCGAATTTCTCTTTGTTGTCCGCTGTCAACGCACTGCACACATCAATATTGGCGGCAAAAACTTACTCCCTGAGCCACTGAGGGTCTTTTCGAATCTCCCAGGCTAACCTGTCGTAGCTATGCGAAGTAATAGAGGCTTCGGCCGTCGCCTGTTGGCTGGCCGGTACGCATAGTCGAGTCTCGACTTCTTCCATCTGAAGTTCACTTCCAGTTGGAAATATTCCGGCTTCGAAAAGGCCGATCGCAACCATCCGAAAGCTCTGCGAGCTGGTTAGATCATCGAGCCTGGAAGGGCATCTTCTGTCCGCATCTCTTTCAAGGGGCACTCACATCGAAGCTCGCTGTAAACCCACATCCAACGCTTTCGGACCTTCTTTGCAGGGAAGCGACCCCCTGCTTCGGCGAGGACCCGACACCAGCATACCTACCTGTAGAATCCCCAATCCAAGGTGAGACTCTAAACTTTCCCGAGCGTCTTCTCAGTATCACCTTCACTGCCCTGACCGCGTCTGCATCGACTCTCACCCCGAATCCAGAGAAAGCCTCCCCAGGGTCCAAACCCACAACAGTCTCAATCGACTCCAGGATGTAGCCCAAGCTCTTTACTCTCTCTCCCGTGAAGTAAACGCGTAATCCACACACAAAGGTCTGCCCTGCCATCTCTACCGTTGACACCCCAATGGTAGTGACATCTCCGAAAGCCACATCCAGCGGCATGCACACCGTCAAAAAGCTTCGCTGCTCGCCATCATCCCGCTTCATCCGCGATGAAATACACTTCAGTGGCCCCATTATCCCCCCACCCTGCGAAAACGGCTCCCCTTTCATTTCCACCCCAACCCAAGCATCGCAAAGCCTCACGATGCCAGCAAGCCTCCCCCACCAATACTTCCTCTTCGCCAACCTTGCAACAGCCCCATCTACCTTATCCATCCCATCGCTACCCTGCCAGCTCTGCAAGGCACGTTTGACTGAAAAGTACAAGCTCCGCCAGTCATCCTGGCTGCCGCTGGCGGCCGCTTTTGACAAAACAAAGCCCATCTCGAAGCGCGGCGCGAACCGACTCGCCCAGAACTGCGCTGAAAGAGAAGACAGGCTAGAGGCGTGGGCCACGGTCCGCGAGGTGAGGCGCAGGTTGGTTAGGTCCGGGGTGGAGAGGAAGCAGATAATGTGGTGGATGACAGCGGGTGGAAGGCGGGCGAATAGGTCGTATTCTTCGTGGGTTCGGGGGGTCTGGCTTTGAGTTTCTGCTGGCTGGGGAGGAGGCTGATCCGGCGGAGGGAGCAGGCCGAGGTCGGATAAAGAGATTGGAGACGGCGGGATGGGGCTCTGGGGAGAGGGGAGGTCAAGTTCTATCTTCAGATTGTCAACGTCGAGGTTGGAGAGGGGCTCAAGGCTAGGGCGTTTGTTATGCCTTTTGTGCGGTGAACGAGAGTCTAGCATGAGTTGCGGGAGGTCGTAGCGCCCAGGTGACGGTATGGTGGCGAAAGGGGAGAAGTTCCAGTTTAGTGAGGCCAGCGCTTTGCACCAGGTTGTGGCACACCCGGTCGGGTCATCGGCCTGGGAGGAAACGATATCCCAACAGTCGGTGTGCACGCGGAAGTGCCATGTGCGAGCCTTCTCATCGTAAACATCCCCTGATATGATGTCTAGGTCGTCCGTGTCGATAGTCGAGTCTGTCACTGACGAATTGGGATTTTGTGGGATGGCGAAGGCGATATCACTTGGGGCTTCCTCGGACGTAAGTCGGTATCCAACCCCTGATACGCGAGCCGGGATATCAGCAGAGGGAGAAGATTGCGAAAAGCGGATGATTCGGCATAGAGACGGGCGATGGCTCCAGGCATTGATATTGGGCGTCGGTTCGATTTCGCGGCGACAGAGCCAACACATGTACTCGGGCACGCGAAGAATACCGAGAGGGGAAGGGTTAGACATTATGAGAAAAGTAGCTGAACTGTCTAGTGCAGCGAGAGCCGCTGAGTTGTGAAATTTCGGACTGATATATGGCTTTTTTTCGGATCAGAGGGTGTTCCTAAGAAGGATGGGCGCTGGTCCTCAACAGCAAGATATCGCAGAGACGCCAACATTTCCTTTAAGAGAAGCCTTCGATGAATGCTTGCGGCGGTATTCTTGAGAGACGACGGGGCTATTTCGACGGGGGAGGGTAGCAATGCTTTAGAGCATGGCACCATGTGGTGCCTCGCCAGCAACTGGAAATGAGGGGCCTGGGCGCCCAAATCGCCGCACCAGGAAGGAGCGGCCGTGACTTGGGACCAGAATACGAAAAGGGAAAGCAAGAAAGGGAAAAAGCAGTTGCGTCTTGAGAAAGAACCAACAGTTCCAACGGTTGCAATGGTTTAAGTTGCAGGTCAAACAACCTTATGGCCAACAGAAAAGTGGCCCGATCCCAAGACCGCCTCGCACCTCCGATGCATATCCATGGATCGACTCGGGGGCTGGTAACCTTGCAGCCCGAAATTCCGTTCGCACTCAGACCCCGCCTGCACACCGCACCCCCAATTGTGCGCCATGCCCTACTGGGTACAGTACGGGCTTGTCTAACAGCCCAATGGATCTAGGCGGTTAGCTGTCAGTTATGGTTGAGTGATGGGCACATGCACCTGGCAGCATGCAGAGCGGGCCGTTTGCGGCGCGGATCCTCACGGTTATACTCACGGTATAGCTGGGCTGGGCAGCTCCGGACAGTGCTTAGCTTCCAACTTCGTGATTAGCCCGCTCCGCCTGATGGGGAAGAGGCGCCCAATGGACGTCCAATATTTCAACGCCCGTGGCTCCTTTGATTTGGCCGCTAGTCCCGACAGCTTGGAACCGACAAGACACACGGTCGCCGGGCGGCTAGCCACAGATCCCAGCAGCCATCCTCCGGAACATCCTATTGTCGGTCCGGCATGTTGATGGAGTAAACCGAAGGCTGGAGTTGAGGGTAGTTTTTTGTATAATTCTTTCTTTCTCTTTTGCTATCGTAGGCGGGATTTGATGTGGTGTTCATTCGCTCTACCGCAAAAGCCACTCCTACTTTTAGAAGGTTTGTCGTTCCCTAATAAGTTGCCGCTGGTAATGCCTCGACTGTGCATCGTGACATGAAACAAACAGCGAGTTTTTGTTGGCGCAAGTTATGCAAAACTCCATTTTGGAGGGTCGAGACTAGAATTTTGTGTTTTGGTCTCTCCCGTGGTCGCCGCCGGGGGCTTGAAACAACGACATTCTACCAAGTGGTTTGGGGGCCAACGCCGAGGGGCCGGCAGAGGGGCTGATAACGTGTGTAGCATTGGATGCACTTGAACAACCAACAGTTCGGCTCTACACTCCAACCATGGTTTGTTTGCTCGTGCACAACACTGGAAGAAGGGTATCGAGGTCTCGAAAAGGCCTCTCTGAAATGGTATTTTTTGTCTTTCAAAAAGCCTTTTCCGTTTCTGAAAGGCGTCCTAGGTATCTACGAAATGCGATTGAGAATTACCTGAAGCCGATACCGCGGAATAATGAAGGCTTGATTGGGGCTGGGTCGATTATAGGCTGCTTGCTTACGAATACCTCTGATGCGGATCCAGTCCATCCAGTGAGATAGGCGTTAGGCGAGTTTCTGAATTTCGTCTCCCACTCGAATGATATTGGCGAAGATCTTGAGTGCTCAAAATCTTAATTTCATTCTGCAATGCCCTTGGCTTCAATTGATCCCGCAATATCATGAACGGCTGGGGTTTAGGCTTGGCGGCTGCGTAAGTCCCTTTCTCTTTGCCTTATGTAGGCAATCCGTATTGTTGACAGGAGACTCGACGGCACCTTGTTGCAAGCTCTGGCCAAGCGCCACCGTGTCAATGGAGCCGCTGCGTGACCCCAACATCGCTTGAACGTGAAAAAGGACGCTATAGCCAGGGGCGAGGACTTTTGCTCGGGATTTAACCCAGTATCTTCGGAGGCGCCTTAATTTAGCATGATAGCATTGAATGTCACGGCCCGAGGAGATCTACGTTACCTCACCTTAGGTAGCTGCTGCCCCGAGGAGGTTACGAGATTCCGCACGCGGTTACGGCAATCAATCTTACAACCTGGGCACTGGAATTTCTATGCGGCTTGGTAGCTGCGGCCATCCATGATTGGTCCTAGCTTGAGAATTTAAGGCACTTGGGATTTTTCTTGGCTGAGCATCATTCGAGACTTGAGCTTGTTCAATTCTCTTCTCAGCTATCCCAATTCGGCCAAAACTCGGATTGTCACAATCGTAATTTTCCTATCTGTAAGCCTAAGGAAGCTACTGCAGAGAGGTCCGCGGATACTATCCGTTGTTCCGGTCATCATGGAACTCAGTTCACTTCCTAGAGCATCAGGCCAGAGGGATGCAGAACTGGGAAAGGGGATACGACGGTGTATTGGGGTAGAATGATTCGCCTAGGAGTTCGTCGGGTCCTATCCTGAGCTCATACTGCCAGTTATGGGTGTGGCCGAGCTGAAAAGCGTAGATGAGATGCCCCTGACAACACCCTCATATTAAGCCCATCGGCGAACAACATCCCCGTGAATCTCATCTTGGCTGGGACAGGCGCAAAACCTTCGGGTTAGGTGGGCTTTGGTGTTGTAATTGTTCACGGTCAGCTAGGCAAGCTACACAGTGGAAGGAAAAAGGGACGGCCTGATCGAATCTCCAATTTTCCTCATTGCTCAACTCAGCATATCCAATCTCTTGGTCATCTCCCAACAACGTTCAGTAAGTGTGTTTGGAATCTTGAATGCCAAACTTGAAGTGTCAGCGGAACAATTCCGAACATCATCGCCCAGCTTGTGTCGGCAGATCTCCAAGAAAAGCCAAGCACAGGTACGATGGCAAAAGAGGTAAAAGTCCGGTGCGAAGCATGCAGCCCCATGACGCCCTCCCCACATTCCCGGGATTTGAGTTAGGGTACGTACACTGAGTGAGCGGTATTAGTCACACATTCCATGCAGCGCCGAGCCTGCGAATAGCATTTCCACCTGCGATACGCTATCTCGAGTAGTCGCGGATAGTCTCCCTAAACTTTTAGTTCACGATAGACGAAGAGGGGAAAAGGGTGATTCGTAATCCGCATATGCAACACCCAACCTCCGGGCACGAGACGATTCGGCTGCTGTGCTCCGGTGCGGGTGCTGATTGGGCTGGCTAGGGCCATCACCGCGCTCGAGCTCAAGGACTCATGGGGAAATGCGGGACGCTTAGCAAATGCTCAACACATGCTGTGAAACCCGAAGGCTTGCAGCGTCGCCAGCGCCCGCTTTTAGGCAGATTAGGTAATCGCCCATGAATGCAGGATTTCCAACCTTGGTTGTGCAATGGGCACTCTATCGCGTTCTAGCACCCATCAGCTAGCAGACCATCGCCAACCGCCGTCTGCCGGCTTCGCTGCCAAAGAGGGGAAGCTACTAGCCGGTGTATTGTATCATGTAGCAGCTTCCTTTGTTGAATACGACCCCGTCGATGCAGTCAATCCATCGTGTATAAAGGGGACAAGAAAGTCCATTTCCTCTAAACTTGTACCTCACATCCATTCTCCATCAAGTCATTCACCAGCAACACTGCATCATCAACATCAGCAACCAAGACAACCACCCTACGACACTGCAATGCCTCTCACTCTCCTCACCGGCGCCAACTCCTTCGTAGGAGCCCACGTCATCAACTCTCTCATTGCTGCCGGCCACAATGTGGTCGGTACGGTTCGACGGGGAAACCTCATTGACGAGATCTTTGCTCTTCATCCCGAGTGGAAGGAGAAACTCGAGATCATTGTAGTCAAGGACTACGCCGAGGAGAGCAGCTGGGATGAAGTCTTCAAGAAGTACTCATTCGACCACGTAAGTCATGGCGGCAGCCACTCCCCTCAGGACCTATTAGAGATCAGCGAGCTCACAATACTTGCAGATTATCCATGTTGCCGCCCCCTTGCTTGACGCCCCCACCAACACCGACTATGAGCGTGACTTCTTGAAGCCGACTGTCGACGGGTGCGTTCCATGATTCGTCTCCAAATGAATCCGTATCACCGCTAACACTGCCCCCAGAAACCGCGCCATCCTCCAATCCGCCGCCCGCAATGCCCCGACTCTCAAGTCCATCGCCGTGACCGGCTCCGTCAACGCCCTGACGACAGGCATGCCCGACGAGCTGCTCAAGGGCTCCATCACCAACGAGACCTGGCTGCCCATCAGCCAGGATGAGGCACGGGCCGCCAACAACAACTACATCTCGTACTGCTCCGCCAAGAAGGAGGGCGAGCTCGCCATCTGGGACTTCGTCAAGACCGAGAAGCCCAACTTCTCTGTCACCGTGCTGCTGCCCGCCCTGATCTTCGGCCCCCCGCTGCAGCCCGTCAAGGGCGGGGTCAAGGGCCTCAACTACAGCACCAACGTCATCTACAGCTTCTTCAACGGTTCCTACGCCACCATCCCTGCCACCTCGTTCCCGTCATTTGTCGACGTGCGCGACCTCGCCGACGCCCACGTCAAGGCGCTGACCCACGCCCCCGCTGCTAACCGCCGCCTGCTCATCAACGGCAAGCCCATGACCTATACGCAGCTTGTGCATGCCCTGGCCAAGGTTCCTGAACTCGCTGGTCGCCTGCCGACTGATAGCGGCGAGGATGCGAATGTGACCTTTGCGAAGTTTGAGGCGGATGCGGATAACGAACTGCTGGGCATCAAGTTCCACACGGTCGAGGAGACTATGGCCGATACTGCGAGAAGACTGCTTGAGTTGGAGAAGCTGGACGGTTAGGGTGAAACATGACAAGAGGTGGCAGTCTGAGGTGTAGAGGGGATAGGATGAGGGATGTTCTATAGATCATGGTGCGATTGATTGAGGTCAAACGGGTGCATTTAAGCATGAGATATCCAAAAAAGACTCCGAACTAGATTTAACTTCCTGCACTTTGAGAACCAATCGTGGTGAAAGGATTATCGGGAGTAATAGTTTAGAGATAATCAGAGCGGAATGGGACCAAGACCTACATGAATTCATGTCTGGCGAGTCTCAAATATCCAACTTAACTAGAATCTTCTTACTCAACACAAAGGCTAAATGGCGTTGAATCAACTCCTCCATCGCCACACATCTCTTCATATTCTCGCTGTCATTGCCACCCTCGGCTTGCAAAGTGATAAGCTCCCTGGCCAGGACAGCCTCGGCCATTCCAAAGGCTGGCACGAAGCATAGGGGCGCGGATTCAAAGATTTCGCCGCGTGAGCTGTAGGGGATGAGTTGGAGTATTGCTTCGACATGTGCCATCAGCGCAGAGCGCTGCTCTACCAACTTAACTCGGCCCCCAGTTTGTTGCTGTTCCCCGATGATATCGCACATGAGCATACGGAGTGTGATAGCGGCGGAGCGGCAGAGGCTGGTGAGGTTGTATTCCAACGGCTTGCCCCAGAACGGGCCCCTTTGAGAGGTGGAGGAGCCGCTGATATTATCAAATTCTGGTTTGGAGATGTCTCCTTCCCCGGCGAGTGTTCCAATGCTGGCGTGCATGTGCGCGAGGACAATTTCTAGACGTTGGACGACAAGAAGGCTTTTTTCTATCAGGGGTTCCCATTCCCGCGGACAGCTGGCACACCCACGCTTTTGAGTGAACTCAGCTGTGAGGCCGGATATGATGATCAGTTGGTCGGCGATAAAGTCAAGGTAGTGCTTTGGGCCCGTAATTTCAACCGCTCCGTTCGTGTCCAGTACGGCCGTGATAAACGCCGAGGGCACCCAAGGGAGAGCACGAGCGTGAAAGTACCGAAAGCGCCGCCATTCCTGCCGCGAGAGAAACGTCGGTTGCCTCGAGGAGATAGATTCGAGTAACTGCAATAGGGAATCAATAGATGAAAGGGGGGATAATGTAGGGATCCTGATACACACGATAAATAGGCGTAACATAGTTACAACCTGAAGACTTTTGAGAGACTTGAAGCCCTGCGGGCCTCGCCCCTCAATGACACCTGCTAAACCCCTGATGTGCTTCTGCCAGCTTGAGCTATCGGGATTCATCGCGAGCTTTTGATAGAAGTCAGCATGGACTCTATGCACGTCGACTGACGGCAAACACACCTCCCAGAATGCCAAGAACAGACACGTGAACACCAGACGCAGCACTTCCTCTTCTTCCACAGACTCGATGCCCACACGCTGAACCTCGCCCAACTTGATGGACAAGGTGTTCAACGCGCGGGCATATAAAGCGCAGCTTTTTTGAACAAGCAGACAAGATGCGTTCAGCTTGCCAAAGTAGTTCGTGACGAGGGCTTCTGCGGCATCCGCCACGGGGCTGACAGCGGACGATGAACGACTGAGAAGCAGTCCGAGATACTGACGACAAGCGTCAAGCATAATGAGTGCTTCGGACGGAGGGTTCTTGGTAAACTGCGACAGGAAGAAGGTAACGTGGACGACCAGGGGATCTGGAGCGATTGACTCTGGGACCGTATTGGGGGTCGGATGTACAATAGCCCCGGCCGAAGCGGAGGCGACCCCTGGAGCCCTCCACCCGTCGTTCATGAAGACGAACTCGGCGCGGCGATAGCCTCGACAGACCTGCTTGCGGCGCTCGCAGGCTGCGCAGGTTGGTCGCCTGCCATCTGCGCGGGGGAAAAGTTAGCAGTGTGATCAGATGAGGACGACTTCAAGTATTTTTTTTTTTGAGCGAACCGCAGCGTGTCTTGCGCGTTGTGCAAGTGATACAGCCTTTCGAGCGGGGGACAGACGGCAAGAGTCTGATTTCATCCCTGCTGGGATTCATCTTCATCCTCCACAATACGTAATGTGTCAATATTTTGGTTGGGAGTATTTGGACCTTTTCGGAAGGCACTGCGATGAAATGAAATGAAGCCGGAAATCCCAAGCCTTATCAAGAATATTTGGGATTACCAGGAAGGTACACGGGAGCTAAAGCTGACCGTCAGGTGGGTGTGCCTGCCTCCATATACAACCCCCAGCACAGCTGCGCTAAACCGCTTCTGGCAGGCAATGCGATCCCTGCGATATCTGACTGATCAACCGATTGGTCGAGAGTTGGAGCCCAGAGGTCAATGTCATGGCCGAGGGAAACAAAAAGGCAAGAAGACCACTGAATTGATGTGGAAAGCAACTGCCCCTTGGAATTCTTTTCACAGCCAAGTTACCTCCTTCCGACTCAGCAATGGAAACCAACTCAAGCAAGCAGCCTACCAAGGGCGAGCCCCCCCAACACCACCACCACCACCACCACCACCACACCAGTGGCACCACAGAGAAACACAAACACGAGGAGTCCGGTCTTTCAGAGCCAGAGTATCCATCTCGTCTCGGTCTCGGTTTAATTGCTCTAGGTTTATGCTTTGCCGTCTTTCTCTTCGCTCTGGTATGCCAATGCTCTTCCAGCCTGTTGGCAGACAAGTGTGTGTTCACACCTGACCGCAAGGACCAAACCATCGTTGCAAATGCGATTCCCAAAATCACCGAAGAGTTCGATAGCGTTTCGGACATTGGTTGGTACGGCAGTGGTAATTACGTCCAACTCATACCTAACCAAATCCCCAATGCATGCTACCTGGCTAACCTCCTGAGTTTTGCAGCCTTCATGCTAGCAACAGCCGCCTTCCAACTAATCTACGGCAAGGCCTACACCTTCTTCTCCATAAAGTACACCTTCTTCCTTGCCATCGGCTTGTTTGAGCTTGGCTCTCTCGTTTGCGCCCTCTCTCCCACCAGCATCGCACTCATCATCGGCCGCGCCGTCGCCGGCCTTGGCGGCTCTGGCATCATGACGGGCGCCCTCGTCATCATTGCCCATTCTGTGCCACTGCGCACCCGGCCGATATTCCTCGGAGCCATGGGTGGCATATTCGGCATCGCCTCCGTGTGCGGTCCTCTGCTCGGGGGCGTCTTCACCGACCGCTTGACCTGGCGCTGGTGTTTCTACATCAATCTGCCCTTTGGCGCCGTCACCATTCTCGCCATCGCCCTCTTCTTCAACCCCCCGCGGCGTCCAGCCGTCGATAATCTGCCCTTTTTAGTCAAGGTCAAGAAGATTGACTGGCTTGGCATGTTCTTCTTCATTCCGTCTATCATCAGTCTACTCCTGGCGCTCCAGTGGGGCGGGTCCGTCTACCCTTGGAACAGCAGCCGGATTATTGCACTATTTGTAATCTTTGGCGTTCTAGGGGTTGGCTTTGGAGTTGTCCAGTTCCGCAGGGGGGAGCAAGCGATTGTGCCGCCGAGGATCATCGGCCAGCGGAGCGTCGGCGCAGCAGCGTGGCACGCCTTCTGCAACGGTGCCGCATTTTTTGTGGTTATCTATTACACGCCGCTCTGGCATCAGTTCATTGGGCAGGTTAGCGCCGTTGAGTCTGGCATCCGGCTTCTGCCCATGGTTTTTGGCATGGTGATCATGGTGATCATGTCTGGCGTATTGGTGACTGTTATTGGCTACTGTATGTGGTGCTGTCCCCCCCTTCGTTCTTTACAAGACTAAACTAGCTTAGATGCTCCGCTTATGATCCTGTCGTCAATTCTTGCGCCCATTGGCGAAGGCCTGCTCTCAACTTGGACCATCGACGCCACATTTAGCCAGTGGTTTGGCTACGAAGCCCTCGCCGGTCTTGCCATCGGGATGGGTGTGTGTCACACGAATCCAAGCCTCCATACCAGCGAATAGCGTCCATACCAGCGATCGGTCCGATCGCTGGTATTCTATTGAAACTACTGCGTGGATCAATTCCAGGCCTGGAATGGCCACAACAACGGACCCCATTGTACGCAGTATTTAGAGCAGTTGGAAGCCTTCGGCTTCCAACGATCGAAGAAGAAATCAACACTCGTTTTTCCATGTTTGAGCCCTCGATACCACTACGTGCAACAGTTATGAGCCCGGGGCTCTGATTGAAGCCATTCAGAGCTGTATCTTCCGTTGTTCCAACCACCAACCTCACACGTATCGAACCGCTCTTCAAAACCAACGCTCCCCACGATCCCGAGCCTTCCAACAGAGCCTTCCAACAGTGAAGCCATCACGAAGACTCCGATCGGAGCCATGAGCCAGAAAACCACCGAAACCAAGGCCATCGAGGCCTTCTTCCGCGAACGCAACGATTGGCCTCGGTGGCAGAAAGCCCTCAAATGGGTGCTCACCACACACAACGTACTCCATCACGTCAATTTCGAAGACCTCACCGTCGCCGGCCAGCCAACGCTCACCAGCGCTCCCAAGCCTCCGAATCCCTTCTATTTCCTCGATGCCTCCAAACAAGCCAAACTCCCGGCGCTCCACGACGACGACAACGAACCTCTCGAGCGTACAACCTGTACAGAAGAAGAGTTCACCAAGGTTAGCGGCGCCACTGAGAAAACCACGTACGAGGCATCACTGAATCGATACGACAAGCGGATTCAAGCCTGGGAGAAAGAGAGGGATCGCGTCAACGAAGTCAAGAGATGGATACACAGCCACGTTGATAATTCGGTGATCAACACGGTGGAAGCCTCACTAACGCTCCACGCCCTCATCGCCGAATTACACTCCTACGCCGCCGTCGACACGCAGTTCGAAAAGGACCAAGCTATCGACGAGTACAACAAGACTCTAGCTCTCGCAGGCCGATCAATTGGAGCCCAGGCCTGGCTCAGAGCGTGGATTGAAGCCAGAAACAACGTACAACAAGTCGCCCCAGAAGAAATCGCCGGAATCCGAGGAATTCGCCGCTTTCTCAACGCCGCTCAACACTACAACGCTCCGTTCGTCAACCTCCAGCGCCTACAAGCCGAGCAACAGAACTACAAAGGCCTGCCTCCCGACTCTCTCGTATCCTACGGCGAAGTCTTCAAGGCTACACTCGAGGCGGAAGGAAAAACCGTTGGCGCAACGCTTGGAGGACGGAACGAAAGAGGAGAGTCAAAGCCCTGCGTTTGCGGTTTGAAGGGCCACGACCCTGTGGATTGCTTCGCCGCCAGGATCATCGTTCTTGGAGAAAAGCATGAAAAGAAGGTCAAGAACGAACGACTGGAGGCTACAAAGAAGGCCCTAGGGACTCCGAAGTGGAAATGGCTAGTCGAAAAGCTCAAGAAGGCTTCTACAACTAATACAGCCTCTAATACAGCCTCTACAGCCAAAGCCCGCTTTCCAGAACAAACTGCTCTCGCCGCAGTGGTAATGGCTGATAATCCTCGAACCCACAGCGTTTCCGCCACGCACACTCGCCGCCATCGCTTTGCCGACTCCACGATTTGGGACAACGGAGCTAATACCCACGTTGTCAATTCAGAGGACCTTCTACTCCCTGGATCTATCACGAAGGCTGACTACGACGACTGGGTCTGTGTGGGCGATAGCACCTTGAACGTTCTATCTCGGGGTGTGAGGGTTATGAGGAAGATCTGTAACGGCCCTGATGGAAAGAAGACTCTGGACCTTACGTTGAAAAACGTCGCCTTTATTCCCAATTTCCACGTCAACATCATCTCTGCCAACCTGATGAAGAAAGCCAACCTCTGGCTTCGTGGATACGACGATACAATCCAGTGGGGGCCTCCAGAAGACTCAACAACGATGATCGACCTCATCCTCCGCGAAGACCTCAATTTCGTTGAGTACTGCCCTGCCAGTCGAGGCCTCTATTCCAGTAACGCTTGTACGGTCGCTTTCCCACAAAACACAGTCAACGCCACTATCCGCAGGGTACTCCACGGCCAACGCCGCTCCGAACAAGCCATCAAAGAAAGAGAGGCATCACCAGAGCTCTGGCACCTCCGCGCCGGCCACCTCTCCTCGGAAGCAATGGACCACCTGGTGCGCAACGTCAAGGGCGTACGGCTCGCAACAACAAGCCTGAAAGACTGCCAGTCTTGTAGGGTAGCAAAGGCGAAAAACGTGGTATCGCGAAGAGCGCCAGAGACTCGTTCCCAACAGCCGTTCTACCGTATCTCCATCGACTTCTTCATGCAACCTCGTGGCTACAACGACGACCGCTACCTTCTCCCCATTCTAGAGGAATATAGCGGTATGATCTACGGCCTCACAATGAAACGAAAGTCTGATGGGCCACCGTTGATGATCCGGTTTATAGGCTGGGTGCGCACGCAATTCGGCCTCTCTGTTTGCAAGATCAGGATGGATAACGACTCAACCTTTCTTTCCAACTGGACCCACGAACAACGCTCTCATTTCGAGAACTGGGCTTCTAACGAAGGAATCGATATAGAGACTTCACCAGTGGCTACACCAGAGCCAAACGGAGCGGCAGAGAGGGTCGGAGGCGTAATCAAGGCCAAGGCCCGCGCAATGCTCATCGCCGCCAACCTACCGGAGGACCTGTGGGTTGAAAGCAACCACGCCGCAATCTACCTCCTCAACCGAAGCCCTACTCAATTGAACAACTGGATCAGCCCACTGGAGGTCTTCTTGGCCTGGTTCAGAGCCCACCACCGCTGGTACGAGCCAACGCGCCTTGTACGGCTTGAGCAAGACCTACGGCCCAACTGGAGCAACCTCCACGCTTATGGTTGCCGAGCCTACCCTCTGGAAACGCCGCTCAAAGAGAAAAGGATGAAGATTCACTACAACAATCACGCCAGGGCGCACGTTGGCTATCTGGTAGGATATACAGCCTCAAATATCTACCGAATCTGGGTGCCAGCCTTGCAAAGAGTCATCAACTCTCGTGACGTTACTTTTGACGAAACGGTTTTCTTCGATCCATCAGAGGAACAGAGCATCAGCCTTCCAGTGGCAACGTACGAAGGAATGGCGGAATCGCTATCGCTGCCAGATGCTCACGTCTTTGGGGATACGACCTCTTTGTTCGGAAACAACGAAGTTATCCTCGATAGTATCACCGTTGCCACCACTCCGCCAGAGCCGGAACCAGAGCCAGAAGCAGAGCCTTCAGTCCGCCAGAACTCGGGGGTGGGGACTATCACGGCAACAGAAGGACTTCTAACGCCTGAAGGCACACCTGAGCCAACCACATATAACAAAAGCAACGGCGATTCCGAAGATGTGGCTCCAGAGCGCCAAGCTCAACGCCACAGCGAAAGGGCTACAGCAACGGCTTCAACGGCCACACCTGCAACGGCTTCAACGGCCACGCTTGCAACGGGTTCAACGACTGCGCCAGCAACGGCCCCAGCGGTTTCCACCACAGCCTCAGCCACGGCTTCCACCGCTCCACGACGAAGCGAAAGACTGAAGGCCATGGCCAACGCCGTTCTCCTACCTTCACCGTTGTACGACTACGAAGACGGAGATCTCCAAGCCGTCTATAGCGCCTTCGCTACGGCTGTAAGAAAGCCAGTTAGCCACGGCGACCTACCATCACCACCCCAGTCAATTAAACAGTTGAAAAACCACCCACACGGCCAAGGGTTCCTGGAAGCCTGTCACACCGAATTGAAGGCTCTCCTAGCAAAAGGAACGTATCGGAAAGTACAACAACAACCGTTTAGCAACAGCCCCAAACCTCTACCACTCAAATGGGTGTTTTCCTACAAGATTAGGCCCAACGGTGACCTCAACTACAAAGCAAGACTTGTAGTCCGAGGCGATCTCCAGCCTCCAGGGCTTGAAGAAACCTTCGCCCACACCCTCGCAGCAAGGTCTTTGCGCACCATACTCGCCGTGGCAGCTCGGTTTAATCTTGAGGTTCGGCAATTCGACGTGGTGAACGCTTTTCTAAATAGCAACATCCGCAAAGGAGTCTTCTGCAAGATGCCTCCAAGCTTTGAAGAAGAAGGAATGATTCTGGAGTTGAACAAAGCGCTCTACGGCTTACGAGAATCCCCTCTTCTCTGGTTTCGCGAAATCTCAGCCTTCCTCGCAGAACTACGCCTAGATCAATCAGCTGAGGAACCCTGTATCTTCGTTAACGACCACGTCCTTATCCTTTTCTACGTTGATGATATTCTGGGCTTCTTTCGCGAAGAAAACAAGGCAGAGGCCTCACAGCTATTTCAGCGGATACAGGAAAAGTACGAAATGCGCGAGGAGAAGGAAGTCAAACAGTTCCTTGGCATCAGAATACTCCGCGACCGTTCGAAACGGCAAATCTTCCTAGCTCTGGACAGTTATATCGAGAAGGTTACGGCCAGATTCGGCCTCATCACCACTACCGCACCAACACCAACGATTCCAATTCCAGCAGTTGATCTTCCACGCGCTCCACCAGGCTACAACGCAAGCCCACAGAGCGTACTCCTCTATCAAGAAAAGATTGGCTCAATCCTCTACGCCGCCGTGATGGTACGCCCTGACGTTGCTCGCGCGGCTTCAGAGCTCAGCAAGCACCTTCTGAACCCCACAGAGGCTCATCACGCCGCCGCCGACCAGTGTATTCGCTACCTCTACGGAACGCGGTACCTAGCCCTCATGTACGACGGATACAACGACGGCGAGCTTCTTGTTATAGCCTCAGACGCCTCCTTCGCGGATGACGAGCCAACCAGACGATCCTCGCAAGGCTACGTTATCCTACTGTTTGGAGGACCAGTGGTTTGGAAGGCCTCGAGGCAAGAGACAGTCACCACATCAACCACGGAAGCAGAGCTACTAGCCTTGCAACGAACAGTTGGTGAATCAGTATCGCTACAACGGCTATTTCGCGATATCACCCTGGACCTCGGCACTCCATTGAAAGTCTACTGCGATAACCTCCAAACCATCCGGCTTGTGGTCAACGACGGCGATAGAATCAACACCAGGCTCCGGCACGTGGATATCCAGAACATGTGGTTAAAACAGGAGTATCAGAAAGGCCTCTTCCAACTGGAATACCTTCCCACGGCCGAGATGCCAGCCGACGGCTTCACGAAGAATCTATCTCGCCAGAAATTCGAACAGTTCAGAGGCATGCTCAACTTGCAAGACATTCGGCAACTCATCGGATAAGCTGCGAATAGCTTCATTTCCTTACACACATTCGTTTTGTAGGCCAATTGGCTAGAATTTCACTTCTTGATTCGGATTCTCTGGAGGAAACAGGTCTTGCCGTCAAAACACCAAGACCTGGGGGGTGTGTCACACGAATCCAAGCCTCCATACCAGCGAATAGCGTCCATACCAGCGATCGGTCCGATCGCTGGTATTCTATTGAAACTACTGCGTGGATCAATTCCAGGCCTGGAATGGCCACAACAACGGACCCCATTGTACGCAGTATTTAGAGCAGTTGGAAGCCTTCGGCTTCCAACGATCGAAGAAGAAATCAACACTCGTTTTTCCATGTTTGAGCCCTCGATACCACTACGTGCAACAGTGTGCAACAGCCCCTTGTAGCTGTCCAAACCGTCCTCCCCATAGCAGATGTCCCGATCGGCACGTCGCTGGTTGTGTTTATGCAGACCCTGGGCGCCGCCGTCTTCATTTCCGTCGCCCAGTCCGTCTTCCAGAATCGACTCATCACCGACCTCGGAGGAGTGGCGAAACAGCCCGCTGCTGGCGGGGGCGATTTTGACCTGGCCGCTCTGTTGCAGGCTGACACGGCCGATATTCAATCCAAGGTACCTTCGGGGTTTCTGCGGCCTGTCCTGGAAGCCTTCAATAACGCAATCACGCGCGTCTATATTGTCAGCATATGCATGTCGTCGCTTACGCTTGTTAGTAGCCTGGCCATGGAGTGGAAGAGCGTTCACAAGGGCGCAAAAGCCAAGAGCGCCGCACCTACTGGAGATTATTGAGTATGCGAGGCAACCCCTGGTCTAAGGCTCATAGGATAGGCGGGGATACTAGGATAGATGTTTGAGACCGCCAGTACGTTTTAGGGATAATGTTGGATACTTCACAAATACCCAAATCACAGAAAATGTGTCAAGCAATTGTGGTGCCTAGGAGTAACGGTGATGCAGTCACCAAGAAGTGCCAAGCATGGTAGTCAACCCCGTTTGCGAGCTGGTTCGCGGTCCGCTCCTCCACCACCATGCCGCATTCACACCATCCATTCTTTGAGCGGCATACCGGACAAGTACGAGGCAACGAAGTCGATCTAGAGGATCACCTAGTCGTGCACGAGCGCCAACGAGATGCTCTAAGTGGCCGATCGGGTCGTTGAAGCGGAGGTCCCGTCAAGTTGTGGTTAATGCCTTTCCACTGCTGGAATCTCTGGGCCAGTGTCCGGGCCTTCCGGATGGCCAGGTTACCGCCGCTGCTAATCTTCTTACAGAGCACCGATTCTCCTACGAAAGACGTTCCTTTAGCTTCGTCTTTTATTAACAAAGCGAAAGGTTCCACGATGAATAAGGTCCCTAATCTCCCTAAAGACGGCCTCCCACTTATTCCAGTGTGCCGACGACGGCAAAAAAGGTGAAACTCTAGACCTCTGAGTCTTAGTCTTTAGTCATGAAGCCGCTGAAGGCACGGCTAGTAGAGAAAGTTGCCGTCATTCTAGCAAACGCAGGCTGGAGGTTAGAAATTTTAGTGTTAGTAAAGAGTTTTTTTTTTTTTTGGGGGAGGGGGGGGGGGGGGAAGGGCAAGGAATAAAACACCGGCTCCTGCAGTAACACCTAATTATAGGCCCTCCCACTTGCCATCATTGCCATTGTCACCACCACTGTCGACTACCGCCCTAACCTTCACGACCCGACGCTGACACCCGTCGCTTGTGCACGCCTTAACCTACCCGGGCCCGACGCCTGTCACCTTAGCCTGCCTTATCCCACCCAACACCTGACACTGTCGGCTCCGATCCGAGTAACTCCCGTTGCCTCTAATCTACCCGACACCCAAAACCCGTCGCCTGTGCCTACTTGAGCCTACCTAGCACCTGACGCCTAGCGCCTAAGGTCGCCCCCTGGTCTATCATGACATTCGATCTACTGTCGGCTCTCACCTTCCTAACACTCGTTCGCTCCGTCCGAGTGACCCTATCGCCCCCGACCTACCTTACACCCGACACCTATCACCTGTGCCTAACCTTACGCTCCCTAAACGTTGATGTCTACCGGACGGTAGTAAAGTCAGATGGCAGGGACCTAGAGTGGCTATCTAGCACGCTCCATGCTCTGCCACTCGCCAGACTTGCAATCCGCTACTATCTTGATGTGGTCGATGCCTCTGAAGTCCAATCATGAGCTCCGGTTGACGATCATTTGCTGGGACACCGAGCGGCTCTGGTGGCACGCCGGGTGGGTGCTGCCACTGCCCCTGGTTCAGTGACAGCTGGGCCTGGATTGTTGGCAGGGGCTGGGTTGCTGGCCGTGGTGCCAGGAGTATCTGGAATGCATGTTCCATACTCTGCCACATACGGGGCTTCATCACCGGTGAGTAATTCCGTCGCCAGTGAGCGATTCCGTCGTCGGTGAGTGACTTCACCGCCAGCGAGTAAGTTCATCGTCGGTAAACGACTTCCCTCTCCGGGAAGACCACATGAAAAGGATCCGGAATGGCTATACAGCATGCTCCGCCACATAGCGGTTCGGGAGAAACGCCACCTTATTGAGAGGAAATAATGTCCTGGAACAAGGCCATGTGGTGGGCGAATTGTCTTGTGTTCTTTTTGGTAGGATCTTGTCGCAATCGGCATGTAGGGGTATAAAAATGGTCTAGCCGCACAGGTCAAAGGGGATTCCTTTTATGAAAAAGGGTGACAGATCTCGTTGCTGTATTGAAACGAGTCTGAAGATCTAGCTACAACGCAGTGCTCCCGCGCTTCTTAAAAATGGAATGTCTGAATCCAGAGAGCTTTCGGCTTCGGAAAAGCACTGCAAGGCCTTGTAATCGTGATACTTGAGCAGTGTATGAGCAAGTGACTGTCTTGGCCTCGCAAGGCTCGCAAGAGAGTGACGTAGAGTTGGCGATGGTGGCAAGCAATGGCAGGGTAATATATCAAGACTTCGTCAAGGATTCCGGTACTTTGGCATATTGTCAAACTGCATCATGGTAATATTCGGACGGCACCGGGCAGGAGCATTAACATCTAGATTATCAAATCATTGGCCTTGTTACACGGCATAACCTCAACTTATCAAGATTATCATGGGGATTAAGAAATCTCGCAAGAAGCAGGCCAAATTGTTGGTCATACTTAGCCATACGCATGGTTGAGACAGCTCATACTCCCGGTTGGTGTTGCTGCATCGCTGGGCCGGTATTTACGACAGCTGCGTCGAGATTGGCTAGTTATAGTGTCTTCTGTCATTTTTAGTATGCCTCGCATTCCTTTGCCACCCGCAGGTAAAGCGTTGCTTGTTGGTATTGTGGATGTGGATATTAGTCTGGATTGTTGAGCAGCAATGGCGAGTTTTGCTGGGAAAGGAGAACGAGGGGAGGGGCCAGGATGGGCAGGACGGTGGCGGCGGTATATGTATTAGGTCCAGTTTCCTGCTTACAACGACAACGACAACCCCCCGTCCTGGGCCGTAATCGCTTAGCGGTGGGGCCGTCAGCTTGACGACAACTCTCGCCAGTACCGTTAGACCTGATTCGCCAGGCTATGAGTTCGATTCACGTTCGAGGAAAATCCGTCCGGGGATTTTGGTAGCCACCACCTCCTCTGGCCCATCCTCTTCTCTCCCAAGAAGGAAGAGAGGGCCGACCAGGGGGGCTGGGCGGTGAGCTTTTGCCATTTTGATTCTATTTTTGGTGGCTAGTTAATTCCTTTCTTGTAGACTTCCTTTTGGTGTTCAAGTCGCGATGATGAAATCGAGGGCCGACATCGACCTTCTGAATAACCTTAATCCTATTTATTGCCTGTCTCTCTCCCTTCCTCGCTCTTGAAGGCTTTTCTGCCTTTCAATTGACTTGGTGATAAAACTGTTCCTACCGAAACACTCAGCCGCGATAGTTCCGTCGTCTTCGTCGTCGTTGGCGTCCGGCGATGTTGGCCGCAGAAGCGGGGACGCAGCATGCAACCAACCTCAGGACTCCGCATCTCAACCAGACCAGGGGGGTTCCTTCCTCGCTCAAGACAACTTCACCAGCCCCCACCGAAATCATTAAAATGGCGGACCCAGCGCCAACCCTCCTCCGCGACGCAACCGACCCGGCTGTCTTCAGCGACGCCGTCTGGGGCCGCGTCTTCAACCACCAGCGCGACACCTCGCGCTCGCCGCTCGCCGTCTGCGCCGCGCGCACCGCAGCCGACGTGGTCGCCGCCATCGAGTTCGCTACAACACACCACTGCCGCGTTAGCGTGCGCAGCGGCGGCCACAGCTGGGCCGCGTGGAGTGTGAGACACGACGCGCTGCTGCTGGATCTCGCCGACCTCGACCGCCACCCGGGCCCCCGCGTGGCTTACGACGAGCACACCCACGTCGTGTCGTGCTCGCCGAGCGTGACGGGCCGGGAGCTGAATGATTTTCTGGCTGCGGCTGATGGCGGGAAGGGCCGCCTTTTTGCTGGTGGGCACTGTCCCGATGTCGGGCTGGGGGGTTTCTTGTTGCAGGGCGGGATGGGTTGGAATTGCAAGGTGGGTGGTTCCCTCTGAGGTGTCAACCGAACGAGAGCTAACCGTTGTTTAGAACTGGTAGTACCTCATCCTTTGATACCTCGGCCATGTCAAGACAGAACGCGCAACCGCTAACAGCCGGTCAGGGGATGGGCATGCGAGTCCATAACCGCCATCGAGGTCGTGACCGCCTCGGGCCAGCAGCTCCACTGCTCCGAGACCTCCAACGCCGACCTCTTCTGGGCCGCTCGCGGCGCCGGCCCGGGTTTCCCAGCCATCGTGACTCGCTTCCACCTCCTCACCCGACCCCTGACCCAAATCTACCAAAGCCTCTATTTCTTCCCCCTCTCCGCCTTCCGCACCATCCTCCAATGGGAAATCGACGTAAGCTACCCTGCCCTCAACCCCTCCCCAACTAACGACCCCCTAGCTCGCCCCAACCGCAGACCCAGACACCGAGATTGTTGGGGTAACCTCGTACTTCCCGATCCCCTCTGCCCCCTCCGGCCCGCTCCTCCTTGCCAACTTCACCACCTTCAAGCCCACCCTAGAAGCCGCCACCGCGGCCCTCGCCCCCATCCACGCCTCCCTCCCCGCGGGGACGCCGCCCCTCCTCGCCCTCTTCTGCCAGCCCTCGTCCCTCGCAGACCAGTACGCGCAACAGACGGCAGCCAACCCAGCCGGCCACCGCTACTGCTCCGATAACGTGTACCTAGCCAACGACCTTTCCGACGTGCCGGCGCGGCTGGAGCGCGTCTTCGCGGACCTGCCGACCGCCCGCTCCGCCGCTTTATGGTTCAGCATGAACCCCGTCTCGCGGCGCGCGCTCGGCGGCCGCGACATGGCGCTGTCGCTACAGAGCGACCACTACGTGGCGCTGTATGCCGTGTGGGAGGCCGAGGGCGAGGATGATAAGTGCCGCGAGTGGGTCAGGGGCGCGATGGAGGGGTTGGAGAGGGATTCGGTGGGGAGTTATCTCGGGGATGCAGATTTTGAGGTCAGGCGGACGAGGTTTTGGAGTGAGGCGGCCGGGGGCCGGTTGAGGGAGGTGAGGAGGGCGTGGGATCCCAAGGGGAGGATTTGTGGGTTTTTGGATCAGGGGGATGCGAGTGGTGTCAGGGGATTGGCGAATGAGTTTGAGTGGGAGGGCGGTAAATAAGAATATTGAAAAAAGAACATGATCACACCCCGGATATACCGCCAAAACGGCCATATTCTCCTCGGATCTGAGGGGAGGATGATTTGCAACTGGAAAAGTAAGTAGTAAATGGGTAAGGAAGCTAAATAGGAAGTACCGCATCACAAAAGAACCATGGCGGAAATAAAAATCACAATAAAGGCCTAACCCTCTCAGCCTTGTCCCAACCACACATCGCAAGACAGATATTATTTTATCAAGATGATATTATAGCTGCTGTAATTCAGGATGGGAAGAGAAAAGCGAGGTAGCGTAGTTGTGCCCGCCGACAGCAATACCAGAGACGGGCACAAAGGGGGCGCAAAGGCAACTTCATTCACTGGACAACACTCTTACCCCCAGGTTTGGTGGCGATACCTAACAGACCACAGCCCAACTCAAGCCAGATCAGGGGGTAAGCTCCTGGCCAGCCAAAATGGTTGTAGCTTGTATTGACAGTCGGCGCTCACACCCGTTCAGCCCGCCATCTCGACGCTGTTGATATTTGCGTTGTTGATAGATGAGAACGTCGTCAGTAAAGAGTCTGGTTCATAACTGCGTAAATACGTTGTAAATATAAACAATAATGCAAATCACCCAATTTCCCCCCCCCCCCCCCCCCAAACTCAAGGTGAGCCAATGGCCCATTACCAGTGTCCCCCCTGATATCACCTTGCCTCCCCTTCTAGCCCATCGTGATTACTTCCAATAGTAAACAAAACTAAAATGCACCAGCATGCTCAACCAACCCTTCCAAATCCCGAAACTTCTGCCCGGGCCGGCCCTTACTCGACCTTGGCGGCAGGGACAACACCCTCCCTAGGCAAGACAATGTCCCGCAGCTTAAACCTCGTCGTAAAGTTATTCTGCTTGACGAACCAAGCATTCACAATCTCCCACTCCTGATTCGGATCGTCAAACTCGATCTGTTCCCGCGTTAGCAGAGCCCCATCCCAGAACTCAGAAGGCAACATACCTCAAACCGCCGCAGCATACTCGGCACCAGCTTGTAAATCTCCAACAGGCTAATATTCTTGCCAATGCATGTCCGGCTCCCCATGCCAAACTGCATCATGGTCCCATTCATGACTTTGACCCGCTGCTCCTCCTCGGCTCCCTTACTCGGATCCACCAGCCACCTCTCGGGCCGGAAGTCCTCCACGTCCTCCCCAAACACCTCCTTGGCCCGGTGGATGACCCACGCCGAGCACCCAACGATCGTGCCGCCCTTGACGTAGCGGCCCGCAATCTCGAGCCCACCCTCGGGCACGATACGCTCCATCGGCAGGCCCGGCGCCGGGTGCAGCCGGAACGCCTCCTTGACGGCGGCGTCGAGGTACGGTAGCGTCTGGCTCTCGTGCCACGTCACTAGCCCCGTCTCGTAGTCACTGAACCGGCCCTCGCGCGCGGCCTCATCGATCTCGGCGCGCAGAGCTGCCAGCGCGGGCGGGTTCTTGAGCAGGAAGTAAAACACGGCCGACAGCGAAATGGCCGTCGTCTCGGACCCGGCAAAGGCCATGGACACGGCCATGGTTTGGACGAGTGTGTCGGTCATGAAGTCGGGGCGAGCCTCGCGGGCGGCGAGGAACTTGGAGAGCAGGTCGGGCGACTTGACGACGGGCTGCTGCTGCGCCGCCGTGCTCTTCTCGGATGTTGGGAGGAGCGGCTCCTTGGCCGGGGTCGGGATGCCGCTCTCGAGCTCGGGGAGGCGCTCGGCCATGCGCGCGCGCGCGAACCGGGCCACCGGGAAGGTCGAGTCGATGAAGCCCCATTGGGAGAGCTTGAGGTAGATTGGGTTTTTGAGGAAGACGCGGTCGAGGATGGGGATTTGGCCGATCTGAGGGGTGTGAGTTCAAATCCAACAGACGTCTAAAAAGACAAGACAAAACCTACTGGCGCCACATAAAGAAACAACTTGGTCAGATAGGCCACAATCCCGTCAATGTCCTCATTCTTCTCGATAAACCCGTGCCGCTTGCTGTACGTGATCTCGCCAATGACGTCAAAGGCATAAAACTGCAACCAGCGCGTAAAGTCACAGGGCTCGGGGTTGTCAATGTAGAAGCGCTTCGTCTGCTTCAAGAACAGCTTGGTCGTATTATCCACAAACGGCTCATACTGCACCAGGGACGACATGGCGAAGGCCGAGTTGACGCAGCGTCGGAACTGCATGTGGAAGTCGTTGTCGGTGGTGCTGAACAGCGACTGCAGACTGTGGCCCTTGACCACAGACTGCTGGACCACATAGAACTCAGACTATCGCTCCGGTTAGCCCCTATCCCCTTGTCCAAACCGCTCCTCAAGACCTAGCCATACCTTGATGAACCCCTTATTCAGCCCGTAGATGGTCTTGAGAGCCTCCGGATCCGAAAACGACAATGAATTCGGACCGAGCCGCACAACGCCACCGTACTTCTTGTGCAGCGCGATGTGCGTCCTCTCCGGCCGTTGCCCGTAGACGTCGAAGAAGCGCCACCAGTCCGTCAGGGACGCCGTCAAGGGTCCCGGGAACTTGTTCAGCCCATTGTGGTACCGGTTCTTGACCAGCCATCCCAGCACCCCCGTCACGACCACCAAGACCCAGTGCCGGGCGAGGGCCTGTATTATCTGGTCCGTGATCATCTTGATTGCGGCGCAAAGCTCTTTCCCTTTTGTGCTGAACCTGGGGCCCGTCACCTCCGGCTCGGGGCTGTGGAAGAGGAGAGCAAAGGAGGTGTGTGTCGGTGAGAGGGTATGGGTGTGGTGTGGGTTTGCGTGGATTTCCAGAAGAAGAGCGCAAGCGAAGGAAACGCGTGTAAGTGATAACCGTTATGTATGATTGGGGGAGGGGGGGCGCGGCAAAAGGGAGGGCACCGTCTTGCTTTCTCAGATCGGGTGTGCTTCCACGATGCCGCCAATGCCGAGATGCAAATGGGGGAAGTAGAATAAAAAGTTGGGGTAAAGAAAGGACATGGATAGCCAGCGAGAGAGGAGACAAGTGCATGCAGACCAAGACGGACGTCTTGCCTCTTTGCCTGCCCCCCTCAGGCTCCCCCCAATCTCGAGTCTATTTAAGTCTCCGTCTCTCGGTTCGTCCTGACGAGGCAAGCGTGGGTCGAGTCCCTGGCTGGCGGTCCTGCAGCAAGCGCTCCCGGGCTTTCTACCCACGCGGGTAGATATTGCGTCGACAAGTGGCCGCACGACCCCGGCTGGCTTGCTACGCACGACTAGTCGTTACTTTCCCGGAATCGCCAGTGGTGAGGGGTTTGCTCCGAGAGAAGTTATCCCGAGGTTCCTCTGTGCTTACACCTTTCAGGTATTCTCATCCCATGCCTGGAAGAAAGGGGTGTAGCAGCAAGGCCTGAGTAACAGGGCGGGATCCTTCACAACACCCGCGTGCGATGACAGCACAACGGTTCAGCGAGGGGGCCATTTCCCTTTTTCGGACAGTCTTTCCCCTTCGAGAGGCTGGAGAGAGACATGCGCCTAGGGCAGGATGCTGCTTGCCGCAGGCGCCAACGCCTCAATCAACAGCGGGCGACAGGAGAAGCGTCGTTGGCAGCTCTGGCAGCTCTGGCAGCTCGGATAGCTCTCTCTCCAAGGTGAAGGCGGCAGCCCCACGTCGTCGTTCCCGCGGTGGATCTCGCGGCGTCTAGGCTGGGATCAGTATTGCCGGTGCCAGGGGGCACCAAGGGGGTGGGGCCGATGCGGCGCTCAGTGAGGGGGAGGGGCAGCATACCGCCCACTATCCATCGGCAGATGTTGTGGTCCAATGGGGCGGTCCAGCGGCGGTTGCCCAGCTTTGTCAACTTCCTGTCAACCAAGCCCTGTTCCGGGTTCCTGTGTGCTGAGAAGCCAAGAAGTCAGACCTAGCTGTGGGAGGCGGGAAACCGATGAAATGAACATCCACCCCGTGCCTAGCATGTCTCATGGGGGTTGTTATAGCAGTCCAATCCAAGCCAAATACATACAACGTTGTATGCACCTAGGCACAAACACTTGCACACGCACCCACACACGCACATGGAGAAAGTCAGCTGGTGAGCGCCTCTGCTGCGCGCGGGACGGCATCCGCTGAAGTGGGAGGCGGCAGAGGCAGCTCAGAGGACAGATGCTCGCAACGACCAAGATCTCGCTTGAGAGGGCTGACGCGCGGTAGACAGTTGAGTCAAGCCGAACCCAGAGCTACCTGTCTGCGGTTGCCCTGCAGAACCAATCACTGGGGTGTCAGCACATCAGTCCACCCACTGAAGGGCGCACCTTGGCATTGGAACGCTTCTTGTCCGTCCGCTGGCTGTGTCCTCCTTGTCTCCTCAAGGGGGATCCCGCGCAGGCAGTCGGTCAATCGTTGTCAGAAAGAGGCAATGAAGACGAAGAGTAACAGGAGAGGATCGAGCGACCCGCCAGGCCGATTGCCACCTCTCTGCGTGGTATTGCTGCGCTTGCAACCTAAACCAGAAAAGCTGTCCTCCCGGCAGTCTGTGTTCGCCCTCCAGGCGTCCCACCCCCCCCCCCCCAAAACAAGCTCCCCCCCAAACCACCGACAACCATGCGACCGGACGGCGATCTGAAAATCTGCCATGCACGTAAAGCAAGGATAACCCTTTCTCCGGGGCTGTCGCATAGCCAGAAAAGTGGGCAGAGGAACGTGGTCTGGTCGTGGCTGGTGGTGTAGGGCAGCAGTCTACCGAGACGATATCCAGCGAGCAAGCACTGCTAAAAGGCTGGGGGTGAAGCTGGGAAGCTTGGGGATGGAGGGGGAGGGGAAGGGGGGTAGATCTCGGCTGATGAAAGCTGGGCCGCGAAATTGGGGGCGAAGGCCATTGAAAGAGAGGAAAGAGGAAAATGCTGGCCAGCCGCGGTTTCTTGTTGGTGTGTCAAGCGCGCCCGTGTGTGACTAGGCTCGACACTTTCCTGCCATACCAAATCCAGATGCATGTAAGAGAAATGGCAGCAACAGAGCGGTCACCGAGAAAACGAGGTGGTTCATGATCATTCGGTAAACAAAATCGAGCGAAATCGAGACAAAATCTGCCACTTGCCGTCCTCAAGTGCCGAAGAGAGCTGATTGCGGTGCCCATGTCGTTGGTCACTGGTCACTGGGCTAGCATGGCATTGGCCCTGCCGCAGAAACGATGGAAGACACTGAGGTTGTCTTGTCTTGGGTTGTTCGGCAGATGAATTTGCCTCTGGAGCTGGACTTCTAGCTGGTTACCTTATGTAATCCCCTCATCTTCCTCCAGGGTTGGTCAAGATCAGGGTTAGAGCGAATACCAACCTCGCGTCAGGGTTCGTTCTGTCTCACATCCACCAAACAGTCCGTTTATATTACAATTACAGTCCAGTGTACTATTCGCATATACGCAGTGTGGCAACCCCTATCGACGCTAGCTACACTAGCTATACCACATACAGCTCCATACTCTACAAACAAAGAAAACACTACTCCAACCGTCCCAAATGAACCTGTAATAACTCAACGCTGCCGTATTTCCCCCTCCGCTGCTTCCAAACAACCGCTCGGCCTATCTGTATGGCCATGTTCTGTTTCTTCCTCTAGGCAGTATCCTCCTCTGATATCCGTTCCAAGGACAACACAAACTTCCTCCGTCTCACCTCAAACTTTGGCGTAGCCAATCCTGTAGCAGTCCCTCTGCTAGTCTGGCGTCCCGCGTTCCGCATAAGATTTCCAGTCAAGGTCCAGGTCCAAATCTGTGACCCAGCCCACCATGCTCTTCGCATTATCCCATACAACTAATACTCCCCATCAGAATCCGAGTCCCCATCTGGCATGAGCGCCCGGTAGCGGCGGCTGGCCAGGTCCTCCTCGAGCCCACCATCGCTTTCAGGGTCAATGTATCCCTCTCCGCCAAGGAGCGACAGCGCCACAGGTAAGAACACCAAGGCATGCGACGCCGCGAAGATGACCAGCGCCGACCACACGCGGAAATAGTAGATCTCAAAGATCTTGCTGCGGGTAAACGCCAGCACCGTAACCCCCAGGATCTTAGTCACCGTGATGCCCGAGAAGACACTCCCGCCGACGTTGGTGAGCGCCGTCCACGCGCGGGCGTCGCGGCCACGGAAGCGGTTCTTAGCACGCTCCATGAACGTGCGCGATGGGAACATAAAGGCCCGTGCAATGTGTGCGCAGAACTCGACGGCGATGCCGACGCAGATAATGAGGTTGACCAGCGATACCGCATTGAGAGATACCCCCATGACCGCCATAGCACCAATAATATCGACAATGACCATGACCACCGTCCCGGTGACCACCGCCGCCGTGAGCAGGGAGCCCAATAGGAGTGACGAGACGACGAAGATCAGAGCGACGGCAGAGCCCAATAGGGTAGCCGTCAGCGAGACGATGCTGGCGTATTGATCAAAGAATATGTAGAAGATGCTATACGGGAACACCTCCAGTCCTGTGCTGGCGCTGATCTCGTTGGCGATCCGGCGTGCTGACGCATACGCATCAATGAAGTCCTCCTGACTGCGCAGAGGCGTATGCGCCGTGCGGAAATGGCTCGCCGGGATGGTTTCTCTATCGGTATCGACGACAACAGCCGATCCGTACGAGGCTTGCCCGCCGAGGGGGCACTCATCATTTGTCGGAGAGTTGAGAAACTTGCCCAAGTAATGAAGAAACTCGTCTCCCTCCGGCATGCCAGCCATGGTAATGTTCCAAGGCGGGTCGCGCTTGGCAAAGCAAGGCTTCCGGTTCTCCACGCAACACGCCTCATTGTCGGGATTGAGCCACTGAAAGAAGTCATCAATCCAGCTAGCCGTCGGCGAGGATATGTATGAAACCTCGGCTCGCTTCCTCTCTCCCTCGAGAATGTTCGTGAGCGACATCTGCTGGCAAGTAGTATACCGACCGCAAACCTCCTGTTGCTGTGTCCTGTTGGTCGCGTTGAACTCCCGTGTGACAAAGTATACGGGCGGGCCAGCGTCAAAGTAGTCATAGAGGTCGTTGAAGAAAGGTATCAGGTATGAGTCGTCGGGGATGGCAACACGCTGATCCAAACCGAGCTCGACCTCGGGGATCAAGGCAACACCAGCAGAGAATATTCCCAGGAATATCACAACAATCGCAACCTTGGTCTTCTTCCCCAGCAGCCGAGGCGCGTAGGTCTTGCGGATGAACTGCTGAAGCAAGCTTTCCTCAGGCGCTTCATAGTATCGCGCCCCCTGGCTCCCGTTGCCTCCACTTAAATGAACACGGGCCGACTTGACCTGAACGCACGGGAAGCAGTCTGCCCTGGAATCCTCGACTCTGATTTGATTGAGAGTTAGAACCGAGATGAACATGGTCACCTGGAGGATGGCGTTGATGAAGACAGCGCCCGAAGCGTAAATCGCGAAATTCCTGACCGCAGGCATGCCGACAAAGGCGCCCAAAGCAAACGATATCGTTTCGGTAACGGCCGAAAAAAGGATAGAGGGACCCATGCGTCCAAGTGCCTTCGAAACTCTGACTTCGACCATTTCGTCGGGGTGGCTGATGTTTACCCGCTCAAACTCGTGGACAATCAAGAAGATGTTGTCTACGCCAACGGCGAGAACAATGAATGGGATAACATCGACAATGATGAGCGTTGCCTTCAGTCCTGCCCAAGAAAAGAGACCGATGGACGCAGTAATCGACATGAGCACGATCACGATGCCGACCACGCCCAGGGTAAACTTGGACTCAACCAGGGAAATGGCTGGGTTACGGATGAAGTCTCGGACAGAAAGAGTCGTAGATCCAAGGGCGATAGACGCGTAGAGGAACATAATGATGTAGCTTATAACAATGATTTTGGCGTCCGTGTTGGTAGACTTGTTGAGTTCCTGCTCCAAGCTGATCTCAGTAGAGAAGGAAAGTCGAAGGCCCCGGTCGCTTGCCTCACCCTGAAGCTGCAGCAACTTGTTCTTCAGGGCCTCTTCCCAGTCCATAGTGCGGTCTAGTTCGCCGGATCCCTCGGGATAATTGTTGAGAACCCAGGTGACAGTCATCGCAGTCGCATCCACAGGATCACCAGAGCTTGAATAGCCACCAAGAATCATATTGGGTTCCAGAGGCTGGCCATACTCAGGTCGGCACTCAACCGGGGAGTCGGCACAGTTTCGCAGTGTATCCTCCCAATACTCGTCGACGGCGTCAGGGTCATCTTGGAAGTATGCCGACACAGTTTGAACCACGCAAGCATCGCCAGTGGGCTTGAGGCAGTGATCCTGGAGTGTGTTGGAGAACTTTGCGCCCTTGAGTGCTCGTATGTCCTTTTCAACACCCATCCACCAGGTGATGGTTTCGGGGCTTAGGACAGGTCCCGGGTTTGCAGTATCGGTATCATTCACGAGGAAGACCTTCTCGGCTCGGTAAAAAGCGCCAAAGTTGGAGTCGAAGAAGGCCTTCTCCTCAGCGGCAGCTGACGTCGGGCTCACCCACAGGCGAGCCGGGTCCTTCTCAAGTTCAAAATGAAACCAGCCGGCACTGAGTACAAGGGCGAGAACAACGCTGGTGAAAATGGTGATGGCGGGGAATCTTGCGGCAACATGTCCCAGTCGGCTGAAAGCCGCATCACACCAAGTGTTGATGATGTACGTCCTTTGCGGGCGGTCAAACATGGCACCATTTTCAGTCAGGTCTCCCTCATCGTCGTCATCGCTAGGGGCGGCGTCGGCGAGAAGGCGAAGTCTCTCACTCCTGCGCTTGGCATGGCGCCTCCAGGCGACATGACCGACCAGCAAAGCCGCAAGGGAGAAAAGCAGGACGCTATAGGTAAAGATCGAGGCAAACGAGAGACACGGCAGCTTTCCAACATGGCAAGATCCCGCCTCCTCTATCGCTGGAAGCTCGGGGCACACCGCCGCGCAATCAACGCAGGCGCAGCGAAAGTTGGGGTCTTCGTCGTTGCACTTCTTCGGTGTCGCCGGGCGGGCGCCCATGCCGGGTTCGAGGTACTCGGTGGGGAAGTTGATCTGGAAGGGCGACCCGCCAAACCGCTCCTGGCCAAGGAATCTCAGCATCTGGGTATAGTTCTTTGCGCCGCCACCGATCAAGTCCATGGCCCTCGAGTTCGTCGGCCCAAACTTGACATCCTTGCAGCTGTTGTAGAAGCCTGTCCCGTACTCTTCCGATATCAACTGGTCCAACTCGGTCACGAGCGTCTTCCCATTCTTCTCCAAGGTCTTCGTCACGTTGATAAACAGCGACTGGTCCGGAGAGCATGTGAAGGAGCAGAAGAGATTGTAAAAGTTGTCCTTGCACGCCGGGCACGAGGAGATAATCTGGTTGGCGGTCGAAAGTGATTTCTTGAGGGCGTCGACTTGTTCCGGCAGACAGCACACAGGACCGGTGCCCCATTTCGGGCCACAGAGCCCCGTCAGCTTCTGGCGCAGGTCATCGTCGGGTTCTTCGGCCAGCCCATTGTCGACACAGGGCAGCTGGCTGCCGAATAAGCTCTTGGATCCGCAGTGGCCGCGTATTGCGCAGCGCCCAGCCTCGTGTTTGGCTGTATACGACTCGGCGACAGCGCTCCCTAGGCCTGCTAGAAGGAGCCCGCCAGTTGCGACGAGCTGCGACAGCTTCGTCATTGTTTGGAGCAGACGCCGCTCGGCGGCTCTCAACGGTCGGGAAGATTCAGTTGAGGCGGATGGTTATTGATGCAATTTATGGCGTTGATGGCGCGTGCGGTATTTTGGGGATACTGAGGGGAGCCGTCGCGATGGCGTCGCCAGGGGTGGTTGTTGAGAGTTCGTCGTCGTCGTGGACTGGTGAGAGTGTGGGACGGGATGGGGTGCCAGGTAATGGATGGAACCGACTGAGCGAAACGTCCCGAGGCTGGCAGCTCCCAACAGCCAACCTGGATGCGTTGTCATGCGTCATACGCAGCCGTCTCCACAACAAGCCATCGTTGTGGCATTTGATTGGCTGCCCTGTCTGGGGAAGTCTCACGGTCGCGGCGTGCCTGGCAGATCGGTCACGGGAGGCTTTATCGCAGCTGCGAGCCCCGGCGATATACGACTTGGCAGCGATTGGTGTGCGCAAGCCAACTAGTGGCCAGTTGAACGAATCCGGGGTCTGGAGCTTCTCTTCCCCCTCAACTGCATTAACATCTCCAGTCCCTCAGCCTAAACAGATCCTCCAACATCCCACAAGCTCAAGCTAAGTGACCCGACAAAGCATGCATCAAAATAAAGCACAACGAAGCAGCGTGATTCTGCTCCATGATATCATTCCACGCTCCGACACCTTTTGTCATACATCATGTCTAAGTATATCGGGTATATTTACAAGCAAAACACTCTCCGAGGTGTATACTGGCCGTGAACTAGCCATGCCCAGTCACCCAGTCAGTCATGTAACACAGCGGCGAACCGCGCCCGACATATGCCCAGTGACAAAACAAATCCCCCATAGTCGTCCAGAAACCAATATCAACCCACCCCTAATAAGTCAGCCCAGAACCAGCAACAATCACCATAGAACCAGCCAAAACCCATGCTCCCAATGAAATTTCCAAACAATCATGATACAGAACTTTGGCGAAACCCAAAAAAGTAGCATCACATTCTTCCCGTGATGTAAAACTGCCCAGTCAACGGCTCAACTCTCCACCCATCATTCTTGAGCGCCGTACCCACAGCTTGGCGAAGCCGCGAGACGCCGCCAGCGCTGTGATGCCCAACGCCCGTGATGATAGTAAACCCGCTCTCCCTCGCGGTCCGCCCGCGGGCCTCGCCAAGGTTATCCCACCACTGCCACACGCGATGCTTGGCAATGCGCACGCCATCGAGAACAGTGACACCGTGCAAGTCAATCTTGGAGGCGGTGCTCTGCTGGTTGACGAGGCGCTCAGCCATGACGGCCGTCTTGGCGAGGGAAAGACGCGCTGCCTCCCGGGCGCGATCGATGTACACCACGGTGCCCTGTCGGCCGAGCGGGCCGAGGCGGCTGAGGGCGGCGGCGGCGCGTAGGTTGGAGCGACTAGCTTCCAAGTCTGGCGTTGCGGAGGCGGTGATTGCTCGGGCAGCGGCGGGCCTTTTAGTTATTGCCTGCCAGTCGTAGGGCTCAGTGACTGGGGAGGGTTCGGAGGAGGCCATTCTTGACGACACTGGGCGATCTGTCGTCTTGGAGAGTTGAGAGGGGCCAGAGGCCCCCTCAAGCTCGGCATCATTGATAGTTGGCGAGACCACAGTATAGGAGAGCGAGAGTTTGTTCTTGCGGGAGTTGGTTCTGCTACGGCTCGCTTTTGTCTTGCCCCGAGGGGATTGACTGCCGTCGCCGGGCACGTAAAAGCCGTCTATTCCCTTTGGAAGGTCCCCTGATTCATGCAGAAATTGACGGTCGAGCAGCTCGTCAAAGGCACGCTCCAGATCGCCGTTGCTGCTCTTGAGGACGAACTTGATGGTGTGTTCCCTGAAGTTTGGGAAGATGAGCTGTAGACTCTCAACCTTGTCGGCCTCACCTAGGTGAGCTTGGTGAGTGAACTTGGGGGTCTCGGTCTCGGAGTAGTCGGAAATGGTGGTGGCATTTTCTGTTGATATGCCATTGCCGCTGGTCCCAACCTCAGAGGCAAACCCCTCAACCTCGGCCCAAGATCCCAGACCGGAGGGGTCGAAGCCAGTCGCTTGTTCTGCGCGTGCGCTGTCGGCGAGGGGGGTCAAGGTCTTCCTGATCTCATCGTATTCCTTTTCAATGTCCCTGTCGCCGGCGATGACGAGAATGAGGGATACTTCCAGAATGTTGCCAAATTCACCCTGAATATCATGTCAAAGGCCGTGACTCAGTTGCGCACACGTCATTACGGGCAGAATCGCAATGGAAACATGCAGGGGCTGGAGTAAACCACGAAGCAAATATGGAGTCGCATTGCGGCTGCTGGCTGCTGCATGTGTGTAGTTGGGGCAGGACAAGGGAATTGATACCTACAATAAGCTTTTGTTTGAGGCCTTCGCTGTCGCCATTGCCATCACCGCCGCCCTCGCCCCTATGATGCAGGGCGGGGCTTCCCATCCCAGCGTGCGTCCCTCCACCCCGCGGGAGTCGCACAAATGCAAAGCAAAATATAAGAACAATGACTGCTATTGATACTCAATACGACCAAACAGAACCGCCAAAAGTAGTGCTGTGCGAGAATGAACAGGGTTGTGCGAGGTCATAACATGACTGAGGACTCGTTGAGATATGAAATGGAGGTGAGGTTCGCCATTTGTTCATCATGTCCCAAGGTTCACGATGCGACCAGGCAGACCCACTTCAGGTAGGTGAAGGCCTCAGCGAAGCACAGACCATGCAGCCCAACCCACCAAAATGCACCAGGAGACCAACCCCCCCCATCCCCCCCCCCCCCCGGCTGGACCACCCCCTGGAATATGTTCGGAATCGTGCTTCTTTGTTTGTTCTTTTCGTTCTTATTCGAAACCCCCACCGATATCTGTGGTGTTCTCTTCAGGTACCGTTCAAAACAAGCTAGAACGTAATATTTCCGCCTAACCACCAATCTCTAGTTTCAAGAAAACACCGCTGATTGAAAGCAATAGAAAACACAAGGCCGTAGGCTGACGTCAAGGGAGCTCATTTTCAAGGTTCAAAGAACCAGCCGAAAGCTAGGCGTCGTTTATCCCAACGATTTAGGTCTCGGGCTTCAACCCCCTATTTTCTCAGGGTTAGGCGTAAAGCTGTGGTCGCCACCCGTCAGGGGCTCTGTCGCGGAATCAAGCATCCGCTGTTTGCCGTGAGCCCTGGAAGTATATGGCAGTGGAATGTTGGCCGCTGCATCGTGCCGCGCGCCTGCGGGCATCCGCCTGCGGGCATCCGCCTCTTCTTCATACCCGCTCTGGTCATCGCAATCCGCCTCGAATGGATACCTGGCTATGACTTTTAGTCCTTGTGTTCACTCAGTCAGGTAGATGGCCCAGGTGCCGAAGCAGCGATGCTGGTTACCAGCTTCGGATACTCGGCCGTCCTCTGCTCCACAATCTCTTCCATGGTAACCTTGAGACTCTCAATAGCCTTGGACATATCCTCCCCAAGTCCCTCATAGTCCCTCAATATTTCCCTCATTGTTTCCATTTGCACACCACCAATATTCTTAATAGCCTCATGCAGTTCCCTCTTGGTTCTAGATATCGCTCTTCCAAGCGCTTGCAAGTGACTATTGAGCCGATCGGACAGCCAAATGCCAGCTACTGTCTGGTGAAGTGACCGGACCTCGTTTCTCGGATTGGGCTCAAGCCCGAAGAAGGTGGTCTCCGTCCGACGTTGGTTGAGAATATCCCTGATGATATTCATGGCCGACAGGTGGCTGCCGTCGTGGCGGGAGACACGGCTGCCCCGAGTAAACATCTTCTGCAATGCTGTATCTGGTAAAGCCTTGAAGAGTTGATGACCATCTCACTTTCCCGACTGCCCACAATGCTCTCCCATCGGTTTATAGCAAAAACGACAAACGGCAGTGTTGCCAACTCATACAGCCCGGAGAGGATGTGGGTATACACGATGTTTTCGTGTGATTTGTGGAGAACGTTATTGGCCGGGTAGAGATAGACGATGCCGCTCAGCTGTATGGAATTCTGAGAGATGGTGTAGAGCCAGAAGATAATATCCTTGAGAATCTCTATATCCAAGCTCGACTGACCTTCAATTGAGGGCACATCAACCAGGCGGACACGGCTCCCATTATACATCAAGGATGAGGTTTCCAACTTGAGCCGACCCCCGCGTCTAATAACTCCGAGTCTCAGGTGCCTAGCGGAGATGCAGGCGGATTCAGCTTTGTTGAGGTTGATGACGCCGGAAATGACACGTGAGATGAATTCCGTCTTTCCAGAACCCAGAGTGCCCATGACGAAGATGAAGCGATCGTCGGGGCTGTTCTTGTCAGACGTGGGGGTCGCAATCAAGGCTGGGAAACACCTACCTATACTCGGAATCGTCTTGGTCTATCCTAGCACTAGTACTCGAAGGGTATACAACCTAACCCTTGTTTTTTTTTTATATATATATAGAGTGGGACTTTAAGCTGTTTGTCGTGCGCTTGCTGTGGCGGATAGGGGAAGTCTTGCTGGCGGTAGTTTGGAACCTCGTCAACCTGAAGCTGGCTTATGTTTCTTGAAGGCTGTGCCCCGCATTAGGCACCTAGCAGCGACAAGCACGGTGGCCTCGAAAGCGGCTTAAGAGGAAGAGGCTGAGAAGAAAAGATCTCAGGTGATGCAAAGTATTTTTGCAGATGTCAAATCCGCTGACTTCAGCCGCTATGGTTTTAGAAACAGAGTTACATTTGACTGGCTAATGAAGGCAAAGTCAAGATGAAGAACTGGCGGGAGGTATTGCTATCAGCTCGGGTGCGATCTTCTAATACTCGGCAGTCTTCTCGTCCCAGAGCTCACTGATCGATATCTCGAGGACCTTCATGCTGCTGAGGATTTTTTGTTGGTATCTTTCTTGACTATATCGGTCAACCCTATAGTCTTCCGCTCTTTAGGGAATTTCTACCTCTTTACGGCAAGCTCGCCCCATATGTGCCGTACTGATTGAAAGCTGGGCGTGAAGCTGATTCCAGAGCCCGCGCGCTGCCTTCGTCTCCATAAGCATCTTGGCCCCGATTACTATTTCGCGCTGGTTCCTCATCACGATCGGCTAATATCGATGCTCGAGTATGTAGGCAACGGTGCCTATGGCTAATGAGATGATATTGTCATAGCAAAATGCGCGAGCCCCCCCCCCCTTTTCGGTCATGAGGTTCCAAATTTGGAGACCGACATCACTGAAGGCTTTACGCCAGTCCTCGGTATTACTCCCCGTGACACTATCCCTCCATCCCGTGACGGCAGCTGGGGGCGGCGGGCCAGGGAAGCAGAGATCAAGAAGTATTCGCAACATACGGCCGTTGCAGTCTCTAGTAATTGAGTCGTGGTCTTCGATAGGGACGAGGCAGATGATGCCGCTGACCTGGATTTTCTGTCGGGCGGGGGGGTTGCCGAGCCAGAAGACAACAATCCTTGAGGGCGTGGGAGGAAACAAGCTGGTAACTCATCCATCGGCTGTCGAAATTCGGTGTGTCGATGAGGTGAACGCGTGCTCCGCTATGCAAGAACGGTAGGGTTGTAATGGTGCTTGTGGTGGGTGGGGCGCCAACGCTGCTAGATAACATCTTCAAGTTATCGTCAAATACCTCCTCGGTGCTGCTGCTAGCGGCTCTTGATATGAATTCATGCTTGTTGGACCCCGCGACGCCGACTACAAGAAATGAAGGCATCGTCTGGACTGGGATGTTCGTCAAACACAAAAGACGAGTATTGCATTGTTACAACACAGCACATATCCAAACTCGCAATCCGAGTCTTGGAGGTCGTGGATTCCTTCTTCACGACACGGAACTCTCGTGACTTGGTCCAGTCATGCTCACCAACTGCGAGGGGTTGAAGGTGGGAGACGAATGCCACCTTTTTCGCGATGCGGAGCGGAGTGCTGTTGTGTTCCTTGGCCTCAGGTCTCATTGCGGCAGGTGGCGCCGACGTGCCCTGCAAATCGAGAAAAAGCAATCAGACAGAGGCTGCGGCGCTCGAGCCCAAGGAAACCGCAACGCAACAGCACCAAGGCACCTTTTCGACTTCAAGCTGTTGAAACAATATCAATCAGCATCGGTATGGCTGGCCTGCCGATACCCGAAGCCATTGCTGCATACGCCGACGTCATGGGAAACCAGCTGGCATCAGACCAGGTCCTACGCGCGGACCAGTGCAGGGTGTTTCGTCCGAACCGTGGATAAACAGCAGCTGCTGCCAGAATTGGCACAAGAAACGTCGATTTAGGAAATCGGCGGCGTCTTATCTCATCCGGACCGCGCGGATGCGGGCACTGAGTAACAGGGCCTTTACAGGGGCTGTCGCATCATTCGATTCGTCGACTCGTTTTCTTGCTGGCGATGCCTCGGCAGCCCGCCTTGCCTTGCTTAATAAAGGCTCGACGAGTCGCTCTCTCTACCCAAAAAAGAACATGTTTTTGTTGCCGCAGAAGGCCCAAACCGTGCCCAAATTGTCCTTTTAAATCTCCCAACACGCCAGGTACGGACATGTAGCGATCTGTAAAGTAACTTGACGACGAAAAATGGCCCAAACTCGCAAGTTCCTGAACTATCCGGATCCGTTAAAGGGGTACGCGACCTTCCCCATCCCTCACATCCCCCCAATCCGCAGCCAAGAGCCCGACAACTAATTCTTATCAACTTCTCGCCAACACAGTCCGGATATTCCATACAAAAATGAACGCACGCCAAACCCCGCCCTTCGGGGCATGGTGCTCATTGCGGCCGCTTTCTTGTATGTATCCCTTCTCTGATCTGCCCACAAGTGCCCCGAATCTCACCACTCTTACAGCATGGAATCCTTCCGCTTTCTCCGCGAGACGATCTGGCGCAACGCCGGGTTTGGCTCTCTGCGGGCAATTGTAAGTCATATCGAAGACTATGAGCCCTGGTTTGAGCCTCGGGTTGTGCTGTTATCCGAGTCCGAGGACTCCAATGTTGAATCCGGGGGAGCTGCCGGTCAGGAGGTGGCTGCCCTAGATGCCGAGTCAAAACTGGCACCTCGCGCTGTCTACCCGGAAGCCAAGTACTACTCGGTAGCCGACTACCGCGACCTGTATCTCTCAGGGGCTCTAACCCCCACTGAAGTGGCGGCCGTCCTGCTGCCGCTTATCCGTCGCGATGTCCCCAGCCCCAGCGAGCACTCGAAAGCTTGGTTCGGAACCAACGTCGAGAAGGCCATGGCTGCAGCAAGGGAGTCTACCCTGCGGTACAAGGAGAACTGCTCACTGGGGCCCCTAGATGGCGTTCCCACCGCAGTCAAGGACGAGTACGACATCAGAGGCTACCGGACCTGTCTCGGGTCCAAGAATACTTACGCCGGCGCCGAGGACGACATCGAGACCACGTGGTGCGTCCAGAAGCTCGAGGCCGCTGGCGCCATGATTCTTGGCAAGCTGTCGATGCACGAGTTCGGTCTGGACACGACCGGCAATAACCCTATCTACGAGACGCCCCGGAACCCCTTTAACCCTAATTATTATACCGGCGGTAGCTCCTCGGGGACCGGCTACGCCGTCAGCACCGGCCTGATCCCCATCGGTCTCGGCAGCGACGGGGGCGGGTCGATCCGTATTCCAGCCGCCCTGTGCGGCATCTTCGGCCTCAAGCCCACCCACGGCCGCCTCTCCTTCAAGCCGGGCCAAAACCACTGCGTGACGTGCGCCTGCCTCGGGCCCATCGCATCCGATGTGGCCTCGCTGGCGACCGTCTTCGAAATAATCGCCGCCCCGCACCCGACCTCCGCCTTCCCAACCCTCTCCCCCCTCTCCCTGGCCGCCCCGACCCAGAAACTCCTCGGCATCCCGGCCGTCTGGTTCGCCCAATCCACACCCGCGATCCAAACCCTGTGCAACACCTTCATCCGCACCCTCGTCACCTCCCACGGTTACACAGCCGTGCCCATCACCATCCCCTTCCTCCCGCAGGGCCAGATCGCGCACGCGCTGACAGTGCTCAGCGACGCAGCTACGCTCCTCCCCGACACGGCGGGGCTGACGCCCGCCAACCGGATCCTGCTCGCGCTGGGCCGCGTGACGCCCTCGACCGATTACCTCCTGGCGCAGAAGCTCCGCCGGCTGCTGATGCAGCACCTGGCGTGGCTGTGGCGCGAGCATCCGGGGCTGCTGATCCTGACGCCCACGACGAGCTGCGAGGGGTGGCCGATCCGCGGGGGGGCCGCCGAGCTGCGGTACGGCGTCAACGACGGCGACACCACTCTCCAATCCATGGAGTACGTGTGGCTGGCCAACTTCTGCGGGCTGCCGAGCATCTCGGTGCCGGCGGGCTTCGTGCCGCCTGCGCGGAGCGTGGGGGGCGGCCGGGCGGCCGGGCGGCCGGGCGAGGTGCCCGTCGGGTTGATGGCGACCGGGGAGTGGTGTGCCGAGGAGGGGCTGTTGCGGTTCGCGGCGGTGGCGGAGGAGGTGGGGGCCGGGCTGAGGAGGCGCCCCCCTGGTTGGGTTGATGTTGTGCAGAGGGCGAGTGAGGCCAAGGGGAGCTGAGTTGTGCGGTTGGGGTTTTGCGGGAGGGGGCTTCTCCCCTCGAGTGGGGCGGACATGTTCCGGGTGCATATCCGCTGGGCGTGAAGAAGGGCCCCGTCTAGACGGCGGGGCTGGAGTGGGAGAGGAAAAGAAGGGGGGGGCTGGGGCTGAAAGAGAGAGCCGAACACCAAAACACAATCGATTACCACCCATAATATTCCCGGGTTCCAGCTTTTCATTATTTTGCCAGATTAGACATATACCCATGGGCTTGAATCGTTGAATGGCAATACTTAGGACGTCGGTGCTGGGCAAGGAAATGAAGTATGTGCTTGCCCACAATTTAATTGTCTTGAAACTCGTCCTCTCAGTCAACCAACTTGCCCCCCCCCCCCCCAAAGTACAACACATCAAATCATCACATCGACACTAACGCACTTACCCCTATACAAGTCACAAACACTCCCACAATCGAAAAAAAAAAAACGCAACCAGGTTTGCCAATCTATCTGCGAATGAGTCCAATCATAACATCAACACAGCGGCAAGCACCAAAACACACCGCCCCTTTCGCTTTTCCCCCTTTCCACCTCAACGATACATCCCTCTCGTTAATCCATTGGCCTCCTCCTGCTCTTCCAAAAATCGCTAATAGCTACCCGCATACGTGGGCAACCAAGATAAAATAGAACCAAATTCACCTGTACCGTCCACCTGACCGCCCGCCAGTTTCTCCGCCGGTCCGAACCCCCACCCCTCCTGTAGTTTTTGTTGCTTGGCAAAGACAAAGACAGACCACTCCGAAGATTCGAAAGAGAAGAAAAAGAACCATGTGGATGCCTCGTGAAATATGTTTTTCTTTGGACCTCTGGGAAATCAGAGTGCCCCCACCACGCCATCCATGCTGTGTCGTACTCATTCATATGTAACACTAGCCGAGCGTGCAGCTGGCCGTGCAAGGAGAGCAGCGCAAGAGAATTTGTTGATCAAAACAGGATTATTAGGTACATGAATCATAACATGCGGCCGCTTTCTTCTTTGCTTTCCTCTTGCCTTCAAGACAAGTGGAATGCTCCCTGGCCCTCTCTGATGGCTGTAAAGAGCCGGTTTCTCAAAACTCCGATATCTGTGTAGTCGGGCAATTTCAGATAGTTGACACATGTCATGACGCTGGGCAGGTAGTCGTCCGAGGCGTAGGGCGCCTCACTCGGCTTGCACACCACGGTAAACATTGGTGTCAAACTCCGGAAACCTGTTAAAAAAAAAAGGTTAGCTATTAATTCGAGAGGCATTGAGGGGCATACGGATACATACCGCCAATCGGTAGTTTGGGACTGCCGGTCGTAAACTGCAGGAAGTCGCGACGCTCTGGAGGAGTGAGCTCGCTCATTGTCTGCAGCAGGTTTTTGACGCTCTTGCTGTCCATGTTGTAGCCATGGTCTGCCTTTACGGAATCCATAAGGGCTGGCAAGGGCTGTTAGCACATGGTCATCTCTAAAAAGGACTAGGAGATGCACTCACTTTCAAGAGACCAATCTTCGTCTACCCGCCCGAAGAGGCTGCACAGTTCATCGGGTGTAAAGGCGCTAAGAGCCGAGTACGGGAAGACCTGCGAAAAGCCGGCCTGGAATGCATCAACCTGACGACGGACACCGCTGCCTAGTGTCATATCGATAACCTTCTCTAGGTAGAGGTCAACGTTGTCGATTGTCAGACGCGTTTGCGACCCGTTGGGAATCAGCTCGATCTCTGGGTAGCCGGGTAAAGTAAAGTCGAGGTAGAGGTCGTCAATCTTGATCTTATCAACTATGATGTCCTCGGTGTCTGCGACCTTTTGAGCTGCGCTTCGAGCTGGGTCCTCGTCGATTTCCTTTTTGGCGAGTGCAAACTTCTTGATCGTCATCAATGACCTTGCGATGACAGGGTCAACAGACTTAATCGCACCAAGGGATGGGCGGACGGCGGTCAACTCGTCGCCAATACGGAAAAAGATCGGGTTAAAGTTGATATCGATGATGCGTGAGTCGATCATCGACCTCGCAACAAATTTTCCTAGCATTTTGAACAGAAGGAGGATCTTCTCGCCCTCCTCTGATGACGCAAATTCGTCGCCAAGGGGACGGGGGAACAGGCCGTTTTGGCCAGAGACGAACTCGTCATCTCCATTGGGGTCATTGTCACGCCACAGCTTGAGCTTCTTCTTGGAAAACTCCTTCGAAACTGTTGAGTAAAACTCAAGCGTGGGGCCAAGGCCAGTACCGACTTCCTCGAAGTACTCGACTTCAAGAATGCTTTGTGAAGCCCCATAGAGCTCCATGACCTTGACGGCCGACTCGAGAATCTTAGAGCGAGATATGCGCACCTTTTGCCGCTGGAGGCGGCCGAGGAACGGCCGCTCGTCCCGGCGATCTCTTCGTGTCTCCTCCTGAGACTGGGCGTTCTGCCAGCGACTCATAGATCTGGCGTAGCCAAATGAGGTGGACTGCAGGAAGAGATGGCGCGTCTCAAAAGGAAACAAGAAGGGATAGAGTCTTGCAAGATCCTCGCTCCAGCTAGGAAGGCAGTTGCTCGCCACAATGAGAGGTTCCTCCAGCTGGCGATTGAGCTTGGCCGTAAGCTTTGTGTTGACAAATTGTGAAAGCGGCTCGATGTTGAGCTTGAGAATCTCCTTGTTTTCGACGAGGACATCGTCAATGTTGGCATTCAGGTCATGAAGCTTCTTGAGCAAGCGGAGAATGGATGCGGTGGTTGGGTACTTGGCCAAGGACCCGGGCGTGCCACCGTCTTCCGTCTCGGAAGACGCGTCAAAAGCCGAGGCAAATGCTATAGATTCAGCGGGAGGTGGCCCGGGGACGCGCTTGAACTTGATAGAGTGCACCGCCGACCAGATATTACGGGTGAGATGGTCTTCTACGGAAGAACCAGAAGTGTGAACAGCGCGATAGATTGTTGTCTCGTTCGGGATGACCTTTCCGTCGAGGCTGAACTCAATGTGCCAGTCCTGAGACGCATTTTGAATGGCTGCAGAATATGACATCGGTCGTGTGGATGCAGGAGGCGTAGGCGTGCTTTGGAGTGCAGCAATCAACGCACTTCCTCGGCTGGGGAGCGCTGTGGAAGACCGCGAATGGGAGGGTGTAGGAACACGGGTGCCGTCCTCCTTACGAGCGGTGATCTTGCCTCCCGCAGCTACTTCCAGGTTCACGGCCGATGGGTCGGGCGTCGGCACGTCCTCCTCCATCCCCTCGTCGAGATCACGCACAACGCTGAGGGCACTGCCCTCGCCCATCTCCTCATCGTCCGAGAGCTGCTTCTCGTCGGCACACTCGAGCGCGTCCTCAAGGTCGTCTTCCTCACCTGGAGGTGGCCGAGGGGGCAGGGCCTCCGATGCTGCTTGCCGCCGTGCCGACCGACGCAAACCAGCCTTCTCCCTCGACGACGAAGGCTCTGGTGTCGCTGGCGTCTCAGGGGCCGGTTGAGACCGGGACTTGGATTTCCGCGACGACCGTGAGCCCGACGAGGGTTGAGAAGGTGCAGCCGGCGGAGGTGGCGCTGGGGTAGATTGCCCAGAAGACGGCATTCGCTCCGCAAGCCTGGCGGCCGCAGCGGACAGTGGCAGACCTGATCCAGCCATCGCGGCGAGCGCTCTCGATACGGCATCTCTCCTAGAGGCTCCCCTAGGGCGCTCCGAAAGGTTGATCCGCGGGCGAAGGTAGTCGTCCAGGGCCTTGAAAGTAGTGATGGCGTGAATAGAGACCATGATGTTACGATACGGCCGAGGAATATCAGAGTCATCGTCGGCCACTAGTTTTAGGCGGATTTGCTTTGCCAGCATGGATGCTGCACTGCTTCGGTTGCCGTCGAATGAGTTGTGGTGAACAGTGAGGACTTCAAAATGCTCTGACCTGCTAAGCAGGTCTTGGAGTTTGTGGATCATAACACTGAGAGGCGTCGCGGGAGAGTCCGCTGTGGCTGTCTTGGGCTTCGATTTGACGTTGTATCCCATAAAAACTTGGAGGAAGGCAGATTGCGCAGCAACGGCTAGTTCCTCATCGGGGTTGCTAAAGACCTCCTCAAGAACGCGAACAATGCCGGATGCAAGTAACTCTGCACTCGTGACACTCTCCAGCACGTCAGAGTCGAAGTAAGACGCCAGTCTGACGAAGAGATTAGAGCCGGTCTCCGTCGTCAAAATGCCCGAGGTGCGATGCAAATAAAAGGCCTCGATGTCAGTAGATAGGGCCGAGAGATTCGTGAGGATCTTAGCCGCCTTCTTCTTCATGCTCTTGCCTTGCTTCTCGGTCTCGTGCAGGTCGAGGAATTTCCTTGCAGCTTCCGCAATCCTCGACTTCATCGACGGAAAGTCGGAAACGATGTGTCGAGGAGGTCCGTCGATGGACATGGTTGAGCCTTCGGAACTAACGGGAGAGCCCGACATTTCATCGCCGTGATTGTCATTCTCGTGCTCGTTCTCGTTTTCATTCTCGTCGTCTTCCTCCTCGTCTTCGTCCGAAGTATGATGCGAGCGGTCTTCATCTTCATCATCCTCATCCTCGCCGCCCTCGTCCTCTGCTTCCACTTCCGAATCATTTTGCTCCAGCGACTGATCCGCCACCTCTACCGAAGAGCTACCTTCTGCTTCGGGCTCGACCTCCAGTTCAGGTTCGCGAATTGGCTCGGTAGGCTCACCGGCTGCGGCCTTGATCTCGGGTTCGGTGTCGACAGCAAGTTTGGCAATCTCGGAGATCACACCTTCGCGGTAGAGCTGATAGCGGTAGACGTTGTCAATACGGCTCATCAACAGCTCGGTAGCTTGCAGAGCAAACATAACGAGTGATGGGTGATCTTGTTGAGAAAGAATCGATGCCAAAAATGATGCATAGGGAACGGCTTTGAGAGCCTCTATCAGTATGCCCTCATCCAGGTTCGACAGCATTTTGAGTTGAGCAGTCAAGACCTTCTGGCGAACGGTGAGGTTGACTGTGCTTGAAAATGCATCTGTAAGAGTCGGGAAGAGGATGAGGGCAAATCGTCGAACTTCATCCTTGCAACCCTCCAAGAGTTCGAGTCGCTTCTCGTTCGAAGTCTTCTTTCGAGAACCAAGCGAGGACGGCGTGATGGGCTCTGTTGGTGAGCTCATGTCAACGAAGTCGCCTGAGGCGGGATCTGCTGATTTTGGAAGGCTCGGCAAGAGCTCACAGATGACGTTGAGCGTTTCGATGATTTGTTCACGGGGCCTGTGGATCAGAGCCTGCATGATGAGAACACTGTCCAGCCTCGAGGCGATATCATCTGTGCCGCTGGGAGGCGAGACGCCAGTGAGGATCTGATATAGCGTCTCGACCACATTCATCTTGAAGAGCTCGGCCGAGAGACGTGGACTCGCACGAGCGGTAAAAGCGAGGACGCGAAGAAATTGTGTATGAATATGAGGGCCGATAAGGTTGGTCGTGCCAGGGAGCAGCAAACGCAGGATCGCCTTCAGCAGATCGACGCTCACCAACTCCTCCAACTTTTGAGAGTGGTATTTAAAGCTCTCAACGATGCGGGTAACGCAAAGCGAGGCTTGCTCAACAACGCGCTGGTCGTTGCTTCCCAATACATTCAGCAGCGTGGGCATAACATCCCGAATAACAGGAAACGAATCCTCGGGGATATTGCGGCAGCAGTTCGCCGCCGTGGTAACGGCAACCCGCTGTGTGCTAGTAGCAAAAAACTCGAGGAAGGAGAGGCATGCAGTCAAGCCGCCTTCGCGGACAATGCTCGTAGGATACTCGACCGAAATCTTCTCCAAGGTGCTCAGTGCTTGTTCAGCCAAATCAATGAACGAAATTTCAAGGAGCTTCTGGCAGAGAACAGGAACAGCCCCCCCGTAGACAACGTTAGCAGTACTCGCCGGAAGAGCTTCCATAAGGTTTGCAAGGCATCGGCAGGCCAATAGCATAATCTCGGGATTGTCCTCTCCCGTAAGATCATTTGTCTGCATCAACGCCACCAACTCTTTCACAAATGAATCGGGCGAGAAGTGCCCCGACAGGTTGTCTTCGTTGGAAACCAAGAGAATCTCCGAGAGCTCCTGCAGTGCGATCAGCTGGATTGTGGGGTCGTCTTTTTGTCGGAGATTGCTCAGAAGCTCCCTCAGGCGCGAAGACATGCCCGATACTATTCCGGTCAAGGCCCTCAGTGTGCTCGATAAGCCATGCACGGGGCCGCCAGGGCCGCCAAACCCACCAAATGGATCATCGTCGTCCTCGCCATCATACCGGCCGTGCTCGTCTTCGTCGTCGTTATCGTCACTATCTTCTTGGGGGTTGTCCTCCGGGGGGGGCGGGGGAGGAGGCGGAGGCGGTGCTGAAGACTCCTTCTCGTGCTCTTCAGTCCCACCCATAACGACATCCTGATTGAGAGCGTCGTTGGGTATCCTCTTGGACCGCCGACTCGAGGAGGAAGCTGGTGCGGCTAAATCGTCTTTGGGACGCAGGGTAAGATTTAGGACAGGTTCGGATGGAGGCTGTCCAGACATACCTTGACCAGCCTGTGCAGCCTTCTTGTGCCGACTCGACCGTCTGCTAGATGAGGCCGAGACCGGGTTGTCTGAGAGGTTAGCGGGGCCTGCTGGTGCTCTATATATCTCGTCAGTAACCGTCCTAGACCAAGGGGGCTAGGTCAGAGGGCCAACGCACTCCGGGCTCGACATCGTCGCGGGAGCCTTGCCCTTCCTGCGACGTGCTGATGTAGAAGATGCCGGAGCTTGCACTGGTGTGGGCGGCGGTGGTGGTGGCTGCGGGGAAGCCTGTGTCACTCGCTGACGCTTAGAGCGACGAGCTGTAGTGGGAGTCTCGGCAGCAGCTTCGGGGGGGCTCGAGTCTGGGTTGGTCTTTCGCTTCCTTCTCGAGGGTGGGGCTGGAGTCTGCACGGGCGGCGAAGCTGCTGTCGCAGGGATGGTAGCAGCGACGGCGGCGGCGGCAACGGCAGTCGAGCTCGAGACTGCCTGACTCGCTGCTTGACGGGCGGACGAGCGGGTAACTCTAGTCGACATGAGTAAATATTTGCCTGTGTTTCATGAGGCTTGAGATTTGTGTGGAGGAGAGAGGATTGTGGAGGCAAGGTAGAAAGGAAAGGGCGCGGGCTGGAGTGGAGTTGTCGTGGTGTAGAGCAGGCTGTTCTTTTTCGGTTTATTGAAGGTCAGCGCCGCGCTGCTGCGAAACTTTGGGACTTTTTTTTTTTTTTTTTTTTTTTTTTTTTTTGGCTCCAGCCGTCTTGGGGCGATATGGCTGAGAGTGCCTCGAATTTTTGCTGCGTCCTGGACAATGCGGCCACAAGAATGAGGCTAGCAGAGGAGAAAGCAGGAAAATACCACCCGACGGATTGAATTGCCCCCTTCTTTTACACGCCCTCGCATTCTCCCCTTCTTCCCGAAACCGCGGTGCGTGGTGGTTCGTTCCTTGAATGGCCGCGTGGGACTTTTTCTGGGGAGGCTGATGGAGGCAGTGGATGCGGCAGTTGCGGCAGTGGAGGGACCCCGTTTCTGAACTGGAGTCGACAGGAGTGGTCCAAGGTGAGGCCAGCCACGAGCCCCGGGATGGAAGAAGGAAGCGAGACGGCAGAAAACAGGACAGCAGTGGGCACGCTCAATGCAGCAGAAGAAATGTGGAGTGAAAGTGCTAAGGGATGGGTAGGTGCGTGGTATGGAGGTATGTACCTGGCTGAGGGAGAGGTGTTGTTGGATGAGGCAGGACCGACCGGCTTCGAGGCGGACGTGGGCGTGGAGGGCAGGGTCGAGGCAGGAGACGAGGCCAAAGCCAAAGGCAAGTGCGCTGCGTGATCGTTGTCGAGGGCCGATCTGGAGCGGTTTGCGGAGCTTCGTTCTGCCATGGATTACGCCATGAGGCAGGCGGGCGGAGGTTCGGAGGCGGATCGAGGGGTGCTGGGATGGAAGCGGGATTCGGAGTCACGCATCGATTAGATCAGAGGCCGGTTGCGGGCGACATGCGACGGCGATGGGCGGAGCGATATGCGCAGCGGGATCACGGCGTGCGGATGATGGGCGAGATAAATCACGAGCGTCAGGCGACGGGCAACAGGCAACCCAACCGAGACTGCAATGTGCTGTGTGCAGGAGGAGAGATGTGTTAATGGAAGGTGAGTGCTAGGTTACGGTGGTGGTGGTGGTGGTGGCGGTGGTTAGGAGTTGATTGTGTGCTGCACCAGATGTTTGAGCCTGGTCGGCCGCGTTTGCCTGGCACGCCTGGGCCAGCCCTCGCCAGCCCTCGCCCGGGCAGCTGGCGGCTCTCTAGCCCATTTAGATCCCTGCTCAACCTTGGCTAACCCGGCTCGGCGCACGAGCCTACTGTCAGCCATTGGGGACAACGCAGCAAGACGCGGCAAGACGGTGACTGATCAGGCTAGTCGCTCTCGAACGCTCCACAAATCCGTTTTCAACAAAGCCCACAGATAAGGCGCGACAGCATGTGGTTTAAGACAAGTTTGTGCTTTCTACTCTCTGAATGATGCGAGTCATCGTGAGCAGAATTTGCATGTTTTCGCAGAACCCCGGAAAACAGTCATGACCCCAAAACCACCACATTCGTGCCCGCCAATCGACTCTTTCAAGGACCAGCCACCGCAGTTGCTCGGTGGGGTGCGCCTGAAGCGTCCGCACGTCTTGCCGGCTCCAGAGTCCTGACAGGCCCAGAGGACGAGTGGACGACAGCCATCAACTGACATAGCATGACACGACAGAGCGGGAATCCCACAATCCCACCGAATGCGATAATCCCCCACAGTTTGGCAAGCGAATCATAGATCAACGGGTTTGCGGTCGCCGCCCGAACCCTCCCTCAGTCACCAATAGCCAACCCGAGCTTCCTTGCCGGGACTCCCAACATGTAGGATAATCCCGTCAGTCAGCCAGTTGAGATGCTTACGATTCCCGTTGCCATTTGCACACCACTCATCAGCGGCCATTAACCAACCCGAGAAGCAGCGACAGGCGAATCGCACTCAGTCTGCCGCAATGCCTTCAACGGAGCTGCGAACAGAATGAACTTATTTGGGAGCACCATGTTCTGGTACGTGGTGTAAAATAGGGCCATCAAAGTCGCCACCACAACTCGCACCCAGTTGAGAGCTGGATGCAAGCATGGCCGTTAGGGCCAGGAGCCATATACGATCCAACCCGTCCTCGTGGCCTTCCCTCCAAGACTCAAAATAAGATGTTGAAGTTCTAGAACGGCCTTGCAGCATGAAAAGAGGGCATTCATGAGATTTTACAAGGGTTTTCCAGCACCAAAAAGGGCATGTATATATAGCATTGAAAAGGCCTTTCTAGTATTCGAAACTGTGTATTTGGTAATTCAAAAGGCCTCTTATATCTACATCGGGGTACCCTGTCTCAGAGTTACAGCTTCGAAGTCCTGCTCTAACGGGCAAACAAGAGTCGGGTTGTGGTATCCGGACCTCGGGACTACGACAGCCAGCAAGCCTGCCAAAAGCTCTTCAATGTAGACCAAGCCAGAGACGTCTACTATTCCTTACTCGATGCCAGATGCCCATGCTCAGCCTCGCGATATCGACCTAAGCCATTGGAAGGCCAGCCAATATTTCCCTCGCTCCCATGCTAGCCATGCCTGCGAAGTACCTGAGTACAGACAACCAACTCTCCATACGGATGTATTTTTCAAGAGTATATGTCCAGTTATTTGGTGCAAACACTATCCATAACCGCTCGTTGCCGCTTGTCTAGCCTTGGACTCAAGGCCACGAGATCAGAGCCTACCTGGCCACCTAGCACACTCGTAAGTCTGTTTTGGATAGGTATCGTGGTATCTTGTAGGTTTCACCTCGGTGTGCCGTAGCTGGTGCCCCTCCCGATTCAAGGTGGGATTGAGCCGCTAAGCCGTCCCGCGAGCTTACATTGGCGCTGCCGCTTTCCGTCGGCACAAGTGACGTCGTCCCCTCGACGTCTCACCTTACTTCACCACCCTCTCTCGCTCTTTCCCGGGCATGGGAGGTCCTTCTCTCCCTCAATTGATATCAATGGAGCTGAAACCCTGACCGTCTCGCCCTCTATCCCCCCAATTGCAACTCCACGCCACCACCGGCCGCCAAGATGAAGCGCATCAGCCTCCCGGCCCAGCGCGCGTCGATGGTCCTGGGTCGCCGCACCGCCCTCCAACAGCCCCTCCTCCGCTCCCCAGCCACCGCGAGCACAACCGCAGCCCCAGCCGTGACGCTTCCAGCGCGGCGGCACGCCGGTTCGCTGTCACAGCGGCCCGACGCCAAGCACGTCTCGTTCCCGGGCGCCGTCAAGTCGGCCTTCAGCAACACACTGCGCTTCGAGCAGCCGTCGACGTACCCCGCGCTAGCGACATACCGTGCCATGGACCAGCACGGCGTGGCTGCCGACCCGAGCTTCGTGCCCGATCTGTCCGAGGACGCCGTCGTCAAGCTCTACCGCGACATGCTCACCGTCTCCATCATGGACCTCATCATGTTCGACGCGCAGCGTCAGGGCCGGCTCAGCTTTTATATGGTATCAGCGGGCGAGGAGGCCGTGTCGGTCGCGACGGCGTCGGCGCTCGAGAAGGAGGATGTCATCTTCTGCCAGTACCGCGAGCAGGGTGTGTTCCGGCAGCGGGGTTTTACACTGGCGGATTTCATGAACCAGTTGTTTGCCAACCGTAAGGATCCGGGCAAGGGGAGGAATATGCCGGTGCATTACGGCAGCAAGGAGCTGAATATTGTAAGTTGGTCACGCGGGCAGCAAAGACGGCGACATCACTGACAGATATCTCTTGCAGCACACCATCTCGTCGCCACTGGCAACGCAGCTGCCGCAGGCCTCGGGCGCTGCGTATGCCCTCAAGATCCAGCGGATGCAAGATCCTAGCATCCCCCCGAGGGTGGTTGCCGCATTCTTTGGCGAAGGTGCCGCAAGCGAAGGCGACTTCCACGCCGCGCTGAACATTGCAGCGACAAGGTCCTGCCCCGTCATCTTCATCTGCCGCAACAACGGATATGCCATCTCGACCCCCACATTGGATCAGTACCGAGGAGACGGTATCGCCAGCCGCGGTCTGGGCTACGGTATTGAGACGATCCGGGTCGACGGCAACGACTTCTGGGCAGTTCGAGAGGCTACCAAGAAGGCGCGCGAGCTGGCCCTGCAGGACGGCGGCAAGCCCGTGCTGATCGAGGCCATGACGTACCGTGTTAGCCACCACAGCACCTCGGATGACTCGTTTGCCTACCGCGCGAGGGTCGAGGTTGAGGACTGGAAGAGAAGGGACAACCCCATTGCCAGACTCCGTAAGTGGATGGAGGTTAAGGGGTGCTGGGACGAGGCTAAGGAGAAGGAGGCGCGCGAGAGCATCAGGAGGGACGTTCTCAAGGCCTTTTCCGAGGCCGAGAGGGAGAAGAAGCCCCCGATCCGGTCAATGTTTGAGGACATGTACGAGAACTTGACTCCGGACCTGCAGGAGCAGATGAAGACGCTGAAGAAGCAGATAGAGCAATACCCCGACGAGTATGATGTGGGTGAGTTTGAGGAAGGTGCGGGGAGCCTGGGCAGATAACATTGGTTTTGCAGGTTGTTCAATATTAGCATAGCGCTCATCGATTCTTTTCACCGGTGGCTCCCAGCTATGCAATGCTCTCGCAATGTGGGAAGTATTCCTCATTGATCCCTTTACTAGGACTCGAGCTTGACCTCCTGCTCCTCATCGCCGGGGTGAGATCTGGGACAGAACCCAGGATCATTATACCGCTTTGATCAACTTGGGCGGGTGAGGGTTTGATGGTTCAAGTCGGTATTTCCTTTGAGTCTCTTCAACACCAACACGGGCGAAGTTCACGCTGGCGCCATTGATTCATCTACCGGTCAGCCATTGCTGCCTGAACGGGAAGTTGTTCACCCATTGTGCCGACGACACACACGCTAATGCCAGGAATTAGCTCCTCCAACCAAGACTTAATGAAAGGAGTAGGGCAGCTCTCCCTGAGAGCCATCCACTTGACGGCGAGGTCCTGATCGGGCCAAAGTGGTGGATGGAGACGCCCCCTGTACACGAGCCGGTTGAGGATGATCGGGAGGCGTCTCAGGTCGATACCTTCCATGTTGTCGTCACTGCATTCCCTGACCGCCGTAACCCGTCCTTGGAATGCCGGCCGAACCGGCGGTGCTTCGCCAACTCGTTGCGGCACTCATACCACCGTGCGAATAAATTTCTCGCACATACTCCCAATCCTCACAACAACAACTTCAAACCACCACTCTAAACCACATATCCAAACCAAGCACAAAGGTCAGTATATGCCTGCGAAACCCATTCCCGTCTGAACTGCCTGTCCGAGTCCAACCTCATGTCCAGCGCGGCTTTGTGGATATGAAACTCGTCAGCCGCCCTGGGCGACAGCGGCTGCCACGCCCACCTTCGCCAATGCTCTCATGCAATACGGACAACACGGACAACACTAAAATATAGACAACATGGAGAGGGTCATCCTCGCCCAGGGTCTTGAAGCTGGCCTCAGCCGCCGTTATCTGGAGGACCTCAAGCGGTCCCTTGCCGCGGGGCCTGACAGACGCCGCCTGCTTTGATCCCCTGCCCCCCAGAAACAGGAGAGCCTGAGTAAGCAGGCGTCCCATCTTTGACGCCCGACGAATAGTAATATCAGCTGCGCATACTATCAAGGGATGATGGGGAGGGACCTGATAACCTCGGTGTCAGCTATATCCCGACACCATGAGAACACTCCAAAGATCACCTCCTAGTCTCATATACTTGGGAGTTGGTGACATCGAATCCTTGGGCTAAACGTAATTGATATAAAATTCTCCACGGGACATTGCGAGTACCTATTATCGGTCTTCACCTGCACAACATCACTGTTGTCACCTGAGGACCTTGACAATATCTTCGGGTGGGCTTGAGATCGTATTGACATAAATGCTTAATTGATGTTAAATTACGACTGAATCCTAAGATGGTACGGATAACTTCAGCCGTTAACCCTTTGAACTCGACGAGGTCAAGATGTTTGTCAGTTATCTCGGCGCGCATCAGGAAAGGAGTGCCAGAGATTCAATGTTGAAGGGGGAAATGCGGTGGGGGTTTAACTAGAACCAGAGAATAAAATCCGGGATTCCTTGGTAACGGTCCAAGTGTTGGATACGTCTCTTTGAACCCTCATCATCTGACAGAAATCGATCACTTTGGTCAGGCATAACTCCGCCATCGACTTAGGGCGGCACTACCGCTGGCTAGGAACCCGAAGTGGCACCTCGATCTACAGCGACATATATTGACGGCTTTACGTGGTGCCCAGGCGTCGAGGCAGCTGGAATGAACGATTCCAGTCTTTTCTAAGAAACAGGGGTCTGGGTCCAGGAGTATGTCATACTCCTCGAGGACTCGGAAAGCCAAAGCGCCGAGAAGCAGTTGATGAGGTGGGGAGGTTGCCAGCACCTTTGGATTGGGTTCGGGTGGCTGGGCCGGTAAGTACTCCTCCGACTACATGGTCTCCTCACAGGAACCTGCAATAATAAGGGGTAGAAGGAGTCGTACAGCGAGATATACCCAAATCAACGACCACCCTCACCCTCGCTCTCGTCCTCGTACTCGTCCTGGTCCTCATCACGATTAGCTGAAACTACCGGCTCATGCCTCCAGTTATTTCCCGGGGCCTTGACAAGGCTCGCGGTCTCGCTAGCTTGGTGTTGAGACATCCGCTCCGAGAGTCTCCGCTTCTTGGAGCCCCTCGCAGCTCAAGGGCCGTCGATAATCCAACTGAATGTTGACGCCGAGAAAAAAGGGCATCCCGCTTTCACTATAAATTTGGGATCCCGTAAATTCACACAACAACCCCCCTCGAAACCTGCACACTCACTTCCCAACTTGAACACGACCCAAAATTAAAAAGAAGGATGGATCGACAAGTCGAAGACGAAATCATGCGGTACTTCTGTGCGGTGATTGTAAGCACTCCAATTTCAGCCTACCAACTGCTTCATTCAGTTGCGCAAGACAGCTAACAAAAGGAAGCATGGCATGAACAGCCTGCTCCACCGGTTTCTGGCAGCTGTGGAGAGAGCGAGAGATCAAGCCGGCGATGTAAGTGCCTGGTCCCATTATCTCCCTACCTCTAGAATAGGGGAATATAGTGACTAACGAGAAGAAGAATGCCATGTTCCAGATCTCGATGGACATTATGGCGCAGCTCGCCAGAGAAAATATCAGCGTGCGTATTTCATCAATTCTCTACATGCAGCACAACAGCTAACGGAAACAAGAATTTCATCGAAAGATTTACCATAGCAGTCGAGATTGCTATGGTGCAGGCGAGAGATCGGATCGAGACGATGCATGATGTAGCGCCCTTTGAGGTACTCCGGCGGGACGAAAGGGCAATCGCATACGAGGAAATAGACAGCGAGCTCGCCCGAGCGTTTCGCCCCGACGATGAGGAGGAGGTCGCCGAACCTGAGTCTGAGTCTGAGTCTGAGTCTGAGTGAGGGGGGACCGACTGGTGGATGATATCGGACTAATACCAAAATCAACTTTGCCAATGCTGAGATCAAAGAACGTTGAGGGAATCCTTGTTCAACGATCACAGCGGTTTACGGATGGCAACAACTAGGTAACTGACAATGGAAACCGAAGCACCTAAACTCAAGGCCCGCTGAAACACGAACGTCTTCTCTAATGTCACTATTATACGCCGTGAACATCTTCTCTGTGGATATGATAACTAGATCTTGTCCCATATCGTCTCGTCTCGTCTCGTGTCACCTGGAACTGACATACGACGGCTGTCTTATCATTTGATATCGCACACTCGAATTGATATGTGACGGCAAAAACGCTGTGCCTTCGGTCCGTTCTTATGGCCTTCATGTCTGTTGATTGCCGTCTTGTCTTGTCCGTCCGTTGTTGGTTCATCGCGCTCTGCTTGCCTACCCACTATCGGTTTAGCTATATACTGGTTGTCGGAGAACAGTGTCATCTCATCAATCAGTTTGTGGCGTTATCCTTTGATCGCCCTCTTGTCTCGTCCGTCTGTGCTTGGTTCATCGCGCTCTTTCGCTTCCACACTATCTGTTGTTTAACCATGCGGGTTATCCGAGAACCATATCATCACATCAATCAGTCTGTGGAGTTGTCTGTTGATCGCCGTTTTATCTTGTCTGTCCATTCTCAGTTCATCGCGCTCTTTTGCTCGCTCACAGTCTGTTGAGCAATACGGATTATCCGAAAGCAATGCCGTCTCATATAGAAGTCTGTAGTCTGTAGTCTGCATCTTGTGCTATTTTTGTGGCTTGCTTGGAGTGCCGCCGACTGCCTTGAAGGAACTTGAACCGAATTGGGACATGATGTAAGATGGTGTCAGAGGGAAAACGGAAGGCACCCCCGCCTCCGTTTCTTATCCGCGTCCCCCACAAGGCTGAGAGATCTGCGCGGACTGCAAAGCGGCTGATCGAGCCACTGGCGTGATACCTAGCCACAGCAGGTCGCTAACGCCCGAATTTTCTCAGCCTTCTCCCGAGATGTCGTGCATGACGGGACGCGGACCTAGGAAGCTGATCCCCCGATCTTCTTTTTGGGGAAAAAAAAATTAAAAAATTAAAATATCTCGAGGTCCCACCCCTTGAACCTAAAGGCCGTTGTTGTTTGGCGCCGCCCAATTGAGACCCCAGCACAACCCACCATGGCCGTCCGACCAACCCAGCTCCGGAGGGCTTTGCTGCAGAGCCCGTCCCGTCTGCGACAAACCGCGCCAAACACCATCCAACACCCCGAGCTCCAGCACCTCCTCTCCGCCGCCCCCTCCGCCTTCTCCTCAGCGTGCCCCTTCTCCTCGACCATCACCACCCGCACCCAAAACACACCCGACTATGCCGTCCCGAACCCGTCGCGGCCGACGCACTTTGGCTTCCAGACCGTCACCGAGGCCGAGAAGGTCGAGCGGGTAGCCACCGTCTTCACGAGCGTAGCCGAGTCGTACGACCGCATGAACGACCTGATGTCCTTTGGCTGGCATCGCATTTGGAAGTGCGTCCCCCCGTCCCACACTCCCCCCCCCAAACTAACCGCCCTTTCTACAGAGACTACTTCGTCACCTCCCTCAACCCCGGCTTTAGCCCGCTCACCTCCGGGCTGGACCCCCGCGCGCCGCAGCACATCCTCGACATCGCGGGCGGGACGGGCGACATCGCGTTCCGGATGCTGCAGACGGCGCACGTAGTCAACGGCAACCCGGACGTGCGGGTGACGATCAGCGACATCAACCCGGCGATGCTCACCGTGGGCAAGCAACGCTCGACCCTCCTCCCCGCGTCGCAACAAGCCGCCCTTTCCTTCGTGGAAGCCAACGCGGAAGACCTCACCCGCACCGCACCACTCTCCCCGCCGGGCACGCGCACCCCGGCACCCACCTCCACCATCCCGGATGCCTCGGTCGACCTGTACACAGTCGCCTTCGGGATCCGCAACTTCTCCAACATCCCGGCGGCGCTGCGCGAGGCATACCGGGTGCTCAAGCCCGGGGGCGTGTTCGCGTGCCTCGAGTTCTCCAAGGCCGACGCGCACCCGCTGCTCAACACGCTGTACAAGGAATGGTCGTTCCGGGCGATCCCGCTGATCGGGCAGCTGGTAGCCGGGGACCGCGACAGCTACCAGTATCTGGTCGAGAGCATCGAGAAGTTCCCGAGCCAGGCCGAGTTCCGTGACATGATTGTCGACGCCGGCTTCGTCGTCGGCGGCCAGGGCTACGAGGACCTGACGGGCGGCGTGGCCGCCATCCACAAGGGTATGAAGCCCCGGGTATAAAAGACCAAGAACGAAATGTAATATATATATGTAAACCGCACCTCAATTAATTGGTGTCATACAAAATTTACCACCAAACGGCATCGCGTTGCTGTTCAGGGCAATAGCAACAACACTTAGATGAGGCGGTCCACAAGTGGCTTCATGTAGAGACTTGTCATTACGCGATACCATACTAGAGTAGCAAAGCAGTCCGCAGAAACGCAATGCACTAACTAGAATAGACCACATAGTTCTATTTTCCTTCGTTGTCCCGTAATCATCCTACAACTCGGCCCTCCGAGCAGGAAACTCAAGAACGCATAGCAGACAAGCAAAGAAAATAATGTAACATTGACACTAGAGTGACAAGCTAGTAAAGCGGTCTCAAGAACTCCCATCCCCCAAGGGGATTTTGATCTAGATCTCGCTTCTTTTCCGGCAGCCCCAGTTATTAAACGTTACCTGAGACGCAAAAGGAAGCAATCCGTTGCCCGATTCCCCCCGCCGCAATAGGCCTGGAAAAGCCCCCTGAACCAGAATATGATAACACGTGAAAGTAGTCGCTGTTCGTAGTTGCGAGCAAAAAGGTTTGGCTTGGTGACGACTGCGCTTGGGCTCGAGCAGCCTGTGATCCCTGATGTCTCGGGGTCATGGCCGAACCAGGCTCATCACAGAGAAAGCTGAGCCCAGCTCGTCGTCGTCATCCATCCAAACAAATTGTCTCGGTTGTGTCGGTGTTTCCCTCTGGGAGCACCGTCTCCACCACTTTACGAATCAGCCGGTGTCGCTGCAGACGGGGCTGGGCTTCCGGTGCTTCCTTCGCCCTTCATTCCTCCCCGATTCCCTCGTGGTCCTCGTCCACCACGCTCGGCACCACGGCCGCCTCGGCCTCCACCGCGGCCACCGCGTCGGCCTGCACCCTCGCTGTCGCTGGCAGTACCACCACCGGCACTCCTGTATCCACTCTGGACAGTACCGGTTTCTCTCGCACCACCACGGCTGCTTCCCCAGTTGCCCACGCCGCCCCGTGAACTATACTGACGGGCGGGAGGTGCGACAAAGATCCTCACCAGTGGCTTCGAACGATCCTCCTGACCATGGGCGCGGTTCTTGACATCATCGGGGAGACGCTCCATGGCGGCATCGCGGTCCTCGGCAGTCCTGAACTGAGCAACCTTGTTATTTGGTCCCCACTTGTCGACCTTCAAGATTTTCGCCTTGTCTTCATCGGCGAAGAGATCGCGAACTTGCTCATCGCTCTGAGCATTCATAATGAACAAACCTATGATGCTATCGGCTGGGTTCTTGGGCACAGGGGAGGGGGCCGATTCTGGCGCCCCTGCCGAACCATTAGCGGCAGCGGCAGGCTTCTCTGCTTCTTTGGGTGCGGGCGAGGCACTGGTGGGAGGCTGGGGCGTTGCTGGGTTTGCTTGTGAGAGTGTGGGTGTCGGTGCGGCGGGCTTGGAAACCTGTGGGGCAGCAACTTGTCTTTGAGACGAAACCGCCGCGGGTGCTGTTTGGGTGGAAGGAGGGATCGAAGCGGGAAGCGGGCTGGCGCCGGCAGAGGTGGTAGAGGGAACCACAGGGTTCTGGCCAACCCCAGTTTGCTGCTTCGCACCACGGTGAGAAAAGTTGAAACCTTGGGCCCTCATTTCTGTACCGATTCTGCCGTCTTGAATTTCCAACACGAGCCATCCAAACGCAGCATCTGCGAGGTTGAAATTCCACATGTTCTTGAACGCGCTCTCGTCCACTTGGCCAAGAGCCGCAGCTGACTGGCCGGCAGCTGCACCACCGAACGGGTTTCCGCCGGCAGCGGTGGTGGGCATCTTCTCAACAACCTGCAACGCATTCTTAAGAAGAGTTTGCTGAGCTTCATTCTGAGAAATAGCAGGTTCCACCTCGCCCTTGACAGTCTCCCAAACATCGTTGAAGGAGGCCTTCGAGGCCGCGAGCTTGCCGCGGTAGTGATCGAGAGTCGGGTTGACGCTGAACTCGTTGTAGGAACTTCCGTAGCGGAAATGCAGACCGGCTGAGACAGAGAAATCGGCTTTAAGAGTGACAGAAAGTTGGTTCAAGATGCCCTCGCGAGCTGGGGAAGCATGCGTGATGAAGATTCTGGTCTCGGTCGGGTCGTAGACACGGTTTGCAGTATCTACGAGCTCGCCCATCTGCAGAAGCGTTGTCCACATCGTGCCCTGACCACCTGCAATCGTCGTTCGTCCCTCGCCATTGTCAAACAGCTTGTGCATGACCACCGCTCCGCCAAGGCCGAGAAGACGAAGCTTCACGCCGCCGATCTCAAGAAGCATGGACTGGGCCTCGTCGATGATAAAAAGGTTCGGTACTTTGTACTCCTTGGACCGGAACTTCTCGAGCACCCGCACATCCTCACAAGCGCCCCACACCGTGTAGACAGGAACGTCGAGCTTCAGCGCGCCAGAGATGAGAAGAGGGAGCTCGGATAGGGGAAGCTCGCTCGGTGGGAAGCGTGACTTGACCGAGCCGGTACCGCCTTGTGAGATAGCCTTTTTGGTGGGCTCCGAAATCAGGGGCGAGTATTGCGCAACATGCTTGAGAGTCCTGTTGAAATTCCCCGTTAGAGCCTGTATATCAAACGCTGAGGAGGACTTACTTTTCGGCAATACGCTCGAGGGAAGAATCGTCATAGAAGCCAAAGTCGCCCGTATGGATAATGTAGTCGGCACGGGCCGACTTCGCGAGGTCGTTCAGAGATCTAAGGTTTCCTGTGGGGGGTGACTATCAGCAAAATGGCAATGCGCGACGACGGGAGTGGGGGAGGGCTAGACATACCGCGAACATCTGCAATGCAGAGAACTCTGATGGGGCCTGTCTGGATGACGCGACCTTGGTTCGGCAACAGAGGCGTGGCGCCCGGAACCGCACCTGGGTGAGATGAGGCGCCATTGGGCAGGTAGCCAGGGTGGTTGTTGTAAGGGTTTCGCGATTGCTGTTGACGAGGATTTCTAGTCAGTACGGTGTCCTCTCTAGATTTGCAAGAAGAGGAAGAGCGAGGCTCCGCCCCGACGGGCAAGGCAGACATCGCGACGGCTTGGGGCGAGGTTGATAGAGCGGTGCTAAGACGCTGAAGGGTGGACACAGGTCGGCAATGACAGGCCGCTGGGGCCAAGAGGTGCTGGGGACAAGGTTCGGAATCAAAGGGAGGTGCTCACAGATGCCATGCCGGCAGTTTATCGGTGAGAGAAATTGCCGTCGGGAGAAGTTCGAGTTGATGTCGGAGATGCAGCAGAAAGGCTGACGGGTGAAGGAAATCCAATGCGCGACCAAGGCTCTGAAAAGTCGAACAGGGATGGCGCGGCCGAGGAGGGGTATCAAAAAGTGAAAATGGACGTGTTCAGTAACGACAACTATTACAGGAGGAAATGGCAGTGAGCCAAAGGGTGGGTGGATGGAGAAGATGGGACGTGGATGTTTGGTCGTTGAGGATGGAAGATTTTCAAAAGCTCGCCAGACTCGCTGCTGGGAATCTGAATGGCTGAGCGTGCCAGCTCCAAGTGTGTGTGAAACAGCAAGCAAGGGTGGCCCGTGGACCTGTCCTTTTAGGCCTAGTGCTGCATTCTTGGCCGACCGGCCAATGGAAGCCCTCCAAAGGTTGTCTGCGTGTCCGGGGAAGCTACGGTGCTTTGTGCTCTTGCCGTCTTGTGACGTGGGGACTTACATGATCGAAACTGAGGACTCCGCTGAATTCGCCGAAATTGAAAGCGAAATTGAAGGCATCGCCATCCTTGCCAGCGACAGTTCGTGTGACATCTCCGGTGACATTTTCTGTGACATTTTCAGTGGCCTCGCCAGTGGCAACACCGCTCATGGGAGGGTCGCCATCGAGGTGATTTCCAGAACCAGCGCCAGCTACTGCGTCGCCAGGCCAGTAGTAGTGTTTACGCTGCATTTTGAGAGTGCGCACGCGCTTGGCTTTCTGGGAATGTCCTCCCATGTCGGCAAATCCGCTGCTTCTTTTCATCATCGAGACTGGCGTAATTTACAGTTTGGCGGGAAACTTTGTTGGGTCCAAGTTGCGTACCGGTCTGTCGGATCGATCAGGCGCGAGATGTTGTGAAGAGTAGGGAAGGATTAAAAGCAACCCAGGAAAACAAAGTGGATGGAGGAAACCTCAGACGCGTTCCTATAGTGAATGCAATGCGCGAAAATGTTGCTGAGAAGTGGAAGAGCCCCACTCGGTCTGTCAAATGTCCAGTCACGAGAACAATTCTACTCGTGTATCTTGCTGGCTGCCATGGTCCTGTCCATGATTTTCCTTTATTGCCCGTAACAACAGAGAAGCACCCCAAACACAGTTGAACCACATGGGTGACATTATAGCATATCCCCTTTTAGAGGCGATGATGGTGATGGTCCATATGTGGTGTATGGTATGAGATATATATATATATATTCCAGGATGCCCAAAGCATTTCCCCAAACTGGACCATCTCTTCTTCAAACTTGCACATCAAGATGACTGTGGACGATATACGGCAAAGGTTCTCCTGGCACCATCCCCAAAATACTAGCGCGGATTTGCACAACCTTCACCCACCAGCACAGTTCCCGCGTCAGATCACGGTACTGCCGTGTTGCACAAACCATTTACATTCTCATCCCCGGCATCTACCAACACATCCCCCCCCTTAAGGGAGACATTCTATCCTCCACTTGTCAGAGCTGACACCAACCTCACAATGTCGCATTTGTCCCTATGACTTCAAACATAAGCCATGACCAACACAGACTGATATCCACTGCCACGATGCATCCCTTAACTACCAACACTGGTCGACCAAAAGCTCCAACCTCAAAAAGTGCCTGAAATAATATGTGATGGATTGATGGCCAATTCTTCAGTTGCGATCCCCTCTCCTACCTCTCCGGGAAAACCCAACCGCGCCATGGGTTTAATGAAATAAAAAAGAATAAAAAATTCCATGTCATCGACTATGTTGATGTGCGAGCGCGTGTTAATTATACCCTCTCAACGCCAATCCAGATGCGCTTGTACAAGGTTTCATCAACCTATAAACCAAATAAAATAAGGACAGAATGCTCCTCCCTCCTTCCCAAGTCTATCTTTCCCCTCTCATACACCCCACACTCTCATGCGTCCCCATCATGTCTAGGTTTCGGCCGTGTTCTTGACGATGTCTTCCCGAGAGACCGCCACCTCGTAGGAACAAACCAGGACCGCCCATTTTCGGGCAAAGCCGAACTCGAGCTCGAACTCGAAGTCGAGTGCGTGGACCCGGGGTCAGACTCGGTGGACGACTTGGTCGAGATCAAGGCTAGAGGGACTCCTTGTTGTTCCATAATCTGTTCTGTCTTCGGTTTCGACGGCTCTGGCAGCTTCGGAATTGGACGGCGTGCTCGCGCTCGGTGGCCCTACCACATGTCGCCATCCTTGTCCTCATCCTTATCGTGCCGTTTCGAATTATCGCGGCCCGAATAGTAATGGTCCCCTTCTCTCCCGCTCCTGCTGCTTTGCCGTCCGCCGTAGCCCTGGCTACCATAACCGCTATCTTGCTGGTGGTGACCTTGGTTGCTATGGTGTTGTTGGTGGTGTCTGTCACCACCACTACTCTGGTGATTACCTGGCGACCCGGAATCATCGTGGTGTTCGGCGCCGTGCTCGTACTCGTAGATCTGCGCGTCGTCCACATACTGTACGTTGTCGTCGTGTTGAGAGGGGGAGTCGCCGTATTGATTGTTGCCCGACTAACATTCCCGTCAGATACACGGAAGCATGGGAGGGGTCATGTTGGGGTTAACGTACGCGATGGTACTCAAAGTCAAAGTTCCCATCTTGGGCTGCCTGCTCCTGCTGCTGTTGCCGCTCCATCTCCATTTGAAGCTGGGCCTGCTCGGCCTCCCGCCGCTTACGCTCCTCTTCCTGTCGTTTCTGCTGTGGTGAGATTGGCACCTGCAGTTGCGGGTGCATCGCTTGCACCTTTGCCAAGTACGAGTACATGAAGTTGCTGAGTAGCACCTGACTATGCAGCGGCCTACGCGGGTTCGCGAGTTTGATATGTGCCATGCGGTATATGGCTCGCTCCTCGATTATGGGGAATCGCGTCCAGGGGTAATCAACATCCGCGCGGAGTTGTCGCGGCGGTGGCTCTGGCGTGAGCGGCCGGAGTTCCTTCTTTTTGTGACCGGGCTCCTTGTCTGTCTTTTTCTTGCCGCCAAACAGACCGCCGAAAAATCCGTCCTTCTCCTTCTTGCTATCGCTTGCCTTGCGGTTGCTCTCCTTCTTACGCTCTTCCTGGAGCTTATTGTCGACACTGTCACGATCCAAGAGCAGGCTTTCTCTGCCCTTAGGCGGAACTGTGTCAATCGAGTTCTGCAAGACGTCCAAGCGAGCGTTATCGCCAGATTTGACCAACTTGGTCGTCTTCCTGGTTTGCTCCTCTTTCTCCTTCTCACGTTTCTTCTTATCCTTGTCATCACTCTTGAACCACTTCCAGCCAGAAGACTTTGTCGAATTGAGGCTCTCAGTGTCCTCCTTGTCTTTGACCTTCTTTCTTTCATCCGGTACCATGGTGGGAATGAAGGTCAGGCTGCTGGTGCTTGTGGCGCCGGCACCATGCAATGTATTTGGATGACCGAGTTCATTGAAATCAGAGCTGCTATTATGGACATTATGGGTGCCTTTGTCTTTGGCCGTCGGCTGTGCTGTTGGAGGTGGTGGATGGACGGGCTTGGTTGGGGAGGGTCGTTTAGTCGAACGAGCCGGAGGTCCTTCCACAGGCGGTGTCGGATCAACATGCGCTTGCTGTGCAGCTTTCTGCGACGAGGACCTCTCGGGAAACGCCCGGGCCGGCTGGGGGGCTGCTTCTTCGGGTGGTGTCTCGATTATTTGAGGAACAATAGGGGTCGTAGCAGCACGCTGTGTTCCAACAGACGACGTTCTGACAGGAAGGTCTTGCAGTGTCAGAGAATGCGCCCCGGAAGCCTCGGCCTCATCCTCAACCGGCTCGGCCAACACCGACGCTGAAACCGCGGATGCATTTTCCCTCGAGAAATTTTGCTGCCTGCGGACTGACCGAGTAGGGCGAGAGAAGTTCTCTGCCACAGAGTCGGGCTTCACCTTCGCCACAGTACCAAGTGCAGGATCGATAGCAGGTAGCGGGGGGACATCTTCGTTGCTGGCCTCCGCGATTCTCCCAGTAGCTCTTTTGGAAAATCCAGCCCGGTCGCCAGAGCGGACACTACCACCACCGCCTTTCCTGTACTGTGTCCTGGTTGAGCGCCTGAGACCCATTCCCGGCGCCACGGGCACAATGATATCGCTCTCAGTACCAGATTCTTGTGCCAATTTCCGTACAGCCCCGGTAGGGTCGGCAACTAGCTCGTCAATACTGAGCTCGGGTGTCGAGTGTTCGCTAAGGGAGTACTGCCGTTGTAGCCTCTCGGCCCCGTCGACGTACTTGTCCCTACTATCACTGGTGTTGTGTATTTGCCGGGAGAGCATGGATTTCTTCCTTCTCAAATTCGACGTATTGCTTCGTTGAACGGGATCGTTGGAAAGCATCGAGTCTCCAGACCTCCTCTTCATCGAGTTTACTCGGTTCTCCAAGAAGTCCTTGAATGCCGTGGGTTCCAGTTCTGGGTGCACTCTTGCCGGGACCCACAGCAGCCTTGACGGGTCGGCCTCGTCATCATCTCCTGTCGGCGCAATGGAGGGCATTGCCATGAGCGACATGCCGGAAAATGGTAGCAAGTCGGGATCGTGATTATTCCCCACATCCATTGACAGGCGCCTAAGGGCCTGCAGGTTACTCAGCTCTTGGGCAATGTCATTTGGGTTGTCGATGTTGGTGAGGGGGAACTGGGAGCCTTCTCGCAAGGACGGGTTCGGCGATAACGGGGGTAGGGGGGGTTTTGTCCCTTCGTAGGAGGTGCTTCTTTGACTTGTCATTCGTGCTGGAAATGTATGGGTCTTCTTGAGACTGAGGCCATTCGGCGCGCCGTGCGAGGAAGTCGATGTGTCCGATATTGTGCGCACCAGCCGGAGCCTGTCTCGCTCTTCCGCTGATTCACCCGGCTTCTGTGTCTTGTCAGAATTGTCACCACTGTAGGCAGACCCGATGAAGCTGAGGGGTCGGTCCTCGGCACCGGAGTCGTCGTCGTCGCCGTACATAGTCCCTATCGCTTCGGTGACGTGGTGGCTGGGGTCAGATATCGACAACTGGTTAGCAGCATGCCCGCGTCGGCTTGCGAAGCTGCCGCCAACATCGCCGCGGGGTCGAGGCGAGGTCTACAAGGAGACACGAGGTTAGTCAAACAGTTGATCGGTTCGGCGGTCCACACGGCCCCATATTTTTTTCTTCTCCTTTCCCTGCAGGAGAAGAAGATCTCCATTCCCTCGAAGGCCGCCCGATCCGACGGTGATGGGGACACGCGGTGCAACGGCGGCCGTGCCATTCGAGAGCATGGGAAAGTAAGAAATATAAACACACCATCATCTGGGCTGGCATTTAAGCCTCGGCTGAGGCCAACCTCCCACACTGCTCAGGGCCTCTGGTCTGCGTTGTCGGCCGGTCGAGAGCGAACAGTGTGTGGCCTGCCTATCATGGGCGGAAGAAGAGACGCCCACAGGGACTCAGGACAGGGCCGGTGTCACGGTATTCGAGGCAGTATCACTATATGTCGCAGTGAAGAGCGGTAACTTGTTGTTCGTGGCGGACCCAGGGGGAAAAGGTTGGTGCCTGGGGAAAGGGGACTGGGGTTCGGGTGCGTCAAGCTTCGGCCGGGGAGGTCGACGGTCTTCGTTTCAATCCGCCATTCGCAGCTGGCCCCGGGTGCAGCGTAAATACGGATGCTTTGTGGGTTCGGGTGGCTGAAGGCGTCGAGTAGAATGCGTGCCAGCGGTGCAGCAGGGAGTGCGGGTGGGCGGCCTTTGGTGGTGACGCTGTTTCGGAACGAGGGCGTCGCGAGAAGTGCTGGTGGTGGAATGGCGTAGCGACGCACAAGGCACTGAAAGGCGCAAAGATAGGCCAGGTAAATTGAGAGCGTTGTTAGGGGCCAAGGGGCCTGAGGGGGGGGGTTGTCGGGCGGTCGAGATCAGGCGCATTTTGCTTGGCCGGGTCTGCATTAGCGCAATCAATACCTGGGCAGCGGTGTTCCTGTCACGTGCATGCGCTGAATTGGACTTTGTACTGGATTGGACAGGCCTTGGGACCTGGTAAGGCATGGTGCCTTGCCTTGGAATTAGGATGGAATTAGGCGGCTACCACTTCGCCAGCCCCCATTTCCTTTCCATCATGGCATCCATCATGGCAGCGTAACTGCACGCACCTCGACAGGGGTTTCTGCTCGAGGGTCTTCCTAGGCTCCCGTCCTAGCTTCCATCTATGAGTCTCACCAGTCTGACCACATTTTTTTCCTGTCTAACCTAGGCACCCAGCATCGCTGGCACAAGCTGAAAGTAAGGCCGCCAGCTGGATCTCGGGGCATTTCCGTGGTGCATCAGCTCGTCTGGCGCTGAGCCTGGTGCTACTATAGAGTTGTGGCCAAGCCTATCAGTTTAATGACCAACGATAGCCAGGTGGCTTCTATTCACGCTCTGCCGCCCTGTCTACCCAGCTGTCTACCCAGCTGTCTACCCAGCTGCTCGATGATGGGCATGTCCACGATCAAAGGAATCTGCCGGGACGGGGCACAAGACCAACTTCGAGCCACTCGTCCAAGAGGCCAAGGTGGTTTTAAATAGGTCAAGCAAAAGCCAAAAAAAAAAAAAAAAAAAAAAAAAAAAAAAAAAAAAAAAAACAAGGACTCGGGTGTGCTCAGATGGTGGTGGCAACGATGTCATCGACTGCTATTTTCCGGCATTGATGCACACCTAGGTATCTTATGTGTTTTTTTATGCCCCAAATACGCTCCTCGTTTCTAGGTCAGCATGCGCACCGACGGGTCATCCCAGCGAGATTTCCAGGCTGTGCTCTTTCGAGATCGTCTGATTCGCACCAGCCGCCAAAAAAATGGCATCCAACTCGCAACGCATCCCCGGTTGACGGCGGGGGAGGCGTGTCTTCCCGATTCAACCGGACCTGGGCCCTTCGACAACAAAGCCGCCCTCGGCACCCTCTCAGCCGGGCGGCTCAAGTAAAGCCTGCGCTCTTTGCGTGTGCGACCATTCGAGGGGACGGGCCACAGCAACAGACCAAACGGCGACTTTCGCTCCGGGCCGTTGAACTTTTGGTGCGCGAGCCAAGCTGCTACCTACGACCTGCGAGTGCTACTTGGTTCTTATCGTCTGGCGGGAGCGTCGTGATGGGCGAACAATGGGCCGATGGAACTCCATCAACGGCATTCACGGGGTTAGGTTGGCTTCGCATTGCATGGACGGGGGCAATCTCATTTTAAAATTTATTAGCGGCTTTTCCCTTTGACAAACTCAGCAATGGAGAAAATGGAAATGGCAATCATACCCGCCGGCTCGCTGGTTTGGCCTGCATCATGAGTACAGCACAGCCAATCAGAGCGCCTCGCGAGCCCATTTCTCCTCTCTTGGCCACCCACTGCCGCTGGGAATGGCGTGCATGACGCGCGCAATGAGAACTGGCTCTAGCCCGTGCTCTGCAGCGAGAGGCTAGCGAGGCTAGCGATGAAGTTCCCTTTCCCTCGGGGTTGAGTGGTTGGCGAGAGCCAACAAGGAGACTGTGCAGCGGGCCAACAGGTAGTATGAACTTTGTCAAGATTCAACGTTGTGTACGCTAAACTGCCGAGCGCTACTCGCAACACTGCAGCTTATGACAACCACCATAAGTTCCCCGGATGGACGACGACCTTCCCCTCGTCTTCCCTTGTCCCCCGAATAAGGGGCTAGGAACTTGTGCCATCACTTACTCTCGTTGCTCCCTGACTCCATAATTATCAATTGGGCCTTCCTGGCCCCTTACCCCCAGTCCTATCCAAGTTCTCCGAGTCTAAACCCGAGTAAGATAATACCGATCTCAAACTAGATATCAGGGAGGATTCATGGTGGTAGGAGCCGAAGTCGCCGAGTACACTGTACGACCGTACTGCCCTCCAGTTGGCGGGCGAGGGTGTCAGTTGTTAGGGGCAGTCTTCAAGACACCTCTCCACATGTTGGAAGAGTCACAGTAAACATGCACAGGAAAGGCGCGGGAACCGAGTCTCATTAACGTCCCCCCCCCCCCCCCCAAAAAAGGCATAAAACACTTCGCCAAAAAAAACCCTTTCCACCGCAGACGATGTCTAGAAACCGCTCTGCCGTTGACTACAATTCAACCCTAGTTCGTTTGTTAGCGCGTGACCTTTCCCTCCGAGCGCATAACACCGTGCCGTAGATAATGTTACAATCTACCATACGGAATAGTCCCCATACATAACCCTGACAACATGCAGGCCCAACCCTAAAAGCGGCAGAAAAGGTACATCCAGAAAACTGCCCTGTCAGCAGCCACGCACGCTTATTGCCCAGCACTTGCAAGGCTGGCCTGTGATTCAATTGTCCACTATTTGTAAGGCCGGCAGGGGTTCCAGAGGTGGCAGATGAGGACATTTATCGTGTTAATAGGCTCTTTACTATGTATTTGAGCAATTTGAGCGATTTAGATCGCTGCGATGGTGTTGAACTGACTGTTCAATTGAATGCAATTGACTGCGATGGAGTGCGACCGCTGCGAGGTGTGCGACCGTGTCTGTGCAGCCAATGGCAGCCCTGCGGTGTGGCTCAAAGGCGGTGTGTGAAAAAAGTGGGTATGGAGGATGTATACGGTAGGTTGTAACATTCTCTACGTCTCTACGGTACGGCGTAATGCGCTCTTCCCTAAAGGTCCCGTTTTGTTAAGACATATACGGTCGTGGTACTTACCTACCTAGTACAACCCAGCATTACCAATTTGTTTATTGGCGCGTGACCCTCTCTGAGGCCCAGGATGAGATATTACAGTTCTAGAGAGGCATTCTTGCAAAAGTGAAGGTATATTTAATACATTATCACGCTGGTTCGGCCCCTGTCACCCTGGTTCTTGCTGTAGTGCCGGCCACCGCCGCCGCCGCCACCCGCAGCCATGCGCCGCTATAGTTACTAGTTTTTAGAAATGGATGATGGTAAGGGGAGGGAGAGATTTGGATAACTACCGCACTGGAAACAGTATATCTGCGGGCCGCAGTTCCAAGCGCTTAGGAGCGTGGCCCCTGCGGGCACCCTTCTCCCCTGGCACACACACTCTCTTTTATTATAAATGTCGCGCTCTCGCGCTCCTTGAGTTATCAAGCTACTACTTATATACAATTCATACTATCTTTTAGATGCCTTCTGCAGCCAGCTTCTTCAGTGTAACTATTCCTCATCCACAATGAGGCATCTAAGTCCTTTTCTCCTAGCCACTATAGCTTCGCCGCCTATAGCCGTACTGCCGATAGTGATGTTTTCAGGAGACGTTCACCCGGATCCGACCTCTTCGATAGGACCCACAGGTGCGCGAGATCGTCATCTTTGATCTTGGCGCCAGCACGTGCCGTCGTGGCACCGAGAACGGTGGTGGTGTGTCTAGACCTGGATCCTGTGGCGAAATGCACTCAAAGTGATGAGCATCAATTGACTTGATAGAAGCTTGCGCAATGTTACTATCTAGGAGAAGGAGTCAAGCCCATGGGCTTTCCCACCTTAAAATGGCTCTCTGGGACTCCTCTGATTGCTCAATTACATGTGTTTGCCTATCCAGTGATTAGCTAAAGTCTTGTATGGTACTGCTGATGCAAGATCCCGTTTTTCTTTGTTGAGGCCGTTGTTGACCGTTGCGTTGCAGGGAAGTTCCTGGCAATTGAATTTAGTGCCGTCTGCCCACAGATCCTAGATCTTTCTGTTGTCTTCCTCAACGCCAAACTTTCGTAAAAGCCGATCTCCAACGCCCGAGCCCAAGTGGCCCGAGTCCAAGTGCTCGCAGACTATAGCAGGGTCTATGTCGGGGTGATCGATCGAGAACCCGCCATTGAAGTAATTACAATCCAACCCTAGTTTTTTTGTTAGGGTGTGACTTTTGGGGAAAGTCCCAAGGGAATATTGAAGCACTGGAAAGGCTTTTTCGCATTAAAAAAGGCATATTCAATGTTTAGAAGGCCTTTCTAATAGTGAAAAGGCCTTATGAAACACCAAAAATGCCTTTCATATACTGCAAATGCTCATTTGGGGCTTCAGTATAGCTCACCTGCTGCAAGTGTTACGCGTTAACAAACAAACCAGGGCTGGATTATACTGGAGCCATACAAACTCCGGCTCCTCACACTAGCTCTAGCCTTCGGTGACGTCGGGATCCCCAGATCTTTCTGTTGCATTACTCGACGCGAAACTCTCGGAAAAGCCAATCGCCAACGCCCGAATCCAAGTGTTCGCAGATGTGGCAGGGTCCATGTCGGGATGGTCGATTGGGAACCCGCTATTGAAGTACTGAAGCCATGCAAACTCCGGCTCCTTATACCAGTTCTGGCCTTCGGTGACGCAATTGGTGATTTCAAGCCGCGTCGCTGCCCCCCCCCCCACGCCGATGGTACGGATGTGTGTGACGTGCGGGAGCTGAGGGCTGTGTTGCAGCTTTCGAGCGTAGACAGGGCCGGAGCTGCGGGAGCTGCCGGTTTCTTGCCTTCCTTCGGCGGCATGATGAATCGTACCCATGAAGTCAACCGCTGGGTGAGCGCCTTGGTTATTGGGTGGCCAGTATAGGTTGACCAAGGGTGTCCGCCGGTGGTGGAATTTGGTTCCAGGTCTACGAGCAGAGCGAGTATTTGCCATGTAGGTGGCGACCGAGCTAATGTCGAATGTGGTGTATCAGGGGTGTCGGCGAAGCCGACTTTTGGGGTCTCTTGCATACAGACGACGGGAAGGGGTGTGAGGTTGCCCAGTCTAGTAGGCCATCGAGGGTCACTGCGGGTCTTCCGATGTCTGAGGTAACCTTTCCGCATCCGTGGTAGCTAGGCTGATCGAAGTTACACGGGGTACCAGACTTAATCAAGTGCCACAAGGACCTATCGCTATCTGAGGCCGCGGAATCCGTCATCACAGACGGGCCAATTGAATCCTTCTATCGATGGAATCCTAGGGACAATTTCGCGGAGATACTCAATATACTCTTGTTTGATCTGGGCATCGATAAGTATTATGATGGCAACGAGGACGATGATGCGACGAGGGGGATAATGCGGCACGAGGGGGCCATAGCGATAAGGACGAATGCGGCACTCGTAGGGGCAAAACGGATCGGTGCCTTCCTCAGTACGGTATTCCCGAAGAAGCTGATCGCTGATGCCAGAGTCGAACTTCTGGCGTTAGGTGGACCTATCGAAATTGGGATTCTCCTTATCTAGACGGCCGACGGCCGTAAACGATAATACCCAGCGTCGTAATGTTATGTCTGTCTCACCTAGGAGAATACCATCGTCATCGGTGTCGGAGGGCCCTGTCGTAGTTAGTTGAGATGATGACAAGGCCAATTGATGACATCAGTGGGATTCTTTAAGCCGAGGGATATGGCACTTTTGACTTATCGGGATTTCCTGGTAGTGGTTCAAGCCTACGTGACAAGTGAACCACAGGGTCAAACCAATCTCAATGTCCATCTTCTCAAACCCGTCGTCAGAGAAGTGATCACTCTCATCTCCGCGGACCCTACGTTTCAAAGCTCGTGAGGCCTTTGGGATATATTGTACTGCGAGAGTTGTTGGGCTTGGTCTTGCGGCGAGGGCCGTAGTGAGTTAAGAAGGGTCAATACTGCGGTGGCTAGTAGGCGCTGCTCTTCTCGTTTAGTGTGTGGGAAATGATTCGGAAATACCAGAAATGCCGTTTTCGATGCTGGAAAGGCCTTGCGAAATACCGAATATGCCTCTTAGGATGCCAAAGATGCCATATTTGATGCTGTAAAGGCATTATTATCAAAGCATGAATATCTCTCTTCGTAGGAGTATTATGCGTAAACCGGTGGCGCGGCACTCGAGCGGGGGTCGCGCTCTGACATTGGAATCATGCAGGCTCTTTTGTGTGCGCGTAGTCGTATTAACGCTCAGAAGGATGGGATTCAATGTTTTTGAGGGCCAAGATTTGATCTATAACGATGGTATTAGCGTTAAACGAAGTGCTGGAAAGATATCGCTGACCTTTGTAGAGATGGGTGCCCGAAGATGATTGAAGTTAGAAAAGGACAAAGGTACCCTGTGTATTACCAAGTCGACTTCCCGTGCTGCTAGCCGGTCGGGGGAGTTTCTTCTCATACACCAAAGACGAAGATCCGCCCTGCCTTAAAATATTTGCTGGGGGCAGGGTTGGTGCCTTTTTGTTTGTGTTTGATGTCAGCTGCTAGAAGCGGTGGGTGGCTCTGTGGCGGTGATACTTACCTGAGGGGAAATACCGTTCTCGACGGACTCAAATCCTCCCAGGTCCTCCCTTAAGTCCCTCCCATCTTAACTCCGTTCACCAACATCTACCAACGTCCACTCTCCAAAACCAACTACTATGCCAAGTTTTCCCTCTCCTAAGGTTCAAACCCATCATTCCGCCCGCCTATCCCGCCCTTCCAGGTTTTTCTTTCTCAAATGACCCTCTCAACTCCGTCTACCCACGTTCACTCTCTAAAATCACCCTGCCAAGTTCTCTCCCAAACCCAGTCCTTTAGCCGCACGTATCTCATCCTCCTAGGTGCCCCCCCTCAAATCTCTCAACTCTATCCGACGACCACTCTCCAAATCGGTATGCCAGGTTTTCACTCTCCCAAACCCATTCTTCCACCTGTATCCCGAGTATTGCTTTTGCTGACTGACCTTGTATTGCCAGGTTCGGCCTCATGCAAATGCAGCTATACCCGCTGTTGTGTCTGTTGGTGTTCGGCCTCATGTGCGCCTGCACCCGTTGTTGTGTCTGTTGGTATGCGTGGAGCTGCAGATGGAAGCCGTCGGGGCTGTCGCGCTTATCTGCTTATCTGCTTATCCACTTATCCGCTTATCCGCTTATCCGCTTATCCGCTTATCCGCTTGTCCGCTTGTCCGCTTGCCTGCGGGTGTGCATGTTCGCGGCTCGAGACGTGTTCTGGATCGATCGACTCAACGGGCTTCAAGTGGAGGTGCCATGGCGGCGCTTTGCCTTGTTTGAAGCTGTACTGTGTGATTGGCCATTGTTGCTCTTGTCTGCGGTGTGCGTGGTCGGACTGGGTCTGGCACATCTCCCCCTCAGTTCAGGTCCCCATTTTATATATAAAATTCAAGGTACGGACGTACTCTAATGTAGTATACATTATCCGCATGCCAAGGTTCAAATCTTTGAAGGCGAGCGACCAAGATTCTCATACAGGGTTCAATAAATCGCTTGAACCTCAAATTGTCAATATCGCTCTATTGAGCCCGCACTCAATTGAAGCCAAGGCCCTGCAGGTAGGGAGCCAGGGAGCCAGCTGACCGAATCTTCAAATCTTCAAAGTACACACGAAAGGGGTTGTAGGGGGGCCGGAGGATTGCTAGGCGTGGGCCTGTGAAACTGGATATAGCGGGCAGGATCGTCAGCAAAACCAATAGTGTGCACAGAGATGTTAAGGATTTGCGGTGCTTTACCTGATTGCACTATCTGGCCGTTAGGGGGTGGTCCGAGCTACGGGGATTTACGGTGGGCTGCACGCAAAGGACCATAATAAGCACACTACCAGGAGAAAAAGCATCATCGAGCAAGTCATGTTTAGACTACGTAACTAAAAAGTTAGAAAGAACTTTGCTTTTCAGCGCCACACCCGACGTTGTTGAGATTCTTGGTGGGTAGGAGTCAGACCGACACGCCAGTGGAAGGTTTGTCAACAACTTAATTCTGATCAACAGAATGGGCTTGTAGAATTATAAAAGGGAGGAAGAGCGCAGCTCTATCAGAGAATGCAATCATCACAACCTTCCCATTGCTCTGTCTTGCCCACACATTCTCCCTCAATCACAATAATGCGGCAGTGCCGTGAAGATTTATCAAGACCAAGGCTAGAACCCCATCCTGAACTGTGAGTCAAAAGCCTCTGAAATACCACCACCGTTAGGTAAGGTAGCTAGACCCCACTGCCAGAGGCAGTCCCACTGCGTGGGAGCTAAACAGCCCACCATCTTGTGCCTCCATGACCTGGAAATTCTTCTTTTCCTCCTCCATCGTGCAATACTGCTGCACCTTTGTCACATCTTGTTTGCTTGTGAGGCGCAACGGATTAACTTTTCCCCTTGACCAAAAGGTTGCACAACATGTCGCTACTAACCACCGGCGGGTTGTTTCAGCGTCCCTGGATTACTTCTCAACTCCTACTCATCGCCATCGCCGCCGCCCTAGCGACGAGCTCACAGGCATGCTGCGTGCCATCAAAATGCCTGTATCACCTCCCGCCACTCCGCTTCCCACCATTTCTCTTCCCGCTACTCCTCCCGCCTCATCGCCCTCCCGAGTAACATACGTTGGCGGGTTTTCCGATGCACTCGAGCCCCTCAGGCTAGCTTCAGGCTATTTCGATGAGGATGGTGACATGGGTAAAATCAAAATGTCGATCGAAAACCACCAGGCCGCAACTCGCTACCTAAGAGATAAGTTCGGCGTAAACGAGTTCTACATATGCGGAATATTTGCCGTTCTGCTATGTAACAACGATACTGCCATCAGGGAGGGACGCCTCCCAATCCTTATCGGTGGATTATCGGCACTATGGCGAGAGGAGCAGGATGGAGATTTTCCTCCAGTATTAGGGGGTCCTGCATATGGCGGTAGAATCACGGTCGACGAGTCACTGGTAACCATACCTGAGCCACTTAAGCCACCGAAGGACCAGACGATCGAGCAACTGGCAACATATATCTTCACAGACTGCGAGGCCATGACATGGATCAATAGCTGCCTTATTGTCGAACTGCCGAAGACAGATAGAGAAGAATACTTAGACTGTCTCAACGATCTTCCAGGCCGTTTTACCAACGTACCATGGGCAATCCAATATCACAACGGCCAGCTAGCCCAACACGAGCAACGGAAGCGCGTGATCATACCGACGCCTCAACGTATAGAGGACGACAGAAACGCGGACGAAACCGACTACGCCGACCTAGACAGCAAGTTTTACCCAGGATCTATGCTCTATTCTATCGACGACTCGGACAATAGGGCCATGTCCGAGGTTACCGCAGGTGTTCTTGTCCGCAAGGGAGCCGAACGGCGACTCACTTGTGCATGGCATGCCTGGGCTCGATTCCCACTGTCAAGGCCCGATAGACTCGTCATCCCCCAAGGCAAGGGTAAAGACGACTCGGAGGACAACCTAAATCTCCTCCCTGAACCGAATGTCGCTTATATCACCGGAAGACAAGGAGTCAGCGCGACTCAAATGCCAAAGCTACGAAGGAAGCCTTTCATCCGCGATAGCGTCTGCGGAGCCGTTTGGCTAATAATTTCGGTAGCCAAGTCAGGGGGAGGGAAGCAGGGTGATGACTCAATTATGGAGAAGGGGGAAGTGTTTGCAATGTGCCACTATGCAGACCTCACATCAAAGTATTCGCCAGAATCTGGATTGTATCTGATGTATGCAGGTACATTTGATCCACTGATCAAAGAAAACTGGACCATCGTTCCTGTGGAAGGGGTGGCCGAAGAGCTAAATACACCACCACCCAACCCTCATCCAACAACTGAGGAGTCACCATCGAGGAGGCTTCGGCCACGGTAGTAAAAAATCTCCTCAGGCGCAACAGAGGAAGGACAAATGACGTCAACCTCAAATGCTCTCGTCGGTGTGGCGTAGGCCGGCAGCGGTACGCTTCATCATTGAGTTCTTGGGGATGGCATCGCCAAGGCTACGATACACGACCTTGAATTAGAGATCAGTTGGCGGTGCCATCGTGCCTCGCCAGTGCGATTTGCTCTCGTCGAGGTTGCGTAGACCGGTAACGGTGCGCTTCGATCACTCTCGTCGGGGTTGCGCAGACTGGTAACGGTGCGCTTCACCATTGAGCTCTCGGCAGTGCTATCGCCTTGGCTGCGATGCACGACCTCGAACCAGAAACACATGCATGCAAGTACGGGCATTGCTAGAGGAGGAATGCAGGATAAAGAACACCTCCGCGGAAACCCTTTGTAAGGTTCGGGGCCGTTTGGGACACAGGCGACAAAGAACTCACAGAGCACCCTCCCGTTTCCGGATGCCCTGGCACGGATAGAAAAGAGTAGTTAGACTGCTCAACTCAGTTGGGAGGCCAGGCTTCAATTGATCTTCTTGCAACTACCTATCACCTTGCTCCATCAACTTGCAGTGCGACCCCCTATTCTTGTCACCCCGACGTATCTTTGCGTTACACTCAACACCTATTTTAGCACCTCATCAATTGCTTGACGGAGCACCTGATCTAACACTATAACAACCACTTACCCCCACCCACTGTAAAAAACACCTACTGCAGTATAGCGCAATCAAGTAATCTTATACGTTACAGAGGTACGTGTTATAGAGGCGTATGTTACGGGGTAGGAAGTATATTATAGTTGGGTGGCAGTTAACCGATTAAAGGCTAGGCTGGCTTAGGGGCTGACACTCCGAATATCTAGAGTAATATCTCTATCACGGGCTGCCGTTTTAGCTTCCTCCGTCACTTAAGAAAGTGATTAGTTTAAGTCTGATCGTTAACGGGTCATATAACTTCGTAAAATAAAATACAAAGAGTAAGATTTTGTAGGTCAGTAGGGGGCCGGTCTTCCCGGTTTCAGTTATATCCCATTTTCCGGGCCTCGTATCCAGTTTTCTGGGCTATATTCAGCATCCTTTGCACGTAAGAGGAGGACTCATGGGAAAACTCGGGATCCCGTCCGCTCTCCCACAGATAAGCCAGTGAGCTGGCGAATCCCTGGTGTTGTGCATTTTTTTTTTGTCCCCGCTCCCATGTATGGCCTAAGTAAAGAGATATGGTACGCAGCATGTGTTCAAGGTAGTATTATGCTGAGAACCGAACTGTCACTTTTGAATGGATAAAGAGTAGTAGCAACTAGCACCTTTCCAGACGCGCTTGTAGGTGCTTGCCTTCGACGCATGGAGTTTGATGCTATTTGTCTCCTCAGTACATACATTCGTTCACAAAACCCCCTCTGCTCCTTTTCGTAACCTCACCTCCTTGTTTGTGTCAGTTCACAAAAAAAAAAGTACCAACACCGCTCACCACTTTCTTTCTGTCAGGACTGCGAGTTTCCACATTAGGCCGGATGGTCTTGGATACCCAAGGAACCTATGTATTTTTAAATCATGAATGAAAAATAGGTAGGTAATGAGAAACCACAGAGAAGACGGCATTTGATGACGATGTTAATATGTTACTTGATGAAAGTTGATCAATATCCAACACCTGCCTCATTCATCCAGCCTAGGCATCCTCCGGGTGGTAAACAGCGGGGTTATGCAGGTCCGCGGCACCTGCGGCACCTAGTATTTCTGTGCGACGCTGCCCTGACCGTCACCGTCCTGGCCCCGACCTCACACGGAAATGATTTCCTCGACACCTTTTCGTTGTTGACCAAGTTGCAATTGCCAACATCGTAGGGAACACCAGCAACTGCTGCTGTCACCAGGATGGAGCAGTCACCCGAGGAATGTAGCGGCATATTGAGCAAGGCCTTCTTCTTCTGGATCAACCCAATCCTGGCTCGAGGATACAGAAATATTCTTATCCAGCATGATCTGCCTCATCTGAGCCGTGACATGAGACCGGAAGCGATAAGAGAGGGCATTCTGAAGGCATGGAGCCAAAGAGGTCTGTCGGGCGTCAGAGTCCAGCTAGTTTGGGGCATATGGACTTACATAGCAGCCAGAAACCCCCGAGACAGCGAGGTCGCTGCCTCTCGCCCTGCTGCGATGCCTCAAGCGCCCCTTTTTGGCCGCCATCCTGCCTCGCCTATTTCTGATCATGTTCCGATATTCCCAACCCATCCTGATTAGGCAATCCATCAGATACGTCACCGCTCCCACCACCTCCGACCGCAATCAAGGCTACTGGCTCATCGCCTCCGCCGTGGCCATCTATGTCGGCCTTGCCGTATGTCCCAGACCCCCCCCCACCCCATTTACACACATGGCCCCTAACCGCGTATACCAGCTTTCAACAGCAACCTACGAACACCGCATCAACCGCCTGAAAATACTAACCCGCAGCGCTCTCGTCGGCCTCATCCACGACAAGACCATGTCCCTGCCTAGCGCGGCATACGACAACGGCGATGCCGTCACGCTGATGAGCACTGATGCCGACAGCCTGGACGGTGTAGCGGGCATGGCCCACGACCTGTGGGCGTACTTCGTCGAGGTGGTGGTTGGCATCGTACTGCTGGCCGGGGAGGTGGGCTGGATCTGGCCGCTTCCGCTAGTCCTCATCGCGTGTGGGTATTTCCCCTGGCGGGTGCGCGCGCCGTTGGCTAAGGAGGTGAACAGTCTGCTCGCGCGTGAGCCGCTACGTCGCCAAGAACCTCCAGTCCCGGCAGAAGGCGTGGAACGAGGCCACCCAGCGTCGTGTCGCGGCCATCAGCGCCATGATTGGCTCCATGAAGGTGGTCAAGATGCTCGGGTTCCAGCGCCATCTAGCCGACCGCGCCCAGGCGCTACGGGAGGAGGAGCTCAAGGTTGCGTCTAGGGTCAGGTGGATGATGGTGTACTACAACGCGAGCGGTTCGTCCTGTGCTTGACTGTCGGAAGGTCCCCCGAGGATGGCATGCTGATATTTGTGGTCAGCAAACGCACTCGGCATATTCACCCCGGCTATCACGCTCGTCCTTTACGTCGTCATCGCTGCTACCAAGGGCCGGGAGCTGGACACGGAAACGGCGTTTACAACCATAGCCATTTTAAGCATGGTCACGCATCCGGCTAATATGGTCATGACGATCGTGCCTCGCATGGTGGCTGCGTCTGCTGGGCTTGCCAGGATCCAAGAGTACCTCCTCCGGCCGTCTTTGACTGATGCGCGAGCAGTGCTGTCAAGGCCTATCAGGAGGAGCCCAGCTTCAAGTCAGGATCTGGCAGCGAAGCCGACCTTGGCCATCTCGATCCAAAACCTAACACTCGGTCAAAGACAGACACCTATCTTGGAAGAGGTAGATATTGAGGTGCCCTCCGGTTCACTTACCATCATATCGGGCTCCGTTGGCTGCGGGAAGTCGACTCTGTTGCGTGCCGTCCTCGGAGAGGTAACACCTACTCAGGGGTCGATTATGTTGTCGACGAAGAAGGTTGCGTATTGCGCTCAGAGACCCTGGCTTCCCAGTGGAAGCATCAGGGGGGCAATATTCGGCACTGGTTACCAAGGCAATGCTCAATGGTACCATGAAGCTGTCAACGCGTGTTGCCTTCAGCATGACTTTGACTCGCTTCCCGATGGTGACGACACACAAATAGGGAGTGGGGGACTCAATCTATCCGGGGGGCAGAGGCAGCGAGTGGTAAGTTCACCCAAATGCTGTGGCCAGTCTAGTGTTTCTGACAATGATTAGGCGCTTGCGCGTGCCTTGTTTGCGAAATGCGAAATAGTCTTGCTGGATGATAGCTTCAGTGCGCTGGATGGGGACACCGAGAACAAGGTCTTCGAGAATCTGTTTGGGCCCGCAGGCCTACTCCGGCGGTCGAAGACAACTGTCCTCCTTGTGACAAACTCTAGTACGTTTTTTATCCTTAGTTGCCACGGATGTCCCATACTCACATATGCTATAGCTCAGTTCTTCCCAGCTGCAGATCACATCGTCATCCTTGGGAATCAGGGAGTTCAAGAGCAAGGTCCATGGGAGACAATCAAGGCAAAGACTGGTGCTATCGCCAAGTTTATCCCCAGAAACCGTCCTGAGGGGAACAGCTCTCTGGCACCCGCCTCGACTTCGACGAAGCTTTCCGCCCAACTCCGAGCAAAGGACGAAGCTGAAGCGGATCTTTCTAGGAAGACAGGAGACTTCGCTCTCTATGGTCAGTTCTCCCCCCTACGGGATAGTGGCTAGCCGTGCTGATCGGGGTTCTAGCCTATTATTTTCGTTTCGTTGGCTTGCGTAACTTTGTGCTTGTTGTTCTTTTCCCCGCCATCTACTCCTTCTTCATTATCATTCCGCAATACTGGCTCCAGCTATGGACCGAGTCGGACGGCAACAACACGGCCTTTTATATCAGTGGCTTCTTGTTTTTGTCATTCATGTCGTGGTTATCAACGAACGGGACTCTGTGGTATGTTTGTGCGGGGTATTTCCTCTCTCTCGGTGCTGAGTGTTTGCTAGGTCAACCGTCATACTGCTTGCGCCGCAGTCTGGACTAAAGCTCCATGCCCATCTCTTGAAGATAGTGACTGGGTAAGTCGTTTAGAAATTGCTAGGATAGTGGCGGATTGTCTGACACGTTGGGTAGTGCATCCCTCTCATTTTTCTCTGATAACGACAACGGCGGAATCCTAAACAGGTAATTAGGACCGTTGAACCACGACAAAACCGCGATTCGCGTTAACCCCTTCTAAAGGTTCAGTCAAGATATCCAACTCATGGACAAACAGCTGCCCACCTCCCTTACTGTTGTGTCAAACCGTAAGTGACCCCTGGCACAGCCCCTTCGCGCTAAACTCGGACGCATGTGCAAGGGGTATTGACGAGTCTAGAAACGTTCAAACTCCTGATGCAAATCATCCTTCTGCTGATTTCCCAGAGACTACTCTCGCTGTCGCTGCCCGTCTGCGTTCTCGTTGTCTATTTCCTCCAGCGGGCCTATCTTAGGACATCTCGACAGCTTCGATTCTTAGAGCTGGAGTCAGGGGCAGAGGTTTTTTCAAGCTTCTTGGAATCTGTCAGTTCCCAATAGGCACTGAAGACAACGGTTTGCTGAGTCCTGAATAGGTCGAAGGCCTCGAAACAATACGCTCGTTTGGCTGGCGCGGAGCCATCGCCCAAGAAAACGTTGTGCGACTGGAAAATTCCCAAAGGCCTGAGTTTCTACTCATGTCTCTTCAGCGGTGGCTAAACATTGTCCTTGACCTCATGGCAGCTGGCATTGCCACGAGCGTCATTGCGATTGCAGTGGCATTGAGAGGCCATGTTAGTGGCGGACAGGTGGGAGTTGCGCTCAACATCATGCTCGTGGCGAATACAACGCTGTTGCGACTGGTCGAATCCTGGACTAATCTCGAAGTTTCCCTTGGGGCCATTTCCCGCCTAAAGATGTTGGAGAGCAGTACACCTTCTGAGGGGGAAACAGGTGAAGACTTTCGACCACTTGAGTATTGGCCATCCAGGGGTACTGTCAACTTTGACAACATTACCGCGTCGTATCGGTAAGTAGATAAACTCCTTTGGAATAAGTGCGACAAGCTGACAGGGAAATTTGCAGGGCCAAGTCGGTCGCTATCAGGGCTCTCAATCTGCGTGTCGAGGCGGGCCAAAGAGTTGTTCTCTGCGGAAGAACGGGCAGGCAAGTGTTTGGGTGTGTATCTCTTCTCGAGCCTGTTTAGCTAACAGGTATACAGCGGGAAGAGCTCGATGCTTTTAACTTTGCTCCGGTTGCTAGACTTGCAGTCTGGCACCATTGAGCTGGACGGGATTGATATCAGCACGGTACCTAGAGATTTCTTGCGACAGCAGTGCTTTATAACTGTGTCCCAGGATCCACTGCTTTTGCCGAACGAGACACTGCGCTTCAATCTCGACCCAGATGATTCGCTTCCCGAAGACATCCTGATCAACGGACTGAGAACAACAGGCCTCTGGGGCCATTTTGCCAGAGGCTATACAAATGGAAACAGCGGAGAGGGTGGTGAAGTCTCTTGTGAGCAGCCAGATTTTGACATGAAAGTGTCGAGCTTCCGGGAGCTGTCAGTGGGACAATGTCAGCTTTTTGCGATTTGCCGGGCAGTTGTCAAGGCTGAGATGTTGCGATCAAAGGGGCTGTGGCCCGTTGTTCTCCTGGACGAAGTTACCTCGGCGCTTGACGCTGCGGTGGAGTCTACCGTGCACTCCGTCATCGACCAGGAATTCACTGGTAAAGGCCATACCGTCATCATGGTGTCGCACAGACTCGGTGGTCTGCACCATGCAAGATCTGGCAGAGACATTGTGGTGTTGATGAGGGACAGCCAGCTGCAGGAAATTGTCAGCAACTTGGGGACGACGTCATGGAGGGTGCATGGTGAGGAGGGATAACAAGAGACGAGAGGAATGCTGCGACGCGACAAGAGCTGGGCAATGTGTCGAAGGAATTGAAGAAGTAGGGTTAGGGTCTAGAATTTGGTGCGTGTGGGGCCACGAGGCGAGGATGCTTACTGCGTAGCGCGTCAGTAGTCCACTTAAACCCCCCGCCTCACGCGTCGACGCGATCCACGTGTATCAAGGGCGCACACCATACTTCGCACTAAAATAGCCCAACCAATGCGCGCCACTTTGACGTTGTTCTGCAGTCACCCGTACCACAGATTTATTGCCTCTGCATTCCTGTCCGCAAGCTTCAGTTGTCCTCTCGCCATGACCTAGGAAGACACCGAGGAAAATCGAGATGGCGCCCAACACCAGATCGCGGGCCCAGACCCCAGCATCGAGAACGCACAACTCATCGCCTGCGCCCCAGCAAGTCCTATTTCCTGCCCGCCGCCGCGCTGTCAAGACCTATGGCCGGAAGCCAACCTCGGCACGCGCTCGGGAATTACGCCAGCAGACTCTGACCCAGATCGACTATGTGACCCAGGGCAGCCCTGAAGAGCCACTCGATACGCTCGACACGCCCGAGCCCGTCAAGGAGCGTCCGCAGAAACGGAGGAAGACCACGGACGACACCCCGAACTCGTCCTTTCACACCCAAACCCTGACACAGTTTATCTCCGAGAAGAGCTCCATCCGGAACGGTCCTGGTGTTGACGAGGACAACCCGCTGGAGATAAGCGACTCAGACGCGGAGAAGGATGATTACGAGGAGGACGAAGATGATCTACCTGACCTGCCAGGTGCAGATATCCTGGTTCACGAAGATTCGCCTGAGAAGGGGCGCAGGGCATCGTCCTATGTACTACAAACCCCTAACCACAAGAAGATCAAGGTGAATTTGGACGAGGTCCCATCTTCCCAGCCAACACCTTTCACCCCCATTTTGGAACGGTACAGCTCGCTGCCGACCAGATCGCCCCTAAAAGAGAAGTCGACCAACGTCGACGCGCCAGCACCTACACTCGAGACCATATCAAAGACACCGCGCAATCTTGTCATCCAGGACTCATTCAGCCTGTCCAGTGACAGCCCCTTTTCGTCAAATCCGACGCATTCTGCCCAGGCGGAGACGCCCTCTAACAGGATTATCCGTCAACCCCTTGCCGAGATTCCGGCTGCAAGCTTGGAGCTGGGTGAAGGGCCGATAGTGCTCGAGGAGGAGACTCCTACTCGGTCTGTAACTAGGTCGGGATCTAACAAGGAAAACCGAAAGCGTGTCTTCGCTGAGATCCCGGACTCTGATGACGAGCTCGACAGTCTCGGCTCCTCACCACTCAAACCCAACTCCATCCTCGCAACACCCCAACATGCAAGGGGCCCTGGGACCTCGGCGAAGAAGGTCGCCTTTTCAACTCCCGTAATCGAAAATAGTGAGTCGACAGAGTCGCTCTCTGGCGACGATGCGGCACCTGGGACCCCAACCCCGCTTGCCCGGAGGGTCCATGCCGAATTGCCTCCGCGCAGTTCTCCGTCAATTTTTGAGGAGACACCTCGAAAGCCCGTCAACAAGGCATCTCCGGCTGTGCAGCGGCAGGCCCAGCGGCAGGCCCAACGGCAGACACAACGGCAAACGCAACGACAGACGCAGCGCCAGACCCAGAAATCCCAATTCTACAGTCAAGGTCTCGAGAGCCAGCGAGTCCCTCTGGATATTATCCTCTCCTTGGGCCCTATTACCGATCGCACCGACGTTGTGATATCAGTCCATCCTAACCTGGTCAAGGACATTGTTGCGGGTATTAAGGACCACGAATTCCGGTCCTACAAGCTTCCCGAGCAAGTTACTCGGTGCTGGATTTACACCACAAGCCCGGCTTGCGAGGTCAAGTACATGGCCACCCTCGGACCAGCAAAGGAGCCGGGTCAGATTAATGCTGAGAGCGGCGTCGGAAACGAGGCATTCAATAATGGCACGACCGTTTACAGATTTGCGTACGAGCTGCTACAGGTGTACCAGCTCAACAACCCGGTGCCGCTCACGCTGATGAAGAAGAACGGGCTGGGTGACAACCCGCCGCAGAAGTGGAGATATGTCCCGCCAGCTATAGTGGGGCAACTGCTCGGAAACCTACGGTGTGCGCTCTTTGCTGAGGCAGAGGAGGAGGAGGAAAAAGAGTTACTGCTATCGGATGGTGAAAATGGGGATGAAGGCGAAGGCGTCGCAGACGTGACGATATCGCAAGAGCTTGAGGATCAAATTCGCAGCGACATCATCCAGTCGACACAGTTTCCTTCCGACGCGGCACATGAGGAGATCATACCTGAAAGCCAGGGACAACTACCGACACTGACGACCAGTGCTTCCACGATAGGAGAGGAACACCTCGCAACGCCGGAGAGAGGGGGACGGTTTGCCTTCCCAACGGTGCCCGCAACGGGGACCAGATCAAGCAGTCGTATTCGCAGCCAAAGCCAAAGACATGAACAACAACAGGAGCTTCAAAAAACGCCTTCGACCGTCCGAAGAACAAACGTGGTCCCCGCATCCCAGGCATCTGACAGAACAGCAAGTTACGTGTCGACCCCTGGAGTATCGCCGGAAAGGTCATCGGTCCCTCGGCCGCCGCCCGGCTCTAGCGTGCCGTCAGATGACATTATAGAAGAGGAGAGCCCCATTCGGCTTCCGCGGGGCCAGTTCTCGCTGGCATCCTCACAGGAGCAGCTGATGGATAGCTTGCTGGTTGACGATGTAAGACAGCCGCCGGAGATATGGGATTCGGATGATGACAATGATGAACTTTGATCCGGGAGGCCACTACAGTGTCTATCGAGCGTGTTGCTGTTTATATTATATCTAGATGGGGTTGGGGTTTCTGGTCTTGTCACTTGTGGGATTATGGAAACACGTGGATGTGTTTCCGCGGTGTATCGCGGTATGTGTATTCTGGCTTCTCGGAACAGGATGGGATGCCACCGAAAAAGGAGTATTGGGATTGTGATTAGACCCAAAATTTGACCAGATTAGCCATGTCAGCTTGATACAAGATGCAAGCATACAATCCAACTCTAGTTTGTTTTACTGAACCCCAAAAGAGCATTTGCAGTATAATGAAAGGCATTTTTGGTGTTTCATAAGGCCTTTGCAGTATTGGAAAGGCCTTTTGAAATATTGAATATACCTTTTTTAATGCGAAAGTTGATGTTTTTGCTGCTCAAAAGCCTTTCCAGGGCTTCAGTATCCTCTTGGAACTTCCTCCCAAATGTACATGGACAGCAAACTTTGGGCCAGCAGGCCGAGAATTGAGCTACCTGGTCTCGCCAGACCCCAGGCCTGGATGGGTGGGTGCATGCCCGCCCACATGCCCGCATGCAAACCCCCCAATACCCAATCCCCCCACCACAAGAACCTCAACCTCCATCACCCTCTCAAACACCACCACCAAAAATGACCACCCCCTTCCCCTTCCCGCGGGAATACTCCTTTCCCCCCTTCTTCACGCGCCAGACGAACCTGACAACCCACCACGCGCAGCTCACCAAGTGGTCGGCACTCGTCCTGGCCTACTGCCGGCATCACCGCCTCTTCAAGCTGTCTCTGTCCGACGACACCGACCTGTTCCACAACCGGGCGCTGTCGCGCCGCCTCGCGCTGGCCGACGCGCGCGAGGTCATCGAGTTCCTGCGCAAGGACGGCCGCGCCGAGTATGCCGGCGGCGACGCGGCGGCGACGGCCGACGGGGGGGACGTGGTCTGGATCTACTGGCGGACGCCCGAGGAGTGGGCGGCGCTGGTGGAGGGGTGGGTGGAGGAGACGGGGCAGAAGGGGGGCGTGTTGACGCTGTACGAGCTGACAGAGGGGGATGCGACGCGGGGGACGGGTGAGTTTTCTCCTGCGACGACGTGCAAAGGGGGGAAGAGCTGACTTGGTGGCGCGTGGTAGAACTCCACGGCTTGGATTCTGATCTGTTGCAAAAGGCGCTGAGCGTGCTCGTGAAGAGGGGTAGGGCGCAGATATTCGGACAAGAGGATTCGCAGGGTGTCAAATTCTTTTGAAGGACTTTCATGATTGCCTCCATCTCTGGAACACTCTTGGACGCTCGCTGTCCAGATTACCTCTCTCGCTCATAGGGACCATCGAGGAGGATTGCATGGGGTCTCTGGTTCAGCCAAGGCCTGGTATCCGTACCAGCAGCCTACATCCTCAAGAGCTACATGGCTATCCGGCAATGCATACGCATCGATCGCCTTGAGATCGGCAATGCGTCGAACGAGGGGGGACCTCGGATAATAATATTACAAAAGCAGACAAACAAGACGTACACCACCCACCAGTTCCGATATCGCCTAAACGCCCCACCGCTGCCGACCAAAATTCCAAAAATCTACATCCCTGGCCCACTCATGCCTCTATGGCTTCTGAGAAAAATTGCTCGCCAGATACTTTGGGTTGAACGTCAATTCCTGCTTCATGGCCACGTCCAGTAGCCAATCCGCGACCACAATACGCGGCTCCATGTTGCCCCTCTCCGCCATCTGCTCAAACCGAGGCCAGAGCTGCTTCTCCGATGGTTTTGTTGAGCTGAGAAGGTATACTGGCTCCGGCGCTGCGCCACCGTCCTCCTCGGGGGTCGTCGGCTTGATTGTCGTGCCGCTCCTGGCACGGTAGGTTTTGAAGATGGCCCCGTTAGCTTCCGCGATCGCCTGGTAACTGTCCACCCCGTTCCGGATGTCCACCGTGCAATATATTGGGACGCCAATCAAAAGTCGGCCACGGACAGCCCGCGCCCTTGAGACGATCACATCGAGCTTGACACCGTACTTCTTCTCGTTCTCCTCGTCGATCAGCAGGTGGTCTTTGGGGTCCGGCCGCTTGCCAGTATCCAGGCATTCGTCGATGAAGGACGAGCTGATGACCTCAGGACCTCGAGTGAGGGCCATAAGGAACTTCTTAGTGCGGACCACGCGGGGGGCTGCTAGGTAGTCGCAAATCGCGCTTTCTTGTACAATATGAATGCCGAGATTCCGCAGCTTTTTCTGTCACAGAGTTAGCAATGTTCGTCAAGAAATCAACAAATCAATATACCTTGTCTGCTTCCTCCTTGCCCTTGCCTCCAACCGACCATCTATGATAGCTAGTGATGCAAATGCGCATGTCGACCTGTGGGAGCGAGAGCTTCGGTCTCTTTGACGGGCGCTTGCTACTGCTCCCCTGCGCTTCATCCTCGTCATCTGAGACTTCGCCTAGGCTAGACGTTCTTACCGAATGTTCCTTGTCGAGGTAGTCCGCAGCTCTTTTACCACCCCAAGGAGCATGGGTATCCTTCGCCGACCGCTTCTTCTCTTTTTCGTACAATGCGATATCCGGGGCCATGTCCTGAAGTTTCGACAGTGCTTGTGCCTTGGCACTGCGGCTGCCGGTCGAGAGTATTGAAGGAGTGTCATTCTCCTTTCCTGAAAGGATATGGGCTTTGGCAGGAGTAGCGTAGCTCCGTGCCTGCACAGCTCGGGCCTTCTTTGCTGCCCTTGGGACGACAGGGCTCGAGTTTTTCATCATGTCAAAGTCTGCCGGGGTGCCCACCTTGTAGACATTCTCCTGGGCATCCTTCATGATCTTTCTTTTTTTCCTGGTGGCGCTGTCGAGATTCTCTTCTCCACCAGGATAGAACATATTCTGAAGCATACGCTCGTCGAGGAACATTTGGCCAATAACCTCGCCCAAGTTCGTCCGCTGAGGGAAGTGGTGGTATTTGGCGTTGGTGAGAGATTGGACCTTGCACTTGGAATAACTCTCCTCAATCCACAGATGGTTGACGATCTCGATGTTCCAGTCCTTAGCTGCCTCGCATTTTTCGCCGTGCATCCGGGCTGTGATGAGGTGGGTGTTTTCGGCCTTCATCGTTTTGGTGTATGTCGCGCCCGATGCTGTGATTAGGTTCTCAAGGTAGGTCCGCGCATCACCTCCATAGTTGGACAGAGTGATCTTCATGTCCTTGAACCCGGGAATGCCATCCTTCGGGATAGGGTAGTGCAGCAGTCGCCGGAAAGGAGAGGTCCATTCGTTTTGGACAATCAAGTGGTAAAGCCATGACAGGTTACCCACATTCTTCTGGTTCTGGGCCGCTTTCACATAGTCGGGTCCATCTCGGTATCGGCAGACGAAGATATCGCAGTCGTCCACTTGCTGAACAATCTCGCCACCACTTTCATTGACAAGGCCAGCAAGGGTCTTCTCCAAATTCATGTTGAGAAGAAGGTCAGATGAGAACATGACCTTCTTCTGCGCAAAGACGACAAGCTTCTCTCTCCGCCTTTCAGCTTGCATTGATGGGAGGATGGCGTTCGGATCGGCCGAAGTTGCGCCTTGGAGGTCTTGGCTCAGCGGAATCTTAATCTCTTCCTCTGCGCCTTTGCGGAGAATCTCGGGGTCTGGAAGGAGGTAAGGTCCTTCGTCAATTCTCTTACCAAGCCGGAAGCAGTCGCCAAACCTAAGTACTGTTAGCCAAGGCCATCAATTGCACAACTGTGGGTGCACCATACCAATGCGGCAGTACGATCTTGCATTTCGGACTCTTTTTTTGGGCCTCAATGCACTTGGGGTGGTCCATAGAGAGAGCACAGATATGTGTTGTGAGGCGTGTCAAGTCTTTGGCCTCCATGCCACCGAGAGCCATTGTCGCACCGATAATAGTCTCCTTGTCGATATTGGGTATGTCGGCGCAGGTGAGGATAACATTGGAGAAGATCATTCTGGGATCCGGGGAGTAGGGGCGGACCTGGGCGACCTTACCCCGCGCAACTGTCGTCTTGATCCACGCCGAGGTGACGACAGGAATCATCATGGCTTGAGCTTCGACATACTGTTCAAAGTCGATCGTGTTGGCGATGATGTGGGTCGCCTGAGGGATGCGGATCTTGCCCTTTCGGTCGGGCTCGAGAACCCCGGCGCCATGCTGTTTCACGATCTGCGAGAGCTGTTGACAACGTTAGCTTTGGGGGCGCCGTAACGGGTGAATGGGAAGAGAGTAGAGCTGCAAACCTCGGAGATCATGACGCTGGACAGAGTCTTGCTCTGCACGAAAGCGAGCAGACATGAGTCTAGCAAGCCTGGCTTTTCACGCGCATCTGCCATCTTGAACGCGCAGGACTATGTCGACGCGACTTTGGAGATTCTTTTACATGAGTAGTGGAATAGGGAAGAGAGCGCGGTATTCAACCACAATTATAACGGCTGAAAAGATTGGGTTGGCCGAAACAAGCACCAGCAAACGGAAAATGAAAGTGCAGCAAGCGATGCATGTGTGTGCCTGTACTGGCGGCTCCAAGGTGTTGTGTCGGCGACGCGCCCCAAGAAAATCTATGTGGGGCAGAGGGCATCTACGACGCGAGGCAGCCACGGGTCACCTGACGGGGCCAGCCAAGCTCTTAAGCCCCGGTCATTGTATCTGATAAGCTGAGCATTGACCCCCGTCCTTTATTCAACATGAAAAGGAAACTGCGTCTACAATTCAACACTTTTTGGTTGTTAACGCGGGACTTCAAAGCTCGTTGTGAGCATGGGAAAAGCTTCCAGAGTATGGATACTAATTACGCCTTTTGAGATGCTAGAAATGCCATCTTGAAGCCTAAATATGCCTTTCGGAAGGCCAGAATGCGGTTTTTATGCGACAAAGACCTTGTCTAGGAATCAATAACCCTCTCGGAGGGAGTGATCCGCACTAACAAACAAACCTGGGCTGGAGTGTAGCTTGGTATTTGAAGAAGATGTGCCGGGGAGGCAAAAAGAGTGATCGCACTCAGGATTGAACTGAGGACCTTCAGTGTGTTAGACTGACGTGATAACCAACTACACCATGCGACCGAATAGGTTTTTGTTGTGGTCTGGCTACCCAGCTCCGCATTAGGAAAGCGAGTGCTCCAGATTCAAGTGCTTACACTACAACGCTCGGAAATATGCTCCAAAAGCTGAAAATGCAATTTCTCAGTATTTAGGTGAAATCTACCCCCCTAACATACAGTTTTGTGTTCATTCCCAACGTGATCAGAGAGATACCCAAACTGTCCGAGGTTTACTTCAAAGTGGCCATTGCTCCAGCGACTACCAACCCCCCCGCACTGGGCGCAATACCGAGTTCATACCCCGGACAGGGGTCGCTGCTAGGTAGAAACGCTCGGGGCCCAGTATCCGGCTGTTGCTTGATTCAATCCGCCCGCCTCGGTCGCTCTACCTCGGCAGTTTTACCCGCCAGATTGCTAGTTGAAGCGATGGACACCCGCATGAAACCCGGGCCTTTGCCTCTGGTTGCTATTCGTAAGGAATTTGTTTCTTGATAGATTGAGTTTGGTTGCTGGCCGCGCCTATTCAACAAATCACCACCTCTTCAAGTTGGCAACTCGTCAACCCCACAGAGGCTCACACAGTGACGGAAATCAGACGAGCGGGTATCTGCCCAACCCGCCTCCTCGCTGCCCACCATGTCTTCGGCTTTTGAGATCAAGGAGCACACTGTTGAGTCCCAGCACGTTCGCGAATACCCCAACGCCACAGCACACTCGCAGGAGGAAGTGCTGTATCTGGCAGTGAAGCAGTACATCCCCCGCAACAACCCCAACCCCAAGTCAGGGGATGTGACCATCATCGCCGCACATGCCAATGGCTTTGTCAAGGTACGCCCCCCATCTCCAACGTTCCACTACCCAGCAACTAACACTATGAACAGGAGCTCTACGAGCCGCTATGGGACGACCTCCTCCAGCTGCTCAACAAGCGCGGCGTCGGCGTCCGAGGCATCTGGATCGCCGACGTCGCCTGGCAAGGCCAGAGCGGCGTCATCAACGAAGCCAACCTAGGCAACGACCGTAAGCCGCCCCTCCATCCCCTCTCGCCCCCTATATTTACCTCGCGCCAGCCTCCTGGCATGACCACGCCCGCGACCTGCTGCACATAGTCAACCACTTCCGCGCCTCCATGGTGCGCCCGCTTGTCGGCATAGGCCACTCCTTCGGCGCCAACACCATCGTCAACCTAGCCCTGCTGCACCCGCGCCTCCTCTCCTCCCTGGTCCTCCTCGATCCCGTCCTCTCCCGCTTCGAGAAGCGCGGCCCCACCTACGGCCTGGCGCCGGCCAAAGGTTCGGCCTACCGCCGGGACCTCTGGCCGTCGCGGGACGCCGCGACCGCCGCCTTCGCGCGCAACAAGTTCTACTCGACCTGGGACCCGCGCGTGCTCGCGGCCTGGAACGCCCACGGACTGCGCGCAACCCCGACCGCGCTCCACCCCACGGCCCCCCCCGGCCAAGTCACGCTGACGACCTCCAAGCACATGGAAGCCTTCACCTACTACCGGCCGCTCGCGCAGGCGCGCGACCCGGCTACGGGGGCGCGGGTCGTCGACAAGTCGGTCCTCCGGGACGCCGACGCCGTAGTGCGCAACGGCGACCCGGCCGTCTTCGCGTTCTACCGGCCCGAGGGGTCCTCGGCCGTCGAGCGGCTGCCATCGCTGCGCCCCGGCGCGCTCTGGATCTTTGGCGAGCACTCGGATGTCAACCCGCCCGAGGTGCGGCAGGAGAAGATGGACCTGACGGGGGTCGGGACGGGGGGCAGCGGCGGCGCGGCGGCGGGGCGAGTGCGGGAGGTGACGATCGCCGGGTTCGGGCACTTGGTGCCGATGGAGGCGACGGCGGTATGCGCCGAGCACGCGGCCGAGTTCATCGCCGCGGACCTCGAAGTGTGGCGCGCCGAGCAGGCCGAGTTCGAGGCATGGGCGCGGCGGCCGGATCGGGAGAAGCAGGTACTGGATGATGACTGGTGGCGGTGGTTGGGGCCGGTGAAGAGGGGTCCCAAGTTGTAGCGGGTGATTTAGGAAGATTATGTAAAGTTGCGGACTGAATTGCATGCTGTATGTCATAATTCAGGGGCCGAAGCCTTGTGTCTATTCTGCCGTCTGTCTGGGCGCAGATAGAGTCCAATACTTGGTCGCATGAGGAAAAGACCTTTCTGGCATCCGATATAGGATCTCATGCTTTATTCAAGGTGGGCTTGATCGGAGTTTCCAGGCAGTTGAGACGCGTATTCAATATGAGTGATATCCTGCGTGTTACAACGAGTGCAATCATGGACCCCATCACCCGTCACCCAGAACGCAATACCGTGTCATCAATGTTATTCGAAACCAAAACTATCACACATCTCTCATTACGTCTTCATTTAGCCCAGTATATACAAGCTAACGGACGATGTATCATCGACCGTCGCTATTAAGCCCTCCTCATATCAGCCATAATTGCTGCTCTCCTCTCCAGCATAAAATGCATTACCCAGCACATGAGGGTGGTTGGGGAAATATGTCATGCAACAGTCCCGCTATAACCCGTGCGCCGTTTGAACTAGGTTGCAAAACGACAAAATAGTGCGCTCACGCTCTATCAGACCCCCTTAGAATAGCGCGAAGGCATAACATGGGCCAAACGCCAGTCTCCGGTGCTTCCTTCTCTAGGTCAGTCCATTCGTTCGTCTATGCCCTGTATATTATGTCTGCCCGTCTATGCCTTGACTGAGTAAAAGCGCTTGAACATGTCATCAACATTTTCGAGGTAATAGGTGCCGGGGATGATGGTGTCAACTTCGCCAATGGGCTTGAAGTCCTTCTGGAGATGGGCCTTCTTGCGGAGATCGCACATCTAAAAGCGGGTTAGCAAATCGCCCTGGTTATCATTTCAAAGGCACTTACTGCGTCGTAGGTCTCAGGGGGCACAGCCCGGCGCTCCGTGAGGCGGGTTGGGATGTTGAGAACCTTGGAGATAGCCTCGGTGCTGCCGTTAACGCGGAAAGAGCAGAAGCTGGCGGCAAGACCGGAACCGTAGCTGAAGAGACCGATGCGCTTGCCCAGAAAGGTGGCAGGGTCGACATGGGAGACCAAGCTAGCAAGACCACCCCAGACGCTGGCGCAATACATGTTACCACAGAGGGTGGCAACCTGAATAGCAGGGTTGACGCGCTCCTGGAATCGCTTCTTGGTCAGGCCCATGAAGGTCTTCTCAACAACCTTGTCGGTCAGGGACTTCTTGTAGTCCATGTCGCGAACCTCAGGAGGCACGTCAACGAAGGCGGGACTCTCGGGATCGGCGAGGTAGTCGTGGTAGAGGAGGCGGGCATACGACTTCTGGACCAACTTGCACGTGGGTGCGTGGAAGGCCAGGTAGTCGAAGCGGTCCAGGGGCGTCTTGATCAGGACGCCTTCAGAGGCGGCGCCGTTTCCGTTGGTCTTGCCAGTGAGAAGGGCCTCGCGCTTGCAGTAGGCGCGGTAGGCCGAGTCGAGGGCCTCGGTGTAGCAGTTGACGGAGTAGTGCCCATCAACATAGGGGTACTCGCTGGTAAGATCCGGCTTGTAGAAGTCGTAGGCGTGCTGCATGTACGAGCCACGCAGACCGGGCTCAACAACGATGGGCGCATCGGGGCCGACCAGGAGGGCGACGGCACCAGCACCTCCAGTGGGGCGCGCATTGCCCTTGGCATACAGGGCAATGTCTCCAGCGACGACGATAGCGTCACGGCCATCCCAAGCAGACGACTCAACCCAGTTGACGGCGTTGAAAACAGCATTGGTACCACCGTAGCATGCGTTGACAGTGTCAACACCCTCAATGTTGGTGTTGTCGCCAAACAGCTGCATCAGCACCGACTTGACCGACTTGGACTTGTCCAAGAGAGTCTCAGTGCCGACCTCGAGGCGGCCAATCGAGTTGACATCGATGTTGTACTTGCTGAGGAGGTTGGATACAACGGTGAGGGAGAACGAGTAGATGTCTGGAGGGCGGGGCGCACCCCGCACTACTATCAGCACGCGAGCTCCAACGTGAGACGAGAGGCTGGATGCACCCTCCTGGCTGCCCCTCTTGGCCCGAGACTGACACCACCCATTTTCCTGCTGGCGCCACAGGCCCAGGAACAGGGGTAACGGCGGAGTCGGCGGAACTAGGAGGCGCAATTGGGGCGAGAAAAAGGGAAATGAACTGACCTTCGCGATCGTCGCAAAAGCTCATCTTAGTCTGGCCCAAGCCGATTGTGTACTTGCCCGTGCTAACGCCATCGAACTTTTCGAGCTCGGTTTGCTCCACATACTGCGTTGACAGCTGTCAGCGATATCGGCGCACCGGGGCGGGGTTCTCTGCGACCGCCAAGCAGCAGCAGCAGCAGCAGCAGCAGCAGCAGCAGCAGCAGAGGCCAAACCAAAAGCAGCTGCGCGGCGGGTGAGACACGGGGCACGAGACACGCACCTGGCTGGGGAAGTAAATCTCAATGGCCTTGATGCCGATGTTCTGGGGACGGGCAGCCATGTTGGACGACTAATTGAGAGCAATTGGGTTCGGGCGGGCGGTGCTTGAGTCGGGCGAAAAGGTGTTGTCTTGGGAAGAGGGTTAAGGGGAGACGACCGTTGGCTCTTCAGTTGACTTTTTTGGAGGGGCACCTGGGCAGAGGGGGGTTAGATATGTTAGCGTCCGCGTCCCATGTTTTTTTTTGGCGTGCTTTCACCGCCGTTTCAACCCTTCTAGACTTTAACAACACCCAGCACAGACTCTCAACATGCACAGTATTTCGCCGGGGGTATAGTCTCGTGTAATTGGTGCACTGGAGTGGTGGCCGGGGGGGCGGGGAGGGTTACGACATACCGGTCTTGGAGCGCGACCTTTCGTCTGCTTCTTTGTCTGGTGAAGTGGTGGAGGAGCCGGTACAGGGGGGGGGGGGGGGGAGAGGAAGATGGGAAGAGGACGGGATGGTAGAAAAGGGGGGGTAGGACACGGGAGAGTGGGAGGTTCAAATAGTCGCACGACAACAGGGAATGGAACAATAGCTAGACAATAACAAGCAAGCCTTCCACCTTGTTGGGGAAGTGGGAGGCGGGCAGGGCAAGGGTATCCGAGCGGACAAGTCTCGGATGGAGACGAGTTGAGAGACAGACAGACTATGGGTCGATGGTTGCTGGAGCCAGTCTGCAAACTGCAGGAAGCGGGAAGCGGTGATCTCAATACGCCTAGGTCTCCCCCGCCGCAGCTCTTCGGGCGTGAACATATTGGAAAATCTCGTCGCCTCGGGCGGAGACCAATTTGTCGGATGAGAGATTGATAAGGTGGTCTCTCCACATCCCTCCCGCTTGAGCTAGTAGCTGGTCTCCTCTTCCAGCTCTTATCAGATCGAAGTCATGAGTCGTTCCAAGACTTCTGTTAGTCAGATCTCACGACATTGCAACCCTTACGTTTGCCTCCCACGCACCCACTCACCCACTTACCCACTCACCCACGAAACCAAATATGTTGGGAAATACTACCTAGACTCAAATTGTTGTAAAAGGAAAGCACGAGCTCGGGGACGGGCAGTAAGGGTCTGGCGCTGTCCTCCACCGCCTGGCAGATACTGGCCTCCTATTTGCTAGCCACGTCACACCGCTGCAGGAACAGCAGGAACGGGTCACACTCCACGCAATCGTCACCTTGTGTGGCTGAGATGTCTCGACTGCCATGGCCTCTGCATTTCCTACCTCATCACCTACCTAATCGTGGGCAAGCAAAACCAACAGAGGACACTGCCTCCAGCACCCACAGCAAGCAGATACAGCAGCGGCGGCAGCGTTGCGGGTTGCCGTCTCCAACCAACACAGCGCCCCAGGAGTTCCAATGGAGGTTGAACCCTTCAACCCACTCACACGCCCGTCGGCCAATCTTTTCGCCCCAGGCTGCATCTTGCAGTTGAAGACTGCAGCCGTCCCGTTGCCAGCGAATACCACATGAACATCGGACGGCTTCCTTATCTGGCCATCCTCATCCTCTGTATCCTTATCGCTAGTTAGAGTCGACATCCCGCAACGCCAAAGATCGATAGGTGCACACGGCGTGTTCGCTCGCGACATGTACAGTGTGCACTTATCCCGATGACGGAAGTTCCCACCTCACGTGCGCCACATTGCACTCATGGACACGATTTACCCGGATGACGATTTCAAGACAACGAAATTTTAAGATTCAGCCCTGATGAAGATCGGATTTTTCATTTCTAGGTCAGTCGCATCTACACGATAGAAGCAGTTTCCACTACTACCAATGCCGTCTCGGATGCATCTGGAAGGCACGGCTGTGTGTCTCGATCCTTGATTATCCCACAAAACGCCTCCCAATGCAACTGGCTGGCTGTAAGCAAAGAGAAAGAAAACGGCTTCGGAACTGTACAATGCCATGCAGACAAATATCAAAATCAAACAGACAAATTTCAAGGCGTTCCATACCCAGAGTCGACCCCTTGCAGCTTCCCATCCTCATCTGGCGCCTTGATCTGGACTTCAGCCTTGCTCTCAGCATTCTTGCCCGGCTCAACCTTGACCTCAGGGGGTGGCGCGACGACAACCACAACAGGAACAGGCTTAGTCTCCACTGCCGCCTTCTCATCACCGACCTTCTTCTCCTCGGTTGCCTTGCACTTGCTGCGCTTTTTGGAGCTACTCTTCTCGGCCTCGGAGTCGGAATCGGAATCGGACGAGGATGACGAAGAGTCAGACGAATCCGATGACGAGTCGTCATCCTTGGCCTTCTTGCTGCTCTTCCGGCGAGACTTTTTGGACTTGCGCTTCGGCTCCTTTTTGCTGCTCTTCTTCTTCTTACCATCCTCCTCCTCCTCCTTCTTTTTCACTTCCTCCTCCTTCCTCTTAGTCTCTTCCTCCTCTTTCTTCTTCGCTTCCTCCTCCTTTTCCTTCTTCGCCTTCTCCTCAGCCTTCTTCTTTTCTTCAGCCTCCTTCAGCTCCTTCTCCCTCTTCTCTTTCCTCGCGTCCAACATCCACTGCTCAGCACCCTCGACCGCCGCCTCAGGATTCCGCTTGTTCTTGAGCAAGAAGCCCTGAATCTCGGCCGGGCTAAACTCTTTTGAAGGGATCTTGGCTGCAAACTGCCTGGCAAGATCCTCGATCCGCGCCAATGTTTCTTCCTTCTTTGCTGCGGCCTCGGTCAACCGCTTCTCCTCAGCGGCCTCGGCCGCCTGTGTAGCCGCCAGATCGACGTACTTCTCGCCCGGGCGCTTAACTACAGGAGCGTCATCACCCTCGAGCGGCGCGAATATGGCGCGGAAAATGGCCGCCGTCATCTCGGTGTCCGCACGATCGAACTTAACGGTCATATCAACACGTCCGGGGCGGATGAGGGCCTTGTCAAGCTTCTCAATATGGTTGGTCGTCATGATCAGCACGCGGCCTTCCTGCGAGGCGACACCGTCGAGGATGTTGAGAAGACCGGAGAGCGAGAGACGACCGCTGGTGGATGTGGTGGTGATGCCATTACCGGGGGTTAGTTGGCCGGGAACCTTATCTTCCTCGGGCGGCGCGTTGGTTGTGTCGTCCTTATTGACAGCGCCCTCGCGTGTATGCGTGAGACCTGCAGTGTCAATGTCCTCGAGCAGGACAACGCAACGACGCGGGAGTTCGGCAAAGAGCGAGGCGAGATTTTCCTCGTTGGCGGTAACGGAACTAAGACTGACGATGTAGATGCGCATCTTGAAGAATCCGGCGAGCGCTAGGCTGAGCGACGACTTGCCGGTTCCAGGCGGGCCGTGGAGGAGGTAGCCACGGCGGTAGGGAATTCCCCGGTTGCTATACCACCGCCGGGTCGCTGGGTCCAGGTAGTCAGTCACATCGTCAATCAGGTCCTTCTTGACTTTCTCGTTCAGAATGACGGTGGAAAAGGGGCGCGTAGCGCGCGACATGCTACGCTGCCAGGTTGGGTCCGTCGAGCCGCTCCGACTAGTTCCGCGGTAGATGAGCGTCTTGGACTCGTCCTTCTTCATATAGGCTAGGCGAGCCTCGTGCAGGAGCTCCTTGAGGATCCAGGGGTTGCGGCCGAAGCACGAGACAGATATTTCCTCCTTCTCGCTCGTCGAAAGGAATCCCGATTGTGTCTGGCCCTGGGTGCGGCGGAAGATGAGCAGGCGGCCCTTATACCAGAACCAGTGGCTTCCGAAAGTGGGCGTGTAGGCGAGATCCTTCTTCTTGCGTCGGCCGGCGTGATCCTCGGTGCCCTCACCATCCTCGTCGTCTTCGTAATCCTCGTTCCAGTCATAAAGGAACCAGCTGCGGGAGTTGAGATTGGTGTTGACGACGAAGCGACGCGCACCGCTCGCAAACTTTTGCTTGGCGACCCAGCCCATGAGCATATTGTAGATCTCATCGTCGGTGCGAATATCGACGACGGACATGAGGTATGCTTCAGTCAGGCTCCAGACGTACTCACTAAATGATTGCCAGGCAAAGGATAGGCCGCCGCACAACAGCACTAATGGGATGTAGATGTTGATGTCGATATGGAGGTACCTTTGAATGGCGCCCGAGAAGGCTGAGAAGCCGGGGAAGAACCAGTCCAGGAGGACCATTTGGGGCGGTTCGGGGATTGCGCTCCCCTCAGCTGCGATCCGAGTGGTGGCAGTTGGATCCATGATGGCAGTGTGTCCGGCTCCGGGAGAGGAACGGATGGGGCGACCAGGGAAGATGGAGAGAGGTGGGGGGGGGGGGGGGAGAGAGGGGGGAGTTGGCTAGAAACTCCCTCAGTGGTGTTGAGGATATTGCTGGGTTTGGCAAACAACTCTCTATTGACGATGGGACGATAAAGGGAGGGGTCGACTTTATGGGCCTCTTGTCTCACATATACACAACGGAGGATGGTGACGGCTAGTGTCAAGAACGCAAGGCAGACACCGTTACTTTATATTCGTCATTTTTACGTTCCTGTGTTCCTGTGTTGCCTCTCAACCCTTGCCCATGACCCGCCTGGGAAGGCAACAGCGCGGCGCATTTCATCAGAATCTCGACGGGTCTTTCCATGTGAGTCCCTCCCGCTCACAGGTTGAAGCAGTGACCCCGCTAGTGACAGGGCTAGTGGCCGTGGGTGGGAGACGAACCCCAGTCTGCCGGGCTGTGTGGCGGCTCACGATTGCTCGCAGCCCCTGCTTGCTACACGACAAAGCATATCATGATTGCTTTGCAAACGCAGTCAGCACATACGGTTGCCTCTCAGTGGCCCTGGCTCGGGGCGCGTTGTGGTTGTGTGCACTACCTTATGCCTAGCCGGTTCCCTCCGGCCGGTCCTCATCGCAGCCCTAGCACAATGGGAGTCACAGCCGTTTCCGTGGGAGGGACAGTGGGGGAGGCTGACGGCTTGTTTTACAGCGGTGTGCGATTCGGTCATTGGGCTTTGATACGACCTCGCTAGGTACTTGCTATATACGTGCTTCGGGGGATATCGACTGCGCTTGGTAGATATCCATAATATATGTCCTTGTGGGTGTGTGGCTTTGCAAGATCGCCCGGCATCATGCTCGAGACCCAGGGCTATTGCCGTCTTACTGCGCACTAAGTGCATGCCTAGGACATTGGCGAGTTGTGGGCAGGTTGATGCGGGTGGGTTTGCCCCCGCCGGTTACCTATAGGTGCACCCAATACTAACTACGGCGGGCGTACATTCACATTCATCGAGAAGCGTCGCTGAGTGGAATACTAATCAATTTGTATTATGGTGCAAGTCTTGATAGAATCCATTGTGCGGCTCCACCAGTCTTGTATTGCGCACATACAAGTGTGATGTATCGTCGACGGCGGCTTTGTTTAGGCTGGTCCTCACGTCGATGACGGTATCAGCCACGATGTGTTGATCAAATTGATGGTCTTCCTAGTTTCAAAGAAAGAAAGCCAATTAGTGCGTCATAGTGAGCACCTACCGTTGGCTTGGGCCCAGCTCTTTGCTGGCACCAAGTGCCAACTCACCACCCGCGTGCCCGTGCTCGGCTGTGTCAGGTGATGAGGGCTTGACGAAATAAAGGTTTTCCAATGTGTTTCTGGTGCGATCGCGGGACGGCGCGACGGAGTGGGGAGGAGAAGGGGGACAAAAAATGTTTGCGGGGGAGGCGTTTGCTAGTCTCACAACATCTTGGCAGAGGCAAGGTGAGGAAAGTCGTCCTCAGTGAGGACTCCTCACAAGCATCAGGGTGCGCCAAGTTTCGCATGCCCCCCCCCGGCTGCCTCTTTTCCATAAAAAAAGCCACCATGAGGAAACTCCGATGCACGTCATGGCAAAGTTTTTCCAGTGCGGCGCACATATCATGATGCCCAACTCCCGTCCTAGATCCAGCAAATCACCAGCAGAGCCCATCTTCCTCAGACAGAAAAAATCTGCCCGCATATGTATCGCATGAGAAGTAAAGCCGCGATAGGCAGGCAGATAGACAGCGCCCGCCGGGCGGGGGGGGCTGCGCACCCGGAGGAGGGAAATGGGAAGCACGAGCCGGTGCGCTTCCAACCGGTGGCCCCTCCCGGAAGGATAGCCCCCTCCCCGCTTGGAGGCCGTTCGTTCATTCTCCTGCCCTGTCGATTGGTCAATCAGAGGGATCCCTGGTGGCGCGTCGATCTGGGTTCTATCGCGCCCGGGCAGTGCCCCCCCCTAGCCGGGGGCTGCCTGCCTTCCAGGCGCGCTTCGTGGGGTTGCGGAAACCCCGCTCTAGGTAGGTAGGTTCTCACCTCGAACCGAATCCAATGAGGGGGGAAGGCGGCAGGAGGGATGACGGATTGGGGGGCCTCAGCCGCAATTGCTCTGCGGGTTGTGAGTGTGTGCAAGAGCTGCCGAGATGCTATGTAAGTGAGTATGAGCTGGGCAGGATCACCAACTTGGTTTCTAGTGAAGTGAGAGGAAACGATGAAACTTGTGTAGCTCGGGCTCCTCCAGAGATGATCATGCCAAGAACATAAATTTGAGGACTTTGTTCCTTCTTGCCCACCCCCCCCCCTACTTTTTTGAAAAGAGAAAATATGCCTCGTGGATATGTGAAAAAGGGGGAGGGGGTAAATGCCGGAAATGCGGGTTTTTTTTTGAAGCGAGGCTCCAAATCAGTTTTGTATTTTGCAAAGGCCTCTCTCTTCGGGACTTCAATATCCAATATCCATCTTCTTCAATGGCGGGAACGGTGTTCCGCACTAAGAGACAACCCAAGGTCAAAGTATCAGCCCTTTGAACGCCATCATCAAACTTACCCTCACAGCGGTAGGCTAATATCCACCAGGGATCAACTCGTTCATTATGCTCGTATTCTCGCCCCATTCTGATCGAGAGCACTGCCGAGATGTTTAATATCCCTTAACCCAGGCAAGCAAAAAACAAGAAACTGGCAGCATCCAACTTGCCACCTGATAAAACCCGAACAGGCCTTTGGTCGCTGTGTTTTGTTCCTCAATTTCCACCCAGTATCTCCCAGACCCCCGTCCTCCCCCCTTCCTGTCACAAAAGACAAATATCACCACCACAAAAAAACGACACAGTTAGAAGTGTGGATCCATCCCGGCCCGTCAAGCACAGTGCCGGGATCAGTAAGTGGTAAGTAGTAGTATTACACAAACACAACATCCCATCAACCCCGTCCCAATTAAAACCTCAACGCCATGCCACCGGGCCGTCGCCTCAGTGGAACCCCAAAACGCCGGGTCATGTCACAGTAGCAACCGTACCAAATCATCAAAACGTCATCATCACAGAGAAGAAACAAATATGTCAGGGAATAAACACCTTGATCCCATTAGCATCAGGCACAAAACGCCCTCCCCCTCCGCCGGGTCCGCCCGGCCGTCCCATCGGCGGCGGCGGCGGCCCCCGCGAGAATGTCTGCGGCTGCGCCGTGTGCATGACGGGCGTCGAGGTCGACGGGCGTGTCGGCGGGGTGGAGCGGTTGGCATATACGGGCTGGAACGTGCCCGGCGGTGGGGGAGGACGCTGCTGTTGCTGCTGGCCGGGCATCATGCCGGGCATCTGGCCCATCATGCCAGGGTGCATCATGCCGGGATGCATCATGCCGGGGGGCATCATCCCCGGCGGCATCATGCCTGGGCGCGGCTGGTAAGCGGGACCGCCGCCGCCGGGGCCGCCGGCAAACTCGTGGGCGCTGGCGTTGCTGCTGCTGTCGCTGTAGTCGTCTTCGTCGTCCTCCTCCTCGTCGTCCTCCTCGACGGTGGCGTGACGCCGCGTTTTGGGGTTGTACTGTTGCTGCCCGCTCCAGGCGTCGCGTACGCCCTGCTTGGAGGACCGGCCCGAGGCCGGCTTCGGCTTCTTGGCCCGGTAGGACCCGTGGTACGAGGCGTCGTCCTCACCGTACCAGTGCATATGCCTCGATTCGAGCAGGTAGATCTGCGAGTTCTGGCTGCTCCACGATGAGCCGCTGAACCCGGAGCCGTAGCTGTTGGTCTCAAAGTCGTCATAATTATACACCCGGACTCCGGTTATCTTTCTTGGGTCCTGCCCAGTGAGGTAGACCAGGGCCTTGACGGCTGTGGTCCGGGGGAGGCGGCGGTCCGTATACGATCTGGAACTGCCCCCCGACGAGCGCGAACCTGAGCTCGAGCTCGAGCTAGAGCGACTCGAGCGAGGCATATCTGATGGACAAAAGCCGGGCGATTTATATAATATAATGAGAGAAAAGAATTGGCAGGTCTTCCAGGGGTTAGCAGCCTTGCTGCTAGTGAGACGAATTGGTCGGGCAAACTGTGGCACACCTCTCGTTCCACACCGAAGCCTTCGGGAGGGTCACAAGGCGAGCAAGGGACGCTGATCCTTGGTAGTCAAGGCAGAAAGGAGAATTGTAGGGCGAGCGAGGGGAATCGTGGTCCGGGGAAATCCAGGGGATGTAGAGGAAAGAGGAGATCAACACCCAAGGAGACGGGCGTCGTCTTGTGAAATATGATGGGCAGTGCATGTCAGCAACGGTCGGGGGTGCTCACCTACTGCACAAGAGCAGACCACTACTAGGTAACCATTCTGCACCATTCTGCACCTCGCCCGGGCAAAGCGGCGGGCACGAGGCTGCAGCGTGCATGGTTTCACGCGCAGGACCAGGCAAGCCAGGCGTCGACGAGACGGGCAAGCCTAGCGCAAGCCGTAGACATGTCCTTTGGATCATGGAGTGGGCCATTGGCATTCGCGATGCAGTGCGGTTGGCCTGGTGCGTTCCCACAGCTCTGGAGCCTCACTGGCGATGCGAATGGACGGGCACTTGATAGGTTGCAGTCGATCGGACGGCTACAGGCTGTGTGTGTGTGTTTGGTACACAAGCTGGGCGCCGGGCGATTGGCCGTCCACCTCTCAGCGGCTGCGCACCCCCTCCTTGGGCGTCCCAGTTGCGTCGAGCCACACGCCCTGCTTCGCTGCTCTGGAAGACCTCAGGACGCTGCAGCTGGTCTTGGATGTTGCATGAGTCGCAGCAAGCAGCTCCAAGCACCTCTCGGCGGTCAGGATGCGGCTATCCGCGTGCTTTGTCTCTCCCATTCCTCATTCGTGTTCTCCCCTTTTTGCTTGCCCACTGAATGGCCCGAGACTTGCGGTCCTGGAGGAATTGGGCAGCAAAGGCCAGACAGAGAGTATGGAGCTCAGGCCCGCCGAGTGAGGTCAGCGGTCGAGAAGCAACTGGAAGTGCTCAAAACCAATTCGAGCCTGAATTGGGAGTCATGAGAATCTCATCGTCAAGTGAGAGAAGGCTGCGGGGTGCTCCAAACAGGAGAGCGGGGTAGAGCTGACTCTAGGCGCGGTGCCCAGCTCAGCACCCGCAACCTAACCCATTGTACCCACACATACATGGAATGGGCACTGTGTTTGAAGAAGACAGGTACCTGCGAAGAACAGGCGATCGCTTCACACAAGGCCTTCTATGTCTGGTCACCGACCAACAAACTGCGGTGTATACGTGATACGGTGCAACATTGATTGTCTCTGACGGGTTCTTATAAACAATGCGAGGCGGTGGCAGTGACTCGAAATGTCAAATCTGTGCCCAGCGCCCCGAGTCGTCAAAAGGACCAAACGTCTTCTTCGACGTCCCTGAGGGAGGTCATCGGGACAGCTGGTGCGAGGATAGGGCGGACTGAAAACAATTTGGTATCCAGCCATTGCCGAAGCCTTCCAATCCCATGTGCGGACGGCTGCGCTGGCAGCTACATCCAGCAGTCGTTCCAGATGCACCAAAGACAATTGCGGTCAGAGCTGTGGGACCGGATAGACTGGTCCACCAGGCCTGCGTCGGATCTCAAGCTTTTAAGGTCCGCTTCAGCCCGCAAGCAACCTTGGACGGTCACGGCCCGTGAGACGGAGGTTACCCTCGAGCCGCATCTGCCAGGTCTATATTAGATGGTCCTACCTAGAAAAGCAATCCGATGGGCCTCAATTTCGAGCATGTTCAAGAGCCTGGCTCTGGAGCTGCCCTCATACCCCTCCTCTGCACCCCCCGTGACGCCCTATGTTGGCGAGGGCTGCGGGAGATGGACGTCGGCTGAGCAATGGTGCAGGTAGTTAATCGGAACGTCGCTCCGGTGGCGGCTTTGGTGTGTGATACTTGAGAGTTGGGAGCCATTGCCAGCTTCTCACGCTACAGCCCGATGAGTCAAGACGAAAGAAGCTCTCCTCCCACTGCCGCTCTCCTCATCCTGTATTATTCTCACATCATTCAGAATGAAAGCGCAACCCGCATTGCCCCTGTGCAATCAGTGGTATGGCAAGGGGCAGGGAGTTCAGAGGGACATCGAAAGGCGGCTATTTCCGGAAGTCGCGCGGAATGTCGCTCGACCGGCTGTGTGATGACAACTCGCATGGTGTCAAAAACATTATACACATACTCTCGATTTAATCATGGAGGTTTCCAAGATTATAGTGCATGAGTGAAAGCATTTCACCCGAACATAGTGTAGGCTCGGGCAGCAAGGCACGAGGACAAGTCTTGAGGTATACTGTGCAGTATTCCTCGGCCCCGAACGCCTGAGCGGTTTGCAGACGGGTTGCAACACCCAAGTGGCACCCAAGTTTGCAGCTCAAGAGTCAAAGAGGCAAAGGACAGGGACGACAGGGTCGGTCAAGCACACCCCACAAATGTAATAACTCGAAACAGAGACCTACCGCGTCTGCATTTCGCTCCCCCTGCGCGATCGCGTCCTGCGTCACGAGTTTTACGCCTTCTTTTGCATCCAGTTCGGCACTCCAGTTCGGCACTAAGAAACCGGTACCTTACTGCGAATGGGCGCCAGCCTAGCAGGAGAGCACTACCAAGGCGACTCGAGAGTGGCGCCATGTTTGCCCCAGTTGTTAACGTCTGGCCGGGGAATGTTTAAGCTGGCCTCTTGGCTGGTAACCCGTACCAGGCACCGCCTATCAGGAGTGCATTTTGTTGCTCGATGACCTCCCACCGGGAGAGTTGGGTCGAGTTGACAGCACAGCAGGAGACGCACGGCGCAATGATTGACTGCGGTGGTCAGATCGCAGGGGGACTCAAGATCGCATACATGAAAAGGCGTGCGATGTGTTCTGTCCTATAAGGAGACCGGACACACCACTGCGAAATGTGCAGTGCTCACCTCATCGTCCCCGCCGAGCACTCTCAGCAGTACCCTCAGCAGTACTCTAAGCACGAAGATGCACACCTGGGGTGCGTTGGTCGATTGGCGATTGCGCGATGTCAGATGTTTTCCAAATATACGCCAACCGCAAGAGCCCAATGTGGTAAAGTCTGGCTAGCCGTTTCGGCTGCCGCTTGGTCTCCGGCGTTGCTACCAGCTAGGGCGTTAGCAGACCATAGGCTCAAATCGGCCGACGAATCCGAGGCCCGATAGATATTGGTTTACTGTGGGCAATAGATTGCGGTCGGTCTAGCCAGCAAAGCCCCCCGACCTTCAAAGGTTTTGCTAGGGTCGTTCTGTCCAGCTTGTCCAGTCATGAGCTACCGGCTCAAGCAACTGTGGTGACGATTGCTTCATTGATCTATCTGAGCAAGACGAGACGACAGGGCTGCCGCCAGGAACATACCATCGGCCATCGGCCTTCGGCCATCAGCAAAGCAACTGACCCGACATGGGATCTCAGAATAAAGTGGTCGTTGGCAACAGGACAGGTGTGAAGGCGGAGAGCGGAGGACAAAGAGGCCGTCGTGAGCGCCGACGGCGGAATGAGGGAGCGGAAGGGAGCCAAGGTTTGAATGGCTGGCAGACGAGTCGCAATAAAGATTTTGTATTGTGGTTATTGTGATTATTTTACCCTTGGATAGGGCGAAGAGGACCAAAAGGCCCGTGAGAAAGACTACCGGAAGATGAGTCGCCCTGGCCCCGTGTCCCTGTGTGGATGTGCATCCATGTGTGTGGAGATCTCTGAGCGGGATCGAACTTGGCAGCCGGGTGAGCCCCACTGCCCACACTTCGCTGGACTGTGCGGTGCCCTGTGTGCTTTGGTGTGTGCGCTGCCAAGCGATCCGTTGGAAAGCATGGAGGCCAGGGAGGCCAGAGAGCCCCTCAACCAATGGAAGGCTGGTATGGCCCCCCCCCCCCCCCCCAAACCCAAGTCCGAAACCAGCCAAACTGGCTTGTTCCTGAACTGTCCGAGGTCCTGCCTGGCTTGCTGCAGTTTCGACCACTCACCAGTCCAGTCCCGTCCGGCTGTTCTCACTCGACCCACCAGCCCTGGCGTTATCCATGGATATGTTTGTGTGTGGAGGGGCAGCACTACCTGCACTTCAACCCGCGCTCTTCCCATTCCCTCGCTGCCCTGTCCCTTTTCAGCCTGAGGTGGGCGCTCTTTCGTCTCTCCTTTTGGCACTCAACCACCACCGTTCGCCGTCCGCCATCTTCCATCCACACCACCACCGCACCCCTCCCGACGATTATCCCTGGTTATGTGCTCGTAGCCAGCAGTCCAGATACTGCACATACTCACCGTCGCCCTCGAATTCTCTCGACGCTCTCTTCCTTGGACACGCCGGAGCTACAGGCGTCGATGACCTGGCCGGGCCCCCGGCATCCGTCAATGACCATTTGATGGTGCCACTGCCCACACTGCTCAACCTCCGTGTCCGCTAGTGCAACTGTCCGTCCGGACCGCAGCATCACCCGAACCATGGACCCGTCAAATAACAAAGGCAGCGACCCGGAGAGGAGGATTTCGATGAGAAATTCGGTCAGGGTCTCATTCAATGGTGGCGACGATGAATTTGACGCATTTGCCGGCATGGTATCCGATGGATTCAGACCGACGCAATTAGGGCCGCCATTGGAAACATTAACACCCTCCATCTCTGTCTCGTCGGCCTCTTCTATCATCACTGATCCCTTCGCCGAACCAACTGATTTGGCCGCCGAATCTGACAACAGTCGCCCGTCGAGTGTTGCAAAGCCGCATAGACCGCATGAGTCACTGTCACTGCGGCATGATGGAGGAATGGGGCCGATTCACCAATCCGCAGGGCTAACGAGGACGTCAAGTGTCTCGACTCAGTCCACTGCGTTCATCCCAGCCGCTGATAGCCCATATCGCGGGCCATCCGGTCCCTCGCATCCCTATGAAATGTACCCCCAGAATGTGAGGCTGGCAAGGACAATGAGCATGACAACCTCATCTACTGAACCTATTTCCGAGTCTTCATACACTGGCCCCAGGGTTCCGGCTCACCCGTATGGCCTCTACCCCCAAGACACCGTAGTCGAGCCGACCAGCGTCCCAGCCCCGGCGATCCCTATCGGATTCAATGGTCTCCCGGATCGATACCAGCGACGGATAGGACCGGAAGGAGAAGATATTGCCGATATTATCGGTCCAGATGGCCACACCGAACAGCTACCGCCCTACACGAGATACCCGGATGAGACATACGCCCGGAAGCTACGGGAAGTTGATGACCCGTCGGAAGGCGTAATAGGAGGGATTGTAGTTGCGCCAGCCGCGCCTGTATTGCAAACCTCGGGGCTTGGAGCAATCCCCGGAGCCGGAGGTCTCGGGCTGGCAACTAGAAACCCCGAGTTTGAGTCTATGGATGATCTTCAAACCCCCCAGTCGCGGCATTCATTACGGAGCTTTACGTCTGACAGCGATCATGAGATCAATACGGCCGCTGCTGGTATGTCAGAGAAAGGACAATCACCAGCACCAGCGAAGGGATGGCGAGAGTGGATGAGGCGGAGAGTGTGGGGTATCGTGCCAGTTTGGTCGATATGCCTGACAATTGTGGTTCTCTTGTTGATGGGAGTCATACTGGGCTCCGTCGTTGGCGCTTTCATGTCCAAGCAGAAGAGACCTCCGCGCAGGGAAGGCCATCAGTAAGTTTGTGTTGTAGCAATGCTTTTTCATCGTTGCTAACATGTATTAGGGAACCGAGTACATCTCAAACCGCCACGGTCACATTTGATGCTACACCCATTCCCACCCCAACAGATCTCCCGCCTCTTCCTCTAGGAACTTTTGGCATGCCACTAATGACAAGCCGAGTATTGAGCGCCTGCTTTGCCGACACCACCCTCGCACAGGCTTGGCAGTGCCATTTGGTCATTTCAGGTCTGCGATTGACCATTCAGAAAAACGACGAGAAAACACCGGGCGACTATAGCGCTTCCATAACCTGCAACCAGTCTCACACCATGGCAAACAACGTCTACTCTTATGGGGAGCAGCCGTTCTTGATCGAAAAACCCGCTACTCTGGAGCTCGTGAGCGACACGTACGAGCCTAGCCGCGGACCAGCCTGGTTCAAGATGCTGTCCTACAACAAAACAGTTATCGTGCCCGAAGGGGTTCTCAGCCCGCCAAGCACCTCGAGCAGCAAACAAAAAGGCCGCAATGCCCGTCCCTTTGGGCTCACCGCGGCTGACTTCAAACGCAAAGGAATCATTTCGCCAGGCGACAAACCATGGATTTGCAACTGGCCGGAAACCTATTTAGAGCTGTTCATATACGCTCAACAAAACTCAAGCTGGGCTAGCATGAAGCCGCCATCGTTCTCATCATCTTCGCCAACGCCGGCACCTACATCATCCGAGCCTGTCGAAACTAGCTCATTGCCATATAATTACAAGGCCGGATCGGAAGGAAATTACTGGCCCCCTCCTGCCCACGCCGATGCTCCCAAAACTACCGATAGTGCTTCCACGAACACAACTCCCACAGCAACGGAACCAGGCGGTGCCTCTTCAACCGTGATGTATGGCCCCATCGATACTGGCGACAACTTCACCCCGCCGCCTCCATCATACCCTCGGGTTATCAAGTTGGAGGAACGCCGCATGTACGGCCGGCCGAGGCCGATGTGTCGGCAGGTCGAGATACAAGAGTTTGGACCGGCTAGGCCAGTGTTGGACTCGAATGGGAAGCCGATAGTTATTGATATTGTGGAGAATGAACCGCCACCGCCTGAGTCTTCGAGCCCGGACATGGGGAAGAGATCGGCCGGCTGGCAACCGAGTTCGCCACTTTCCTACCGAGACAACAACCCTAGTGGTCCGGACATGAGGAGCCAGTGCGGATGCATGTGGTTTCTCACATAATCAACAAAATTTCCACGGACCCTCACTACGGGTGCTATGTCTTGGCATTTCTCACATCTCGGATCGGATTGAACGGTTTTCATCGGCATCTAAAAAGCATACAAGCCGTTGCTTTGAACGGCTTCTGGAGGCATTATATCATATTATTATGCGTCAACTTGCGCAAGGAGTCACCACGGCGTTGTTAGTATTTGTTTGTCTCTATTTCGTTCTTGTTATGGTCTTGCTTGGTCTGGTTTATGGCTCGGGACATCTGCCTACTGCCGTACACTTTCAGTACAGGTACAGCGCAGGGGCATTATATACGTCTGATCTGTCTGCCCCATACCGTTTGACAGCGGATCAAAGTTTTTGTTCTTGATTTTGCGCGGGTGGAGTGTATGCTTTGATGTGGAGTTACGGGAAGGGGTATGTATCTTATGGAGAATATCGTTCCTCCCCGAGGAGAGCAATGCTAGTATAGTGGGATAGTGGGGATGAGATTGCGTTGTTTGGATACGTATATCGGAATGCGAGCTTAGAAGGACTGCTTTGTAGCTGCTGTAGCTGGAATGTACTTGGTCGAGCGAGTTCAGACATTGTGGACTGAAAATATTACATACATTTATTGCTCTACGGTGTCGGCGCATCGATTGGCGTTTTTTTTTTTTTTTTTTTTTTTTTTGACAAGGAAGATGTGAAGGTTCCTCGAATTTCCAGCTACCCGGCCCACGAAATGGCTGTCTGTCGCTTTTGACACGTCAATATGCTTAGTCGGTGTTTAATAAAGGCCCCCCCCCCCCTTCGGCCAAATTCCATCGCAATAAACAAGGTATTCTCTAAACCGGAACCTATCCTCGACATCCCTGGCAAAATCCCATATTGTAGCGTGAAAAGATCAGGGCCACCGAAGACCTGCAATCTAGCCCTCGTCTGTTTGTTAGCGTGACACCCACTAAACTGAGAGAGGCTATGAAGACCCGATGAAGTCTTTACAGCATAAGAAAAGGTATCCATGGTATCTTAGAAGGCCTTTCCAACCCTGATAAAGCCTTTGTGGTATAAGAAGAAGCATGCTTGGTGTTTCATAAGGCGTTTCTAAGATCCAAACATATGTTTTTAAGTACGCAAGATGCTGGTTTTGCTGCTCGAAAGCCTTTCCAGGGCTTCAATATTTCACTTCGGGCCTTTAGGGGAAGGTCACACACCAACAAACAAACCAGGTTGGATTGCATGACAGCTCCATTCCTAGCGTGCCATTTCCGGAACGGGCGTATCTGACTGTTTGGGCTTTGCCCTAAAAATGAAGGTAGATCACTTTACATGCGACAAACTTAACAGGAAGATCAGCTGTCATAGCGGAAACCATGCTGGAGAAATATTAGAACTTGGATTGACAAACGAAAAGACATGATGCTCTGGTATCAAGACGTGATTGTTGTGTGGGCGATGGGCCTTATGGCACCAGTGATCGTTATCGACTTATTCAGAACTGCTCAGGGGTATCTAGACATGAACAAAAAAAAACCGTAAGTGTACACTACTTCGCCTCACCACTTCCTCCACCGCCGTCGGCAAAGAGATCCTTCCCCAGCCCATCCAAAAAGCTATCCGCAATCTTCTTTGCCCTCCGCTCGCCAATCTCCTTCCTCCTCTCTTCGATCTCCCTCCTCTTCGCCGCTGCCTTCTCCTCCCTCTCCTTCCTCAAACTCTCCGTCTTCACGCGCTCAGCTTCCAGCGCAGCCATCTCCTTGGTCCGCCCCTCCTCGTCCTTACTGAACGTGTAGAACCCCACACCCTTGGTGCGAATCTCGCCATCGGCACGGTAGTGCGTAGCCGGCGGCGGCGTCGCGCTGCGATCGCGCTTGCGCGCGAGCTCCTCCATAGCAGCCTCGTCGCGGGCGGCAAAGGCGTCCGTCTGCACGGCGTCGCCGTAGATGAGCGCGTCGGGGGCGCGGGGCCGCGCCGACATGACCTCGAGCTCGGCGGCCGAGGCCAGGCCGCGGGCGAGCCGGCGCTCGAGTCGCACCTTGTCGGCGCGCGTGCCGCGGCGCAGCCGGCCGAACTCGTCCTCGAATTCGACGATCTCTGTGTCCATGCGGAAGTCGGGGTCGGAGTCGGAGTCGTCCGATGACGAGGAGGCGTTGCCGCCGGTGGAGGGTTGCGCACCGCCGCCGCCGGTGGCTTGGCTCCGCCCCTCGGCCCACTTGCGGTCAAAGTCCACCAGCCCGATCTCGCGCCCGACGTAGTCGCCCCGCTGCATGGCGGCGTACAGCCGCGCTTTGGATTCCATGCGCCGCCGGGCGTGGGCGAGCTCGGCCTTTTCGTCCTCGGTGCCGTGGGTTTCCTTGAGGGAGAGCTTTTTGCTGGCGTCAGCGGTGTCGACGGGCTTGGCTTTGCGCTTTGCTTTGACGCCGGTGAAGAGGTCGGCTGTTTTGGTTTTGGAGGGTCTTGTCCGACCAGAGATGGCGGTGCTTGTGTTGCCGACTGCAGAGGTGGGTGGTGTCTTCGAGGTCTGGGTGGCGAGCAGGGAGCTGAGCTGTGAGGTGAAGGACAGGGAGCCAGGCAATGCTATCTCCTTTTTCTGCTTCTTGGGCGGGGGCTGCCCGTATAGGCCTGCATCTCGAGGCATTGTGATTGCAGCTTTCCTCCTTTTTCGGAATAATTGCGTTGATTTCAGTCGTTAAAAGCGTGCTACTTCTTAGCTTGAGTGTATGGCGCAGTTTGGCAAAAGTTTGAAGTTCGTCAGGGTCCCTGATGAAGTTGAAAGTCAGAGGGGCACCCAAACAGTGCCAACAAGATACAGTGCGGCTGTCAGCACAGTGTGCTTACCACTCCACGGAGTGGGGCGAGCCACTTCCATCAAATCGTCATGTGTCAACAGGCCGGAGCAGGGGAGCTGCCTGGGGCGCTTTTTGACTTTGGATAAGCCAGCACGCCAGGTCCTCATCCCTGGCTCTTGCTCCTCAACCGCCTACCACGCGCTCCCCTCACCCCTCTCCCGGTCCTGCATGTCCTTTCATCATAGGGCGTTCATGTCCGCAACCTTGGAAAGTGTCCTCATGGAAGTTTATCTGCTCAGTTGCAACATGATCAAGTTCGACCTGAACCCAAATAGCTAGCTGTTGTTGAACCGCCTTGGAAACCCGCCTCGCTCCCGCTCCGCACCTGCCTGCTCGCTCTTCGCAATCGCCGATAAACAGCATTTACCGAATGCGCCGGGCGCACTGAGATATACAGTATCCGCCCCATCCTCTCGCCAATAATCAATCTAAAACGAGCTGTCCGGCTGTCCGAGATGGAGATGACGGATGCGGTGGACCACCATGTCAGCTGGTATGTCTGCTTTACCGAGCTGAGCATCGTTCCGGCCGAATACCGATATGTCCTTCGCTTGATATCTTGGTTTTTCGTCAGTTTCCTCCGCCGCACGTAATAAACATGCTTGGTTTTTAACCCAAGTTCCAGATCACCCTTGCTCTCACGCCAATTGTCCCAATTATTCTCTTGGTCATCTACGACTTCGCGCTTTGGCTTTGGAGACTCGCTGCTGCCAGCACCGACCCAAAACCGCCACTCGGATACCAACTGCCTCCCGAGGCTGATACTGCCCCCAGCGTACCTCCCGAGCCAGCAGTCAGTGGAAATGGCTCAGCCAAGAGAGCTGGGATTAAATGACCCGTGGTATTTTGTGATGGACATTGCAGAGCACGACTGGAGCAGGGAGGAAAGGGCTACAGGCGCTCTGGAATTGCTTTTGGAATACATATTTTATGCGACATGCTGTGCCAACGTACTCGTTTCGCTCATCACAGCTGAGAGAGCACCTTTATGAGGTCGCTTGTCACGCCCATGGCGGTCACCTCGCCTCCAGCGCCCGCTCCCTGGATGATCAACGGGTTGCTTCCGTACCGCTTAGTGTAGAAGCTAATGATGTTATCGCTCCCCTTGAGCGCCGCAATGGGGTGAGATCGATCAAACTTCTCCAGGCCGACCTTCACCTGCTTTGTGGCCACATCGATGCTGCCCACAAACCGTACCACCTTACCCTCCTTCTCAGCCTCGGCCTTGGTCTCTCCCATCTGCGAGTCGAATTCGGGAAGCTTCTCGAGGAACTCGTCCCCGCTGGCGACAGACTCCAGCTCTCTGGGGATCAGGCTCTGCACCGGGAAGGAGGAAGGAGACTCGATCTCCAGACCGGCCAGGCGAGCAAGGATAGTGAGCTTCCGCGCAACATCCAGACCGTTCAGGTCGTCCCGCGGATCGGGTTCGGTGTAACCGAGATCCTTGGCCTTCTTGACCTCGGCCGACCACTGGCCGCCCGAGCCGGATGTGGGGGCGAACGAGTTGAATAGGAATGACATGGTGCCGCTGAAGACACCCTCAATCTTGGTAACCTCGTCGCCTGTGTCCACCAGGTCCTTCAGTGTCGAGATGACGGGCAGGCCTGCGCCAACCGAGGACTCATGGTACACACGAGCCCCGGACTCGGCGCTGGCACTAAAGATGTCCTGCCACAACTTGTAGGAGCCCGAGAAGGCCTTCTTGTTGGGCGTGGCAATGCTGATGCCGCGGCTGAGGAACAAGGGGTATGCCTCGGCGACCTCTTGCGAGCTGGTGTTGTCGATGAGGACGGTCTTGGAACTGGTGGCGCTTAGGTATTCGGCTAGGCCGAATAGCGGGAGCGGGGTCTGCGAGGAGGAGGGCAAAGATGAAATGGCGGTATCAAGGGGAATCGAGGCGTATTCGGCGCTGTAGAAAGCCTTCTTGCTCGTGCAGATATAGACGAGGACGAGCTTGGGCTCGGGCCGGCGCCTGGCCAGTTGCGAGAGCTGCGAGAGGAAGCATTTTCCTACCCCGCCAGCGCCTGTTCGTGGTGGGGGTTAAGGTGAGCTTGGGGTTTGGGTGTTGGGAGGGTTCAATGAGGTACCTACCGATGACCGCGATGTTTATTTGACGAGATGAGTTCATGATTGAAGCTGATTGTCCCTTGTTTTGCAAGTATCAAAGTTCGTTTGCGTGATGGTTTACACCTGATCGCGGGGTTCCTGAAAATGTTGCCCTGCGGCTTGCCGATAGCGGGGACCCTGGCCCCTGTCACATCGAAATCTTGTGCCCCACCCAAACTCCAATTGCATGGATTTGAAGTACCTTTTTCGTGACTGCATTTCGACTCTTTTGGATGAGCCAAAAACGAGCAAATCATCGCATATCTGTTCTCAACGTCAATTCAATTCGACTACTCAGCGCAAAACCTCAAGTACTTTGCTTCGACTTCGCTTTGAAAATATCTTCAAAATGGGGGGCGCAAAGAACAAGCGCCAGAAGCGCGAGGACTATCGCATTTCACTGAGAGAGGAGGGAACTACAGAGCTTCCGCGCAAGAAGTTCTATCGCCAGAGAGCTCATGCGAACCCATTTTCCGATCATCAACTCATATAGTAAGGAGTTCGTGATTCATTTTTTTTTTGGTGAAGGCCAGCTTTCTGACCATGAACAGCCCCCCTAGCCCTGACCAGATGGACTGGTCTTCACTCTTCCCCTACTATGTGACAGAAGAAGATGCTACGGAGGCGGAAGACTCAACGCCTGAGGCACTGGCGGGTCAGGGACTACAGCCGGTCGAGCCCAAGAGGTTAAGCAAAGACGTCGAGGTGGCAGATATTGGGTGTGGGTTTGGTGGGCTGCTCATTGCATTGGCGCCCGTCATGCCAGAGACATTGATATTAGGCAAGCAAACACAGCTTTCTCTTGTTGGTATCTCCGTATCTCCCACTAACAGCCCGTAGGCCTTGAGATCCGTGTTTCGGTAACACAGTTTGTGGAAGACAAGATCAATGCGCTGCGGGGGCAAAACCAAGAAAAGGGGCTGTACCGCAACATCGGGGTGCTGCGGGCCAACACGATGAAGTTCCTGCCCAACTTCTTCACCAAGGGCCAGCTGTCCAAGATCTTCATCTGCTTCCCGGACCCGCACTTCAAGGCGCGCAAGCACAAGCAGCGCATCGTATCGACGACGCTCAACTCCGAGTACGCCTACGTGCTGCGGCCCGGCGGTATTGTTTACACCATTACGGATGTCCCCGACCTGCACGGGTGGATGGTGCAGCACTTTGATGCGCACCCGTCGTTTGAGCGGGTCGAGGAGGAGGAGCAGGAGGCCGACCCTTGCGTGGCTATCATGCGGTCTGAGACGGAGGAGGGCAAGAAGGTTGAGAGGAACAACGGGCAGAAGCACGTCGCGCTTTTTAGGCGGCTGGCAGATCCGCCATATGGTGAGGTAGAATAGGGCAGAGTTAGGTCAATGGAGTTTGATACCCACAGCACGAACATCAATAGACGAGATTTTTGCTAATGTGCTTTCTTGTCACTTTTCTTTTTTTTTCTCTTCTTGTTTCTTGGCAGTTTTCCTCAGGTTGGGGTTTGTGAGCTGATCTTTGGATGGAGCCATTTGGTATAGATCATATGTGGAATAACATGTTAATTGTACTAGGATTCTTAGCACGGCTTCAACTGCGATGAAGGGGATGCAATTGTGCCGATTGTTATTATGCGACAATCGGGGGCTGCACTCGGCCAGCCAGCCTGCGCAAGGGTTGTCACACCCTTGCCGGCAGCTGACATTGGCAATCAGAGCAGGACCTGTGTGAGGTGACGAGTTGGTATGGGCTCTGGCTCCGCTATCGATAACGACAGCTGGAACAAAGCACACGACATAACAAAACATGCGGCATGCGACTACCTAGGTAAAGCCCGCCGCCGATTATGGCCCTTCGAGGGAAAGACATAGTCTTTGCCGGTGTTGCATTATTCATCGCCTGGGGATATGCTGTCAATTGGTTCCCAGCCCTGCGCTGGGCGGGCTACGCCTTTGTCGCTGGCGTGCTCATCACCCTCGTCGCTGCCCTCGCCCTGCTGCTGCTGACCTCGCGCGGTTCTCGATATCGCCAAGTCCGGCCCCGGCCGAGCGGCGCGGGCTTCCTCGGCCCCGATGCCTGGAGGGCCGAGGTCACTGCGCTCCGCCGCCACCAGACCTACGAGAAGACGTCGCTATGTCCCGAATCGCCCAAGGTCGCCGCCGCCCTCGATGAGATCCTCGAGAACATCATCCGCGACTTCATCAAGACGTGGTATTCCGGCATCAGCAAGAACCCCGTGTTCCCCGACGAAGTCGACAAGACGATACGATGTGCCCTGCTCAAGGTGCGGGACCGCCTTGCCGAGCTCGACCTCGCCGAGGTGCTGACCACCCGCCTCGTGCCTCTCATGACGGCACACTTCCGCGACTTCTACGATGCCGAGCGGTCCGTTAGGGGGCGCAAGCTGAACCGCTCCGTTACTGAGACAGAAGAGTTGGATCTGGCTATTGCATCCAAGTACAAGGATGGGAAGCTGCATCCGGCCGCGAGCCTGGCCTTCTCCGACACTAAGACAGCCCAGCAAGACTACCTGCGGAAGGCCATGTTGAAGGTTCTGCCCAGGGTCCTACCGCCGAGCCTGCTGGTATCTAGATCTGTGTCGACCATCATCAAGGAGATCACGGCGTGCGCAGTCATGTTCCCTGTCATGCAAATGCTGGCAGACCCCGATACGTGGAATCAGCTAATGGAGAACTACGGACGGAGCATGCTTCAGGACCGCTCGACTGTGCGGAAGCTGCGCGCTGCGCTGGACCAGCATGCCTCGCCTGCCCCCAGATCTAGCAAACCAATGACCTTTCCGAGGCTGACGCCTGCGGATAACGAGAGGAAGTTCGAAAAGTTCATCCGGGCTATCCGGAAGGTCAACAACTTGTCTGATGCGAGGCGTTTCCGGAGCGAAGTCGCCATTCAGCTCAAGAGGGACTCGCAGCAGGAGGGTACGGACCAAGTCTACACACGCCGGCTCGAAATGGGCAAGAAGCTGCTCGACTCCAAGGTTCAGCATCTAGCGGCTGGAGGCGAGCGGCGTGCAATCCCGCAAACAACTGGCGTTCCGTCTCCGAGCGTATCCCGGCTGGAGAATGCCACCCTTACCGATTTGCTTCGAGACCCATCCGGTCTCTCATATTTCATGGAGTACATGGACAGGCAGCAGCTGATGCCCCTAGTGCAATTCTGGCTTGTCGTAGACGGGTTCCGGAACCCGCTCGAGGACGATGGGCCAGAGGGCGAACAATTGCCACTCCAACTACCACCATGGACAGATTCCGACCGACTTGACCTTGCTCAGATTGACGCCGCATATCTAACCAGACCGGAGCTCAAGGTACCGGACTTTTCAAAACGAACCATCCAAGAGTTCCTCAAGGCGGGCAAGGCCGCAACACCAGAGCAATACTACAGGGCACGAAGAGAGATCCTACGAGCTCAGAGCGCCGTCCTAGAGGAAATGCGCGCGAAACACCTAACTAACTTTAAAAAGTCGGACTTGTTCTACAAAGCTTTGGCTTCCGAAGAGGCATCCAAGCGCATGGCGGCGCCCGCCGCCGGGCCCAGCGCCGGGCCATCCGCAAGGGCTCCGTCGCTCACACGAGTTTCGTCATATAACTCTAAGCCCAGCCCCGTGACGCGCCTTGCTCCCCGAATGCATGTGGGCGGAAACAGCCGGCGCGCCGGATCGGCGTCTGACTTGAGGGCCATGAATGTTAACGGCAATAATGGCCTGGATGTATTTTCAGGCCATCGCCGGTCTATGGATGAGGATTCGCCGACGCCCTTGTTTGACGACGATGATGCCGGTGACGATGCCCTAGCCGACTCGGTGCAGAGTCTTGACCAGGAAGTTGTTGTGCCCGTGCCTGATACCAAGGTAGTACAGGCGATGGAGCAGGCACTCAACACTATTCTGGAGGATACCCGGCCCCCGACAGCTGAGGACTTGCGGGCTTCGCTCTTTGGAGGAAATGGTGATGCGAATTCCAGCGTTTTCTCTGCACCCGAGGCCGACTTTCGCCGCGGCTCTGCCGATGACCCGCGGCCGGCTAGAGGCTCACTTGATCTGCCCAGGCCGAGGGGATCCGTCGATATAGGTCGACCAGCGCTACCTGGGAAGGAGCAGGAGAAGCCTAGCCTGGCGTCGCTAGGCTTGGTGAGTGCGGCGTCGCGGATAGGGGTGTTTGTGGATAATGATCTGTTTGGGGATGAGGACAGGTTTCTGTCGGATGAGCGATCGGATTCGGACGGGAAGGGGAACGATGACGACGCGGACGCGGTTCACGAGGCTGCGCCTGGTGATCTGGGATTGGCGGAGGCGATTACTGTTTTGACCAACGACATTGACCGGCTGGTGGCGCAGGATGCCGTGGTGGATTCTCTACTCAGGAAGGCTGAGTTGACCAACAACACGGCCGAGCTGAGGATTCTGCGGAAGTCAAAGGCGAGCTTACAGAGGGAGATTCGCCGGAAAGAATTACAGCGACAGCAGTATGTCATCCAGGAGAGCGATAACAGTCTATACGGCCGGTCTACCATCAAGATTACGGCCATACAGGTTGGGCGCGAGGAGGATGGCAAGGAGTTTGCACTCTACTCGATCCAGGTATCACGAAATGCGGGCGAGAAGATGCCGGCGGCAAAATGGGTCATTACACGGCGCTACAGCGAGTTCCTTGAACTGCATCAAAAGCTGCGGTCGCGCTACCCGTCAGTACGGAATCTCGACTTCCCCCGCCGGCGAATGGTGATGAAGCTGCAAAGTGATTTCCTGCAGAAGCGGCGCGTCGCCCTCGAAAAGTATCTGAGTGAGCTGCTCCTGCTACCCGACGTGTGCCGCAGCCGCGACCTCCGGGCATTCTTATCGCAGAGCGTCATCAACCCACAGGGCCAGGACCTAATGGACCGCGAGGACAAGAAGGACATGATCACGCGGCTATACGACTCGGTGGCCGACGGCATGGAGGACATTCTAGGGAGCATTCCCGTCCTGGACCAGCTGTCGATTGCGGGCCAGAACCTTATCGCCGCGGCAACGAACCAGCTCAACACAATGCCCCTGACGGTGGGCGAGGACGGCGGGGTTTTGAACGCAGCCGAGGCCGAGGCCGAGCTCAACGCATTTGAGAACCGCGAGCTGGAGCCGTTTGTCAAACCCATCTGCGACATCTTCCTCGAGGTGTTTGAGCTCAACCGCGGCAACAACTGGCTGCGCGGGCGCGCCGTCGTCGTCGTGCTGCATCAGCTGTTGGGCGGTACGATTGAGCGTAAGCTGCGTGACAATGTGCGCGCGCTTGTCCAGGAGGAGGCGGTCCTCAAGTACGCGGGCTTGCTGAGAGAGGGGCTGTGGCCCGGCGGCCAGTCGATGGTGGGCGCGGGGCGGGCGAATAAGGTGCCCCGGACGCCGGCCGTCAAGGCCAGGACGAGGACCGAGGCGAGTCTTATGTTGGCGACGCTGGTCCCGGACCTGGCGGGTAACGTGGTGGGACGACTTAATGCGCAGGCGGCGAGCAGGAGGATTTTTGCTACCTTGAATAATTCACGGCTCAAGTACGTTTCCCACTTTTATACAGCGGTTTGCTGTTGGAAGCGTAACTAACAGTAATGATTTAGTGCCCATCTAGCGTTTACATTCTTGGACGAGATTATTGATATCCTGTTCGAGGAGAGCTGATGACTGGGGGCAAGCATGGAAGGGTGCGTGGGCGGAAGCAATTGGATTGCATTAGCAATGGCGTTGGGCCCTGTTTTTTTTTTTTTCTTCTTTTCAATTTTATAGCACACTTCGTCTTTGCGTTGTTGATTCCCTGCTAGAGATAGGAATTTGGCGTGGAACTGCACTCAATCGTCGACCTGGCACAAGCCATCTGTTGATTGGCTGATCGCGTCTGCTGGGCGAGGGACTAATAATGTGCGAAAGTCAGGGAGGTGGATCCTCCAATGAGGTCACCGGACGTTAAGGTTCTCTCCTGTGCAGTGCCGAGTGCCGCTCCGAACAAACTTCAAACGCGGTAGCAGAGACTCTGGAAGATTCCGAGGGGTATGTGGCTTGTAGTGTAGCATGTGGTACCTGGCATCCCGGAGAAACCGTTGAGAGCATCTGAAGCACCCACCCACCCTGCGAGACCGCTCATCACATTCAATCGACTATGCTCAGCCTTGCGAATGGATGGAACCCACATGATGTTGGCAGGTCCAGGGCTCTGTGAAACTGCGGGGGTGTCAAGCGCCAATCTCGGCACCCCGCTGGCGCTTAACGCGAAGTCACCAACAATTGCAAGAGAAAAAAACTGTGATAGAGCAGCGCACGAAGGAACTGAGAACTGACCTGGGGTGGGGACGACGAGCGGGACGAGGTTGTTGTTACACAAGTTTGGATGAGGCGACAGGGCATGCGTCGCTACAGTCGGGCAATTGCTGGTTCGCCGACGTCGGGCCAGTCCCAGGGCAAGTCCTAGGCCAAGTTGAGGGCTTGGCAGCGGGCCGATGAGGACTTGGAGGGAGTGGAGCACCGTGATGGCAAGGGATGGCCAAGCGGAGGCCAGGCCATGGCTTGCGGGCTCTCCTCCAATTCGCTCCTTGCATCTAGCCTTTGGCGCTAGTGGTAGGCCCGCGGTCGCCCTTCTTCGTCGCCCCGTCGTAGCTAAACCAAACCGCCTCTTCCCTCTCTCTCACCTTCACCACCAGCCACCCCTCCCCCCATCGTCGTCGTCGCAAAACACGGAGTGACTGACCAGTCCCTCTCTCCCCACGCGCGACACAGGCTCCCTTTTCCCCTCGACACGCGCATCCCATTCTCCAGGAATTGATACCCTCACACTGCGCGCGCCCACAACTTGGAAAAAATTTTCCCCAGCCGCGTGCCTCTCAACAGGAGTTGGGGCTTTTGGCGGGCGCATCCCAAACGGTGGTCACACCTGAAGCTCCCCATCCTTTCCCGCCATCAAGACCCCACCCATAGCTTGTGAAGTGCGGGCCACAAACGTGGACCATCCAGGCACCCAGACATCTCCTCTAAATAGGCAGAGTCACATCCAGCCTGTTCCAAGCTGCTCTCCCTCATCTTCTACCCCCAGCCTGATCAAGGAACCCATCGATCTGCCAATATGACTGAGGTATCGTCGACCCGCCTGTACCTGGGCAACCTGCCCCGGGCCGGTGAGTTTTCCTCTCCATCACGCGTCGCTCCCCTCTCCCTCCCTACTTCTGCTATCTTCTCCCGTCGCCATATCTGTTGCCGCCATCGTCACCGTATGTAGGTGCGCCGCTGACTCCCGCCCTACAGCTACCAAGGCCGATGTCGAAGCCCACTTCGCAACACATGGCACCGGCGAGATAACCGAGATCAAGCTCATGAATGGCTTTGGTTTTATTGAGTACAAGGACGCAATGGATGCCAGAGATGTCGTCCCTGGTAAGTTCACCCCCAAGCTGCTTGCAGTGCCTGGACGACGACGAACACTTGGCTGATGAGATGCGCGCGCCTCTAGCTTTCCGTACGTTCAGGCCCTTGGATGGACACCCCAGATATCCCTGATCAACCCCCGATGGTTCCCTGGCTAATAGCAAGCTCGAAGATGGATCCGACTTCATGGGCGAGCGCCTGACTGTCCAGTTCGCTCGAGGCACCCGTCACCGAGAAGCGAACGGTTTCAACAACCATGAGCGCAACAACGCTCCCCGGCCCCGCCGCACTCCGCATCGCATGCAAATCAGTGGACTCCCCAATGATACGAGCTGGCAGGTCTGTTCTATTCCACTTCCTTTTCCGCGGATTAAAACTATGGATTTCTCCCCCCTTGCTCCCACGGCTATTTTGGAACGGGCCTGCTCCCATGGCCTGAGAATAATTTCTCCTCCCATCTCAACTTTGGTCAACCGGTCCAGAAGGACTTACACTTCCACCCACGACGTCTTGATGAACGGGATGGATCGCTGGCCGTCTTCTTGGTCGGCACACCTCCCGGGGCCGTGATTGTCAAGCCGGTCCGACGCCCATCCATGTTGCCCTCCCCATCCCGTCATTAGCTAGTATTTGTTGATTTTGTTGGCGGCTAAATATTCCGAGCCGGACTATCTACACTGGATGGACTTGATGGACACTGGCTCTTTCGCATTGGATAATCGCCACTACCAACTCCTGGGCTTCGACTTACATGGACTATGGCTTTAGGACCTGAAAGACTTCGCTCGACAGTCCGGCCTTGATGTCGTCTACTCCGAGACCGGCCGCAATGGCAATGGTGAAGGGCATGTTCCCTACAATCCCGCCTGTAATACTAGTAGGGTTTCCTTGCTAACCCATATTAGCTTCGTCGAGTTTGAGACTGCCGCCGACCTAAGAACTGCAGTGGAGAAGCTCGATAGTCGTGAGTTCAAGGGTCAGCGTGTGATCTGTGTGGCAAATGTGAGAAGTTCCACGACTCCACTCTGCAACCTGTTCCTAACCTTTGCGATCAGACCCAGCCTGATGTTCCTCCCAGAGGCGACCGGACCCGCTCGCGGTCCCCGCGTCGTCCTTATCCCCCCCCTGCCGATGATGAATACAGACGTGGCCCGGCTCCCCGGAGCGGCGGCTACAGTCCCCGTCGGGAGGGCGGCGGCGGTGGTTACAGAGACGGCTATCGCGACCGGTCTCCTCCTCCCCCGCGCCGGGACTACTACGATGACAGAAGAAGTGGCGGTTACCGCTCTCCTCCCCGCCGTGGCCCCATGGATGATTATCCGCCGCCTCGTCGCTACGACGATCCCTACCGTGGCGCTCCTCGTGACTACCCACCTGACCCGTACATGAATGGGCGAGCTCCGTATGACCGCCGCCCACCCCCGCCGGATTTCCCGCCCCCGCGTGATGGCTATCCGCGAGAGCCTTATCCTCGTGAGTATGAGCGGCGGTACTAGGAGGACCCAGATCCCTTTCGCGAATACAGAAGCCATTGCAGCAATCAGCAGGAAGAAGAAGATTGGGCATGCATGTATATCTTGGCGAAAGTGAAGAGTAGGATCAAGACATTTAGCCTCCAAACATCGAGGCCTTGACCGGAGACAGAAAGCTTGAACTGGAAACATCAACACGAAAATCGACGCGAATAACAAAGCCTTCCTCAATCTTCCCCGCTCATTTCTCGGGAGGAATCCCCGTCGAAGCCGAGATAGCTGGAAAGCAAAACCACTTGGTCATCATCGATGGTCAGGCGGGATTGTGTGTTCTCCGCTAGATTGGAGAATAAAAAAAAAAAAGACTTCGAACTTCTCAGCGACTGAACTTGTTCCGGATGCTACAATACCCAGCATTCCACGATTAGTCATGACGTCTGGGATTATGTGATGGGTATTGGGTAACAGTGGATGGATGATGAATGTCTTTCATTTGATGCTTCGGTGGTTATCTCCTTGGGTTTCGGGGGAAATGCTCTGGTCTACGATGCCTGGTCATACCCATGGGCCCGCTGCTATGTGGACTACGCGCAGATACCAGCTACTTAGCGCTTTTCGTCCTGCGGTTTCATTTTCGCGAAAACAGTACTGGGTATGATACAGGTTGTGTTGTCTTTTTTTGAAAGGGGAATAAGGAAGGGCAGGGTGGTTTTCTTTTCCAGGTTGCGGATTAGGCTTGTCGGATGTGTATGTGTAAATGAGGTTTGGTTTTCAAGGTTTTCTGTTGCGTGGTCACGTCTATGCCTACTCGAGTATAGCTTTCCGATGGAGTCTCGGGCTGTGGCGATGCACGAAACAGAAGAAACAAACGGTGCGGAATATGATAGCTTTTTTTTCTCCTTTGTCAAGCTGGCGAATGGTTTTTCTGTTGAGGTGTGGAGGACAATACCGGTTCTGGGCGTACAATCTTTTCCTACCTAGGCAGTTCCAGACTAGGCGGTAGCTTTACGTCTTTGTAGGTAGCGAGAATGGGGTATTGCGAAAATGGTATTTATTGTCTGTTATCATGTGCAATTGAGCGATATGTGGTTACGTATTGGGATTGGAGCTACTTCCACGGCGCTGTTTTACGGCGCTGTTTTGTGCATGTCAATTGTTGATAAAAGGGGGGCGGTACCTTATTAGGACACCTTATCATACTCTCCCAAGCCCATGAATACTGTCAGGAGAAAAGCAAGACAGAAACTCAAATTCCGCTTCTATCTCATCGGCTGTCGGTTCGCTCGAGTATCTCTGACCTTCATAAATACTTTTTGTATGCACCGTAAACTTTTGTCACATCGGGACCCCGTGAAAAAAGCAAAGTCACTGACTGGCCACCCGCCCCATCCGCAGCACCATGATACATATAAAAAAAGCCATAATTCGCTTCGTAAACCTTTGATTCTCCGTGCTCAGTCTCTTGTGTTCAGGCAAACCCAAACCCCTGCGCATTCTCCAATGCCATAGCCAACCTGTCCCGGAGTGTCTCCTTGTCCCTGTACTCGGGCAGCAACAGCGTTCCGTAGCAGGTATAAGAAGTAGGCAGCCTTCCTTTGCGCCCGTCTTCGCAGCCGTTCTTCTGTATGATAAACATCATGTTCTTTACGCCGCCCACGGGAACGCGATCGCTGGCCGTCACAAACTCGAGCAGCTTGCGCTTCATGTCGTCGTCATAGCGCTTGACAATGCTCCAGAAATCCTTGATGGTGCGGTGGCCCGCGTCCCAGCCGACGTAGCGCGCGTGGCGGCGCAGCTCCCCAATGTCAATCTCCTGGATGCCCTCGACGATGGACTGCAGAATGGCGGGCGTGAGCAGCTTCAAGCTCCTCACGTGCAGACAAGCGCGGAAGCCACGTTGAAAGGCCTCGAACTGCGGCTTCACCGACACGTCGGCCAGGTAGCGGATGTAGTCGGACACGTAGGCGTTGCGATTCGCGTTGGTTACGAGCGGTGCATCGGCCGGGTTGCCTTCCTGAGGCGACGGGTGCAAACCTGACTGCCATGCCATTTCTGGAAACTGGGGCCACTCGTCCCGCTCCGACAAGTTCGTGGCCTGGGGCTTCATCTCCCTGGTGACATGCTCACCAAAGACTAAAACCGAAAACTCGTAGGTGCGTAAGAATACGTTCTCGACTAGCCCGTCCTTCTCATCCCACTCTAGCAGTTTTGTGAGACCATTGGCCAGGTCAGGCCAGCCATCAGCGATATGGTGGAGTTCTGTAACCGGCTCTCCAAGAAGTTTACGGTAGAGCGCCTTCGGGAATGTCACCGGAAGGGTTAGTCCGTTATATACGGCAAGCGAGACAAGCATACCAATCAGCTCAAACTTCCACTTCGGCTCCATTGACCCAGGCACGAACCAGGTCATACGCGTCCTTTCGTCGACGGCGAAGGCGCCGTAGTCTGGGTTCAGAGCTTCGGCAATGGCCATTCTAAAGAATTCCTGCTGCACACCGCCCGAGTCGAAGCCTTCCTCGCCCATTTGCTCTCCGAGGTGGACCTTGAGGGGTCTCTGCAATTCTCTTTCCTCCCTGCGCCATAGCTGATTAAAGGCGTCCTGCAGAACGCTCTCTCGCTTGATATCAAGGATGAGGTATTTTGAGGCTGCCGCCTTCAGCTGCTCAGACAAAACATCGCGGTGGTGAGTGCTGAGGTTCGACCGAATCGAAATCGCGTCTATACGTTCCTGGAGCGAGGTAGCCTCTTCGAACGCCCGACTCATTCTGGAAAAATTGATGGCCCTAAAGTAGGACACCAGGGTAGCCGGGTTGAAAATGTAGGGGAAGTCTAGGAGATGCAGCTTTCGGCGCGTAGACACGTGGGACAGCCACGCAACGGGCATTTGCATGGTGTCCATTCGGTCCGCAAAGTACTCGGACCTGAATTGAGCATCGCCAAGAAGAAGGTCCTGACGTTTCTCGTCTAAGCGCAACTGTCAGCCGAGATATCAATTCGGGCTAGGTTTCAGAAACTTACACATAGCCTTGATCAGAGCCAGGGCGCCACCGAAAGGCCCATCTCCCGAAACTTCGGGGCTGCCATTCCAGTCATTCAGCATTACCGCCCTTGCCCAGTCGAGTAGCAGAATAGGAACGCGAGCTTCGTGTAGTGTGCGATCGGAAAAGGAGAAATTAAGGATATAAACGGCATCCATGTTGAGAAAGTCCAGCTGGGAGAAGAGTGGGGCTAGGATATCCTCTCCTTTGGCGTCGTACTCTGACGCGGTCTGGACGTTTGACTCTGTAATATCGTCATAATAGCGGCGTGTTGTGATGGCTGTAAATAGCCGCCTTGCCAGCCGGAGAGCGAGCTCGTCAGTAAAGATGTCCTCATATTGAAGACAGAGCTCGACGGGTTGTTGTGCAACCGAGCCGCTCCCTGCCAGACTCAAGCCGTGTGATCTGATTCTGGAAATATCTTGCAGCTGCCGTGAGTCCGTCACCAGAGGCGCTGCGGCAACCAGAGCGTGGAGGCATATTGACATAAGTCGTCCCGCTTCCGAATTGGAGAGGGCATTCTCATGCTGGGGGAAGAGTTTTGCGGTCGGCGAGCGCAAGGATTGGAGGGGCTTGGGCGGAGCAAAAAGGCTCCCAGCAGCCATCCAAAGACTGTTAAAGACCAAGCTTGGCGCGACTCTCGTCATTCTTAACATGCAATACCAGAGGGTCTGAGAGTCGTAAAGCTGGCCCTTCAAAGTAAACGACCGAAGTGCGAGCTCCGGATCACTCAAGACGTAAAAGAAAGTCTGCTCCATAAACAGCTTCCACTCTAGCCTCAGCTTGGCAGAAGACGTAAGTCCCGCCTTCGATCTCCGCCTAAGAGGCTTCCCCCGATTAGCGTATTTGTTATGGAATCTTGTGATAGATGGAGGTTCAAGCATATGCTTCTCGGCGGTGCCATCTTCCTGGATAACATCACAAATGAAATCCACGATATCCGCATTTAGCTTAGAGAGAGTCTGTGGGTAAACATTTTCGTCGTCAGAATCAGAGTCCACAGTTGCGCCCTGATTGGAGCTATTGCTGCAGGAGCGCTCCGAAGTGACGCCTGACGCAGCGATGTCCCTGGGACTTGTTGATTCACTGCTTCTAGCTCCATCTAACTGCGCCCGGCCAACTTTGGACTTGAAGTCGACGGGCTTCAGAGGTGGCATTTTTTCCAAGGTGACATCATCAAAGAAGCCTGCAGACGAAAGCTGTGATATTGGGCGAGACAAGGTTGAGTTCGTTGTCTTAATGGCTCGCACGTTCCTATCTGTCACGCCGCCATTCGCCCTAGGAGACTTCAATAAGCCAGGGAAAGAATCGTCTGATAGTGTCTCTGGTGCAAAAGGGTCGATTGAAAGTTGACGTTTTGGTTGTTTGGTGGTTGACGGGGCTCTAACTTTTGCGTTGGAATTACGACGTTGAGATCCAGACCGAGAGACCGGCGGCGCATCTCGATGTTGTCGGTCTTCTTTCAGGTCAACTGGGCCATTAACTTTATTCGGGTCTCCGTTAGTCTCGACGAATTGGCCAGAAGACGCATTCCCTGACTTTTGCCGAGGCGATAGTGAACCGTCGTCCTGGGTTGCTCTGATGTCGTTCGTCGTCATAATTCGGTCGCTGGAGCCAGCCTCAGTTTGAAAGACTTGGGCCTTTTGAGACATCTGCTCAATGGCAGCCGGCGTCAACCACTCTAGCATCTTGAAAGCCACAGTCCCGAAAACATTTGCCGCAAACGACCGATAGTCTGTGCTGACGGCCGTCTCCGTCACCGCGAAGCCGGACTTTTGTGCCTGATCCTGCTGATGGTCGTCCCCCGATGAACTCCCAGGCCTTGATTTCTCTCTTGATTCACCAATATCACTGCCATTGAGCGTCCCATTCCGAGTCCGGACCGGATTCGACTGCAGGCTACTCCCATTGCCCTTAGCTAGAGCCCCGCGGCCTGCGGCGGCGCGCCCTTTGGAAGAAGGCGATGAGCTGGGATCGTCACGTAATTTCTGGCTCGGCAAGAAAACGAGGGAGTTGAGAGCAGCAGGGGGCGCTTTTGGAGGCCTCAGCCCTAGGCAAAGCCCCGATTCCGGGTTGTCTTGGCTCGCCAAGTATGTGGCCAAAGTCCTAGAGCTCGTTGTGTTATATCTTCGTATTGGGGCCCGGCCGGCTAGTCGTTTCCGGCAGGTGAAGCAAGTCGGTGTCGAGCAGTACTCGGAGCCGCAACCTTCGTGAAGTTGTACAATGAACCTGTAACGGTTAGCTGGTGCAAAGTCTAGAAGCCGCAGGGTAGCGCTCACTTCTGCACGAGAAGCTGGAAGTTATGCCGCCGGCTCGCCTTGTGGATGGTATATACCCTCTTCGGGTTGTCGATATCCTCAACCAGGTCCCTCAGCTCGCCCGGCGCATCCCACGGCAGTCTTGCGAAGCGCGCCTCTTCCCAGAGGCCAGCCAAAATATCGAGGTCGCTGGGGCTTCCATGGTTGTAACCGCCATCGGCTGGCCTTGAAGCATCTGGAGTCATGACATGGACGTTGGGGGGAGGTGGACGAGCAGTAGTAAGACGCGTGATGGAAGTAAAGTGCTGGTGAGATACTCCGTAGCGATACCGCTGAGGGAGCACTGCGTTGGCTCAATCGTTCGATAGCTCGATTGGGATTGGGCCGAGTGATGGTTGGCGACAGGCGAAAGAAGATGCAATTAGACAGGTAGCATGTATCAGGTGGTCTTTGCGATGAGGTCGAGGAGTGGTCGCGCGTATGTCGATTCAAGACGGACCGGATCCTTAGGGTTGAGGCTTCGCAGTTGACCAGTCGAGTTGCGGCATCCAAGTTGTTGCGCACGGGGAATTCTGGAGAACCAGGCTGCAAGTCGCAGCGCGCGGGCCTGTCCTGCACAGCCAATAGTAGCTAAATGAGTAAGCAGGGGTGCTTGCCACGCCCGCTGCCTTTGCTCTCCACCTTCCCGCCGACTTTCCACTTTCCTCGGAGCCGCATATCGTCAGCTGCTGCTCTCTGGTATTCCAGCTGACGGAGCGGCGATTTTCCCATGAGGCATTCTTATTCACGCTCGCCGGCGCAGTCACAGCAGACATGCTGAACAATCAGTTGGGCCACACATGTGCTTATTTGCACTTCTCCTATTTGCCCTTTCAGTGCCTTGTGGCCGTGCCGGAACAAGTACCTGGCATGCGCAAACTTTGCCGCACACGACCATTGAAGATGACTCGCAATCGGGGACTGGAAATATCGATGTTTTGTGTTGCGCCAGACCTGTGGCCCGAGCCATCCAGTGGCACATGAGAGCGTTGGCTCCAAATACACAGGGCGTGCCCAGGGCTTCCCGTGTGCCAAGCAACCGCAAACTCGCGGCGATTGGGCTGTGATTGGACTGTGACGTTGTGACGTACCTGAGACCCCCCCACCAAAGAGTTTAAGGGCAAGCAGAAACCGCCACCAAAAATTGGTTCAAACATTCACTCCCGCGGGGTCTTTATTAACGAGCCTTCACCCTCCCACCGATTTTGCCCATTCCACCGGCTAATCCTGCACACACGATCCCTCACACAAGCCCCCGATCGGCTTCCTCTTCTCCAACCCGCGGCTGTCTCGACCGTTCGCCTGCGCGCAATCCACCTCGAACATCGAGCGCCGTCGTCCCTCGATCACTTCGTAGTCGCTCGCCCACCTCGCCCAGTACCCCGCTACTGACGTCCCGACCCTCCGACAAGCCCCGCGCTGGTCTTCGATCGTTCCTCACCTGTTCCCTAAGTCCAAGTGACGAGCGGACGCTTCGGATTATTCAGGGCATTCTTAGGTCACCTGCTTGCACCGCATCCCCCGTCACACAGCACTCACGCCGCACAACCGTTGAGAAAGCGGCAGAATGGCGACTATTTCCGGCAGCAGGGCCGCTCCTGTCAGCGATGCCCTAATGGCCATCGATGTTGGCACTTCGCACCCGTACACTTGCAACACGTGCCAGGTCGCTTTCCGCAATAGCGACCTCCAGAAAGCGCACATGCGCGGCGATTGGCAGTAAGTGCAAGACAAGTTCTGGTGTCGTTCCGATGACCCATGCGCAGTACTTGGAGGCTTACACCTGTCTACAGTCGGTACAATCTCAAGCGCCGCGTTGCATCGCTCCCCCCCATCTCGTCAGAGATGTTCACCGAAAAGGTCCTGCAGGCTCGTGTTGCTTCCACGGTCCAGGCGGACAAGGCCGGCTTTGAGAAGTCGTGCGACGCATGCCAGAAGACCTACTACAGCGAGAACTCGTACCGCAACCACATTGGTAGCTCAAAGCACAAGGCTAGACTGGCAGCCGTTCTCGCCCGGTCCAACGGCAAGGTCGACGATGAGGCAAGCTCGATGATGAGCTCGACATTCTCGCTGGGAGATCCTGCCGAGGCCAAGTCCGTGGTCGACTCCGACGCTGAGGAGGAATTCAATGAAGTTGTGGAGGGTCTCAAGAAGACTGCTTTGACTGAAGGAGTATCGCCTCTCTCTCGACCGTCAAACCCGCCTCTATCGGCCGCGGAGCAGCGCAAGGAAGAGCATCCCGTTTCACTGTCATCGAGCGAGGATCACTCGGCATCGATGACTCCTTCGACTGCAACTCCCGTTCCCTCAGCCAAGCCTGGGCCTGCCCCGACTCTGAAGACCTGCCTATTCTGCAATTACGAGTCCCCCACAGCTCCTCTCAACGTCATCCATATGGAGCGCATCCACGGCATGTTCGTCCCCGAGAAGGAATACTTGGTAAACCCCGAGGGTCTGCTCGCGGCCCTGCAAACTCGTGTCTTTGAGCTTCACGAGTGCATTAGCTGCGGTAAGCCAAGGAAGGATGCCTTCGCAGCACAGACGCACATGCGGGACAAGGGTCATTGCCAGATTCCGTACACCACTGAGGCAGAACAGCTCGAGATTGGAGAGTTCTACGACTTCCGGAGTACCTACTCAGATGACGAGGACGACTCAGACAATGAGTCAACTGACGGTGGCGAGGCGAAGCCCAAGAGTGGTGCCAAGCTTGGTGCCAAGAGGCCCTCCAAGGTTACCGGTGAGGACGGTGAAGAGCGTGAGGATGACGGATGGGAGACAGACAGTTCCGCATCTTCTCTTGATTCTGACGATCTCCACGCTGTCCCCGCTGAGCACCATTACCACCAATATGAGCGCTTAGACAAACACCCGCATCATTCACGTAACGATCAGCGCGCACACCACCGAAATGATGGATGGCACGCCCACAACCATAGGCGCGCCCTTGCTGTCTTTTATGACGAATTTGAGCTCCACCTTCCGTCGGGCAAGTCTGTCGGTCACCGTTCGCTTAACAAATATTACCGTCAGAACTTGCACAGTCACCCCAGTCCCCAAGAGCGCGCTGAGCGTGCCGAGCGCCTAGTTCTCGAGGAGGCAGAGTCATCACGGAACAGGATGGACGTCGGCAGCGATGAGGAGCAAGCACAGCAGCTCTCGCGCCGTGACAATGCCGCCCATGGTCGCACCGTCATCAACCGCGACTACCTCGGCCTTGGTGTCCGTGGCAACATTGCGGACCCCAATCTTGGTGAGGTCAAGAAAGTGGTTATGCGAGGCCGCAAGCAAGAGTTTGGTGGCCGCCAGGCTGTGCATACGAGCGGCAGCAAGATCTACTTCAAGCAAGTGCATCGCAACCCCGTTTCGTATCTCAGGTAGTTGGGCAGTTATACCTTTCTTTTTCTTCCTCGTGTTGCGGTTTGCCTGTTTGGTCGGTTGACTGGTCCTAGTTGGTGGAATGATCGACAAGGGCAGGTAGGCGGATGACTTTAGGCTGCGGCGTCGCTTCGGCGCGCTGTTGGCAATGCATGCATGAGAAATGGAATAGATGAGTCTTGGGCGGCTGCCATTTGGGCAGCCACGGGTTTTGTAGTTCGGGGTTCAAGTGGAGAACAGGGGCAATAGACGGAGGGGGTGACTCCTGGATCCGTGAACTACATTCTATTTATATTCGAGGATCTTCATGGTGGGTGTGTGAATCATACAAGGCCTGTGTTGATGTCAAAGCTTCGGTATAATGATTCTGCCAATGTAAAAGGAGGTAAAGTATGATAGGAAGTAATGTATTTTGTAAAATCCCCTGTTTGTTTGTTGTTGATGGATTTAAAGGGGTCGACGGCCCAAATATCCACAGGTTTCCCTAGCCAAACTAACTAAACCCGCATGCTAGAAGATGTCGGAAGTTAGCTAGGGCGGGTTTCTATCTCAATTAGATATCATATCCGCAGCAAAATGTCAACACTTGTGCTTGTTTCCCGTCCACCGTCCACTGTGTTCACCAAAACCTAACTCAGCAACTCACATGTGGCAAATTATCTGCCTCATCAACTCAACCTCATCCCAATCAACCTCCCAAATCCCCAAAACAACCACCACCCGACCCAGGTTACTCTCACTCTTCTCACTCTTCATTCTACAAATACAGCGGCACATCTTGGCCCGGTCCCTGCTGGCGCCAAGGAACCGGGCGCTCTGCTGATCCAGCAAGCTCCCATTTTTCCATCCACTCAGCTTGCCGGTGGGGTATGGGAGCTGGTCTTTGAAAAGGTCTGCGAACTGGAAGTGCTGGACACGTGTGGTTCCCTCGCGCGAGGAGTAGGTGACGCGGGCGTAGACCTCGAAGATGGCTTCTTGATGCGAGGTGCGGCACTTTTTTGCTTCGTTCAGCAGCTCGCCGATGCGGAAGCAGGTCCGGAAGACGGTGGATTTGGAGATGCCTGCGATGGGAGACTTGTCGCGCACGGGGGTTGGGAAGCGCGGTCTCGCGAAGGGCTTAATGCGGGGGGTGAAGGGGGCGAGGGAGGTCTGCTGGGCTGTGGCGGCGATTCCGGTCGAGGGCAGGGAGGGGTCGCGTGTGCACGAGGGCAGGGCGCCCATCACCAAGTCCCAGTCAACGCTGTAGTCCAAGAGGTCCTCCTCGTCGTGCTGATTGTCGTTGCTCCTGGGGTCGCTACCGATCTGAGTAGCATCGCTTGGGGGAGATCTTCGGAGGCTGGTGTCGAAGGCTTCGATGGAGGAGTTGTCATCCATGGTATGGATGACGCTGGAGGGTGGGATCTTGAGTGCTTCAGCGATCAAGGGCATCTCGGCTAGTCTGGCCATTTCCTCCTCGTCTGAGCTTGCGATGCTGTAGCTCTCATTCTCCTCGAGTTTGGGGCTATTAGCCAGGGTCTCCTTTGGGAGAGGAAATGTGTCACAGTCATTGTCAGCTTGGCAGTCTTCCCATCCTTTGTCGACATGCTCTTCCAGTAGCTTTCCTTCGGTATCAAGGCCATAAGTGTCAAGAGAAATAGGATTGACAAGCTCTTGTTGTGGGTAGTAGTACCCTTCAATGGCAGCATCCCCCGAATTCGGGCAGAGGGTTAAGCTACCCACGGGTGATGGGGCTCTCAGGTCAACGAAATGAGAAACATAATGATGCGTTCCTGGCTTTGGAAGCGGCGGAGTGTGCAGCTGCGTCGGGTCAGGGGGGGATGGGTGTGTATCCTGCGGAGTATACTTGTACTTTGCCCAGTCAAAGTCCACTGTATTCTTCAAAGGCTTGGTAACCTTGAAATCCAAAATGGCTTTCTGGTGTGAGGGTATCGTGGAATCTTGGTTGTATTTGGGCACCGAATTCTGGCGTTGCCTTTTCGGGGTGTGCTGGTCTTCCGTTGCGTGTCGCTTCCCCAGAATACGGCTCAAAGACTCCTCGCTCTCTTCAAAGTGCTCTTCGATGGGCATTGATGGTTCCAGAGGAACATAAAAAAGGCCCCCCCTAGGCAACCGCTGTCAGTGCACAAGAGCTAAGTGGGAACAGTGTTTACCTACTCGTTGGCATAGTCATCCGGCTGGGACTGCCAAAAGTTCGAGTTACTCATAACTGCTTCGGCAGGCCACAGGAACTGAAGGTGGAAGGAGCTCAATGCCCCCAATGACAAGAGAACATGAATCCAGCACGTATTGTAATACTGCTTGAATAGGACAACTCGTCAAGCGAGCTCCTAATATGATGGCAAGATTGTGCGAATAATAAAATAGAAAGTAGGGCTCCATCCTTTTGCAACTTTGGGAAGTCGTTGCCCTGGATGCTTGCGAACCTCGAGGCATGTGTAAGTGACTCCTTCCCCTATTACCCCTGAGTGGACATATGTCAGCTGCCCACCAGCTGGCAAGTCATCATTTACCTGGTGTCCGCTGCAGGCACGGGGCGGTGCTGGAGCTTTGACGCGATTGACGATCTGCAGGGTGCTTTAGATGGGGGTATTGCGGGGCAGTCGGTATGGCATCTGATGACCCGGCTTCTTTCCTGTTTATCAGGCCTTTCATCGTATAGATTTCGAAGACTGTCCATTTCATGAAACCATTAAAGAAGAGAGTGATTTGCTCATATGACACTCCGGCGGCTACTTTGTGCAACCTCCTGTTCCGGCGGTTTGCGACAATACACTAGTCAGCAGAGCAGCGCAACAGCGCAGGCAATCAAAAAGCTACCCCGCCGTCAACCTTATCTTATCGCTCATTCATCGACGACGTGGGAGGCAGCCTTGAAGCTTGCGCCTGCTTGAGCCTGCTTGAGCCTGCTTCAAAACTTGAAGCGCTCGTCGTAGACCTGTATTTTCCCGAAGGCTCAAAGGCTCTCTCTTTACATCCAGGGCAGATCACATTCGCCGCTCCCCGACATACCCCCGCAACACCGTCGTCACGCAAGCCTCCAGGTGATGAGCTACACTTGGCGGCTACAGCAACAAGGTTAGTCAGGCCCGTCCTACAATAAAGCACCACGGAGTCGCCTGCTTCCTTGTGCCATCATCAGCTGGCCTGCTTCGAGCTGCCTACGCTCATTCGTATATCCAAGTGTACCCAGGTGGCTGACCAGCAACAAGATCTTGGGGCAGGCCAGCTTGTGCAACAACAGTAGAGATCCATCCAACCGCCCCTTGAAAAGGAGCGCTTAGGATCGCCAACATGTTCTCTCAGGTACGCAATCTGGAGCTAGTAGTCTCCATACAGGACTAACACACTCACAGAAAAAACCCTACACGGCAGTCACCGTTACTGTCGAGCGGCTGACCAGCGAGGCCATTCCGGAGAATGATCTGAGCGGGGTTCCAGATCTCGTTGAGGTTGTCAATCTCCAAGACACGGGCCCCTCTGAGTTTTCTCGTGCCATCCGGAAGAAACTCAAGTATGGTAACTTGCACCGTCAACTGCGTGCCCTAACGCTTCTTGACGGCCTCATCCAAAATGCCGGCACCCGCTTTCAGCGATCCTTTGCCGACGAGCCGCTACTTGAGCGCTTGCGATTCTGCGGTACAGCAGACCTCTCAGACCCTGAGGTGAAGAAGAAGTGTGCCGTCCTCTTCCGTAGCTGGGCTGCTGAGTATAAGAACGTCCGCGGCATGGAGCGCGTCGTAAGCTTGTATAAGGTAAACCCCGATATATGTTTGCATTCCGTTTTGCGGCTTTGAAACTCATTATTGTTACCAGGAACTGCCAAAGCGCAAACATGTTGTCACGCAAGAGAAGTCCAAGGTTCTTAAGGAGACGGAAAACCCCTTTGGCGATGATGAAGACGACGAGCCACCCAACCAGGCCGGCCCTTCTACCGCGCAGCCGTCATCGTCACGTAGAAGCCCATCCGTGTCTAGCCCATCTGTGACAGGAACGGTCCAATCTTTTAGCTACACTAGCAAAGACAAGAAAAAGGACAAGGACAAGGACAAGGACAAGGGGAAGAAAAACAAGAAAGCCAAGCCCTTCAACCTCGAGGCGGAAAAGGAGCAGATGAAGTCTCACATTGCCGAGGCTTCCATTGCAGCTACAAACTTGACAAACACCCTGCAGACCATAAACAGAGAGAAGGAGCGTATCTCTGAAAATCAGGTCGCCGTGCAGCGCTTTGAGACTTGCAAGCAGCTTCGACGAAAAATCCTACGATACGTAAGTCAACCTCCTCCGGCCAAGCCGAACAGTCACTAATAAAACCCAGATCTACCACGTGGACTCGGAGCAATGGCTCGGAGGGCTGCTTCACGCGAATGACGAGCTAGTCACGGCCCTGATGACGTTTGAGCAGCTGGATCGCTCTATTGACGCTGACAGTGACTCCGACGATGATTTGGCTGAACAGGCACATCTCTATCGTATGGCGACGGAGCAGGCTAAGAATCCGGGATCGCCCACCAGCCCCGGTGCACCCACTTCTCGGATGGCCGGCTTGAGTCTCAGCATAAGCCCCCCTCCGCAGCCCCCTCGCCCCTCCCCTCCACCTCGTCCGCCCGTGACATCGAAGCCATCGGCTCTGGCCCAGTCTCGACGGGAGGTGTCATCAGACGAAGAGGAGGATGACTATGAGGACGAGGACGAGAATGACCCCTTTGCGGACCGCAACGCCGTCACGACCCCTAAGTTGGATCGGGACGAGCCGAAGTGGGAGGCGAGGGGATGAACGGGGCGCGGTGGTGTTTGTGTTATGGAGCGTGTGTTGATTTTCCTTTAAGGTCCGTCGGGGAGCTCTCGCACTAATGGTGCTAGAGCGATTCCACTGCGTTTGGGGTACTCACATAAAGAAAATGCGGGGGCTCTAGATTGCGGTAGATCATTCTCGATAGTTACACAGCGTTTATGAGAAAAGCATTGAGATGGGGACTGTTGTTGGTGCGAGTATTTACTGTTGCCCCTTTTTGACACCCGTCTCCTGCATAGGGGTATTAGAATAGGGGCTGATATAGGTACATGTAAAGTCAGGGACATATCGGTCGCCTGCAACGTTTTTATACTAATTCATGTAGCGTTGGGGTTGGCGGTTTGTGTGTGGATCAGCGAACTATGATATTTGGGGAAGTAGAATATAATCCAGCCCTTGTTTGCTTATTGGCGCGTGAGGTTCCCTCCAAGGCCCGAAGGGAGATCTTATAATCCTGGGACAAAGGGCATTTTTATTATTATCAAACAAATACTATTTTTTATATTTCCTTTCCGGGCAGCGAAGTATGCATCTCATCCTCGGATACTATACCGACGCCATCACCATCTCCAACTCCGTTTACCTCCTTCGGCCCCCCCAATAACCGACAGACCCCCACACTAGCCCGACATCAAACCGTCGTTCCCGCCCTTCCCCCTCTGTCGTGACCGGCAACACAACATTAGTATTACTACATGGGGGAGGGGGAAGGGGGGGGACAAGGCACAAATCTTCTCTTAACCCCACCAGCAGTGGGCACGTGCTAGGCGGGGGGCTCTCGGACAAACGAATACGGTGTTGAAGGCTTGCTTCCTTTTGCGGCTCTATGCCGAATATGTCCCGTGTGGCATATGCACCGGTACCCGAGAGAGAGAAACAGAGAGCCCTCACTCATCCGCTTACGTGCGGAGCTCTGCGAGATTGTGGGAGGGCGGGGACGCCGTGGTATCCCCGGGTGGGACGTCCTACGCGGGGTTGAGGGGGGGGGACGGCACCGGCGGTTTTTTTTTGTTTCTTTTTGCCTTGCCCGTCCGTTCCCCGGGCGGGACGGGTAGGGGTCGGACAGGGTTTTATTTGCTTTTTTTTTTCTCTCTCTTCCTTTTCGTATCGGCCCGGGGGTAAGCGGGTGTAACGGAGGGAGGGGAAGAGTGTGGTGGTGGGTTGAGAACAAGCTCGTTGGATAGAGGAGGGGTGGCAACCGTTTCAGGTGGTTGTGTGTCTGTCTACGGATACGGTGTGTGAAGATTGCGTGCCGGAATGTGACTATGAGGCTATCTGAAGAGTGGCTAGGGGAGACCATCCTGCTATCTGAAGATGAGAGGAGACACACGTCGAGGCTTCTGACCGACTGATAAGCAGGAGCAACGGCAGGCGCGAGGCATGTCACGCAGCGACGATCGCTTGATCAGCGCTGCACAAGAACCGTCAGTTGGGGACCGTGATCGGTATTCTTCGGTCCAGAACGCGGCGGGCCCGACGTTTGGTCCAACACGTGGGAGGTTGCCGTTTTGGATCCCTCGCCTGCCCTTTGGGCCTTTTCGTATGTCTCTCCTTTTGCTGGGCAATGAACGCAGGATCTGAACGGAGTCAATGGCGACTACGAGTGTGGAGATGTGAGACAATGGGGTCCATCTGATTCTCTAGGCGGAAAGACTAGAACATGGAGACTGGCAGAGTCGCACACCCTCATTGCGTTTGCGATGATGTGGGGGAGGGGGAATAGCCCGGGGAGTTTTTCTGGAAGCGAGCGACGAATGCTGCTTTCCTGAGTTGGGAGTCATCACGGGACAGGAAGACGTATTTTTGTATTGCGACTTGGGGGTTGTACCGGTCGGAAAGTGCGACTGAAGAATTAAATGGATATTCGATAAATTCACAAGAGAATTGATCTCACGCTGACTTCAGCCGGGGAAGACACGGGGGTAAAAACGGTCTTCGGCCCGTGAAGCCCCTGCCTCCTTCCTTCCCCAGCGGCGTGGCGGCCGCTCCTGGCACCAGCCTGGCAACAGCCTGGAACTGCGCTGAAAACCTGGAACGGAAGACCAGCCCTGCAAGCCACCGAGAATATTCCAAGTTCCGTAAGCAGGATGTGGCGCAATAATGCCGGTTTTTCTCGACTGGCTGCCAGCTGCATCCCGAATATCTTGACCAAGCCGCCAGAACCCAAAAGTCTTGCTGCTCCACGAACACTCCCGAGGATATTGCGATGAATGGAAGATGACAACTGCATGGCAACCAGCTAGGTGATTCTAGCTGATGGCACATAAACTCAGACATAAATTCTACAGGTTCACGGTTCAACAATATCAGCGCTGATTAGGGCAAGAATGTCGAGGTCAACCAAGTAGTAAGCTTCCTGTTTCGAACCCAGCTATTATCTTGAATTGTTGAATTGCTTCAATTGCCATGTCTTTTTTTATTGGAGAACCAAGCCGGAATACCTAATTCACTCGTAGTCACTACCAATCCCACGATGCAAGCCGCCAATTAATGTTACTAAGTGCCAGGTGTTCGAGTATGCGGTTTGAAGCAGTTCCCATATGTGACATCACTGCGGAATGGCGGGGAAGCCGTAGTTGTTGGAGCCAGGGCGCTCAGGCGCAACACCCCAGTCAGCTACAGGGCGGGCCAAGACCAGACTTATCAGCCCACCTCACACTCGCGACGAGCCGAGCTCGGCATTGGCGTTGCGCGTCGGTGTTCACGACGACATCCTGCGCGTAGATGCATGATGTGCTGATTCAAAAATAAAATGATATTCGAATTATTCTCAAATATTAAAATAATATTCCATAGAGCCAGATTTGGGTGAAAATCAAGATTCAATGCGACTAATTCTCCGACCATCACATGCCCCCCGTCTCCCGTTTCACCCTCCGTCCCGCCCCTCCCCCAGCTTTTCTCTCTCCCCACTTGCCCACTTCCCCTCCATCGCTGAACTCGTCGGCCAGTCGTGGCTCTGCTGGCCATGCATCAAAATGCTGGTCATCTGGACGGGGCGACGATTGCCAACTCATCAAGACTTCACCAGGTGAGTAAGGCCACCCGCGGACAAATCAAGCGACCCGGCCGACCGCGACGACCACTACGACCACAACGCCGGTCAGGCTGAGTGGTAGACCGATTCCCTCAATCAGTCGCATCAACCCCGTATTCCGTCCGAGGCGTCAACGTCACTTGCACCCTCAAAACTGCCGGCTCATCGAGTCACTTATTCGATATGGGCGGGCAATCGAATCAACAGCACCGTTGCCATCTTGTGTGCTCCAGCCCGGCACTGTGCACAGCCAGTCGGTCACTTGGCCCCAGCCATTTCCAGTCAGCTATGTCCCACGAGTTGCCCCAAAGGTGAGATGTGATATGGGGGTGGCGTCGAGCGAGCGCTGGGACAGCTGGTCTGGCGGCCCAAGTCATGATGACATGGTGAGCCTCGAGGAAGCCAGTCAATTCTTCAACAAACACCAACGGCAAACAACGAACGGCAGGCCTCCCTCACTACCTACCCCGCCAGTTGGGCGTCCTTTTTCCCAATATTTCGCCGCCTCACCCAACACAGGCCGCCGTAGGAGCGGCCCTCCTTGATCGGCTTCCCACCGCCTCCATTTGCCTGCTGCTCGCCGCGACGGCATGCGTGAGCCTGCGTGAGCAGCCTCGCCCGATGCCATTGGCGCCGCCCGCACACCTCTTGGGCGTCCCATTTGACGTTTGACGTGGCAGGCCACACTTTCTCTGCCGGTGCTGCGTTTGCAACGAGCCTCCGATTCGAGCATCCCGCCGGCCCTAGATCAGATCTGATCAGACCGACCTGGACGGCTCATGCAGGCGGTCAGAGTCGCTGTCTTTCCCATCGCCTTCTTGTTTTTCCCTATCTTCCCTCGCTCGTGATTCCTGGTTATGCGCAAGTGCAGCGATCCCGTGTTGCGCCGAGGAGCACTGCCTGCCCTGCAGGTCTTGCACGTTTTCCCTCCGATAGGGCGGTCTACGTTTAGATTCTGCAATGGAAATCAGGAGCCTGGACTCATTTTTCTTATCGCGGCTCCTGGCTTGCTCTGCCTCTTCGCGGCGGTCACGGGCCCGCGACTTGCTCCCGGCAGTTTGGCCTGACAGCGTAATGTCTCACTGTGGCCGGCCAGTTGTCAATGTTGCATTTCTTGTCTCGCCTTGTCCTCGGTTTCTCATAGTCATGCCGTGAAAAGGAGACGCTGTCTTTGTTTGCACTGCGAACCCAAAGCAACAGTCCGACATCCGGATCGCGAGCTCTTTGTTGGGCTGGCCTCGGTCAGAGGTACAGCGAGCAGCATCCGAGCAAGTAGCTCGACAGGTCAATTCTCGGTCCCGTCCTGGCGGGCGGCCGATGCAACTACGTATCTCATCTTGGGCATTAGTACGGGGCGAGAACTGGTTCGCCGTTTCGAAATGCCGCTATCTTCTCCGCCTGCTGGCTGCGGAGGCGGGGTTCTAGATACCGTGGATGCAGCAGCACCTGCACGAAGGGTGCAGAGGCTGCATTACCATCGTTGAATTGCTTTTTTTTCCCCAGCATCTCCAACTGAGGCCCACAGGCGAAGCTGATGTGGGGGTTTTACGCCTCCCTAGGGGCTTACTGCGAGGCAGGCAGCCGCATGCTTGACCACGCCACCTTCTTGTTACTATCTCGGTTTGCGGTGTAGCTCGGCTTACTGATTTTGTTGATGGGACTCTTCGGGGAGTGACGGGTTTTCACGGTTTTGCATTTTCCTCAACTCAAGCAACAGTGTTCGCGCCATTTCCGCCTCGAAGCCGAGCCTGGCCTCATGCAGGTGAGGCGCAAATAGGAACGCCTTTGATATCTCGTGGGAACACGGGTAGCTGCTATTCGGCAAGAATTCCCTCAAAACACCGAGCGCAGGGTTGGTTCGGGCGCTTCAACATATACAGCTGGAATAGGGGCTCCGGACATTTCCAAACAATTATTTTTTCTAATTAACAGTAAATAATATTCAAAATCTCCGTTTTATTCTTCATCAGACAAATATGTTCCGTTAGCCAAGAATTTCAAGAAATCGCGCTTTCGAAAAGCAGGTCATATCAAGTTCCCTTTGATGATACTCCGTTTTCTCTCATGGAGACAACCTCAATTCACAAGGTACATCGGAACCGGCCTGTACCCGACAGCAAGCCCCTACAGCCCCAGGAGCTGGTACTCCGGGGTATTAGGCAGAATGGCGATCATCACTCTCCTGGCGCGTCTGGACTCTCGCAGAGAATTCGGCCCTTATGTTTGATGTGCCAACACTTCTATACCCGTGCAAGGCGCGCGGGCGGATCCCCGAGCTGCCAGGCTCATGTGTGTGATTCTTGGGAAGATTTCTTCTGTCAAGAGGCCCAGGGCGGGAGGGGGGGGGGGGCCTCTCCTTCCGCGTGCGGTCCGCAAGGCCCATATGACCGCTGCGTGGCTTCAAGCGGAACCAGGTAAGGTAGGCTGTGTGTAGAGGTTCTAGGTAAGCAGGGTGTAATTTTTTAAAAAAGAAAAACAATAAAAAAGGTTTTCGGCGAGGTATTCCCGGAGTAAAGGACCAGGGGCTGGGGCAGCGGAGGCGCGGGTATATCGCTGGATAAACTGGCTCCCGCTGTCCACGTGAGAGAGGGCCGGGGTGGAAGGATGGACTTGGGAAGGCGGGATGGGGATTTTTTATATTACTCGGTGAAGATGGGTTTATGGGTTTCTTAGGAGGTTGATTGTTGTTTTGTTGACCGGTGGTGGTTAGTGTGGTGAGGATAGGGGGCGGGGAAAGGGGTTGAGGCTCAATAAACGGTTTTGGAGTGTTGATGAGATTGTGCGCTTGGTATTGGGGATTTATTTTCCTCCTCTTTTTTTTTGTTAATATGTTGAACAAGTGGCATTGTGTTGGATGGTGGTTGACTGGCCATGTCCGTAGAAGAGCAATTGTAACTGCCCCACTTTTTGATGGGTTTGGAATATGGCATGGAGTATGATGGTATTCAGCCTGCGTAGCCTCGTCAAATTGGCCATTCCATGAGATTCTCAGCCTGGCTCTTGATTCGAACCTAACCAAGACTTTTCGTATTCTACGGGATGGGGTCTTGGTCGAAGGGGAGTTTAGTCGAGGGATCTCCTCCCTGGAAGGAACTGAGGATCATTCCATTACTTGAAATCTTGAATTGGTTCAAGATCAAATCCAGATCAATAATTTATCCTATTTATATTGTGGCGCTTTACACTTTCCCCAGGCATCATTGCTTACTGTGCTCACTGCTATGCGAAGTTTTGGCCATGATAGAGACAGCAGCCCCTTGCTCACCTGGCTCACCTCGGTGAGCTCACCTTTCATGACAAATATAGTCTGTGCGCTGTACTGCGGTGAAGATAGACATGGCCCGTGCGCTCGCCACCCCATGGCGGCTGTATCTCAAAGCGGCAGGACTAGATGACTGACTCACAAGTGAATCATAACGACGACGTGCATTTACATTAGCGCAGTCATTCCAACCGCAAAACGATCGATACGAAGTCAGATTGCCACTAGAGAATATTTAGCTGGCTTGGTCGAGCTATTGAGTTATAAGTTTCTATCCAGGGCCACCACAAACATCCGTCATCTTTGAACAGTCATCATTTTATCACGTCCTCGTTTTATTGCTGGGGTCCCGGTTGTTTACTTCCCGCCCCTTTTTCTCCCCTCACGCAAAATTCGGCATCAAAGACACCCGCTCCCATCAACGGTCATGATTTCAATTCGTTCGCAAGGTGGCTCATCGCCAAGACCCGGCAGACAAGCTGTCAGTGAGGCACCCGCCTCTCGGGTAGTCCCAAAACCAGTCCCTGAGCGTCAAATTCAGGATGCCAGAGGATACCAGATCGGGCAGCTGAGACGTCGTTTCTCTCTAAAAGAATCTAACCTCGAAAATGGCGACACCTCTTTTCAGTTTGACCTGGTTCCGTCCGATCCTGATTTCGCCTTTGATCTGGATCGCCTACAAATTGACCTGCGGGTCCCGGCAGCATATCCCACAACGCCGCCAAAGCTGATTGTGAAAAATAGCGATATTCCGAGAGGATTCGCTATAAACATCGAAAAGGGCTGGGATAAGCTCGTCAAGGAGCGGCGTGGTGCAACTTTGCTTTCGCTGACCAACTCATTAGACAAAAAACTAGAGTCCTTCCTGTCGGAACAAAAAGTCGACACAGTGAAGTTGACCATTTTCAAGGACACCAGGCACATTGAAGCAGAATCATCCTCAAAGCCACCAGCTGCTGCCGCTCCAAAGCCGCAGCCACCCGCCGAAGAAAGGCCACGCATCCCAAGAGAATATTTTACCAAGGGCCAAATCTCCGAGGCTAAAGCAAGGCGAGCCCAGTAAGCGAGGCAACTCGAGGCTCGCATGGGACGATTGTCCAAGTTCCAGAAGTCTAGCGACGGCGTCATCTATACCCTGCCTATTGAACCGAAGCGCAGAGCTCAACTCCCAACCGGGCTTCAGGTGGTCAACTCGGTACAGCTGATCATCCCTTTGCTTTACCCCTTGCAGCCATTGAGAGTACTCTTAAACGATGTTGATTCGGAGGATGCAGAGGGGGTGGAGGAGCTTTTCAGCGAAAAGGCAGCGGAACAAAAGCAGATGACCTTGACAAGTCACCTCAACTACCTGGCTCAGAATATGCACACCTTGGCCAAGCAAGCTCGAACCTTCGCGGCTCAAGTCTCAATCGCCGAAGAGCAACCGAATCTGGACGAGGAGGCTCAAGAAGCCGAGCATTCTTCGACTACGGATAGCGGTAGAGGGCATGTTCATGTCATCCCGCGGCCTCCAGAGTGGACGGTAGCCGGTGACGAGGGCACGTCTGGCTTTTCGGATGACAGTCTTTCAGAAGATGAAGACGAGGACGACGGCGGTGTCACCATTGAGTCGGGTAACACGAACTTGCCTACCCAAACTGCGGAGACGGGGATAGCGATATCCTTCCCCTCCATTGAGCTACACGGCATCGAGCTCCTCCAGCTTTCCGTTCTCAGCCTCAGCGTCAAGTGCGACCGCTGCAAGACACTAAACGACGTCACGGGGCTGAAGGACAACATCGAGAAAGCTGGCAGCTGCAAAAAATGCGCAACCCCTTTTACCGTTATGTTCCGTCAGGAACTCATCCACCAAAACTCAACACGGGCCGGTTTCATTGACATTTCCGCCTGCACAGTAGCAGATCTGCTTCCCAGGTACGTCCTCCGTACCTAGTTTGCACCTTTTTTCTAATCAAACCCCCCTAACATCTACTTAGCACTTTCCTCCCAACCTGCGGCACTTGCTCCGCAGCCTCCCACCAGGGCTTCGTCTCAGTCCGCGGCGAGACGACAACCAATGTCTGCCGGACGTGCCACGCCCGCTTCACCTTCAAGATCCCCGATGTGCGGTTCCTCGCCTACGGGCCCGGCAGCGGCAAGCTGCCGCCAACCGCAGGCCCCCGCCGCCGCCAGGAGAAGCTCGGTTTGCACGCAGGCGAACCGCTGCCTCAGCGCGGCGCCTGCGCCCACTACAAGCGCAGCTACCGCTGGTTCCGTTTCTCGTGCTGCTCCAAGGTGCACCCGTGCGACCGCTGCCACGACGCCGGCGAGGATCACCTGAACGAGTGGGCGAATAGGATGATTTGCGGCTGGTGCTCGCGGGAGCAGAACTACAGTGTGGAGAGCTGTCACTTTTGCGGGAGGAGTGTGGTGGGCAAGAGGAGTACGGGGTTCTGGGAGGGCGGGAAAGGGACGCGAAACCAGACGCTCATGCGCAGAGGCGATAAGAGGAAGTATCGGCGGATTGGGGGCGGGGAGGAGAAGAAGGATGACTGAGGCGGTGATGGAGGTGGTGGTGTTTCGTTGCCGCCTTGAGACGAGTGGCCTGAAACCAAACTAGTGTTAAGCCGCTTGACGCTGGGCTGCCGCGCGCGCTGGCTGAAAGACATTTTGTTACGAGAGGATATGTGTCTTTGAGTATACCATCGAAGATGTAGCGTGTACAATCCTCTTGACAAGCCGCAAGTCGCAGAGCTTGTTGCCCAAGTCTCCATTTTTGAACGAAGGGAGGTTCCTCCCGCGGCGGCAGGGCTGAGATCGCGCCCACTCGCCCCCCAGGTTTTCTCCTCGTGGCTCGTCTGGGCATCGGCCTTGAGTTTGGGGTAACGCTGTCGCTTGTGCCGAAGGTTTTCTGTGGTGCTGCCCTGCAATGCAGACTGCGCCGACCCAACCTGCTTATCTGAGGCCCTCTGTTTGCCGCACTTGCATGCGTTGGACACTCACTCACGTCCCAACTTAGGGGCGCCTCCATGCTCATGGTCGTTTGGTTCTCGAATTGGCCAGGCAGCCGCTTTCCCTTCTTGGTGACACACTCTCTCTCTCTCTCTCTCTCGCCCGCGCCAATTGCGTAAGGCAAACGCGAGGCCCGCGAGATTCCCCCTCCGGGCAATACCTCATTATAGCCGCTGTGACGACGACGCGGTTGGGGGCACAAAAGAACATTTCTTTACACAAATAACAAAGTCCCGTCTAAACTATCCACCGCGCTAAACGGCGGGACGTGCTTCGCTACCGCCGCGGCGGGTGCCGGCTCCAATTGGGAGCCCGGCTCGCAACCCAATAGCGGTTGCAGTTCTTTCTGGAAAACTCTCCACCACGATCCATCTGTCCAAGCGCTCCCCCCCTCATGTTCCCTTTTCGGGCGCTGTCCGACTGTTTTCGGGGTGCGCTTCAATGGACGAGAGCTCAGTCACGGCCCCGTCACATGGTGCCTGAGCTGGCAGCGGCGCGGTGTTTTTGGGGGTGGTGGAGGGGTGCCGTGTGCTGTGAGAGGCGGGGAGGGGTGAGGCGACGGGGGGTTTTTTTGGGCTCTGGCACACACCACACCACACGACTCGCGGGCTCCCTTGATATGATGGTGATGAGAAAGGTGTGTGTTGGCGCGGGCGGGTTTCTTGTTGGGGCCTGGAGCTGGAGAAGGGGGGCGTCGGCGAAGGGTCTGAGGCTCGTGGCTGCAAAGGCGCCATGCTGGAGTTTCTTGAGGATTAATTGATTAATTTGATCAATTGTTTTATTGATGTTCAATTTCTTTTCTTCCATCCTTCCTTGTGAGGCTGTGGCAGGGGACCAGCGAGCGTCAACTCCAGCCGGCCGTTTGCACTGATAAAACATTTTGATGATTTTATACCGTCCCCAATAAAACAAAACACTAGAATAGAATGCAACATCCCCCCTGCAAACCACGCGAAGCCAGTTCCAGGAAACGGGGTGGTGTCTGAAAAGAGAAGAAATACTGTCAGCCGGGCCGCCGCGCAATGGGTCGCAACAGGACTTCCTGGGACCTTCACTCGTGGCTCCCTCATCTGCCGTTACCGTCTTTCCCTCACCGAGCTGCCATCCGCACCCGTCTCCCAGACACGGCCATTTCTTGGATCGCCGGTCAGTGTTCCTCCAGCGTTCCTCACGCGTGGGAAGCTACCGGTCATGACCCATGCCCCGGTCTGGTCCCCATGTTCGCACGCTATCTCGAGCACATGTTGGAAGAGATTTGCTGGGGAAAAGCTGACCAGTCATTTCGCACGCTCGGCTGGCGGGGGACCGAACGGGGACTAACAAGCCACCGCCGACCGGGGAACGCTCTGGCTTGTCTTCCGGCAAACTGGGGGAGGGATAGGGTTAGGGATTTGTGGGGGAGGTCCCGACGCGAACTGGCTGACCAGGGCCACATTCAGCTTGTTATTGACGGAATGAAAGCCACTTGAGGCGGCCAGAGTACCGAAGGTAGTCGGTAATGTGGTCAAACGGCCACATAGGACGGAAGAGTCTGATGGTGCCCGTTAAAATTGCCGTTATGGATGACGTCGAATGGGAGAAGAAGAAAAAAAAATCATGTTTTTGATTCGTTTCCAATGATGTTCAGCGCGAGATGAAGCAACATCACATGAATCGACATGTAGATCCATCAAGATGTGCTGCGAACAGCCTGCTGGGCCATCACCTTCAGCTGACGGGCTTCGGCCCTCGGTAGAAAATAAGACGATGAGGCGGGATCAGCATTGTCGCCACGGGGTTACAGCGCAATTAGGTGCCTTGGGAGCGCCTGGAATCTGGAATCTGGCGCTGAATCGAGCCTCATCAGGGACCAACACGTACCGGAATAGGCCCCGTGAGATCCATTTCGGGGGGCCGACCGAATATCGCTGCCGTCAGGGAAAGGGTTGGACCTCTGGTGATGTAGCCTGGTTGGACCTTTTGCTAGTGTAATGAGCAGCGATCCCATGAAACCAAGCCCCGCCGTAGCATCCCGTTGTCAAAGCGCCGCAACTGTGTGTTCAGGTAGAGGGACAACTTCTCGCGGGCGGTCGAGAGGAACCAGCGCGCTTTGACGTAGGCACGGTACAGTTACGAACTAGCAGTGCTGGCAGTGGAGGAGCTAAGAAGCTGGAGGAGGATTTCCCGAGCCGTGCACGCCGTGTCAGGTGCGCGTCTTGCACAGCGGCCTCGGGCCGCACGGATGTGGTGTAGGTACGCGGAGTAGGTCGGTGTGGTACCCCCTATGCCATGTGTCAACCAGTCAAAATGCCAGGATCTGGGGAACGGCGCGCTTTGCCTCTTCCCACAGAGGTCCCAAAAAGTCAATGCGCACAACACGATGGAAGCGACGCGACCTGGCCGACGCGCTGAAGACGCCCCCAGCCGAGCACCGATCCGTGCTCAACAAGGAGAAACACCTGGCGCTGCGGGCGTTGCGCATTGTTCTACGCCACTTCTGTGGCCTTCCCCAAGTTTCCTTAAGGTCAGGAATGTGGCGCTCTCGGTAAGTGCAGTGCTGGCTGACCGGTCTACGAACGTGCCGCCGAAGGAACACGGCGGGCCGTAATACCAAACGGAGAATGAAATGAGCTGATGAACCAAACCTTCAAATATAGAGTCAGAATGGAGTATTTTCGTTTGTGGTAAATGGTACTCCCGTTTGTCAATATTTGCGCTCAATATTCCTCTATATATTGGGTTGCCGTCCTAGACGTCTATGTTGGACGGTTGGTCGAGGCTGACGGCTCCGTACGGAGTCGTGCGCCGCCCACATGTTCATGCAACGCAAATCAACTCGGCAATGCGGTTCGGAACTGTCCATTTCTCTCCGGCTAAGTCAATGCGCCAGCGGTGCGGAGCACATCAAACATTGAATCTTTAGTTTTTATCTTTTGTTATTTTTATTATTTTATTATGAGGATAATTGTCTGGATTTTTGTACCTTGTCGTCCCAAGTCTGTGGATCATTCCCTGGGTTCCTAGGGGTGTGTTGCGCCAGCGCGATCATTGCATCATCGCTTCCACCACGCTCAGTGGACAAGCGAGCCTCAACTTGTCCCTTCGTCCAAGACATTGGACGAGTCAGGCGCTCTCAGGGACCCTTTGTCCCCTCCGACTACAGGCAAGATTGCCCACCCCCTACAACTCGTGCTCTGTCGTCTGTACCGTCATAATGCGGGGATAAAATGCAAACGAAGTACTCCGTATCCGTAGCGACATTGCGAGGCCTCTTTCGCAAATTCGTTAGTAAGACGAGCCGTGACCTTCCCCAAGAAGCCCGTACCAAGGAGAGGTTGTTAGCTCACTCACTCCATACCGGTGAACAAGGGATGTGGTTCATGACTCGTCCCAAGTCGTTGGAGCACGTCCCCCAGCAGCTTGTTATGCCTTGTCAACAAGGGGGGGGGCTTTCGGCGCAGGGACAAGCCGTTGATGCAACGACTCGGCTCGCTCACAAGCACATCCCCTTGCTGTTGCTGGCGTCCTTCTAGGCTTGTGAATAGCTCGTTCGAGAAGACGGCCGAGGCCAAAGCTGTGCCATGCCAGCGGTTTGGCTTGGACCTCCCCGAAACGATATTATCATCCACACGGCGCCCTTGTCCTGGACGTGAGAATCAGCGCCGTCCATTTCGGGGAGTTGGTCAACTTGCATGAGCATGGATGGCTGGCGCCCCGGATTGCTCCCCCGAATGTGCTGGTACAGCGTTTCATTGGCTGCAAAGCCTTCTGGAACACCAGTCCATCTCCCCAGGGGTGCATTCGACCAGGGATGTGTCCGCTATGACGCTCGCTCGATCATCCCCAGCAGAATCAATAAAATAATAAACGTCGAAAACAAAATAAGATATTGGCAAAAGAATGAAAGAAATATACCGCCCAGGCTCTCCTCGCCTCAACCCTAAACGACCCAATATCTCGGGCTCTCCGAATGCCACGACGGAGTAGCGTGGGCAAGGAAGTCGGTGATGGAGTGAGGGATAATTGGCATGAAACATACTAGAGCCACCTCACTGGAAGGCAAAGTGGCTAGTGTGGGTAAGAGGTTGGCATGTGAGCCACGTGGGATGCCACTCAAGCTCCTTGAAGATAGGCAACGACCGAGGACTTGGAGGAATGAACGGCGACCACCGTTTCCAAGTTTGCCCCCGAGCCTCGAGATTGAGGCTGTCACACTAGGACAGGCTCCATGTCAGTGGGGTTGACATATCGCATTCAGACCGTTGCCCGTGAGCTCGGCAAGAGCCAGGACAATGGCAACTTCCTTTCAACGTCACCGTCCACGATTGCACTTGCACAAAAGCGGGTTGAGAGGGTGGGGTGTTGATATTTTGCAATCGGCAATGATGAACTGGCAATCGCACAGAGAGGAGAGGTTGGCCTGAAACAGCTCTATCACCTCTCTCAGCTGCTGCTGTACGGAGTGACGGAGTACGTCGCACACCGTCACACACCGTCACTGGGTGGGGTGGCATTTCGTCTGATGTGCCCCCCATTCCCCGCAAGATCTCCCACCACATGAGCCAACCTCTGACGTCGCCGCAATGATTTGCCGGTAAGTCTGTACAACCCCACCCCCCATCAAAGCAACCTCCACGTCAGATTCCAGCAGCATCGCCCAGATGGCCTAGATGGAACATGTACAAGCCTCAATCAGATCTCAACCAAACATGATTATCATGGGGGCCCGAAGTATATACTTTTGGATGTACATGCATGTACCGTATCCGAGGTATCTTGGAAGAATTGCAGCGCTGATCAAAACCCCAGAGAAATTACTCAGACACCCAAAGGAAATCTCTCTCGTCGCAAAAAAAGGGTAAAAGAGATAAAAACGGAAAAAGTGGGCAACTAAAAGAATTTGACCACTTTCGGCTAGATATGTCCCTGGTGGACTACGTCAGCCTGGCCCCGGTTCCTGGGCCACTCGCTGTGTCTGGACGAGTCGATGCTATTGTGCCCCTTTTCCGGCCCCTTTTCGGGACCTTCGTCTTGGACTGCCGCCCATCGCGTGGGGTAACGGCACAAGCAACATAGGAAACCAACTATTCCTGATAAACCCGAGCAAATTATCCAGAGAATCCTCAGCGCCCGCACTATAACCTCTTGTCCAGCAGGGTCATTCTTGACGTCCCTGAGCGCCCTGAGAAAAGACTCGGCCGTCATTTCTGCCTCGCCTCCGAGATTGCTGAGTTGGGCTTCCATCTGCACTGTGAACACAGCGGTTCCGATGGCGATGCCCAAACACATGCCAGCAGACTTGAACAAAAACCCCATCGCCATGGCATGACCGTTGTCTTTCTTCTTTGTCGTTGCCAGAATGGCAACATTTAGTGCTGAAACGACGACACCAGCCCCGAGACCTACGCCAGCGTTGATGATTATGAGGGCGGGCAACGGGGTGTGGGCATCGAGGAACCAGAGTAGACCGATAGATATCGAGATTAGCGGCCAGCCAGCAAACATCGCTCGGCGGATTTGGCCCGTCTTTCGCATCCCTAGACCACACATAATTGCCGCAACCGGAATGATGAAGGTCTCTGGGAGGAGGGCAACGCCCGTCATGATCTCGTCGAAACCACGGACCCCTGACCAGAACACAACGAGGTAATAGAAGATCATGTTTACGCAGACACCAAAAACAGCTTGTCCGAGGAAGCTGCATACAGTAGCCCACTCTGTGAACAGAACCGACCTAAACATGGGGTTCTTGGCGAGATGTCGTTGATGTGTTGCGAGTGCCGCGAGGCCAGAAATTCCCAGAATCAGGGGTAGGATCGATTGCCATGAACCCCAAGGGAAGAAAACGCCCGACATGGTAAACGGGACGAGGAGAGCCACCGCCGACGGCATGAAAATTGCAATACCGACCCAATCAACCTTTGTGAGGCTCTGGAGGACTCCGGCCTCAGGGCGGTCGAAGCCGAGCAGTATTCCCAAGCCTGCTGCCGAGGCAGTGATCGCGGGAATGTTGATCCAAAAAAGCCATCTCTGCTCGCTGGTTAGTCTGTCATCCATGGAAAAAAAAAAAACACACATTAACAGGACTACCTACCCAAGAAGCTGCTTTCAAAATACTGGCTCCCACCAAGGGGCCACAAATAAGACCGATGGCCTGGGTAGCGTTCTGGACAGATAGCCAAGTGGCCCTGTCACGAAGCTCAATGAGATCGGTTAAGACGAGAGCGGCGAGCACAGAGCCTCCGGAGGCAAATCCTTGCATGCTGCGTCCGATCAGCAAGCCCGTCATGTCCTTTGCCATGGCGGCCACAATGGACCCGATAGCAAAGACGCCCAGGACCAGCAGGAAGGCCAGTTTCCTGCCCACGACGTGCGATATCTCAGCAATGGGCTGCTGGAACACGGTTGCACTCAGCGAGAAGACGGTCCCCATGCTGAAGACGGCTGTTTTACTAGCGTTCATGTCCTTTGCTATTGTCTGATACCCATGGCATGAGTCAGTGTCTGGTCGTCTGGGGTTGTGTGATAAACGTTTGCCATCATTCATACCGGAAGCGCGACGGCGACCGAAGTCATGTCGATGGCGAGCATAAAGTGCATGATCAGCATAAAGCCGTAGATGGCCTCCGCTCGTTTGCGAGATATTGGGTGGGTGTTTGTTGGAGAGGATCTCATTATTGAGGTCATTAATTCTTCAACTTGACTCAAGACCCCTAAACCAACTTATTTTCGCTTTTTCAAAGCTGATCAGAGCACCAGACTCAAAACGCGGCTCCAGGTAGCCAAAAACTGATACCAACATGCCCATGAACACCCTCAGGGAAAACATCTGGCGTACCTTGATCAGATTGTGTGGTGATGGTGGTGGCTTGCCCCTGCAATAAGCGGCCCTTCCAAACTGAAACTCAATCGTGAAGTTCCATCCCCCCGATCAAATCACTTGCTCTGCATATTATTGACAACAGGTAGATCAAGCTCTTGTTGATCTAATTATAAACTAGGCCTTCAAATTTGAAGATTAATCCTATAGCTACGATCACCAGCTATCCTCGATGAAGTGAGATCAACAACACCATTCCCGAGTGATAAAGATGATGTATGGCTTGTTTACTTGGTATCTCACTCATCTCGATCATAAGATACCCCGCCCAATGGCGTCCCTAGTTCGGGAGGCGTCGAGAGAAGGTCGACTAGCACGGCCCGGCACACGGCTCTATCAATCCGGGGTAGCTGCGGAACCGGTCTCAGCACTAACGTAAGTTAGTTAGCTGTCGTCCGCGGGGAGGTTCAGGAAGAAGGTGAACGTTCCACTAGGTTCTTGACGGAGCTTAAAGCGGCACCTGGAGACGAACTTCGCCAGTTGCTGACACAATGGAATGATTCCATTTTTCTTTAGCTTCTTGTGGGGTCGCAAAGGGATGTCGCCATTTATCAAGCAGAGGGCGGGCATGTCGGTGATGTGCAAGTTTTCGTCTCCTAAACAGCAGCCTTGCATAAACCGACAGTTTCTCCGGGGAAGGGAAATATTGGGCTTCTGGATACTTTGGGTGCTCAACTTTCTTCGACATTTTTCTTAAGATTTTGGCAACCCGCCTTGCACTTGGCTTGCCTCCACTTCCAGCTCCCGGTTTCCGCACCGAATTTCGGTCGAAGCTAGCTTACGGCGAAACCCCCACTCTGAGGCGGGTTTGAGGAAGGAACATTGGGATTGAAGAGGGCGGTGACCTCTGCGTCGATAGCCTTGGAAGGAAGGAGGCGTCCAGGCTTCGTCCCGATGATTTCGTCCTAGGAAAGAGCCACTGACCATCCACCTACAAGCATCTCCCACTTTTTATCTTCCTTTCATTCCCATCTCCCGCCACTCACCAGTATCATACGCAACAGTACTTCGTCCCTACATGCCAAATTTATTCATGTTCTTTCTTCTCTACAGCAATTTGCGACGGGTCGCGGGTAGTATCTAAACAGCTAGTCTGTCTGAATATTTCTTCGCAATTTTAGTGGGCGCAGCCAGGAGGCATGTGAATCCAGAGGCCGAATCACCATCACCGGGAACAAGCCCGCAAACAGCACCATGAATTCGGCTTTGAATAATACGAAAACCAGCACAATGGGAAACCTCACCACCACCGCCGACGTCCCCTTCGGCCCCTTCCTCGCCGGCCTCGCCGCCTGGGCCCTCCTCCGCCTAATCCTCGAAGGCCTAGTCCACTACCTCAACCCGGAATTCTTCGAGGATCTGAAACTTGACATCCGCAAGCGCTACGACCTTTACTTTGGCGTGTGGCTCGGTACCCTCTTCAAGATCGTCTCTCTTCTCTCCTGCTCCGCGGCGGTCCTCACCACGCCCGCGGAAACCGACATTGCAGGGCTCGTGCGTCCCCTTAAAACCGCCGAGCAGTGGTGCTGGGGCTGCCGCGCCGTCATATTTGTGCAGGAGATGCCGCACATCCAGTCCATTCCGGAGCTCCTGGTGCATCACATGCTGAGCATTGCGTCGATGCTGGGAATCTTGGCGTGGAGGCTGCCGCGGCGGCAGATGTATCTGATGTGGGCGTCGTTGTTGAGCGAGTTTGTCACGAATGCGCGAATGCTGCTCCGGATGCATGGCCGGATGGGCCCCGCGGTGGCGAAGTGGTTTTCATTGATTATGGCGGTGATGATTGTGGGGTTTCGCATGACAGGAGTGGTTGTTGCGATGCTGTGGTCCTTTCGGAGCGGTACCAGTGGGCTTGCGTTGTTTGTCAATGTCGGGGGCATGGTGATCTACATGGCGTACATGGTCAAGATGACGTTCTGGGAGCTGGAGCGCGCGGGCATGTTGTCTTTCGACATGGTAAAGCCGGCTGTCTTGGTTGTGGCTAATAGATGGAGGGTTTCCTTGTTTGGTGTCATGCTCGGTGCGGGCTTCCTGGCGACGGAGGCATCGGCATTGTTTGTTTACCAAGCGAGCCAAGGGGGCGTCAACTCTGCGGTGGAGGTACACGACATCGTCCGGGCTTTCCTTCAGGTAGCCGCCGCCGGGCTGTTCGGATCCTACGTCACGGCGCCAACCATGAGGCTTTTCGTTGTGAGCGGTGGGACCGAAGGAGGCAAGTACCCGAAACTGTGTCTCCCAGGAGGGCTTCTCGCCGCTTCGACAACACTGCTCTACAGCCCCGCGATCGCAGCAAGCATCAGCAGGGTCCATTTTCTGGCAAGTGTGGTGGTGAGCCTACCACTGCTCGATGCCTTCAGCCACACTGGCTGTTACTTTGCAAATATTGAGGGGTTTGCGAGGGGCGAGAAGGGGCCTGTGGTCCCGCCCGGCCTGCCGGGCCTCAAGACGCCCTTCCCCGGAAAGTCAGAGAAGCAGTCTGAGAGCATCGACCAATCCATGGCCACGCCAATTCCACAAGAGAAACAAGCCCCAGCACCCATGGCGAGATCCCACTTCCTCGCCCTGCCTCTCATCGCGAGTGTCTGGAGCGGCCTGCTCTACATTTTGGTCCTCACATGCTACCTCGCGGGCCTGGACCTCTCCCAAGCCGCAGGCTTCACCCTCGCCGTTCGCGGTGTCATCGGTCATTACGTCGGACACCTCCGGGGTGACATCACCCTTCGAACGATACACCTTCTTGGCTCCAAGGCAAACGCCACCTGGGTCAGCTTCGTGCAGCTCCTCTACGTGTCCGCGGCCGTGACATACTGCCACCTCGCCGATTATACCAACCAACCAAACACGCGCTCCTCGGGATTTCGGTGGAACTTTTATATAAGTCTGGTCGTCCTCCTCGTCTCCTGGGGGACAGGAATTCTCTCGGCCGCCGTCCAGGAGGAGGTGGATATCCCCTTGCCGTCGGGGTCCGAGTCGGAGTCCGGGTTGGGGAAGGGAGTTGTGGTAGGGAAAAGGTCCAATCCCGGCCCAGGTGCAAAGATATGGCAAAACAACCGCGGCAAGATTATCGGTGGCGCGGCTGGGTTGGCCATCTGTCTTGTCATGGTGGCCGGCTCGTACTTTGGGGCTATGCCGCCCGAGTTGACGGTCGAGCAGGCGAAGGGTGTGGCGAGGCCGGTTTCTGTATTTTGGGGGGCTGTTGCATCGTGGCAATTCGCCGTGTCCACTGTCTGCGCGGCCGTCTTGCCCATCGTGGTCGTGCAGTTTGTGGGTTGAGGAGGTTAGGAGATGGGTGGTTATGTATTGTCAACGACTAATGAAATTAATGGAATGGGTATGCGTATGATGTCAATGACTAGGTAGACAGGTATTTTAGCTCTAGGTATTGCCTAGGTACTAACGGAATCAATGGAAAGGGTATGTATATGATCTCAAAGACTAGGGCATTGCTAAGTTCGTTCGTGTTTACTTTCTCGATGGTCAATGCTAGATGGTGAGACGAGTAGAATATTCATATCTGTCTCTTCTTTGTCTTCTCTCTTTCTTTTTAGCCCTTAACCTTCATAGATGTGATGCTATCGGGATGTAATCTCAGCTAAAGGCTTTTGCTCAATTGTCATTGTTTACATCATGGTGCGCTTCAGGGGGGTACACTACGATTAGCCCCTTTCTCCCTCACCCAGGTGAGGAGATTCTTCACCTCAATGCCCCACACCATATGTTCGTATCAATCATTGCATGTCTTGAGCAAAGTCCCGAGTAGCCAACAGAATACACTATGAACCGATCACGGAGACTACGGGAGCCTGAGCTTCTTTCCTTTTCCCCAAAGCAAGACATGGCTGCATGTCAAGTCGCTATTGCGTGACGGGTCTGACCCTTGCGATATTGTCATCGCACACTTCCCCTCACGAGAATAAACAGCATCGTCACAAAACCCTTTCGTCTCAAATCTTTCTATTGCGTAAAAGACGACCCCCATAGCTCTACTCCGGCTTGTCTCAACTTCTGACTCTTGCAACCGAGCTGATTAACAGCAAGGCAAACGACATGCGCTACTGCACGGGAACGGAGTCTTTGTTGGCGTCATGAGAACCTACCGCCGTATAGTCCGTCAAGACGAAAACATGCGCTCCACGCTGCACCTGCCCCCCCCCCCCCCTCATCGCACAACCCAGTCCCCGCCGCATGGGATTGCGCCCGTACCGAAGCAATGCCGCCGTTCACCTCCACCACCCTCGGCAGGGCTTCCCTCCAGAGGCACGATGGGAGATGGCCATCTGCAAACACCCATCAACCCCATGACGACTTGCCCCCTGTGACGAGTCCCCCGCCACGAATAGGGCATCGTAGGGAGTGGTATTGTTTGCCAACCGCTCTGCCGTCCCAATCTAGCCCTCGAGCCAACAGCAGGTAATGCATCTGCTAGCGAGGCCACGAGCGTAACATGCGAAAACAAGCGAGCGCGGTTCCCCAGCAAATCAGACCGGCCAAACGCATCAGCCGATGCCTCTCCATTCCAGGTACCAACTTTTGCCCGGCCCGTCTTGGGCGAGTTTCTCCGTCGCCCCCCGCCACCCGCCCCTCACAAAGATTGCCAGCTGCCTAGAACGTGCTTACCACCCGACACAGAGCAACAACGGACCGGCCCAACTGGCCGGCCGACATGCCGATCGAGTGAGTAACTGAACCAAAAAAGCTTCCGGGCCCGAGGACATTCGTGTGTGTGGTGTGTGTGGGCTGTCTCGCTGGTCGGTAAGCTAGGTAGCCAACCCACTATAGCTGAGGTACGGGGGAAAGGGAGGGAGTTGATAGTGGCAACCCTCCCCGCGGCTCCTCGGCGCTTCCCATGCCCAATTCCAGTCTCAGGGTCCCCCCCGATTCGTCTCGTCGGGAGAAAGGGGACCTAGAACAACTCACCGTGTCTTGGCCAGAGCGAGCGAGGGGGGGGGGGAGGGTTAGCTCGTCGGTAGCTACCTACCTACCCACTAAGGCCGGCGGGTGTGGTGGTGTGAAGAAAAATGTTTCAAGATCTCCCAACGGCACCACTACAACTCGCCCATCCCCCGCCCTACCGCGTTGCAAAAAATCGGTCCTCACGTGGGAGTGTTTTTTAGCCCCCCCTCCATCTCACACCACCACCAACCCCCCTCCATTGGGGTAACATCGAAAAAGGGCCACGAGAAAAGCAAAGAGAACCACGGCATGTAACGAGAGGCGAACCAAACCAAACCCAGGCGCAGTACCTCATGTGGCGCAATCCACGGCGACGGAAAGAGACGCCATTCTTCCCCGTGGGTAGCCTGCGGCGCAGTTCGTCTTTGCCTCCAGAATACAGGCGTACTAGTAGCAGTAAAAAGAAGAAGAAAAAAATGACGACTTCAATCAAAAGTGCCCTGCAGCTCCGAGCCACAGCTCACTGCCATGAATTATCGGCCAAGGATGAGCGAGGCCCGCGCCGCCGACTTACACGAGTCTAGTAGGGTACATATGTACTGAACCAAGAAAAAACACAGCAATATCACGACCGGATTTGGCACCCTCGTAGGCTCCTTTCGGCCAAGGCCTACGGCGCGAACAAAACAGAAACCCCGAACCCGGGGTAATTCTGCGTGCAACCACCTACAAAATCAACATTACTAAAGACGGAACCCGAGCCGATTCTTCACCCTCACCGCACCCAAGGAACCAACGAGGAGGGTTCGCGACAGCGGCATAGCGTCGTAACAGACCCTCCGGCCAGCGCCCCTACACACGGCAGACAGAACGAGTCCATGGGACGAGCTGTCGCGCTGTGGCCTGTCAAGGGTCTAGGGCTGGGAGAGGGGGGAGGAAAAACGGGGTCCGGGACCCCGCCCGTCAGCTATGTCCCCCCCCCCCCCCCCGCCCCGCGCAGTGGAGGTTGGACGAGAGAAGGCTCGAGGGGTGCGAGACGAAACGCGCCTAGGGCGCGCGTGCAAAATGAGCACTTGCGAGAACTGCCGTGCCGGCACCGGTGAAGAACGGACCGGGGGAGGGGGGGACAACAGCGTGACTGAAAAAGTGCTTGTCTGGTGGCCCCTCGCCGCCGGGGGCGGATGGCTGACGCCTCGCTGGACCGGACGCGTGGTCCAACGTTCGGAGGCTGGAAGATGAGCGATGCGCCTCAAGCGCCCCAGCTACCGGCATCATCGATCGCAGCTGCCCGGGTGAACTACGAGCTGGGCTTCGCCCTCTGTGTCTGAGGCGTCAGCTGGAGCGAGTCGGTATCCCTCCCAGCGGACTCGATTTATCCGGACATATTAGCCTGAGCGGAGAGGTGCGCCTCAACCTGCAACCGAATATGCGGCAGGAAGAGGCGGTCAGGCGAGCTAGCGCCCAGCATGCAGAACCGATCTTTGGGACGCGGTACTTTTAGGGCTGGTGTACGCAAAGGGGTGGTGCTATTTTTTTATTTTTTTTTTGCTTATTTATCATTATTAGACCATCGCGGACCACTGCTCGCGCCCTGTCAGGGCTGTTGGTTCTCCCTTCGGCTCCCGGTCCGGCCCAGAAAACGTCAAATCAACTGATGCAGAAATCCGTTTCTGAGATGAGCTAGAGGATCAGATTAAGACAAACGGAAGAAGCAAAGGAGGGATAGGAACGGTAGAGGGGCTAGCTTGAAAGATTCTGCTGGGCCGTCGAAGTCCACGACCGCTTGGTGATTCATTTTTCAGCCTCGAGCCGACGCCTGGTTAGCTCGTCCGGAAAATACTGCCCTTCCCAGCTCTCAACCCGAGGGCCCTTCTTTGTGGGTCACTTCATCAAGTTGTGGAACTGCCGATGCCGGGATTCGCAAACTCACATCTCTGTCGGGGGAAAGTAAGAGTCCCGATGACATGGCCGATATCGAGATGGATCGAGCGAGTCCAACAACTCGGAGTCCCGGCCTCGGGCTTGTGGCGTTCCTATTGGCCATGGTCCAGCTAGAGAGGTCATGTATCAGGCACGATTGCGGCAAGGCTGACCGAGTCTCACCTTCCTCCGCCGACGGCCTTGTGTGCCACGCGAGTGCTGACGGCGAGAAAATAAGTCTGACCACCCCGCAAAAGTCGTAAATCTACTGGGATCCTAGTAAGAGAAGGAACGGACCGTGGATTAGAGCCTACTTCCCCGGAGCGGCGGCGAATATGAGAACTGAGATATGAGCCTGGCGTTCCAAGTACCGGATCCAAGATACGATGCTCGGAGAGCAACCCCAGGTCGGCTTCAGAGGTGCCGGTAGCTTCGCTGCGCCAGATTGACTCGAGTCAGTATCGAGGACCTTGTCCTTCACCGTGAGCGGCTGATCATCCGATATAATAAAAAGCACCGCGAAAGAGGTGGTACGCAACCTCCGTTCTGAGACTTTGGTGGTAGCAAACATCTTGTGCTGCCTGGCGCATCTCCGGATGACCTCAGCCTAGATTCTCGTGGGCACCCCCATGTGTAGTAGATCAGGGGGTTGAGGTGGCAAAGATGGGTAATGGAAGGATATTCAATGGTTTTATGACCGAATGGGTATTGTGCAACGATATTTACTTGTCGCAGGTCTCCGGGAGGGCGATTTCGAACCTAGACCAACCACAATATTGCAGAGAGCTCCAGTGTACTTGTGTATTGCCAAGACTCGCCTCGACATAGTCTCGTGGCATTGGCCTTCGAATTCGTGGCAGAGGTTGACCTAAGCGTCGTAGTACAATATCGCGCAGCGGGATACAAGATGTATATCGGAGAAGCAGCTCCTGCCCCTTTTGACAACAATATGGAGGCCCAGCTCGTGTCTGAGACAGCTGGTTCCTCACGATGCAGAGCGAATCTAGGAGGACGACAGCTGAGACGACCACCTTGACCGAGGTCTGTGAAGAGTGGTGCGCTGTAGCTTCGAGACAAGTGAGCCGGTGCGAAGACCACAAGTCGACCTCGTGATCAGCCAGTTGGCAGTGCTTCCCATACTATCGGCCCATTGTTGAGGTCGGTTACCGTAGCCCGACTTCTGAGCCACAGGTTTATGCATCGACGGTGTTGATCGCCTGCGGTGCCGATGTCAGACGGTCGCACTGGTCATCTCGGGCTTCCGAAATAGCAGCCCGGGTCAGATGGTAACTCGAGCGTCGTATAAGCAAGCTTCTCAGGGCCGGCTCAGCTCACCCTGGGCGAGAATCTTCCAGTAGTCCAAAGGCGGACCTGGGCAATAATGCACTCCGTGTGCCCCACAATGCAGGCGGTTGGTTGCAGACCGTGCTGCGCAACGAGTGCGCATGCAACCTCCCCACCAGCCCTCACAGCGACAGCCTCACTACGATAGCTTGGGACCATGACCATATGCTCGGGTCTAAGGTGAGCTCTGGTGTCCGAACATGTCCAAATGCCGGGATTGGGGGAAGAATTGGAGGCGGGTTCGCCGGGTTCAAATGTAGTGCCGTGAGATGGTTGCGACCGGTAATGGATGGCCTGCGCCACGGTATCTCTGCCTCGTCATCTTGAAGTGTGTTATATTGAGGGATCCAACAAGGCGCGTTTGCGGCATGGTCCAGGGGACGTCAGAAGACTTCTGACTTGGTCGGCAAGTAGAAAGGTGTGTCCCGTCGCTGTTCTGACGCTCCGAATGGCCTCGAACAACAGGACTAGTTGCCTGCGTCGAACGTTACAGGGCAGCTGGCCAAACCCGAGCTGCTCAGTCGCCGAGCGTATGCCACCTCGCCCTCGCAAAAACCGGTGGCCATCTGCCGCGGCTCGTGTCTTGGGAGTGCGGGAGTACGCGGTGTAGGCCGGGGGAGACTATAGAGTCGAACAAAATAAATGATCAAATAAAGGAGATTAGCTCTGTGTCGATAAAATACCACAGAAAATACCAAAAAGAAATATTCAATCGGCAGGTAGAAGGTGTGATCTCGTTGAGGCGAGTCATGTTTGAGCCATGTGTCTACCCATCGGGCAGGAGCATCTCGACCCGCGCTGCATCGAGGAAAAAGAGAATCACTTGACGCTGCATTGTTGCTCACGGCCGAATCGGTTCTTGACTCGTGTGCAGTTCTTCAGTCCGCCAGTCATTCTTCTCCCCGAAGTTGTCTTCAGTTCATGCCGTGCGTACTGCATGTTTGTATCTTTGGGATAGAGAGAGAAAAGGGGCTTTCGTTAAACATGGACAATTTGCTGAATGTAAACAGCTGCAACTTGCAGTTGCCCAGTAAGGGAGGGGAGTGCAATCTTGGCGGCGTTTTAGCTGGTTAGCCCCACCTAAGCGCGTTCCCCAGGTTTTCCGTCTGCACCTGGGGAAAGCGCTGGGAAAGTGAGAACTGACATCAGACTCTCCATTCATCAATTGACACAACGACACAACACAAAAGTTGACTATACGTACCAGTTCCTACAACCAGCTTACCCATCGCTTTGCCGTCTATTACACAACACCCCCCTGGCCCCGGAAGCAAAGACCGAGCGCACGGAGTGAGAGTGTGCAGGCTCCACGACAGACGGATAGGTATGTACTTCGACTTGAGAGTAGCCCGAGTCTCCTCACGAGCACTCTGTGTTGGCTGGGTCGCAGATTACACTAGGCATGGGATTCGGCCCGTCAAAGACATGAGCAGAGAGAAATCCACCGGCTGGTAAAAATTGCTGTTACTTTCGTTCCGTTGAGAAGTCCCGTGCTCCCGGTACAATTTACGCCGCCACGTGGGATTCCCCAAAGAGTCGCCCAGAGTACGGATAGTTGTCCAGGATGCTAGAATTGCAGTCCGTCCGCTCAGCGGCATTCTCGACCTGAATTCCCGACAGCCCGTCGACTCCCACCGTTTTCAACTCCGACCTTACTGCTGGTAGTAAGCTTTAGGACGGATATCATTTCCCCCCCCCGTCTCAGCCGTGGGCTGTTTGGGTGATCGCTGCCACCCGTGCCACTCCGTCCACCACTACAACGTGCTTACCGTATGATAAGGGTTATCATTTCTCCATCTGGCGTCTCCCTCGACTTCGTCCTTGACCGGCCAAACAAGACGCGCCATGGATCATTGTCAGCAGGACCCCGAAAACGACCAAGGCGGCTGCCAGCTCTGCTGACATGGCTGGTGCTGTTGCATCACGATATCCCTGACAGGTTAGCCAGAGCACACGGGCGAGTTACGCGCTGCTGGAAACTGCCTATGCTCGAAACAGAAACCTGGAAGGGATTGAGGCAACAACATCGTGACAGGCCTGCAATGGGATGCATTCTTCTTACTGAATCGCATCAACGTACGGATACGGCGAATGACACGAGAGTGGGGGGACCCTGGCGATTGGGCCTGTGCAACCGCAACCCATGGGCTGGCTGGGACACGCTGTAGACCGGTGGGTCTTTTAGCGGTCACTTGAGCAGCGCTCGGTGACCAAGCCTTGTCGCCCCCCCGCGAGCGGACGGCCACACCCCTCTCGTCCGTTAGTTAACTCTGTGCGGACCAGGATATCGTCCCCCCCGTCCGGAGGGGGGGGGGGGGGGCGCTTCCAGCAAGCTTCCTCATCAGGCACCCCTCCCGAACGGCAGGGAAAAAACGTGTTGCTCGCGGGCGGCGGGGGAATTGGGAATTAGGAATTGGGAAAATGGAATGCCTGCGTGTTCTGCAATCAATGCGTCGTGCACACATGACTGCTCCTCTGCCGCGGGAGATTGAATAGCCAGCTGCAAGGCATTGGGGCCACGGCCGCTCGCCCGTCCCATCCTCGGCTGTGTCTGTGCCGTCTTTACTCTCTCCTAGTGCAATAGTACATGATCTGCAGCCGAGAATCTGGGGAAGACACTTGTGATCCCGAAGTCACGGATAGGGCATCCGCAGCCCGCCAGCGTGTACATTATAGCGGGATGCCTCTGTCCTCTTCTGGCGCCTTGCGGTCTTTTTGTCAGTGTCGACTGACCTCCTTTCTGAACACCTCACTCTACACGCGGCAGTCCCCATAGGGTCCGTTCAGGGTCCAGTGTCTCAACGAGCACACCTTCAGAGGGAAATCTGGACCCTGAAATCCCGGGATGGGATTGCACGTTGGCGAGAGCGAGTATTTGTGAGAAAGCGGAAGAATCAGTTGACGACGGGATCTAGTGGGAAAAGAGGGCTTGGTGCATATCTTGGAACCCTCCCGCTCCAATGTCTTACAGCGTGGCCAACAAGGCAGACTGGTGATGCACACTGAGACATTGGGCACGGGTATTCTTATCGACAGACAACTGCACTAGAGGCGAGAGTCGTGCTGCGAGGGGGGGAGTCAAGTCGGCGCAAGTCACCAAGCAGCGGCAGCAATGACAGCAGCACGCAGTCGCAAGCGGCAGCAGCAAGCAGCAACGCAGAGCACGCAAACAGACAGCAGGGCTGAGGATCAGGGCCCCGTGATCTGGTCTGCATTTCGGCTGTTCTCCTGACTGCCGACGGCTGCCCCCCAAAAACGGCGACAACGGCGCCGCATTGGCCGGACCGTCGATGCGAGCTGAGCGCTCAGCCCCAATTTCTGCCTGCTGGTGTGGCTCGATCGATCGGGCAAAACGCTTTTCTGCGAGATACTTGAGTCTAATCATAGAATGACTTGGACGGACGCATAGTAGTTACAAATGATGCTGGCGAGTGAAGAGCCGTTGCCAATCCGGAGCGATTGGCGCTGTCGTCGGCGTCCCATGAATCCCACTACCGCTAGACCATGACCATTGACTCAAGCAGACGCGACAATTGCGACGGGTAAAGCGGGCTAACCGAGCACACGTCGATTTGGGGTCTGCGTAGAACACCTGGTAGAACAATGTGCCCTCCTGGTTGATGGACGGTCAATCACCGTCCGCCCGGGCTGGAGGGTCTTTGGGAGTCGCTCCGATCCGCCAACCAACCCCAGAATAGCTCTGCAACAAGAGACTGCAAAATTAAAACAATAAACTAATTTATCGAAAGTAATTTTTGTCGTTGCTCGAATTCATGGCTTTCTTCTCTCTCTTCACATGGGTACATGTCGGTATTCCCCGCAATGTCAATATATGAGGAAGTGTGTCTAGACATATCCCTACAATGACAGAGCTGTCGGAGGGTATCCTTGCCGGCGATGTGGCACATCGGGATGGCTGGCTTCCGGCGAGGAGAACAGACAGAATCCCGTCCTCCACATGGCAGAAAGAGAGTGCACATTGTGTGCTCTACGGAGGTTTCCGAACCCGCCTTCCTGACGTTCTGTTCTCGAAACCACATGTGAAGGGGACAAAGAAATATATCGATCGTGGCAACTCGCTACGTTCGGGAGGCTTTCCCGCCGAGTCGAGTCTTCTTTATCTGGCTCGTCGGCTCCAGACAGTCCCGGCGGATGGCTGGCGGATGGTGATCAAGAGCAAGAGAGCATCTCGGAGGGGAACTGGGTCCGAATGACACGAACAAGAAATGCTGGGGCTAGTGGTTGAAGCATCCAGGTGACGGCCCCATATCGAGGGCCACCCTTTCACTGCTGCTGGTGCGGTGATGACAGAGAAGCGGTCAAGAGATGGAAAATGTCTATCCTCCGTGTCCCCCCTCCCCCCCGCTGCACTCGGTGTGAGGAGAAAAGAAAATATCGCGTCTTGCTGTAATTTGTACCGTGTGTGTTGCACGAGACCACCACATGCGGGGTTTGGATGAAGTCTTTGCTAGGCAAGAAGGGTTCCAGGTTCAACCTTGTCTCCCTGCCTAAGCCTTGAGGAGTACTGCACCCTGTGGATATCCATGCCATCCACACATAAGGCAGCTTTAGGGGAAAGTTGAGGCGAGCATTGGACGGTGGCATACATCAGGCTCCATGAAGAGTGGCAGGGCTAATGGGAAATGCTCAAAGGAGTTCAAGAGGAGAAGAAAAAATGCGACGATGCTCGACCGTGGATGCAGTCGTTTCTGGTGGCGCCAACGCCATAATCTACTTGAAGAACAATGGAAAGCATTCTTCGGACGGCATAGAGTCAAGGCAGTCGGGATGGAATCAGGCATCAGACGAAAACACAAGGCAACTTGCACTGGGGCTGCATTATGTTGCATAACATTCCAATGGCAGCCGGGCGCACGTGCTGCAGCAAAAGCCAAAAAGAACAGGTGACAGCCCTGTGAGGAGGCTGATTCATGTGAGGCGGGGTTGCGTTCTGCGTCAAGCTGCTTACTGCGCAGGTGGCCAGAGTCTCTTGGCTGACCCCTCCCAGCCACTGACGACAGAGGACGAGGTCAGCTCTGCAGCCAGGGTTTCTGCTGCGACGAGTTCTGCGCAACGGTTTCCACCACAAAGCCCCACCATGGCAGAATTGTAGCTGGCATGGAACCCATGAAAGCGACACTTTCGTTCACCGTTGATCAGATAACTGGCAAAACGGAGCGGCCATTCCGCTCTTAGCTATCCAGGAGAAACGAACACGCCCCAGCGGAATTCGATTAATTGCAGTAGCGTTTTTTTTTTCTTCGGGCTGTTGTTACGTGGGAATGGAACATATGGAAGCTCTCGACCCGAAGTGGCGCTGTGCAGTTATATCAGCAACCTCCGCGTTCCAGGAATCCAGAAACCCGGCTCGTCAAATTCTGCCCACACGTGGCCTGGTTGCCGTTTACAGCTGCCAGACTCATCTCAACACTACCTTGGGTTTACCGTTACTATGCCTACGATAATAACCGTCGGGACAGCCGGGCAGCTTTTAACGGACCTGGCGATATTGCGAACCGACCAGAAGTTGGCGGCACTCAAGAAGCCATTCTCTAGCCGAAACGGCTGAGCGACTGGGTCTGCAAAGTACAACAGTCCCCATACCGACGTCGTATACTATTTCCCTCCCAGCTAGTATACACAACCGTCCTGCGCAACATACTGGAAAATGCAATACAGCCCTGATAGGAGAGGTAAGACCCCATCCCTACACCGGCAGACCACTCGGTTGAGAGTTAAGATGTCTCGCTTGTTAGTCGGGGGATGCTTGATGAAGCGAGTGTGCAAAGAGCCGTCGCTTAGGTACGAAATCTGCATGGAAGGCCCCCTGGCAAGGAAATATACCCCCTCCTCACCGTCCCTGCACCTTGATGCTATGCTACGTATGCATCTGTCAAAACTAGTCTTTTCTTGTTCTGTTAAGGGCCTAGGAAGCCGGGACAAGCTCGCTCGATTGGAAGGGCCGAAAGGGCCCCTAGCGGTTTAGAGCTTGGCCGTTTGAGAAGGCCGTTTGAGAAGACCGTTGCGACGTCAAGGATTAAACCTGTTTGGACGCTGCTTTCTGCTCGGCCGTTTTCCCGGAGGCACAGGAAGGTCACTGACATCCGCGCAAGTCGTGTTTGGCCAGAGGAAGATCTACATTGGGATAGCGACTCTATGGGAGTAAAAATACCTGAATCTGGGGATGTTTGAGGCTCTGTTTGTGTGGCTAGGGGTCGGCGGCGGGTGGTGTTTGGTCTGGACCAAATGAGGCTGGCTGGGGCGGGCTGAGCACTCACCAGTTCGAGCTGACATCGCATTCCGGCCAACTCCGATCAAATTGTAATCGCAACGTCTCGAAAATCGATAAAATATTCCATCGATTAATATCGCGCCAGAGAGCAATTTCCTTTGCGCGCAAACGACTGCGCGTAGCGAGAGTCTGGTCCGACCTTCCCTCCCACACCGTCTCGGTGAGTCTCGGCCGAAATCCAGGTTCCTGGGTTTCCCTCCTCTTTTCCCCAGCCTTCCCCACGATCTGCGACCCGCTTTGCGGCCACCTGGAGCGCTCGCTAATCTAGGATTGGCATTTGCTTTCGCATCCTTTCTTAAGACGAGTCTCGACGCAACACAAACATGCGTCGCACCGTTGCAAAAAAGGTCTCTTGAGTGCTGATAGGGATGCCTTGGTTTTTTTTTCTGCCGGCCCGCAATGTCCGCTCCCGAGAATCCTGTCTCGGCCGACAAGTTGCCCGCGCCCGTCGGGCTCGGGCTGGCGCCCCCAGCCTAGGCTGCGATACCGTACCTGGGTGATGGGGCGCGGAATCGTGAACCAAAAAAGCCGGATGCGAACAGCCGATGGACAGACCGGCTGAGGTATCCCATTCTCCTCTTTGGTGCGCTGTGGCATTCCGCCCTGGAATATCAAATGGATGTCACTGCTGGAGCAAGTACCCCTACACAGTATACGTACGTGTGCCCGGCTGCATACCTGGCCCTCTCACCGTAGAGAAACGAGCGGGCAGACTTTCCAAGTTGGGCGGTGCACGATATCAGCTCCGGAGGGCACTTTGAAGTGATCGGATGAGGGAGACATTGGGCCGCCGCCCGGTCGCATCCTATCCGGTCGATTTGCTGGCGCTGGGCTTTCGCAACCCTCAAGTTGCTGCGTTACCACCAAGTGGCCCCCTTATTTCATGCGGTGCGAGGCGGAACAGCACGCAGCGCAGCTGCGGATGCGGGCGGCGGGGCATGCGGTGCGATAAGATCACCCACTGCCGCGCTGGTGTGTTTATTTACGGTGTATTCCGTACCGGCGAATGAATACCCCTCGATGAGAGGTAGCCAAGTGAGGTATTCATGTATAGGTGGATGTCTTGTTGCTTGGCATGAGACGTGAAACTAGGCGGAGGGAGAAATTTCTTTTCGAAGGAGCGTGATGAGAATGGTCAAAACAAAGCACGAACGGCCAAGCGGTGACGGGGAAAGCTTCAATCACAGTGCACCGTTGAGACCTCATGCTCAGGGTATCCGTAGGTGGAGGTATCCCGTGCCGGTGGAGGCCAGGTCGGTACTTGACGTGATGCGCGGTCGGGGACCAGCAAAAGTCCCAAGCTCCCACAGACAAGGCAGTGACCATGCCGTGTAGCCCGGATGACATTCCATACCCTGCTGGTGGCCAGCTGCATCTGGCACACACACACAGCACTCTCGTCAACAACAGAGTGTACGGACGTACGGTCGCGCGATACAGATTAGGTGTATGCGTGGGGGAGGGGAAGGGGGTTGAGCCTCTCCCTCTTTTTGGATCTTGTCGGGGTGAGTTTTCGTTGCCCGTTCTGAGACGAAAACGTCCTGCGTCCCAGCGGCGCAACCGACCTTGGAACGGTTTCTGATGTTCAGACGGAACAAGGAAGAATACTTGCTCCTTGGGTAGCGAGCTCCTGTCAGCTGGCGATTGTTTCGTTTTCACGTTTCCAAAAAAGAGTCGGAGAAAAAAAAAAGGGGACCATGTGCGTCGCAGAGATCGCATCGCTTCCAAACCCGATCAATCGTTGGATTTAGAAAACGGGTCAATTCTCCGGTTGACAAACTGTTTCGATTGGCAGCGGTGCATGAACTCAACCGCGGCCATCACAACCGTCACGCAAGATATCACCACTATCACGGTTTTGAAGCTGCACAGCTCCAGCCTGCCATCACCATGCCTCCTCCCCTTTTCCAGCAAACGCGCCCGTCGCACCGCAGCTCATTTTATCGGTTGACACAAATAATAAACCATTTTGCACGTCGATCATCAATGCCAACCTGGTGGGATCGTTACTTTTTTCTCCGACCGTCACTTCTCACTTCTGATCAAGTCGCCTGACACCGCCCCTACCACAATCTGGTCCCCGGGGCACGTCAGCCCCTGCCTTCCGGCGATGCAAGCGAGGAGGTTGACAGATCCTTGGGAAGTGGGAAAGAGGCAACGCCAGCCCGCCGGCGGAAGGAGATCCACGACCCAGGGGCGGCGCCAACGCGACACAAATCTCACACTTTGTCCGGTCGACTCGACTGATCGGATTCGCAGTGGCATTTTTAGCGAGATTCCCCTCCGTTGCTTTTTCCTGACCTCCAGCGTTTCTCGACAGCCTCCTCGAATGGATCTTGATATATTGGGCAGATCTCCATTCCACCATCGGGACACCATCGATAATCGCGGAATGCATGCGCATTATTGTATGCGACGATCACTGTGCAGTATTCCGGGTAAAGATATAATAAAATAGTAGTCGGATTTTAAAAGCGGTATCTTGTGAGGGGAAATTCAATTTATTGCCACGTGCGCCACGAAAACCGCGAGAGAAGGGGCAGGGTGAATGGCAAATGCCTTTTCTAGGAGTCGTGGCCACCACCAAGAAACCCCCCCCTCCCCAGGGTCGGAGGGTCAGGGCCACACGGTTATTCCTGTCAAACAATAGCGCGTAGATTATGGAAAACCCCCACAACCCCACGAAACCCGTCAACTGGGGAAGAAGGGGGCGGGAGACAGGCGACAAGCAGAAGTTGGGGGGCATTCGCGATCCAACTCACTTCCAGAGACCACAGTTAGCATTTCAATTATAATGGTGTTTTGAAGAGCCGGGGTTCCTGGCCAAGCTCTTTGCTCATTTCAACATTGAACTGGTGATGTCTCCCCCCTCCTTGGGGTGACAGGTGTGGTTACAAGGATTGTTACCAGACAGGGGTGTTCAAACGTGGGGGGAATACAAGCTGAGGGGCCATGTGTGCGCGGGACCAGTTTTTGATTGGCGTGGCGCAGTCGTGACCCTGACTGGTCTGTGCACAATAAGCTCGGCCGGGAGCGTCCAGGGCAGGTGATCGCTGGGAAAGGAGCTGCAGTTCACCAAAACGCAGCAGCCTTGCCTGGCTCGCCGGGGAACTACGCTGCTGTTTTGCGAGCTTTGCGCTGAGCCCCGCAATTACCCGAGGAAGAGCTTTTGTCGGGCGATTGTGGGAGCGGACAGGGGAGGTGGCGTCTTCACTTGACACAAAGGGGCAAGGACGGCGGGATGGATCAAGTGGGTTCGATCCTCTGGCGGGAGGGACGGTCCCGAGGATCGACTATAGGAAACAAAAATGAAAACTATCCCTCATCAGTGCATGCTGCTAGGGATTCTAATACATTGCGAATTCAAAGAAAACAAATCCTCAGAAAAGCCAAGATAAAAAATGAGATGTGAGAATTGGGAGAGTGTGTGCCCCCAACTCCGCTGAGAGAGGCAGCATGCAAGATCGTTTGCGGGCTGCTTCCCCCCTCGTGTAACCTCGTCTAAACTTGTATCTGGGGGCGGACAAGATTGGCTTGTTTAAGCTCTCTTAGCGTCCCAGCGCTCTGGGGAGGTGGGGTCGAGCCGGCCAACCAGGATGCTCGCCAACCCGAAAAGCTGGGTTGTGTGGACTTGTGTCTGCATGGCTCTCTGCCTCTGCAACTCTCGCGCAACACAATCCTTGCAATTGTCAAGCCTGCACTTGTTCATCGTCGTCCCGGATATCTCGACCCTAGCTCCCCCGACCCCGGGGTTCCAGGGAATTCGCTCTTTGGCAAGCAAGACGCCAGAAGCGGAAGAAACCCCATTTGGGGATATTACTCAGTCCACGACCCAAAGCCCTGGTACAACTTGGGGCATCTTTTGCATGGAGTACTGGCAGGGAGACGCAAATGACTAGTTGTTTGTTTGCATGCCTAGGAGCTAGTGCCGTCTAGCTTATGGCGTCTTCATGAGCAGCTCCGCTGGTTTGGCACAGACGGCGGCTCGCTGAGATGCGGCGTTGTTGCTGTTGGCAGAGAGCTGCCAAATGGAGCCCGAACACGGTTGCCGACGGGGTATTCAAGGCGGGCATCGCAATCCGCCGGTAACACCGGAGGAGTCAGCCGGAAGTGGCAGGCGGGAGAGGTCCACGAAAGGGAGCAAACCGAGCTTCTAGAACGGTTGTGGTCGTGTGGGAGATTCGCCAACGGCTCTCGGCTCTCGGCGTCGTCTACGACGGAATCCTAAAAGCCGTTCCGTTGCCCACCCAACGGCTTGCTTAACCCGCCATCATGGTTCTTCATCACGGGTTATGCGCAGCTGCTGCCTCTCCTTCTATCATCCTTCAAAGCCTCAGTAAGACAAGACAGCCCAATTATCTTTAGTCGCAGGGATTTCCCTTGTCGAGTCCCAAAAGAGCGACACGCGCATACTTCAACCACGTTTGTCACGTCGACCCGCAAAGCCACCGAGGCTAAAGGAGATGCCAATCTCGCTCCGAGGGCCCGGTGCCACGGCTTCACCACGCGCTCTGCCTCGAAACCACGGCGGCGGGAAGATGTGGAGAACAGAAAAGATGGTGAAGGAACTGGGGCGGGCGCACGAGGCAGGGGAATTGTAATACCCCTTGTTGTTATCGCGAGAGAGAGATGGGGTGGACAATCGAGCCGAATTCGGTTACACTCGAGTCATCTCACACCACCGAGAGAAAGGCTGGTGATTCCGTGGCAAGGGATCCTCACAGCAAGAAATTATTGAATAAGAAGCCCCCCAAACACCCCCTCAGCCTTCCCCAAGAGGCCTAACACTCTTCGGGGAAGGTGAAGCGTTCCTGGGGGTGGTGACCGACAGTGTTGCACTCCTTCAGCGCAGTTACTCGGCGTGGGGTGCATTGCGCGACCGACGTCTCGATTGGTCCCTTGGCTTCATGTGAGAAGGAAACAAAAGCCTCGCCGTCGCGGAGTCCCCCATGATGCGCCCTGCAATCGCAATTCTAAAGGAAAGGAACGCAGTGAGACCCCATTGTCCGTTTCCCCGTCCTCGCAGGAGTACCGGAGCATTGGACGGTTGTGCGACGAAAACCGAGTGCAGAGTGTGGCGCGTTAGCAGGGCTGTCGCAAACCGGCCTGCACAGTGTTGGGAGCCAGTGGTTGAAAGCCGTTCTAAGCCGTGAGGCTGGGAGGCTGAGGTCATCCCTCGAGACGTGGCCAGCTCAGCGAGAGGACGACAGTTGTCCGTGGCTGCTCAGAATATACGGTGTCCGGGCGTGGATCGCTGGCGGCCATGGGATTGCTGGATCGCTTAGATCGTGATCAAAATTATTCCTCGTATATTTATATCCCGACCCAATAAGAGGCGATGGGGCGACTGCAAGTGTTCTGAATGACCATGATGGCTGAGGCTGCCTCCGTGGGGATGAAACGAGCGAAAGAGCAGTTGACATTCGCGAGAACCTGGAGGCACATGCCATGTCTGCCTAACAGGGCCAAAATCATAGACAGGCTCACAGGCAAAGGCGTGATATTGAGGGTCCGCTCGGTGCCCCGGGGGTGGGGGGGGGGGGGGCCGCTGGGGCTTCGCTAGGAAAGAGGGGGGGATCAGTGGGATGGCCGCGGCAAACGGAACCAACCGCCCTGTGACAAGCCGATCACGAGGTCAGCTGGCAGCAAACGGGGGGCAATTGGCAAGCCCTTGCCTCCAGCCAGTTGCATCACGGGCAGTCGCGGGCATCGCCAGCAAATCCGGCCAGTCAAGCATCACAATCACAGCTGTGTCAGCAGAGGACGGCTTGCCGCCGCCGATTCGATCACAGCCCGCCGTGATGGGCGAATTGACCTTTGGCACCCCCCCGGTCGGTGCTGGCAACTGAGCCAGTGCCTGCCAGTCTCTCCCCCAGCTTCTCGGGAGGGATTCCATCAGCAGCGATGCAATTGGCGACGGGAGCTCGGGACTGTGATGAGTAACCTTGAGCGAAGACTCGTCACTGAATGCAACAACTCGATGCGACATGCCGCCATGGGTGAATGGCCCGTTGCCTGTTGGGTTCGCTCGCTCTGGGTAGGCGGAGGTAAAAGCAACGGCCGTCGTATTTTATTTTGATGAAGACGGAACGGTGCTCGTAGCGTAGAGTGTGTGGCTAGAGCGCGCCGGGCAGGCTCGTGATCACGGTTTATGGACTGCTAATAAAGTTACAGCAGACGGCGGCTAAACGGCGGACAACTAACTGGCTGGGCCACTTGGGCCGTGGGCCGAATTGCAAAGCGGGCCAACGACCCGCTGGAGATGAGGGCTCCCAGAAGTCCAGGTCGTAACAAGCGTGGCGATTTGCGGGGAAAGGGGGGGCCTGAGCTTTTTCCAGCTGGGACACCTGACGTCTAGGTTCAATTGGGGAGAGGCGGCAAGGCTTCCTCCTGACTTGTGCTCTGGCGTGTGTGGCTTTCTGGATTCCTGGGCTTCCGCTCGGAAGAGCGCCGTTCTGGGCGGTCCGGGGGCAGGAGGACAAGGCGTCAACGGTCAAGAAACGGAGCCAGTATGGGCGGGAAAACGCTAGGAGGATCCAACAGCCTTTTGGTCCCCGTCCGTCAACCACCTCATCAGACTGTCCGGGAGTTTTCCCCGGAAGCCTAGGAGCGCTACCCAGCGCTGGAGCTGTCTAGACCTTTTCAGGGCAATGGTGCCCCTTTTGGGGCTTGGCGGCAAGCCAGCGTGACCATCTTGCCAATCCGGGTATTAGCTAAACTTTCTGGGAAATTTCTTCCCCTTGAGCGGTGCAGCCGTTTGCGACACCCGCATGATTCATGGAGCCGAAAGAGCACCCGAACCCCACATGACGTCTCTACCCTAAACGGCATAGCCTGAAATAAACGCGCTACGCCATGCTCGGCAGTATCTTTGGCGCATCCTGCCGTTTCAGGCAAGCAGCCTCTTCGCGCTCGTCCACGCTAAGCTTGCCAGGCTCTCTCCCATGCCCTGCTGTCCCAAGAATCCCCAACGCCCTGGAGCGCCCCCTTTAGGTCTTGTCCTTGTCGTGGAGTAGGTCCTGCCCTCTCCTGTCTTGCCAGTGCGTCCATATCTCACTTCGGCGCAATGCGAGGGAACCTGTTTGCCTCCCCCACGAACAGCGTGATCTGTGCATTCACTGCACTGCATATTTTACCTCTGTTGGGAGTCGGTCAGGTCTCATGTCATCAGGCACAGAGGAGGTACAAATGGGTAGATAAGTTCTATGAGATTAAAGTGGTGGAGAAACTCTAGAAGGCAGAGAACAGACGGAGCGAGGGGAAAAGAGAGAGAGAGAAGCTCCGACCGGTACTTTACTACCCCTGCTGCCCCTGCCCGTCCAGGTTCATCCACCCTTCGCTCGCGACCCTTCGCCACCACCCTCCACTACGAGTGCCCCTGTCTGGTACGTCGGGAACTTCTGAGGGCTTGTACATGTACCGGCCCCATGTCGACCGTACCCCAAGGCGCGGTGAATAACACCAATTACCTGGGGCCATCCCACGCAGCAGCCAAAGCACCGCACACACAGCCAGCCTACAATTACACACCACATCCGCTCCCCACCATCAGCTCCCTTCCACTTCCTCATCTCTGCCTCTGCAAAACGGCTGCTCAACACCAACGCCATAAGTTAGCAATATCTGCCCTCTCGCCCTGCAGTGAATACTCGGACGACATTCGACAGCAACTCGAAGCATTACTCAACACCATCACGCCCTCGCACCTCACCAGCATCTTGCGCGAGATAGGACCCACTACGACCACCTCACCCACGCAGCCACACGGCACGGAACAAGTCTGCCCTCGACAGACTTCAGCCACAACCACGACGACCGCAAATCAAGCGTCGCCGAGCACCTGATTACGAGCTTTTCCCAACGCTCAAGTACGCCGCGGAAACAAACTCTCCGTCGACTCTAGCAAACACTCGGTGCAGAGCAGATCCTCACACAGGATTGCACATCTAAACCCTCGAGTGAACAAATTCACCCGCAGTCGAAGCAAATCCGACATTCGCGATCGTGTCGCGAACATCACGGCAACATTCGTCCTGATCACAACCAGCCACTTGCTCGAACAATCGAGCAGTCTCTTCCGTAGCATGCCTCTGTCTTTGGAAACTCCCGTCCTCCAGGTGGATGCCAATGTCATACACAAGGTTGACACAACAAATCCCGAGAACCTGTTTAGCATGTGGACTGGTGAGTTTTTTTCATCCGCCGTGTGCGTCCGCCACCTGCGCACGCTCCAAGATTGCTGACAAGATGCGGTGTAGTCTTTGCAAGGTGTCGTGACTCGGTAGCCCAAGGTAGGCGCTTAGAAAACCTCAGTTGGCGTCTTTGGAATAGGGAGACCTTTTGTTGTGAAAGTGGCGAGGCATTCGTGCGGTCTTCTGCGATCGCCCAGCCCAAGAACATTCACCGCGACTCTAGTGCAGAGGACATCCCTCAGCTCTCCGGCAGCGTCGACTCGGCCTCCGACGAGGAAGCAGTCGACTTCACCTCAGAGTCAGCCCCATTGGATATCCTGCGCCCACGGATACTACGACAGGACTCGTGCGCCAGTAGCCGCAGCCGTGGCAGAGAGCGGCACATCACTTCAGGAGACTTGGAGAAGATGGTCGTATCCATAGTTGAGGCCAAAGTGCCACTCAACGCCCCACTTCCCAGCATCTCACACTCCCCACAAATGCAAGAAAAGCCCGCGGGTTCCCCCGAACCCGAGCATTCAGGCTCAACCACGACGGAATCGCCCTGCCAGACCTCAGAGACCCCTTCAATGGACTCTCTGCAGACCGCTGCACCACTGTCCGAGTCAGCCCTGCAGCATGGCACCATTGTCACCCTCGGGTTTTCCCCCGTCCGCCCCGTTCGCCGCATCACCTCGCAGGTGTCTCAGGCACCATCGCCGAGCCCTATTCCCGAGCCCACCGATGCCCCGGCACCCAAGCCTGTCCAGCCCAAGAAGCAGCCTGCTAGGTTCGAGGTTGGAGGCTCGTCAGGCTCTGGGGAGGACTCGTACAGCGACCGCAGCCATGTTTTGGAGGCGCGGAAGCAGCTAGTCCCTCAACCCAAGCGGCCCATGTTCCAGGTTGGCCGTGAATCATCCGAGGCCGAGAACTCTCTGAAGAGTGCTCTTCACCCGGCCAGGCAAGGCTCACTGCTTACCTCCCAGAAAAAGACAGCTTCGTTCAGCAATCAGGTGGTAACGCAAACATATGCCTCGGCAATCAGCGATGGCGAGCAGTCAGATACTGACTACGTCGACGAAAGCGCCATTGATGACGACGACGACTCATCGGACTGGGAGGATTCGGTTGAGGACAGTGGCAAGTCGAGCGTCGAGGAGAAGTTCAACTTCCAGCGTGTCGACTCCAAGGTCAATCTCACCTCGCGACGATCACTCATAACCCTCATGCTCGCACAAACAGGCCGCGCCCAACGATTGGGGAACAATGCGTCGCAGTCTACGTCGGCTCTTCCTCGCGCACGCTCTGCGCTCAATGGTCCCTCGTTGGTCGCGTCCCCTAACGACTCGGATGAGGCTCCCTTGATGATGAAGAGGGGCACCCGCACAACACCGATGCGCCCTATCACCGAGGTTCCCCGGACTGCCGCGCAGCCCATCAATGCGACGGCTACTATCCACCACCAGGCAGCTCTGTCCCCGCGTACCACTCGCCGCAACATGCTCGCCACTGAACTGACCGAGTCTCTCCGGAGGCAGCTCCTGTGGGAACGGTCGCAAAAGAGCTCAACCGCCAATGCTGTCCTCAAGCGGCGTCATACTTCGCATGATGTGGCCAATCTGAAGCAATACCCAGAGCAGCCATGCATGAAGGACAATGATGCCAACGCCAGCAGCTGGAACCAATACTTCAACAAAAACAACTTCACCGGCTACCATGCACAAGGCTGGTAGGAGGATTCTGATTCCATCCCGATAAGATTACACCCAAACCATCACTCGCATCTGCATATAACTCAACTCGTCTTCATTACAAAGATACCCAGGGAGGCAACGGGCGTGCATTTGGCAGACAGTATAGCTGCCGTGTATACTTGATTCGAGTATCGCGAGGAACTACTTTTTACGACATTTTGCATGACCTGGTCTGGCGTTCATCACATTCTGCTTTTCACAACAGCATCGTCTGTGGTTGGCGTGTACATTGCATGCATCAATCCGGCCCTTAATTATTAGGGACATATCGGTCGGATGGTCTCATGGTCACGGTCTGGAATGGGCTAGGCTGGCATGGCGACCGATGTTTACAATGGCGGCATCACTGCCCACTCGGAGGAAGGAGTGGCTTCAATTGCCCATTTGATTTTTTGGGTGGAATTTTCCATTAAGCGGCGTTTTGTTTTCTTATTTTTCTTTCTCATCACCATGATACCACGATCTGCGAGGTTTTGCCTTGGTTTTCACCGTGTGTTGGGCTGCTTGTCAACTCATCGCTCCCATCTTTACTTGTTCTCACTAGCTTTCTCCGGGTGAGGGGAGGAAGCGGGAAAAGAAGCAGTGGTCTGCGTGTAATCTAGGGCTGAAACAGCGGGCAACCGCTTTGTTCCTTGTTTTCTTTTTAACGTTTGGCAACAGACCCGGGGCAAAGTGAGGATGGGGCTAGTGCTAAGGGGATGTATGTATGCAGGGATGAGGAAAGGGAGGAAAAGGAGTGTCATTTGTTTTGTTTGCGACAGGGAAAACAATTGGCAAAGCAAGCTAAACGGGATGGGAAAAGTAGCTGGTTTGAGCCAGCAATGAATGGATGGGGGTTCCAAGGGAGGAGGAAAGATACCCGAACCCAGACCAAAACGAAAGGAGGAGCAAGGTCTTTGAAACACTTGCTGGCAGCCAAAAATCAAAAAGACAGGCGGATGCCAAAAAAAGCACAAAAGACTGGCAACAAACCAAAAACAGTCTAAAAAGTATGAATGATAAATGAACTACAAAACCCTGAAGCTCAATGTGCAAGTAAACTTGTGGCGGCGGTCGAGGTTGTCAAGGTGAGTGTAAGGCTGACCCATCAGGAGAGGTCAATTACCTGGCTAACATGATTTGGAGCTCAATGGACTGGGGCACTGTGCGTGGGATCTTGGTCCGCTCCGTTCGACACGGCCCACTACGGTAGGGGACGCCGTAGGGGACTGCTGGTCAGCAGCAAGCAACCATCGCTCAGAGGCGCGGCTCCGAGAAGCATGTGAAAAACGTGATGACGACCAACTTCCCAGCGGGAGTCTGTGGGTTTGCGGACAAGCGTTATGTCCACACTGTGTGTGTGTGTGTGTGTGTGTGTGTGTGTGTGTGTGTGTGTGTGTGTGTGTGTGTGTGTGTGTGTGTGTGTGTGTGTATGGTGTACCTTGATGGGACGCGTAACTGGGGTCACTTCCGTGGTATAGAGGCACGGTACTGCTGGGCTGGCTGTGCCTTGGGTTGCATGCCCTGCAGCGCAAAAGAAAAATTTGACGAGCGAGCTACCGGCAGTCGACCCGTCCGCCTGTCTCGGGCGGGTGTGTGAGGCCGCAATCTATTCGGCATGCAGAGAAGGATGGAAGGGAGGGGTCGGTCAGTCTGTGGAGTCGGCAAGGTCCCCTCATTCCCATTTTGATACCCGGTTGCCGTATCTTTTTTTGAGGGGAAGATGTTGGAGAAGGGAGCTTTGGAAGGATAGATGGGGTTCATTGTAGATCTTGCACGTTGTTGGAGGTACTGGAGGTGGAAAAAGGGGCCGTGGTCGCTCCCCCGGAGCATCTAGGGAGCTTAAAAGGGGGCTTCATCCGATATCCCCTTCCACCATCCCCACAGCACGGCCATCGCCTTTTGTTCGAGATGCCGTTGCCGGCTCGGAGCCTGCCGTGCGAGGAGCCCGTGTGCACCTTCCGCCTCCAACCAAGGCGTGCGCACACACACACACACACACACATATACACAAATATGGGATGAGGCTGTATTTTTGCTTCCCCTTCCTCTGCCTCAATCTGGGACCGGTTTTGTTGTGTGCCTGGTCTTCCGTCGCCCCAAGGCCCAGACCCGAGCCGTACGGCTGCTCTCCAAATATGGGCCACGAGTGCAAGGGGACGGCGGGCAGTCTATAAAAACTTAGATTTGCTACCACACCACCACGTGTGTGCCGACCAGGGGAGTGCCGCCCCAGATGGTCTCACCCGATCTCACAGGGCGCTTAGCGTTCGACTACCCTATACACTGCGTAGCTACCCGCGGGGTAGATCGCAATCAGGGTAAGCCACTGGGCCCAGCAAACTTATTTATTACTTTATGTGTGTAGCAAGGTAATAAGTTGACTTCACCCATTTTTGCCGGCGGGCCTTCTGGAACCTCGTTCCACCTCCCCCCGGTCTCGGTCTGGGAATGCTCGTATCCAATCAGTTTGACATAGTCATTGTCATGCTACCAAGCTCTTGTTGGAGTCGAGAGATCATGTAACCGAGATGGCAGATGACGACGAGGTCAAAAGGGGCATATGTGTGTGTGGCTTGACAAGTCTTGATGCCACTCGGGGGAAGCGGGCCGACGGCTCGGGCGAGGGCGCGCGCCAGGGGCAAACACCACCCCAGGGTCTTTTCTATAACTGCCAGAAATTGCCACGTGTGGCTGACTGTTTCCTCGCGGCGCAGTGAGGCACTGTAGAACATATGAGAATGGCAATGACAAATTGAAACGCCCAAAGTACGGTCAAGAAAAAGACAGACTGCGTGTGCCTTGCACCGCCACATCTCGGCCACTGGGTACGAACATGTTGTAGTTGTCATTGTCTGAGACCGTCCTCTCAAATGATGGAGAATGACGACTCTTGGGGTTCTTGGTGTTGGGCATTGCCCGTGTGCCGGATAAGGTAAGTTTGCTGTAAATATGGACAACACATGCGGTCCGGCTGCAGCTGTGGGAAGATCGGCGGACGGATGCCGCGAGGTAGACACACTCAGCGGTCTCGGCTTCGAAACCGCCCATCGATTATCTTAAGTCCGTTCCGCATTGGGTCCTCTCACTCAGGCTTTGCCAATAAGGCGCACGTCAGGCATCGCAATGCAGAACATTGGCTTGGTCAGTGGCCGGTAGATGCTACCATAGGTGCTGTAGGCAGGGTCCCATCTCTCAACAAGGATATCTGGCGATGCGTCTGCACCTTCAGATACTAGATGCGGGTCTTCGGCAAGGCGTGTCACCCCCGGCCATGGGTATCTAGATATCTGCGGTGAAGGCGGGATTCCGGATTCCCGAGTTTTTGTCGATAATGCTATTTTCTTCTTTTTTCTTCGTCTTCTCTTCGGGCCTTTGTCTCGCGGCGAGACCCCTGCGAAGAAAAAGACTGCAAAGAGTTTTCGTCGTGGTCCACAATGAGACCGCTCCCGCCTTTGGCGGTGGAGCGACAGGGAGTGGACAGAGACGACAAGGTGGAGGACTCGTGTGCAAACTAGGGTATCAACAGGTCGGAATTAGGAGCTGCGGAATCAGTGGAATACGGTCGGTCCACCAGGCCATTTGCCTCCGCTGCGCAGGAGTCTGATGACGGGATTGACGAAAATAATAATACAAAAATTCCAAAGAATAAAAAACCTGCCGTTTGGGACCGCCAGCGCAGAAAGGTCCCAGGCCACAGCGAAGGAGGAGAAAAAAAAAAAGCCTCACCGCCTTCTCAGCGGGAGCAGGAGGATTGGAGGATGAGAAGGTGTGGCGGGGGAGTTCTCGCGGGGTTCCCGCGCACCTGCGCCGGCGGACCGTGTTTCTCCGGCCACCTGCTGAACGCGATGGCCCGTGTGCCGTGTGGCGGGTGCGTCGTTTTAATCCCGACCTCTCTAATCCGTAGCACCATCTCACACACCAAACAGACCACAGAGTGGTAGGCGCGCCATCCAGCCAAACACCACCCCAAAGTGCAGAGAGATAGGGATGCGCGCCGATCGCCAGACGCGTCATGAGAAGGAGGGCAGTTTGCGTGTTTGTCCGTCGCAGTAAAAGCCGCGGGTGATACGAGCGAGTCTTGCTGTCCGAACCTCATTTTCCACCCTGCATTCGACGATACTGTTGCCGTGAAGAGACAGAGCCAGCGGCCTGGAATTGGTGCGCTGGCTTGGCCTCACCTGTCGACGACTCAAATCCGGTTTTGTCACATGGGCGGCTGTCCGTTTTCCCAGGGCTGAGCTGCTGGCCCAGTCCGTTAGATCGCCAGAACGGTGAGACGCTACAGCTGAGTGGACGACAAGCCCGATTATAAAAATACATTTGATCACTGTCAGGCCCGTACCCGCACGCCTCTTTCGTAGTAGACGCCCAAGCCCGCCCTGCTCGCATTAGCTAATGTCACGATGCCCTACGAGTTGCAAGACATACATGGGCAGAGACAGCAAAAACCGGGGAGTTCGACGCGGGGGCGGCACACGCAAGACTCTGGCGGTCCCGGAAACCGTGCCCTGTTTGCATCCAACGCATGAAGTATCGACAAGAGTCGGTGAGCTTCACGCGAGTTTGATGGCAATCGACATGTATGTCTCTGGCCTTCCATCATTTTGCCATCGCCCTTTCTCGCGCGCATCGTGAGATTATCGATGTCGTGAAATGTCTGGGGCTAATTCCCCCATTTCCCTTTTGAGGATCAAATTAGGGTGACCTGAGTGAGCTTTGCTGGCAGCAGCCGACTCACGCGACACGTCAGACGTCCAGGGGTTCAGCCATCTCAGCTGCGGGCTCGGCCCTGAGGAGACAATCAAATGAGGAAAGCCAAAAAAAAAATTAAAAATTAAAATAATAATAAAATGTCAGGAACAAACACGGGCGTGTGTGGGGTGGTGGTGGATGTGTGGTGTTTGAGGATCCTGCCTTGTGATGTTGTGGGCTCAGCTCCAGTGAGCGCGGCCGTCACACACCGTCACAGCCCGACAGCCGCCGTGATTAGGGCCCTAGCCTCCTCCGTTCTCCCCGCTGTCCGTTGTCGGATTCGTCGTCTGAGGACCGCGCCAAAGGCGACTATTGGCGATAGACCTGATCGCGAGTAGGGCTGTCTGCCTTATCAGATCACAACAACGCCCCTCCCCCCCGGATGTGACGCGAGGAGCTGCTGCCCCCCTGGGGTGATCTCATTTCGAAGCACCGTTTTGCCCACATCCAGTCTCTGAGCGAGGAGCAAGGCTTGGGTGTGGAGGCGCGTTGCGGATAGCGGGGGAGCACGACGGATGAAGGTGCGGAGGGTGAGGTGCATCATGTGGCTTGCAGGTGTCGGTACGTACCCAGGCAGGCTCGCTGAATTAATTGTTTTTATCACAGGGCTCATTTTATCTCGAGGCGTTCAGGCAGGATCATTATCTCTATTATCGATTATCGTCTTCAAACTCGGCAAGGGAACAACTCATCAAAGTCGTGCGGCTTGTGCAGCTCGGTTGGATCGCAGCTGCCCCGGTGCGCAAAGCCGGCCATGCGAGACAGCCAAAGCCCCGCGCGAAAAAGATGGAGAGAGGCCGCTTTGCGGGTGTGGAGGGGTAACTAGCTACGTACCCGCACATAACCTGGATACAAGCTACAAACAATAGCACAGGAAAGCGCTGGTGAGGGCTGGGCTCTTGCGAGATGTCGCGCTCGAGTTGCATCACATCGACTGATAAGGCTTATCGAGGGGGCAGCTTATGACAACTTGGGTGCATGAGCGTCCCGCAGTTTCTCAGCTTCCAGCTTCCCCGTCAGGTCGTGTGCAAATCACCGTGAGCCAATCTTCTCCTCACCGACTTTTATGACTGCATTCCGCTCTGTGTAGTGCAGCTCGTCTCGTCTCATGCCCGGCAGTCGATGACTCGCTGGCCACCACCACCGCCACTGGCCTCACGATGCCTTCTCTGGCAGCCTGGCGCTATGTCTGTCTCTGCCCATCTCTCCCAGTCGCTGTCGGCCCGGCAAGGTTGACCCCCGTTCTCGCCATCCCCATTGGTCTCGAGCTGCATTTATCCCCAACACTGGGGTGCGTGGGGGAAGGGTGGGATTTGTCAGTGGTAAACAGCCCAGAACCAGCCCTTCTGAACACCTGGTCGTCACCACAACCTTAGCCATTGGTGTCTCAAAACCCTCACATGTTTATCGGTGCCGTCGATCTGGTAGGCCATAGCTCTCGGCTTGGGTAGGCAGGCAGCACAATCAAGAGTCAGAGCATGGCAGATGACAATCCGATACGGGCGCCGTATGGGCCCGTATCAACAACGCAGATGCGGGACCGGAAGGGTGAACTTGATCGGCTAGTTCGCATCGTACATCTCACACAGCTTTCGCTCCCGCGCCTGCCTTCGCCGCGAGCGAAAGGATCTTAGCCAGCAAGTAACGCTACACATGATGGTGCAAGCCCCAGTGGCCTGGGACCGGATGCTGCCCGTCTACTTCCATCGTATTCAACTCCACCACCATGGACACCTCGGGGCGCGAGTTGATGACTGCTCCTCCGAATCGGAGGCTCGCAGGGTGGGTTATGCAGGCAGCTCGGGTCGTATTGGTTTGGTTGGGAACCATGGCCAGGCCGGACCAACCTCTGATTGGTCAGCGGCCGCCCTCTACTCGCTGCGGAATATACTCGCGGAACAACACAGCAATTACTTCCCGCCCGTGACGGTCACATTATTGAGATACCCGGAGCGCCCTCTGCCAATAGCTTCACCACTGATGATCTAGGCCTTGTCTGCGCTATGTGTATTGGGCATGGCGACAGGGCATACGAGGCGATAAAGGGGGCCACGAACAATGTGAAAACTGACACAAGAGCTCTGCTCGCGCCAGGGCACAGAATTATTGAATAGGCCGACGCCGAGTTCGCCATCCTCTAACCCACCGTTCTTGGCGACCTGCCTTTTCAGAGAAGGGGGGGTTAAGAGGGGATCAAGAGGGGAGAGAGGGGTTAGGCACCTATCCACTTGTGACAGTGATGCAATCTCGACACTCGCAGGCGAAAAGAAATGCTGCTTGTTGTGTCGTAGTATGTCTTCGTACTCAGTAAAAAAGTATCGGGCCTTCGTCGGTGAGTGTCGGCACTCGGTGTCCACTACTCCGGTCCCGGTCGGGGTCAGCAGAGAGAAAAAGAGGGAAAAGCCGGGCCTCGGCTGGTTTCGGCGAGGCGCCTGTCGACAGATCACCCCCGCCCTGTCACCGGGTTTAGGAAGGCTTCGAGAAGGTGTCGAATTTCGATGGTGCCCACCACCCCACCGCCACACCGTTACATACCCACACACCTTGCACACCTCATCCCATCTTGGCCTTACCGACGACTCCAACCTGTTGCAGACGGCGATACGCGACACCCGTCTTGCCACGGCCCGGCCGCCACAACATAACCCCTTTCATGATTCCGGCTGTCAGGACAGCGATACAGGCCACTGACTCGCCCGGAAAATCTCGTTTCATCCCGAGTAGCGCCCGCCATTAACCCGACGAAGGGACCACCGATTTCCGATCCTGACTCAGGGGGCCTGTCGAAGATGTGTACATGGCCGCAACGGGTACGACACTAGCCCCGTCGGCGCTATCCAGATAAAAATTCGCCTCATAAGCCAACTTCTTTCTCTCCCACATCGGCCCCGCGATGCATCCGCGGGTCAAGGCAGGGCCTCACAATCGCCTCGCCGGCGTCTATTCGTCTGTTGTTAGCCGACTAGCCTCGGGGGCTCTTGGGCAGTTTGGTAAAGGGGTCAGTTTGCCTCTGGAGTGCTCTCCCTCGGTGGACCGCATCGCGGACTAGCAGTCCCAATGCGACACTCCACGCCGAGCCTTTCGTATTAAGCAACAGCCGAGCCGCGGCCCGGAGCTTAGCCTAGGGAAATATGGGGTAGGGGCTGTCTACTCACGTGGGCTCCGATCCACGAAGTCATGAACCACCCGTTTTTCGAAACACCCGCCTCCCCCTTTTCCTAACTTGGTCTAAGACGTGTCCAAGGCAAACGCTGGCGAGAGCGAGTGTCTCCGTTGCAAGGACTTGGGCCCCCGCCGTTTCAGTTTACGTGGCTGACTGTGTTGTACGCGCGTGGCTTCGCCGGAGATGGGATGGTGATGTCAACGGACGGACGGGATACCACATGATTATCCCTTTTTTTTTCTCTTACTGCTAAGCGAATCCTTGTGTTGGCTGCTCGCTGCTTTGCCCCCTTTTTTCACAAGCTTGGAATATCCCCGCGCGTGGCCAGTGCTCGCTCGCTACCCCAACCACGCCGTTGCGCCTCGCACGGAACCCAAGAGCATTCTCTAGCGCCCCCGGTTAGAGGCGGGCGATGGCGTCGTCAGCGCTATGGTGGTGCCTTGCTAGAGGGCGTGAGCTATTTGCAAGCCTTTGGGAGTTAGCTTGTGGACTATTGTGTTGTTAGGTTAGAGGCGGGGAGGGGGAGTGTCACATGTCAGAGAAACAACAGAGATGGAGAGGCGAGCGAGGGAGACGTACCCCGCGGTTTGATATTGGCTTTCCCGAGCCCGTGCCTCGAGGGGATGGGCTGTAGCTTGGTGGGTAGATGCGGTCTGGGGCTTAGGTTGGTGGGTGCCGATCTTGTTCGTTTGGGGAGGGCATTGGTTGGATGTCGGGGGGTTCGGGAGGGCGTGCTAGGAGTGGGCACGGGGCTGCGGTCGGGAGATGTCGGTTGTGGTGGTGGCAGCTGGGACATATTGGGCTGAGTGGTCGATGTGGTGGTGAGATCATGGTGAGTTTTGGGGCAGGTTGGAGTGGCGTCACATGTTGTTTGGGTGCAGGCAAGACTTGGTAGATGGGGCTGGGCACGTCTTTCTGACAGACGTGGGGCTTTTTAGTCGTCAGTTGTGTGTTTCTTTCTGGTTTTGCGGGTTGGATCTTTGTGGTACATGGTAATTCTTTCCGCACGCGGTTGATGGGTGCTGAGAAAAGTTCAAGAACGAGCATGGGTCAACCAGCTCTGCAAATCAAAGGCTGGTAGGAAGACGAAGTCTCTGAGATGAAAAACGTCTGTACTGTATTACTTTTTCTAAAAGGACTTATCCCTAGGTAGAGAATCACGCCCTTCCCGGATTCTCAAGTAGCTCGCTTGATTCGTCATGTCGGTTCTCGGCAGCTGCCGGTTTTGACGTCATTCATATTGTTTGTTTTCTGTTTACATCTCGACATTCTACAAGAATATCTAATGATATGCAAGAATGTGTCGCGCTAGGTCCTATGTGTGCTGCCAACGTGGAAATTGCCCATGTGACAGTTCACGCGTTTATTTAGACTGTCCTTCAGCGGAGTAGCACTGCTTACCCGCTTTCACCACCAGCCTCAATCCCGGGACACATAGTTGCGTCCTTTTCGAGGATGTCTACTCGGCTTTGACGCTGAAAAGTACCTAAGAAAGTATGTTTGAATTTATATTATCCCATGGGTGGTGAACCGGTGCTCACGTCGACTCTCATGCCTATTCGCCGAGAGAAGGGGTGACGGCTGAGAGTGATATGTAAAATATTTCAGTTAGAGAGTTGCGTGACAATATATTCGGGGAAGGACCAAATATACGTATAATCTCCTGTAAGCTAAAAATATCTCTCTTAGTAGCAACTAGGAATTCCAGGGAAGGGGGTTTTTAGAAATTATTTCGCCTCACATTGGTTCACATTCTTAAGTGTGAAAAGAAAATTGGAAAAGAAAATGTAAAAACGTGCTTCCTAAACCAGCACATTTCAGTTAGGGCTCTAGACTTTGAAGTTCCCGAAATTTGACAAGACTCTCTCTTGATTCTCTCCTTCCTTCCCTGATCGCCTGGCTCTCGGTGGTATCGCCAATATTCCTTCCCCGAAAGTGCTATCACCACCCCCGGTTTTCATCCTACATTCAGCTTCTCTGCATCCTCCATCACACACTTTCACAACCGCCGATATGGAATTTGCGGTTGCGCACAGATCGCCCAGCCCATCTATAAAAGGGCCCTTCTTCTTCCTCTCCTCCTCACTCAGCTTCCTTTCTCCATCTTGCAGCCTCTCGTCCATCCTGGATCGTATGTTCTAGGCCGTCCATTCTACATCGTCTCTTCCAAGTCGTAGCCTTCCCTTCTAGGTCACCCGCTGGACCTGACACTCGTCAGCGCTAGATATCATCGGCGCTCGACACCATCGGCCCCTCACATCGCCGCTTCGAATCATCAACCCTCGATATCGTCGCTTCAAGTCTCGCCAGTTCTGGATCTCGTCTATCATTCTACCTTTCGAATAAGTCTTTCACTTTAGCCTCTTACACACGGGCGCCAAAACAACCGCAGCTTGGTGTCATCTATAATCCCCTCCTTCAATTCGTCTTTCCTCGATACGCTTTCTCTCCAACCACCCTCACCTGGTTCTGAGAGCTAACCAGGAGCCATAGAGGGGAATTGGACGGGAATCCCAGGTTTTTGGGATTACCCCTCGACGTTTTTCTCCAAATATCGGCCTCACTCTTCGCCAGGCAGAAAACGCGCAAGAAAGCGCAACACACCTTCCTCCCAAGATCACTGGCAGCCTCTTTCTCCATACTGGCTCATAAATGGATTTCAGACCAACGCTTTCTCCCTCAGAGCACCAGCTTTCTCACTCCATCGATTTCCCCCAAACACAGACACGCTCAGCGGCAGCAGCAATGTGTATCGCAAGATATTTTGCCTGATCTTGCATGACCTCTTCGACCACTTCGGTAGCAAGGTCACCGAGACACTTGACCTCGGAATTTCAGACGTCGCATTTTCCCTCGACCTATCCACACATTTATTTTCTACATCCCTATCACATCATTCAAGCAGACATCTCTATCGGACCGCACATTACCGATGTCGAATCTAATGCCGCCCAAAAGGGGATATAAAACCCCGAGCGGGAAACCTATCATACTTGACCCACCAAGACCCAAACCTAAGAACACGAATTCGATGGGCCCGAAGATGGATGGCTCAGGAGCTGAGAGAACTGGCTCAGCGATGGATGGCGTCAAGAAAACCGGCTCAACCTCCTCCAATAAGACCAGCTTCGCTTGGGGCAACTGCACCGACAAGAATGCGCAGGAGCGCGTTTTCATCAAACAGCAAGCAGTCGATAATGCTTTGCAGCACGGTATGGAAATATGCTCCGAGCTGCGCAACGCGATGAATCACGAGGACTTCAAGTTGGCTAGAGCCACAGCACTTGATACGGCCATCGGCAAGGAACTTCTTCGCTGGATACAGGAGATTGGTTAGTGTGATCGAGAAACCCCGGGACCAATAAAGCCCCCAGACCATGCTAACATATGTCTACAGAGACACTCAACAAGGGTAACCATGCGTTGGAGATCCTGGTCGGCGTTGCTGGCGACACGGGGGCCGGAAAGACGACCATCTTGAACAATCTGCTAGGGATGCCCGAGTTGCTGCCTTCAAGCAATTGCCAGGCCTCAACTGCATGCGCATGCCGAGTATCATTCAACAATGACGATGACCCAAATACTCCTTTCCGAGCCGAGATTACATTTCGTTCCTACGATGACGTTGCTAAGGAGCTCGACGAGATCTTCGAGTACCTCCAGCAGCGGGACGACCTAAAAAAGCAGGAGGGTGAAGATCACGACGACGAGGAGTATCTTATGCACCAGGGAGCCGAGATGGAAGAGACGATTTCTGAAGGGCTCAAGAAGATCCATGCAGTATGGGGACTTGACGAAGACCGCGTGATGAGGATGACGCCGAAATCGCTGCTCGACTCCAACGCCAATGTTTTGAAGGTACTTGGTATAACGAAGACCATCACTTCACCGAAACTCGAGGGATTTGCCGAAAAGATCAAGCCGTATCTCGACTCCTCGACAACAAATCAGGGGTTCAAGGCTTGGCCATTGATCACTGAGGCGAAGTTGTTTGTCAAGGCCGATTTTCTCAAGCACGGACTTGTCTTGGTTGACCTCCCAGGGTTGTCTGACGCAGTCGAAAGCCGAGCCAATGTTGCAGAAAGATTTTTTCAGCAGCTGGAAGTCACAACAATTGTGACGCCCGCTCGTCGAGCAATTGACGGGAGGACGGGGGTAAGGCTGATGAGCGATCACCAGACCCTCCGCATGCAACTCGATGGCAAGTACCACAAAAAGAGATTTTGCGTTGTCGTCTCTCAGGTTGATGAGATTGACTGCGATGTCTTCATCAAGGACTCGGCAGCAACCAAAAATGACAAGGATCTTCAGAAAGTTTCCAAACAGATCCAAATTCTGACACGTGAGACGGGCGTCCTTGAATCGAGGATCAATAACGAAAAGAAACTACTCGGAAGGATCAATGAAAAGCTCCAGAAGGCCACCGATCGTGTTACAGCTGTCACGCCCTCAGGCAGAGGGTCGGCGGAGCTCAAGAAGGGTAAGGAAGTTGCCGTAATTATCTAAGGGTGCTGATTCAAAGACAGTTGCTAATCAAGCTATAGAGAGACACATCCAGGAAAAGATAGGAAAAGCTCGAGCGAAGAAAAAGGAACTAAAAAAAAAGCAGCTTGACAGAAAGAAAGAGATCGAAAAGCTGGGGCGAAAAAAGGCAAAGATGGAGAAGACACTCACATCGCTGCAGGGCCGTCAAAAGTGGTCTTGCGTTCAGATCAACTGCTCGAGTATTGCCACAGCCATCAAGGAGACTTTTGCAGCCCGGCAAAAGAGACTTGTCAAGGAAAATGGCGAGAATGAGCTCTATGACGGCGCTGTCGAGGTCATTCCGGTCTCAGCAACTGCTTTTCGCGACCTTACTAAAAGGAAATCACCTGTCGGGTTTCCAGGTGTCAACTATACGGGTATTCCTCGTCTTCGCCAATGGCTTGCCGACACGGCGCTGAACAGACGAGAGGAGCACCTTGATGCCATCCTCAACTCTCTTGAACGGCTGTTTCTAGGTATTCAACGGTGGTCCAAGCACAAAGACGTATCCGTCGTCTTCTCACGCGAGGATGTCGAGGAAGGGTTGCACGAGATCCACAGCCGGTATGCTCAGGTAAGATAAATCCTTGAGATGAAGTTTTATCATGACACAGCCCTTCCGTCATGTCGAGAAAGCCGCTCTTCCACTGCTTTGATTGGCTTTCAGGAGATACGATTGAAATACTAATGGGGGGGGGGGGGGGGGGTGCTATAGATTCTCAAGAATTTCCTGATCCGTAGCGCAAACAAGATCAAGGCCCACAATCCGCTCAAAGCAGAAGAGACGGGCCGAAAAGAATGCAGGAAGGTGGCAGGAAAGGTGGCTATTCGATGGGCAATCAAAAACCCGCAAGAAAAGGCACCATCAACGCTCATGGCATGGACAACGTTTCAGGCGATCCTTGCACGCGACGGAGGCCCCTACAAAAGCAAGGGCCGCGGAGAATATCAGTACAACTTTCCCGAGGCTTTGTATGACACCCCTTATTTTCTTGTGGAATGGCCCGCGCTAACCTTGATACTGACAGGACCGTCCCCATACTCGACATGGCTCTTGAAAGCTGGCACGATGTATTCCACGTTCAGATCCCCGCCGCCAGGGAACCCATTGGGGATGGAACCAAGGAGATCTGGGACAAGTACATCGGCGAGCTGATCAGTCACGTCCAACAAAACGCGCCTGGAATTGCGCCACACTTTGGAGAGTGCGCGGTGGCTATTCGAGCCCTGCAGAAGGAAATGAGGGACAGAATCTCCGCTGTCTTGTGTGGACTTTCCGGATGCGCGGCCGAGATTCACCCAGAGTTCCTCCAATCTTTACGCGTCCAGCTGAAGCCTATTTTTCAAAGCAGCCTCCAAATCAAAGGTACGATTGCCACCAGTGCTACAATGAACAGCGTATGTGTATCTAACAGGAGCAACTCGGTCGACTTGAGCAGGGCTGGGACAATTCGCAATGAGACGAAAGCAGCTTCACACCGACGTCAGGAACGGAAGCGAATTCATGTTCACCAATGGCTACAAAAGAATGAAAGAAAGATACAATGCCAACGCAAACAAGGTGCCTCATAAGTTTGAGGAAATCGCGGAATTCGCTACATCCAAGGCGCTGGGCCACGTGGACATGTTATTCGAGAACCTCGAAACCTTTAACAACAAGGACCAGCATATCCTTGACATCCTAGACAAGGAGAAGGCCCTTCAGGAGCGCCTGCAGAAGCTGGTGATGGTGTGGCTGGACCATTGGTACGACCCAAAGGAGGAGCAGGTTTTCACTCGGGACGAGGATGTAGCGATCCCGGCTGATTATGCTGAAGAGGGTAGAAAGGAGGACAGCAATGCCAAAAGCGTCGAGAAAGAGGGCGCTATGGATGTGGACGAGGACTCTGATGACTCTGATACCAGCTCCGATGAGGAGTGAATCTGTCTACCGGCTAATTCCCTCACCGAGCGATAACCACTTCATCACTTCTCAAGAATTGGAGGACAAGCATCTATGGTGCAGGGTATTTCGGTTTTATTTTTGGGGTTTCTTTGGGGGGGGGGGGGGGGAGGGGGGTGATCCGGAGACATGGGGATGTGCATCATCTCAGCCAGGAAATAACTCGGAACTGATTTTGATTTGACAACGAGCAGAACTACAGGGAGGGCAATATACCTGGGCATTGACCACTTGGTCCCACTCCACATTATTCTTCAGCTCATATTCTTTACGAGGTAGCAACTCCAGATAGCTATTAGAGGTGGCAACTCGAGATAGCCATATGAGGTAGCCACTCGAGATAGCTATAGTATATGCCTGATCTTACCAAACTCTTCCAGAACACTAGCTGAAACTTCCAGTGACATAGTAAGTAGGACAGCCAGCCAGCCACAACTCCCACACCACGTAATACCCAAATCCCCAACCCGACCATCCCCGTCCACCCCAAACTCATCACTGGCACTTCAACCCGATCGGATTCCTCGGATTCCCCTCCCACATACCCAGCCAACCAATCAGATCCAACCGGCCAAACCCAACCAAAACGTCTTACACCAACCCGCCCCAGCCCCAGCCAAAAAAGCGCCAAGATATAACCTGCTGGCCACCCCAGAACGAAGACGGATGAACACAGCACAAATGCCTCCCCCCCCCCCCCTCCCCCCCCCCAAAAAAAAAAAAAAAAAAGAGAAAGATACTGCACCGGTGTCGTCAACACATCCCTGGCCCCTGGCCCCAAACCCTCTCCGCCCAGCCAGCCCTACGGCCCCGAGGCGCAGGGACATGGCACGTCAGGCGCGGCGTACGCCAGCGCTCGCGTTGGATCCGACCCGCCGGGGACTCTTTGCATCTTGGCTGCGCGAGGCCTGGGGCGTGGATTTCGAAGGCCTTGAGGTGGAATGGATATAAAACCACAGGGGATGGCGAGGACTTCACATATTCTTGGTTGGGTCCATTCAGATTAGAGCACTTTGGAACTTGTACCTGTGCTGTCCTAGCTGAGGCTGAGTATCGTCATCTTCAATATCGCGAGTCTTCTTTTTTTCTACTTCACCCCTATCCACGCGGAAGCCAAGTATTGGGGCTCTCCCGCTACTCAACTCCATTGACGCCTAGCCAAACATCCACGAAACCAAAACACCAAAACACTATCCCATACAGGCCAAACCCCCCAAAATGGCCGGGATAACAGATTCCGTCTGGATGTACACCCCCTCCTTCGCCCTCGCCGTCCTAGCCTCTATCCTCTACAGCCTGACCTTCCTCTGGCTCTTCTACCTGACCATAATCAAGTACCGCGCCTGGTACTTCACCTGCGTCGTCATCGGCGCCGCGATCGAGGTAATCGGGTACGCCCTACGCTGCGCCTCCATCAAGAACCCAACCGACATAGTACGTCCCCCTCCTCACCACTCCCGGTTTCCTAACTAACCCCTGTTAGGGAACCTTCGCAAGCAGCCTCTCCCTCGTCGTCCTCGCGCCCGTACTTGTGGCCGCGGGGAACTACCTCCTGATCGGGCGCCTCATCCGCGTGACGCTACCCGCCAACAACCACCGTGTGTTCGGCGTGCACGGGCGGCTGCTGACGCGCATCTTTGTGGGTTTCGACATCGTCTCGTTCCTGGTGCAGGGTGGCGGGTCGGGCGTGGCGAGCTCCGTAGAGTGGGTGGGAGGCACGGCGGATGTTGGCGTCAAGATCTTGATCGCGGGGTTAGGGCTGCAGGCCATCGCCTTCCTCTTCTTCATGGCCATATTTGCGCGCTTTCACTTCCTTACGCGCAGTGCCGCGGTGAGAGAGGCGCCTGTGGGCTGGGAGAAGGTTGTCGTTGCGGTTTATGTGTCATCGGTTCTTATCTTGGTAAGTTTCCCTCCTGTCTCTTGCGAAAGGCGTTGGGTACTGATTAAAGAGTCACGATAGATCCGATGCATCTACCGCGTCGCCGAGTTTGCTGAGGGTGTAGAAGGGTATTCGTTTACGCATGAGTGGATGTTTTGGGTATTTGAGGCCGTGCCTATGCTCATTGCCATCGGAACATTCTGCTTCTTCCATCCCAGCGCGTACCTCGGTCGCGACGGCGGTAAGGGCGCTCTTGGGAACGGTGACAAGGGCGGGGAGGCCGGTGACAAGGGCGGGGAGGCCGGTGACAAGGGCGGGGAGGCCGGTGACAAGGGCGGGGAGGCCGGTGACTCAGGAGGAGTTGTCTGTGGGATTGAACCACTACCATGATCGGCCCCAGTATTCAGGGGAGGCCGGCTTTTGACACCTGAAAGGTTTGGGTACCGTTCGAGAGTTCCCGGAGAGTTGTTATCCCTTTGAAAGAGCGCGATCTGAGAACGTAAACAAGGGCAGTTCGGCGAAAACTTAGCGCTTCAGAAACGATAAGCAGCTAATACATTCGAGTATTTTACCGACCACTGAATATAGCTCTCATATTCCTCGGGAAGGGATTTAAGAAGTTGATCTACCCAGGCGAGGCAAGCCCTTCTCCGGAAAGCGAACCGCTTGTTAGCCTCACCGAGAGCAATTTCACCAATGGCATATTCGATGAGGATGAAATGAATCAAGAGGATCTGGGCTGGGAAGTTTGTCGGGTCTGTCAAGGGGCCGAACTCTTCGTTGCTTGCGCTTCTAACCATGCTGTATTGTGTAGTGAACTCTGCGAAGGCTAGACCGCAACAGGCCATGTCAGCTGCCGGGTGGTGCCATCTATGCCTATGTAGGGGAGAGGGAATTCGTGACCAACCTTCGAGTGGAAATGTCTTTGCCATCTTCGCCGACCGCTCCGTCACCGCAAGAAATTTAAGCTCTAACGGACTCGAGCAAAGAGGTGCCAGAGCTCGGAGGGAGACGACAAACTCGTCAAACCGGATTTCCGTTTCAGGCTCTAAGGTGAAATCATGAGAACCCATCGCATATTGCCGCCTCAAACTGTCGGTGTAACCTTGTTGGGTGAAGGACCGAAATAAGGAGTCTTCAAAGGAGAGCATGCCAGTCCCGGCGATTACATGACAGCCTCGAACCATGGTCAGGAATTCGTTCATGCCTTCGGGCATGCACGACGACTGGAAAGTGAGGGCCATAATGGCGGCGAACCTTGCGTCTCCCTCGGCCCTGGATGAACAGGGCTTGCTAAGTGCTTGGTTAAGAGACTGGATAGCCTTGACACGGTGTTCGAGCGCCTGGGAGCTGCAATCTCCGCTGTACAAGTTAAGATGAGATGCCCCTAATCCTAACATAGCGTGGATCAAGTAGTCGAACTGGAGGCTGGTTACTCGGAAGTTCAGGGGTAAGGGGGGGACAAAGAAACAAACATTGTGCGACAGAGCTGCCACATCCTTCCAGATGGCGTCTCCGCCCATTGGGAGAGGGGGATATGCCGTGGTAAGATAATGGTGAAAGTATCGCAGGTCTTCCATTGTGAATGTGATCGGAGTTGATTGCAACGCGGCCGAGGGTGAAGGAGTGCTTGGGTACTGGTGGGACTGATGAGGCTCAGGGTAGACGCAGCCAAGACCAAGGCGCTTGCAGTTGGCGCACTCGGGAAGTGTTTCCTGGCACTTCACCTTTCTCCGCTTGCAATTGTTGCATCCGCGTCGAGATTTGGTATGGCCTTTTTTCGGGATAGGCCTGCGGCGGATCGAGATGTTGGGCTCGTTATCTGATGTGGCTGGAGCCGACCTCGACAGCGATGTTTCTGGGCTGGCAGAAGCCGAGGTTGGTTGATCGAGGCTTGAGTCGTCGGAGATCTCGATAGTTGGGCCCATGTTGACGGCTCTTTGTTGTTGATGCCTGTCGTTGACACTTACAAGACTTTTGTGATCGGGCGGTCTGATGTATTGGCATCTAAACTAGTGTGAGGGTTTCGTCAACCTTTCAAGCCTTTCAGGTCGTTTACCGTCTTTAGATGTAATCCTTCGGGCGGATTTTGGGCCGAGGGGCTGCATTTGACCTGTTTTGCCCAGGCTGTCCAATCAGAGGTTCCACGACACAACATGTTGCCTGAACCGACCAAATGGCGCGTCGATCATCTTGACTCTCATTAGTCTACATAAAGATGCAGAGAGGATGAAACATTGAATGGCGGATGAAGATTGACGGCTATTGGGGGAGGAACGAGGTTCTGGAGTTGAAGGCCGTTCAAGCGATCGCTGTGTCTACTCCGGGCATCCGGCAGTCAGAGGCATGTCTCGTCCTGAGGGCAGTTCCAACCCGCTGGGTCAGCTCGTTTCGACTTTCTGCAGTGTTCTGCACTATCAAAACTCTGCGTTTTGACATCGCAGGGTGAGGCGCCCAGGGCCGAAGGATCGGTTTAACCTGGCTCGCGTGCCCGCACCGCGATGGTACCCCAGATGCCAACAAAGAATCCGTTTTCTTTCATGACGCTTTCACATTTCAAGCGACGAGGGGGAGGCCAAGAGCTACAATGCGATATGGTAGCGCTGAGTCGTATAGCACGGCACTAGTAGAGCAGGGCTAGGGATGAAGAGGACGAAAGTTCTTGAGAAACTGTGAAGTTGATTGACGAGAATGATGGGTATCGTAGGCGTCAAGCCGCTAGCAGGGCTGCCCAGGTCAGGTTGTTGTTCCGCTAAGTTGGGGTGTCAAGCAGTCTAGGTGCCTAGGCAGACCCTCATCACTGCCGACCCACACCTTCCCCTTATGCTAGTGCCCACGGCTCCCCAAGACAGAAGGCATGATGCATGCGAATTGATGGGGGCTCTCGAGGCTGCTCCTGCTGGTCTTAGGGTTGCAGCTGGGACATTGAATTTCATGTAGCGAGTGATGGCTGGCATTTGTGCCTCGGGACGGACTCTTCCGCTGCGCTCCAATTCACGGCACAGCTCCCCAACACGCTCCAACGTCATTCTGTTTGCCTCTAGCAGGGATATCTATCAGTGCACTGCAGCTCACCTCTTAGCGTCTTGGCACGCAACTTGCCGTCGGTGGCAGCACTCTGGAACGCAGAAGCTCTGCCGAATTTGTTACGCCAGCCCGTCGCGACCTCGGCCCCTTGGCAGTTCCTTCTTCGCTGGCTCAACTGCAGCCCCCGGCCGACGCGCAGATGGAAGCTATAACATATCGTGCTCTGGATGTACTTGTGGGCGCCGTCGAGTCGAGTTCGTTGTCGTGGCTGTCATGACATGCATGTCCGCCTTGTGCCTGGGAAGCTATCGGATTGGCGCTCGCTAAACAACACCAGCCAGTCAGCACCTTGTGGCCTTCTTTCCCCAGCCGTGTCTGCAAGCCACTTACGAGAAGCGCATTGGGGTACATGATCGGACATCGGCCAAGAATAATACGCCGTGTCAGCAAGACTTAACTCCCATCTCCGAGCCTTCCATCTGATCACAACCACCGGACCTCCCTCACCATCCCCCTCCTTCGCCATTCCCAGACTCCCTCGCGCATAGGCTTAACCCCCTCATCGTTGCCCGCCATGTCGTACATCAACGGCATCATGCCACTGCATACCGTCGAGAAGCCGCCCTACAGCGTCGAAGCCTCGGGCTACGAGCCCGTCGAGGGCGAGACTATACCCCGTGTCCACCCCAAGGCAAAAAACGGCCTGTGGAAACGCCCATCCCCCGACGTCCACACTACTTTCGACCTGCTCAAACGAACCGCCAGCCAGTACGGCGACGAGCCCGCCATCGCTAGCCGAAAGCTGATCAAGATACACAAGGAGAAGAAGATGGTACCCAAGGCAGTCGACGGCCAGGTCATCGAGGTCGAGAAGGAGTGGACCTATTTCGAGCTATCAGACTACACCTACCTGACATACCAAGAGTACTTCACCTCGGTATTACAGGTCGGCGCTGGTCTGCGTAAGCTCGGCCTGTCGCCCAAGGACAAGGTGCACATTTTCGCGTCAACAAGGTACCTTCTTGCCCTTTTGCCCACAAACTCTTCTGTCAGCTAACGAGACTCAGCCCGCAATGGCTAGGCATGTCGCATGCGTGCTCCTCCCAGGCTATGACCATCGTTACCGCCTATGACACACTCGGTGAGAGTGGTGTAGAGCACTCGCTCGTTGAGAGTAAGGCGAGCGCCATGTTTGTCGACCCTCACCTACTCAAAACCATCAAAAACCCCTTGAAGAAGGCGCCATCGGTGAAAGTCCTCGTCTACAATCATGACAGCCACCAGACTATCCCCGAAGAGGAGATTGAGGCCTTCAAGACATCCCACCCCGAGCTCACCGTCCTCTCTTTCGAGGAGCTCCGTGCACTCGGTGAGGCAAACCCGATTCACCCAGTCCCCCCTACGGCCGACGAGACATACTGTATCATGTACACCTCCGGCAGCACCGGCACTCCCAAGGGCGTTCCTGTGACACATGCCGGCTTCGTCTCGGCTGTGGCCGGAATCTACGCTGTCATGGAGGAGGTCGTTAGCCACCGTGAATATATATTGGCCTACCTGCCATTAGCCCATATCTTCGAGCTCGTGCTCGAGAATTGTGTGGTATTTATCGGCGCCACTCTGGGATACGGCCACCCGCGAACACTGTCCGACACCAGCACGCGCAACTGCCCTGGCGATATGCGCGCCTTTCGGCCCACCATAATGGTAGGTGTCCCTCAGGTCTGGGAGACGGTGAAAAAGGGGGTTGAGGCCCGTGTTAACGGCGGTGGTGCCATCACACGCGCCCTCTTCTGGGGAGCCTTTAACCTTAAATCATTCCTCGTCAAGAACAACCTCCCCGGTCAGTCGGCGCTCGATAGCGTCGTGTTTGGTAAAGTGCGCGCCATGACGGGCGGCCGACTACGATTTATCGTCAACGGCGCTTCGGGCATCGCCTCGAACACGCTGCACTTTATGAGCATGGTCGTCGCGCCCATGATCAGCGGATACGGCCTGACCGAGACGTGCGGAAACGGCGCGCTAGGCTCGCCGCTGCAGTGGGCGGCTGACGCCGCGGGTGCCGTGCCGGCCGCCATCGAGATGAAGCTTGTGTCGCTCCCCGAGCTCAACTACCTTGCCAACACGACCCCACCCCAAGGCGAGATCCTTGTGCGCGGCGGCCCCGTGCTGACGGCCTACTTCGAGAACCCCGAGGAGACGGCTAAGGCGGTGACGGCCGACGGCTGGTTCCGCACGGGCGACATTGGTCAGTTCGAGGCCAACGGCCACGTGCGCGTCATCGATCGCGTCAAGAACCTTGTCAAGCTGCAGGGTGGTGAGTACATTGCGCTCGAAAAACTCGAGGCGATTTACCGCGGGTGCCCCTTTGTGCAGAACATCATGGTGTACGGTGACAGCGCCAACCCGCGGCCTATGGCCGTCGTCGTGCCTAATGAAAAGGTGCTAGCTGAGAAGGCCGCGGAGCTCGGCGTCGACGAGCACTCGATGCACCACGACAAGCAGATCCGGGATGCCGTGCTCAAGGACCTCGGCGCCGTGGCGAGGAAAACGGGGCTGAGTGGCATGGAGACGATTGCTGGCGTGGTGATTGTCGATGATGAGTGGACGCCTATCAATGTGAGTCTTTGTTGTTGAGGATTGGGGCTTTGCTAACGGTGTTTTTCTAGGGCCTTGTGACGGCGACGCAAAAGGTCAACCGGAGGGCGATTCGGGAACGGTATGCCAAGCAGATATCGGACGTCCTTGCGGGCAAATGAAGTGAATGTGACGGCCGTGTTGTTGGTAAGATAATGATGGAGATAAGACGGCCCGCGAGGGCCCGGCGTTGGTAGATGGGAATAGATTGTGTGGATAATGACAATCATGCCTCGTGTTTATCTGTGAGCGCGAATTGCGTGGCGGCCATGTGTGTATTCTATAGAGGTGACTTCAACATGGGACGGGGGTTGAGTTGTAAATCCTGCTCGGATTGCTCTACGGCCCTTGGCTCATACACAATCTTCACACGACAGTTGATAAATCCAACTCTTGTTTACTTATTGACATACGACTTGAAAGTATAACTGATAGAAAAGATGCCTCGTTGCCTGGCGATAGCCTCGGTATCTACTTATTACCTATTATATCAAGATGCTAACGGTGCCTTTCTGGATGGTGGAAACCCCGTGTACTGAAATGCCGGGTTTATTATACAGGAAGGCCACGATATCTCTCGTGTCGGGCTGGATTGTGTATAACCATGTGTCATTACTACTGTCCATCAAGAACGGCAGCCTTTTCGCCGAGCTGATCTGCTACTGGTGCTGCTACCCATCTCCCCCCATCGACCTTGAACGCAAAAGAAGGGAGAGATACATGAACCTAAACACCTATGCTAAAACGCAATTCCCATGCAGTAGTGCGTGCAAGCCAATGGCGCTGGAGCAAGTGCCGTCTGTAGCATAACCTGCGGTGCCCCCTCATGGCTTGCGGTACCCTGTCCCATTCCCACGCTCGACCCCTGAAAATGCATGTACGTACCTATCTACCGAGAGATTATGTGGTGCGCCGCCTCTCTTCTTCGTCGGAACCCGCGAAAGCATCATTTGAAAGCAGACGAAAATGGGAAGCTCGAGTTGGGGTATATCAATCATGCGGTTGGTTGTTCGTCAATCCCAAAAAGAGTACCTCCCCCACCCAGCACCATATCCAAACGAACAACCACCCCCTCGACCCCAGTCATTACTCTATCTAACCTACGTCCCCTGCCGCCTGTAGTACACCATGTACGCAGACGCGCCCTGGTTCTGATACAATTCCTCGGTGGCATCACCAGGCCCCAGCCCGATTTTGACGCGGTTCACTTTCTCATCGTTACACTTCCACCAGTCCGTCGGGTCGCGCGACTGGTCGTCCTGCACGTAGGTGTAGTAGTGACCGCCATTGATGCCATGCCCGGAGTGGACTGTGACGGCGTAGCAGTCGTAGCGCATGCGACCCGCAAAATGCGGGTCGTCGGTCGTCGACATGTCTGGATCCGGCTCGGCACAGTAGCGCGTGAGATCAAGATCGCGTATGGGGAAGCGAACCTTGGTGTGGATCTTGCTGGTCGCAGTGCCGTGGAAGCGGTTGAGGCAGAAGGCGAGGCGGTCTGGTAACCGCGCAAAGCGCGTGCGCCGTGTGCGCCCTGGCCTGTTGCATGTTTCGCAGAGCAGCTCGGGAAAATTCTCAGCCGCCTGGTGCTTGGTCAGAAGCTTCTCGAGGTCTGTCGGGTCGCTGGCGCCGGCGAGGTTGAGAATCCAGACGTCACAGGGCTGAAAAAGGCGAATTTCCTGGCGGCAGCTGGGGTTGTTGCAGCGCGAGATGAACATTTCGAGACCGCGAAAGTACTTGTCGATAATGGAAGCGCTCGCGCTCGAATAGTCTCGCCAGTGGTCTATGGCGTTCTGAATGATTGTACCATCTTTTGGTGTGTACGGCTTTTCTTCCTTCGATGGTTTTCTGTCTCGAAGCATGTTTGTCTCATCGTGGATAATGTCCATGACAAAAGAGTAAAACTCCTGAGCATCTTGCTGGCAAGGGCCGCCGAAAATTTCTGATTCAGGTTTATGATTCCCATCCGTATATTTGGAATGTACATGATGAACGTAGCTCTGTGAGTCGTGTGAGTGAACACATTGATTTCGCGAAGAGAAAAAAAAAGAAACATACCATGAGGGTCTTAGCCTCCAGGGCATCCACCGTCCCGTTATTTAGCCATTCAAATAGGTTGGCCAATATTCTGATTAGCAGCTGGGGGTTACCTGCTCTCTCGTCAGGCTTTCTTGGCGGATTTTTGTACCGTTCCGCCCATTCCTTGCTATAGATTTCACGGGAAAATCCTGGCGCAGCAAACATGGCCTGCAGGGAGCTGTTCGCAAAGCAGAAGACGCCTGGGTTTCGCAGGCCTGTCCGATGTTGTCGGTGGTGACCGGCCCCTAGCTGGACTGACGTTCGTTTTGCAAGCATGGCAGCGTTGCTATCCGGGTCGGCCAAGCCACTATAGCTCCTACGAGGGAGCGTAGGTGGTGGACGGGTTGGCGGCGCGGGGAGAGATGAGTAGAGACTCTCGTCTTGCGATAACCGAGATTTGAAAGGATTGTCTTGCCAGCCCTTCATAGGAGACGCCATTGATTCTTGGGTGCCAGACGGCGCAGGTATTCGTCGCAGGAAGTCCTCGGTGGTTCTGATGGGAGATATAGCCCCCATATCAGCGATCGTCTCCTCCCACTTCTTGGCTTCTGCTGCATCCTGAATTGGCCGTGTTATGTAGGTCTGGCGTCGATTTAAAAAGGAACGAGCCAAGGTATTCGACCCGGCCTTCAAGTTTGTAGGGGAAGTGGAGGATGTTTGCAGGCCCGCATTCCCAACGAGACTCGTCCAGGCTTCGAGACCGCCCTCCAGGAGTTTGGGCTTTATTTTCTTGGCTACGACGCCAGGAAAGTCATAGTGGATGAGGGCGTTGTGTAACCCAAAGATAGCTTGTTGCTCGGGTGTATCTAGCTGCCCAGTGATGTGAAGGGACTGTTGGTCGTAAAAAACAACAAGGTCGAAATTATGCCGCTTCTCAAAAAGAAGCTGTTCCTCAGTAGGCGCGAGAACCATGCTGTCTGCGATTTCATTCGCTGAAATATCCTTTCTCGTGAGCACCTCGGGGTCGAGACATATCGTGGCTTGAGACATGATGTGGCCCTCGTCAAATAGGTCCCGACTCCTTATGTCAATCAAAAGAATCGAGACGTCCTTCGTCCCGGCTTTCATACACTGCATTAAGTCTTGGGCAGAGATGGTGTCACCTTCTGGTATAGCTGGCGTTGCGCGTTTTGGAGGCCCTGCTGGGCTGCCAAATGTTTGCGTTGGCACAAAGTACTCCTCAGATGAGATGGGGGCAGGTTTCACGTTCCTGGACGCGGCTGGAACTGGTTGTGTAGAATTCGTTCTTGTAAACATGGCGCGGGGAGCGCTGGAGGGAAGCTCGGCGGCTTCACTAGACACGGTCCCTCTCGCCGGGTTGTAAATGGCGGCTGGAACCTTCGGCATCCCGGCGACAGCACCAGCTAGGGGCGCCGCTGGACGCGGAATGTCCGCAGATAGCTTCGGGGGGCCTATTTGCTGTGTTCGGATCCTCGGGTCTTGCGCAGGGCCGGCCGCGTTGTTGGCGCGCAGTCTCGCAAAGCGCTGGGCAAGGTCCTCGGGTGCTGTGCTCTGCGGTGTCCCTGCAACGGCTGGCAGCGCTTTGCCGTGAAGGCCCTGTGGCTTGGGATGGACGGCCGGCCTCGACCTGGGCGGAGGTGGAGCTGGGGCGGAGCGGAGTGGCAACCCATTCTGTTTCGTCTCGACAGTGCCGTTCACGGTTTTTTGCCCCGGTGACACACCATCCTGGGTTCTGCCCTCGAGCCGTTCTCCACTTGACGTCGGTCGGTGGGCTGTGGCTTGAACACCGGACCTTGCGTTATCCACCTTGATGTCGGCCTTGATCTTATCGAACTCGCTGCTCAAGTTGAGTACTTGCCGAAGAAGGCGCTGATACCGCTCGTATTGCGTCTTATTGTCATTCTGCAGTGAAACCCAGCCTTTGTTCTTTTTAATGACGTCCAAGACGACGATGTTGGTTCGAATATAGTCCTTGAGCGCAATGTCGGGCCTGCCAAACGTCTTGGCTGACTCGGCCTGCTTCAGGTAGGTTTCGGCGATCTGTAGTACCTTCTCGATGGGGGCAAATGCGTCGACGTCGACGGTGACGGAGACAATGTCTTCGATGTGTGGAAGTGGGCGTTTCCCTCCTCTCGCGCCGCCAGGTCGCCCATTTGAACTAACTGCGAAGCCGTTCTGGCCAACGGGAGTAGCCATAGGCCGAGCGTTGTTCACCAGCGCCCCAGCCATTGCGATCAGGAAGAAGGCGGCCGAGTTCGATGCTGGGACGCGGGCTACAAGATTCGAGTGGCGCTTTCAGGGCTCAAACATATCTCTCGGGTTCGGAGCAGGTCTGGTTGTCACCGTGCGTTGCGGGTGGGAGTGTGCTGGCGGGAACGTAGGCGCAATGGCAATGGCGTTGAAGATGAGAGCGACGACCAGAGCGATAGCGGCAGCGGCATGGGTGGCGGTCTCGGCCGCTATTTAGCCCAACGTCTGACGAAGCTGTTCTTTGTTGCGGCCAGAAAGGCTCCGGAAGGGCCAACCGGTTTTTGCTGTATGCCTTCCGCTCTTGCACAGCGGGGAGACGTTTCTTGGTGGCCGGTCTAGGAAACGCTATTGCCGCCATGAACGATGGAGGCGGGCGGGCAGTCGTCCGAGGTCATGGCCGAGTCCCACGCGGCTAGCCACCAATCTCTAGGTACGTACTACACCTACAGAACAGGTACCTGCAAGCTTCAACTTCCGTTTGCCCCCCCCTTAGTAAAGCTCCCTGTATTCACGAGTGAGCAGAAAAGCAGATATTCACTCTGCATCTGGGAGAACTTCACTTATAATTGCAGAAAAAAATTACATGACAAAGCAAAGAAGAAAATGCGTATTATTTATCGGCTTTCCATTTCATAGATAGGTAGGTGTCCTATCTTGGACTTTGAATTGAAGAACATGCAAAGTAGGTACACAACCCCGTCTCCACAAGCCACTGACGGATGCTGGGGTTGGGTGGGCACGCGGGGTCAGCAGGGTGGCAGGGCACGCGGCTGTCAAGATTTCGGTTCCACCTGGCAGGCAAGCGTTGAGGCAAGGCAGGCGCGAAGCGACCTAGGTATGGCGCTCGGGCCATGGATAGCACAGTCAGCAGCAGGTTACGTACCTCCTTGGCGCGGCTGGGGGGCAAGCTCCAGGTCCCTCAGTGAGGCTCCATTCCACCAGTACGTAACCAACGGCAGGCAGAGGCGTGACGCAGCTCTCTCATCTTCCATCGCAAGTTCGCAAAGGTCCCTCCACGTAACCTGACTTACCGACGCACTCGCTATCTCGTGCAGGACGTGATATCTAGATGTTAATGGGCCTTCGCTGATTCCACATCCCCCTCCCCCTCCCAAACGCCCGATAGGGATCTGTCCTGTTTACCCCCAAGAGCTCCCAGCCTCCATCGCCATTGATTTCGAGGTTGCAGCCGAGTCGCAACATCACCACAGCCAGGACTCGATTTTCGACCGCGGTCTCCGCTCCCCGCCTTAAAGATGATGGGATGGTGGTCATCGGGGGCCAACAGCGCCCTGGACGAGCAGATAGAGAAGGCCACTAGCAGCAGCCTGTATGATAATCCCTTGCCCCGCAGCCGTGTGTAAAGAGCGCCCAGCTAATAGTTCCTGCACCACAGTGAGGACATTGCCCTCAACCTCGAGATTTCCGATGTGATCCGATCCAAGACGGTCCAGCCCAAGGAGGCCATGCGCTCCCTGAAAAAGCGCATCAACAACCGGAATCCCAATACCCAGCTCAGCGCCCTAAACGTAAGCCTTGCCCCTGCTTGGCATCATCGCGAGTGACGCAGACTGACCTCAGCAGCTGGCAGATACGTGCGTGAAAAACGGGGGCGCCCACTTCCTCGCTGAAATCGCCTCGAGAGAGTTTATGGAAAGCCTGGTCTCGCTTCTCAAAACTGTTGGGCCAGCTGCTATCAACACCGATGTGCGCGACAAGATTCTCGAGTTGATACAGACCTGGGCCACGGCCACTGAGGGCCGCTACGACCTTTCATACATCGGCGAGGTCTACAAAACATTGCAAAGGGAAAACTTCCAGTTCCCCCCGCGGGTCAGCGTTGCCAGCAGCATGATAGACAGTAGCGCAGTTAGTTTGACCCTTAGTGTTAGGAAGGCCGAAATGCTGACTCTCCCTAGCCCCCTGAGTGGGTCGACTCCGACGTCTGTATGAGGTGCCGAACCCCCTTCACCTTCACCAATCGGAAACACCACTGTCGCAACTGCGGGCGCTGCTTCGACCAACAGTGCTCAAGCAAGGTCCTCCCCCTGCCTCATCTTGGTATACTACAAGCTGTTCGCGTTGACGACGGGTGCCATGCGCAACTTACCGATAAGTCTTCTAAGGGTAGTGGCGGCGGCGGCGGCGGCGGCGGCTTCGGCCAGGAGCGTCCCCCTACGTATTCATCGCTGCCGAACAAGCCTCGAAACTCTACATCAATGCAGCCGCGGAACGCCCGGGTAGACGATGGATTTGACGAAGATTTGAAGAAGGCCCTAGCGATGAGTCTGGAGGAGGTCAGAAGCCATTCTCGGGGTTACGTTGCGCAACCAGCCAGTGTGGCAGCCCCTAGCCAATCGAAAGTGAATGGGTACTCAGCTTCTGCTCCGACTCCGGCGTCCAAAACGGCTGAGGAAGATGACGATGATTTGAAGGCCGCCATTGCGGCATCTCTAGCGGATATGGAGGAGCAGAAGAAACAGCATGCCGCCGCTCTCAAGGAGCAGGCTGCTAGTATTGGAGTTTCTGCTTCCCCAGCAACGTTCGCCCTTCCGAAAAATGACTACGAGCTCACGCCGGTGGAAGCGGAGAACATCAACCTCTTTTCCACTCTGGTTGATCGTCTCCAAACACAACCCCCTGGTACTATCCTGCGAGAGCCGCAAATCCAAGAGCTATACGACAGCATCGGCACCCTACGTCCTAAGCTTGCACGAACATATGGCGAGACAATGAGCAAGCACGGTAGGCCATTGCTTATCCATTCAATGAGTTTATTCTGACTATCTGGTTTGTAGACACCTTGCTCGACTTGCATGCCAAGCTATCGACAGTTGTGCGCTATTATGATCGTATGCTCGAGGAGCGACTGTCAAAAGCCTACAGCCAACACAGCATTGGAGGCTACAATCTGCCCATGCCACGACAGCCCACCGGCCCGTACCCTTCAATACAGCCCAACGCGCCAAGCGCTGCTGGGCCGGCAGAAAATTTCTACACGGGTGAGCCACAGCAAGACTACGGGCGAGCCCAGTCATATGCCCAGGCGCCACAGCCAACACCTCAACCACAATATCCAGCATATGACAAGCGAGCATCCCTCGTTGGCTACCCCAACGGCCAGTATCCTCCACAGCAAACGCCTCAGAGAACAGGGAGCTGGAGTAACATCCCGCCTGCTCAGCCGGGGCAATACGCGCAACAGGTAGGATATCCCTCGAACGAGGCCGCTCCTCCTGAAAGCAGTCACTTGCAGCAGCAAGCGCCCTCGCAGCCTCAGCTGTCGGCTCCGTTGGCAAACGAGCAGCCTGGACCCACGCCTTCGAGCGATCCAAATGCTTCGTTTTACTTCAATTCACACCCTCAGCAAGCACAGCAGCCTTCACCCTCTGCGCCTGACCCCTCAATGCCCTCTCCGTATCCTAATCTTTCCCAGCCGATGCACACTTACCAGCCGTCGCCGCTACCGCAAACTCCGGCTTCGGTAGCCGCTCAACCTTCTCAGCCGCCGCAGTCTCACCAGGCGCAAGCTCAACAGCAGCCTCAGCAACCGTACTGGCAACACCCAGCTGCTCAGCAAACTCCACTGCCACCTGTGTGGCAGGCCCCCCCAACTGCCGCTTACACGGGGTACAACCAGGAGGCATTCCCCTCGGCTCCGCAGCATGCGCCCGCGCCGAAGCAACAGCCAGTTATGGAGGAGAGTCTTATCGACCTGTAAAGTGCCGGGGGATACACAAGGTGCGGCAGTGTGGGTTATCTCTTAATCTAAGAAGGAGAACGACAGGAAATAGATACCCAGCGTCTGCTTTTTTCGGGTCAAGCAGCGGCCATCAGCTGCTTGAAGGGCGAAATCTCGGACCCGATCACGGTTTCTCGGGTAAGAGAAGCGTGGTAATTGATCGGGGCTGACTTGCATCAGCGGGACGCAGCAGCTATGCTCTGCGAGAATTTGGGAGGTTGCTTGCACCAAAGGTTTGGAGACGCGTGTAACTCGGAAGGGGACTGGGTTTGGACTTGCACTACCTCAATATACACTAGGGAACAGATGGACATGTGAATTCTATCCTTCCCACTGGCATTCTTTCTTATCCATGAGGGTCCTCGAAATGCGTACCTGTCTAGTGACTGAATAGCAGCGATGAGGGTCACGGGAATCGGAATCCCCTCGGCGCTCGGATCGGCCAATCGAGATGCCGCGGTGTTCCCCGTGGACCGGCGGCCGATGCATCGAAGACAGTGATTGGGTGTTGCCGAAAGAGGATGCTCCGCAGCGCCGCCGCGTTAATCGGACTTTGGTGACGTCGAGTCGGGGCCCCGAACCAGGAACAAGGTGGAGACTTGTAGCTGCTGCCAGCATCAAGGGCCTTGAATTCCCCGCCCTTGACTCATTTGACTTATCCCGGTGCCCAATATCAAAAACATTGCCATCCGACTCTGCTTTTCTATCGACTCATCTCTCACAGCCACTCTACTTCAGGGGCACACACTCCAATCACCTCTGGACAAAACCTTAGTAATTTCTTGGAATCGCTTCCCGTTGGCACCAGCCTAAACTTTACCTGACCTACCGGACATTAAACCTACTTACCACCAAGATGCCGACGCATATCCACCTCGTCCGTCATGCCCAGGGCTTCCACAACCTCTCGGTCGCCAACCAGCAGCTGCCGGATCCCGAGCTGACGCCCCTCGGCAAGGAGCAATGCGCCGCCCTGTGCGAGGCGTTCCCCCTGCACGACAAGATCACTCATCTCGTCGCCTCCCCCATGCGCCGCACCCTGTACACCTGCCTCTTGTCGTTCAAGCCCGCGGCCGAGGCGGGCAAGACGGTGATTGCGCTGCCCGAGGTGCAGGAGGTCTCGAACCTGCCATGCGACGTGGGCTCGGCGCCCGAGAAGCTGCGGGCCGAGTTTGACGCCGCGGCCGTGGATCTGAGCCGCGTCGCGGCGGGGTGGAATGATAAGGGCCTCGGGAGTCCGTGGGCGCCGGTCATAGAGCGGCTGGAGGCGCGGGCGAGGACCGCGAGGGCTTGGCTGCGCGAGTTAGGCGCTGGGGTCGAGGATGCCCATATCGTGGTGGTTACGCATGGCGGGTTCCTGCACTTTTTGACGGAGGATTGGGATGGGATGAATGCGGACAAGGGGACCGGGTGGTCGAATACCGAGTACCGGACGTATGAGTTTGCCGATGGGACCGGGGCGGACCCGCAGGCGAGCCTGAAGGAGACCGGGGGGAGTTGGAGGAGGAGGAGGGGGAGTGCGATTGGGTTGACCGAGACGGAGCGGATGGAGATGAGGGCCGCCGCCAAGGGGTATCTAGAAGAGGAGTTTGCTAAGTTGGGGGGCAGCAAAGAGGGCTGAGGTGGACGTCTGGGTCGATCGTGAGGCCTGCCCCATACCTACTGACCTGCCTGCCTGGCTTTCTAACTTACCTTACCTGGGAAGGTGGAGGTGTCGACGGTAGGAGGCCGCTGGTGGAGATGGGTGGATAGGGATATCCTTACGGCGGGTTGGGCCACAATAATGGCCGGCTGGCGTGCATCATTCCACCAATGATTCTTGTTACGGCTTGGCTTGATGAGATTGGATGTGTTTGGGGAATGGGTAGATTATACCCAACCCGGAGACATCGAAGCAGCCGCTAGTAGACGCAGCATACCGATTAGACTTGTTTGAAGCTAGAACATGATGCTCAACAGTGATAGCAGATCTGTTGTTCAAAATGGCGACACGTTCCACGCTGCAATGTTGTACTGGGCACAAGCGCGCGGTAACTACATGTGCCTTGGGTCTGCGACCCTTTTCGGTTCACCGATATTCCGAGTGATGGGCAACAGCGGCCACAGTACATAGTGCGGATAGTTGGTGTAGGAGACATGTCGAGCATCGCAAACAATAGGTGAAGGGGGCGCTAGGCGCAAGATGTGCATTTTGGTTTGGTTGATACCCAGTTTAGCCGTGCCATTATTAGACCAAAGGAGTGGTCATGCTGGATGGGGTAACCGCAGCACACCCAAACTCCATCTATAGATTCCACAGAAGGATTCGAAGATGCATTCGAAAGTTCTGGCATCATGTCGTCGATATCAATAGATCCTAAAAATTCCACGGACACGGAGTCGCCGTTGGGCAGTCGCTCCGACCGACAGTGGGCGCCCTCTCGGGACGGTCGGGAGCGAATTCATGAGGGTTTGCCTCTTCGTCCAGGTCTCCGTGTTTCAACTCTCTGTCGCTTGACCCTCACCTTCCGTGGTCGTGCCTCGTTTCACAGGCCCGCAATCTCACATAGGGCGGCATATTCAGCCGGGATGGCCAATTAGGATGCTGGCAGTCATCTGTTGGAGGCAGGGATGACAGTGCGGAAGAATGGATCTGGTATGGTACCTGCACTAGTGCTGAGCCCCTTTGGTGTTTCTCTACAGAAAAATAGCCGTGAAGGTGGAGGCAATGGAGGCTGGGATGATTTTGTAAAGTTCAGCCAGGTGCACGAGGCAAAGTGAAGTGATGGAATTTGGCATGATTATTCAAGCCTGTGATACTCAATTGAGTTTTTGCCGACATAAAACTGAAGCTTGACTCGAAATTGTTACCAGTCTGTCTCTGCCTCCCGAGTCCGGAATTCCTGTGCACGAGGGGGTTTCTTGTCCGAGGCACCTTCCCGGGCACCCAGGGGCCGTCTCTCCCCGCACCAGACCATCGAGCCGTCTCCCGTCAGCCAATCCGCGGGCCTGCAGCCGTTGGCAGACCACGATTAGGGGAAAGCGTCAAAGCTCCCAGCGTCGGTCCCTTGCAGCGCCTCCCTCGAATGCCAACCCCTTTCACTCGATTCCTCCACTCTCCTTGTCGCAGGTTTACCCTTCACCCTCACCCTCACACCGCTCGCGACTCTGCGACCTAACCAGCACGCCCTCCAGACGACCGACCAGTTCAATAGTCTAGCCATTCATTTTACACTTTCAATAACCGCCGTCAATAGCATCCACTCTCTTTGAATAGGGCGTGTCGTTGACCGCGACTATTATCGCCCAACCAACACCGCTTGCTCAGCAGCCCAAACACCTACCACCCCTCTTTACCAGTGGTCCGCCCGTCACATCCTTTCCTCTTCGGTCCTCCTGATACCAGACAGTGCACTTCTGCCCAGGCGATCAAACTCCGGCAGCCCGGCCCACATTCTCTATCCCCAGACTTCGAGCAGTGTATACGCAGGCTCCCGCCTATCTCCTGGATCCCCCAGCGACTCGCGGCGACACCGTCATCACCAGCGACCCGGCTCGCCAAATCCGAGCAGCGCCTTCCCTGCCCGCCTATCGCTGCGTTGGCCATCCCACGAGGACCCCCGTTGGTTCCAGCCATGCGACAGTAGCCAAGGGGACCGTTGTCTGCCACAGCTCGACCATTGCGAACCTACTGGTCGCTCCATCCTCTCTTTTCTTCATCCTCTCCTTGGCCTTGCGCCTTAACCTCTTTGACGCCGCAAGCCTGGAGCGTCGCGCTCCTTTGTCGACATAGGTCACAGTCGGCACCATCGCGGGCGAGGAACGACTTGTGCCAACGGCCGGACCGAACACGGCTTTCCAACCATTTTCAATCCTTTCGAGATACCCCGACGACACATTGAGTTGTGTTGATCGCTTCCTTTTCGCGCAGTTGCTCGACAGAGTCGATTCTTTTCTTCCCTCTTCCCGGTTATACATCTCAGTTGCAGGCTCGATAAGATGGGGTTCATGAGCCACCGCCGACGGCATGTCGAGGTTCATCCCGAACAAAAATGGGACTTTATTGTGAGTATTCAGCTGGGTGCTGAGCGGATTCATCTAGACGCTAACCATGATTCGCAGAGTCTCAATGATTTCAAATCGACATCATGCTTTACGCCATTTGCCTATGGCTATCTCTGGTTTTCCCTGTTTCTTTCGCTCGCAGTCTACGGCGTCGATACCTTTACCGCCGTTCAGCTTTTGGCCTTCAACAGGTGGTCATCTCAGATCGAGCTGACTCAGTTGATCTCTTTCGATATTGCGAAATGGATCTTTTCCATCTGCATCATCCTGTCATTCATCAACCTCGGCTTCGAGCACGTCCGTGCCCGGAAGATTATGAATAGGGGGAGTGTTGCCGAGTCATTTTTGGACAGTTTGGCGGTGCGGTTGGAGAGTATCCGGATGGGCAAGGGCCGAGGATATAAACGTTTTCTCGTCTTCGCAGAGCTCACAAAGAGCAAGAAGGGGGCCGAGATCATTGCCCTCTTCACCTACTTCAGTTTCCAGTGTAAGTCTATTTTCAGACAACTTGTCGCTGACGCTTGCTGACTCGAGGTTCCAGCTTGGATTCGCATCATCGTATGCTCTGGTCCCCGACAGGTCGTCAATGCGCTCACGCTCTACAATGTATACAATGTCAAGCTCAGTGCTACAGGGAACAACTTTGAGAACTCGGTGGTCAGCTTTTTCGACAAAATCAAGGCATTGGCGATGGAGGACTACCGGCAAGCCGTCATTCTGTCTGGTATGCTGTTCACCCTCGTCATCTGGTTGTTTGCCTTTCTCTCTCTGCTTATTGCTGCCCTGTTCTTCGTCTTCTTTCTGTGGCACTACATCCCGCGGGATGATGGAGGCCTAACCGGGTTCTGCGAACGCAAGATCAACAAGCGGCTGAAGCAGATTGTCTCGGTCAAGATTAACAAGGCCATGGCCGAAGACGAGCGGAAGAGGAAGAAGGCTGAGATGAAGGCGGCGATAAAGAGCGGTAGTGATAGGCCGATGTCGATGCAGGCAACTCTACCAAATCTCGGCGGTGGCGACAAGCTTCCCGAGATGCCGATGTTGAGCAGGGCCGACACGATGATGACCCTTCCGGAGTATTCTTCCCGTCCGGGCACTCCAGGAAGCTTCGAGCTGAACGCCCTCGGCCAAAAGAAGCCGGCCTTAACACGGACGGCAACCATGGCATCGACGACGAGCCAATTCTCTGGCAAAGCACCGCTTATCCAGGGAGCTGCTGGTATGGGGATGTCTGGACCAGAATCCCCGGCGGGTTCTGTGCCATCTCTCGATACGAGGAACAACTATCCCCCTCTTCGAAGCGGAACTATGTCATCCAATGTCTCATCCAGCAGAAGTTATGGGTCAGGCTCACAAATACAGCGGATGCCCTCCAATGGCTCCTCACTTGGCGGCCAAGGATATCCCGCCGGTACTACGCCGTATCCTTCGGACAACATGCCGGCTTTCCCGCTGCCAATGCGGTCGCCAGTCAATGCTCCCAACGGTTACAGAGGACCCGGGCCCAACCAGTCGAACCAATGGCCCAGCGCCGGTCAAGGTAGGCCTCCATACGACGACTATGCCAACGGAGGGCGGTCTAGCCCCGCACCATCTACCACTTCCTTCCGCAGCAACCCTCTGTCGCCTCAGGGGATGGGACCCAACGGCTATCCGATGCGGAGTGCCACGAACCCGATGGCACCTCGCGGGTCCGGCGCTCAGCGGCTCCCCCAACGCAACATGACGGCTCCTGTGCAAGGGATGCATCAGCCGAGTGCTAGCAACAGCTCGCTGAGGAATATGGTGTCCCAAGGGGAGCCTTACCGCCAGGCGCAGGAAAGCGGTGACTTTGGCTATTTCAACGGCCCCCCTACAGCCAACAGCCAGAGGGGCGATCCCCGGGGGGCTCAGCCTGCCCACCAAACCCAAGCAAGTAGAGAGTTAGATTACCTGAACCGCCCTGCTCTAGCCAGCGTTCAAAGGAGCGACTCTCGAGGCCAACCACACCACCAAGGGCAGCAAAGCGGCGAGTTCGACTACCTAGACCGCACAGCCGCGACTAGCGTCCAGAGAAGTGACTCGCGGGGTCAGCCAGCTCACCAAGGGCAACAAAGTGGGGATTTCGACTATCCAAACCGTCCAGCCACGGCCGGCAGCCAAAGAAACGGCCCTCGTGAGATTCAGCCCTACCGGCCGCAGGGCAGCGGAGAGTTTGATTACTTGGACCGAGCCCCAACGACGAATAGCCGGCCCTCGCCTGCTGGTGGCCGGCGCTACAACCAGTCACAGGGGAGCGGGGAGTTTGGCTATCTAAACCGCCCGGCGACGGCCAACAGCCAAAGGAATGGGCCCCGCGCGCCAAATGGGAATGGGGGTAATACCGGATGGAATCAGGATGTCGAGAGAGGGAATGAGTCGCGATACTAGAAAATAGGCGAAGTAATGATAATGGCGTACACCATCAATCAACTAGAGAAGGGTGGCGTGGCGACCACCATCTTATATTTTCGGCCGCTATACCAGGAATTTTGGGAGGATGGGTCAGATTTGGCCCGATACATATTGCCATACTTGGCTTCCGCTATGCAGATTCTGCATATCCGCGGACTGATGAAATGATTACAAGAACTTTTACTCTGATGTGGCCGCTTTGTTCTCTGCCACGACGGACAACCGTTTTGGTGCGACTTTGGGGGTGCAGCAGCCAATGTTGTATTGGTCTTGATTTGTCAGACGGCATGATATATGTAGGTAAATCATTTTCACCAATCATCCCGGCAGCGGGCACGCAATACGCTTATTGAGCCCTGACATACATATATGCTGTGCTCTGGGAATCGCGCTATTCCAATCAGCTTTGTGAACTGGGTTAGATTGGGTGACTAGTCGGGATATGATTCCACATCGACACTTGAAGGTGTTCCGTTCCAAAAGGGTAAAAAGTCCAGCAGCTTGGAACGAGTCACCACCACAACGTACACCTTTTTCCCATAGCCAACTACCTTATATATATCATCGCAACCCCCGCATGCACCTCTCAACAACCAACCTCACCCTCGCCCTCGCAACCCTCGGCATCACCAACTCCCCCTTTTGGTCCCACCACCAACAACCACCTCAACAGCACTTGCTGGAAATGACGACGCTCCAGATGGCCGCCCCTAACGGCTGGCACCCCGGCGAGCGGGCCGTCCACGCCCTCATCGGCGTCCCCTCCTCCACCCGCGCGAACCCTACCGCCCCGGGCCTGCCGCCGCACTACGGCCACCGCCTCGCGGCGTCGTCGCTCGTCGCGCTGGGCACGGTGGATGCCGCCGGCAGGGTTTGGTGAGCTTTCCTCCCCCTTTTGCAGGTGGGGTTGGTTGCTGACGGGGGTGTAGGACGACCGTGTGGGGCGGGGAGCGCGGGTTCGCGCGGCCGATCGCCTCGGGGGTGGTGGGCGTGCAGGGTGAGATCGGGGAGGGGTCGGATCCCGTCGTGGAGAGCTTGCTTGCGGGCGAGGGGGATGGGGAGGGGGTGGTGAGGCCAGAGGGAAGGGTGGTGATGGCGGGGTTGGGGATTGATTTGGAGACGAGGGACCGGGTCAAGATTGCCGGGAGGATGTTGGTCGGGGCGAGGGTCGGCGACGAGGTGCAGGTGGCCATGGTGGTCGAGGAGAGCTTGGGGAACTGCCCCAAGTACATCAACCGCAAGGCTGTGCGGCCCAATGTGCCCGCGCCGCGCATGGTGAGCTCCGGCACGCCGGTGCTGCCGCCGCAGGCGGTGGAGTTGGTGGCGCGCGCCGATATGTTCTTCTTGTCGTCGACGGACGGGCGGACCATGGATACAAATCATCGTGGTGGGCCGGCGGGGTTCGTGCGCGTGGTGCGCAACGACGAGAGCGGCGTCGCGCTCGTGTACCCTGAGTATTCAGGCAACCGGCTATACCAGACGCTCGGGAACCTGCACGAGAACCCGCGCGTTGGCGTTGCCATCCCTGACTACGCTACGTCCGACGTGCTATACCTCACGGGCGAGACGGAGCTACTCGTGGGGACGACCGCCACCGTGCTCATGCCACATGCCAAGCTCGCCGTCAAGATCATCGTGCACGAGGCCCGCTTCGTCGAAAACGGCCTGTCGTTCCGCGCTGACGACGTCGAGCCCAGCCCTTATAACCCGGCCGTGCGGCCGCTGGCGTGCGAGCGCGCTGTGACCGTCCCGGGACAGGGGGATGCCGACGAGACGGTCGCGCCGGCGAGCGCGACGTTGGTGAAGCAGGAGGTGCTCGCGCCGAATGTGGCGAGGTTTACGTTCACGCTACAGCTGGGCAAGGGGCGGTCGCTACCGCTATGGAAGCCCGGGCAGCACGTCACGCTCGACTTTGCCGAGGAGCTTGATCACGGCTGGAGCCACATGCGGGACGACGACCCGCAGAGTCTCAACGACGACTTTGTACGGACGTTTACCGTTTCCAACCCGCCGCCGCTGGCTGGGGGGGAGAGCACCACGCTCGAGAATGGAACCGAGCTGCAGATCACGGTGCGCAAGCACGGCCCTACAACGCGGCACTTGTGGAGGCAGAATGTACGGGCTGGGCTTGAGCTGCCGGTGCTGGGCTTCGGTGGGGAGGAGAGCTTTAGGTTACCGACCGATGGCTCCAAGAAGGCCGTTTTTGTTGCCGGGGGGGTGGGTATCACGCCTCTGCTGGCACAAGCGCCCGGGGTCCTCGCAACAACGCAGGAACTTGCGCTCTTGTGGACCCTCCGAGCTGAGGATCTGGGCTTGGGTGTTGATACACTCGAAAGGCTGCCCGGGTTGGCTGCAGGGAGTACGCTGTTTGTTACGGGTGGTAAGGGTTCGGGAGAGGAGGCACAGCTGGTGAAGAGAGTCGAAGAGCTTGGGGCACAAGCTGTGTTGAGGCGGCTCGCGCAAGATGACGTTCTCGCTGCAAGAGATGCCGAGAAGGGGACAAAGTACTACCTGTGTACGAGCTCGGAGTTACTCAAGGTCGTGCAGAGCTGGCTGGAGGGGGAAGATCTTGTTACGGAGAACTTTAATTACTGATGAATATGCATCGGTGGTAAAAAGGGGTAGCTTGGGGTCAATTGACAGGTCAGGGGCTGGAAGTAAAGATGATTGCGTATTCCACTGGCCAGTCAACGTTAGTTTCAAAGCACTGATCGGTAACCTAATATTCATTTGATAATATAAGCTTCTTGTGTTACCAAAATAGCTGTTGTCGAGATGTTGTGTGAGGTATTGTCGAGCCAATGCATGCCCGAAACCGGACCATCACAAGTCGTGACTTTACGCAATTAATTGGAGCTCGTGTCCTCTTTTGAAGATTAATACCCGCAACCATCTGGATCTCTTTTCTGTCGATTCGTATTATTCCCGCAGACGCAGTCGGTGTCGTCCACATGTACGCTGACTGTTCTCAGGGGATTGGTGGCAGCACAGAGCCCTGTTTGCGCGGAATACCTGACTCATGGGGCGGCAACTCTAGAGAACACATGCGTGAAACGAACGGAAGAGCAACAGAAGGGGAAAAGTGCCGGTAGACTCGGCAAGATAGCACACCTTCTGCGGTGCAGAGGAGCGAAAGCGCAATAATGCCAGGGCAAACAGGGCAGGGGCCGCCGTCTTACTCTAGGCCGCTCTAGAAGCTGCCAGGAGTGACATTCGAGTTTGCACAAGGTATCCGCATTGCACACTGAGAGCTGGCAAATGGGAACTGAGCCGACGCCGTTGTGGTTTCACTCGATGCACCATGCACCGAAGAGCGAAAAGGCTGCACCGATCCCGCCCCCTCACTATACGGCGAGGCGTACGGTAGTAATGCAGTAGGTATGCACAAATGTGCCTCTGCGTCGTCGTCATCTGTGAGGAGAAATGGGCACTGCCACTTACCCACTCAGCCCCGAGCTCTCTCGCATGTGGCCCGCCATGTGCCCGATTACAGGCCAATGCAGGCGGGCAGTTGCGAGATGTGAGAGAAACAACCTATGGAAGCCGTCGTCTGCCCCCGCGCTGCCCGCTGACGGGAAGAATTGGAGACGTGGGTGGGCACCTGGGATCAAGGTGCCATGGTCTCCCAAAACCCCGCGGATCCAAGGCCAGGGCCTTTCTGGACGTCAAGAAGGACCCCCATTGCGCGAGTTTAAAGTAGGCTCCGCCTTGGCCAGGCCAGGCAAAACTTTGTCAATCTTGTTCGGATTGACCTGCTTGAGCGGCTGCCGGGAATTGGCTGCCTCAAATCCCGAAAAGCCAGGAAGGGTCCGCTCCAAGGAGTCACCTGCCTGCCTGCCCTCTGACTCCTGACCAACCTACCTACCTACGGACCATATACACCGAACTTCCCGTCTCCTCCGAATTTGTACCTAGTTTTAAACAACTATCGACGACCTCGACGACGATTTACAGCATACGCCGTACCAATTTTACTAGTTTTACCAGCTAGCCCAATTGCCCAGCATCTAGCTCCGTATCTCGCTCCGAAAACGAAAGCAGCGCCAGACATTCCAGCCCCTCGCTCACTCGCTCCCCCATCCCCCCCCCCCCCTCCCAGCCGCCGCTCGGCGCCCCCGCTCTGCTAAGCCGACTGCCCCGCAAACCGCCTGGCCTGGCTGACAATCGCGCGACCGACTCCGGCCTGCGTCACCCGCGCAGCGCATCGCCAGCTTTCCCTCCTCTCTCCGTCTACTTCCCGGACTCCGACCCCGAACTAGACAACCACCACGATGAGTTCCCCGAGCGATAGCACGAGCGCCCACACGCCGACGTCCCCGGCCGAGTCCCCCGCCGCCCCCACTACCTTGGCGCCCTACACCTTTCCGACCCAGAAGCTCAAGTTCCACCTGACACAAGAGGGCAAGACGCCCCTGGTGCTCGTCGCTTGCGGCTCCTTCTCTCGTGCGTATCCTCTAGGTCTGGTTCTTCCATCCGGGGGCTCTGCTGACATGGACCTCAAACAGCCATCACATTCCTCCACCTTCGCATGTTCGAGATGGCCTCGGACTTTGTTCGGTTCAACACAGACTTTGAGGTGTGTGCCGGGTATTTGTCACCGGTACGTTTTCATCCGATCTACTTTACACCAACACCACACAAAACTAACACAGCGTGCTCTTGCAGGTCAGCGATGCGTACAAGAAGGTGGGCCTGGCGCCCGGCCAGCACCGCGTCAATATGTGCTCGCGCGCCGTCGAGCAGTCGACCTGGCTGATGGTCGACCCATTTGAGACGGTCAATTGCGACCGCGACGGCCAGCCCAAGTACGTGCCGACGGCGCAGGTCCTGCGCCACTTTGACCACGAGATCAATACGGTCCTCGGCGGCATTGAAGGCGTCGATGGCGTCAAGAGGAAGGCGAGGATTGCGCTGCTTGCTGGCGCTGATTTGGTCATGTCTATGGGTAAGGTTTCCCGGGACAAATTCCTTGGTTTCTTGGTGCTGGGACTCATGCTGACTTTTTTTTTGGGGGGGGGGGATTAGGGGAACCTGGACTCTGGTCGCCGGCAGACTTGAATGTCATCCTTGGCCAATACGGCGCGTTCATTGTTGAGCGGTCGGGAACCGATGTGGATGAGGCCCTTGCCTCCCTGCGGCAGTATGAGAGCAATATCTGGGTCATCAGCCAAGTCATCCAGAACGACATCAGGTCAGTTTGAGTCAATACCTCCCCCCCCCTCCCAAAGTGCGCTGCTAACTCTGCGCAGCTCGACCAAAGTCCGCCTCTTCCTGAAGAAGGACCTTAGCGTGCGGTATTTGATTCCGGACCCAGTTGTTGAGGTTTGTCATCCATCATGACCAGCACTAGACACCCGCTTACCCTTTCTAGTATATCGACCAACACCGCCTATTCCAGGGCGACGGCAAGGAGGCCCCAGCGCCCGACGAGCAGTCTAAGCCCGCAACACCCCAACCAGCCAAGAGCTGAGGGTGTGCTTTTGCTTCACGTAAAAGAGTGATGGAAATTCAGGCCTCGCACGACATATGCGAGAGCAGCGAGTGATGATAACGCCAGAGATTTCATGCGTATAAGCGGGCCACTACCAAAGCAGGCAGATAGAACCAAAGCGGGCGGCTTTTTGAAGCTTTTTAATTGTTGTTTTTGCTACACCAACACGGCGTCTACCTTGGGTATGGGGGGGCTTTTCTTTTGGGTCACGAATAATACCATTACTGGCTTCTTTCGAATTTATATATTGTTTCTGATTTCTTGTCACGCCCCATGTGCTGCGCGCCTGCTCTCGTTGGAGCGAGCAGACATGGATAGATATCCCTCCACCATTGACGTTGGCGTGTATTATTCTGAACTGGACCATATGAATTCCCGACCTACCTACCCTTTGGTTACATGCCTGAGGCACGAAATACATCGTTGACTGCGTGTAGGGACGCCATGACATCATGAGGGGTGAGCAGAACGGTTCGGGCGAAGCAAAAAAAAAAAAAGCCATGGCGTCTTGGCTCGGGAGGTGTGGCTGTCATAGCGGTGGCCGGGATGCATACTTAGTGTACCTACTTAGGCCCTGACATGCTGCGACCGATGCAGGGTCCTGGGTCCTGTGTGTGTATGCAGAATAGGATAAGTGGGCGATGATGGGCATACGTAGCTGTTTTATGTGTAGGATTGGGATTGGGATTGGGAGAGAATCTGGGAATTTCGGGTTGATGATGTCAATTGTCCCACCACCCGATCGGCGGTCACGTTTTTTTTTTCTTTTCCGGCGTGGGACTCGGGGGTGAGGGTGGTTATCGGCCGAGGGGCTTTGGTGGGATGGCGGGTGTACTACACTACCTTGGCAACTTGGGTACCGGTGCTAGCCGCGCTGCTAGGCGTCCGGTTTCCGGGGAGCTGCCATCTGGATATTCGGCGGGTTGAATCCGTGTAAGCCTTCTCGCTGCGCCGTCCCGGCCAGATGAGATTAGGCCGTGTCGGTGTGGGGCCGAGTCCGTCCGGGCTGGAGCTGCCTGGCGCCGGGGAGCGAAGCGGGGCGTTGGTATTTCAAACGGCGATAAACTATGGATATCCGTATGTTGATTCAACACGTTGTCTGGCGTGTGTTTGTTTGTTTCACAAGGATTGTACGAGGTGAAGATGTGAGTGGGGTGCCCCAAACTCTCTATTCCGGGACCTTGTCCCTCGTAGGCCATGAGTCCCAACACTAAATCGACGTAATCTATATACATACATCCATCACAAGTTGCCTTCATTCCTGGAAAGCCTTAACATGTCGTTACTTCTGTTTTCAAAAATCCCAAAATCATCAGATACTCATGACTTCATGAGCGCTGTAACGCCGGATAACCCCATGATCGCCATGATAATGCATAAATGCCCATGAAACCGCAGTAAAAGAGACACTCTTCCCATCTCATATCAAGTCAGACCAAAGCCTCCTCGTATGTTCATTACTTTGCCATCCCATATTTTCGTCCGCTCACGACTCCCACAAAGTCAACACCTAGACTCCTTCCATCGGGATCCAGTTCGCGTGGGCACTTCTTTGGGATAAAACAGATCCCGCGGGTAGGGCCAGACGAGTCGTCCAACCCCCTATCCCCTCGAACTAAGGACGATAGGTAACTAATGCCCACAGCGCGGGGCGCTCATCTCATCCAGCGTCGACGGACTAGTGGCCCGGCCAGGCGGGATGGGGCAGGCAGGTGGCGTAGCCGAATGAGCCCGCCCTCGCAAATTAGTCGCATTCGTAATCTACATTGTAGCCAGCAGCGACTACAAGTCGTCACTGGTACTGCTATCTGACGAGCTTGCTGTTGTCCCGCGGATGTTTTGCCTCGCTACGTTGACGAGGTGGTAGATGCCGAAGGCGATGAGGGCGAGGACGATGAAGAGCACAATGATGATGACGGCGATAACGTCGTTTTGCTTCATCTTGGCGACTGTTTTCAAGCACGGACTCGGCCGGTGGTGGTAGAGATGAGAGTTGAAGCTAGACAGTGGCGCAAAGCTTGGTAGGTGGTGGCAGATGATGGGGGGGAGCTTGGATATGGTGGGTGGACGTGTTTAAGCTGATATTGATGCGGTTTCGACAAAAGACGATAGTGTGTGTTGGTTTGCTACGGAAATTGTTAGCCATTTCATCCCCAATCTGTTTGCGCCGCCAGGTGCATGAGGAGAAGGGGAGCTCACCTTGGGATTGGAGCAAGCTGTTGCGGGGCTGACAGCTCGAGCAAGTCGGCGAGGGACTTGTTATCTCACGATAGGCAAACGTGTAACAATGTAATGTGGATGAGCTTTGCAGACAGACAACAAGCAGGCGACAGAATATCAGCAGAAGAACCTTATGGTAGATGCAAATGGTTGCACGGAAAAGCGCACCGCACACGGCAGGCGCAAAGAAATAGGTTGGTTGCCCCGCCACCTTGATTGTCAAGTCAATAAAAGGCGAGGCTGGCAGTGTCGCGCCAGGCCTGTCAGCGTGGGCTGTTCCTTGGCGCCAACCCCCCCCCCCCCCCCCAAAAGTTCCCCTCACCCCACTACAAGCAAAGCAGGGACCTGTCAGCTCAGGTCAGGAACCCGCTGTGCAGGTGGTCGGCGCAGGGTGTGCACAGATCAGAACCATGGACGGGGTATCTTTCCGGGGCAACCCAGCCTTTCATTCGGATCTGGTATTTTTTTTTTCGTTCGGGTTAGTGACCTTCTTGATACGAACTCAGTCTTCAAACAACTCGATGACATAAGAGTCTATCTAATAGTCACAAGTAGAACGGGCCGGCTGAGTTATGATTCGTTAACAAATACAATACCACTGATTCACTTCTCGCTTCGTACATGTATTTGGTTCCAGTATTGGTCCAACCTGTCTTGCCTGAACCCAGAACCCGTCCAACCATCAAGTTGAATTTGGCGATATCTCAGCCCTAGCCACCCCTAGCACTCTCCTTTTCGCCGACCAGAATCCGCCTGATTGCATAGCTGAAAACAAAGGGCCCAGACCGCAGTCATAAAACACACGAGAAGAAAGCTAGAAAAGGCGGAAATCAGGTTGCCAGCCAAGGTAGGTAAAACTAAAAAATAGCATCATATGGCCATGGCCATAGTGCTCTCCTAATGCGCCTATCCCGAGACGCCTGCCAATTGCAGCAAAAGGAAGCAGCGCAGCCGGGAACAGCAGGATGACTGCTGTGATAGGGATTCACAGTCCGCGGCCGCGGCTAAGCAGTCGTGTCCGAGAGCCTCGGCGTGGTTACCGAATCCGTATCATTCTCTCTTTTGATAATGCGGACATGGCGCTCGTAGAACTGGAGCATCTAAAACAAGATCAGCATTGGGGCAGCAGTTATTGACGGTCTTCGACATACCCTCTGGGGACAGCGATTATAAATCACGCTGGTTTCATGCTGGGTTTTATGACCATTCTTCCAGGTCAGATATACCATGAGCTTCCCTGACTCCTCGTCCTCACATGCGTCAAGTTGCGCAATGTGATCCTCCCAGCTTCCGGGAGGCGGCTTCCACGTCACATTCTTCGCAGCGAGGGGTGCACCTAAACCAGCCGGATGTTCGGCGTTTTTCTTTGTCCTCTTGCCAGACGCTGTGGGTGTTCCGGACGAGGGCCGTCCGCGCTTCTTTCCCTTCATGGCGTTGGCTGTGTCAACAAAAAGCCTGTCGCGCCCACCGATCTTTTCAAGATAGTCGCTCAGAATTATAGAAGCATTTTCCCTATTGAGAATTTGTTAGCGGGAAGGAAACAATGAAGGGGCAGCTAGATATAGCTCGTACCTGAGATTGTCCTCAGGCTCCCACGTGCGGTCTGACTTCTTCTCGTACCCCTCCCACTTGACTTGGAAAAGGGGATCGCCCTGAAAACCTAATCAGCTGTTACCCATGTGTCGTGTGTCGACCTATTTACCTTTTCGTTTATCATGTGCGACAGGATCTTCTCGACGACGTACTCCTCCTCTTCGAGCTCGTCGTCGTCGTCGTCGTCGTCGTCGTCGTCATCCGCAGCGTCTCCGTCCTTAACTTTGGTCGCTGGGGAATCTTCCCGATCGTCGTCCTCAGGCGCTATTTGCTTATATGTTGCGGGCTTCTTTTTGTCGCGCCATGACTTCTTCGTAGAGTGGGCGACGGGCGTGCTGAGCTCGACATCGGACCCATCCTCGTTGTCGCTAATGGCTGCTCCAATAATGTTAGCTGAAAAGTAGACCAGAAAGCTTTACCGGGGGTCGTGGGATCTGACAGCGGGGCCGATTGGCGACGCGACGCCAACCATTGCGATGATCTGAGATCCGCTCCCCGTTCTTGCGCAGTCGCGAGCTTACCAGGAGGCATTGCGAATAGCTGCAATGTTGACCAGAATACAATGCGAAGCTGGATGAAAGAAAATGACTGGCGAGATGTAAAGGAGATTCCCAGCGAGCTTCCACCCTGAAGCCCTGGTGCCGGTTTGCGCAGCGATTTTGAAGGTTGGGTGGGTAATGGTTAACAGCTTTACCGCGAACAGAACGACGCGAAAAAAAGATTGGGGGCCAGAGCGAGTGGTTGTGGCTTAAAGATCACGTGACAATGCGGCAAGTGCTTGGGGACTGCGGGGCAAGGATGCTGGATGGAGGCATGCTGTTTTGCTGTGCGAAACGCGAGATGGGAGTCGCCAATAGGGATGTGCCAACCTTCCTAGTTGGGAAATATGTCAGTCTGATTCTAGTTGGTCGAAATGGCGGCGCACCTTAAGTGTGCCCTCCGGTTGAGGTTGTCAGAGAGGTGAAAGGAGAATTGGGCTGTTTTTCCTTCCTACTATTGCAAACCTACCCAATTCTCCGTGTTCCACCTAAATTTTGGGGGTGGCTTTTCACACCTGACCGCTGCCGTTGCGAAGCGAAGCTTCAAGGGAGGGGAGACGGCTTGAGGGTGGTCGTGATAGGTATATTTCTCAAAGACTCATACACCTGAAGACCAATGTATCTATAATGAAGCCTAAAGTTGTCGACAGTTTGTTTCGCGTCAGCTTCAAGTCGCTCTGATTTTTGAGGGTGCAGCGGACCACATTCGAGCCTACCATCTCAATTTTGGATGTCGTTGCGTCTGCTACATGCGCCTATAGATATTTCAACTTGACAAATGATAAGCAATCAGCACATTGTGCCTGGTGACCGGCATATGTCATTGCGAGCAAACCAATTTGGACCATGGCAAGAGAGAGGCAAAGCGACTGTGAGAGTTCGTAAATGGAAGGATTGCGTGACACTCGAGCCAATGGTGTCTAGCTTTGCTTTGCTTTGCTTATTGCTTCTGGCCTTGGGGCACGGCATGGCTTGTCTCTGTCATGGCCACCTTGCTTTTGAATGGTTTCCTCTTGGTTGTCATGACAGAACTTGGTGATCTGTCGACTATATATTGTCTTGGAATCTGTAAGCATCTTTGGTCATCAAGCAGCAACATTCATCGCGAGTCATTCGCGGCCAGCTCCCTGGAAGCCACGGCCAACATGGGAATCACACAGGGCTTGGTTGTAAGTCGGCAATCTGAGATTTGCGCAAGTCAAAACACATCTCTGTCGGGTTCTTCCTCGTTCTTATCTCCACGGCATTCATTTGCACTACGGACGCTATTGTTTGCACTGTCATCGAATTTGGAGTGACTGCCCAGAGTTTGTGAGTGAGAGACTAACCAACACGGTAGAGATAGGAGTGTGTGCTTGAGGAGCAGCATCCTGAACAAATCAGGCCCAAGCATCATCTCCTCCTCCCTGCGAGATGTCGATGGGCATGCAACCACCTTCCCCGCGGTTGGCTTTGGAACCAGACACATGCCGCCGAGCTGCACGCACGCGCAGCCCAATGAGCAATTTTCCGCTGTTGATTCGAAAGAGGCTGCAGCAGAGCAATCTCTCGTGATCGTGCTTCACGATGTTCCCCTTTACTACTACTGTACACTAGATTCCAATATTCCGACCGCGGCAGATCTGGCGGAGAGCCCCATGCGCCCACTTTCCAGCAGGGGGCTTTACATTGGCACTGTCTGAATCGACGCACCCGAAAGGGGGACAACGCCTCGAACGCGCAACTGTGATGCTGGTTTGTGCCAACCCAGTAGCGGTTGGGAAAAAAAGAAACCACGTCCTAACCCTTCCGGTACCCGTTGGAGCCATCCCGGTCCTGCTGTGTCTTGCAAGTCAGCCAAGGTCTCGCCCGATCAAAAGCCCGGGGTTGTCACCCAGCTGAATCAGGGTCTTGATTGGGTCCAGGTGGTTTTGACGTGCGAGGCGAGCTCCTAGGGACGGGAGCAAGGGATTCTGCAGGAACGGGTCCCTGGAATTGAGCTGGTGGGCTGTCAGTGGGTTTTACTTTTTGTCTTCGATTGACGTGTTGAGGCACCGAACGAGCCAGAAGCGCCATAGATGCAGGGAAATGCAGACGGATGCAGTTCTGGCAGCTAATAGCTCTCATAGCAGCCAGCGGGCTGTTGGAGCTGCAGAAGCTCGTCGCAAGGATTCCAGGTTGATGCCGTGGGTTCCATCTTTCGTTGATGCCACCTGCACCTGAGCGCCGCCAACGCCCCCCTAAGTGCGCCCCCTGCGACCCTCTGGACGCTAGAATGCGCCACACACCGCGGTTTTGCGGTTCAAGCCGGCGATCAGCGCTAACCGAATGACGGAACAAACAGTGACCGCAGCCGGTACCTGGCCGTTTCCCTCCTGGGATGTTGCGGCAGCCCCAGAGAGCCACTCACGAAGCTAGCCTTCCATGTCTGTGCTGGCAGAAAATGGTAGGAAGGGCTTCAAGCCGGCACCAGCACCTGCACCGCGTCTCGAAAATCTGACTCTGATGTCGTATTGAATCACCGCAGGGTAATCTTAATTACCTCGAATACCTTACTCCCAGGTTTTGGAGCCCCAAGTGACACGCTCTGTTTGGTACTTGTCCCGTTCCGACAGGTGGTATACTCGTGTGGAAGCAACTTCTCGGTTCTTCAGGCAAACCCACTCTCCATCCACGCACCCTCGCACCTGGCACATCTCCGCTCTCAGTGCTGGCTGAGAGAGACGAAGGTGAAGCGAGGCGTCTGGGTGCCGAACTCCGACTAGATGTCTCTCTCGTTTTTCTCTTCTTTCTTTTCCAATAAGGTGGTAACTTGCGCCGCGCAGAAACGACGTCCAAATCCGCACCTTAGCAACTGCACTGTGTTTCCTTCGCCTGTTTCTCTAATGTCTCTTTTCGAACAAAAGCACTGACAGTCGTCCAAAAAAAAAAAAAAAAAAAAAAAAAAAAAACACCCCCCCATTCCATGGGATCCCTGTTCCCTACCTGCCCTACCGGGAACTCCTCAAGCTAACAGGAAAGGGGGGAGGAAAAAAGCAACGATCTGGGGTGAGGGACGAGATACCTTCAGAAACCAAGGGAAGAAACCCACTTCCCTTTAAAGCTCCGACCCCCAGCACACGGCTGCAATCTCCCATCGGTGCCTCCTGCAGCCGGCCGTCTATGGTTTTGGGGAACAATGCTCCTTGGACGGAGCACTTGCTCAGCCATACATAGCAGGTAGGCTGAACCTAGGAGCTCCCGAGGTACCTTGACCTTGAATCTGTCTCCATACCACTTCGGCTTTGATTTCCTAGGCTACGTTGCTGTCGTAACTCCATCCGTCCAACTCGAGCCTGGCTGGACTTGGAGACAGCATGGCCGAGGTATCCAGCACCCCGAAGGCCGCCAAAGACAAGAAGTGCGCATACTGCCAGCAGGCTTTTACGTCGTCGTCCCTTGGTCGCCATCTAGACCTATACATCAGGGAGAAAAACCCGAAAGCGCCAGACGGCATCCATGACGTCGATGCGATCAAGAAACTGAGGGGGAATATTACCAGGAGGAACCATCGAGGGTCACTAAGTCGGAGGGACACATCGATGTCCATGGGGACGCCAACTGCCGCATCCAAGAGAAGCCCCGGCTCCGACGATGCCGACTCTTCAATGTTCAAGTCTCCGCTATCCCAGCGGGAAGGCGCCCAGGTGGGGGAATCTGCTAGGAGGAGGCATGCATCCAATATGCCTTGGGAAACACTCGGCGTGAACAACGACAGCTCGATTCGGGAAGGGGAGGGAACCAAAGCCAGCGAAGGAGATGCGCCTGCCGAGGGTCTGAGACCAGCACCTCCCCAGCGGGCCGCTAGTCGACATGCGATGAAGCAGCAGTTAGAGACAAGACAGCGTGCGCAGGATGCGATTGACACTTCGAGGGCGGCAGAGCTTGCACTGCGGGAGATGATTAGTTCATGGAGAGCTGCCAAGTTTGTTTCCATCGCCATTGCTGTCATGTCATTCATACTAACCGTCGTCATAGGCAACATATCGATGCAGATTCTATGCCGCTCGATTTCGACCCTCTATCTCTGGACTTCCCGGCGCTAACACTACAATGCCTCAAGCCACCGCCGACACTTTTCTCTTCCACCCCGCATGCGACTCCCACCTCTTGGTCAACATCACCGCCCGGGCAGAAGCAATGCGAAGCACTACGGTCATATTTTCAGGAGGAATTCCGCAAGTGGAAGATTACCCGCCTAGCGGCCACCGCGGCCGCCAACGAGGACCTCACGTACCCCCAACCGGCGAGTGCGGTCAAGAACGACACCAAGGAGGCAGTCCGCAAGGCTGAAATGGAGGTTGAGAATCTCGAGCAACAAGTGTTTGAACACATACAGATCACATACAGCATCTGGGATGGGCTTCCGCAGGGGCATCGTGAGCAGGTGTGGGCTCTGGAGCTAGCGCGGAGTGTCGGGCGGAAACAGCAAGAGGTGGACAGGCTCAACAAGGTTCAACACAATCTCAAGCAGGAGAATGCGAATCTCAAAACCCAGCTTGAGAATCTTAGCCGGTTCCAGCAGCCGCAAGAATTCAAGGTTGCACCTCCAACAACCATATTTCTAGATCGGAGGATTGTGAGCCACATGCAGGAAGAAAGTGTGGCGCACGGGAAAAGCATTGGTCTGGACATTGGGGACAGTCGCTGCGATCTAAACACGATCGTATCTGCTGCTATCGACCGATGGAAGAGCGTAATTGTTTCTACACGCTCCGCAAATAGGGGTCTCCAATCTCAGCGTTCACTTGACGCGGCAAGCATCGGCGGCCCGACTGGGAGGGTCGCAAGCGGTAGCCCCCCAAGTAACGCTAGCAATGCTCAGGGGCAACCCCGGCCGATAGCAACACAACAGCAAATACCACCACCGCCGCCGCCGCCGCAGCCGCAGCCACGACCGCAACAGCAACAGCAACAGCAACAGCAACAACCCGCAGGTTCTCCAAAAACCCTACCTAAGCCATGCCAAACCTCCAATAGTGCCGATGCTTTGGCCTATGCAGCTTCCGCCGCTTCGATCTATGAACCCTCCGCATCATCGGTCGTGACTAATGCCACGCTTCCAGATGGTCTTCCCAAATATCCGCCCGTCTCCACCTACACTACCAGCACTGCGGCATCAGTGAGTGCCGATGGGAATGGTAATGACGATGAAATGAGTGACCAAGACGCCGATGCCGATGCCGATGCCGATGCCGATGCCGATGCCGATGCTGATGTCGATGCCGATGCGGACGCAGACGGAGACGCGGATGAAGACGTTGATGTGGACGTGAATGTGGATGTGGACGTAGACGTCAATGTTGATGCGGATGTCGAGGCTGATGCTGACGCCGAGATGGATGACGACGATCATGACTACGCAGCAATGACCACGCCAATAGCCGGCACACCAACACCGAATACCCAAACTCACCAGATACAGCAACACCAACACCAACACCAACAGCACCACCAGCACCAGCACCTCCAACACCAAAAGCACCAACACCAACACCAACACCAACACCAACACCCACACCAAAACCAGCATCATCTTCAACAACAACAACAACAACAACAACAGCAACAACAACAACAACAACAACAACAACAACAACAACAACAGCAGCAGCAGCAGCAGCAGCTTCAGCAGCAACATCAACATCAACATCTCCAACACCAACCTCGCCACTTTGCCATCATGCCAGCACAGCAGTCAAACCAGCTAGAGGTAGATCGAGCACGAGGTGGAGCACATGCCATATACCCGATGGGAAGCCACAGTTCGGGCATGGGGTTAGGGGGAGCCAGAAGTGTAGTAACTCATGGAGGCAACCATGCAGTTCACAGCAACCTTGACATGAACCGATCAATCACCAACATTGCGGCGATGCAAGGTCTCGGCCACCAGCTTCATCCCTCAATTAGCATGGCTCCCCACGACCACAGCAGAATGGCACATCCTGACATGAGCATGATGCAGAATGCTGCAGGGGGCGAGCCAATGTATATGGAGTAATCTTAATTAGGGAGGCAACGCTGCGCTGGTCAACTACTCATGACACCACCACCACTGGCATCTCTCTATTCCGAATCCGGCCGCGTAGGAAACGCGCGTTATATGGCCATACTCTCGCTATAGGTTAAGTATGGTGCCGGGTTTTAGGCTCGATACCCCTTTTGGGGCCGGGATCTGCAGACAGCTGTGGACACAAGGGAGTCTTCATTGTCAGGGCGCATCAGCAGCGTTCCTGGATGAAAGATGTAAGGTGCCACGATGAGCACACAAAGATATTTAGGGCACCAAAGAGGTAGGCGGGGATGGAGGTCATATATATATATATATGGAAAAAATGGGGTTCTACTTGTTTTTATTCCTTCCAAGTAACACTGGTGGGACAGGTTGTTGCATCTGAAGTAACTGGAAAGGGGGGGCGTTGCTAGACTTAGGATACCTTATCATCCATGTGTTAATATCAGGGAGTCACATTGTATAATGGGATCACGATCACCAAGAGTGTTTGCGGCTCTGCCTTCTCTGAAGTGCTGATCATTGTCGTAGGGCAGCCAAGCAGTGTCAGCCATGGCAAGTGCCAGAGGGAAGTGACGGGCAGGCAACCGATGGGAATCCTCACCACCGCCGGCTACTGAGGGAGGGTCCCGCCCAGACTAGGAACCCCCGGGCCACCGCATAGGTACCACTTACCTAGGTACCCCCGCGGCATTCCCGGGGCTCTCGAGGACAGCCCGAACAAGGTCAAGGAAACTAGGTAGGACAGATGAGCTAGATCACTCGGTTGCGCAGCAGGGTAGAGCCTGCGGCCTACGTTATTTTATTCACAGAACCAAGAAGGAGGGCACGCCAGCCCAGGCTCTTTGCCCCTCCCAGCCCTTTGCCCTCGAACTCGGGCAAGTGCCCATATTACTCAACACTTTGAGAAAAGCGGAACCACATTCCGGTGACCCACATATGCGTATGTCTGCTTCACGACGCTGTTCGGGAAGGCACCCGCCGCAGTCGAGTTTCTGAGTTCTTGCTGGTGGTCCCCGCGGCCCCATGGCATTGTCCAGGCTAGTTGCTCACGCTTTCTTGCTTCCCCAAGCAGCGATGCCATGGAATGATCTAATCCCCACTTGTCTGCGTCTATCTGCTCCCTATCACCGTTTGGGAAGGGGCTCGCGATGGATGTTATGGTTCGTAGGACATGTGCAGGGGTTGCATTTTAGGATGTGATCTCTTCCAAGGAAGAGGCTCGCAGTGGCATGGCTCAATGGAGAAGGCAGGTATGCGGACATGGATGTGGTCATGCGGGCCTAGCCTGCTTGTGCCTGTCTGCCAGTTGATTCTACTCGGGAAGGGGCCGACGATACAATGGTCTGGCCATGACACCCTCGTGCAGGGGGCCCGGGTTTCTCTTCTCTGTGTGCTTGTCCCTTTGGGAAGGGACTCGCAAGTGTGGTCCAGCGAGAAGGACACAAATGAGCTTGCAGACCTACATCTCTGTTGGCACGCCCCTTCTCGGGGAAGGGGCTCGAGGTGGTCCTTGTCCAAGGAACCAGAAGGGCATGCATGGGCTGATGATGGTCTCCGCTTTTCTCTGTTGTTGTCTCTGATTTTTAGGAAGGGACCTGGAGTGTTGCGGCCTCCTTGGATAAGATGGACACATGCCGAAGGGTTTTCTCCCTATGCTCCAAGGAAGGAGCCCTGCCCTACTCTAGGCAGTACCATCTGACTGTTTGCATCTCCTTGTGTCTCTTGAGAAAGGACTCATGGTGGTGCCATTGTTGATGGGGCATGGGAGCATCGGCCTATGTTTCCGCTCCCCTCCCCTTTCATTTCTAAAGAAGGCGCTCGCATTGGTTTTTCCAGTGGGTAGGAAGAGCGTTGTCTGGCTTCTTCTGTCCCTTTGCACCTCTGCTTGCTATTTAGAAAGTGTTCACAATAATTTTGCTCATAGAATGAGGTGTAAATCAGCTGTCTCCGTGTCCTCAAGTGATTAATCATCTCTTAGGAAGAGCGTATGATAGTTTATACCTAAGCCGTCTCAGCCTATTCATACTTTTTAAGAAGACATTTTCCGAGAAATAACATGCCCTAGCACCCGCCTAATACCCCTTAAGCTATTTAAGAAAGGTACTCGTGATATTTTCCCTGCCTACCCGGTACTTATAATGTTTTGCTCACCCCTAAGTACCCTGTAGGTACTAGTCTACTCCCCTTGAGCTCTTCGGGGAAGGTACCTATCATAGTCTATTAAAAGATTTTAATAGAAGCACTCGTGATACTCTATACACCCTCTTAATATATATCGACTACCACCCACTACTTATACTCATATTCGTAAAGAGGCACTGGAAGACAGCCTCCCCTTAAACTATTCGGGGAAGGCACCCGTTATACCTAGTAGTCCATGCACCTCTTTGGTATAGACCGACTACCGCCCGCCGCATATACGTTGGAATTATTTTAAGGAAGGTACTTACAGTTAACAAGAAGCATTGGAAGCTAGCTATACCCCTTAAGCTCTTCGCGGAAAGCACTCGCACTCACAGAGGCATTGAAAGCCAGTAAATAGCCATTAGAAGGGACAGAAGAGCCGTTGGCAAGAGCGGAAAAGCCGTTGGCGGAACCAAAGGAAGGCGTCGACGCGCGACACATAGGCACGCCAGAGTTTTCAAAACTCCTTCCCATAGCTCTCGTATCCTCTGCTTCTGTTCCCTCCTCCATTCCTTCACCCACGAAACACCACGCCAAGCACGTGGTGCCGCCTCTACCTTCCCACCTAAAGACTGCTCTTTACCAAAGCCCAGAGCAGCTACAGCAGCATCATCAAATATGTGAGTGTGCCCTTTGACAACGTTTGTGCGTGCCACGTCTGACGGGCAACAAGGACTGCAAGCCGGCGTACACCACCCTCGCCCCCCTCAATAGACCCCACTTTCATCATTAGAGAGGAGAACGGAGAAGAACAGTTACAGCTCGTGGGGGGACATCACGTCCCCCTGGGTGACATGGAGGAGACACGCATTGGGAATATATTAGGTCCCAGCGGTCTCGGCCCTGCGGTCTCTGATGACAATAACGGTGCCGATGACCAGGATGAGGGCATTTTCGACGACGAGATTGTTGGCGCCGAGGATTCAGACAACGAGAGATACTACAACGAGAGCACGGAACAAGACGAGTCCAACCTGAGCACTGACAACAATGACCACGCGGCGTATCCTACTGCCGAGGCACCACGAGGCGAGGGCAACAGCAACAATGCCCCACCCGCAGATCTGCTCGTCGAGGCACCGAGGGAAGAGGGCAACAATGGCCCGCTAGAGGATCTGCCCGCCGAGATACCACGGAACGAGGAAGGCACCGACGATCCTCTCGACGATTTGCTTGTTGAGACGCCACAGGACGAGGAGGATAACAATGACCCACATGCAGATTTACTCGCCAAGATGCCACGAGGCGAAGAGGGCACGCCTTCAGTCCCTCATATTGAGTCTGCGGCAGCCCAGGCCATCCAGTCCTTGTCTTCTCGTCCAGAGCACCGCCATCAGTCCTCCACTTCTCGTCTTGAGCACCATCAGCAGTCCTCACCCAACCGTCCTGAGCAGACTACATGTGAGCAAGACATCCCCTCAGTTTCTCACGTCGAGTCTTCAGCAAATCCGAGCCATGCCGAACAGACTTCTGCCTCATATGAGGAGGAAATTGCTTCGGTGTCTCACATAGAGTCGGTAGCAGACGACGACGAGCAGTCTTCCTCATCTCACGTCGAGTCAGCAGAAGACGAGGCACGAGACGACGAACAGTATGGACACTGGCAGCTACCTCCGGTCTCCGATGACGAGTTGGCAGCAAACTTCGAGCTGCAAATGCTTGTCTTCTTTCACCCCCCGGGGGTGTCTATGACGCCCATGACCTCCTGATGATCGACGAGGGCTTCAATCCGAACGTCCTCTACATCGGTCATCTTTATGATCTGTTGGAGATCCGAACCGGCCCCGGGGCCTCCATCGTGGAAGATGTCGCGGACAAAATGATGAGAGCGATGAGAGACGCCGTGGATTACCAATGGGACCTTCCGTATGGCCGGGGCTCCATGATGAAGACCATCTTCGGGGCGGCATCCGTTTGGATGCGGGCCCATGTCCAGTCCACAGAGCGGCGGGACATCAATGTGCTCCGTGTTTTGGTGGGAGTGCAGTATCCGCTGGCTGTCTTGTGGTAAGTCCCCAAGCTGGTGTTCTTGATTTATGTCACTCCTGTTGCTGCCTGCGATGCACTCCCATATCGTGTTTTGAAATATCCGGTGAACCGAATATCGCCCGATACGAACCAAAACAATTAACCCTGCCGGTTAGGTTCACTCGCGATATGGAATTGGGCTTGAGACTTCCCGATGAGATCGTCTTCGTGATCGGTCAAATTTCGATGGCGATGTTGGGCACCGGTTACATGTATCAGCCCCCGGCTGTGCAGAGTGAGTACCTCCATTCCCTTGTTTCCTTTACTGGAGGGCTTTGAGCTGGAGGCTGGGTTGCTCATTGTTCGAACAGGGCCAGTTCCCTGTGCGTGTCTTGTCTGCATGGTAGAGAGACTGGCGCGGCGCCAGCGAGTGCTGGGGGGCCGAACGCCGGCTCTCCCGGCCCAACTCGTCGGTCCGGAAGCCTCGTCATTGGCGCACAGCGCCACAGCCCGCTCCGCACCCTCCGCCTCCGGAGCAGCCGACCCCCCCGAGGCCGCTCCTTCCGAGGCCGCTGCTGGCCGTGAAGCACCAATCGCTCTTCACGGCAGATCTCGTTCTACTGTAACCGTCGACACCGAGGACAGCAATGTCCGTTCCATCATACCTAGTACGAATTCAAGCGAAGGCGGGGGCGTCCTGAGAAATGCTCGCATGATGTTCCAGAGAAACTGTTTGAGACACGACCCCCCTCCGGACGACCCGTCCACAATGGGCGGACGGGCCCGCGTGCAGACCGGCGGAGACGGCGATGAAGACTGTTGCTGGTGCTGCGGCTGCGGCTGCGGCTGCAATCACGAATGCGCCATCATGTGAACCATGTCCAGTTGAGAATCGAGATGATGTATGCTAGTGCATGGGGCAGAGTCACAGCAACTTGACAATCTGATAGTTTGAACTTTGATGCTTGTTTGCCTTTCTTCTTTTTTCTTCCGTTTTTTCCCCCTTTTCCGAGGTAGTGGATGTGGATTTATGGACTCAAGGCTTTACATGGGAAATGCCTCGCATGATATTGACGGAATGCATACGGTTTGCTTTAGAGTGCTGAGCACGGGTCCCATCGCCAAGGGACCAAGTCAGAGGAACACTGGCAACCTGCCATTTTGCGATTTTCCTGTCTTCAGATTGCGACGAAATTAGTTTTTGCCTCCGAGTATGAACCCTGCGGCAGGGGGACGCAGCTAATTCAGCTGTTGGGCGGTTCAGCTTCTCTGCTGTCTTTGCGAAGAAAATAGTTTCTGTACGTCCGTAATCGAGAATGTAATCCATGTGTTGCCGTCGAGGCTTCCGTTTTCTGACTGGGTCAGCCGCGCTTCGCCTGGCCGCCCCCACCGCCTTCACTTCACCGCCTAGTAGGGCCGGCAAATTAAGGTTACCTCCCCGCCAAATCCCACTTCCACCCTCACTACACCTCTTCACGCAGGCAAAATGCCGCGCGAGGATGGTCGGGCTCTCGGCCACGATGTCTTCATCTACGATCTCCGACATTTCGATACCCTGCTTGGCGGGCTAGTCCTCACTGCCGGCGTGACCAATGCCAACTTTTACGCCATGGTTGACGTCATCATCGACATCTTGCCTCCGGGCCCCTTCTTCCTCTAAGACGAAAATGACGAGACAATCGCCCAGGATGCACAACCTCTCCTGCCCGGGAGGTATTTCGTTGTAGCCGATGGCACTGTCAAGGTTTGCTTTTTACTATTTTGCGGATATAAATGCTACTACGATTTAGCAAACCGCCGAGGCTGCTTTCGACCGATCGATGTCTTTTCAGTCAACGAGAACAGGCAACGAATTTGGAGATCGAGTCCGAGAGCGAGATGGACGTTGCGTCGTGACAAAGGTAGAAAATCCAAATAAAGACTTTGAGATCTGGTTTGGTTTGAGGCTGCGCACATCTTCCCTCTTGCGTACCTACATCAATGGAAGACGCAGGGCTGGAGTCAGCAAATCACCATCCTACCGACTCAGAGGCCTTATGGGACGATCAATTCAGTACAGAATGGCCTACTCCTCGAGAGCACTATACACCAGATGTTTGACTCCTACAGCTTCTCCATCAACCCCGATGTAAGTTCTCTCTGATGCTAGGAAACGTCAACATTATCTAATATAAATTCAGGATAATTATAAGATCATTTGTTTCCAGCGAGACTGGAAACGTATTGCTGGGACTTTCTTAGATGCTCGTTTTCTCAATGACCCACAGCGTCCTTTGGAGACGCTTTTCCGATGGCATTTCCGCCAAGCTGTCCTCACAAACATGAAGGGAGCTGGGGAGGGTAATTTCGAGCAGGACTTCCCACCTGGTTCCGATATGATGGGAGAGATCCAGAGCGGATCCAAGGCTGCTGAGAGAATGGAGTTTGAGTTGTTCAACCGGCTTGCCAATCATATGCTGGCGGGCGTGGATACCGATGAGGAGGACAAGGATCAGGAGGACAAGCATGACGGCAATGTTCCGGACAAGGGCTAGGTGCACCAAGTTGAACAAGCTGTGTAAATAACTACATCTCCTCTACTATCAACATACTTTAGTAGGGGTGTTTAAACCCTCCGAAAGTAGAGGTGTGTATCATTAAGAATGTCATTGACAGGTACATTTTGCCCCCCACTTAATTGATGCTTTGCTGGGCACCTCCGGAGGGTGGCTGAGGGTGCCGAAAAGAACGGGTCGAGGCTAGCCAGAATTGGAACCCAGGACGGCAAAACATGACTTTTTCCTGTAATTTCGGGCATTGAGATGCCCCCCCTGACAGTCTCCCGGCCGACAGCGTTGGTCCCCTTGAGCCTGTGGCTTGGTCCCCGCTGTTTACCCCGGTCTTCCCCGCGCTAAGCCACAGCTGTCCCGTCCTAAAAGCTTTCAAAGCCACAGGCATTTTGTGCACTCTGACGTTGAGTCACCCCTCACTCAATCTGTGACTCAAAAAATACCTTAATTACCCCGCCGTCAATTGGGTTTCGAAGTGTGGTATTTCTGCCACGAAATTCGCAAAAAAAAAAAAAATCACCTCTCGCACAACAGCGAGCCAACCCTGCCATCTTATCGTCCGCACCCCGCCAGACGTACCCTGATAGTTGCGGCAATAAAGTCAAACCACCAGACCACCATGGCCGACTCAAGCGCCCCGGCCCCGGCGCTCCCCACCGAAGAACTCGCCAACCTTCACCTTGACGAGGTGACGGGCGAACGCATCTCCAAAACGGAACTCAAGAAGCGCCAGAAGCAGCGCCAGAAGGAGGCAGACAAGGCTGCCAAGGCTGCCGCTGCCCCGCCCAAGCCCGCTTCCGGCAAGCCCAAGAACGCCGCTGGTGAGGAGGAGAAGGACCTCAATCCAAACCAGTACCACGAGATTCGGTCCCGGCACATCAATGAGTGTACGTTGTCCAAATACCAAAAGTGGTTTTTGCGGGGAGACGTCTGTTTGCTGATCCTATGCACCTCTAGTGCTCAAGAACCCCGAGACCAACCCGTATCCGCACAAGTTCGATGCCTCGTACGACGATGCCAAGTTTTTCGAGGAGTTTAGTCACCTCAAGTCGGGCGAGTCGGACGAGAAGAAGGAGCTGCGCATCGCTGGCCGCATTTACAACAAGCGCGCTAGCGGGTCCAAGCTGATTTTCTACGGTAAAGAACCTCCCGTTCCACGACTCACACGCAGGGCAATGCGCTGACAAAATGTCAACACTAGACATTCGCACCTCGGCCGACACCGTGAGCATCGGCACCCAGCTGCAGGTCGTCTGCCAGGCCCAATTGGCCAAGGGCGGCGTTGAGGCGTTCGAGAAGCAGCATGAGAACATCCGTCGCGGTGATGTTATCGGAATTATCGGCTATGCTGGCCGCACAAACCCCAAGAACAAGCTGGCCGAGGGCAAGGAGGGCGAGCTGTCCATCTTTGCGTCTGAGGTTATCCTCCTCAGCCCCTGCCTGCACATGCTTCCTAGTGTGCGCTACCCCTTCGCGGATAGCGAGCAGAGGTCCGTCACTCTTTTTCCTGCAGGCTGTTTTAGGTCGAAAACTGACACGAGGCGCGAAACAGAGCCCGTATGAGGTACCTGGACATGCTCTGGAACGACAAGACCAGAGATGCTCTTTGGCAGCGAAGCAGAATGGTCCGCTTTATCAGAGACTGTAAGTGTTCCTTCTGTAGAATATGCCTGACGTCTCTGACTCTGATCAAATAGTTTTTCATGAGCGCCGATTTATCGAGGTCGAGACGCCGATGATGCACGCCATTGCTGGCGGAGCCACTGCGGTAAGTCAAGTTCAACCCCTTTTTGACATGTAGGGGTTAGGGTTAGGGTTATGGTCCACTTTAGCTGACCTGTGTAGCTCCCCTTCGTCACTCACCACAACGACTTGGACATGGACATGTTCATGCGCGTTGCCCCTGAGCTCTGTAAGTCTGACATGGGGCCTTTGGAGATGTATCTCGTTCTGACTTGTAATAGTCCTCAAGAAGATGATCGTTGGCCAGTTTGGCAAGGTGTAAGTGTTTCAGTTGTACCTGTTGCAAGGTCAGTTTTGGTTACTGACAGATTTTCAGCTTTGAGTTGGGCAAGAACTTCAGAAATGAGGGAATTGACCTTACACATGTGAGTTTTTCTTATTGGGAGGTCCTCTGCATTGTGGCTAACGTTTCGTCCCAGAACCCCGAATTCACGTCCTGTGGTAAGCCCGATTCTCAACGGCTGGGCGATTTGCGCCACGGGCTCCTGGAATATGCTGACGCTAAAGGTTGACAGAGTTCTACTGGGCGTATGCCGATGTCGTATGTACCCCGGGCCTGCTGTTGACTGAGACTCTTGCTAACGTGATGCTTTAGTACGATGTGATGGTAAGCTATTTATCTTCCCGCTTCGGGATGGGATGGGATGGGAAAGTCCATTGTGGGTACACGACTAACTCGTCATCACTAGGCCTTGACTGAAGAGCTGGTCTCATCTCTCGTCAAGGAACTCACGGGCTCGTACAAGACCAAGTTCACGACTCAGCATGGAGAGATTTTGGATGTGAACTGGGAGGCGCCATGGCGTAGGGTTGAGATGATGTGAGTATTTGCTGTCTCGGAATTTGTCATCAAGATTGTTACTGAAAAAATGACGTTTAGCCCTGAGCTCGAGCGCGCCACGGGAGAGAAGTTCCCGCCCTTCGAGGAACTCCACACAGACGAGACCAACGCATTCCTCCAGAAGGTTTGCAAGAAGATGGGAGTAGACTGCCCGCCGCCTCTCACCAACGCGCGTATGATCGACAAGCTCACTGGAGAGTTCATTGAGGAGACTTGCGTTAACCCCACCTTCATTAGTGAGTAATATGACTCCTTTTTGCAAGTGCGCTCTGACAGACTTCAGTGGAGCACCCGCAGATGATGAGCCCTCTGGCCAAGTATCACAGGACCAAGAAGGGTCTTTGCGAGAGATTTGAGGCATTCGTTTGCAAGAAGGTTTGTGGGGACGGTCGGCTGACGGGTTTTTGATATACTGACTTGGGTGTAGGAAATTGCGAACGCTTACACTGAATTGAATAATCCGTTTGACCAAAGACTCCGGTTTGAAGAGCAGGCTCGGCAGAAGGACCAGGGCGACGACGAGGCGTATGTACCTTGAGTTTGCCACAGGAAGCCAGAAACTAACAGGTTTCTCTAGACAACTTGTGGATGAGAGCTTCTTGAACGCCCTCGAGTATGGCCGTGTGTACCCCCTTTTACCTTAGTTTATTATGTGGGATGTGGGACGCTGATTATGGAAATAGTGCCACCTACTGGTGGATGGGGTCTCGGAATCGACCGTCTTGCCATGTTCATCACCAACAACTACTCGATCCGTGAGGTACTGGCGTTCCCATTCCTCCGCGAGGACAAGACAGCAAACACCAAGGAGCGTTTCGCTGCCGAAATCGTGAATGTGGAGCCTCTGCCTGAGGAGGGTATTCGTAAGTTAGGCCTGGTCCTGCTTGAAGTGACTGGGGTTGCTAACAAACAGGTGTGTAGCCCACAAATAGGTGGGTGGTAAGCGCGTGGATGTAGAATATCACGAGGTGGGAAAAAGCGTTCCAGATTTTCCGCGCATTCGCTGTTGGCTGGGGGCAGTTTTGTTGGGTTGTTAACAGGCAGATTCTTCTCTAGAGGTGTGGTGTAGCATTGAAATGATAACCCCGCGATACACGTGCGCTCCAGCATTGAATTCTAGCGTGCCAAGAACTACCTGCCAAGGGCCGGCGCTGGGATGCGAGAGGATTTAGTGGATGACGGGGCGATGGATGGGGGTGCTTGGCAAGCCGATGCATCGTGGAGGGGCACAAAATCGGCGAAAAAGGCTGACCTGGGAGGATAGAAGTCTGCATAACAACTCGGCACCGACAGAGGCTGCCTGAAAAAATGTGCCGAAGCCATCTTAATTTTTGCAGGGTGCCCGGGCATGGTTTGATGAGGGTGACGTACTACCGTACGTTTACCGCTTTACCGCGCCGCAAAAGGAGACATAATTCCTAAATCAAAATACCTAAGACAGAATGGCTGGTCGAAGAGAGTGGCCTAAAAGAGCTAGACACGTGTGGGCGGGTAGGATATCCGTTGGAACTTTGGGGGGCCCAGGCCAGTCCAAGACACAAAGGGGGGAAGTCGCTCAAGGATTGCCTAAGGCAGGCTAGGGGCTCGCATGCAATTCCGCCTCGCTTTGGCGTTCCCGTCATATCGCGGGATATTGCCAGTGCCCGCCTGCACGCCCCCGCCTGCTTGGTTCGTACTTGGGTCCCCCAAACTCCAACCACTTCCCGGGCACGCTAACCGCCAGGGCGAGGGGGGCTGTGCCAGGTGCCAGGTGTGTAACTACTCTAAATTATTGTTGCGGCTTCGACTTTACCTTGGCATCATCTTTCTTGTCCTTCGTTTCACCTTGTTGGGCTTGTGGAGTTGCACGAATTGACTATTTTTTTTTATCATTAATTTGTTCCCGAAGTGATTGGGCCGGACGACGTGGGACAGTGCTTTTGAGTTGACGTTGGCACAACGGCGGCCAATTGAGTTTGGCAACGGCGCAATCGCGCCCTGCGACGCGATAAGTTGCATACCAACGGCCGATTGATCGACGACGGCATCGGGAATCGCGCCGGCGAAGGTACCGGCCAGCGGGCCGACCACTGCCAAGATGGCGATTTTTCGCCAGACCTGGACACTGGCGCGCAAGAACTTTCTCATCGTTCTTGGCCGCCACCCCCTGGCCACTATTTTCCGGGCCTTCATCACGCCCATCCTGCTCATAGCCTTCCTCAGCTTTGCTCGCAACCTCTTTGTGCCGCCCGCCATCTTCGGCATCAGCGAGCCTCATGGTGTGCGCTCGCTGTCCAACGCTCTCGCGGCCTCAGCGGGCACCGGCCGGGAGACGGTTGCTTTCGTGAACAGTGGTTTCACCGGCGGTGAGATCGACCGCGTCATTGCCGACCTGTCGGCCGTCGTCACGTCCGCCGGCAAGACGGCCACTGTCCTCCGCAGTGAGATCGATCTGACCACCACCTGCCGGGCCACACTCCGCGGTGTTACGCCCTGCTTCGGCGCCGTCGTCTTCCGTGGCTCGCCCAGCGAGGGCGAAGGAGGCCTGTGGAACTACACCTTGCGTGCCGATGGCGCTCTCGGAAATGGTGTCATCAACATCAACAAGGACACCAACGATGCCCAGATCTACATGCTGCCCCTGCAGCGTGCGGTGGATGTTGCCATCACGTCGTCCAACAATGGCACCAACAACCAGAACCCCCTCTCCGCCGAGGTCGACGAATATCCCTTCACCTCGCTCACCATGGAAGAGCGTGCCGTTCGTGTCCGTGTCATTTACACGAGCATGGTGATGAACTTTCTGGGTGTTGCCTTCATCGTCGGCATCATTGGCATCGTCTACCACTTGACGGGGTTTATTGCGACGGAACGTGAGTCGGGCATGTCGACCCTGATCGAGGCCATGATGTCCACCAACCGCCAGTGGGAGGCACAAGCTGCCCGTATTATGTCTTACCACCTATCATTCTCCCTCATCTACCTCCCCGGCTGGGTTATTGGCTCCTTGATCCTATGGGCTAGTGTGTTCCGCAGCTCGAGTCCCCTGATTCTCTTGTTCTACCACATCCTCACCGGTCTCGCCCTGGCGTCCATGTCCATATTTGGTGCCGCCTTCTTCAAGAAGTCGCAGCTCAGCGGTGTGTCCGTTACCATGATTTATGTTATCCTGGCCATCATCGCCCAGACCATAACCGCACCCAAGATAGGCGCCGTTGCCATTCTGAGTCTCCTGTTTGCGCCATGCAACTACACCTTCTTCATCTCGCTGCTCGCTCGCTGGGAGCAGAAGCAGATACAGACCAACCTGCTCGAGACAGCGCCAGACAGCCCCTGGGGTCTTCCAGGCATCGTCCTGATGATCTTTCTTGTCATTCAAATCATCGTCTACCCAATCCTTGGCGCCCTGCTTGAGCGTTACTTCCACGGAACGACATCTTCGACCCGCAACATCATCACAGGTGACAGCCGCGGCGATCTTGCCCCGGAAGTCGCCGTCCAGCTGGAGGGCTTCACCAAGATCTACAGCCCGGGCTTCATCCGCCGCATGTTCTCCTTCGTCAAGCCGCCGAGGCCCGACGTGGTCGCCGTCGACAAGCTCACGCTCACTGCCAGCCGCGGCCAGATCCTCGTTCTGCTCGGCGCCAACGGTAGCGGCAAGAGCACCACGCTTGATTCTATCGCCGGGATCAACAAGCTCACCGGCGGCAAGATTACCATCGATGGCACCGGCGGCATGGGCATCGCTCCGCAGAAGAACGTGCTCTGGGATGAGCTGACGGTCGAGGAGCATGTCAGAATTTTTAACAGGCTCAAGTCGCCAAACAACTTTGCCAACAAGGAGGAGATCCGCGCTCTTGTCGTGTCTGTCGATCTTGAGCAAAAGATCAAGGCCCAGTCAAAGACGCTCTCGGGTGGTCAGAAGCGCAAGGTGCAGCTTGGTATGATGCTTACCGGCGGCAGCGCTGTTTGCTGTGTCGACGAGGTATCGAGTGGCCTGGACCCCCTGAGTCGGAGAAAGATCTGGGACATCCTGCTTGCCGAGCGCGGACGCCGCACCATCATCATGACCACGCACTTCCTGGACGAGGCGGATCTGCTCGCCGACCACATCGCTATCATGTCCAAGGGCACCCTGCGCGCCGAGGGCACGTCTGTCGAGCTCAAGAACCGGATGGGTGGCGGCTATCGAATCCACATCAACAATGTCAAGCACGTCAAATACCTCCCCGATATTGCCGGCGTCACCAAGAGGGTTAGGTTCGAGGAGGCGGCTTACATTGCGTCCTCGTCGGCCCTGGCGGCTCAGGTCATTCGAGAGCTGGAGGCTGCCGGCATTTCCGATTACCGCTTCTCCGGCCCGACCATTGAGGATGTCTTCCTCCAGCTCGCCGAGGAGGTCCGTACCGAGGATGGGAAAGCAGTCCTCGGGCCCAGGGCCATCGAGAAGCAGGGGTCGAACGAGTATGCTGTCGGGACCGACGATGAGGCCAAGAGCCCTGGCCTGGAGCTCATGTCCGGACAGCGCATCGGCTACTTCAAGCAGACGTGGGTGCTGTTCCTGAAGCGCTGCGTCATCTTCAAACACAATTGGATCCCCTACGCCGCCGCCTTCCTCATCCCTATCGTCGCGGCGGGCTTGGTAACGCTATTCGTCAACGATCAGGACCCTGTTGGTTGTGACCCTACGCAGCAGTCGTCACGGAAGACGGCTGTCAACATCTTCGACGGCCTCAATCTCTTCCTTGTCGGCGGCCCTACGGATCAGTTTACCGAGTCGAACCTCGTGCGACTCTTTGCTCCTATCTACCTCGCTTCTGCGGGTGGTGCTGGGGGCGCTGGGCGTGGTGGTGGTGGTGGTGGTGGTGGTGGTGGACCGCCCGGCACTGCCTTGCTGGCGCGACAGGCGACCAACCCGCTTGATATCTTCAACAACCTCACCTTTGCCAGCTCGCTCGGCGATTTCAACAGCCAGGTCGAGCTACTGCGCAAGAACGTCACGCCCGCGGCCATCTGGCTCGGCGATGCGAACTCGCGCCCGACAGTGGCCTACAAGGGCGCCGTCGGTGAGATGTTCAGTGCGTGGTTCGGCCAGTACGTCTTGGACATGCTCCTCACCAACACCACCATCGCCTCGAGCTTTGTCAACTTCGACACCCCCTTCGCCCCCGACACGGGCGAGTCGCTGCAGCTGCTCGTCTACATTGGCCTCGCCTTCTGCGCCTATCCCGCCTTCTTTGCCTTGTATCCCAACCTCGAACGTCGCCGCAACGTTCGTGGGCTGCAGTACTCGAACGGCGTGCGCCCGACGCCGTTGTGGCTCGCGCACACGGCCTTTGACTTCTCCATCGTGCTCGTCTCTACCATTATCGTTGTTGGTCTGCTGGCCGGGCTCGCGAGGCTGTGGTATCATGTTGGTTATCTGTTCATTGTCTTTTTGTTGTATGGACTGGCATCAATCCTGCTGGCGTACAATGTCTCCCTAGTGTGCAACAACCAGCTGTCGGCCTACGCTTTTACAGCCGGCGGCCAGGTTGCAATGTTCCTCATCTATCTGATCGCCTACATGTGCGTCATTACCTACTCGCCCATCAACAAGATCGATCACCTGCTGCTCGTCGTTCACTTCGTCATATCGGCCTTCTCGCCCATCGCCTCGATCGCGCGGACCATGTTCCTGGCGCTCAACCTCTTCTCAACCGCTTGCGACGGCGAGCAGCTGGCTTCTAACCCGGGTGGCATCAACCAGTACGGCGGCCCGATATTGTATCTCATCCTGCAGTCCATCCTGCTCTTCGGCTCACTTGTCTGGTTCGACGGAGGTGACGCCGGTGCCTCCATCAAGCGTCTCTTTACACGGTCGAAACCCATGCCCCCTCGATCCGAGGACGAAGCGGCCGGCATTTCCGACGAGGAGGTCGCCCATGAGCTCGTCCGTGTCAGGAGCAGCGCCAAGGGGCCCCAGAAGTCCACCGCAACGACCGCGGCGCTCGCCACACCCGTAACCGATGGCCTTCGCGTCGTCAATCTGACTAAAACGTTCGGCTCCAACACAGCCGTCGACAACGTCACCTTTGGCGTCCCGCACGGCGAGGTGTTTGCCCTGCTCGGACCCAACGGCGCCGGCAAGTCAACGACCATCAGCGTGGTGCGCGGCGACATCAAGCCCGACGCACGCAGCGGCGGCGACGTGTGGGTAGAGGACGCCAGCGTGACCCGCAAGCTTGCGGCCGCGCGCGCCAACCTCGGCGTCTGCCCGCAGTTCGACGCCGTCGACCAGATGACGGTAGCCGAGCACCTGCGCTTCTACGCGCGCGTGCGCGGCGTGCCCGGTGTGGAGCACAACGTCGGGGCGGTGTTGCGGGCCGTCGGACTCGACGCCTTCCGCGACCGGCAGGCCCTGGCGCTCAGCGGCGGCAACAAGCGCAAGCTATCCCTCGGCATCGCCCTCATGGGCAACCCGACGGTGGTGCTGCTCGACGAGCCGTCGTCGGGCCTCGACGCGGCCGCCAAGCGCATCATGTGGCGCACGCTCGCCGAGACGGTTCCCGGCCGCAGCATCCTGCTGACCACGCACTCGATGGAGGAGGCCGACGCCCTTGCCGGCCGCGCCGGCATCCTCGCCAAGCGCATGCTCGCCATGGGCTCCATCGAGCAACTCCGCGGCCGCTTCGGCGACGCCCTGCACGTCCACCTCGTCTGCCGTGGCGCCCCGCGCACCGCCGACGCCGACGTCGACCGCGTCCGCCGCTGGGTCCGCCACACCTGGCCCGCCGCCGACGTCGAGGACAAGACGTACCACGGCCAGATGCGCTTCAGCGTCCCCGCCGCGGCCGTCGCCGCCGCGTCGGGAGGGGCCGATGAGATTGCGAGCGCGCGCGGCAGCGGCGCGTCGGCTATCGGCCGGCTGGTGGTGCTGCTCGAGGAGAACCGCGCGGCGCTCAGCATCGAGCACTTCAGCGTCAGCCCGACCACGCTGGATCAGGTGTTTTTGACCGTCGTCGGCAAGCACAATGTGCGCGAGGAGGGCTATGAGACGCAGGCGGCGGTGGCTGGGGGTGGGAGCGGAGGCAGGGGCCGTGGACGGCAGGGGTGGTGGAGGTTGTCAAAGTAGGTGATCAATGGGTGTATTTTTTTTTGTTCTTGTTTTCTTTTGTCACGTTGCGAAAGGTTCATATAATGTTACTCGTTTAGAAAGTGGCCGTTGGGTACCAGGCCCGGGGCGTTCCAAAGACGGGGGAGTTGCACAAGGACATGACATCAGCGTTTGCTGCACAATAGACAGTTTCATAAGTTTGAATATACCAGCATAGCACACACATGGACGTCAACAATGGTCCGGCTACTGCCAGTTGTCACCTTTTCGAGGGAATCCATGGATAATCTTTACAGAAATTGGTATTGTTGTACAATGCTATCGTTCGCTGCAAATACCACGAGTGCTGGACGTCTTCCTGACGTCTCTAGATGCCTCTCGGCTCGCTATGCTCCTGGGTTGGCATGATCCCACCTGCATGCTGAAAATGCGATGCCCCTCCCCCCCAGCAATTGCTGAATGACTACTCCGTACAATCCGTATTCCGTACCGGATGAAAATGCTCTATACTCTTTGAAAATGCGTGCCTTAAACCGGGCTATTATCTTCCCTCCATGCCCTTCAAATGACGCCGGTATGCCTTCCGCCGGACTGTCGTCCGTCCATGCTTGTCGAGCTGCTCCCTAGATGCTGGCTTTTTGCCTCTTTCAGGCTTCCTCAAAGTGTTGACGGATGGGCGATTCGGGGACAGAGGTCTCGATGTCGAGTATGGCCTCATCTGTGTTTCCTCGGCCAGTGACGCAAGACCTCTATCCTTCAAACACGCCGAGGTGTTATTCCGTCTCAAAACCGCCGTTACTGACACAAGCCATAAGCCAATAAAGGTTGAATCCGCGCATTCCTTATAACCATGCTGTTCTGAATATGTCGCTCCCATTCAAGCCATCCAAAATATCCACCCCCGCTATTCAACCGTCAGAGCTAGTAATCCGCCCCGACCCAGTCCAACACCCCACACATGACCTCGACGGCAAACACGCCGCCCCTCGCCAGCAGCACGACGATCGATTCCACCAGCACGACGGCCAGCCACACGGCCGCAAACGCCGCCCGGCTCAGGCGGCTGAGCCAGCGTACCGCGCGCGCAACGGGGTGGTGGCCGTCGCCGAGAAACTCGGCCACGAGGGCCACACCTACCATGTCCCGACCACCATCACCATCCGCCGTCGTGTGCAAGTGTTGGCGAGCGCCAGCTAGTCAATGTCCACCAGAAGCCATGCCACCGCCATGAATGGTAAGTAGGCGGCGATTCTTCTTCATGATCTGGTTGAATGTTTTCTCTAGCTTTTCGCTCTCTTTCCGCGCGAGCGCCAGGGCACCCTCGGCGTCATCGTACGACATGAGCGGGACTGTTCCAAAAGGGCCGGGCGCGCCCAAGCCCAAGCCGGCCTTAGCGGCGCTGGGAGTGGCGCCCGATAACAGAGGGACATCTTCCGGGTTCGCGGCGGGGGCGGCGTTGAGCGCTTGGTTGGCTGAGATTTCGAGGTACGAGGACAGACCGGCATGTTGGTGCGCAGCATCGGCGAAGGCGCCGACAGGGCCGGGGTAGTTGAGCTCGGGGGCTGCGGCGTCTCCGTCGTGCGAGCTGCCGGCGCCGTAGATCCACGGGGCGAGCGAGTTGAGGTTGGCAGCTGCTGCCGCCGCGGCACTACCGCGCGCATCCGGGCTCCATCCTGCGATAGACTTGGGGAAATTCATATCCCGCGCATTGAGATTCAGGCGCGGCAACACATATTGGTTAATGTAGTAAATCGCCTCCTCACGCTGAATCTTGTTGACGGGGTCTGAGGGGTACGTTCCCAGAGACGGGGGAAAGTAGCTGGGTGGTCCGTTGGGTACAGCCCGGCCCTTGATCAGACTGAAACCTCCACCTGCCTCGTGCCGTGAAGACACAAACGCAGCCGGACCGTCGGCCGTCTTCGCGATGCTGGCCTGAAGCACGAGGAAACGGTCCTCTTCTTCTTCGGTGAGGTTTCTGATGCAATCACCATTGGGTGTGAGGAGGACGCGGACGCCATCAATGATCTTACGAACAGGCTTACCGGCAACCAGGGATGCCTGATCTTCTTCGGTAACAATTGATTTGGTTGGCGCCATGGTGCTCCGGCCAGCGTTCTCTCTATTGGCAGAATTGCTCAAATCGTTCCGCGACTTTTCGCCCTGGCTGCTAACCGGCTTGAAGAATGCCAGGTCGTCCAAATTTGCGGGCACAAGACCATCTCTCTGCAGGTCCTGGAGTATCGCAGCAGGAGTCGGCAATGCGGGTGGCGTGGACCGGCCAGGGTTGGGGGTGTCGCGTTGCTTGCCCTTGGAATCGCCCCGGGACTTGTGCAGAGGGGTGTCCTCGGCAGTGAGAGTAGTAGTCTCATTCGCCGTGGACCGATAGGTGGAAGACTCCTCCTTCGGTTCCTTGACTTCCTTCACGGGGGCCGGGGCTTGAGCTTGCGGGAGAGGGGTCTCCGGACGACTGGCGATAGGAGTAGCACTCAGGCTGTTGGACTTTTCTCTCTCCTTACGCTGTTTCTTTTTTCGGCCGATGATGGGCGCGATCTCGACATCGGTGTCAGCCTTCACTGGCTGGGCTGCAATGGTTGCGGTTTCCTTTTTTAGAGCCTCTTTGCGTTGTTTGCGCTGTTGGCTTTTCGTAGTAGCCCGAACCGGGGCAGTACCAACCTTGGTTGGCGGTGGCGAGTTGGTTCGCGAAGCCGAAACCGATGCTGAGATGATCGAGGCACTGTCTGAAATCAACTCGCTGACGGGAGTCTCTGGCCGAGCGGCTGATGCCGCCGCAGATCTGGCTGAAGGGCCGGACATGATTGAAACACCTCCACCTACGAGAAACGGCGGGATCTCCGTTTTCGGCGTGGGGACGACTCGGAGGGTTTTGGGGGTCGAGCGGCTAAGTGGCGAAGAAACAGAAGTCGTAGTAGGAGTAGGAAGCGCAGGAAATGCCGAATCTCTTTCTGTCGATGATTTTTCGACCGCTGATGACGAGTCTACACTTTTTATCTGGGCTGCTTTTGTGGCTGCTGCGATGTTGAGGATGCCGGGTATCTGTTTTCTCTCGGCTGCACGCGGCTCTGGTTTCGGCGTGCTGCTCCGTGACGGCACCGGGATCGGAACGGAAGGTGGGGCCGGTGGTGGGGCCGATTTTTCGGTTCCTGCCATTCTCTCGCTCGCCTTCTTGCCCGTTGCCGCAGTGCTCTTGCCCGAGCTTGCTTTTGATTGGGCGGCTGGTGTCAAAACAGCCGGGGTTGCCTTGGGTGTCCCCAGTGCGGGAAACTCCTCGTCTTGCAACGCCTTCTGCTTTGCCTTGGCAATGTCTTTGGAAAGGCCGCTCTCGACTGCGAGGGCCTTGATCGTCTTCTTTGCATCGGGCACCGATAGAGGAAGAGCTCTTTTGCCCGTGACAAGCCCAGAGGTACCCGTAGCGCCTGGCAAGGCCTTGAGAGGGAGGATGGGTAGCGCTACGGGAAGAGATATGGGGGGCGTCTGCCGTCCAACGCTGGGCCCAAGTAGAGAAGAATGAGAAAAGGCAGGCGATGGGTGGCTTAGGTCTAGGGGCAGGCCGAGTCCAGGAGGAACACTTGGCGTAGCCGATCGGCCAAACGACTCAAAGGCTCCAGGTGGTTGCCGGATGCCGATGTCGATAGGATCGTCCGAAACAAGCGCGTCGATGCTTGTTGTTACATCCTCGAGGGACAGCAGGTCATCGTCTACGTTACACATTAGCTTCTTGCAAACATGAGCTAAAACATCCAAGGGCTGGTGTTGGTTGTGCGGCATCGGGGCAGGAACCACTTGGTTGGAAGCAGCGGTGGGAGCGGCTCGACAAAAATGGACGCTATTATATACAGGAGCTCGGGTCACGTCAGGACTATCATCATCGTCTTCCACGAGAATGGGAAATGTATATCGCGGAAAAGAGTGATCAAGATGCTATATTTGACCAAGTCCCACCAGGCCCAGACGATGTGAAACCTGGGCCCAAGTTAACGTACATGAAGATGAAGACAAGAAACCTCGAAGGAAGACGATGAGAGCTTGCCTGACGTGACCGATAACCCCAGCAATGCAAAACCTCCCCTGTGAGCCCATGTGAAGAAAAAAAAAGCGAAGTGCATGGTTTTGTGGCGGTCCTATCCGAGGAGCCGTCTCCTCTTTCTGAAAAGCAAAATGACGCCAATGCAAGGCCAGCTCCCCGTAGAGCTGGTCTGTGTGATGCTCAATGGACCAACGTGCTATTCCCCCTCGCCGCCGAAAATCTCATACGGCTTTGTGCCACCCTACGCCGTCGTAATATAAATAGTGTGACAAGACAACAAAGCTCCGTCCTCAAACAGGATTAAAAGAGTGAAAGGGTGAAAAGGAAAGGGAATCCACCGCTGCGGATGGAAGGGTGTGGGTTGTAGGTAATAATTACCACCCCCGATATCCTGCATTGTACATCATGCCCGGATTGTTGTACCCACCTTGCGACTGGCCACCGAACAGGCCCTGTCCGAGTCCGGCATTGCTCTGTTGCTGCAAATGCTGCTGAGACTGCATTCTAGCCTGCAGGATACTCGGGTCCGCAAGATCTACTAAGCCACTCCCCCCAGAGGAGGAAGTGTTAGCGTGTCTGTGCTTCTTCCCCTTCTTCTTCTGCTTTGAGCCAAAGTCTTGGAAGGCTCCAGGCGGAGGACCGTAGAGCGATGCCAGGAGGCTCGAGGCAGGAGCTGGGGTGGAGGAATTTGAGGGCGGGTACTGATTAGGAAACGAAGGAAACATGTACTCACGCTTTCCCGCATCATGAGCCTGGTTGCCAGCACCGCGACCGCGATTGAGAAGCTGGAGAATCTCGTTTGAATCCTTCGAAGCGACACCAAACGTGGATCCAAACCCGTGCTGTCCAAACATGCTTGGTGGGGTACCCGTGGACTTGAGTCCGGGCGGTGGTCCCGGCATTGACGAAGCGTAATACTGGTTTCCGGGCTGATTGTGGAAAGTGGTTGGCATCATCGACGACTGCTGGGCCATAATTCTAGGATTGGCCGCGAGCTTCACCGCCGTCGACGATGTTGCATCTCTGTTGTCGTTGGCAAAGCTAAAGCGAGAGCCCTGTCGGTTATGGCCTTGTCCCTGAAAGAGGTTTGCCTGCGCCGTGATGCCGGGAGGAAGGTGGTCGACAAAGGCCCCGCTCTGGGGACGCATGAATGCTGGCTGCTGGGGTGTCATGGTGCGACTTCCGACGGATCCCAAATTGGTACCCGCCTGTGTGAAGGCAGCACCGAGAGCCGGTCCGAACAAGCCATCGGCAGGAGACCGTTGAATGGGAGGCTGGGCCGATCGGCGAAGATCAAAGGTATGATCACGGCTGTGATCACGGTCTTCAGGCTCGCCGCCGAGAGCAAGACTACCGCTGCTCTCAGGCTCTCCTTCCGAGGGTTCTCTTGCTTCGAGAGGTTCCTCTGGCTCGTCAGGAATGCCAGCGTCTTCATCCTCACGCATCGCACGTCGCTTTTCCCATCCCCGAGAATCAAAAAGAGGTGGAAAGTCTTCGCTGGACACCTGAGAGTCCTCCAACTTGGGCCAGGCAAGTGTGCAGCCACCCAGGGTCTTCAGCAAGGCTGTGAGAGCATCTGCCGGGATTGTCTTCGCCTTTTCGAAAGATGTTTTCGACAACTTAGAAGGAGGTCCGCCCGATGTTCGTTCGATGAGCGGTTCAGGAATAGTCTCCACAGGGGAGGACTCTTCAATGGCCTCCTGAGCCGACTCGGCGGTTATTGGCAGGGAGTTCGAGATCGCTGGGCTGGGAGCGGCGCCACTGGTCGCATGGCTGCCTCGGCGGCTGCGAACTTGAGGGTTGCGAGCCCAGTTCGCAGATGAGGGAAGAGCAGACCCATCGCCGTTCTCTGACCCATCCTTGCTCGAGGTCCGCACCATAGGCTGAGCAACATGAGGGGCAGGTGAAGGGTGCGGTTGCTGCTGCTGCTGTTGTTGCTGCTGTCTTGAGACGGATCTCGATGCACCTGGGTTGGCAAGCGGGCGCTGGGTGCTGATACTGTTCATCGATGAAAGATCCTGCCTGGTATAGCTGTCCTCCTCATCGCCAAGTTCATGCAGGAACATACACTGTCGGTTTGTGCATTGCTCGTGTCGTAACCAAGCAGAACAGTACTTGGTAGTACCAAGTTGTGCTCTGAGGACTCTGTCGCCATTCTGAGATCCGTTAACTGCCTGAATGCACTTGGCAGCATCCTCCTTCCTCTCAAAGGTGACGTAAATTCCCAGCGACTGGTTTTGGCCATCCGAGCTCTTGCGGTTACTAATCGAGATCTTCTGAATGTTGCCATACTGTCCAAAGAATTCGGGTCGGCGCAGGGTTCTAAGCAACTCATCCTCGCGAACCGTTGGCGTTAAACCTGTCACATAAACAAGGTTTTTCTGAACGACCCTGACACCGACCAGGTTCTTGCGGTTTTCCTTCTCGGCCTCACGCTTCTGTACTTCTTTTTGCCGCTGCTCAGCAGCGCGCTTCTTCTGGTTTTTCTGAATATTTGCCCTAAATTCGGCAATCCTATCTCCTGTCAGCACATTGTGGAGCAGCATGGTCGGGAGGTGAGGCGCACTCTTCTGGTGTCACGACTTTCCACTGGATTGTCTTTTCATCGTATGGTCGTCGGCATGCAGGGCATAGACTATTCATGTTGTTCTTGATGTTGTTGAAGCAGAACTGGCATATCTACAGGCCAGTTGTCAGCTACTCGGTGGTGAGAGAGACAAGCGGTGATCAGAGACGTACCTGATATCCACAGGGACATGGTCGGAAGTTTCGGTCGGAGAGATCGAACTCTTCGATGCAAAGAGGGCTGTGAAGCGCGGTCAGCAACTGGAATCCAGGCAGCCCAGTGCGGGATGAGGAGGCGATGTAGATGGCGTGGGGCTATCGCGGCTTTTCTTACCAGACCTCTTCCTCCTCGTCGATGAAGGTATCCTGTGGTGCCATGGTCGGTGACCGGAGCCGTGCTCAAATCTAAGACTGAATATGTAGTTGCGCAGAACCAGATTGACGGAGCCGATGGTTGGGCGAAGTGGATAGTAGAAGGGACACTAGGCGCGAATGCAGAGTGCCAAAGAACGGAGCAAAGGTGGCTATTAGGAAGCCGTGGCGACGGCCGGGCAATATGTCTAGTGAGGAAAGCAAAACGCTAATTAGACGCCCGCGATAGGTACAGGACCAGCGGTCGACCTGATGCTAGATCGTGGTCGTGAAGGGTGGGATATTCGGTGTTGATGAGTGGTGAGTAGAAAGAAAGACGGAAGATGCAGCAAGGCGACGCAGAGCCTTCGAGCAAAGATTCGAAGAATGGCGGCTAGTCCTGATAAGGCTAGTCTGCAATGGCGGCACGTGTCGCGCCACAGTTGGAGAGAGGCAGGCGTGACGAGATGGAGACGTGCCGAGCACAGCAGTGACTACCGCTTTTTTTTTTGTGAGGAAAAATAAGGAAATGGTGAATTGCTTGTAGATAGGCAAGATCTAACCCTATACCAATACCTCATGTAAAGAGCTTTTGGGAGGCATCAAACCACTCACGATCTTTCACAGTGCTGCACCGAATCCATATGCTAAAAGATACATATCACGTGAGTAGTAACGTGACTGTGCCAAAGCTCAAGCTTCCCGAGCTCGACGTCAATTCCGAATTCATCGTTGCTGCCGAGTACTGTCTTCGATCGAGGCCACCGGCTGTTTCTCGATCAATTGGTCCCCAGCCTCCTATCGCCAACCATGGCAAGCCAGCTCTGTCGAAACAGGGCTCTGGCCTCCGCCCTCCACCCTACGAGACGGTCAATTCAAGTGCGAAGCGAGGCTGCCGTGCGCTGTTTCGCGACGACGGCCCGTCAAAACGTCGCACTTCCCAAGGAAGCCCCGAACCCCCGCCTGGCTCCCCGCGAGCCCATCGGCGTGCTCAAGGCCCCTCTCATCAACCCGGCCGACAAGTACCAGTCCAAGGCCGACGACCTGCACAAGTACGGATCGTGGCTGATGGGCTGCATGCCCAAGTACATCCAGCAGTTCTCCGTCTGGAAGGACGAGTTGACTATCTACATCTGCCCCTCGGGTGTCCACCCCGTCTTCTCTTTCTTGAAGAGTGAGGCTCCGGCCCGTCCAAATTGCCATTGGCCATCATGCTGACCTATATCAGACAATACCGCCGCAGAATTCACCCAGATCAGCACCATCACTGCCGTTGACTTCCCCACCCGCGACCAGCGGTTTGAGATCGTCTACAACCTCCTCAGTGTTCGCCATAACGCCAGAATCCGTGTCAAGACCTATGCCGATGAGTCTTCTCCAGTTCCCAGCGTCACTGGTCTGTTCGACGGTGCCAATTGGTATGAGCGTGAGGTCTATGACATGTTTGGCGTCTTCTTCATCGGCCACCCCGATCTGCGCCGTATCATGACCGACTACGGCTTCGAGGGTCACCCGCTCCGCAAGGACTTCCCCCTCACCGGCTACACAGAGGTTCGGTACGACGAAGAGAAGAAGCGTATCGTGACGGAGCCGCTTGAGCTTACACAGGCGTTCCGCAACTTTGAGGGAGGGTCTAGCGCTTGGGAGCAGCTCGGTCCCGGTCTGGACCGGAAGCCCGACACATTCAAGCTGCCGACGCCAAAACCAGAGGAGCCCAAGGAGGAGCAAAAGAAATAGACCGAGCTTCGGAAGCTCTTGTAAATATTCCGTGTCAACAAAGAGTCCATATTCAGTTCGTCTTGAATTCATAGGTCCATTGGGTTGAGTCTTCGCGCAGCAACGATACGGTCTCAGTGAATATTTGCTTTTCCTAATGTCTTGTTGACGGCTGTACCCTTTTGGCCCCTTGGTGGTCACTACCCCGATACGGCCAACACTTTTACACCTGGAATGAATCAACGTAACTACATGAATATGGGTTGTGTACCATTCATCTATCATTCAGACCAAGCGCAACGGGGCGCATTGTTGCCGCGGACAAGTTGCAAAGAAGGATACAAATCCCCTCGCACCCAGACTGGTCTTGCCCGTTTTCCTTCATCTTCTGTTTTTCTGCTTGCTCTGCTTGCCCGCTGTGTTTTTTTTGGGGGGGGTTTTTGCTGCCTTTCTTCCTCTGTTCCTCCTTTTTTCCTCACCTCATTTTGTTGTAATCATGTATGACACAAGTTACCTCGGTGTTTCAATGGAAGTCGAGACGGAAGTGAGCTTCCCTTCGGTATCTATGATTGACCAGGTAAATACAACTGGCCCAAGTACCCTTGTATATATTCCTTGCTTGGTGATATCCTGACATCTTTGCGCCCTTTCTCCGTAGCGCTGATGATCTGGTTGCTCGCTCAATGTCCAACGGGTTCAAACGAAAGACAATGTGCATGTGCATGTTGTGGAAATTAATACTTCATGGGATATGTCTTCCTCCGTCTTATATCAACCATCTTGGAGACCACTACCCACCACGGTGTATCAACATCACAGTATATACGTAATAGCGTTATCTGGCGACCCTAACTCAATCGTGTAAATACTGGGAATTGTGCTGTATTCCGTGAAGTAGAGTAAATTGGGTGACCAAGAGGAGGAGGTTAGGAATGGCTCCCGGCCAGGCGCAAGATGTAGGCCCAGGTGGGCGCTAGGGCCGTGAGGAAGCCATTCACTGTCCATGCATCCTCTTATCTATCTACTTATCTATTTGTCTAAACCATCGATACTGTACCCGTATCAAAATGCGCCCAGAGAGCTTGAGTCTCCATTTATAACTTCATCTAGAAGGTTTTATTTGTGCCTACCGTAGCCCTCTCTATTACAACGCTTTTACATCGCAACGAAAACCCATCACCAGCTAGCCCTCCTCCCTCTAGATTAGTTAACAGGCCAAGACTAGAACAGGACAAGGTTCAGTCTCATCATCAACACCGCCGACATAGCCACCCATCACACTTGACCACACTTGATATTGAACCGGCGACACTTTCCAAACCCCACGGCGAAGCCAGTCTCCAGCCAAGCCAGACACGATCGCAGATAAGAGATTCAAACGCTCACCCCCATTTTACCACACAACCCCCCGGCTGGACTTTAAGCGGGGAACATCATGTACAGCCGGCAAAGCCCTCCTTCTCATGGAAAATACTTCTTCCATATTGGTGTACCGTAACTCAGCTTCCCACAAACAACATGAGATTAAGGGCTCACATAGGCAGCACTGTTTGACAAACAACGCCTCGTCATGGACGCCTTGCTCGCGACAATATTTGACCCTGTACTCTTGCTGTCCCATCTCCCTGGCCGTGCATGCGGCTAAAGTTTGATGTTTTAACCGTAGATGGTATTCGGTTCCGAGAAGTTCTCCGTCGACAGTACTCGAAGGCAAACTCTTTTATCGTGTCTTACCAGAAAGGCAGACAACACGGATTTAGCAAATACTTCACAAACATGGAGCCAAGCATTGGTTATGTTGATTATTTTATCTTCACCGAACACAAAAAGCTAATTACCTAGCTTGCCGCCCGTCTGTCTGCCTGCCTCTGCCTGAGATAACAAAACAGCCGACCAAATATGCGCTCCATAAACATAATAAACCTCCCATCCGTCTTCAAGTATGTTCGGAAAGCGGGTATATGTACAATTCTCTGCATCATTGGCGTCATCACTCCTCCTCTGTCCACTCGTCATCCTTTACAACTTACCCTTGTACCCCTTGGGCGCAAGGAAGACGTTGTACTCGAGCTCGAGCGTGGCCGTCTTGTCACCCTCGAGGGGCTTGAAGTCGACAACCAAATCGGGCTTGACAGCGAAGACGGTGTCGGTGGTGAGCCAAGGGTCGTCGTTTGGGTACAGCTGGGTAGTGCAACCCTGGAACTCGGGGTGCGTGACCATGATATGAATATGGGCGGGGCGCATCGGGTGACGGTCCATGAGGGTGAGGAGGTCCCACGAAGGCCCATCCTGGGGAAGGCTGTAGGCGGTCGGGTGCAGGCAGTAAAACCAGTACTTGCCCTCGTTGTCGGCACGGAACTTTCCGCGGAGGTTGTTAGGCGTTTGGTTGCCAGGGTCCTGGAAGTCGTACTTGCCGTTGGCCGACGCCTGCCAGATGTCAAAGACGGCATTGGGGATAGGCTTGCCAGTCGTCATGTCGGTGATCACACCCCACATCTTGGTCACGCGGCCCTTGGGCGGCACGCCGTCCTGAATAATGGAGCCTCCGAGCTCCCGGAAGGGGGCATTGGGCGACCAGAAGGGACCCAGAATGGAGGATGATGTGGGGTCCATCTCACCCTCCGAGACGATCTTGTGGGCGATCTCGTCAACGAGGCTGTAAGATGGTGTTAGCAAGGCTGCCTCTGACTTCCCCGGGAAATGAGGGGGCAGTAGTATCCGCAAGGTAAACTTACGACTCGAGACCGAGGACATCAGAAATACGATGGGCCTCGTTACGGGTCTTGTTACTATCACCGTAGATCTGGCCAACGGCGTTGATGAAGTGAACACCGGTCATCCATTCGTCGATGGTGAGCTCAACCTCGCGTGAGAAGTCGTGGATGTGGCGGATGAGGGCACCGAGGACTTGACGGTTCCGGGGGGTGGTCTTGGGGCCCATGTTGTCGATGACAGCCTGAGTGAAGTCTGGGTCGAAGCGGTGGGCCGGCTTCTGGGCACCATTGGCGCCATTGGTGCCGTTGGTGCCGTTGGTACCGTTGGTACCGTTGGTAGCCATTGTGATACCGACAGTGTTGTTTGGGGGTGTGTTGTGTTGATGGGATGGGGGCTTGAACAAGGCAAGGCCGATAGACTTTGTTGCAGGAGGCAATGCGATGTAATAGGAGCAGTCTGGGGAAGGAACAAGAGTATAAACCGAACGAGAGGCTCCCACGGGTTAAATAGAAGAGACTGCCCTTACCTTGACACATCAACACGGATTGCGAATTGAAAGGCCTTGATAGGACACCCACCACCGGGTGGTGTCATTTTCCCCGCCGTGATCAATCGGACGGACGTCGCGGCAGCTTGTTCATCCCCAACTCTGCTACCGCGGGAGTGGGGACAAAGGAGGAGGCAACGCGGGAGAAATTTAGCCCTGCCTCGCGATGCGAAAAGCGCCAGAGAGCGCCAGAGGGCTTGCAAGCTCTAGCCGTACCGAAGCCGATGTTCCAGGCTGCATGATGCGGGCTTAGCAGCCAGCCTGGCCACCCATCGTTGTCAACTTTGGTCGCCTTGGCGATTGAGGCTCCCGAATCGTGGGACGATGAAGTGGACTCGATCGATTGATTCCTCTTGATCCCCCAGTTTCCTCTGGGGGTTCCCCTTCGTCGCCGTGACGCCGTGATGGAGCCTCTGCGCTTCCGGCGAGCCCCGAACCTGCGAGGAGCCTGCTAGGAGCCAAGCGGCTAGGGTGGTGTCCTTGGGGAATGCTTGGGGGCAACCCTGGGGATCCCTTCGACGGGGTGAGCCTTTACCCGGTTGAGACGCAGTGCAGAGCCGACAGCCAGCCTAGGCCGCAGGTGTGGGAACAAGGTTTTGCGACAAACGCTGCAATGTCGCTGCAATGGGTGCCACACAGGCACCAGAAGTTCCGGCTGCAACGCTGGAGCAACCCCCCATCTACCGCTACTGCTTCCGACCCCATCCCCACACCGCAAATACCGAAAAAGTTGGGGGATCGGAGGGGCAACCATTGAGGCGCGATACGATGCGACGCCCCCGGAGTCGCTCGCCGTCAGCGAAACCGCGGCAGACCGCGAGTAGAGAATGCTCTGCCCTCTGCCGCGCTGTCGTCTAAACCCTCCAGATTAGCAACAATCAGTAGCCGGACATCGTATGATTTCCGTCGTATCACATCTCGCTCGTCGCCGTCGTTCTCGCCGCGGTTCATTCGCGTTCAGTACTCCGGTCCCTTGCATCGCCCATCGACGTCATTCCAGCATGCCCCTCCACCACTTGATGATCGGGACCTGGACCCCGCCAGGCGCCATCTTCGCTGTGCAGTTCGACGACGAGAGCCTGACGCTGAAGCTCGTTAAGAGAACCCCGATCCCGGAGAATGAGCCGATATCATGGATGGCCTTCGACGTATGGCACCGATTGACCAACATGGCCACTGATGCGTGACGAATCGCTGCTCACAGTGAAGACAGCACACAAAAAAGAACCTCTACGGTTCGGCCATGAAGAAATGGTCCAGTTTCGCCGTCAAAAGCCCTACCGAGATTGTCCACGAGGCATCTCACCCCATTGGCGGGGATCGTAAGTTGTCGCGTGCCCACGCAAACCGTCGTCCCAGACATGTCGCTGACCACACCCGCCAACCGCAGCCCAGGCAAACAGTGCCGAGACAAATACCCGCGCCATTTTCCTGCTACCGGCGAAGCAGCCGCCGTTTGCCGTCTATGCCAACCCCTTTTACAAGTACGCCGGCTACGGCAACGTATTTTCCGTGACAGGCTCCGGCGCGCTTGACAAGAACATCCAGAACTATCCGTACCAGCCCAACACTGGCATCCACGGCATGGTCTTCGACCCGACCGAGACGTACCTCTACTCGGCGGACCTGACGGCCAACAAGTTGTGGGTGCACCACAAGGTAGCTTCAGGCTGGGGCGAGGTTGAGCTTGTCGGCAGCGTAGATGCCCCAGCGGCCGGCGACCACCCCCGGTGGGTGGCCATGCACCCGACTGGCAACTACCTGTATGCCCTGATGGAAGCGGGCAACCGCATTTGCGAGTATGTCATTGACCCGGCCACCCACTTGCCCGTCTACACGCACCACAGCTTCCCGCTGATTCCGCCGGGAATCCCGGATCGGGACGCGGCGACGGGCAAGGGGCTCTACCGCTCTGACGTGTGCGCGCTCACCATGAGCGGCAAGTACCTGTTTGCGTCGTCGCGCGCAAACAGCTTCGACTTGACCGGCTATGTGGCTGCGTTCCGGCTGCGTGACTGCGGTAGCATCGAGGCGCAGTTGTGTCTCAACCCGACGCCCACGAGTGGCGGCCACAGCAACGCTGTCGCGCCGTGTGACTGGAGTGACGAGTGGGTTGCCCTCACCGATGATCAGGAGGGTTGGGTTGAGATGTATCGCTGGAAGGACGAGTTCCTGCACCGTGTTGCGCGCGTGCAGATTCCTGAGCCCGGGTTCGGGATGAATGCCATTTGGTACGACTGAGAGTTGTCACACACTGTGTGGTGTTTGAGTTCTGACGTTGAAGTCTTGAAGACTGCAATGCAGTCTAGCAACGCAAGTAAGATGGCTTTGCAAAGCTTTTAGAGATCAAATGTGTAGATAATTGAACAAAGTATGAGCATGTCGAAAGAACAGGAGAGTCGGGCAGATTTCAATTCATGATCATGAACTTGGGCTCCCAGGGGAAAAAAGAGGGCCCAACACAACCCAAAGGCCAGGCAGGTCGGAGAGCACCACGGACCCCAATTCAGTTGCTGACAAGTCGGCAGCTCCCAGCCCTCGCAGGGAGATACCAATTCCTCTTCCATTATATATAATTTTTATGAAAAAAAAATTCGGTTTACCATGCTCTTTCCAGAATCGCATTTTACAGGGAAAATAGCCAGTTTCGACCATTCGACTGCAGCCCTGCTCACGAATTGCAAGTTGTCGCCGGGAAACTGTGGGGCTACAAATACGCCATTTTGCTGGCCCTTGCACATCTCCAAAAGAACCTTGTGTTTAGCTGCGCTAGTATAGTGGTCAGTACTTCTCGTTGTGGTTCCGACATACAGCGATCCGAGAGGACCCATGTTCGATTCATGGGCGCAGCACACCCTTTTTGCCTGCTTCTCCATGTCTCTTCTGCCTTGGACTGCAGCTCTCTTTTGCTACGCTTCATAGCCACAGTTTCTCAGCAGCCTCTAGTCAAACAACGTAGACAAAGCCCTTTCCGGAGCCGGAAACACTCGAAATGCAGTGGGTGGGTTATGACTACACTTGCCTAGTCTCACACTCTCTAAACAACTTGGTAGCTAGAAGATGTAAGATGCATCGGAACCTAGATTGTCTTTACTTCCTTCAATCGGCAATTTTCTCTCCCACATCTGCAGTCTGTGGTTTTCCAGCAACTTCCTCGATATGGACTTTTGACCGCTGTTGTGTGTGCTGAAGAACAAAGACCCTGCAGCGGCGGTGAACTGCCAGTGTAGGTCCCAGATCACGCAGCTCTCAGGGAAATCACCGCCGAGTCCGGCACTTCAACCGCTGAGAGCCCTTATCCGTAAGGAAATTTGTGTTGAAATGTATACCTACTTGCCATGTAGCTTGAACAAGGTATTCTAAAAACATGGTCGGATGACATGCCGGAAGACTGGGAGAAATAGAAACTCTATGTCAAGGTGAAACGGGTGTTGCGAGACTGATACTCGACGACGGCCCACTCAAACACTATATGCCCCTATCTCGCTTAGCAAGGATGGGCGAGGGAAGAGTCAGGTTACCAGCCTGAACCTTGGCCATCGCGATGCATGGCGTGGATCCCGAGGCGGAATCTTCATCAAAAGCAACCTGGTCGCATGGTGTAGTTGGTTATCACGTCAGCTTAACAACATTCATATTCGAGCCCTTAGGTATCGATGTTAACAAGTTCCGCTGAAGGTCCTCAGTTCAATCCTGAGTGCGATCACAAATATATATCCCAAATATCTTCCCTCATCTTTTTTGATGCTCTAACATTTTCCAACACTTTCTCCTTTATTTTTTGCGGGGGGGGGGGGGGGGGGGGGGCATGAGAGGGGTTTACACACTGTCCACGCATCACCACTGTTACGAGTCTCCTTGTTGGCGAGGGAACTATGAGGGCGGGAAAGTAGGATGAGGTTCTCAAGATATCGCAGGTGATATGGTGGTTCAATGGGAAAGAACTCTGCAAAAGGCATCCCTTTTGGTGACTCGCTCACACTCGGGAAATTCCACTTGAAGCTGAGCCTTGCAGTCTCCCGGAGGAAGATGACTGTGACCAAGAAAAATTGTGCCTGGAGCTTTGACAATTTCTCACGTTCCTGTCTTGCAACCCACTTCTGTGAAGCCAAAAATTTTGAAGCGGCCATGTGGGTCTTTGATGTGAGGTTGTCCCAGGCAAAAACTAGTCTAGGTCAGGAACAAGAAGCACGGTGGAGCACGCCAGCAGAATTTTGCACCACCAGCAAAAATTCGCAGCCGCGCACGGACCAACGATCTCCAGTATATAATCTTCGCCGCGCCCTGCCCTTTCCTCTTCTTTTTTTTTTTTTCTCATGTCGACAATACTTCAGTAAGCCACCTCCTACTATCAGGCTCAACAACTTCACCAGCACAGTCATGCTAACCACGCCTAACCAATAGGAGAATCATTTCTATAGTAGTCGTCCTCTTTTGTGTTCCCTAAAGGAGCCACAAATCCCACCCGGGTTGATGATTCATATCCTCGACACCCTACAGTGAGGACCTTTTTGCTCTCGCTCTGCCTGCAAAGGCGGCGGCCGCTGGTTTTCGGACTACGGTTGTATAGAGAGTGGGCGATGATCTGTACCCTGTCTTCAAGGTCTTGCCTTCGGGCGCTCGAGCAGGGTGGGTATCGATGGAAGTCTGACCGGCCTTCATCTTTTTCTTCTTCTTTCTTCACTGTTCTCTCGGGCTTGGCTCGGGGCACGGGGAAGAAATCACAATGGTCACAGTCGCGGCGGAATCTTTGTATATGTCTATTGTGCTATTTCGCAAGCCAAATGGTCTCGCTTGAGTACGGTGTGGTACTGAGCTGCATCCCGTATCGTATCTTCGTCTCGGGCTACATTAGCCCAGATCTCACCAAATACCCCCAATATGTGTGTGTATGCCACTCGAGGCGCTAAAAATAACAAAGGAAATTGCGTGGAACACCTGTGCCTACGCCAAAGCATCGGATACTTCAGAGGGAAGATGCCGTTGTGTTCACGACGGTTGTGTTCATGAACGTCTCAAGAGCCAAAAATGAGACATCGCTCAAGTTGTTGAAGGCCCAGACCAGAAAGGCAGTGACCTCACCAGCTACCAACAAGCCGATGTTCCGGCCGGCAGAGGGCGGGAGTCCATATGAGCCCAGGAGAAGAAAGCCCGCGGGGTACAGGATGTGGGGCCACCAGCTGGCTTTCATTGCATCAACGAGGAGAGAACGATTCAATGACTCTGCCTTTGACGCTGTCTCTTCTAGAGTGTCGAGAACCTCGAGCGTCATGTTTTTCGCTTGGCTGAGCATCAACCTGTGGTGCTCGTGGTTGGTGGATAGCTTTTCGGTGGTGGCAATCAGTCGGCCCATATTCTGCTCGAGGATGTCTTGTCGTTGGACTAGCACTTCGGCATTTTGGTTGGAACGCTCCTGCCCAAAATGTTAGTAAGTTATACTCCGGGGTAAAATGGTTGAACGAAAAGGGAATGAAGTACTACTCACTATTTGCTGCTGTAAGGCATTGGTGGAAATCACGGCCGAAGCAACGATTGCCGCCAAGGCACCGATGTCATCATTGGACCTCTGGGCCATTTGCTGGAGCGATTGCTCATGTGCGGAGACCAGCTGGGTATTGCTCTCCTGGAACCGGGAAAACAAGGCGACGAGGAACTGCTGGAGAACCTCTGCTTGCTGGAGACTGTCCTGCGCTGATTCGGATGATCTTCTCAGTGTCTTCTCAAGGTCCCGCGCGAGGTAGGTCTCGACCCTTTCTAGCCCATGTCTCAACTGATCGACCTGTGGCGAGAGTCGGTCGAGGTTCTCAAATGTCTGCTGAGCTCGCTGGTCAATATCATCCATCTTCTTCTGCAGCTCGGCTTCCACGCCGGTCGTAAGTTTGGAGAGCAATTTGGTGAGCCTTTGGAAGAGCAGAATATTCTGGTCTATTATACTGTTAGTTAAAGTTATACTAAAATCTGACAGCGCAGCCTACCTTTCTCCTTGTCGATACGGGCAGCTTCGCAGAAGCGCAACGTTTTGTGGCGATAGCTTATCCATGTGCCCCAAGCTGAATCAGACGTGCCCAGCGCCGAGAGACAGAGCTTGATCTCTTTATGAGTGACGTGGAGATGGGGAAGTTCATCTTTCATGGCGATCTGGCTCAGCGCAGGTTCCCGAAACTTGGTGCACTCGGTAGGTATCTGGAAGCTGCCTCGTTCCAGGTCGCAGATTGCCATACTGGCGGCGTAGGTGTCGACGAAGTCGCTGATTAGGCGGCCGCTGTCCATGAGAACGGTCGCTTCATTCTTTCCGTCCACAAGCTGGCAGTTGCTGACCAAAAGGCGGGCGGCGACGCGGTGGCAGAGGGGCTCAGATTCGAGCTGTTGGAGCTCATTAAGTGCGACGTCGTAGATGCTTGGGGTAGGGGTGGGCTGGAGAAGTTCCGCGGGCTTGGCATTGACTTCAGGTCTGTATTAGCTAGGGCCGCGAGCGAAGCCATCTCGGTCCTCTACTTGACTTACCGATTGCGATTCTTCTATCGGCTCTCCACGAGAAAGCCTCGGCACAGGGTAGCAAAAGAGCGATCAAGGCCAACAGCATGGCCTGAATCATATTGACGGCCATGGTGGGCTGAAGCAAGGCGGAGCTAGGTGTCTCGAAAGTAGCCTGCAGAGCGATGGTAATAAATAGTAGAGGAGTGAAGAAGACTGGGGAAATATTGGTGCTGTTAATGGCTTGGTCTCGCGGTTTTGAGAGAAAAGTTGTTGCGAGATGGCCGAGGAAGGAGCAGCCTCTGGAAATAAATATGGCAGCCGAGCATGACCCGCTTGAAGAAGAATAGGCCTTCACAATAGTAGACGCGGGACAAAACCGGGTCGCGATGCTCGGCGCTCTTCACCCCTCGGAAGGCGCACCCCGGGCTTCACGCAGGGCGGAGCGGAAGGTGAGGTGACCGGGGGTTTGGGCACTCAGGGTGGACAAAAGCGTGTCTTCAGTTTGTCCAGTCAATTGTCGAGTCAGACGTTGTCTGTATATCTCTCTGATATTGAGCTCCGTATTGCTACCAATGCGACTTCGTCAGGCTACTACACTGCCAAACTACCAAGCTCAGCACTACTCATATCACTCTAAGTTGTTAACTCCATCTTATGAACAGGTTTTGGTGTGACCGGACCCGAAGACATCACTGCAAAACCTGGTCTTGGGCAGACTATGATAAACCAAATTTCAATCTTCAGTCAAAGAGAATATGGAGCACTGGATCGACAAATCCACAATTCGCAGGGCTTTGAGCGTCAGTTGGATTACCTGTAAGCTGATAGAGTGAGTGAGTTGTAGTGGTGTTGAATGTCGCCAGACTCAAAAAGGGGCCAGCTGACTCAGCAGCACAACACTGGCCTAGCACAGGCCATAGCTTGCAGGGGCCCCAATCAGCCGATGCTTCCCCGACCTGATCTTTTTTGAAGCCATTCAAGTCTTGTCCAAGCAATCCACATCTTGCCCGTTGCTGCTGTGAGAGGGCGCGTCGCCAATTGCATTTCCCACCCCCACCAAAATGCTCGCCCCTGCCAGAGGAAGGCTCCTCGAGCGCGCGCTCGCCTCATCGCCCTTTTCCTCGGCCTCCGTCGTCTCGCTCCCGAGCTTCCTCGTGCCTGCGTTCCAGACCTCGACCCCGGCACGGCACTTTTCCGCAACCACCGTCCGCCCGTCGAAGCTGGGCCGCACGCCCATCTCTATCCCTCCTGGTGTCGAGATCACAATTGGCGAGCCCACGGTCAAGAAGGATGCCACAACATACCTCAAGATCGCCAAGAGGACGGTGACGGTAGCGGGCCCTTTGGGTAAGTGGCTCACAATCCAACTCTAGCTGAGCCGAGCTGGCTGGCTTGGTGGGAGGCGGCTTCTGCCGGGGACAGCGTGTTAGGGAGTTGTTCTGATACATGAAGTATAGGAAAACTAAACCTCGAGATCGGCCCATACTTCAAAGTGAACCTTGACCCGACGGCGAGAACCGTTGCTTTGAGTGTTCAGGACATCGAGATCAAGCAGCAGAGGGAGATGTGGGGTACGGAAATGCATTCTTGAACTTACGCGCAAGTCGGGGAACTGACGTGCCAACAGGGACAACATGGTCATACCTGAACCGATACATTAGGGGAGTCTCGGAAGGCCACACGACCGTCCTGCGCCTGGTGGGTATTGGTTACAGAGCGACGATTGATACGCGCCCGAACAAGGAGGAGTACCCTAACCAGCAGTTCATCATCTTGAAGCTGGGCTTCTCGCACACCGTTGAGATGGGAGTTCCCCTTGGCGTCACGGCCAGCGTACCGCAGCCAACGAGGATCCTTCTCGAGGGCATTGACAAGGAGGTGATGCATTCATTTGCTGCCAACATCCGCAAATGGAGAAAGCCGGAGCCGTACAAGGGCAAGGGCATCTTTGTCAATGACGAGACGATCAAGCTGAAGCAAAAGAAGATCAAATAAGATGATCTTAGGGTGCATCGGTGCGGGCTTGTTGCTACTTTTTTTTTGGTACATCTACTCTATCTGGCCACCGCATTTTTTTGGGTTGCATGTGCCATAACCTGTACAATTATTGGGCCTTATACCGAAAGAGGAGGCTCATTCTTTCTGTCCGAGTACTTCTTGCACGGCCGTGAGCACCTGGCCGTGGATGGCTGCGGGCGCTGCCACGACGCCCCTATTGCTAGCCAAAGTCCTCCCAACACTGAAATCAAGTCGGCTACCGGTGGTATCCGTAACCTGACCACCTGCCTCCCGGACAATCAGCTCGCCGGCGGCGTGGTCCCAAATCTTCTCTTGGTAAGTCTTGGACGTCGGCAGGCGCAGGTAGATGTCGCCGGCGCCGCGAGCGATAGACCCATACTTTGCCTGTGAGTCCATACGGACGCTCGGCTTGGTGATACCCAGCTTCTGGCCAATCTGCGCCGACTCGGACTGGTTCGAGTGGCCGGATTCGACACTCTCGCAGAACGTAGCGCTAGAGAGCTCATCGACGGGCTTCATGGCGATTTTCTTACCATCCAGGAGCGCCCCGGTCCCAAGCGGCCTGCTCGTGGCCCCCTGACCGAGGACGGCCGAGAAGATAACGCCGCGCCCATCGTCATCCGTCTGGTTGGCGCCAATGCCCGCCGTCAGCGGGGCGGCGTCGTCCACGGGGAGGTTTGGGCAGCCCAGCACGCCGACCTTGACATCACCGTCGACCATGAGCGCCAGGCACACGGCGTACTGGCCGCCGCGCAGAAAGCCCTTGGTGCCGTCAATGGGATCGATAGCCCAGATACGCCCGCGCGCACCGCCCGCGCTGTTGCCCTTGTCGATGATGTCGAGCATGGCATCGGCATCGGGGACCACACCGCCCAGGAGACCCTCGGCGGCGACGTTGTCCAGTTGCGTGGTGCGGACGAGCTCCCAGATCTGGTCGCGCAGCGGCGCATCGGCGCGCAGCTGGGCCGACTCCTCCTCGGCGACGATCTCGTCACCGGGGAAGTTGGCCTGCAGCGCGGCGATGATGAGGGCCTGCGCGCCAAAGTCGCCGATGGTGACGGGCGACTTGTCGTCCTTAGACACGGTACCCTTGGCCTTCTCGTGGAAGACGCGCTTGGTCAGCTGCGATGCCCGCTGCACGGCGAGCTGGGCGACCTCGAGCTCTTTTGCATAGATGCCGGCCATTCTCGTTTGGATGGGTGGGGCTGCTGAGGAGGTGCTTCTCCTGGTCAAGTGGCCCGCGAGAAGGGCGAGGCGGGGGAGGATGGAGGGGGTGGAGAGCGAGATGGCCAGGGCTGCGGCGATGACAGAGAGGAGGAAAAGGGGTCGTTTGTAAAGAGGGCTTGGTGAGGGCATTCAGACGGAATGAGGGGGTGACTAAAAAAAAAATAGTTATATATATATCCCACTTCACTCCTACTTTGCTCCTCGAATTAAGGTGGAAGCATCTCAATGGACACCCCGCACTGCGTTAGGTAAGTGCGTTCCCAGTGACTGCGTTGACGTCGTTCTAGCGCCCTTTCCCTAAAGAATTGGGGCAATCGCGTGGGGTTTGGAGGCGAGATGTTACCTAAATTTGGACCTGCATCAAGCGGCCCGTAGACCGGATGTCAAGAGGAGCAATCAACGTTCCTATTGGTTTTTTTTTCCCATTCTTCTCTAAACGATGAGCCATTTACAACTTATTTGCCCCTTCCACCCCATACCGATTTCGACCTCTGTTCCTCCTTCCAAGTCTCATTGCCATGGAATGTCCGAGACATGCACCTGAAATGGGGACTTGGCAAGCTGGGTTGGTATTGTTCTTGCAGATCCGCCGACAACCTCAAGACAACACAGCTGCTACCAACCCCGACTGGGGCGCTCGGCCACGTCTGTCACCCAATGCTGAAAGCTTTGAGCTACCAACCTTCTTTTGCGGCCCATCTCTACGTTGACCATCTCTCGTGGCGTCTCAAGGCAGCTCGCAAGCCAAGTGGATCCCCTGCACAGCCTTCCCCGCGGCCCAAAGTACGAGAGGCACATCATCATATTATCATCGGGGCAATGATCCATCAGAAACTCTGCCCTGATCGGGTGGCAGGTCTTGGTGTCCCTGAAGCCCTGTAGTCACTGCCACTGATCCGGCCGTGATGCAGGCGGCAGCGGCGCTTTTAGGCGCATTGCAGGACAGAATTCTCCAATGGTGTTGGGGAACCGCCTCACCTGCACCATCGTTGCTTTTGGTGTGCCTCCCTTGGGGGATAGATCTACATTAGTCCACCGCCGGGTTGCGGTATACATACGGCCCAACCACTTGACACAGACGCGGTAACTACGATAATAAAGAAGATGATGGCTGTTGCTATATCCGGTAGCCTTGCCAGGTTGCGTGTTCTCATTCGTCTCGCCCTGTTATTTTGAAGGCTCTCGTAAGATTACCTGAGGGTCCCTTTTTCATGATGCCGACATTACCACTACAAGCCCAGCGGCTTGTAGCATTTCTTCTCGTAACATCACTCCTAGGAGCCGCGCACGTCGACCCGAATGCGCCCTGCTACTACCCGGGTGGTGATCTGGCCCTCGGATACTTCCCCTGTGAAACAGAAGCCGCGCCTATCTCATCATGCTGTCCTGAGGGTTGGACATGCTTCAGCAACGCCTTATGCATCGCAACAACAGAAAGCGATGCGTTCCCTAACATTACCCTGGGCGCCGTGCAGCGCGGAGCTTGTACCAACCGGCAATGGAACAACAAAATATGTGGGAGTGCATGTCTTGGTAAGAGTCATACATTTTTCATACACTTACACTACACAGCCGGCTAACCCCCTCTCGCAGACCCAGACAACGCAGAAGGGGGTCTCGTTGCGTGCGGCAATAACTGCTTCTGCTGCGAGAGCGACTTCAAAGCGGGCAGCTGCAACTGCTCGAGCAGTGGCGATGCGCTCACGATTAGCGCGGGTCTGCCTCAGACCATCATCCATGTCACCGATACGAGCTTCACGGGGACGCCTTCGTTAAGCATAGCAGCGTCCACGGCGAGAAATACCGTCAATACCACTAGCCGGGCATCGCCCAACAGTACCTCAACACGAAATTCCACGCGGAATGTTCCAACCTCGCTCAGCACCACGACACCGCAACCCCTGGCTACTTCCACGACCCTGCCAGACAGCAACGCAGCTTCGAGGAACAGTGAGGGTCTCATGATCGGACTGGGCGTGGGAATTACTCTCGGGGTCGTTGTTTTAGCTGCTGGCTTGCTCTTCTTCTTGCTGAAGAGGAAGAAGAAGCCCGCCAGGGGTCATGTTCGCAGCGGGAGAGGCTCTCGCGGGGCATCGGGACGAGGGTCGAGGGGGACTAATCCAAGCAGGCCAACGCCTGGGAGGAGTTCCCGCCCCGGGAAGAGGGTGGTGGTATAGTAGCTGTATTTGGACTCTGGGTGGCGTTTTTGGATGGCGTTGGTTTATTTTCGGGTTGGTGGAACATCTTATGAAAATTTTTATATCTGCATGATTAGGCCACGCCCTTGACGGAAAGTAAAAAGAAATGAGTGTTTACAAGGGTGGAAATGAAGGGAATGGGTATATATTTCACATCACGGACATACGCCATAACACACACTGCAAATACAAGGTCCTTAGATAATACAAGCAGCCGACCCATGCTCACCCATCTATCTTTTCCCTCAGCCACTCCGCCGCAGCTTCCTGGCCCGCCTCACTCAACCCCAGCCCAAACTCCCGATCATCCTCCTCCCCATCCCCCACAACCTCCTCGACATTCACCCTCCGCTTGGCGTCCCCCTCCCTGAGCCCCGGATCCTCGTAATCGGCATCCCACCTCCCCCGCTCCTTCAGCTCCAACTTCTCCACGCTTCGCCGCATCAAACCCGCCAGCTCCTCGGCCTGCGTGCGGAAGCTGTTCTTCTCCTTGCGTGTAGACCTACGGCCACTCTTAGGGGCCCGCGGCGCGTCGTGGTGTAGGAGCAGGGCGTCGGGGATGCGCAGGGTGGAGGCGCGCGGGGGGAAGACGAGGACGCCGCGGCGGGGGACTTTGGGGAGGAGGCTTACGGCCGCGTCGTGGGCGGTTAGGCCGTTGGGGTGGTGGTGGTAGGGGGTGGTGCCGTCGTCATCATCGTAGAGATTGTCGTCGTCGTCGTAGGCCGGGCTGGTCTCGTCGTCGTAGAGGGGCGGTCGGGGGTGGGAAGGGCTCGCAGCGGTGAGAGCGTCGATCGCGGCGGACCAGGCTCCTGGGAGTAGAGAGGTCGGGGTGGTCTTGGTTGTGAAGTCTGGTGGCACGAGGAGGCCGGGGTTGTGGAAGAAGAGGGAGGGGCTGGCGAAGGGGTCGAAGAGATTGGCTGGGGAGTCGCCGAAGAGGGTTGGGGCTTGTTGTTTGAGGAGGTGGAAGGTGTTGTCTTCTGGCGGGTCTGTGGATTCAGGATAGGGGGTGTCAACGAGGGACCCGAGTGAGAGGATATTGCCTCTCTTGTTGGGCTTTGGTTTGATCCTGTGGATTGGGTGGTCTGGCAGGAATGTTGTCCAATTGTAGATGCCATTGTAAGCGATGAGCCCGCGAATACCCATTGGTCGGTGCGGATGAGATTCGGTCAACGCAAGACTGGCGCCGAGACTTGCCCCTAGGTAAGAGCCATACACGTAGATATCTCGCCGGCCGAGGTCGGGTGGAGAGAGAGTCTTGATGATCCAGCTGTAACCGAAAAGGAGATCATGCAGAGGATTAGGCCAGTGAACGGGAGCAGAGGGCAACTCTGTCTGTCCGTCTCCGGCCTGACCCTGGCCGAGAGTTGGGCTCGGAGGGTTAGAGTAAAGGCCAGGCCATCGATAATTGAGGACGACGGTAGGATGCCGTTCTAGCCATCGAGGCAAGTCAAGGGTGGTTGGGTCGTAACCGTCGTAATAGGAGAATGGTGGAATCCAGATAACCAAAGGGGTGTTGGGGCCGTGAACTGAGATATTGTGCAAACTATATTCGAATGTCAATACCCCTGACAGCAGTTAGGAGCGTTGGACGAGTGACGAACCCCACAACCACCTCACCAGAAGATGCAGCTGGAATGTTGACGTGCTCGACTAAAGGTAGGCTACTAAAGAACCTCCGGGGGAAGGACCGTGGTAATGTGGCGCGCCAGATTTTTGGCAGCCGCCATCTTTGCATCGTAGGAGCAGTCTGTGATTCAGTTGGATGTGGTTCTCCTGCTCTAATCATAGAGTGCCCATTGGACTTGCTGGCCCGACGTTGAGCGTCAAGGATTCATTTCTGCATATGCATATCCCATATGATATGGTTCCCTACACCAAGCGAGCAGATCTTCTAGATTTGAAGCTCAAATGAGTACTGAAACGCGAATGTGGCCTTTCTTCGTTCTCACCGAAAATGCAAATGTGAGTGCGGATTGAGGGTTGCGATGAGTTGACAAGATGAACGCGTCAAAATTAAGCCAATCACAGGCCAGGCGGAGGGCCCGTGACAGGGGTCTCGGCCGCCTCCAGGGATATGGCCCCCTATCATTCAGCACCCCACGACGTCATCCGGGAAGGCCCAATCGCCTGATCTCCTGCCTTGGACACTGTCACGCTCCTGCCGTTACTCCCACTGAGTTTAATAACTCACCCCACGCCCTGGTATGGAAAATATCTTTGGGAATCGCCAAGATTTTAAAGCCTCTGCTTTATCGGTATCTCAGCCCTATGGATCTCGAATCCCCGCGTCTCATGGCGGTCCGTATTCTCTGGACAAAGAAGCGACGGTGACCACCATTTGAGTCTCGAGGAGGCTCAGGCTAAGCCAGGCCCCCTCTGAACGCAGTCTCTTAAACTCATTTATCCCTTCACCGACAAGATGAACGATGCTAGCGGCGAGCGCATTGAGGACCATGCCCGGGCCATTGAGCCTGGCGGCAAGAAGCTGCCCGATAGCAGCGAGCCGATACACCCTCATCTAGATCCTAGCCGTTGGTGGTTCGCATCGTCCGCCTTCCCCATGATCGCCGGCACACTAGGGCCTGTTGCTTCTGCTTTCAGCATATGCGCCCTCGTGAAGCCGTGGCGGCAGTACTACCCGCCGGGAACCGACGTTCGCACAGCCGAGTTCATCGTCGATCCGCCGTGGCTGACAGCCATCAACGCCGTCCAGTTGGTTATCGCCATCGCTGCCAACCTCGCCCTCCTTCTCAACATGACCCGCCGGCTACGTTTCTCTATTGCACAGCCTGTCACCATCGTCGGGTGGTACGTTTCCGCACTCACTCTCATTGCTCTCACCGCGACAGCCTCCGGACCCTTGATCATGCAGCCGGCCGACGAGTACATCTGGTCACAAGCCTTTTATTATGGCATTTACTCGGCTGTGCTCTACTTCGTCGTCGCTTCACTCATGGTTGTCACGTTTATGGGCGCCCAGACGGAGCACTACCCGAAAGACTTCATTCTTACGCCCAGCCAACGAACCCTTATGCTACAGACCATCTCGTTCCTCATGTACCTTCTCGTTGGCGCCCTCGTCTTCTCTAGGATAGAGGGCTGGAACTATTTGGATGCCGTGTATTGGGCTGCCGTGACGCTTTTTACTGTTGGTTTTGGTGACTTCCACGCCACCACAACCCTGGGTCGCGCTCTTCTCCTACCATACGCGCTGATTGGCATCATCAGTCTTGGTCTCGTCATCGGCTCCATCCGCAGTTTGGTCCTCGAACGCGGACGACACCGACTCGATGCCCGCATGGTGGAGAAAAAACGGCGTCAAATGCTAAGACACATGACATCGAAGGGCAACGACGAAATCCTCGTGCCCGTGAGGGACCGGCCGGTGAATGGCGAACCGCCAGGTCTGCCGTCGCTGCTATCCAACGGCTCTGGGTTGACCGAGTTTGAACGGAGAGGGGAGGAGTTTAAACTGATGCGCAAGATCCAGGAGGACGCTGCGCGCAGGCGGCGATGGCTAGCCATGGCAGTCTCTTCCAGCACCTGGCTGGTCCTGTGGATGGCAGGTGCAAGGATATTTCTCAGCTTCGAGCAGCCGTACCAGCCATGGAGCTACTTTGATGCATTTTACTTTGCCTTTGTCAGTTTGACGACCATCGGATACGGAGATATAACACCGATATCTAACGGTGGCAAGTCGTTCTGGGTTTTCTGGGCGTTACTGGCGCTGCCAACCATGACGGTGTTGATCTCAAACGCTGGTGATACCATAGTCAAGTGGGTTCGAGATGCCACAGACCAAATCGCTACCGTCACCATCTTGCCCGGTGAGCGAGGATTCCGAAAGGACCTCAAGCAGTTTCTGAGGATGCTGTCTTTCGGAACCCTCTTTGAGGAAGACATCGAGGAGGCAGTACCAGGCTTTCTTGGTAACGCTCAGCCACACGACTCTACGGAGGAAGAGGATGAGGATGAGGATTACATAGAAGGCACCCTCAAACAAGATGAAAACGAACTCGCGGCCGAGGGTGTAGCTCCCGAATCCGCTAATCGGAAGAAGGCACGAGATGAAGAGGCGGAAGGGGTTCACTCGCGAAGAGTCGAAGAAAACACAGCATCAGAGCCCACAAAGGAGCAGTCCAAAAAAGCCATATCCTTCGACGACCATGCCTCAACGGGGCCAGGAAGCAGCCCCGGCAAAAGCCGCAATTCGCTTCGCCCGAACAGCCCTAGCAGTTCATCACAGCTCCTCAAGATGACGCGGGCTGTCTCCATCCCTCGACAAATCTTGCCTGACATCCCATCCAACGCCGCCGACTACCACGTCACGCTGGTCGAGGAAATCGGGCGCGTCACCCAGCACATCAAGTGCCACCCCCCTCGCAAATACACATTCAACGAGTGGGCGTGGTACCTGCGGCTCATCGGCGAGGATGAGGGCGATGCGGACCGGCATCGGAGGGCGTTGCCACACTCTCACCAGAGGAGGCATAGGCACCGAGGAGAAGGGGGTAGACATGAAGGGAAGGAGAAGGATGAGGAAGGTGAGGGTAGCGGGACGCCGTGGTCGTGGGTCGGGAGTAGGAGTCCCCTCATGGACTCGCAGGAAGAGGCTGAGTGGATCCTGGAACGGCTTACGCAAAAGCTGACTGAAGAGCTGAGGGGGGTGAGGAGGGCGGAGCAGAGCCTGAGGAAGAAGAGTATTTTTGGGAGGAAGGATCATGGTTAGGATTTTCAGGGGCTGGTTTTGGTGTGGGGATTGCGTTGAAGCGTAGCAGGGAGCTTGGGGCATGTTTATTTGGAAAGATACCCATTATTTGCCAGTGGCTAACTTGGTCCGGACGCCGCTTGGTCGGGGGGTGCTAGGACAGTATTTAATCCCAGAATCATGGGCCAATTCCTTGCCTTGGGTTTCCTCTCGTCAAGGTGTTGCCAGTCAATGTTGTCCTCTTCATCCTGCTGTGGGGCTGCCTTCGCTGGAGTGCCTGCGACAGAACCCTTATTGTTCTTATTGCCCGGAGCATGGAAGACCAGAAACTTGTCGTTTCACTCTCCTTTAATGAACCGACGCGTAGCCATATCCGCAACCTCGGTACACATGTCGAATCCGAGTGGATACATATATGCGGCGAGCACATTGGTTTGATGGCACACTTCATATTCCTAGCACAATAGTCACCAGCCGGTCAGATCAACGTCCGAGGTGACTCTCTTTGAGTAAATAATCACAAGGGTAGCAACCTGCAGAGATAGATGCGAGAATTAGATCTTCAATCGGTTAGAGAAAACAATATACCTCAGGGATAATGACTATATAAGCTTGCTGTTGCCGGCCGCTATTAGTGGCATTAGCTAGGCGAACAAAAGGTAGGCGGGAGCCGCTGCGGGGGCCGGCTCGACAGCCTCCTCGAATTTGACATGCTCGGCCAAGTCACTGCCAAGGAGTTTCCCCGGTAGGCTACGATACGAAGAAAAGATATGTCATCGAGTCTGTTTCGATTAGTCGCCCCGGGCAAGGAAGATAACCTATCAAGCACAAGACCGTAAAGCTGGTCGAACCGTGAGGACAGCCGGCCGGGGTCGGGTGGCGGTTTCAACTCCCGCGCCCACCCGAGACTCCCTGTCGCCCATGTCACTCCGCAAGTGGAACAGGAGGTTGGGCACCAGGGCACAGGCGGGGAAACACTACCATCACGCTGTGCTACTCTATAACCTAATGCTGATTGAGAATCAGTCCATCCACTCGAAATCGTCCCAGTCATCTTCATCGTCCGAGTTATCTCCATCGCTGTCCTGGTGTTCTTCGGCGGATTGGACCCGGTCGCCGTCTTCAGCGTCGTCTCGCTGCTCTTCGACGGATTGGGTTCGAGGTTCCGGGAAACGCTACTAAAGGTGACGGAGGTATTCGCGAGAAGCAGCCTGAAATATACCTCAGTGAGTACGTACCAATTGTGAAGGAGTGGTGATTTCTGGAGCCAAACTTACCCAGGTTTCGCGAGCCTCTTTCTAAATGGGGATATATATATATGCGGCCAAGTAGAGAGCGATGGGTTCGGCGTCGTCGACCTATCGACGTAAACCCTCGTATGGCTTTCTGTCCTCCACCTTTGTCATCCTGTTCTCAAGCCCTGTCAACCTGTGGTCGATGTTCTTCTCTATCTTCTCCATTTGCTGGCGAACTTGCCTAAGTTTGTCAAGCAATATTGTGAACTTGGCATCCGCCTCACTGTGGCGCTGCAGATCGAGGGGTTTGTTAGAGGAGAATCTTCTATAGGAGGCCCCAAGACACAGCAGTAGTTCGACCAAGCTGTACAGATGGTGAAGGCTCCGGCGGAATACCGACAATCCGTATGATCCCTGTTGATGTGTGGAAGATGTCGATGCAATAAACATGTTGACACCCCCGATGCTTGCGTTTTCTTGTGAGAGTATCCATCACTCTCCTTGTATTCTGTGGGGACGAAGTAAAGAGTTTTATAGCTTCGATTTGGATATATACGGGATTTAGTGCTGTCGAATGATTCGCTAATGTGGGTGATGCCGGTACAGATGTAGATATCGATGCGGACAACGAAATGATCGTATCGGGCGATGCAATCATTCCCGTTTCTCAGTTTCGTGATGGATAACTCGGATGACGATACCGTCGGCCCTTAGAAGCGGACGCGGAGGGCAACGGCGAAGAGAATCAGCCATAGCCCTTGATCGCAAATAGACGTCGCTACCAGCCGTGTGCGCAATGTGGAAAGTTTCTCAAGGAGAAGAGCCTGCCCGCTCACAATGCAAGGTGTGTATGTTATTCTATTTGCCTCTGTTGGGTACGGATACCATCTAGCCAGCGTGGGACAATGAACTCCGGGACTTCACCCGGCAGGGAAACGGGGATTGCCATGGGTTCATGAGCATGCCAGAAGCACCCGCCGAGCCCATTCTCCCCCACCACCTTCCCGAGGCCGAGGGGTTGGACGACGAGGACGGCATGGTTTGTGATCCAAAATGCTCCCCCGCTTCCCTCCCCACCCTCGAGGCCCGCTTCGACTTTCGATGCTGCCGCCCCCGAGGACGGCCTCGAGGACAGCGGGCAGCTCAAGGTGTCAGCTACCCTGCCAGACTGGCCGTTGTCGTCGAGCCGCCTTGGTGGGGCAGGTTGCTGACGTAGCATCACCAACGTCGAGTGCGACCGTGCCGACCTCGAGTCCGCGCTCCGGCTGCCACAATAAGAGAGGCTCGAGTCTCTGGCGTTGCATGGCGTCAGCCTGCTGTGCATATCGCTTTCCCACCATCTGATATGTTTCCCCTATACTTTGGCCGGAATAAGCGCGGGGTGGTGGAGAGCCAGATGGGAATCCACCAAACCCTGGGTTGTTAGCGCGCTAACAAACAAACCAGGGTTTGGAGCGCACTCGAACGCCTGACCAAGTCAACGTCCAAGTTGCAAATCACACAACAGAAACCACTTGGATCCTTGACAATAAGCCAAGAAACTCTAGGCTAGTCAAGAGCAGATTACCACCTAGTCTCCCCTCCTTGAAACAACACTTTTCACATACTATCCATAATTATCCCCCTTCAATTCAACCTCAGCTTTCGCCCTGGAAAAAAGATGGAATCGTTATTTTTCGGTCGCTTACTTCCAATAAAATAATAACCCTAATTCTGGACTGCCTATTCATCTCCGAGTCGTTCCATGATCGGAACCAGACTAGGGCTGATGGTCTAGCGGTATGATTCTCGCTTTGGGTGCGAGAGGTCCCGGGTTCAATCCCCGGTCAGCCCCTACCTTTTTTTGTTTCGACGTTTTGGCCCAGAAATCCGATGGATCATATATTTGCTGTTACTTGATGTTCGTTCTTCCTCTTTGACAACTAGCTAGTGATACATGCGCATGAGTTGGCAACCGCCCCTGGGACGATAGCAGCATTCAAAGCAGAAGACAAGCAAAAGCTCCCTTATAGTCAGAGCTTCCCTTTGACTCCTCGCTAGATACGATATCCCTACAAGATAACCAACCACCCCACTCGCCGCCATTACACCCCATAAAATCCTACAAAAACACACCAACAAGATCTCAAGCTACTAGTCCCCGCCGGCGGCATTAGAATGCGCCGTCCCCGGCCGACTCCCCAGCCGCTTGAGCTTGCTCCCGGCCTTGGTATTGAACAAACTCTTGACCCTCCTCAGTCGCGACATCATGGCCTGGTCCTTCTTCTTCGTAACCTCCTCGCTCTCCTCATCGTCGTCTAGCCCTAGTGAATGCCCCCCCGATGTGATCGGCCGTTCCGGCGTCCTCAGCCCCGCCGGCGTCGTCCGCGGTGGAACCGAGCTCTTGCTCCTACTGTGCGCCAAGTTCACCCGCTGCCGGATAAACGCATCGTTGCGCAGCACCTCCACGAGCACCTCCCACCCGGCCTTGTCTTCCTCGCCAGGCGCGAGTGGCCGGGCGGCGGCGTTGCGCTGGGCTGCGCTATTCTTCCACGGGCAGAAGAAGCGGTGCTCGCGCAGTGGATCGAGGTGGTCCATCGGCGCGGGGGTGATGATGGTGTCAGTTTCGAGATCGACTTCCTTGCTCTTGAACATCCAGAGCCCGAGACGGCGCAGGCAGGTGTGGCATGAGGCGCTGTTCGGGACGGGGCCGATGCGCGGGTTGGTTAGGCCCTGCCAGCCGAGGATGGCAAGGGCAAGGGCGGGCCGGTTGGGAATCTTGCTGGCTGTAGAAGGGGAGAGGGTTTTGCCGGCTTGTTGTGAGGCAGGGGGGTCGGTAAAAAATGTTGTCGGGAGGTAAGAAATAGCAGTATCAATATTGAGGCCCGAGGGGAGGCGGAGGTTGAACTCGTAGGGCAAGAAGCTATTGCGGCCGCACAGCTCGTCGTAGCGCTGGCGGAGGTCTTGGATGGCGACTCTGGGGTTCGGGAGGGGTAAGCGGAGGAGAGAGTCTATCGCCACGGAGTCAGTAACAAGCCAAGTTTCCATGAGAGGCCAACGTACCATCACAGCCCTTCTTCCTCCACGGGCAGTCCTCGGCATGTGACTCGACAATCAACTCAGAATACCGCTGGACCACCGACTCGGCGATCTTGAACGCGATCAGCACCGGTATCTCCTTGCCGTCCACCTCCTTGCGGTTCAGCTTAACCACCAGCTCCCGCGCACACAACGTGCACTTGACGCGCTCCTTTCCCTGACACGCCCACCCACGCTTCGCCCACTCAACCTCGTTGACCCGGTCCGGCTTAGGCGTCCAATCCGTCAGTTCCTGGAAGGTGGCCAGGCGCCGCAGGAGCTGCTCCCGGTCGCCAGGGCAGTACTTTGGCTTCGCGTCGCTCTTCCCTCCCGTCGTCCCTTGCTCCCTAGCCGGGCTGCTTCCAGTCGGTGTCCATTTCCGCAATGTAATATTCGATATTGTAGTCTGACCTGGTCTCGGGGGCGTCTGTAACAGCCCCTCGCTCGGCACCGCACCGTACTTGGAGGTCGTCGATCCCGGCCCGCCAACACGGCGCTTCTTGACGAGAAACTCGAGCTCGCTGTTGCCCATTCTCGTTGACGAAGGCGACGAGGACAAAGAGGCAGCAGTAGGCGATAACTCTAGGCTGTGGTGGTCATCGCTTAGGGTTGAGGTCGATGGGTGGTTCGGATCAGAGGCTGAAACGGATGCCGAGGGAGGCCGGTTGCCGATCCCTTGCAGAAGGGCATTGAATTTGCGCTTCACCGTGGCATTCATGGTTAGGTGGGTGTGCGGGTGTGGGTGTGTGGTATGGACGTGGGCGGCTACTTTTCCTCCTTCTGCCGCTCAATGGGGGAAAAGCCGGCAACTTGTTTTTTTTTTTTTGCCGCTGTGACAGCTTGGAATCTGATACTTCAAATACGCGCCTCGTGTCGAATGTTTGGCTGTTGGCGTTCTGTACGACGATTGGATGCGGGGTCGCGTTACGAAGCTGGTATTACAATCTATGCATACAAGAAATTGGACTCCCGCGTACCAGCAAAAGACGAGGCTAGCAGTCGGTCGACGATTATTCCGTAGTTTTTTGGACTGAAATCAACAAAGGATGCGCTGGAGCTGAGAATGCGATACCTGCCCTGGATCCCTTGGCAGTAGGGAGAGCTCCATTAGCCTGCGACCGTGCTCTAGCATGGGGCGGTGGATCTGATCTACAGGTGGCTAACAGCCTAGTCACAGATGTCACAATGTCACGCAGGCCTTCGATATGCCAGTTTCAGCACCCTCTGCGCATCATCAAAATCACCACTGAAACGCAAGACAACAAGATCCAAAACTGATTATACAAAGAAAAATTGACCCAACACCTTGACAATGCCCCGGGTTCCTTCTGCTGCAAAAGACAAATAAAACATGACCGAAGGGTATCTACCAGAAAGCAGCCGCTAACTGCACAATCTCCAACCTGCAACTTCCGTTGACTCCTGAATGCATTCTCACTCACTCCGATGGTGAGCCCTCGATTTTCCTCTCCCTGAATCCTACTCCAAACACCCGACTCCTCAGTGCCAGCGAGCTCAACACCACACTGATACTACTCAATGCCATTGCAAGACTAGCCCACACCGGGTCAAGTCTCACATGGACGCCTTTATTGGTAATGGGGTAGAGCACGCCCGCGGCAACGGGCACCGCCAGACAGTTGTACACCAATGCCCATCCAAAATTGAACTTGATCCGCCTGAACACTAGCGCAGATAGGTCGAGTAGCGTGACTACCGAGCGCAAGTCGCTCTTGACGAGCACGAAATCGGCACTACTGATCGCCACGTCAGATCCCGAACCGATCGCAATGCCCACATCCGCTGTCGCCAGTGCAGGGCTGTCATTGATACCGTCCCCGACCATGGCTACCATGGCGCGGCGTGTCGATGACTCCGTGTTGCCCCCCGTGCGGGCCTTGAGCGTCGTCTGCAGGTACGTAATCTGGGCGGCCTTGCCCGTGGGCAGCACCCCGGCGATGACCTGATCCGCCGGGATGCCAACCTGATGGGCTACAGCGGCTGCCGTTGTGGGGTTATCGCCCGAGAGCATCCACACCCGGGTACCGCGGGCCTGAAGTGCACGGACAATATGCGGTGCTTCGGGCCGGATGGGGTCTGCGATGGAGAGGGCGGCGGCAAGAGTCCAGGCACCAGAGCCGGGGCCATGAATCGGCCTAGTTGCAATGAGCGCAACAGATTTGGCGTCGCTCTTCCACTGTTGCATGGTCTGGGTGGTGGTTTCAGGGACTGAAACAGAGAAATCCTGCATGAACGACTCATTGCCGACGATGAGCTCGAAGGACTCCTCAGGGTTGGTTCCCTGGGATGTAGCCTTCATCCCCTTCCCTGGAATTTCCTGCAGGTTGTCGATCTGGGCTTTAGACGAAGTCTGCTCCGCACAAAACATGACAATCGCCTTGGCAATCGGGTGGCTGCTGTTCTCCTCGACGGCTTTCAGCGTAGCCAGGACCGCATCTTTCTCCTGTGTATCTTTGGGATATATCTCCGAGTCCGTAATCTTGGGCTCTCCTCCGACGGTCAGCGTCCCCGTCTTGTCAAAGACAACGCAGTCAACCCGACTCGCTTTCTCGAACGCCTCGCCTCCGCCCTTAGCCAGAATACCATGCTTTGCCGCAATACCGCCCCCGACAAAGATCGCAGTTGGCGCTGCCAGGGCAAGACCGCAGGGACAGGCGACGACGAAGACAGCAATGGCGAACTGAAGTGAGAATGCGACCCAGCCACCCGAGCTGACGTCAAGGAAGTGACCTGGAATCCGACCGCCGAATCCCAGACAGAGCCAGATAATCCAGGTAAGAACGGCGATCAAAACAACGGCAGGAACGAAATACGCCGTCAGAAGATCCGCGATTTGCTCAATCGGAGCTCGCTTTGTCTGACCTTCACGAACGACCTTGACAATCTGGTCCAGCATTGACTGTCCAGCCGCACCTGTGATTCGCACCAGGAGGGAAGAATCTTTGTTGACAGTGCCGGAAAACACCTCGTCGCCGGGCACCTTCTTGACCAAACGGGACTCTCCCGTTAGGCTGGACTCGTCGAAATTGCTCTCGCCCTGCACGACGATGCCATCTGCTGGGGGCGAGCCACCATGCGTAACGCGCACGACATCGCCAAAGTCGAGAAGGTCTGCCTTGACTACCAGGTCTCCCTCCTTATCAGATCCGTACCATTCCACCAAGGTGGCTGTCGTGGGCCTGAGCCTTCCCAGCATCTCCACAGCGTCGCCAGTTCTAGACTTGCTGTAACTTTCAATCAACCTTCCCAGAAGCAAGAAGAAGGTCAGGAAAACGACCGAGTCAAAGTAAAAGTTTGAGTCATTGATCTCGGGGGGGTGGTCAACCGCCGCGGCGATGAGCTGGCTTACTGACGAAATGTATGCAATCGTGGTGCCAAGAGACATCAGCATGTTCATGCTGCCAAACCGGTAGAACCGCTGGATGAATGGTACCCTACTACCCCTTCGCCACAGAGATCGGATCTCCTTGAATGCCCTCCGGTGGAACAAGTCGGCCGCAAAGAAGTAAACTGGGGTTGCCATGATGAAAAGAGCCATCTGGGACCGGCTGATGCCCGAGGTCCACGGCATCATCATGAAGTGTTTCGACATATTGCTGTCGGGGAGCAAGCTCATATACACGATGCCAATGGTGAATGCCGGAATGCAAGTGACACCGGTGAAAATGACGCGCCACAAAATCTGTCTCTGGTGGTGTTGTTGGATGAGTTTCGACCTCTCCTCTAGGGTCGGCGGGTGGTATATCGAGGCGCTGAACTCGGGATCGCTCGCTTCGATGCCCGCCAGAATTTGTCGGATTGTGAAGCTTGGAGCATCCGGGATGTACGAGAGCTTGACGATGGGCCGTTGTCTCGTCGGCGGGGTGATGACCTCCAGGTGTCTTCGAAACCCTGCGAGGCTGTTCGTCACGCGTAAGGGGCAGTGGTCGCAGTAGATACCGTCTATCATGATCTCAACCGTCCTCTCATGATCTTCCGCCTGCTCCTCGACGACATTTACGACGGTGTCGACAGCACCGTCGAAGCCCAGATCCTCGATGGCTTCCACAAGCTTGTCTTTATTTGTCGCACCTTTAAACTCCACTGTTGCGCTGTTGGTGAGGAGATTAACGGTAATATCCCGAACCCAGTCCCTCTTCTTCATCTCGGCAGTAATGCTATTGGCACAAGCCGCGCATGTCATACCTCCGATCGCAAGCGTCGCCCTCCATGTGTCGGATAGCTGGGGGATCTTGTCTCTCTTCTCTTGGTTGACATCAACAACGGTGTCGAGCGTTGCCTCATAGCCCAGATCCTCAATAGCCCCAACCAGGTCACCTGCTCTCTCCTTATCCTTCAGGTCGACAGTTGCACTGTTGGTGAGCAGATTGACAGTGACGTTGGAGATCCAGTCCCGCTTGACTAGCTCGTTGGTGACGATGTTGACGCATGATGCGCACGTCATGCCGCCTATCGCGAGGCTTGCTCTCCAGAGGGGCTGGACTGACGTGTCTTCATCGGTCTCGATGACAATGAAGGACTTGGAGGACATGGTGGTCTGGGGTCTCGGTGCCGGTCCCAACTTTGCGGTCGTGTTTAACGTTGAACTTGTGTAATGTGTTGTGTTTTCTTCCATGTTATGCTTCTCGCTGGACCCATAGCTGTGTGCACTGCGACACTGCTCACAGTTGAGGAGATGGGTCTGGGCCTTTTGCGACTGTGAGGCCGGGGACGTGTGAGCGAATCTTGAGGCAGTCATCCATCGTGTCAGGGCGAACCCCGGACGAGATGTGTCCTGCGGATGGCTGTTGCTGCTACTACTGCCCTCCCCATGATTGCTTTGGGGAGCGGCCGTGCCCGAGTCCACAAGAGGCATGTCGAGCAGCTCGCCGGCCGATGTCGTTACGCCGCACACCTCGAAGCCGCTCTCCTCAAGGGCTTTGTGCATTTCCATGAGTGAGGCGGTCGGGTCGTGTTCGACGGTAACGACGGAAGTAACGACGTTCGGGGAGACCCATTTAACACGGCCGGCGCAGGACTCGCGCAAGGCGGCCTTTATAGTCGAGACGCAGGTGGGACAATGGAGATTAGCAAGAAGAAACGAGGTAGTGGTTGTCTTAGATGGGGGCATGCTGATGGCGGGTGCCATGCTGGGCTTGACCGGGGGGGGGGTTTGTCAAGGGCTTGCCAAACCTAGGTGGAACGGCGTGCGGGTGCGACTGCGTGCTTCCGCTTCCGTGTTGTTACTTCCAAGCGCAGGGTGTACAACAAGAGCGTGCAAATTAACGACGTCTCCTCTAGGAAATGCGGATGGGGGCGGGGTGGTGATGTCGATATAGCCTGAAGTCGCCAAGGCCGTGGATGCGAGTCCTGGGTTGTGGGGATCCGTGCAGGATCGATGCCGAGCAATATGGGTTGCGAATATGGGTTGTGAATGGATTGCGAGGTGAGAGTGAGAGATGGAAGGGAACGCAGGGGCGAATAAAGTGCTTTTGAAGGGAGAAATACTTCTGTAGGGTTCTGCGGGCATGTTGCATTGCGTTGACTCAACGGGGACAAAGTCAATGTTGGGATAATTATTCAGCCCTTTCACGCACATTTCGCGCAGGCCAAGCCATCAGGAAGGTGTTGCTGACTTTCTACCTCCTTCATTGGTGTCAAGGGCGGTTTGGTTTTCGCAGTTCAAGTAAAGTTTGCATGGAGGCTACCGACATCACGCGACCCCAATGTGCAGGTACTGGGTATGGTTGCTTCCATCCGGGGTCCGGACAAGAGCCCACGAGCCTTCGGGTTGCAATTGCGATGGTCGTCCTGGAATGATAGCGTCAAAATTTGGGGATGATCTACCTTGGCAGGAGATCAGGTCCAGATTTTGGGCATTCCAAGACATGGGTAGAAAACTGAGGTATTGTTATTAGTTCAAGTTGACAATGCGCCCTCTCGAGTGAGAAACTCGTTCCAGCGAGGTCTCATTCAAGCAGACGAAAAAAGAATGAGCAGAGGAAGAAAACAATGAAGCGGTGACAGGAGATACGGAACAAGGATGTCGGGTCATGGGCACGATTACATCACCGCCTTGGCTTGTGCTGGGCCAACATGCTGGCAACAACGGCGCCGCCCTGCAGTGCCTGCAGCGGCTGCAGATGAGTGAGACCCGGCCGAATCACCACGAGCACCCACATGGGCACCGACATCAGCACCATCCTCTTTGACCCCGTCACCGCACAAAGGCCGCAGAGGCCTACCAGTCAGTTCCACAGAGCTGCCAAACGGTCGGATAGTGGTTCACAAGGCGGGCGGCAGACCGTCTGTTGCCAAGCCCCGACTCGGAGCGCCTCGCACTCAGCTCTCATATCATACCTTAGTCTTGTTGCCAGGAAACAAACATATCCAGCTTGGAGACATTGTTTGTTTACGATAGATAGTATAGGATTGATTGTGTTCAGGTAATTGCCAGCTTACCAGCGGCGGACAATGCGATTGCCGGCGATAGCTCGGAGAACGTTGCACCGACCATCTCGGTGCCCTCTTCGTACCTCCTTTCGCAGCATGCGGGGATACGCTGGGAATGACAAAGAACAGCATCCATAGCAGTTGGAAAACGAAGAAAATACTCGCCAATAGATCCAGAGAAGCTAGACCGGTAAAATTCCGACTATGTCAAGCCTAATTGCATCGCATGCGCGTGACAAAGTCTGATGTTGTGTTGCGATAATTGTGCCTTTGCGAAGCAATTAGTCAAGACTGCTATTACCCCACAACACACTTTCCGCGGATAACCCTGTTCATGCCAAGCACCACCCTGTCATGCCGAGAACCGAGTTGCGAACCGATGTGGCGCTTCCTGCCAAGTCTTTCCCCTCTTGTCGACCTCTCCAAAAATCGACCCTTGAGCCCAGGATCACTACCAAGTGAGTCGGAAGACTTCTACACAACAGCATGGCTTGAGTATAACGACCAGGATCTTGGTGTGGCAAGCAAGCATCAATGTATGGTCCTATAGTCGCAGCCACGGGCAGAAATCGGGCAATGGAACAATCACATTGAAACAAAAAAAGTCGGAGGCTCCCATGGAGGCGAATATTGAAGGAGTTTTGACTGGTTCTTGCCACTCCCACTGAAAGGCAACGCGCTTCCACGTGACTTACGTTAGCACGACGGATGACAAACGGGTTCCAGATCGTGGGGGACATCGAGCGCTAACCCAAACTCGGCTAGCCTTAATCACGCCATCGACATCCATTCTCTCGAGCTTCGAATCGCAGCGTTGTCGCAAGGGCTTAACGACGCCGAGCACCAGCCGAAGAGGGTTTTGGGAGCGATTGCTTTGCGGGCTTTAACAGCTAGGGTGCTAGCTTTTTTTCGGGTGAGAAAACGGTAGGTAAAACCTCTCTTCTCTTTTTCTTGTTGTCCTTCTGTCTTCTTGTGCTTCCTCACACTCGTCTCGGTTTCAAGCTGGGCATTCTCGCGGACGCGCTCTTCTCTCTCCGTCTTCTCTGTCTCTGCGCGATTTGAAGCAGTCTTCGCCCCTTGTTTTGCTTCTTGTCTCGCTACATCGAGAGGTGCCGCGCTCCTGCTCTTGAACCCGTCTTCAAGAGCCCTCCACTCCCTCCAGCCATTGAACAAGATCTCGAAGGACTAGACGCCATGGAGCTGAAATTCCAAGAGTCCTCCGGCGGCGTTGCCTTGGACGACAAGGCTGCGGACCCCAATGCTTCTCCTGCTGAATTCGCCAAGACAGCGAGCTCGTCCCTGGGGAAAGATGTCCCACTCGCTTCCATCTCAGGCCTGACCTATGTCACGAGTCAATTGCTTGTCCAGCAGATTGCCTACAAGCTCTCCGACAAGATCTTTTCCTTTTCACCCGATACCTTCGACTTGGACGCCGCTGTGAAGAATTGGTCGCAAGCGGGGGAGAAGAACATCTTTGGCGAGACCACAACCGTTGTGCCCCTCCAGACGAGGACCGGTGCCGGGGCCTTTGCGCTGGGATACATCTTCTCGAAGGACTTTGACCTTGGCAAGCGTCACATCCCCCAGACCTTGCTGGCGCCGTCATTGAGCCTTCGCCATCTGCGCTCCGCTTTGGATCAGCTTGCCCTCTTGTATGGAGTCGCGAGCCCCTTCGTTGCCCACATCGCCGCCGCCGACTATTCTGCCAACGATGGGCTGGTAACCGAGTACGAGAGCGCTCTCCAGACCGCTGAGGACCTTGGCCTTGGGCTTGTTGCCAGCTCGTCTGCCTACGAAATCCAGCACATGTCGCTTTTGGCGACCCTTCTTGCCACTCTCTTGCCGACAATCCACATTTACGACGGCCTTCGCACGGCAAGAGAGACTCTGAGAGTTGTGGACGCCTTGAGTGAAGCCAGTATTTCCGAGCTCTACCGGACAATTTCAAAGGAGGTTTCCACCCTGAACAAGAGATTGGATACTACCGGAAAGGTGGTCGAGCTTCTTCGCTCCTTCAACAACGAGCTTGGCACGTCGTATGCTCCTTTTGAGTATCACGGCCACGAGGCGCCGGAAACGGTGCTTGTTGTGTTTGGTAGCGCCGAGTCCCAACTTGCCAAGCAGGTTGTGGACGCCCTAGCTGCCGAGGGTAAGAAGGTGGGTTCAGTCAACGTCCGTATTTACCGACCCTTCATCGAGGAGGCCTTCCTTGCGGTACTCCCTGCCTCTACTCGCCAGATTGCGGTTTTGGGCCAGGTCAACGATGCTGTGTCTGTCGACGATGCTTCCATCCACTCGGCCCTGTTTTCAGATGTGCTCACCGCAGTCTCCTTCGCCGACAGATGGGCGCATGAGCTGGTTGTTACCGATGTGAAGCATGCGGCTTCCACTGTTCACACCCCTAGCTCGGTTGCTGCTGTTTTCCGCAAGCTCAGCGACAAAGATGCTCAAGCCGAAGTCCCTTTCAGCCTGTACTCTTTGGACCAGGTTCAGCAATACACCTTCTGGGATGTTGATAACTCAACAGCCGTTGAGTCTCCTTCAGTCTTGGGCACCCTGCTCGCCCGGGAGTCCACGAACAATGTCTATGTCGGCGAGACCTATGACAATCTCGTGTTGGGTGGCGTTGTCCGCACTGACATTAGAAGCTCCAAGAAGTCGATTGAGGCTCCCTTTGACGTCGAGGAAGCCGATATCGTCTTTGTTGGCGATGAGAAGCTTCTTAAAGAGGTTGCCGTTCTCAAGGGGGCCAAGTCTGGAGGCAAGCTCATTGTTCGGCTGCCGAGTGTCAAGGAGGGCGACCTTGAGAAGCGGATTCCCGCTTCGGCAAGGAGGGAGATCCAGGAGAAGGGTCTGCAGCTCTTCATTTTGGATTCTTCGTTCTCCCCCACGCTCGAAAAGGAGGCCCAACTTCTCGTCGAGCTTGCATTCTTGCGGGTGGCGCGGCCTGGGATCACTTCAGGAGAGCTTGTCAAGTTTTCCTGGATTGCTCAGGACCAAGCGACCCTCGCAGAGTGCGCTGACTCGCTCTCGGAGTTCCTTCGTGAGGTTGAGGTGCCTGCCACCTGGTCCGAAGTTTCCGCCGACGTGGTTGCGCCTACTCTTGTTCAGGCGGTAACTCGCAACAGCTTCGCCCCCTTCCAAAAGGAAGAGCTAGGGCAGGACCTGAAGCTCCAGGACTGGCAATCAGCCGCGAAGGGTTTCGCCTTCAAGGAGGCATACGGCACCAAGACCGACCTCCGGCCCGACCTGCCGGTCAAGACCTCCACGGTTCACGTCAAGGAGAATCGCCGGCTTACGCCCGATGATTACGACCGAAACATCTTCCATATCGAGTTTGACCTTGGTAACTCGGGCCTGACATACAATATTGGCGAGGCTCTCGGAATCCACGCCGATAACGACCCAGCGCAGGTTCTGGAATTCATCCAATTCTACGGCCTGAATGCCGATGACCTCGTGCAGGTGCCTTCACGCGAGGATGCCGCCGTGACGGAGACACGGACTGTTTTCCAGTCCTTGGTGCAGAACATCGATATCCTTGGCAAGCCGCCCAAGCGCTTCTTCGAGACCCTCGCCGAGTTTGCTACGGATGAGGCCGAGAAGAAGAAGCTCGAGTTCCTAGGCAGCAAGGAGGGTGCTGAGGAGTTCAAGGAGTTGTCCGAGGTTGAGACAGTCACGTATGTGGACATCTTGGAGAAGTTCAAGTCGGCCCACCCCGACTTCCACAACCTGGTGAAGATCGTGTCCCCTCTCAAGCGTCGCGAGTACAGTATCGCCTCAGCACAGGCCGTCACGCCCACATCGGTCGCCCTGATGATCGTCGTCGTCGACTGGGTCGACACCAAGGGCCGCACCCGCTACGGGCAAGCCACGCGCTACCTGTCGGGGCTCGCCCCGGGCACCGCCGTTACGGTTTCGGTCAAGCCCTCCGTCATGAAGCTGCCTGTCAAGGACACGGCGCCGCTGATCATGGCCGGCCTCGGCACCGGCCTGGCGCCCTTCCGCGCCTTTGTACAATACCGCGCGATGCAGAAGGCGCAGGGCAAGGAGATCGGCGCGATCCTGCTCTACCTCGGCAGCCGTCACCGGCGCGAGGAGTACCTCTATGGCGAGGAGTGGGAGGCGTACGTGGATGCGGGCGTTATCACGCTGCTGGGTGCTGCCTTCTCGCGCGACCAGCCCCAGAAGATCTACATCCAGGACCGCATGCGCGGGACCATCCAGGATATCGTCAAGGCGTATATCCAGGAGGAGGGTTCGTTTTACCTGTGCGGCCCGACGTGGCCGGTGCCAGACGTTACGGCGGTGTTGGAGGAGGCGATCGCGGCTGAGGCGAAGGGGAGTGGACGGAAGGTGGACTCGCGGAAGGAGATTGAGAGGTTGAAGGAGGATGGGAGATACGTCTTGGAGGTTTATTAGGCTGGATTTTGGTGCCGGGAATGTTCCTTGAATTAGTGGGAAGTAAACCCACCCGCTCTGGCCAGCCACATGCCTCGGTCCCCGAGTATATATATGTTGAGTCACAAGCAGCGAAGCTTCCAACAATCAGAATAAATCTCCTTGTGGTGTAGTTGGCTATCACGCTCGGCTGTAAATGGAAAAATAATATACCGAAAGGTCACCGGCTAGATTCCGGTCGAGGAGACAGACGTGTATAATGTTTTTAAAGTTTTGCCGATTGTTTCTTTTGGTGTTTCTGATTATTGTGTAAATGCCTTGTGCAATACACGCAGCTCGTTTTTGGACATCGAGTGACGCACGACGAGGAGGGGATATATACGACCCGTTCTGGCGAACTCCAAGTCCTCTCCTTCGACGACCAATTCCCCGCCAAAATGAGCGTGAGGGATGCCCAGAATCGGCCAAAAGTATGGGACGTGTGAGGCTCGAACCCACGACTTTTGGATGTCTCTGAAGTCTACTCAGATCATGTCATGAGACCAACGCTCTACCAACTGAGCCAACATCCCAGATGTTGATATGAGTTGGTGTTGTAAAATGCCGACCGTGTCTCCGCTGTGACGACGAAATGTTAGAAAAGGTTGGATTTGGGCGACAAGACAGACTTCGCGATGTCAGCGGAAGGTTGGATGCACCCATGGAATGGGTGCAGCGCAGCCCCTGAATGAGATGGCCGGAGGCGCTGGGGTAAATGCATTGGGGATGTGCCGTGGCGTGCGGGGGAGCGGAGCCCCCACTCCTGCACAGCACCGCTCGCACCAGCAACACCAATGGGTGCCCGCCATCGGGATGATTCAGTGGTGGTAAAGCCGCCCGGGAGATGCCAGCCGAGTGTGGGGTAAGCTGGGGAATGGGGAAGGTGCAGGAATCGGAGCGTCCCCGATTTTGCCCTCTGTTCTCTACATGTAGCCAGGACGAGCCAGGACGAGCCAGGACGAGGGAGACACAGACACGCACTTCACAATGACAGGAGGCATTCGAGTCGTTCCCGGTGTAAGTGACCCCCTAGCGGACGGACTGCGACAGACATATATAGGTAGGTACCTTGAGGGAGGCTGACAGTCTCCAGCGGGCCGCTCAGGCGGTGAACCTCCTTCGGACGGTCCAGTTCACACACCCGCCCTCGTGTCCCTGCCACGCCAACCCAAGCCATCACCACCATGGCCACTCGACAGCTCCGGCCATCCCCCGGTTCGCCGACCGGACGCCGCGGCGCGGGTACGCCACGCCACAGGACCCGTCGCAGCTCAAGGAGTACGCCTTTGAGATGGCCGCCTCGTCAATCCGCTTCGGGCCAGGCGCCACGCGCGAGGTCGGCATGGACCTGACCAACATGCGCGTGAAGCGTGTGTGCGTCGTGACCGACGAGACGGTCGACAAGCTCGGCGCCATGAAGACGGTCCGGGCCGCTCTGACCCGGGAAGGGCTCGACTTCCGCGTCTTCAACAAGACCAAGGTCGAGCCCAAGGACTACTCGATCAAGGAGGCCATCGAGTGGGCCAAGCCCTACAACCCCGACGCCTTCGTCGCCGTCGGCGGCGGCTCCGTCATCGACACGGCCAAGCTGATGAACCTGTACGCGAGCTACCCCGAGGCCGACTTCATGGACTTTGTCAACGCGCCGCTCGGCAAGGGCCGGCCCATCGACCGCAAGCTGCGCCCGCTCATCGCCATCCCGACCACGTCGGGCACGGGCAGCGAGACGACGGGGACCGCCATCTTCGACCTGACCACGCACCACGCCAAGACGGGCATCGCTCACCGCAACCTCAAGCCGACGCTGGGCATCTGCGACCCGCTGAACACGCGCACTATGCCGTCGGCCGTCGTCGCTAGCTCGGGGCTCGACGTCCTGTGCCACTCGCTCGAGTCGTGGACCGCCATCCCCTTCAACGAGCGCACCCCGCGCCCGACCAACCCCATCCTGCGCCCGGCCTACCAGGGCGCCAACCCCATCAGCGACATCTTCTCCCTCAACGCCCTGCGCGCCACCGTCAAGTACCTCCCGCGCGCCGTCCACGACCCCGAGGACTTTGAGGCCCAGAGCGAGATGCTGCTCGCTGCCACGCTGGCGGGCGTCGGCTTCGGGAATGCTGGCGTGCATCTGTGCCATGGTAACCACCAACCCGGTGCCCCAGGGAGACAGAACCCAAGCTAACTTTCCCCAGGCATGTCGTACCCCATCTCGGGCCAAAACCCCGGCTACAAGCACGCCGGGTACCAAGTCTCGTCGCCCATCATCCCGCACGGCGTCTCGGTCGCGGTGACGGCCCCCGCCGTCTTCCGCTTCACGGGCGCCTCGGACCCGGAGCGCCACCTGGCTGCCGCCGAGGCGTTTGGCGTCGACATCAGCAACGTCAAGCGCGAGAGCGCCGGCGAGGTGTTGGCCGAGGCGCTGACTAAGTTCCTTGCCGACCTGGGGGATCAGCCGGCGGGTTTGAAGGCGCTGGGCTTTGGGGCCGAGCACATCGACCAGCTTGTCGAAGGGACGATACCGCAGGCGAGGGTCTTGATGCTGGCGCCGGGCTTGGCGGCGGAGCTGGAGGCCGAGAGGGGGCAGCTCAGGAGGCTGTTTGAGGAGGCGATGGAGCATTGAGCTCGAACTTTTATATAGTTTTATCTTGGAGTAACATGTGTTGCCAGACACCGTAACTGTTTGACATAATGAGACCTCTGACTGGACTGGACTGGATGTCGCGAATTTGTGGTGCCCAAGTACACTCGCACAGACAGCATAATTTTGATGTGCTCGCGCGACTCGTTTCCAAACGTCTGGATTTTCATATGTAATTACAATCATTAAAATAGCGTGGTTAGATTTCCACAAGGGGGGGTATATTAACATCATCCACATGCATCCCTCCTTACATCGCCCCAGCAACACCAAACAACACTCCCACCGCCACCGCCCCAACCACTGCCCCGGTCTCCCTAGCCCCGCTCGTCGACGTCGACGTCGGCGTGGGGAACGTCGGCGTGCGGCTCGTGCTACTAGCCGTCTTGGTGACCCCGCTGGCACCGCTGCTCGTGACCGAGACGGCCGCGCAGGCCGTCATGCCGAACAGGGGCGTCACCGTCTCGGCGCGCGTGATGCTCGTGCCCTTGGCGTCCAAGCAATCCAGCACGCGCGACACGTGCTGCTCGTTGGCGCTGACCAGCGATACCACGTCGGTGCTGTAGGCGCTCATGGGCCCCGCGAGCGCGCCCGGCGCGTCCGCGATCCAGCTGCACGGGTCGTGCACCGTCACCGTCTCGGTGGCCAGGTACGCCGAGAAGGCCGCGTTGGGCGTCGGGATCAGCCCGATCGAGAGGATCAGCGTGTCCAGCGCCGTCTGGCACGCGCGCAGGTCGACGCTGCGCGTTGACGAGGTAGATTCTTCAGGTTCTTCCGTAGTCTCGGTCGGCGCGGCCGAGGGCGCGGCCGAGGGCGCCGGCGGCGCGGATGGCGGCGCGGATGGCACCGCGGTGATGCCGCTTTGGCGGGGCTGAAGGCGGTTCGCCGTGGCGGTTGATGCCAGCAGCGCGAGGAGCAGGGACTGGGCGTGCATTGTGGCGTTGGTGGGGAGGGGATTGGCTGCTGGGTGTGGATTTTTTCTTGTCAGAGAGGAACTGCGCCGTGGTGTTTTGCGGTTGGGGAGAGAGCAGTGGAGGATCAGACGGCTGCGCAGAAGAAAAAAATGGGAAGAAAAGACAGGAATGAAGGAACACCACGCCTGCGGCTCGTGTATATAAGCTACAAGGTGTCAGATCTGCGATCCTTCAGCCCCGGGCTGCCTTGCCGGATGCGGGCAAGGCCGTGAGATTTTGGATTAATGCCGGTCAGAATGCTTGGCCTCAGGGGGGCGCAGCCATCCTAGCACAGCAAAAACACAGCAGGCATGGTGGACAACAGCACCGCCGTCCCCGTCGAGTCAAGGGCAGTCGCATTGGATAGTTCTATAGCATTGGCCAGCAGCCACTCTTGCTGACAGTCTGACCAACGCGTCCCGGGCAAAGCGCCCTAGCTCAAAGGAACTGCCAAACAGACGATTGGCCCTCTTTGTGTGCTGTCAGCTCCAGCTCTGCCTGCTGTCTCATGCTGTCCGACACAACTCGCAGCTGCCACCCGTTATGTGTAACCTCCTCGAGAAGGGTAGACGCCAGCGCGAAATCGAAAGAAGAAAAAAAATCCAAGCATTGTCAGGCAGCAATATGAGGCGATGGGGGTGACAAACCCAAAGTTGTCAGAGCTCTATATCCCGAGTGGTCAGACGGGGGTGGCTCGACAACCGACGACTTGGGACGGTAGTCCACGCGAATGTGGGCTGCGTCTCGAAATAGCAGCGTCTTGGTAAGGCGATGTCGACCTCTTCGTGGCTAGCGCCGTCAACACAAAATTGACCAACACGGGAAAACGAGATGAGTCCATTACTAAATCATGGAGCCTGCAATAGTCATCAGTAAATAAGAGACATTGGTTCACAATACTTGCCCAACTCAATTCAATCCCGAACCAATACACATAGGTACATACATATACATACATAAACACAAAAGCGCAAACACATTTTGCCCTCCAAAGTCAACCCAAGGTAACCAACCTAAAAAGATCCATTCCAGATCTCTTCCATTGATCTCGAGCTTAAGTGTTTATGTACTCATGTGCCCCTTTATCCCTTCTTGTAATGCAGTACGAACACGTGTAGTACAATCCATACAATTAATCAGCCTCAACCTCGCTCCCAATCATACCCCCTCCCCCCCCCCCCCCCCCCCAAAATAAAATATTCAATTCATCCCCTATCCCGACTACCTTCCCCCCACATTCGAGAAGGCCGCCTTCACCTCCGCCCTCGGCCACTCGAACAACACATCTCCGCCATACACGTCCGTTGTGATGCCCCCGATGCGCATCTCCACGTCCCCGTAAAACTTCTCGCACTCCTTCAGCACCCTGTTCACTAGATTCTTCCCCGCCGCAATCGCCGCTACGCTATCCCCCTCGACGTCACCAAAGTGCTTCTCCACCCTCTTTCTCAACGTCTCCACGCCCTTGCGGACTTCACGCGCATCATACCCGCCGAGCACCTTGTTGAAGGTCGTCTTCGAGTTACTCGGCTGCGCGGCCACCGCCGCGGGGCTTTTGCCACCGGCGAGCTGCGCCTCGATATTCTCGAGGTACTCGAGAAGCTTGCCCAGGGGGCGGCGCATGACAGCGTTGAGGTACAAGCCCATGTGCTCGGCCATCTCCTGCTGGGCCTGGTCGCGCCAGTCGTCAAGGACCTCGAGACCGCGTGTGTTGTCGACCTCTTCGAGGTAATGATTCATATTCTCGATGAGGAGGATATGGAAGTTGAGCGCCTCCTTGTCTTCGGGGTCTGCTGAGTTGGCCCCCATGGCGGCAGCGGCAGCACCCCCGCCCGCGCCGACGGCTGGGTTTTCGCGTGCGATTACCTTGAGCGAGTCGAACATCGACTTGAGGATGCGGTCGTACTCGCGATCCACCATGCGGCGTACGCCGAGCCCCGTGTCGACACCCGAGAGCATGTTCTCGACGGCCGTCGAGAACTGTGGGAAGATGCGGATAAAGTGAATGACACCCTTGCGCTTCTTGATCTTGACCTTTGTCTCCTCGATGGCGCGCACCTGGTCGTCGACAAACTTCTTGAACTTGCCCTCGAGATTGCCATGCAGCTTTTGGAGCAGATTGTTGAGGAAATCCTGGTTGGATTGGCTCATATCTGCCATCTTCCGCTCCAGTGTTGCGAGAACACCCACACCTTGTCTTGAAAGCTGTTAGCAAACATCCCAATAGTGCCACCAAATTGCAAAACACTTACAGAGGATCCATATTGAGCACCCAATCCATCAGCTGCTGTAGGTTCTGTTCCAAAGACTGGAATATCACCTCCATCGCACGCGTTACTCTGCGCGCGAGCTCACGATCTGGCTCCATCAACCGATGCCGTTTCAGATCACCTGGCCTACGATCGCGTGGCCTCGACGCCGCAACGAGGTCGGGAAAGTCGGCCTGCTCAAGTGTCGTAGCGTGGAAGAAGTCGACGATAAAGTTCTGCTCCATCTCCACCAGCGGCAGCAAGTCATCCAACACGCCCGCAAACACCTCGTAGGGAAGTGCCCTGCCGTCCGGTGTCTTCTCTAGGTTCGTGCGACTTCCCTCACCCAGCGGTGACCGCAGACTCCTCGCCAGCGTTTGGCTCCTCTTGACTGTCAGCTTCCGCGCCGTTGTCGCTAGACCCTCTTCTTTCTTCTCTTGCTGTGATGTAAATAGGAGCTCGGTCTCCTCGCCTGTCATCTTCCGCGCGTTCTTCTTCCACGCCTCCATGGCTTCCCTAAACTCAACCTTGTAGATCGGCTGGCTCTTATCTTGGTACACCTGCACCACGCGGTTCCAGTTATCGAGGTCGACATCCCTGGCGTAGAGAATAAGAGGGCTGTACATCCACAGCATCTCCCTCCCGGCTTCGTGGTTTCGGGCATCAACCTTCTTTGAAAGTGCCCCGTCTAGCGCAGTCTTGGTCGCGCGGAATGACTCGCCAAATTGCCTCGCTAGGAACTCGACAAGCCGCCGCATGAAGAGTGAGCTTTCGGCCAGATACATCTCCTTCTTCTCCTGGACGATACGCATCTTGCCGTAGTCGCTGTCAAGTCCGAGAGACTGATCCACGCCCTCTTCCTCACTCTTGCGGGGCTCGCCATTGCCCATGGCGGGATCGATCTTCATCATGGCCTTATATAGGGTCACAAGCGCGGCTTCGATCTCTTCAATACCAGCAGCGCTTTCTAACGGGGCCACCTTTAGCGCTTCAAGGTCTTGCTCGCTAATGTTGCACGTCTCGAGCAAGGACTCGAGCTCTTTCATCAAAAGCTTCTGGTTTGCCGCCTGGACTTGAAGACCTTGCCCTTGAGCTTCAATGTAGGCAATGTCATCCGAAAGAGTCTGCCAGAGGTTTAGCAAACGACACCCATAACACATCTAGGGAAAAACAACTCACAGACAACTCTACGCTGTACAGCGTGAGCAAATTATCGAGCTCATCACACTCATTAATTGCAAGGTCGATCCCCTTCTTGATCCCCTCTACCCTTTCATCCTCCTCCTGGAAGCGAGCGAGCCAGCCTCCGGCCTGCGCTTTGTTAAGCTCACGGTCGAGATCCGTCCTCATCTCCTCATAGTTGAGCGCCCGCATTTGCTCGCCTGGTACCCAGCCGAAGTAGTCCAGCCACTTGGCAAATTCAGTCGTCCGGTTATCCAGGAGCGACGGATCGATGCCGAGGGTTGACAGATACTTGGAATCATTTCCAGCGACAACCGACCGCGAGTCCTCTTCGGGCTCCGCAACATCTGCTTTCTTCTCCTTGAGAGAATTTTGGAGACTATTGGGTCGACTGTTGGGATCCGACCCTGTGACCTTCACTTCGGGAATGGCAGCACTGGAGCCTCTGTCTGTGGCTTTGGGCGGCAGCTCAGGTACTGCGGAAACAGGGGGCTCTGCCGGCTTGTGAGATGACACCGGCCTTGGAGGCGCTGGTACTACACCAGTGATACCATCGGGTCCATCTATGCTCTTACTCTGGTTTTGCCGCAGCTTGTCAGCGGCACCACCGGGCCTCGGCTTGAATGCACTGACTGCTGATGCAGCTTTCCAGAACGCACCCGCGATCTCATTCCTCGACTTCTTAGATTTGATCATGGGTCCGAGGCCTGGGCGACTATCCTCTGGTTCAACAGGAGATTCTGTTGGAGTATCGAGAATAGGAGGCGGGGAAACGGTCGAATTGATAGAGGCCGGTGTCCCAGCCGAAGGAGTCGGCACACCGCCTGGAACGTCTGCTTTGTTGACATCAATGGACGCCACGCTTGGCTCCACCAGCGGGGCCACTTCCTTTCGTCTATTCAGCGAATTATTGCGTGGCGACATTCGGTCGACGCTCCTGGGGGGGACCATGGGCTCTCTCCGCATTCCTGGGCTCATCAGCGGTGCCGGGACTAGGTCTTTGTCCGCCTGCTGCGGCCGGAGTGGGTCTATGGGGGGCCGTTTCCGCTCGGGTGGGCTTTCGTCTGTTGGCATCTGAGGGGGTTCGGGTGTGGCATAGTTGGAGCCTCCATTGGCGCCATTTCTCGACCTGGGCCGCAAACTGCTTGTATCCTCGCTCCTCGCTGCTAGCGAGGTGGCCACAGAATCCTGGCTTTGGTTATTCGATGCCAATCGCCGTAGAGAGGGTGGCTGATCCAGAGATCTCTGGCCTGACTCGACACTTTGCGAAGGCGAGGCCCTCCCATTGGGCGTCAAGACGTTACGAGTAGGAAGTCTATCGGGGTATGAAGACGCAGGTGTGGGCTGGGCACTCAGAGATCCGTTGTATCCAGATGCGATCGAAGCTGCTCCACTACTAGGGGCTGTGTCGAGAGGGGCCGGTCGAGGTGGAGGTCGATCTGGTGGTCTTCGGGATGCTTGCGCGCCACCCAACACTTGATCGAGTTCACGCTGGTCAAAGCCCGTCAGAGTAGGTGTTCGCCCACCCGTATACTTGCCGTAGATCTTGATCAGACTCGCAATGAAGAACTTCTTCTCCTTGTCCGTCTGTGCCTGCCAGTAGTAAGGCTTGCCGAGTGTAATGACGAAACCAACGTCCCCAGCCCATTCCTGAAAGGTCGGGTTGGCAGTTGGGCTCGTATACGATTCGATAGCCGAGAGGTCGTCCAAAAACCAGGTCTTTCCGATTGAAAATGTGCCGTTCGGGTTTTCCTTGGATTTGTGCATGCGCACGCGGCCAGACTTTCGCACGGCGACGATGACCACGCGGGGCTTTTCGGATTGGGGGGTTCGCCCCTGGGGGGCGGCGGAGCGGTCGGGGAGCTTGCATACTCGGTGATTTTTATGTGCGTTATGTATGTTTCGAGGACTAGATTGTCGCGGGTGAAAAGCGTTAGCATTGATGGGCCAGGCATCTTCAGCGGAGATGGGGGGACTCACGGGAGCCGTCGTCATCCCGCTTGTTGAAGCAGCTCTCGATAATCCTCCTCTTTTCATCCTCGAATCGCTCAGCGCGGCTCAGCTCGCGGCCGTTGGTCATAGCCATGGCGGCCGCGGTGGGGCGCTCCAGGTGTCAATCGGAGGCAGTTCATCAATGGATGGCGGCCTGGTGCGAATCGCAAAGATACCCTGACATCTTTGGGTGAGTCTACTCTCGGTTCAATCGGCAATCGTCGATCGTGGGGATGTTCGCAATCGATCGTTAGTATTCGAATCGTATCCCGTAGGTGGATGGTCAGTCTAGGAGCTTCGCAAGTGCTTGCCCAACAGCGAGAATCGTAGGGCTGGGAGCTGGGTAGGCGCTGGGACGGGAGCGAGAGGTCGGGGTCAGGTGCTGTATCAGTGTGGAGAACGAAATGGTGGTGAGGCTTGCTTCTCCCTGCGGACGACAATTCGAGAAACCTGGCTCGCTGCCCAGCCGGACCAGCCTGAGCTGGGGGCGACAGGAGTGCGGCCCGTGCGGTTACAATGTGGCTTGTTTCTACCTCTGCGGCATGTCCCGCGCATCCGCTCTGCTCCCCTCAACAACATTTGAAGGTTGAAGATGAAGTGAAAGACCAAATTGAAAGTACGTGTCAGATTCAGGAAGCTGATATTACATATTCAATAAATCGATTTGCTGTCCAAAGATGCGATTCGCTGCCTGTCCCGAGTTTCGGAGGGAATCCTTCTCGTACCTAACAATGGGCAGCTGAAGCCGGATTGTCCATTTATCACTTTGCTAGCGCATGCAGCGAGCGACCAATTCCTGGTTCGATTGACTCCGGGTGAAGTGCTTCGAGCTTTCTCCCGGCTTTCTCGAAGCTCTCCAAATTGGAGCCTCAGTTCAACTACTCGTGTTCATCGCAGAATTGAGTAAGTGGGGACGTAGGTATGGAGGCTCTAGTCTTGTCGACGCTTGGTGATGACGCATCAGCCAAACCTCACATGTGTTTCATACCATTCAACACTGTTGTGTGGGATTCCAATGCTCGACCGCCACTGCGTATGCACTGACGATCCCGTCTATGCAATTATTTGTTTCGCTTCCAGCCTCCCGGACTTGACATGGACTTTGCAGCAGAAACCACTCAACTCGAATAAAGGCATCAATAAAATGCACGATTCAACAACACAATAGGTATCCACCCCATAGTCATGACTCCAACGCCAGGCTATCCAGCCGCCCCCGTCATACCATAACATCGTTCAACCCATTGTATCGCCCGCCAATGCCAACGCCTCCTAACCCAACATAGAGTCACTAACATAATCCAACCCTACTAGCCAGCGAGAATCAAACAGCCCCTAAACATACATTTACATGGCCACGGCATGGGTATCATCCCTCATCTCATCACTCCCCAACTCCTTCTCCAACTCATCCGCTACAAAGGTCTCATACTCCTCGAGGTTCTTCTGGACGTGCATCTTGAACTTGATGACATCGTTCAGCATGCGCATCGTCTCCGTGTGGAGTTCCTCGCGAAGAGCATTGGCCTTGAGCGTCAACTGTTCATACCTAAGGTCGTCATGTAAGCTATAAGCACGCTGTGAGAATTCAGCAAATAGACTTACTCAATGTTGGTATTCATCTCGCGCTGCTCCATCAGCTGCACCGACTCGGTAAGCTGCGCCCTCATCTTGGCAAGCTCCTTCTCCATCTTCTCGATTTGAGCGTCAGATGCCATTTTCTGAGTCGTTGTGACCTCCTTCGTCTTCTCGTACTCCTCCTCGGCAGCACGGACGCGGTGCTCAAGCGCCTCAACTTCGTTCCGCTTGTCCTCAATCGCTTCCTTGGCGCGGTCAAGCAGATCGTGATCCTCCATCATCATGTCCATAGCCACCTTTCTCCTCTCCGAGACGTCCTTTCTGAGGGCTAAGAAGCTGCTCTTGACTTGGCCGCGGAGATCCAAGTTGAGAATATGTGCAGGTTGGTAACCTGTGACAGGATCGGCCAGCAACCGCTCGTTTTCGGCAGCGCCGCTACCGTACGACCCCTGGAGCTGCGAGGATGTGAAGTTGGGACCCTCGTTCACGGTTACCTGAAGCTCCATGTTTTTACCCTTGGCGTTCACCGCCGTCGAAGGAATGAGGCCAATTTGGTAGGCTACTGTGTTGTACCGGTCAACCATGCGTTCGAGTTCGTCAAGCCTCTGGCTGGCTTCGATTTCCTTGTCTGCTACCTTCTTCTTGACGTCTTCGAGCCGTTGAGCAGCTGATTCGATACTCTTTTGAAGACGCTCGCGTTCTGAAGTCATACGATCGATATCCTGCATGTTGATACCTTGGTCGTCGACTGCATCCTTTAGACGCCGGCGCTCGTCCTCGGCCTCCTTGAGCTCTGCCTGTAGTTTCTCAAGCTCCTCTTGCAAAACCTGGATGCGGTTCTCGTACTTTTCGGACCGCTGCATGGCGAGAGTGTTGTACTCCTCGAACTTGGCCCTGTCCTCTTCCATAATTTTGAAGTGATTGTCGAGCACAGCAGGATCAGGGGTAGCCTTTTCGAGATCCTCAATCTCCTTGAGAAGCCTTGCGTTTTCGCCCTCCAAGATCTCTAGCTCTTGGATGTATCGAGAGTTGGATCGCTCAAAGGCCTTCGCCATCCCCTGGACGTGCGGTACCAAAGCTCTTTCAACGTCCTCGTCCCCAGCCTCGTCGTCCATATTGAGCCAGTCCTGGTACGCGCTCGTGAGGAAGTCATAGATGATGTGGTCACCTCCAACTTCAACACCAGCTTCAATGCATGCGTCGTCGTAGTGATTGCGTAGGTAACGTTCCAGCATCTGCGCCAACTGCATCATCCAATGCAATAGCCCCAAGAAAGTGCTCCAGTTCTGACCTCCGACTGCGGCAATCTGACTCTTGGTAATGCTTTTCTCGTAGGGGTACCGCAGCTGCTTGAGCAGTGGGGGAACTTCCTGGTCGATGTTCTTTTGGAAGCGGTAGCTAGGGTCAATGCGATGGTACAACCATTGGAACATAAAGTTGAAATCCTTTTGCGTGGGCGACTTGGTGAAGTTCTCTGACAGCTTGTGGTTCATTTCCATCTCGAAATTGTTCTTAGCAAGGTACTCGAGAAGCTCCTGTCCAATGCGCATCTGGTACGAGCGGTCCTTTAGCGGGCGGGGGTCACGAGGTACGCCGGCGGCCTGGGGCGCCTGCTGGAAGAAACTCTGCTGGCCGCCCATGACACCAGCGGTCGAGGGGCGTGCGCGGTAGACGCTGCTGCGGCGCTCTCCGTCTCCCGATACAGAGGCGCTGCCAGGTGTGTAGGGTTTGCTGAGCGAGGTAGTGTTGTTGTTAATGTTGATGTTATGGACGGATGCGCGCTTCACGGACGAAAGGCCAATATCTGCCAAGTTTGCACCCGACGACGACCGCTGGAAGAGTGGCTGGCTCGGACGTGAGAGGGCGAGCGAGTGTCGCGACCCGGACATGGACCGCACATGATTTGCGCTGGTGCCGCTGGATCGCTTCATGGCGGACGGCGGCGCTGGGATGCCGGTGTTGAGGTTGAGGCCCCCGAGAGTCTGATGTCGAGCAGTCAGCACAATAAGGAAGAGAGCAGCTGTGCGCATTGCTGCGATTGTGCGCAGAGATTGGGCATGAATCGTACCTCCCTTGGCCTGCGAACGCTCCACAGGCCTGGCTCCTGCGACATTGTGGCAGACTAGCCTGTAGTTTTTCTTCCTCGTGTCTCGCGATTACGCTTTCTTGTCGATTACAACTAGGAGCTATCTTGCCGTAAAATCTATCGGCAAATATTTTGTGGAGGCGCCAAATCTTAATAAGTATGTTAGCTAGCAAAGAATCAGTACCTCCCAAGGATGAGTGTATGATATTTCCACTTTGACAGAGGGAGCCGCTGGTTGCTCAGGTAAACAAAGGTGCGAGGTGCGATTGGTGCCAGCGAATAAATCCAAAACATGGATAAAAGCGGGTCGGCTACGACCCTCCCCACGTGACTCTTGGCAAGTGCTCAAATCCAGGGCCATGATGAAGGGCGCACAGACCGAATGACAGCGGCCAGCCAGCCGCTGGGGTTCGAACCTCGGCTTCGGTCCGGGGGCGCCATCTCAATTTCTGGAATCCCGTCATCAGCACCTGGCGCGTTTGCGCACATCACCGACCAGGCGCAACAATCCATCGATCCCGTGTTATCTGTTCCTCTTTCGAGGGCAATGATAGCTGGAGATAGCTTCAGCAGTTTCTAGAATGGCCATCCGCGAGGATCTGGTCGTTTCTGCGGCGCAGTGTATGTCCACCTCTCGCTCCCAGCCACCCCTGAATGCCGTCACAGGTATCATCACTAACATCAAAGCCTTCAGTTCTCCAAGACCCCAGCGTCGCCGCTTCGCCGATCGAGAAGCGCATCGCATTTCTCCAAGCCAAGAACCTTACACAGGAAGAAGTCAGTGCCGCACTCGCCCGCGTCGGCCAGAAGACATCACCGGCGCCGTCATACGCATCGTCGACGGCTTCGTACCCCGTTGCGCAGCAGCAGCAACCACCACAACAACAACCACCTCAGCCATACTATGGACAACAATATCCCCAGCAGTACCCCCCCTATGCTTGGCAGCCACCACCGCAGGAAGTTCCGCGACGGGACTGGAGAGATTGGTTCATCATGGCCACCGTAGTCGGAGGTGTTTCATACGGTCTGTTCAACTTGGGCAAGGTAAGAGTCCTCAGCTCCTCTCTATTAGGGTTCAAGAATTGACAAATAACAAAGCGCTATATCTACCCCCTTGTCGCCCCACCAACCCCCGACCGCCTGGAGCAGGACAAGAAGTCGATCGATGAGCAGTTCGAGCAAACCTTTACCCTTGTTGAGCAGCTGGCCAAGGACACGGAGGCATTGAAGGCGGCCGAGCAAGAGCGTACTGAGCGGCTCGATACGGCACTCGGGGAACTCGAATCAGTGCTCACGGAGCTCAAGTCGGCGAACCGGCGACGCGACGACGAGGCCCAGCGGGTTCGTGACGATGTCCTGGGACTCAAGGACGCGGTCCCGCGTGCTTTGAACAACCAGAAGGACCTGACCGACACACGTCTACGGGAGGTTAACGCCGAACTTAAGAGCCTCAAGACGCTCATTACACAACGCATGAACCCTACGGCGACGTCGACCAGCGTCGGCAACTACCTACGCCCATCGAGTGGGAATGCGACACCCGCGTCAGTACCTGCAGTATCTAGCAGCGCTGCGACGCCGATTGGGGGAAGTGAGATTACGGGCAATGTCAATGGCCACGGAAAGGCGGCCTCGGTGGAGGACGAGCCCAAGTTCCCCCAGTCTGCATCGTCAAGCATTGGCCGCAGCTCACCGTTCAGCAGCGGCATGTCGGGCGCGGCCAAGGCGTCGATTCCGGCGTGGCAGATGATGGCTGCGAAGGGTGCTAGCTCATCATCGACCGCTGTGACTAATGGCGCGGTGGATACTGGAAGCGGCGATGGGCAGGGAACATTTGCCAGCCCGTAAGCCTGAAGCAAGGGAAGTACATTCACTGTAGAGTTAAGTTGCGGGACGTAGGGAAGCGCGGTAATAAGCGTGAGGGCTGGAAGGGCCTGGATTCATGCCCACAATATGTAACACTAGAGACATATCAGCACAGAGCTTGGAATTGGTAGGATAGGTTGGCCGGGAAAGGAGTGTTCCCGGTTCCCGCGGTGCATTAGGTTGGTCCGGTGTTGGTAGTCAGCATATCAAAACGAGAGTAATACAAGCAATCCGTATGCTAGCGATGACTAAGGCTAGAAGTAGTCCATCCGAAGTCATTGAAGATGCAAGAGGTCAAAGTAACATTCCCCGGCGGCTCTGCTCCTGTCGGTTTCTATCACCGAAGGCCGCATTGAGATAGTACAAATCAGGAGATCTTGGCAGTAATATGCAGACTACAAAGTGTAAAAGGGCAAAGAGCCGCACGTGTATCAGTCATTTCTGACAGCTCTGTGACGTGAGGGGCTGCATGTCCGATGCGATATCCGTATTGCAACCACTGTAACGGGGACCCGCGACTTTCCCGAAATGCGATAAGCTTGCGAGGGCGGAACTTGGCATGATTCGAAATGACCCGACATAATTTTCCAGCCCTCGATATAGATTTTTCTTTCAACGGTCAATCAGAGCCCAAGGCGCACAAGCAGACGCCAACGCACATTTCTCTCACGAGAGCATGCACCAGCGCTGGGAAAGCGACCTGATGGAGAGTGCAGAGAACCTGCCCTAGCCTATTGTCTGCTCCCAGATTTGCCCCCCCCCCCTTTCCCCTCATCGTCCAATCTTGCCGAGGCATCACTTTCGGAGATTTGGGATGTGGTGGCCTCTCCCTCCAACAATGGCCAGTAAAAACCCAGGCTGGCACTAGCACTACCCTTCGACGTTCCGATAGGTTATGCTACGCTACCTGTGTCAGCCGTCAAGTGAGCAGGGAAAGGAGTCCAAGTCAACGGGGATGAGGATGCCGGGGACTTGGGAAAGAAACAAGCCCTCCTGTGGGTGTGGATTTCTTTAACTCCGTCCCGCCAGGCCTGGAACTTTTTCTGCCGGGGTTCTCCCCAGTTCTTATGCTTCTTAAATACCCGAACTAGGACAACCTTGCGAACATGAGTCTTGGCAGCATTTGACATGAACCAAGAGTCCAGCATTCAGAATCTATCCAGCTCCATATTGACTCTTTCCAAGTGACTATCTATCTTATACATCCCACCGCCAAAGCCTTGCCTTGCCGAACTTTACTTTCTTCTTCTCCCCAGTCCAACAAGATGTCCTCCGAGCCGAAGACATACGAGGGTCTCAAGCAGCCTGTCGTCGACATAAATAAAGACAAGCTGGGCCTCATCCGCTCGCTGCTCCCCAAGATCCCACTCGTTGCCCGCGTGGCCCTCTTTCATATCCTAGGCCTATCAGAGCAGTCGCGGTATCTGGATCTGCGATCCGAGATCACCACCGCGGTGCTGCGCGCGTACTTGAGCCCATCCAAGCTCATCAGTATTTCGGCCTCACAACGGTTAACTATCCAGGATGTCGAGGTCAAGGGGAGAATCTGGGTGAGCCGATACAAGTGCCCGGCCCCCTCCGATCGTGGGATTCAAGACGCTGTTGCGAGCGCCATCGAAGGGCTACAGAGCCCCAAGGAGGATGGCAAGCCGGAGCTCAAGATGCCCAAAGTGGTCGGGGTGGAGGCCGAGTGGCAGGGCTACCGGGCCGGGGCCAGGCGCGAAACAAGACTGCCTGATATCTCAGAGAAGGAGAAGTACGATGAGATGATGAAGGAGGTGACGACACCGGCGACGATCCTCTACCTCCACGGCGGCGCCTTCTGGCTCATGGACCCGGCCACGCACCGGCCAACAACCAAAACGCTGGCCAAGATGTGCGGGGGACGGTGCTACTCGGTCCGGTACCGCCTCGCGCCACAGCACGCCTTTCCGGCAGCGCTTATGGATGCCCTTGTCTCGTATCTAGGTCTCCTATATCCGCCCCCAGGGGCCTTCCACGACCCCATCCCCGCGGAGCACATTGTCTTTGCCGGCGACAGGTAAGTCCTCGCCCTATCCACCCACACCTACACCCGCAATCCCAACTAACGCACCCGCAGCGCCGGCGGCAACCTCGCCCTCGCCCTCATCCAAACCCTCCTAGAATTCCACCGCCAAGGTGCCACGGTCCTCTGGCAAGGCGAGCAACGCTCCGTCCCCCTCCCGGCCGGCGCCGCCGTCAGCTCGCCCTGGATGGACATCACGCACAGCTCGCCGTCCTGCGAAACCAACGCCAGCCACGACTACCTACCACCGCTCACAACCCAGCTCGCTTTCGAGCCCACCCGCCCCCACTGCGCCGCCTGGCCCTCCACCCCGCCGCGCACCATGATCTACGCCGAGGACGCCCTCGTCACGCACCCACTCGTTTCACTACTGCTGGCGCCCAGCTGGCACGGCGCGCCCCCGCTGTACATGTGTACCGGGCGCGAGCTGCTGGCAGACGAAGACAAGTTCACGGCGACGCGGTTCCACGAGGATGGGGTCCCCGTGGTGTACGAGGAGTACGAAGGGATGCCGCATTGCTTCGCGCTGCTATTTGCGAATATGCCGGGCGGCAAGAGGTGTCTGGAAGGGTGGGCGGGGTTCGTGAGGCGGGTGGTGGACGGGGAGAAGGTGCAGAGTTCGTTTACCTTGATCAAAGCGAAGACGTTGGACGAGGTCGAGGTGGAACCCCAGGGTTTGAGGCCGTATGAGCAGCAGGAGATTCGGGAGAGGGTCGAGAGGAGGATGAGGTTGGGATGGTTGCCTGAGGGAGCTGCGAAGCTTTGATGGGAGGGTTAGCTGGATTATGTGATGTCTTGGTTGTGTCTAAATGCTGTATGTAAGTGCGGTTCGGGATTAGGGGAGTATTGTTTTAGTTTTTGAAGAAATGGTGGTAGCGTTGTGAAATGTTGGCGGCGTTTATGACGTGAGGAATTATTTTTCTTATTTACTATCAAGTGAAACTCACGAGTCTCTTCATACTTCACTTCAATTTGACTGCACACGGCAAAGTTGGTCAATTCCCACCCCTGTAGTAAGACACGGCGTTCTTTACCCCTGCTGCGGTAACCCCAGGGATCCACCCCTGTAAGCCACGCCGCGCCGGGACGCGGAACCGTCGATTATCGCGAATTCGACAATTTTCCCAGTCCGTATTTCCAACATCTTCCTCAAACCTCATCCGCACACAACCGCCGGCTGGCACCCGGCATAACCCCCTCCCCCCCCCCCAAAATCCAACCAGCCCCTGTAGAATGGAGCGCCACGCGGCGTCCGTCGCTAAAATCGCGGCGTCGGTCCGCACCTTCTTCGACAAGTCGGAGCCGTACCGCATCTTCCACGGCAGCACTAACAGCACGCGGCCGCGGCCGGTTGGCGGCGCCGTCGACATCAGCGCGCTCTCGCACGTGCTCTCGGTCGACGCGGCCACGCGCACCGCCCTCGTCGAGCCCAACGTGCCCATGGACCGCCTCGTCGAGGCCACCCTCCCCCACGGGCTTGTGCCGCCCGTCGTTATGGAGTTCCCCGGCATCACGGCAGGTGGAGGCTACGCTGGCACTGCCGGGGAGAGCTCGAGTTTTCGGCATGGCTTCTTCGACGGCACGGTCGAGCGCGTCGAGATGGTCTTGGCTGACGGTGAGGTTGTGAATGCGAGCCGCGGTGAGAGGGGGATTTGTTCCGCGGCGCGGCTGGTGCTGTTGGGACGCTGGGGATTGCGACGTTGTTGGAGATTAGATTGATGGAGGCCAAGAAGTTTGTCCGGACGAGCTATCGCAGGACGAGTAGTATGGCGGAGGCGGTGGCGGCGGTGAGGGAGGAGGTGGGCAAACCTGGGAATGATTATGTTGATGGCATTTTGTTCGATAAGGGACATGGCGTCATTATCACGGGAACCCTGACGGATGAGAAGCCGGCTGATGTCAAGCCGCAGACTTTCAGCAGCGCGTGGGACCCCTGGTTTTATCTGCATGCGAAGGAGCGGACGAAGCAGATCGTGGGTGCGGGTGACGCCGCTGCTGCTGCCACCCCGGCGGTGGACTATATCCCCTTGGCTGAGTATCTCTTCCGGTACGACAGAGGCGGCTTCTGGGTCGGCCGGGCGGCGTTCCACTACTTTTGGATGGTGCCATTCAACCGCTTCGCCCGCTGGTTCCTCGACGACTTCCTCCACACGCGCATGATGTACCGCGCGCTCCACGGCTCTGGCGAGAGCGCCCGGTTCGTCGTGCAGGACATCGCCATGCCGTTTGAGACGTCCGAGGCTTTTGTCGACTATACTGCCAAGGAACTCGGAATCTGGCCGCTGTGGCTGTGCCCCCTCAAGAGAAGAGGGCCACCTACCTTCCACCCCTTCACCACGCCGCCACCCGCCGAGAAGGCATCCTCATCACCCGAACCCAGCCCCGAAACTGCCCAAAACCCCCAATCAACAGAATCAGAGGAGCAGATGATGCTCAACATCGGCGTCTGGGGCTGGGGCCCCAAGTCGCCACGGGCATTTGTCGAGAAGAACCGCGAGCTCGAGGCCAAGGTGCGCGAGCTCGGCGGCATGAAGTGGCTTTACGCGCACACGTACTACAAGCCTGAGGAGTTTTGGTCCATGTACGGCGGCCGGGCGTGGTACGATGCGCTGCGGACCAAGTACCGCGCGGCGACGCTGCCGACGGTGCACGACAAGGTCCACGTCGATGCCGAGGCCGCGAGAGGGAAGAGGCGCCACTGGCTCAAGAGCATTCCGCCGCTGGGTGGGTTGTATGGCATTGGCAAGAGTATCAAGAGCAAGGACTACATGTTGCATCGGGAGGCCAAGTGGAAGTGGAAGGGGGAGTAGATGATCCTGGTCGATAAAGTTGGTGGTTTGCGTAAAACTTTGTTGCAGAGACATAGACAAGGGGCCTGCTGATATTTATCCAGGCCTTGTGTACGATTACTCAGAGGGTGGTAAGAAATCAACATCTCATCAAAATTCAACCTCATCATTCAGGGGCCAATGGCAACGCAATGAAGTTGAGGCATCCAACAACCCAAGTTAAGTCTCTGTTCCGCTACCTTTGTTCACATCGCTCGGCTGACATATTCATCTATCTATCCAAAGATATGCAGCAAGAGCTCCGTTGCAATCTAGCCATCTACAAGAGCTCCAAGACAATAAACACCAAATCACCTGCGCTTCTCACAACCAGGGCATCTCAAACATTCACACCCTCCAATTCCTCAACTACATGCACCGTAAATGCCTCCTGAAGAAGAGTGCCCATTTGGGAATCATTCGACTGGTCTTCCAGCTCATCAATACCAAACCCTTCCTCACCGTGCGCCCAGATACACCTCTTAACGGCCTTCCAGTATCTATCGCCGGTAATATTCCGTAACTCGGTCAGTGGGTTGGGCTTTCTTACCTTCTCAAACGGCGCCCCCGCTTGAATTCCCAACAGCCAGTCCCGCACGAGCTTCGAGTCCTTCAGCGGAACATCCTTCCTCTCGCCCTTCTCTCCTCCCAGGTGCATGATCTGATGCAGCGGCTGCCAGTGGGCAATCTCCAGCAGTACTAGGCCCAGACTGTACAGATCATACGTCTTGCGCGAGTTACGCTCCATCGGCGGCTGTCTCTGAATTCCGGGCCACCGGTACAGATCAAAGTGGGGGTTTGCCTCTCGCGCTGTCGTGGTCGTGCCGTCGGGGCGCGAAAACTCGAAGCCAGACAGCAGCGGCTTCTCGGGGTCGTACGACCCGAGCTTGACGGTATTCCCCTCGTCATCCTCAGCGCATTGGTTGAAGTGGAAGATGACATTCTCACTGAAAATCCCTTTGTGCAGCCAGTTGACCGCATGTAGATTTAACACCGTGGCGCAGAGCTTTGACGCCAGCACCACTCGCTGCGAGAGACTGGGCTTGTGGTCGACATCACCTAGTACGCTGTAAAGTGATGTCACACGGGTGTCGTAGTCGCTGCCTTCGGGCATCTTGAAGATCCACCCATAGCGCTCTACCCCTGAGACCTCACGGTCGTCGAAGAAGCCGATGCACTCGGGTGTATGTAGCGACGCAGGCTTAGGGATGTGCAGCATCTCGGCTAGTGCCACGGTCCGTAACGCCGTTTCTTTGTCCTTCGGATGGCCGATAGGCACATCGCCCAATGGCTTCCACTCGACCCATACAGGTGTATCCCCGTCGCTAGTAGCTAGCACGCCACGGGGCCGTGCGAGCATGTCGGGATCCTCGCTCCATCCAAAGTCTTGGATGAGTTGGTTCTCGGTGTACTTTTGGACGGTGATGCCAAGGTCGTCGAGGCTCTTTTGGACGTCGAGAGCGCTGTTTTTTGCGAGCCGAGAGAGGATTGCGTCTGATGTTCGGCTGATTTTCTTCAGTTGGACGAGGTCTTGGAGTGCCCGGTCGTTGTGATGCGCGTCACGCTCCTTGCGGGTGTTGGATGACGTTGCGATGAGACTTCCAACGGCATCTAGCATATCTCTGAGATCCTGAATGTTATTTCGGGCGAGGATCATCTCGCGGTACGTCTTGGCTGTGATGTCGTCGATCCTCTTTTCACGATGATCTCTCATCAACTCGTGGAGCCGTTCCGTCAAGACATGGATGTCTTCTAGAAGACCCTTGAAGGCCTCTTCGTCAATCATTATCCACCGCACACGGGACGGGTGCGTTACGACCTCTTTGGCATTGTGAGCCGCGCGCTCCATGAGGTTTTGTATGCGGCCCAGGGCCCAGTGACGTCTGCGCTCCTTCTTCTTGGCTTCATATGACACAGCTAGACTCGAGACTTGCTTCACAACGTCCATATCTGTCGCCTTTGTCTCGGCAACGTCATAGTCCTCATTGTTATACGGGTTGAGCTCGTTGCCATAGCGAGCGTTGAGGTCCCGAAACTCGGCGAGCAACCATTGGATTCGGGCTACAATCGTCACAAGCTCGGTTGCCTCGGTCCCTAGAGTCATGGCCAGGGTCGAGCCCTCTGGAACATCGACCAAGCCAGCTGCTTTCCCCCACGCTAGCACTCGGTTGTATTCGATGATGAGCTGCAGTCTATACTTTTCGCATTCCTGCGGCATATCCACCAGAGCACTAAGAAATTTGAAGACTGGTAAAAAGATATCAGTAAGGTATTCTTGTTTCGATACTTACATGATGGTGTCAAACTTACGGCGGACAGTATTGTCAAAAACATCAAATGCTAGGGAGATGACTCCCGTCGTTAGACCTGCGGCTTCCATATCGGACGTTTCCGTGCAGATCTCTTGCTAGCTGGCCGGTGTCAAGTGTCAAGACAGAAGCTAGGGCAGGGCGAAAAAAGAACAGCACGCAGTCAACAGCGCAGACTTATACCCGGTTTTGCTAGGTTTCGGTGACTGAGGGGTCACCGGCACTTCCAGTGGCTGAGGGGATCGCGTGGTGCTACGAGGGCGGAAATGTATGACTGATCCAATCACGAATTGTGAATCGCATGTGCTGCACTCAGCCTGCTTTCCACCAGGGGGTCTGTGGCTCACCCCCGCTGCGTCGCTGCTGCCTTCAACCTAAGGTGAGCCTCAGTTGTTCCTGCCAAGCACATCCCGCGCTAGATGCTCAGGCACTGAAGAGCGCCGTTGGGTACACACAACCAATCTGGTTCCCAGTCTGGGGTTTCTCACAATTCAGTCTCATGCGGTTTGAAGCGCCCGAACCCGACCTCCAAAGCCTTGCCTTTATTTCTGACGTTGGAGATGTTCGGTTCCCTTGTATTTCCACATTTCAGTACTATTTCTTGTAGTTAGAAATGTACAAATTCAATTACTCTTGACGCTAAGCAATCAGCGCCCAAAATTCGGGTATTACACGATTGGATGGATCCCGTCTCAGTGCTCGGCGTCATTGCTGCCATCATTCAGCTCATTGAGACGACAGCAAATATCATCAGCTATGTGAACGACATCAAAGATGCCCCGGCCAAGAGAGCCCAGGTTGCTCGCCATACCTCTAGTCTATTGGCATTGCTGACCGATCTGAGATATCGGGTTGAGGAGGCGAACTCTACCTCAGATCCATGGTTTGAGGCTCTCCGAGGACTTGGGGTTCAGGAAGGGCCATTGGTTCAGCTGAAGGACCAAATGGAGCAGCTGGCCGAGAAGCTGGATCGAAAGGGTTAAGACTCTTGTCATGACAGCCCTGCAGAATGATCAGTTGTAAGTACACCGCTTTACACAGCTCATCGAATGCTAATGATTCTCCTAGCACGCTCACTCTAGCAATAAAAAAGGATATCACTGACGTAAAGGGTGATTTGCGAGAAGCCATTACTAGTGCTGCCGCCGAGAGATGGTTCGTGTTCCCGGGTAGGGGAGGCAGAAATGTCACACAGTAAAGCTAATTTTGAGGACAACATTGCAGATGAGGAATTCCGCAAAGTCACTGCCTGGCTTTCCAGCCTTGATTTTGCGTCCAAAAAAGTCGAATTTCTCAGTCACAGACAAGCTGGGACTGGGCAGTGGCTCCTCTCTGACCCCAAATTCCAGCTCTGGCTGGCTGGCGAGGAGAGGGCTCTGTGGTGTCCTGGCCTACGTATGATTCGTCCCGTCCCATCTTGAGATTTTAATTTCACTAACAAACCAAGCGGGGGCTGGCAAAACAACTTTGGCGTATGTATAGTTCCCCGAAAGCAAGATACCGGTGGTTTGGAACATTGCTGATGGTACTCTATAGATCCATGGTGGTTGAATGGCTAGAAACGCAGTACCGACTCAAGAACACCGCCGTGATCTACTTGTATTTCAACTACAAGGAAGAGGAAATCCAAACACCACAGAACATGATGGGAAGTTTGTTGAAACAACTCATCCAATAGAAGGCTTCCTTCTCCGACGACGTCCGCCGTATTTACCGGTATCGCTCTAACAATGGTGCTTGCCCCGAACTAGAGACGCTCGCTTATCTGCTCAAAATCGAGGCCAAGGCCTACTGGACGATCTTCATTGTCATAGGTGCCCTCGATGAATGTCCCGAGCGCGACAATACTAGGAAATCCAAGAACAGTTTGAGAATGTCCCATGCATCGACATCCGTGCAACGGATGAGGATGTCAGGCGATACATCGAAAGCCGTGTGGGGAAAGAATGTTTACTGGCAAAACATGTCTGTTCAGCCCCGACTCTGCTGGAGGAGATTACCAAGACGATTGTTGAGAGCTGCCAAGGGATGTATGTGTGTTGGAAATTTCCTTGGTTTACAATACCCTCCCTAGCAAACAGATCAAACATCTTGGCTTATGCTAACTTGGTCACCGTCAAGGTTTCTCCTTGCGCAGCTTCATATGGACAGCCTAGCCAGGAAACTCACTCGCCGCGAAGTTCGCGCCGCACTAGGAAGCCTGCCAAAGGAGCTCTATGACACCTACGACCAAGCTATGCATCGGATTCACAGCCAAAACGGGGACCAAGCTGCCCTGGCTGACAGAGTGTTGTCCTGGTTGTCGTATCCACTGCGGCCGCTCACAGTACCTGAACTTCAGCACGCCCTCGCCGTCGAGCCAGGCGACAACGATCTCGACGAAGAAGGACTCTATGATGCGGAGCTTTTAGTTTCGGTGTGCGCCGGTTTGGTAACACTGGATGAGGAAGGCAGCCGTATTCGCTTAGTGCACTACACAACTCAGGAGTACTTTGTGTACATCCGCGGAGACCGATTTCCCGAAGCTCCCACAGAAATTGCTAAGACGTGCCTGACCTACTTGGCTTTTAGTCCGTTTGCCGTGGAATACTGCTCAAGCAAAGAAAAGCTCAAGGTGCGCCTTGAACATTACCCGTTCCTGAGCTATGCGGCTAGCTACTGGGGGGATCATCTCTCCGAGGAAATGGATGCTGGTGTTCGTGAGCTCGCACAGGAATTCCTCAGCAACAGCATTAGCATCATAAGTGCCGACCAAGCGGCCAAGGACAGGTTCTACTACCTTCACTGGATAACGGATGGCGGTGCTGTGGTTCGTAGTATCACTCGACTACATGCTATCGCCGCAATCGGTCGGGTCGAGTTCATCAAGGATTTGCTAGCCGAAGGCGCTGATGTGAATGTGTGGATGGGCACAGGTAGCAGACCTCTTCACAGAGCGGTGGAGGGGGGTCACGTTCAAATGGTCCGGCTGTTACTGCAAGCGGGAGCGGATGTGACAGCAACTGAGGGAGCCGATCGGCTTACTCCCTTACATGTTGCTGCGAGCCAGGGTCATGCATCCATAGCGCAGTTACTGCTCGATGCGGGGGCAGACTGCGATGCCTGCGGAGGTTATTGGAAAAATACACCGCTCCACCTCGCAGCAGACAAGGGCAATGTCGACGTAGCGCGGGCTCTCATCGAGAGGGGGGCAAATGTGAACCATAGAAACATCACATCTCATATCAGCCGCCATCGAAGACCGGAAGAAGATGCTGATGGCAAGGGGGGATTAATACAGGAGGAGCGAGGGGAAGCGCCTTTGCTGCTTGCTGCCGGGCGAGGTGACAAGGCGTTTGCCCTCTTGTTGCTCGACAATGGCGCCGACGTATCCGCGATCAACGACGACAATGGTTATACGGCGCTTCACTGTGCAGTTGACGAAGGGCATGTTGGGCTGATGGAGCTTCTGCTTGAGAGAGGCATCAATATCTCCGCCAAGACATTCTCCGGGAATACAGCCCTGCACCACGCGACAAAGGTTGGAAATTTGGTAATAGTTTAAAAGCTGCTGGTTAATGGCGCTAATCCACTTGACGAGGACGGATATAAGCACACGGCGATTGATATGGCTAGTGAGGTGCCGGAAGTCACGAAGACGTTATTGAGACACGTCGGCAAAGAGGATGAAATTGAACTGCGACTCGCTTGCGGTCGCTTTCTAAAAGCAGTTGATCAGGCAGACGAAACCCAAGTGAGGGAGCTACTCGCAACGGGGGTTGACCCCAACTATGGTGGCAAACATGCGCCTGCTGTTCATGGCGCTATCACGCAGACGGCCACCGATATCCTGCAATTCCTTCTAGAGAACGGGGCAAATCCGAATGGGAAATGCCCGAGTACGAGTATGATGCCTCTGCACTTAGCAGCCTCAGGAGGCTACATAGCTGGGATGCAGCTGCTCCTCAAATACGGGCTTGATACCGAGGCGGTCAAGATCCTTCTCGACAATGGCGCGAGGTTAGACACACAAGATGATGATAAACAAACAGCCTTGTCATATCTATTCAACATGAGGGTACTCTCGACTCTTTGGCACTGCCCCACCGAGGCGGACCCAGACGAGCTGGGTGAAGATCAGCTAGAAGAACTGATGAAAAGGGCCCTGGAAGAGAAAACCAAAAGCCACCTAGCTGTGCTTGATCTTCTTGTCGAAAGAGGGGAAGATTTACACGCGGTTGGCCCCCAATGGGGCAATCTTCTCAATCAAAGCTACTATTATCGCAAGGGCATGATTGTGGCAGCATTGATATGTCGCCTTTTCAAGCTAGGGGTAGATGTGATAGCAGAAACCGGAGGCATGCATGCAGAATTTCTATGCAACGCAGTTAAAGAGCAATGCCCCGAAGTATTGCGACTTCTCTTAGAGCGTGGAGCTGATGTCAACCAGGTATATACATAACATCAACGTTACGATGGAGGTTACACGACGGTATTGCATGAAGCCACGACATGGTCATCGGAAGAGGATGTCCACATGCTCATCGATGCCGGAGCCGACATCGAGGCTGTCAATGGAGACGGCGCTACCCCTTTGAACAAAGCAGCCGGACGTGGGAACAGTGAAGTGTCCCGTATTCTCATTGAGGCGGGTGCAAACGTCGAAGCTACAGATTCCGAGGGAACCACGGTGTTGCACGGGGCTGTCACGACTAGGAAAGAGGACATCGCCCGCATACTTATTGAGAAGGGAGCCAACTTGGATGCTCTGGACGGTGAAGGAAATACGGCACTGCACAGGGCTGTCGTGGGTGGGCTCAAATCTTTGGGTGTTGTTGATCTGCTGCTTGAGCATGGCATGGATATCAATGCCCATTACGGCGCTGACAACGAAACAGTGCTTCATCGTGCGGCCTATGGAGGGAACGTCGCTATGGCGCGGCACCTGATCGAGAAGGGCGCGCGTCTTACAGAGAAGCGCAAGGACGGACTCACGCCCCTAGAGTGGGCTAAGGAGTTGAAGATCGAGGATATGGTTTTCTTTTTGAGTCGGGCGGGTGAGCAGGTGCCTTATGTACCTTGATCATTTATTGACAGACGAGATTATGCCGACTTGACCGCAATTCCTTGTCAAGATAGAGAACATGCTGCGTATAATAGCTCGAGCCGCTGAATGCATGGGCTTGGTAAATGAGTGTTGCCTTTTACCCCCTTTTTTCACGAATTATGTGGAATATCATCAGAGCAACAGCATATACAATCCAACCCGGCTTGCTTGTTAGTGCGGGACATTCCCGTCAAGGATAGGTTCCTATTGAAGCACCGACGAGGCCTTTTATCGTATAGAAACGCCATTCTAGTCTTTTGAAAGGTATATTTGGTTTTTATTAAGGCCTTTTCGATACTAGGTAGGCCTAATGGAACTCCAAATATCTTTTGAAATACCAGAAATACTGTCGTTAATGTATAACGCGCTTAATCAAGTCCCGAAAGGCATTTTTTGGGGGTATTTTATAAGGTCTTTCTAATACTTTGTAAGGCTTTCTGAAATATTAAATATGCCTTTTTTTTTATGCGAAAATTGCTATTTTTGCTGCTCGAAAGCCTTTCCAGGGCTTTAATTACTCGGGCTGGGAGAAGGTCATGTGCCAACAAACAGGCCAGGGTTTGGATTGTATGTGGTCGGCCTCTGTTTAGCAGTATTACACAGAGGTCGTAAAACATCACTACCCGCTTCACGAGATATCATGGTAATAAGACCCGTTGTTTTGCACAGTCACACCCGTGTTGAATACAGAGGTTGAATTGAGTTGATTGGTTGAGAGGGGGCAAAGTAAGACATTGTGCTACCCCTGGCTGTCGTACCACAAGCATAAGGTGAAGTGGGCAGGTCCTGCAATGATTTCCCTTGTTGCGGGAAAATCTTCCAACTAGTTAGGCAGGAGAGACAAACCATAGAGGCACCTGAAATTTGTTCCTAGCTTGTGCAGGCAATGCCTTGAGTATTTTGTGAGTCACTCAATGCATGAGGTAGGAACGATGTGAAGATCTGAACAAAGTTGGGAACCATGACACGGGGTAGGCGTTGTTGGGAACAAAGTCATTCGAGACCTCCCTACTCTATACCTAGCAGCCTAGTAACTTAGCCAAGAATCGCGCAGTAGAATGTGGTAGAGGTTGATTACAACTGTGGCGGGCTAGGCTTTCAAGAGGTCGGGTGAGGTGGTCCTTTGCCACGATGTGCCTACTTGCGATGGCGAGGAGGTCAGGTGGCCCGCAGCTGAATGTCAGCCAAATGTGGCTTGGGCCGGAGGCTTGGGCTAGTGGGGGTTCGCAGGGCGCAGGAGGCCCACGATTGGCACGACGCGGGAGCCCCACCCGTTATAATAGGGGAGCCGCCAAACGTCATTCCCAGCCAGCCGGGTCTTGCCTGCCTTTCATCAACGAACTCACTTCCAACGGCGCCAGGCAGCTTTGCCAACGCTCTTTCTCTCACCGAGAACACGGTGCGATCGCCACTAAAGAGTGAGCCAAAGGCTTCAACACTTCCCCTTTACCTCTCTGAGTCACAAATCAACGATGGCTGAGGTTGTGAAGCCAGGAGCAAGCGCTGTTCCCGAGCATCCCCTCGAAACTATCTCCGCTCTCCGCCCAACACGACCGAAGCGCGTACCGACACGAGTCTCGATTGTCGTCCCAAAGGCATCCACATCCACATCCACCGCGAGTACTGACATCAATATCAAACCCACCACAACTACTAACAGCGCCTCTTCCAATTCGCCTCACCTCAGCATCAAGTCGCCTTGGTCGAAGCAGCTCATCCTCACCCTCGATGGTGGTGGTATACGGGGTTATTCATCCCTGATTATCCTCCGGGCTCTGATGAACCAGATTGCCGAGACTGAGCAGAACCTTGAGCCCTTGGCCATCTCTAGCGCCTATACCTGTCGGATCGACCCCAAGAGCATCCCCGAGAACGTTCTGCGCAAGGGCCAATACCTACCATGCCACTATTTCGACTACGTTGCTGGCACGAGTGTCGGCGGCTTGATTGCCATTATGCTGGGAATGCAGGGAAAGAGCGTTGCTGACTGCATCAATGCCTTTCAGCGGGAAAACAAGGCGATCCCCTTGACCAACGACCTGCCGACAGTTGAGTTTCCACTTTTGCGCCGTCCGACTACCTGGCCCACTAAGCGAACCCGGTCCTTCTTTGACACGTTCAATAAGTTTAGCGTAACGGCGACCGGTAAGTCCTTCGCCAACTCATCGTCACACACCCCTGGTTCCGGTGTTGCCCTGGCGCAGGGAGGCCTGCACCCGGATGCGATCGAGTTCAGGAAGGATACCCTGCAATGCCAAACCCTGGCATGGTGCACTGAAATCGAGGACGACAGCAAGCGCGAGCGCCGCCCGTATGCATTCTGCACGTACAAGGAGGAGGATGAGCTGCCGTCTCCTTCGTCGGCGTCGGCCGGTTCGTCCAGTCGGAAACTTGTGTCAATCCCTGAAGTCGCCAAGGCCATTACCACACCTTCGTCGTCGTCGTTCAAGCCCTTCAAGCTCGGATCGGGTCAGTTTGTTGACGGCAGCAAGTTGATTCGTGATCCGACTCTTGAGGTCCTCAAGGAAATCACCGCACTGCTTAGCGGGCCCGGTGAGCCACCTATCGACCTCGTCCTGAGCCTGGGTACGGACGAGCATCAAGCATGGTTCTATGAGAAGCTGCGGCGGCCCAAGCCCGAGGCTGCAAGCTCGCGCCCGTCTTCGCGTGAGGAGCTTGACAGGGAGGAGGGAAAGTCATATATGCACTACCACCGATTTGAGATGAAGGATATCAGACTGGGGTTTCGAAGCAAGTACTTCCTAAAGGAGATTGAGGAGGCAACTGAGAAGTGGCTGGCAACGGATACCCAGCAGAAGCACATCCACCAGTATGCCGAGATGCTGGTCGAGCGTCGCCGGGCCCGAGCCAGCACTGCTCGCTGGGAGACGTTTGCGCTGGGTGTACGGTACTACTGCTTCCATGATGAGTGCAAGTCAGTTGACCGAGTATTCGGCAGCCGAGGTGACTTTTATGAGCACCTGGACCGCAAGCATCGACTCATGCGCGAGGCAGCCAAGAATATGTTGGACACCGAGAAGGAGCTGGACAAAGGCCGCCGATTTGGGGTCGCCTAAAGTGGACATGCTCATATCTGATCTTTTTTCTTCTGTTTTTCTTCTGTCTCGACTGCTTTTCATCTTATGGCACGGAGGGCATGGCCAGGAAAGCATGGACTGACATTCAGCAAGGCGTCTGGTTAGGATTGTGGGATTGTAGAGTCGGATAAGATAGAGGAACTATCCCGGGATACCATGGCATGGGACGGCGCTGGGTACTGTATTTGCTACAAGTTGATACCAATCACAAGTGATTCGCAATATTTTTGTGGTTCGCGTGTTTTCGTCTTTTCGATCCGTCTCTCCGGACTCCGAGCTGCTGGGATGGGAATATCGGGCCGCAAGGCTGCCCTCCAGGCTTCCGGAGCGGTGCGGAGATCTACACATTCCCATAGGTCCGGAACAGCATCTGAAACTCTGTGTTACAATCCAACTCTGGTTTGTTTATTAGCGTGGGACTTTAAAGCTTGTCGTGCCCATGGGGAAGCCTTTAACTCCGTAAAGTACCAATTATACCTTTTCGACTCCCAGGAAGGCCTTTTAAATGCCACAGATGCCCTTTATGATGGCGGGGAGGCCTTATGAATTACCTAATATACATTTCGAACAAGTCGAAATGCCGTTTTTGGTGCTAGAAAGGGCGTCAAAAATCGCCCTCTAGGCCCTCAGCAAAGGGGGGAAATCCTAGGCTAACAAACAAACAAGGGTTGGACTGTACACGGGTGGACTGTGACGTCCTAACCCTGAGAAGTGCAACTATTGCGGGCTGTGCTTGTGTCACAGTGTGGGATCGATAAACATTCGGGAGGCCTCCCTTGACTAACCCCACCTTTGAAGCCCTAGTGCCCTGCAGATGTGACACAAACCTTTGGTTACCCCGGCTCGCTCAGGAACGTTAGGAGTCCGGGCCACTCGGAAGCCAGAGAGCAAATTGGGCCAGGAAGTGGCTCCGAAGTGGAAGTCGAACTGTCCAGCTTGAAATCGAAACGTCGTCATGCGCCGCCAATGCGCTCCGTAAAGCGGCACTCCGTACAAGAGTCAAGCCGCATCATGCTACAGGGCGTGGTATTGCGGTCTGGAGTGTAGGCAGTTTGTCAGTCTCACCGTTGCTTTGACGGCTATGTAAATGTAGCTACACGCACGCCGCGACGCCGTCGTCCTAGGCCGGTGGATATGCCAACGCACGGCGGGAAGCCCCTTCTGCGTAGTTGACTTGTGGCGAGCTGTCGAGCATTTTGGCACCGTTCCGGGCCTAGACGTCTGGGCATTCAACCCCGTGAGAGTTGCGGCGCCCTGGAAAAGAGCTCACACAGCCCCAATGGCAGAGGCCGGCATAGACCAGCAGATATATACGCGGCGTGTGAGACGGCACTGTAGGTATGTCTGAGAGTACGTACGTACACTAAGAGGTACGAAGCATGCTGCGGGACTTTAGCTGCATCGAATCTCAGCTTGCATCGATGATCCCCTCGATTCTGACAGAGCAATGACGCACTTGAGTTTTTCCTGTCCGCCCACACCAGCTTACCAGAGAAACTCTATCGATAACGCCAGCTCAGGGGCAGGAAGCTTACCTCGCTAGAAGCTCCCCACAGCGCTGTGGCGACGGGATGAATCTGAGGCCTCTTCGAGGGAGGGGGCAAGGGGGGGGGGGGGGCCGTTTTTTCAGCTCCAACAGGTTTTCTGCCGCGCGACAAATCGCTCCATCCTCGTCTATAAACTAGTAGGCCCATTGTCATGTTGACTCGCGCCGCACAGCTCTCAGGTCTCACCACCACCTGCCGATTTCTCAGAGTCCACTCGAGCAATCGGGCAGTTACTAACACCAACGTGATCGTCACAGGGGCGGCGCACGCAGAAGGAAAAAGCGCCCAGAGCGGATGAAAGGGCACGGTCCATCCAACATCATCAAACACCTTCACTGCCACGCTTGGCAAACCTTCGTCGCATTGGCAACCCGCGCCAGTCCCGTTGAGTGCCGTTAAAAAGCTCACGACGATACGGTACCGGTAACACACAGCGGGTGGAACATCGGCTGCGAGTTACGAATCACGAATTGGGCATCAATTACTTGTAAGTGTAGGAACGGGAGCAAGCACCTCCCTTGGAGCACTTCCCATTCCCATGATGGCCTTACTCCCCCCTTGCACCTTACCCAATCCCACCCGTGGACCGTTTCTGGTGCTCGAGGCCCAATGACCATTGCAGACAGTTGCAGGCGATTTGTATCTCTTTTCGAGCCATTGCTGCGGTGACTGACAGCTCTTGTCTGCAGGACAAGTCACAGAGGATCGAGAAGACCGAGAAGACCGAAAGAGAGGTGCAACACTCCAGAAACAGCAGATCCCGCCCAGCATTTCGACTGCGAGTACGCCCAATCTTGCCCACCCACGGCTATCACCCGCCCCCCCCCCCCCCTCTCCCCCCCCCAAGCAAGCATCTCGAAGTCTTGGAGAGTCTTGGTAGGGCTCTTGGTAAGGGCTCTTCTTTGTGAGCAGCGGATGTAGTACGCACCAACAACACGCCCCCCCGGGTCCCCACACACCTTTGTCGCAACCGGCTGCATCCCACGAGTCGGCCTTGCAAACCGCAAACCGAATTCCAAGCATCTCCCCACCTTCCACTCTGCTTCCGGCCCATAATTATTTCTTCTGGGGCGCTGTGAACCATGTGTGAGTAGAGTATCCTTCTCTTCATTTTTTGCCTTGCCTTCCTCGCTGGCCCCTCCGCCCCATCCGTGACATCAAAACACGCACATTCTGAGCGCATCACCCCCTTCCGTCTGCCTCGACGAATGCCAGCCGCTACCCGCTCTCGCCCGCCATCTTCCAGCCCACTGCCCACCACTTCTATCCCATCCCATCCCAATCCGACCGCCATGAGTGGCGCATAGCAAGGGCGCCGCTGTACACAATCCCCAGAGCGAATTCAGGCCGTCATGGGCAACCGTTTAACGAGTTGCGCAGTCAACGTCTCCGTACGAAAAACATTTCGCCTTGCCGCGAACGGCAAGGCTACGCCCAACGGAACCACCAACGGTACCAACGGCCATCACGACACTACTATGAACCACGAAGGAACACCATTACTAGGCGATTCGGGCAACGCGCGCCTGTCCGTGAAGGACTTTTTCTTCAACAAGCGGTACGCTCCCGGCGCCGAGAGCCCGAACCCGCTGGTCCGCTTTCCGGCGCGCTTGTGGAATATCTTCAAGGTTACTTTACTCAGCTGTAAGTATATGCGCCCAATCGCGGGGCCCGTTTTTGACCCCGTCCAAACTTCTCTGTTCTAATGGGCTCCTGTTTCTAGCGTGGATCAACCTCTTACTCGTCTTTGTACCCCTGGGAATTGTCGCTGGAATTCAAGAATGGGGCGCAACATGGGTATTCACCCTCAATTTCTTCGCCATTATCCCGCTGGCCGCCGTGCTGTCGTTTGCGACAGAAGAGATCGCGCATCGGTTAGGAGAGACGCTGGGAGGACTGGTCAATGCTACGTTTGGCAATGCGGTGGAACTAATCGTGCGCCCGCCCAATCCCATTGTTCCTGTTCGTTCAAATTCTAATCATTTTCGGAGCAGGTCAGTGTTGTTGCGCTACGCGCTGGCGAGATCGAGGTCGTGCAAGCCTCTATGCTGGGATCCATTCTGTCCAACCTACTTCTCGTGTTGGGTATGTGCTTCTTTCTCGGTGGTATCTACAACATGCGCGATGCGGATGGCAACGCCCAGGAACAGAGCTTTGCGACGGGCACCGCGCAGACGACATGCTCTCTTATGGCTCTTGCGTCAGCATCGATGATCATCCCAGCCGCCCTCTACGGAGTTCTCGACCAGGCTGAAGATGACCACAAGGCTTCAAGCATCCTGTTCCTCTCGCGCGGTACCTCGGTTATCCTGCTGTCCTTGTACTGCTTGTACCTCTTCTTTGCTCTGCACACCCACAAGAAGCTGTTCGAGCCTGAGGCCGCGGTAGAGAGCGGTGACAGCGGTGAAGAGCCTGAGCTGCCCCTGCTTGGACCCTGGTCTGCCGCTCTGGTCTTGATCCTTGTTACCTTGATCATTTCAGTGTGTGCCGATCACATGGTTGCCAGCATCGATGACTTGGTTGCGACGGGCAAAATCAGCAAGAACTTTATCGGTCTCATCTTGATCCCCATTGTCGGCAATGCTGCCGAGCACGTTACCGCTTGCGTCGTGGCGGTAAAGAATAAGATGGACTTGGCCATGGGTGTCGCGATTGGATCGAGCATCCAGATTGCACTGCTCGTCACACCCGCTCTGGTTATGCTTGGCTGGGCTATTGGTCAGCCTATGACTTTACATTTTGAGACGTGTAAGTGTTCCTCTCTTGGCATTGATTTCGATCACTTGACGTGCGGGAGGCGCTTCGAAAGAACGCTATCTTGGCATCGTGACTGCATCCCCGCACCCAAACTCTTGGGGTAGTCGGAACCCTCGCTAACTTGTACCTGCACAGTCGAAACTATTGCGTTCGCACTCTCGGTCATGGTCGTGACGTACACGGTCCAGGACGGCAAGTCCAATTATCTCGAAGGAGCAATGGTAAGTTTTCCCCGTCCTAGATGTGCCGCCATTTGAACAGGGTGCTAACTATGTTCTAAACAGCTCCTCGGGTTATATATCATCATTGCGGTAGCTTTTTGGGCTAGTCCGGGCAAGGCCTTGGATAAGGTCTTGACGCTGGTAAATCCGTAGATGGTTTTGCTGTCCTCCGTTCAGTTTCTCTTTGTCGTTTCTGTGTAGTGTGTTTTCTTGTGTACGATAGGAAAAGGAGTACGGTCGGTTTGGGTGGCTTGTTGGTTGGGCCATTGTATACCAGGGGAGACCTGAGTAAAACGGGGAAGTTTGTATATAGTGGTGGACCTTGTTGGTCTTCACTGGTATTAAGGGGTTGCCTTGTTTATATATAATTAGCACCCCTATTACTCTTTTTTGTTCGGAGCTGAGGTGTGCTGTACCCCTTGTGGTTGTTGGTCTTGTCTTGTGACGTGAGGATTGAGTGGTATGGGTAGGGGGCTTTGGAACCTGTTCTGTTGTTTCCTCGTGAGTATAGATGGGTTTAGCTGATTTCCAGGGCTGAGTGTGGAAGTTGGGATTGAGAATCATGGAAATCCCTGAGCTATTCAGCATGCGCTTGATCAAGGTTGGCGCCTAAGTCAATTCATCTCAGGCTGTTAAAGTGCTCTTTAGTGATCACCCCTTGCATCAGAAAGTGTAATTAAGCTCGAACAAGCTACCAACCAACAGACTCAAATACTAGTTCTATCTAGTAACCATAGCAACTACTAAGCACCAAGTACCCGGAAAGGATGAGGGGGGTGAGACCAGGCTAGACTCTACCTGTAATACGTAGGCTAGTGATACGTGAGTGATCACATTCAGATAGGAACTACCGGCGCATGCTCACACATACACATATCGTTGAAAATCGCCACCTGAGGTATCAACGGTCAGGGGGAGAAGGTACGAAGTGGCGCTTCGCGGGATGCCTAGAGCAAGCGGCTTAGCCTCCCTGACGAAGTAATGTATGTGATTAATAAATCACCATCTGTTGTTCTAAATCCACAACATATTAAGCCATTAAGAAACTGCCTGCTCTAGTTGCCGTACAACTCGGCAGGTGGAGGGCTCGACCCCCGCACCTCGGCCGGGATTTCGCGCCCATCCAGCTCGCGACGATGAGTATCCTCAACCTCAGGAAATGCTAGGTGATGGTGGATCGAGTCGACATGTAGGAACGTTGCTGTGCAGCAGGCTCTTATCTACGCTTCTACCCTGTCGGCACTGCAAGTCATGTGTTAGTCTGCAGCTCGCTAGAGTGGTACTGCCTGTCCTACTGTGTGCATCGAGACTTCGTCCCCCGGGTCCAGTCTCCTTCTTCTTGGCGTGGGATATCATCCTTCCGAGGAGATGCTGGTTGTTTATTGACTTGTGGGTACGCGCATCCAACACGAGATGTCATGATACAGTGGGATCATTGTTTGTTAGTGGGTAGGTAGATAAGGTCTCGGGTCTCGACTGACATCGCACACGGAGGGGGGGATTTGAGGTGGAACACCTGGTGATACAACAGCACCCTTCCTGGAAGATATCTGGCAGCGGATAAGAAAACGGTCTGTAACCTTTTGCCCTGTACCTAACTACATTAGGCATGGAAGAAAGCATATACGTATACGTATATATGGAGAATAAAGAACCCCTTGTCAAAATCTCTAGCCCCCTCTACCCGTCAAACGTCAAACGTCATGCACCGATCCTCGGGGAAAAAATCGAGATAGGTCTGCCCACCACCCCAAGCCAAGGCGCCATCGGTATGAATCTCAAAGCATCCCATCCAACTAGCAAGCCGACATGACGCAAGCGGATGGCATCGACACACCAGCAGGATCCGCGCCGAGCTTCAGCACGGCTTGTATATCCCTTTCCCAGCCCTACGCACACACCGCCAGAAGTAGACAGCAGCGTCACCGCGGTGAAAATCCCTCACATCCCACACCGAAACTCGAACCTGTGTCCCAAAGGGCGGTCTGGTCTGAAGGGATGCCGCATGACGACGCCGTCCTCTCTCTGCCTGTGTCCTGAGGCCCCGCGGATGGCGATGTTGTCAGGTAGGTGGCTGCAGCGGCTTGGCCAGGTTGGACACGGACCGCTAGCCTGGGCCCCTGGGGAGGAGCTAGACGAGGTAGCAGATGTGCTTCGAGCGGGTAGGGGTCTTGCGGCTGAGGGGCGTGCCATGGGCTCTCTGGGATGAAGATTCGGTTGGCGCCGGTCGCTAGGAGAATTTCATCGTTGTTGGTTAGTATCAAAGTGCCATTTGATGCGTTGTCGGTGTGAAGGGTGCTGGCGGCAAGTACAGAAGCCTGTTGGTTTATGGCGACGAAGCCCCCGATAAATAAGGGGAAATAAGCAGGCTTGGAATGCTGGGCTTGCCCCGTAGGGATGGCGAGGGCGAAGGCGAAGGCGAGGGGCGTCGTGTCTCGGTTGTTCAGCGAGGAGGGAGGGCATTGTCGAAAAGCGCTGCGAGATTCATGGCGACATGTCGAGGGAAGTTCAAATTCCGGACATTGATGCTGACGCATGGCCGAGTCGTAGCTGGAGGATTTCAGCCTTTGGAAAGAATATTTGCTCGTCTCATACTTGAGAAGTCGGTAACGGGCCACTCAAAGGTTCGAGTGTCTCTTTGCCAAAGATCTTTCTGAAGACCAAGCTTGCTCCGCGCCTATGTCATCACGCCTATGCTTCTTGTCTCACTCTGGGGCATCAAGACTGAAGCCCCCATACCGGCAGTTCTGTCCAACTCTGGAGCAAGAGGCCCGTGAGGCTAGAACAGCCCTTCCACGGGACTGTGTCCACCGGTAAAGGGAGTGTAGAGACAGTTGCTACCGAATCCCGCGTCTGTGCTGTCCCGCGGATTTATCCCGCCAAACTTCGAGAGCTTCCCCTGAGGCCCCTAGCCTGGACATAGGGGTAGACCCTTTCAATCACGATTTTGCCACCGAGCGGGCCACTGGGTCAGTCCAGTAAGGCTATGGCAGGACATTGACTTCCGATATGCCGAAAAGGATACTACACCCCCCAACACGGCGGGTCAGTCAACTACTATGTGCTAGGAACAGATTAGCATATCCATCAGTACTCTCTCTCCCAAATGTCCAACTTGTTGGCAGGCCCGTGAATACCAGCAACACGAATCTGGCTGATTGCAAGTTACAAGTGACCGAGATGTTCTGCCTCGCCATGAATCTTTCCGCAGCTCAACGGTTTCTTGGGTAACCCTAACCCCGTTGCTTTACCGAGGACAAAGCCTCTGCAGCTTGACTATGCTTTGCCCCGGATCCCTCTATCAACAAAGCCGGCACCGGGGGAGAATTCAGAGCCGGAGTAGGCCCGGGTTCGGGATGTTTCGAGCATGGGCCATCAACCCTCGATCCTCAGCCGGGGTCAGGGCCACAAGCTGTCCTTTCAGGTGAAAAGATTCCGGGGAGTGGCCAAGGCCAACGGCCCGCCGACGAAAGGCCCTCACTGCATTCGAACTCGGTGAAGCCGGTGACATGCCTCTTGGCTCGTACGTGATTATCTCGACCAGACCCGATGCAGCCAACATGTTGTCGATCCGAAACGTACATAATCCCAACGGAACTGCCTCGGCCCAATATCCCGTAGCAATGTTGCTCACATGACAGAGATCGACAATTCCAATGAGGGAACTGTAAAGAGAACGCGATTGCTACTAGGCAAATGAGATCGTAGGCTAGAGATAGTGTATGTACTAGGGCACATGCATTGGGGAGGGGGTCGTTGCTACGTATACACGGCCGCCTGCACAAAAGACGGAGCCCCCGAAGGTAGGAGAGAAAAAAGCCGGAAACCAGCGGGCACAGATTGGTGGCCAAGGGAAATTTCGACCTGCAGCCGCCACGCATGTAATCGTTAACCGGATGCTACAGCACTGCGAGATTTGACTCAAAGAGTCAGTAGAGCGACTGGCTTGTTGACTGTGTCGAATGGGCTTGCTGGCAAGCCGAGCAAGGAGACGAGAAGGCGAGCGATTTGTGTCAAGCCCCCCCCTTTTGCACGCGAAGCCTCGTGGCTGGCCTGGGATGATTGCTTGCAGACATGCATAACATTCACGTCGGCAGGAGGCCATCGCGAGCCCTCAGGCTCTGACCGAGTGAGGTGGGGAAGCGACGGAGACGGGCATGCTGGATCCCGGGGCACACCGCTCGTATCGACCAATGCCGTCTACCGTAGGCTATTGTTTTGTAAACACCTGAAACCCGAGCTGCACAGCACCTTCTGCGGCCCGCAATCTCCCTGCTGGTTGTCAAGATCTCTTCGCACGAGCCTAGCCGATTGACGATTGCAAGAGGTGTGCCTCGTGTCTTGAGGAGGCCGGGAAGACGAGCACACAACACTGACCCCTGGGCTGGGGGTGCAAGGAAACGCACGATGAGCGTCGGGGGGTTATGCACGTCGCATAGCCTAAGGCCGACCGGGCTGCGGGAGAAGCATCAGAGAAGGATGATGGAAGCCTGCCATGCCATGGGGGCCTGGGACCCTCTTCAACCGTTGTCGATGACGGAGGGGGAGGGGGGTTGCTTAGCAAGATCTTGCCCTCACTGAGATAGATCCGATCGTGTACACTACGCTAAACATAGTAGGTCGTATTGCACGATCGGCCGAATGTTATTCAATGCCGTGGGAGCGGTTGGCCATGGTCGAGGATTTGGTAGGCTTTTGTCTGCTGAGAGGCTGCTGTCCCCTCGTCTATGAGTTGCGCATCTGGGTTGCATTCGTGTCGCTCCTCCCTCCTCCCCCCCTCTTTTGGTTCTCTTGCGCTCTCGCGTTCCAGGGCAGCAGCCAGTGCGCCGTTAAAGAGAGGAGGCCGGCTGGGATCGGCTAGAGCCAACACGGCGAGGCACGGCTGTGCGCATCCTTGCCCCAAGCTCCTTTCGCATTGGCTTGGCGCTGGTGGCACAGAGATGGCAGAAATGATGGATCCTCTGAAGCTGGACTGGCTGGTGCTTCTGGAAGCGTTCTGGAAAGATTCCGCAAGAAGTATAGTCCACCTCAGATATCGCCCCCCTGCTCAGATTTGCCCGCTTTCAGTGTCGGCTCGAAATGGACTTCATGCACTGGCCATCGGCAACTCCACATGGCCAACCAGACACCAGGTCGCTGAAGCCACACCACCCTAAGATCACCATACCTCTTTCTGCCAATATTGATGCCCCTGACAGCTGCGAGCCCCTTTCAAACTCTTGCGTCACTGGTCAACCAACTGTCAGCATGGTGGACACGGTGCACATGATGCGCGGTTCCTGGCAGTTGAAGTTGAGAAGTGAGGAGAACGTGGGACCTCTGTCACGCCCACCCACCATTGCTTTCGTTGTGAGCAACCGTTTGTGCGGCGGTGGGTGGGGGGAAAGGGGGGGGGGATGTCAGCCTGGCCGCTGCCTTTTCGTCGACGGGAATTTAAAAACTTGTGAGATTAGCAAATTATTGCACTGTAGACAGTCGAAGTACGAAGGCGCGTCGCGTACAGAACGGCACCGCGCAAAATTATAGGGATGAAAGACAGCCCAGTGTTGCTATCGAGCAGGACGTCAAAAACTGTGGAGGTGAGTATTCCCTAAGCACAGTCGTTGGGTGATCTGAGGGGTCAACAACGGCAGAAGGGCCGTACCCTGTACCTTATTGTCAAATGAGGCGCGACGGTGTTAAGGCTGAGTCGGGTGGCCTGTTCTTTGTAGATGGAACCAGCTCGGTGTGGCCTTGTTTCGTCTTTTGGTGGAGGAGCTCATTGCAGTCCAAGCGCCCATCGGTATCAGGGCCAAGTGTCTGGGGCAACAGAGCTTCAATACCGAGGCTTGCTTCTGGCTGATAGAGGGGCGGTATTTTTTTCCTGAACAGGCCGTCCTTCGTGTTGTTCGTTCGTCTGCAGAAGCAAAAGCCTTCCGTACGCCCGTGCAAAGCTGTCATCTCTTTTGACATCTTGATCATGCTTTAGCTGTAACCGCTATCGCCGGTGTAATCTGCAGCGCCGGCTGAGAGCACTGAATATTTAGCCATTTGGGGTTGGCGTCCCTCTCGCTGCAGGTGCCAAGACCCCTTGTTTTCTCTGGAGATGTCTTGCGAGTGGACATACTGTAGCTCTCTGGAGGGTTGGTTTCCTGGGTGTCACACCCGTATTAGATCCGTCCTCTTCTTGGCTAGATCAGCCAGCGGACCGAACGAGGAGGAGCAAACAGCACAAGCCAGGAGCAGGACGCCAGGGCTGTAACCAGGCGGGCGGCAGGTCAAGGTAGTTGGAGGCGAGGGGAGAGCAGGGAAGAACAGGGACTCTCCCCCAAGCTGCTGAGAATGTCAAGGCCATCTGACAGGCCAACGATAAAAGAAGGCAGAAGCATGGGTAGCTCGATGCTGGCCTTGTCCAGGGAGCCGCGGGAGTTGAGCTGTCTGTGTGGGGGAGGGAGTTTGGTGAGTTTGAGCGAGAGGTTCCGTTCAAGACGAGTTTCGAGACTATTAAACTCGCGAGCAAGCTGGGGGGGCACTCGGGGCCTCGGTGGGCAGGTGGCCCCAGTCCGTAGCGCGACAGCACACGGTCAGGCTACATAGGGCAATTGCAACTTGGACCCACATGCACCCACCCTGGCTCTGACCTGCCTGTCGACCTGCCTGTCGACCTGCCTGTTGACTCTCGAGACGGTTCGTTTCACTCTCAGGCAGGTCGCCCCTGCACCCATTGCCCGTCTCTCTCTAGTCTCTAGAATCCCAATTCGTGGGTGTGGTGCGTGGCAAGGATCCTCACCTGCTGTGCCGAGCCACATATTTTCTCCATTCTCCTAGACTTAATTCTCAAGCCACCTCCCGACAAACCCTCCGTCACTGGTGCCGGGACCTGACCTATCCTCAGCCCTTAACATCTCGTCTTTCGCATTCCACCGCGACAATCTGTCATCCATCGACGCCGACTTTTCTTCCCTCCCTCGACTTTGTTGCCCCCAGAGTTTTACCTCGCGCGCGCTGCACACACTGCACGACGTCAACCAGTTTAGGCGGAAGCATTATACGCACGGTACGTAACTTTGGACACACGGATCCCAAAAACATCAGTGTTGAGGGCGAGGGGACGTGCTGGCCATCGAGGGCACGTTTTGCGGCATACCTTAAAGTGACCCCAGCCGAGGCACTCTCGTCACGTCTGCGAATTCCACCACGATGCTGCGGCACCGCTTGCACCCTCGCGCCAGCATTTCTGTGTTTTTTTGCGCTGGGACACTCTGAGCGGGCCGCTTTGCATCTTTGCGTCACCGTGTTCTTTGGCCGATCTCTTGATTTCATCGCAGCTCTTCGCGCAGCGGTCAGCACTTGGCACGCCGACCCGACAAAAGTCTCGAGGGCCACTTTGCCAGCTGCCTCAGCACCAGACCTTGACTCGCACCGAACATTTCCTGCCCCTTCCCGGCAACACCTACGTTACCTCACAAACCACGTCACCGACCACACTCTTTTTTTCCCTTTTGCATCGCATGCAACGACAGAATCCCCTCTATTTGCATCGCGTCAAACCTGGGAGCCCAAAGACTAACCCGTGCTTGCATCCTATCAGGTCCCGCAAGCAAAAGTAGACCGACCCTCAACTCTGCGATATCCGATATCAGACCGAGCCCGAGTCGATACATCAAGCGCCATTTCGACCTGCCTGCCTGGTATCGCAGCATACTAAGGATACGGTCCCACATCCCACGCCTCATTCGCGAAGGCCGCCGAACTTCATTAGGACTCAACAAGGCCCGCCCCGTCAGGTGCATCTTGCGAGACCTCGAAAAACAGCGATTAGGTATCAGGCCATATTACAGCAGGAGCTCAGGCACGCCGGTCTTTGTCCATCGTCTCCCACGGGAACCCGAACACTAAACAATCGGAAAACGACTGCCAGCGTTTTTGATCCGTCACTTCGCGAAGGCTAAACCCACCCAATCGACCAAGCCCCTTCAAGCTCTGGTTGCCAACAACGGGGCCATCTATCGGAACCCAATTGGCGACGGTACATCGAAATACTACCTAGCATTTCCTCGTGGACAAGGTTTACCAGTTGCACTGAGAATTCCTGCCCCCAACGGAATAAAAGTAGGGTTTTGGTATCCATTTTGCCCCGTGTCTTTGTCGCTGCAAAATTGCGATCTCAACCCAGCCATCCCACCGCGAAAATAACGCGGTCGCGGCACTGAAGGAAGAGCGCCGTTCCAGAGTTGATCTGGCTGAGATCGCGGTCGTCACTTTTGACAGTCGCGGTGTGGCCAAGGCGCGACGTGCGTTTTAATACCTGAACCGTGCACGCGTCATCTTGACCAAGCCTCACAGCCGACAAAGCAGCCCAGACAAGACGGCCTGGAAACTTGCCTCAGTAACCCGCGGCGTAAACCGCTGGAAGGGGAACTGTCTCACTCGTCACGGCCTTCGTTTGCCTCTGGATTTGAAAGCTGCGGTAAGAAAATCTCTTTCCTTAACCCCGCATCGCTTTCCTGTCATTTTGTCACCATCACTCTCTCGCCCCATCACCCCGTCACATTCCCTCCTTTGAACACCCACCACAGATGCCCAAGCCTGCGATGCTTTGATCCACCCAGACCAGCTCAGGTTTGTGGAGAATCGCGATTCAAAGGTATTGTGGCTTGCCGAGTGGCCAATCACTTGGTGACCGGTCTTTGAACCTCACTGGGTGTGCTGTTTCGAGGATTCCTCACCGCTCAATTCTGCTGCTGGCCTCTAGCTAATTCTCATTCGCAGGTCCCGAGCTTATATAAGAGCAAATTCTTTTTGCCTCGTCAAGTCATCAGAGCGCCCCAAGAGCACTTGGCGACGACAGACAACACGTCTGAGCACCTCTCAGTTCGAGCCCTGTCTGGACGAACGATCGGAGCAGCTACCCGGCTCGTGAGTCGTTCTCACTTCACTCCTTATCCGCCTCCAGAATGTCACAGTCGCCTTCGGCAGCTGGTGCAATGGGCATTGGCAATATGCTGAACAACAAAGGTGCATCTGGAATCGGCAATATGCAAAGCCTGGTACCCAATCAACATCACCAACACCAACATCAGCACCACCAGCTCCACCCGCAACTCAGCATGGAGCTGGATCGGCCGAACTCGCCCCACGGCTCAGAGCACTCGAGATACTCGGGCCAGATGAACACCAACTACCCCTCCCCGTCTCCGCTTGGTAACCCGTTACCTGTGCCCAATGCCAACATGGGCCCCACCCCGCACGGCCTAACTGGCCTTCCTCCAAACGTCCAGCACGGAATGGCTCCGTTCAAGCCTGTCGAAGCATCTCAGCCGGCGCCCAAAGCATACCCCTGCAGCACATGCGGCAAGGGTTTTGCAAGACGAAGCGATCTTGCTCGGCATGGTAAGCAACATGTTTTCTGCTCTGCTGATGTTGGCTGACTTAGTTCCAGAACGAATTCACAGCGGTATTCGACCACATGTCTGTGATTACCCTGGATGTGGCAAGCAGTTCATTCAACGCTCGGCCCTTACGGTCCATCAGCGTGTGCACACAGGGGAAAAGCCCCACCAGTGTGAGCGATGTGGCAAGGTAAGCTTATATAAACCAACCACCCCTTAAAACGGAGCATTCTAACAATATTCTAGCCCTTCAGCGACAGCAGTTCCTTGGCAAGACATCGGAGGATCCACTCGGGCAAGCGGCCATACAAGTGCCCCTATGCGGACTGCCAGAAGACATTTACTCGCCGCACGACTCTGACTAGGCATCAGAACCTTCACACGGGCACGGTCGAGGAGGCTGCTCGGGCAACCGCAGAGGCTTTAGCTAGAGGCGCCACTGCGAGAACCAAACCTAGGTCAGAAAGCGAGCATGCATCAAATCATGGGTCGCCCCTTACCACCCCGTCTCCTGCCAACCGTACCATGTCGATGTCTCCATCCGTCGAGCTTGCCGGCATGAACAACATGCAGTACCTCACGACCAACACCTCTATACCACCACACCTGCGCGGAGATGTGCATGTCGGTAGCCCTGCATCGACAACGTCATCTGGATACAACACGGGTATGCGCCCCACGTCTCATCCCAGTGGCTATGGCCCTCCGACCACGCTAGAGCCCAGCATTGAACACCAGCAAGGCCCTGGCAGTGCGAACGGAAGCCCACACATTGGTAGCGTCGGCTGGGCGTCTCCCGGACCTGTAGGATCTCCGACCCAAAGTCCCAGCGGAAACGGATACGTCTACCCTGATCCTGAGGGATACCCAAGCGGCGGCCCCATGAGCCAGATGTTCTACAACAACCCCCCGCCACAACGGCGGCCGGGCAGCACGGAACCAGGCGCCAACGGCTATGATGTAAAGCCCCGACAGAATGAACTTTGGGCAGGGGCTCAGTAGTATTTTCCCCCCATCGCCGAGGAGAGACCCGGAGCGGGGGCTCAGTAATCATCTCATCATGGACGACGGACAACGGCTGCCCAACGGTAACGCAGTGACCACCCATGGCCTTTTTTTTCCCCCCAAAGTCTCTTTTGGGACCGGACCTGCCTAATTCACGGGGGAGCATCTGCGGCGGCGATTTCTTGAGGAAAACTCATCATGGGGTGGATCCACAAAACCTTTGTGTGTTCTATATTAAAGACGGTCAGGACCGGCATGGACTACATTAATGATACCGGCAAAAACTACGGCGGGCAACTTTGCTTCTTTCACTCTTCTCCACGTTATAATGGCGATATCTCGGCGGCGCTCTACTCGGGTTCTTTTTTTCTCTCTCTAATTCCTTCGTCTCTAGACTGGCAATCGGGCGGCCTCCCTCTTCAAGGGATGATTTTGTAGTGATAGCATGGCTGTACGGAAATGTTCCCTTTTTTTCGGGTGGGGGCAGGCGGGGGTTCTGGTGTTGACGGCTCTCAGATTTACCCTTGTTTGAGTTTATGGTTAGGCAGGGGGGGGGGGGGGGGGGGCAGACAAAAGAAAAGTTACCGGCGGGTATGGGGGAGTGTTTAGACTTGGCCATCCAAGAGGGAAGAAGGCGGACCATACCTTGGAGTGACACAAGAAAGCAAAAAACAAGGGCTGATAACTCAAGAACTGACAAGCATTTGTATGAGCAGTGAATAGTGAAGCGGGCAGACTCCTATCGGTGACGTGGGATTGGGATGCCGGCGACCTTGGCAAGTGACTATTGCTCTTTGGGACTGGGTTTTGGGGCGTTGGTTGGTGGTGTAGTTTTGCGTTGTGACACTTTGGGTGATGTAGAGCTAGCCACCACCCTACCTCGTCGACGAGAGAGGGAGAGTCCCCGCGGATGCAGGGGTCGGGGGTCAAATGTAATGGGATGTGACGCTAGGATGTTTGCCTCATTGAACGTCTCCGAAGCAGGGCATCAATCGGCACGCATTGTAGTATTATTCGAGAGGATTCGAGGCGGCCAGCGGAGCTGGGCCTATTTATCTTTGATCACTAATCTTTGCGCGGGAACATGGAGTGGAGAACCCGAATCCGGTGGCCAGTAATTCGGTCATCAATATTTTCGGATTATGAATCCTGCTGGCCTTGCGTCTGTCCGGTCTCTCTTTGTCCTCCTTTTAAAATGCTGTGCTGTTCCAGGCGAGAGCGGGTGTTGGTGTTTCTGTGCTTCACGTTTTCAACCCAAGACGACGACACAAACTGGGATTTGCCATCGGTGTTTGCGACTAGCCTGGTTTAAATAAACCCACGACCTGCTCCATCGCTCCCGCACTTGGCCTGCCTATACAATCTGACCTGCATTGCCACCTTGGCTGACCTGCCGCGGGGGAGCCGGCTGGGGCCCGATTTGGGGAGCACCTGGCGTACAGGATATCTATCCCGCTGCGTCCCCAGGCCTTTTGTCCCCTCGCCCTACCCGATTCAGGGCAGACGGGGAATCCAGGGGCAGCAAAAGGACGACAATCGGCTGGTAGTCCGAAAAGGGGGGCAGCTTGACTGTGGGAGACGCCCGCTGAGTGGACGAGTGAAATAGCCCGGCATGGCCAAGTTCACGTTCGACATCGTCGTCTACTCGGACACGGTGTGTCCGTGGTGCTACATTGGCAAGAAGGGGCTCGACAGCGCCATGGAGACGCACCGGAAGAGGTATCCCGACGACGAGTTCAACCTCGTGTGGAAGCCGTTTATCTTGTATCCCAATGCAAAGGTGTCGGGTAAGTGCTTTCTATATTGTGGCCGGCAACGGGTTCAAACTAGGAGGGCCGCAACCACGTATTAGTCTACGGGACTGTCTCCCCTCGATTTCATAGAGAACAAACTTCAAGCCTCAGTATCAAAATCACCAGAGGAAGGCTAACCCCCCCCCCTTCTCGCTTCCCAGCCTACGACAAAAAAACCTCCTTCTTCGCTAAGTTCGGCCATAGCACCCCCGCCCTCTTCGAGCGCGTAGCCAAAGCCGGCGTGCCCTACGGCATCACATTCCTATGGGAGGGCCGAACAGGCAGCTCACACGACTCGCACAAGCTGATCCTACTAGCGGGCGATCGCGACGCCTCCTCCCCGCCTCCGTCCTCCCCGACCGCCATCAAGCAGTCCGTCTTCCTCAACACCCTCTTCCGCGGCGTCTTCGAGCAGGGCCAGGACATCTCGGACCGCGGCTTCCTGATCCCGGCGGCCCTCGCGGCCGGCCTGGCCGACGACGAGGCCGAGGTCCGCGCGTACCTCGACAGCCCGGAGGCGGCGGCGCGCGTCAGCCCCGCGGAGACGACGCGGGCGCGCACCGAGGCTGGGGTCTCGGCCGTGCCGAGCTACGTCGTGCAAGGGCGGTTCAAGGTCGGGGGGATGCAGGCGCCCGAGGTGTTTTTGGGTTTGTTTGAGAGGATCCGCGGGAGGGAGGGGTGAGGGGTGGTGAGGTAGCAGGGGGTGGTTGTTGTTATTGTTGTTGTTGATGATGGTTGAGAGGGGGGGCTATACCTAATAGGCGTTCATCTGATCTTTTTTTGTTGCTTGGGTTCCAGATGCCATTATTTGAAATCGGGGTTTCTGCCCGTCTATGCAATATGTCTCATCATGCAAAATTTCACGCCTTTTGACGTTCTAGACATATGTGATCCCTGGAGAGAAGCATGCAACGAGGTGCGGTTCATGAGACTGTGAGGCTGGCGTGAAGGGTCTGACAGATCCTTGAGTCCCTGACACCCCTCAGCTCACAATCTGAGTCCTTGGAGGTAAGTTGCGTATCTGTGTACACGTCAAGAGGCTACCTCTCCTACCATGGACACTTTGCAGCATGAGACACATCCGGTGTCTGGCGAAAGAGTGAGACAACTATGCAATTACGCTTTCTCAACGAAGAAAAAGAGCTCTAGAAGTCCTCTTTGTCTGCCACCCCCAAAAGCCACTGAAGTCAGCGAACACGACTTCTGACGCTGCCCACAGCTTCACCCAGGCTATGACCTTGGTGCCTAACTTTCTTTTAGAGTTTTTTTCCCCCCGGTTGGTAGCAATTTAGCAAAGGCGATGGCCGGCCCAACGGCCAAAAGAACGCCTTTAACTCCTGGCTCTTGCCTAGCCGTTTCCTGTTTCCTTCGCCCGTCTAGAAGGAACAAAAGAACCGTTCTTCCCTTTTTTTCTCAATGTGCGCAATATGCGTCGTCATTCTATGAGCCGCGTGCAAAATGAGAACCTCGTGGTCCTTCAAACCCCCAGTGAAAATATTTCAAAAACGCCAACTAATGCCAGAACTGCTCAGCAGTCGAAACAGAAAGGGGGAACGAGGGTGCAGAGCCCCAACCATGATATACAGAGGACGGCCATAGCCCTCTCTCCCGCCATCCTAACCCCGTAGTCTCACCGCTTCATGTGGCTGTAATCTTTGAGGAGATGCTCCATGTGGGTATTCGTCGACTTGCCCGTCTTCCTCTGTGCCCTCTTCTTCTTCTTCTCGACCTTGGGCGCCTGCAGCAGCTTGTCGCGGGGGTCCTCGGACGTGGGCTTCTGCTGCGCTGCCTTGAGGCGCTGCACAATGTTATCAAGACCGGGCACCTCGACCTTGGCCCACATGATCTTGAGCTCGGGATCGATCGGGTGAAACAAGCTCGCATCGTCGAGCCACACCGTCTTGGCCACCCCGTCCTTCTTGGCCCGCACCACCAGGATCTTGTGTTCGGACTCGAGCTCGGTGAGGGCGGCGTCGCAGTCGGGCCAGCCGTCCTTCAAATCCTTGACCTGGACGCCGCTCGCGTCCGTCTTCTTCTGCAGGTACGCCAGCAGCTGCGTCTTGGAGCGGACGTTGGGGATGGTCGGCCGGTGGGCGTAGGTACCGGTGCGCCACGTCTGCTCGCTCAGGCTGGGGTCGGGGAACCACTGGATCTGCGAGTTGTGGCGCATCTGCTCGACGAAGAACTCCTGCTCGCTCTCAGAGCGGCCCAGGGCCGACAGGTAGCCCAGCACGGCCTGGTAAGCCTGCGGCTCGTCCTTGGTGCGCAGCCACTGCACGGCGTAGGCCATCTGCGCAATGACGGTGTCGCCCGTGCCCGTCATGGCCGGCTGGGAGAAGACGACGGTGTGGCCGCCCGTCAGCGCCATGCTCGTGGCCGTCGGGGTGTCACGGTCCTTGCGCGGGGTGCCGCCGGCCGCCGCGGATGTCGTCGAGCCGACCGAGGGCGACGGCGAGGGGGGTGCGAGGGCGCGCTTGGTGCCGCCGCCGATTTTGGAGGCGGCCGCCGACATGCTGCCCGCGAAGGCAGCCTGCTGGCGCTCGAGTGACGACATGGCTGCGGTGCGGTCGTGCCCTATCTCCTAATTATCCCAAAAATAAGCCGTCCAACTGCGATGTCGAGGGAGAGTGCCGTCGCGGAGCTACCGTCGCTGGCGGAGGGTTGCGCAGGCAAGCAGCGGGTCAACGAAGAAAACGACGATCGAACGGTCGAGGTTGCCACTAGCCAAGGAACAAGGGTTTGCAGTTGTGCAGTGACAGCGAGGCTGAGCCTGAAAACCAGCTGGGTGGGCTGTGCACAGTGCACACGGACCAAGCCTCCAGAATTCCAACCAAATTGAAGACTGGGCCTTGCGTTTCGATAAGGCGAAGGTGCAGTCTGAAGTAATTCCTCAAAAGTTAAGGACAGAAAAAGCAACAAAATCTTTGATTTGCAAAAACTACTCTCAATACTCGCCCATTGACCAGTTCCGAACCATTTTCGGATTGGGGGTCCAAAACTATGTCTTCACAAAGACTGTTTCGCACCCAAACACGCCTTCGGCTTATCAAAGAGCAGTAGCCAGCAGTAAAGCATGGCAACAAAGAAAATTCGTTCAACTCGGGAAATTACATAAAGTCTATAAAACCTATTGGCCGATTCCAGGTATGCCTTCCTAGCTGTCGTATCCTATACACCAGGAGGAGGAATAGCTACGATAGGTCTACTCATCCGCCCTCCATCGCCCCGCCTCACGGAATACCTGGCAAGCAATATATCGCCCGCATGCTGAAAAAGGACCATTGCGAACTTGCTGCTCCGTGTCGCTCGCTATTACCCACAAAGCAGCCGTCTTCTCCTCAACTCTCAAACCCCTCCCGACCCCTAAGAGCTCTGCGCAGCCTGCTGTTGCTGCAGGTACTGGTACGCACCGAAAGCAAGAAGTCCACCGATAAGTACCACCGCGTAGAGACCGACACCGACACCGGCACCCTCTGTGTTAGCAGCGGGAGACACGGCGCCGGGAACGGCAGCCTTGGGCTTAGGGTCACCAGCCTAGAGCAAAAAAAAAAAAAAAAAAAAAACTGTCAGCATATCCTTGTCCCCTGTGTAGTCGCAACCGCTGTCGCTAGGCAATATCGGGGCATGGCTTACCTTGCGCTTGAGGGTGGCGACCTTCATCGCCTCGAGCGTCTCGCGGGCCTCGTCGCTGTGGCCGACATCCTCAAAGGCCTCGGTGGCATCCTGACCGGCAACGTCTAGAAGAACCTCCTCACCGCCGCTGTTCGCGCGTTGTGGGGTCAGCAATCGAAAATCTCCTGCGGAAGCGACCCGACTTTGCGGGGAAGACATCCATTGGAATGTTGGGGCGAGGAGGGGGTGGAAAAGAGGAGCCGGGAAAAAACTTACGGATGCTCATCCACGAACTTGCTGCAGTCGTAGATTACGTCGTGGATAACGACATAGAGATCCTTCTTGGTGTTGTGCTCAGCAACATCCTGGTAGGTAAGCTCGGCGGTCATCTTGTCTGGATTTCGTCGGTGTGTTGTGTGGAAGATGCGTAGGCGTTGATTGAGTTCTGTTGCGTCGGGGGGCAGCTGTTAGCAAAAGATCGGTGATAACAGCTCAGCTCCTCCTCCAAATTTCCCCGTGGGCTGGCCCTCGAACTCGGAATGCCGAGGTGTAAAAACACACCTAGACCTGCGAGGCTCGGGGGCGCGAGGGGGACGCAGCAAAAAAGTCAATGCATTACCTTTCTTCGAGATGCGCGTGCAGGAGACGGACTGGACGGGCTGGGCTTGTTTTGAGCGCAAGCGCAGAAGGGAAGAAAAAAAGAAGGTCAAGGTCCGAGCTGGGGGACAGAGCACCTCAGAGATCAGATCCATCTCAAGACCCGACACGGGACAAGCCAGAACACACGGCAGCTCAGTCCCTGGCACTGGGACAGCCAATCAGCAATCGCCCGAATCATGCCAGTTACCTGTGATTTGCCTGCTGCTCCCCACCGCCAGGTGGCCCGATTCGGGAAGTCGGTATCCAGGGCTGCCGAGAAATTTGACTCGCGGGCGGTCAGGTCCCCTATGGAGCAGAAAAGGGGCCAAATGGGTACACCGCACAGCGAGTGCGAGACGATAAGATCATCCATCTGCCAACCAACTGCCAGCCAACTGCCAGCCAACAGCCAACTCACACCCAACTGGCATTGGACCAAGCCAACACCGAAATCTCACACAACAACTCGCCAAAAGGAGCAAAAGTTGGGGTCGCTTCTCCGCTCCGCTCCGCCTCTAACTAACTGAAAGAACGGCCACCGTTTTCCGAACGTAGTGGGAAATAGCGTGAGTGTCAAATACATATATGCACTCATGCCGAAAGTTCTTATCGATGCAAATGCGGCACCTAATTTTGGCGGTATGGCGACATGAAGGCAAGGTGCTGAAAAGCCGTCCATCATATACCATTTATTTTCCCCTTTTTCTCGCTTTCGCATCCGTTTCCACTCTATACCACCCAGCGCGTGAGATATTGATTACACTGCGATTGGCAACAGCTGTGCCGACCGAATTACCCCAACACCTATCTCCTCGAGCTGCCACCTCCAATGTCCTGCCCCAGCCGGTAGCTGGCGACCTTATCCCACTCAATTTTCTGCCTCGTCACCGGCAGCTGTCTCCTCAGCCCCTTGAAGGCACCCTCGCTCAGGCTTGTAAAGCTCCGGTTCAGCTCCTCTTGGTATTTCTTCTCTCCTGCCGAGATCTCCTTGATGATGCCCGCACCCGTCCCGGACGACACTGAGACTGTAACCGGCTTCTTCGTCAGGAGGCGCACATTGCCGTCCTCGTAGTAGTGCACGTCAACCTTGACGGAGCCGTCGAGGGCCCCCGACGAGGGGTCGAAGATGTAGAGCGAGCGCCACCGTCCGTTCCTGTCGTTCGCGTTAGCTCTCGCCGCGGTAACGCAACGTTGGAAGACGCATACCAGAAGTTGCCGGGGCTGTATTTGTTGGCGACGATGACAATCGCGATGCGTGAGTCGTCCTCTATCGAGTAGACGCCGTACGCAGCGCTTGGGTAATGCTCCTTGACGTAGGGAGACAGCGCTTTAAGCGTCGATTTCCTGGTGTACCCCGGATTAGCCGCTTGGCTTCCGAGCAACATATTGCGCAGGGATGTCCGTCCGTCGACTTACACCAAGTCTGCTTGCGCGCCCTCGAGCACGTAGCTTTGAACCGCGCTAGCTTTCTGTAATTCTCATCGGTTACCATGCTGCCCAAGCTCCGCCGCTCGCTTATGTATTGCCCCGACTTACCTGCGTGGCGTGGTCGAATGCGAAGCTCGACGAGCTCTCGACGTCGTAGTAGCGCCCGCCGCCGAGGGAGCTGTGCGCGCTGACGATGACGGGTTGGCTGCCACTAGGTAGCTTCGCTGTGATGAACTGGTCTTCGCTGTACTTCTCGAGAGCCGGGCCCAGCTCCTTGACCAGGCTCGGCGTTGAGAGGGTCAGGGCCTTGATGTCTGCGGGAAAGGTGTCGACCTGTCAGGGGCATGTCTTTCTATTTTGGTTTGTATCGGGCGGGATTGGGCTGTACCTGCGATCACATCTGCCAGCTGCGGCCTCGTCAGTATGACGACAGGTAGCGGGCGTGCCTGAGCCCCTTGCGACAAATGCTTACCTCGCCCGGAGGGGCTCCCTCGACAAACGAGGAGACAATCGCCTTGGCTGACGACATGGTGTGTGGTGAAGAGATTGGGGTTTCTTCGGCTGGTTCGCGCGACCACGGAAGTAGCTTGCTGGTGATTTTGGAAATAATTACGAGAGTGCTGATGCTGGGCGTTGATTGCTGTCGCCAGATGGATGCTCTTGGGCAACCTTGGTCCCGAGGTGGATGAAACCGAATGCGGGGCAGATGTGGGATACCGGGGACCCTAGCAGATTCCCAGCGGCGCCGCCAGGCCGTCAACGCCAAGCTCAGGGCGCGGCTGCGGCCAGGTTGCCACCTGCCAGACATCCCTCACCCGAAACCATCAAACTGGCCGTGCGCCCCACCGACCCCAACTTGACCCGACGTTTATATGTAAATGTGATGACCCCAATAGTTCACCACCGTTTTGATGGACTTCCCACCGCCCCAGTTCATGGTGACGAACACGTCTTTGCGAAATCACAAATACCAGAAAAAGAGGTAGGTATGTACGGCGAGAAGCTCAGGCCAAATCCAACCTTCATTGGTACCTACGGTATTTAATATTACATGAACCCAGAGGAATAAATATACGTGGAGAAAACACCAGAAAGCCTACACTCCAACCCTGGTTAGGTTATTCATTAATGTGTGACACTACCACCAAGGGAGATGTTAAAGCCCTAAGAAGGCCTACGAGCAGCAAAAACGACATCATACTCTAATTCCATCGTTTGAAGTAGGCATCTTACTCAGTATGTTTTACATGTTAATACAGGCCGTTTCTTCAGCCTCCCGAGTTTTGGAGTTACAGATCAGGAAGCCAGTTATCCCAATCAACCTCCATTTGAGAGGTCCTGAAGACGAGTTGGGTGAAGTCGAAACCAAAGGTGTGTTGGGCGTGGTCGTCGACGTATTGGAAGGCATCTCCTTGCTCGCATGGCCGGTGGAGGGGTGACGAGAAGAGGAGGAAGAGGATGGGGGACCAGGGCGATCCCTGGGGGAGGCCGTCGTTGGACTTGTGGTTACCACCAGCCCAGCGGAAGGGAGTATCTCCTGTTATGGCAATACGAGGCGGACAGGGAGACAAGTTGTGCTGGCCAGCGCTGGCCCTCAAGGACCATTGCTAGGACATCGGAGCGGGTGGAGGGATACGCGCCATCCACATCAAACGTTGCGACGATCGAGTGGAAGCCGCAGCGTGCTGCTGTTTCCACGTCATGAACCAGTGCAAGCACCAGATCGGACGCGGAGCGAGTCGGGACTGATCCCGCTCCGGCCCCGGACAGCAGACCATGCTCGAAAGCGGCGGAGGTCATTCGGTAGGCAAAGAGTCTTTCGAACCCTTTGCTGTGGACGGGGAAGAGGGTGATGGGTCTCCACCCTTTGAAGGCATGTGGGTCCCTGCCCGGCTTGGGCAGGGTGACGACGGTGGCATTTTTGAACGCTTGTGGGAGGTGGCCGAGACTGAGGATCCCTGCTGCAAGGGCGCATAGGTGTTGGCGGTAAGTGTTCGGGACGTCGAGTTCTTTGCCGTCGGGGCCCTTCGGGTTGCTCCACAGCTCCCGGAGGGAGCTCAGGGGGATGTGGTCGGGGCCGGGTGTGTCCGCCCTGCCGACTTCTTTGGAGTTGGTGGCTTCGTCCACCTGTCGTCTGTTGAATTCCCGTCGTGCGTGACGGCAGGCCTTCTTGAAGCCGGCGGGGTTGGAGTCCCTGAGAGTGGCGAGGTCATTGGTCCCACCATGGTATCCTCTTGGGGCGGAGTCCTAGCTAGGCGGCACCTCCCATCATCGCCGCCATTGCTACAGCAGTTCTTTCCGCGAGGAGTGTCTGTGTCGCTATTTGGACTACCGTTTTTGGCTAGCGTGGACCTGCCATTTTCATAAGCTTTTGAGAACCCTCCTTGTACCCCTCCAATGGCTTCCTCACGCATCCCACTTCACAGATCCCAGCTTCAACGCTTCGCCATGGCATCAATTGCATCGAGACCGCTGCCGGTATCTCTATCGGCTACATCCACGCCGGTATCGCCTTCATCGGCGTCCACTATGCCTACTTCGGTTGAATCGAAGCAAGGTGACGATCTTGGCACCGTGCGATTTACTAATGTGCAAGATCTACTCAATGCGATCGATCACGCGGCTAGGGATTCCCTTACCATCACAAGTACAGCATTACCCTCCCGTCTTTATATAATATACTAGTTATTTAGATGTATCTCTTAATCGTTTCACCGAAATCAATTATATGTGAGAGGAGCAAGGCTGCAAGTTCCGCTTCCGTGATTACGACAGCAATTCCCGGATTCTTATTATCACGATCCCAACTAGCCTTCATGAGCAACTCCACAAAGGGTTATATAACGAGTATATCAGGCAGGTTCACAAAAGGAGTTGGAAAAATATTGCTAGTGAAACATTTCTTACACAACAAGGTCATTCTGGACGAAGTAGTAAAGAGGGTGATTCGGCTGGTGGCCCAAAGCCTGAACGAGCTACTAAAGGTGCCTGGCCAACACTTGTTATCGAGGCGGGAGTTTCTCAGACGTTGCGGCAATTACTTATCACTATGCAGCGGTGGTTTTCTATGTCAAACCACGAGGTTAAGATTGTTATTCTTACCAAGTTTGATAGTACCAAAATCCTTTTAGAGGAGTGGGAGGAGAAGTGGCAGTTCGCCCTGGAGCTACCACAACGCGACGCTCTCTTCAACATCCACAGCCTGTGCTTAGACAAAGCATTACCATTACCCAAAACACCACTACCAACCCGATATCGTATAATGTCACTTGAGGTACATTGGTACTCTCATTCCGGCTTCTCTTCCTTAGAGATCCGAGCCCTGGGGAGGGAGATATAGTTTTTGGCGTTCAAGAACTAGAGGAGTGCGTGGAAGATGTCTGGGCTCAAGTGTAGATTAGTAGCCAATCAAGTTCGGCATAGCGACATAGAAATTCCACGAGGATTGTCTATGTCGCTGTTTAGAATGCTGTTTTTAGCTAGTATGGACCTACCATTTTCACAAGCTTTGAGGGCCCTCCCTATACCCCTTTAATAACTTCCCCCTGTACCCCACTTCACGGATCCCAACTTTAACAACGCTCCGCCATGGTATTAATTACATCGAGGCCGCCGGCGCCGGTATCTCCATCAGCTGTATCTACTATACCTACTTCGGTAGAATCGAAGACATATAACGATCCCTAGACCGTGTAATTTACTAATGTATAAGATCTCTTCAGCGTAATTAATAATACTAATGTAGATTTCCTTACTGTCATTAGCATAATATAACCCTCTTATTTCTATATAATATATTAATTATTTAGACGTCTCACCTAGTCATCTTACCGAAATCGAGCGTAAGCGAGAGAAGCGGCGCCGGAAGTTCCGTTTTCGCCGCAATAATAGCAATTCCCGGATCTTAATCATCACCATCCCAACCGATCTACACGAGACCCTTCACTTAGAACTTTATATACGGTATTATAGTCAGCTTGTCTAGAATAATAAGGAGATCAGTTAGAGAGATATAGGTTCTACAACACTTCGACAACAAGGCCATCTTGGAGGAGACGGCGGAGAAGGCGATTCGACAGGCGGTCCAAAGCCGGAACGTGTAGGAATAGGCAAGTGGCTAACACTAGTTACAGAGGTCTTCCTGAACGCCGAATCTTGAGATCCCGGGCCACGAGTGAATGCGGAGATAGTCGTGCTTCCCAGTGAGGACTTCGGGCCAGAAATAGTATAAAAAATCACAAATTGACGAAGGGTGGTCTTGGTACGTTCCTAGGTGCTGCGATCACAGAGATCGATTGACTTATTTGAAATGCCAAATATTGTCAACATGGCGGGTTCGAAGAGAAGGTCGGACCATGAGCCGTTGAGCAAGATGTCGGCACGAGTTAAGTTCTCCCCATGGTAAGACTCGGGTACATTGATACCGATGGTTGTAGCGAGCCTTGATGTGCTTGGGCGTTGGTACAATTCATTCGTGTTGAGAAGGGTTGTGAGACAAGGGACATGGAGCCCACACCTAGAAGCTCCAACTCCGAGTTACTTCTAGGTAATTGACTCTGCTGGGAACAAAGCAATGAAATATCTGCACGGCATTAGTAGTAGGCAAAGGCCACCTTGATTTTAACCATGAAGCTTATAGTCTGAGCTGGCCGATTTGAACTGTAGCCAGGGCAAGTTGATCGGCCACTCGAACTCCATGTGACATGGCGGGGGAGTGCAGATGGAGAGCTGTGCATCTCCTGGGGACTGTGGACTACTTTCTGGATGCGAATAACAGTAAGTCTGCGGTTACTGAAGACCAATGAAGAATACTTATTGGAAACATCTTACGGGTAGCTATCTGAGAAAAGATGGTCATGTCGCGGTGCCGTTTAGACTTTTTCTCGATCGTCGATGACCTGGCTCGCTTGCCGCAATATATGACTTCGCTGCTTTTACCGGCTAACTTTCTCTTGTTGACTCTATTATCGATGTTGCGCTTGAATTTCCTATCAGATACTATCATTAACCACCCTTTTGCCAAGAGCACATGCGAGTACAAAGTCTGAGAGAGGTAAGGTAGTAGGTAGGTAGGTGCCCCAGAAATTGTAATATATATTTCAAGGCCGGGAAGGGGGGATAAAAAGGTTATGATAGTGGACATACCAAAGCTTCAGTTGGTATTCTAGCTGAGCCTTCCTGCTGGGGTATCAGTCGAGCCGAGCAGTAATGGATAAGGTAATTGGCGAACGAAATTAATTGACGTAACAGTGAGCCCGAGCTCCTTTACAGCGTCCAACAACTCCTTTTGTTGTTTCTCATCGACGAGGTAAAGGCGCCGAGTGATAGCCTTTTGCTGATCCCACTATTTTCGGTGGGAAGTAATCGTGACGGAGTCATTTCTCACAGAGTGAAGGATCTATTGGGAGGGAGAGATTGGCAACGTTTTGGAGACTGATAGTCGAGATGGAAAGCTCTATGGGATATCTTGGGCCTTATATACGGCGCCCACGGTGCATATCCCCGATTCTGTGTGTGGTGAAGACATGTCAAATGTCCGAGTCCCGACCTGGGAAGGCGGTTTTCCCTGGCGATAACTGGCTGCTGCCCAAATCTGAACGGCGTTGTAAGGCTGCATGCGTTGTCAGAAGGAGGCTATGCACCCCCCTCCACCCCCCCTCTCGTGATTGGCTACAGTCAGAATCTGAACCGTTGCCTGGCGTTTCTCTTGCGGTTTGTTGACTGTTTGTTAATGCGGGACTTCAAAGCTCATGACATGGGAAAGACCTTTCAAAATACCAATTATACCTTTCGAGGAGCTAGAAGGCCTTGCTAAACCCCAAATATACCTTTGAAGAATGCCAAAACACTGGTCTTTATACGACCATGGCCCTGTCAGGACTTCAATATCCCTCCGGCTGGAGTGATCCGCGCCAACAAACACTCTTCTGTTGCCTCGCCGTAATTGGCCATGGCCAGAATCAGAACACCACGGCCGGCACAGATGCGTGGGCTTGAACCCCTGGGGATTTTGGCCCTCCTGCGCAGCTCGGTGGCCAACTCGGCCACAACTGGACCAAATCCAGAATCTGAATACCCACAATGAGCTTGATATGGCTGCTGTCGTGAATCCAGAGCCCCTCAGGTCTCTAGCTGAAATGCTTAAGTATTCGAGGCCAGCGGGGGGATCTCCTTCAGAGTGTCTCGGTTTTAACCTATCTTGTGATTTACGTTCTTCAGCATTAGACTGGTCGTGTCGCCAAAGAAAACCTTGACGGACCCCTCTGCGCCTAGCGGTTCATGAAGCTGGCCGCTTCTTTCAGCTCTGAGAAAACTGTTTTGGTTCTGTTTGGTGTTGAACTTACCATCTTCCCTCCCCGGGCCCTGCCTGCCATCGCCGAAACAGCCACACTAGCTTCAAGCCCCATATCGGACTTATGAGGGAAATGACGGTCGAAGAAACCGTGGCAATAATTGCTTTGGTTGTTGCTATCTCACCGACAACATTCGTAATCTTCAAATGGATTCAGCGACGCCGCCGATGGAGCCGCCAAAGAGCTGGTATGTCCGCCAGTATCCGTGCACCCCAGAAGATGGGACCCACCTAAGCTGACGACCTATCACAAGAAGCGTTAGTGCTGTATTTGAACATCACTGGTGCTACGACAGGGCGACGGCTACAGGTACACCTTGACCGAGCCAGAACACACCATGTGATCAACGCAACGTTGAGCTTTGAGGTCGGCGAGGTAATAGACAATCATGGCTATTATGTATCGTGATGTGGGTGGATAAAAAAAAAAACGTGGGTTCCAAACCCTCTATAGAGCGCGGGTATCTATGCCCAATTGTTTTGAAACGTAAAATAGAAAATCATGGTTTCCAAACTGCAAAACTCAAACTTCCATCCCATGCCAATGTCATCCAATCGTAGACAATCATAGACCCATCATATCCCCTTCTACCCCTTTTCACCAGGCAGAACATAAATAAAAACAGCAATACCGTGGTGCTCAAATCACGCCATCGGACGAGGCCACTTGTTGGCCATTGAAGACATCGGCCTGCTGCTGGCGTGCTCGATACGTCATAGCACCCTCAAACCCTTTCCGAGGCGCAATTACCACGGGGTTCGGATACACTGCCTCCCAAACCGATACACTCTCCACCACTCTTTCCTCGTGGAAAATATCAATCCGCCATACCAGCCATGCCAGCAGTCATCGAAAAGTTGCCGTACATACCCTCGTCGCTGCTCTCGCTTATCGGACTTCTTGGGCTCTGCACGCCACTGACTTCGCCGCTTGGAAGTCCACTGAAGCTTTCCAGCCCGCTCATCCCGCTCATCCCGCTCATCCCGCTCATGGCGCTCACGCTCGGGACACCATTCAAGCCCCCCACCCCCCCAAGAGCCAATATGCTCTGCCTCCTCGCTGCGTCAATGTCGACTGCGCTCCCAGACCGACTGAGCAACGGCTTCTCTGGTAGCTGCTTGAGCAACCCAGTTGTAATATCCAGCATACCCATGGCAAACTCGGTGAGCCCCTTGCCCTCGCCTGGCTTGGAGCTGACTGACAGTGTCCATCGGTACTCACCCAACCGCCGGCGGTACCAGTCGGCCTCTTCGCGACCGGGGGACGTGGCCCACAGCAGCGACCCGAATGTGCCAATGAGCGCAAAATTGGTCTTGGATGCAAAATACCAGAACGCGCGCAAGTGAAGCGGCGTAAGCCGGTTAACAAAGTCCATCGCCGAAATCAGCCGGGCCTTCGCAGCGCTGCGGCAAATATGCTGGATGTAGGGGTCGACAATGGGCACGCCGCCTGCCGCAGCTCCCGGTGCCGCCGCATCGATCGATCGGATGATACGCCGGTGGAGTGTGATCTCGGTAGCGAAGTAGGCAAGATGCAGATAACCGATGCTGGAAAGGCGAGTCGACGGCGTACTGTTGCTCTGAAAAGTCGAATCCATCCGGATCGAGGCAGGAAGACCTCCGTGCCACTCTTTGAGCTTGAGCTGAATCGGCTTGGCTAATGATAACACCAGCTGAGTGCCCTGCTGGCCAGCATTGACGACCGACTGCGTAGCTTGCAGTGTGTAGAAGGTTTCGAGAATCTCGGCCAGAATCAGGGAGAGCTGGATCATTTGCCCAAAAAGCGTACGCCCGCGGTCGATTTCCAACCTGTCCTCCCCATCGTTCTCATCCCACTCGACATCCGGAAAATCGTTCGGGGTCAGCGCCTGGACTGCCCAGTTCGACGAGAATATATGCGAAGGACGGCCGTGAACGAGGGCGCCCCATTTATCCTGCATGTATAACGCCCAGGCCAGGCGCTTCCTTAGTCCTCTCTCCCACGGAGGAATCTTCCAGTTCGAGCAGTCGAGATGAAGACCAAGTTCTTGACCGATAGCCACCAGCTGCGCTGTCGGTGCCCACTGGTCTCCCTCGGGTCGTTGCGACAGAAGCAGGCCGGCTTGTATTGTGGAAAGCTTGGGTCGATACAAAGCGTCTGCCAGCGTGGTCCGGACTAGCCTCTCGAGCTCACGAACATTGGGCCGGGGCAGGGTGGCCAGATCTTCCGAGTGCTCCCACCAGTTGATTGCTAGTATGTAAATGGCGGCGAGCAGCGGCGGCGAAAACTCCCGATACGATCGCTCGTACTTTTCGTAGAAGACGTTCTTTTGGATGATGGGAAACGCGGGGTGCACTACACGGAAGTACAACTCTATCAACTTGCGGCCGTGCGGTGCGACGACGTTTTCGATAGCATCAACATCTTCCAAGACATGTTCATAGCCGGGTGTGTTGTTATCGGGGAGCATGAGGAACGTGTCATTGTCACTAACTCTCCTGAGGGTCCCCCGCGCAAGGAGGCTCTCGTCGTGCGGGTCAAAGGATGAAAGGTTGATGAGAGAGGGTTCAAAATCGGTGGTCGGCCCGATGTACTGGCTATACCTATCCGACTGCAGGCCAAGGGTGCGCTTCAAGAGAGTTGGTCCGCCGAAGTTTGCCATCTCCTCGATCAACGAGCTGCTAGCGGCGGTGCTGGAGAGACTGGGCTGGTGGTGCCTCCGCCTTCTGTTATCAGACCTCCCAGGAGAACTGCATAAACCAATGAGGTGTCAGATATCCTATCTCACGTTGTGTGCCCAGCATTGGGGTGTGCATAAACAGAGAACCGCGGGATAGGCAAGGGGGCTTGAGAAGCATGGGAAACCCGCGGGGTGCTTTGGCCGGCTTTAAAAGAGTCTGTCTGCTCACCTTCTTTTACTGTGGCTGTCCTCTACCTCCCCGTTCAACTTGCGTTTCCGCTGCAGGGGGCTTTCAACCAAGGAGCAGTCGGTCCCGCTAACCTGGCACCCAATGCAGCCGTCGTCTTCATCACTCATGACACAATCGTGCCTGCGGCGGAGACAAGCCTCACAGGGAGACGTCGAATGACCGTTGGGCGAGCTCGAGTCTGGGGAATCAAAACCGTTCCGGAGTCCAGAGTATGAGTCGAGATGTGTGCTTCCCTGGCGGCTGGGAGGGAAACGGGGGGGTTTTGGCGCGATAGCGATGGGAGCCGTCCGGGGGATGGCGCTGGGGGTGGACATGGTGCTGGTTAAGGCCGGGCGAGACCGCTGACGGAATTTACCCTGATGGGCGTCCCAAGAAAGGCCGCAGTAAAGCGGATGCACGATGGATGCAAGCTGGCACCGGGCTCGTTCTCGTTCCCTAGCTAGCTAGCCCAGGCAAGTGCCGTGGAGCTTACTCCGGGGTGAAGCGCGGAAACGCTGTCGCACAAAGCCGGAGACACGTCTTCACTCAGGCAGGAGGCTTTGACGTGCTGGCCCCACGGGCGAAGTGGGAGGTGTGTAGTGCGATGCGGTGTCCAATGGACGACCAAAGAAGGAAGCGGCTTCAACGACAGGGTCCACCAACTGCTCTGTGAGATACTCGCGCCCCTCAACCAGCTTCCCCAATTCTAAGCTGTCTGCCAGGTCCTCAGCGGCGGGCTTCTAGGGGCCGATAAGAACAACCACTCGCAAACGAGGCTTAGCGGTCCCGACGGCGCAACAGCAGGACGGATACGGAGCACTATCCAGTCCCGAACAGAGTCTCTCAACCTCTCACAGGCCGCTTGACGTGGCGGTAGTTTCGGTCGCGCTCGGTAAGCCTTATGACGGTGGTTCCCTGGCGAAGGCGCAAGGGCGGGGTGGTACCTCGTCTTGCGGCGGGTGTGTGCTTCTGCGTCTCGATAGATAACGGGCTCAAGGTATGTGCGGCCAACTTGGGCTTGTGAAGACGGAGGACAGTGTGTGAGTAGTATGCAGGCGGTAGATGAGGCGGACCAGACGATGGGCCGGGATTGGGGGATCTATGTGATGATCGAAACTAGGATAAGATAAGCCAGGCTTATCTGCGTCATTTGCGACGACAAGGCGCGGGACTGGCTTGTCGTCTCGAGCGTTTTCGAGGCAGCATCAGCTTCTCTTACTGGATCGACGGTGCGCGATGCCTCGATCCGGATGTCTTGCGTCCAACGTGCGGACGGGCTGGTGATGGTGAAGAACGGCGGAGACGGTCGGCGGCCTGGCAGCAAAGAGGGAATAAAAAGAGAAGAGGAGACAAGAGAAGAGACAACAGAGAGAAGCACAAGGCCGAAAGGGGAGCTCCCAAGTCCAGACACGAGGGCAATGGGATTGACCGACGCCAAACACCGGACACCAGACTAGACATCGAACGTAATGACAAACAAAAAGGTGGACGCGGTCGGTCAACGGCACGCGACTTCGAGAAGATAGAGAGATACGTTTGATGCAGGGGCGGTATCGCAAGCAGTTGCTTTGCCAGGGCCAGCAATTGGGCGTCGACCGCTAACGTGCAAGACCTGGGACACTGTCCGAGTGTGGCCCCCCGGGAAGGAGGGGACCCCTCCTCCATCCCTCCCTCCATTCCATCACGAGGAAGTAGCCTCAGTGGTCAATGGCGGTTTCCTATTGTCCCACAACCTTGGATTGCTGATGAAAGCCGCTTCGAGAGCTTGCAGACACATCTACACATGCGACAGATAGTAAGAAAGTCTGACCTTATCATGGCTGGGATTTAAGTTTGAAATTCATAATGGTAAAGGCAGCGATAACGCGCAAAGGTCCTGTGGTACCTGGAGCGACCTGGGCCGAGTTAGCGGCGCGGCCAACGGCGCGACAGCAACTCCAGCAAAAGCAGGCAGAAAGCAGGGTGGTAGTGCTTGGTGGTGCTTCATGACACTGCCTTGTCGCAGGTAGCGGGTAGGTAGACGGTACGTCAGGGCGTTCGAGCCCAGTGGACTGCCGGGGTCGAGCCGTTGGCGTGAATGGAGCCCCATTACCAAATAGAAAAGGCCTCTTGCCGACCTCCGCCCTCTTTGGGAATACATTTAACGTAATGGACCCCCTTTTCTCGCCCTTGGCCGAGTCAGACTGCAGACTGCAACATACGACGAGGAACGAGCGACGAGGATCGTGGAGACACCGCGAAACCCGAAACACAACTACTGATGTCATACTTAGCATCTCATAACTGGTGTCGACCCAGATGCACGCAAACAGCGCAGCGATGCATGCGCTGTGGTTCCGTGGCTCCGTGGCTTGCGATTATGCTGTCCTCGGGCCACTGTTGAGGTCGACATATTAGTGTCGTGTGGCCTTCGCCAAGAAGCGATAAGGAATCAATGCCTCTCGGGACGAGATCGAAAACGGTGGATGACCCTGCAGGAGGGGGAAGAAGAGGAGAAGAGAGGGCCGAGAGGGAGACGGCTTTGCGGCGCGGCGACCGCTCTTGCAGCATCCATTCGTCTTCGGTGCCGGCATTTTGGTCATAGGGGTCCTTCAACTTTGACCGAACCACAACCCACAACCCACAACCCACGCGCACATACCACACACATAACGCAAACAAGCCGGCGGCATGACAGCGAAATTTCGTGTCCAGTCGGGATATGCCGCAACACCCCGTACTGCTAATAGGGCCAGGAAGCGGCAGGCAAGTCACATTTGCGATGTGTGAGGGCAGGGTCCCGTGGTCTCGTCGTGGAAAAATTGACGGGCCCCGGATTGCAAATCGGCCACACGACACTTGTGCATCGCAGCCCCCGAGCGCCAAGATCGACATCGCTCCCCCACCAGTCCACTCGCGCCAAAGCCCCCGTGCCCTGTGCCTGTCCTTCCTGCTGTTGGGGTTACTCAAGCGCGGGGGGTTGCTTTTTAGATGGGTTGCATCATTGCCGTCTTTCAGCCATGATTTTACGATATTTGCCACGAGGACCTCCCAGCGAGTCCTGAGGCGGTGTGCATCAAGCCTCTCCCATGGCTTAGGTCTACATTTTGATTTTGGATGACACAGAGAAACGGCAGCTGGGTTTTGTTGCGTGGTTTATTTTGCCCGGTCCTGATTGAGAATCGGATTCTGTTCACGCGATCTGCGAATCTGACATCTGAACACTGACCCCAAAACGGGCGCCACCTGCTTACATTGTGGGGGGCAGGCGGGGAGGGGAAGTCAATTCGTGCCGGCTGGCTGGGTGTGCCTTCTCAGCCGGAGCGGCCCGACAAAGAGACGACCATTCCCAAGTCAGAGCGTGCACAGTTAGCACTCTTCCAAGGTACATAGTGCACACCTCATGCTTGCAGACATTGATGTTTCGAAACTACCGGGAGCGTCATTAAGCTTCGCCACCCGCTGCATGCCTAGCTACTTTCCTCCTGGCCAGCAGACACGGGCTTCTTTCCTGCGCTTCCTGCGCTTCATGCTGCATGTCACCTTCCATTGCTGTCCGACACGTAGCGTACCGTCGTCAGAAAATCGTGCCATGACAGACGTCCATCCCATCTGCCTGGCTCGAGGCTGCCTTGGTCGGATGCCACAGCATGCAGACCTCTCGATAAATCTCGCTCAGCGCTGTTGAGCCCGATCGAGTAGGAATCTCCATTTCAAAGGCGTCAATGGCCTTGAAGCCAAATTTCTCATACATGGGAACCGCGACCTCGGTGCTCTCGAGGTAGACGGGCAGTCCATCAGCCGCAGCCATCTCGAGCACTCTCCTTGTCAGCAGCCTCCCCGCCCCCTGCCCCTGGTTTGCCGGATCGGTGCAGACAAAGCTCAACCCTAAGATACATGGGTAAGGAGGGATTAGCATCGGATTTGGAAAAACGGTTGAGTCGGACTGTGATGCTGAGGTTGGGGTGCATGCAGTCCTCGACTTGGTATCCACCCCCAGCCTCCACTGCCATTGGCATGATGATGGATGAGGCCCAAGACCCACTGATTGCGCAATGCTACATGACAAGCATTGCTAGTGCCTGTATTGCATCCGTCCAAGGGGGGTGAAATATCGACGGGTCGTCTTATTGGTAGAATACTCACGATAACAGGCCTTGTCTCCAAACGATCTCGCCTTAGCCTCCTCAGCAAGGGCGACATAACCATCGAGGAACTCGCGGCTGCAGCCCTCCGAATACTGGAGGTCCCCGCTCTCCAGCTTGACGTTTTCAGGATGTGAGGGGGAGTCCCACTTGGCAAAGCTGGCGACTCCGCCGGTCTCAGGGTCCCGCGCGACCAAGACTCCGGAGACGGGGTTGTCTAACTGGCTGGCCGTGTATGTTGCGAGAAAGGCCCGCAGGGCTTCGAGGCTCTCTGGCGTTGGAAACTGCACGTGTAGAAGAGGATTGGAATCCATGGCCGCGAGATGGATCTCTGCAATGCGGGCCGCATCGGCCGCAGTCGGTCGCAAGATGGTAAAATCCCGGGCCATGGTAAGCTCACTTTGCCGGAGAATGGCGGTGATGAGGCCGGAAGGTGCAAAGCAAAACCACCTCAGAGTGAGGCGGACGAGGCTGGCAGGGCGCGATCATGTGACCCGAGCCACTCGACGCCCGCCGTTGCCCGGCCGCATCTACTGGAGAACTCCAGGCGAATAGCCCGGCTCATTGCTGAGTTGATGTTGACTTTCTAGGGCATCTCCTTCGAGATAGTCCATCAGCAACCGATAGGGCTTCTCTACCCACGCCGACCACTCAGGATTGAGATAGTCCACAACCACCCTCAAGAGGAACTGGCCGGCATCGCCGATCATCCATACGTGTCGCAGGCGGTGGAGGGCGAGGAAGTAATACGCGAGAACGGCCATGGCCTCTGGCCGGCCCGTCTCGACCATGTTGATAAATGGTTTTGGAACCATTGCCCCCCATGAAATTAACACGTGTATGACACTCACTGGGTCAGGCTGGCCGTCAAAGACGCACTGCAACAAGTCAATCGCCTTGCAAGTTGCTTCGAGTTCATCCGTCTCCAGACCAGCCAACTCGATCCTCTCGCGGATATCGTCACACTCATGCCCCTTGCCAACCATCTGAAACCAGAACATGCCCTCGTCGAAAATAGGTTTAAGATCTGTTTCTTGAATTTCCTCCCAATGCCCCTCCATTATGTGATAAACACCCCGGTGAAGATGGAGGTAACCCACGAAACGGGCGAGCACAGAGGGGAAATCTTCATTTCGGTGGGACAGCATATCGCACAAGCCGTGAAAGCCCAGCACGGCGGAGAAAATGAAGCCGGGCACGCGATTGTCGACCGAGGCTTCAAAATAGCTGATGTCGATGGAATTAAAGAGCGACAGGGCATGGGTCTGCAGCTGCATCGCCTGGGTGTGGTAAAAGGTCTCGTTGTGCGGCCGGATGATGCTGAGGTGGCGGGCGGAGATGGCGAGTATCTGATGCATTAGGTACGACTCCCGGAGGGCCTGTTCCATGACGATGCTCCGTGCGCGGGCGACGGCCAGCGGGTAGACCATGGCACCATCGGTGAGAAAATGATTGAGGAGCTCCATGTGAACCATGTCGACCTTTGGGCTCTCATACTCGGCCGTGGGGAAGGGCGGCACCTCCGGAAGGATCTCAATGTCCTCGGAAGAAATTGGGCCAGGGCCGAGGCCTGACACGGAGCCGGAACCTGTAGGCGATATGCCCGGGCTAGCGGGGACTTCTGCCGGCGCGTTCTCGGCTCCGTCACCGGTCACGGGGTAAGGGCATTCTCGCTGCGCAGTGGAGCAGTTGATGCATCGTGGTCGGGTTTCGTCGCACTGATAGTTTTGTCAATAAGCTGGGCTTTTCGATCAAGGTGAATAATTAGTGTGCAACAGGGACCCTACTTTGATGTGGCGTCTCTTGCACTCGAGACACCCCTTTCGAGACTTCTTATGCCTCCTCCGAAGCATCTTGAAGGGGAATAGTTTGGGACAGATCAGACGAAAAGTGTGCTGACAATTGTTTCCTTCTGGGATATAAACGGCCGTGCATTTGCAGCTCAATGGGGCCTCCGCATGAGCCGTCAGCAAACATGTATATATATATATATATGCTTGAATCAATTGTATCTCGTTCGTTCGATACTTTGAAAATAATGTTTTTCCAGTCTGGTTCCACTTCAGGGGAAACATTGTGCGAGGCCGCCAAGGCCGCGTAGCGATTAATTTTCTTCAATTACGCGTCGGGGTCTTCACAGCCACCGCCCGAGCCTCACTGCCGTCAGACCCCGCATGTCTTGGGCCCGGGTTCGGTGCCGCGCTCCGAGGATTCCGAATGCCGTCACCAATTTCACAGGTTCCACAGCTCCGCAATAAAATCGACATTCCAGTGGCTTCCCTACCCAAGCCACCTAATGCCATCCACGGTCAACCTGGATTGGAATCGTCATCGGAGACGTGTCGTTCGACAGCTGCCTGTTCACGGTATCATGTCAACACCGCGCCTCCGAATTGCCGGAATGAGGACAGCAGGGCGACATATTTTCATTGGGTATCATCGACGGGCGGCATAATGTCCCACTCGCGGGCACCGCCCGCTTTCCGCTTCCCCCCCCTCGCGTGCGTCTCCGGCCTCGTGTCCGGCGCATGTCTCCGCCCGACAAACCTGACAACCCAGTCCCTCACCCTCCTCGCCTTCTCTAGCTGCGGATGCCCGCCCTTCGCCGCCAGGTCCGCCGCGCTGTAATGCCCCCCGAGATCCTCCTCATCAAGCCGCACCCGGTGGAGCAGGTACGCCCGGGTTAGGTTCCGCGGCAGCGTCTCCCCGTACACCTTCTTGCGAAACTCCTTGAGCGCCACGTTCTGCAGCAGCACCACGTCGCCACCCCGCAGCCATCGCAGCACTGCAGTAAACCCGGCCTCGCTGCCGACCCCGCTGGCGCCGTTTTCGGGCGGCAGCCAGATGGTCACAGCGAACCCCGCCCGCGACTCATCGCCCACGAGCACCTCGACCAGCCGCCGCGGCCCGTACCGCGTCGTGTAGGTCCGCGCCGCCGACACCGAGATGATGCCTATAATTAGGTTACACGTCATGGTCTGCGGCTGGATCCGGAGCAGGTAGGACGCCGAGGGGATGGCGTTGAGGTCGCTGAGGTGGGCGTCAGCGCCAGCGCCGCGGAAGTGGAGGGGTTCCTTGGCGGTGCCGGGCTGGGATTCGGCGCCGTTGCTGGCGAAGGATGCTGTGTTGTTGTTGTTGTTGTTGTTGTTGTTGTTGTTAGTGTTGCCACCGTCGGTGGAGAAAGAGGTGGTGCTGGCGAAGGAGGTGGTCGCGGTGATGTTGGTGAGCTGGGAGGTGGCTTGGTTGGGGTCCTGGTTGGCTAGGGAGGCCTCGTAGAGTTGAGAGAGGACCTCGTTCTCGTTGGTGCCGTTCCCGATCGAGGTGCCGAACGAGACGGAGGCGGTGGTGAAGAACTCGGCCGTGCCGGGGCTGTGGGGCGCGTGATGATCAAAGCTGAATGTGGTGTATTGCTGCGTGTCGCCCGTTGGTATGCGTGTCTTTTCAAGTGGGAGCGATCTCCATGCGGCATGGTCCGGGGCGGATCCGGGATTTTCGGCGACGGGCCGTTGATCATCTTGAAGACCTGTTTGGCCGACACCAACAAAGCGGGCGATGGGCTCTTGGAAATCAGCCAGCAACCCTTCCGAGCTCCAGTCAAGCGCACGACTGTCTGGTGCGCCCGTATATATCAGGACTTTGTTGGCCATGTCGGCGATGTGGCACTTTGCATTTCGCAACGCATGGGTGTTGAGTTGTCGTGGTCAACAGTAATTCATCAATCGGACGAGAACTGAATGATGGCCGAAGGTGGGGTGTTTTGAATGGGCTGCGGCTTGGTGACTAGGTACCACCGTGCTACCTTAGACCCCGTGAGGTGCGGTCCGGGCCGGAATCCTTTGGGGCTGAGACGATCCGGAGAAACTAGAACTTGTGCACACTTCCCTCGGCCCGGTTTTGTTTTGATACTAGCTTATTCCCCCCCTTTCTCCGTGATTTCTTCTTATTTTGTTTTGCTGGCTTCCATTCGGCACGTCCCCACCACTGTCAGGACCGATCACGTGCAGCATCTGATTTCCTGTCGCGCGCCCACAGTGCCCCTTGTGGCTGACCATCTAGCCGCGGAAAAGAGTCCGACATTTTACGAAGACACCAAACCAGCTCACGCTCATCGGTGTCAACACACTGAACCAGCTGTTACATTACACACACGATCACAAATACGCCAAGGCGCCTGGCTGGCGAAAAGAAAGCCCACCTGTAGCGGCTAGGGAATTACTTTTGTTACTGGTACGGATTGAGACACACCTTGATGGCGAGGAAGTATCAGTAGCCCAGCCATAACCAGAGGACCCACAAGATCTTCAATCCCGTCGCAACACGTCGGGACCTAAAACAGTTCACCTGCACAACTACCCAGAACATAATAGCTCTTGCGCTATGGCGCCAGCTCCCTGGGATGGTGTCCCGAGCCATGAAACTCAATTCGTGCTGGTTACAGGTGCCAACAGGTAACTGAATGCGCCAATGGCTCGCTTTCGCATATTTGCTTTGTCCCTAACAATCAAATCGACAGTGGTATCGGCTATGGCATTGGCGAGCGCCTCATCGACGAATTTCTCCTAACTCGTTCCCTTTCGGCGCATCTTATTGTGATTCCCACCACCCGAACCACGAAGAAGTCCCGAGAAACCGTGGAGGGGCTCCAGCGCCACGCCAAAGAGTTTGCGGAGACGTCGGACATCCTCCGATCGCGCGCTGGACCGGACTATAACCCTAAAGACACGACCCGGCGCGTCCACATTCTCAGCGTTCAGCTCGACCTCTGCGACTTCTTGACTATCCGAGATGTGGCAAACGAGCTTATCCGTGGCACGCTAACTGGCCCTGTTGGCAGCAATGCGGAAGATGGTGACTTTTTTGCGCCCCTCGTCGACGTGAAGATCCCGCGCCTGGATTCCGTCGTCTTCAACGCTGGCATCGGAGGGTGGACAGGGCTAGACTGGGGCAAGTTCGCCCACAACGTACTCACCAAAGGGCTCATCCAAGCAACGACCTGGCCGACCTTCAAAGCCTCCATTGGGGGCCACGTGGTCAACCCTCTGGCGAAAAGCCCCAAGGCCGACAAGGGGGCGGCCGTCCTCCTCGGCGAGGTCTTTTGCGCCAACGTGCTCGGCCACCACCTCCTCGCCCACGCCCTGCTGCCCCTCCTCCACCGGCCCGTGGACAGCGACCTGCCGGCCGGCCGCATCATCTGGGAGAGCAGCGTCGAGCCCGTGTGGGACTGCCTCTCACTCGCCGACTTCCAAGCAATCAAGACGCCGGCCGCCTACGAGAACTCCAAGCGCATGACGGACGTCCTCTGCCTCTCCTCCAGCCTGCCCGCCACCCAGCCCTACGTCAAGACCTACCTCCGGAACCCGGCCTCCCCGACGACCCCCACCATCCCGCCCAAGATCTACCTCACGCATCCGGGCGTCGTGCAGACGACCCTCTTCCCCGTCAACGCCTTCCTCTTCTTTTGGTACCGCGTCGCCCTCTACCTCATCCGCTGGCTCGGCTCCCCCTGGCACGTCGTCACGACGTACGCGGGCGCCTGCGCGCCTGTGTGGCTGGCTCTGCAGCAGCAGGGCGCGCTCGACGCGGCGCAGGCTGAGCGCGTCAAGTGGGGGTCGGCCAATGACCGCGCGGGCAACTGCCGCGTCAAGAAGACCGAGGTCGAGGGCTGGGGGTGGGAGGGCCGCGTCGAGGGCCCGGATTCCGCCAAGGGCGTGCTGCGCCGGGGCGTGGGCCGCAAGTCGGGCGCCCCTGATCTGACCCCGGAGAGGCTGGTTGAGTTTGAGGCGTTGGGTGCCGAGGTCTGGCGCGAGTTGGAGAGGTTAAGGATCGAGTGGGAGGACAGAATTGCCAGGGCATGAGCGCAAGGTAGCTAATATCGAGAGCTGTTATTGGACACGCTTCGCTGAAGTAATGGGGGAGGGGTGGGAGGGTATATTCAAATTATTCAAGCTGCTTGACCGCATATACAGAAAAGCACAAACTAATTACAAACATCCACAACACGCCTGAGGTGGCCAGACCCGACAGGCATGTCCACTATGTACACCCCTTTCAACTGCCAGGTAAAAACAAACAGGCAGCCTCACCGCCTAAAAGCATCACTGAACACATCATGGAACACCGCTACCGTTCTCCAAATGCGTAACCGTGATGGCCTCATCCGACTTGACCCTCTTGAGCCCCACCCGATCCCCGCGGCCAAAAAGCCCCAGACACAACGGCAGCGGAACCGCCAACATAGCCATCACAGCCGAAAAGATAAGCGCATTCTTCATATTGAAAGGCGGACTCGCATCCGGGCCCGACTTGAGGGCGCCCGAGATGATGATAAAGACGCCGCCCAGGAGCTGGCCGCCGCTCCAGGCGAGCGTCGACGTGACCGAGGGGCTGACGGGGTGGGTCAGCTCGACGAGGAACTCGACGACGACGGGGATGAGGGCGAAGGCAGAGGCGCCGAGGATGGCCATGACAACGTAGGGCCCCGCCACGCCACCCGAGTCGTGCGTCTCGGGCATCCAGATGAAGACGAAGACCGAGAGGCCAACGAGGGGGACGCCGATGCGGATCGCGGGCAAAAAGGCCTTGGTGCGGTCAATGATTGGCGAGGTCATGGCTGAGGTGACCAGGCCGACGACGATTAGTATGGCGCCCGCGATGCCCGCCTCCTCGTCGTTGTAGCCGTAGGGCCTCATGATTTGGCTGAGGAGGGAGGAGACGCTGTTAAAGACGGCAACATAGATGGCGAAGGGGATGAAGAGCAGCCAGAACTCGAGGTGGCCGAATAGGACGCGAGCGGACTCGACCAGGGAGAGCTTGGGTGTCTCGCTGGAAGCGGCGACAGGCGTAGGAGGCGCGGCGGGGATGAAGAAGGAAGGGACGGCGCAGACGGTGGACTAGTTCTGGTTAGTGAGACTTGGATCAGGGGCGGAGGCCGGCTTACTATGATGGAAACGTAGAGCACCCCCTTGGATATGTCGCCCGGGACTTGGACCCACAGAGGGACGATGAGCTGCCCAAGGGCCGCCCCAAAGGGATTTGCCAAGCTCATCAGCGCAGTGGCAGCCACGCGACCTCGGTTGGTGAACCATATGTCGGAGTATCGCGTAGGAGCGGCCAGAACAAACGGCTGGGCGAGTCCGGTCAAGATTTGGCCAAACATGACGACACCGAACCGGCCGCCGTCAAAGGAGTGACAACCAGCATAGCGAATCCAATTGCCGGCAAAGATGAGCCCTGCGGCAGCGAGGATAGACGGCTTCGGTCCCAGGTGCAACACGTAGATAACAACAGGCGTGATAAAAGTAAACGCGAACATGAACGCCGTACTCAGCCAGTTGACAGTGTTCTCGTCCGTATCAAAATACCGGGCGGCCTGGGCGGCAACGGGCGAAAAGGTGAGCCACTGCAGGGCAGAGTTGTCAGCGCATTCGGTCTGAGTCGGCCGCTATCTCCCCGACGACGGATAGGGCGGCTGCGGTAGGTGATACAAGGCCGGAAATAGGGGAGAACTGTACGGGATGCACAACGGGCCGTCCCTGACGCCATGCGCCAACGGCATTGAACTCTCCCCTTAGACCATGCGCACTGCGTATCGGTAGTGTGGCGGAGTGTAATACAAAAAGGCAACTTACGTCCCAGCTAACAATGATGTTCAACAGCGTCAGTTGCACAAGGCCAAACCACCGGCGCTTGTAGACCTTGTACTTGACGGCCACGGTACCCGCATCGGCACCGGCTCCCGCTCGGTGGCCTTCCACAAAAACATCACCCCCTTGTGCCGTTATGGCGCCTGTCCCGGCGATGTGGGTGCGCTTCCGAGTTTGCGATGACGACTGCGTGGGCGACTCGGCCATCTCAATCTCGACCTCGTCCAGCGAGCCCGTCTTGGCCGAGCTGGTGTGCAGCAGCGTATTTTCGTCGCTTAGCTGCTGCCATCCACTGCCGGCCATCATCGCGCTGTTATCACCTGCGTTTACGTGGTCGATACCATGCGCTGCACTTGTGCGGGCTGCCGTCATCGGTTTTGTTGTGGGAGGGCTGTCGCGATCAGCGCCGTGAGCGGTCATAGTCGTGGCAGATTACCTGCGCGCGCGCCTGTGAGGCGGCGGCGTAATGCGGGCGCGGGAAGGGACAAGGCGATGCGGAGCGGGGAGAGCTCCGCTTGGCTTGGCTTGAGCACGCGGCAAGACGGGTTGGAAGTGAGACCTGCAAATGGAGACGCGCCTATCGGTGCCAAAGCTTCATGTTTCTTGCGTCCGCGTGCAGACGAGGCTGTTTTGTCGTGTTACACGGTAGGGAGAATAATACATAGCAGCACTAATGGAAGTGATATTGTCTGCTATCGTAGGTTGGCGGTAGGTTATCGGCATGTACACGAGACCTGTCTCTCTCGTCAATCTCCCCCAGAAACTCTCAGATACCCAATCGCACGCCCGCTTCCCACCTCCCTCCCTTCCCTTCTTGGCCTCCTGCGCTTGCCGCAACGCATGGCGGGCGCTACTCCCAACCAAGTTTAATATGTAGCCCAGGTCCAATCTGGGTGGGTTGCAGTGGGCTGCAGTATCGCCGCTTCTCGTTGCTTCTGGCTGAGGTGCTTCTTGCTTTTTGGAGACAAAGAAGGGGAAGGGGGCAAGGGGCAAATTTGGGGGGGGGGGGGGGGGGGGGGGGGGTGGCCGGAGTGATGGTCCATGGTCCAGATGCAGACGCAACGCCGCCTTCTTGAAAATTGGCTCCTCGCTGCTATACCAAACCGATGACCGAATATTCCTTCCAGCTCCCCCTCGGCCCCCATCCATCTCTCCGCAGCAAGATTTGACACATTATCGGCTGATGGGTGGCATGCTGGTGGGATTCTGCGCAGTTCAAGCAATCCGGCGGGCAAGATGTGGGGTACAAGGATTGCGAAGAAGAAAAATAACAAAATAGTTAAATGGCCCTCGGCTCGGGACCCCGCCAATAGTAATGGAGAACCCGGATTTGCATGCGGAACGGCCTGTCAACGGCCTGTCACGGGGGTCGCAGCTAAATTCAAGAAGGGCTAACGGCGGTGTCTTGATCTCCCCAATGGCAACTAATCAGATCAGATCTGTGACCCGACAGGTCGAGGCTCCCAAGCCACAACTGGCACTCGGGCTCATTCCCACGCATGCAAATTGACTTGTGATTCAGAGAGAGCCAGATAGTCTCCAAGCCTCCGCGTTACACAGCATACCTCACTCCCATGAAACTAGGTTTATCCCTTCAGTCTGAAGATGCGGGTGAAGTCCATTCGGGAGACCACCTCCACAGTGCTCAAATACATCTCCGTGGGGGAAGCTTGTTGTCATTGCGAATCGAGATGCTGTTGCATAAGTGCTGTAGGGCCGCTGCGTGTGCCAGGACCTCTCTATAACCACGTATCAACAGACAGGGACGTATTCCCAAACCTCGGGCGAGCTCTAACCGTGTCTATAAGCATTTCTTTCTTCGCGATGCAATGGGAGGTGTATGATACAACAGAACCAGGTCAGGATGACCCCCAGCATCAAACATACAGCCGCCACGAATCCAGCCAGCGAAGCACATCCCCGGTCTCCAGCCAAACAACAAATTATACAGGATTGCTCCCACTCTTTGTCATGTGATTTTGTTTCCCCATGACCAGTAGCTTGTTCCTCTGTCCCTTTTCCGTCCTGACAGCTCAGTCCCCTCCATACTTTGGTCCAAGTCGAAACCCGTCTAAAAAGAAACGCTCATGGTCCTTTTCGCCACTGAGAACGCCTGACTTCATCGTCGATCAGGGGAGGGCAAAGAGAGCAGGTCACCTGGCCAGGAACTCGCACGCCACAATGCGTTTACTTGAGGACGGACCAGAGCTTGGGGGCAGCGCACTGGGTTGCGCAGTGCGCAAGGTGGAAGACTGTCACGTGGTCAGCCAGCATTGCGTGGGTGGGGGAGGTGCAAAACATACACTCCTCGACGCAGTCCTCCTTGGGGACACCCTCAGCGGCGCCGGTGACACGGTCAACACACTCGTCAAAGTGGTGCTTGACCGGGGCGCATTTCTTCGACTGGCGGCACTCTGCAGTTTTGGACATTAGTATTGACACGTAAACCTCACCGCCCAGTACCGTTTTCTTAGGGGTCGGCCCGGAAGGCCGGAAGTCGTAGCTTACCTTCTTCCAAAGTTTCCTTGGGGTCAACAAGCTCGTCCTCGTCCTCTTCTTCTTCCTCCTCCTCTTCCTCAGCCTCCTCCTCAGCAGCAGCCTCCTCGGCCGCGGGCTCCTCCTTGGTCTCGGTGGTCTCTTCGGTCTATATCACCCCAATCATCAGCTCACGCCCCTAATCAATCTTCACGTAGCTCAATGTGAGCCGATTGCCCCAAACCGGGCGTCGCCAAATGAGCATTGGCTTGGCCAAGGCAAAAGACCGCATCGGTTGACTTGGGGGAAACAAACGCACCTGCTCGTCCTGAGCAACCGGAGCCTCGGCCTCGGCCGTGGTCCAAGGCGTTGCGGCCTCGATGAGGTCCGTCAAAGTGTCCCAGATACCCATTGCGAAAGTTGGACCGGGGCGGGGGGCTCGCAGGTGTCAATTGGACTCGATGGTGATTTGGCGGGTGGTGCTTTGCGGTTGCGCGATGGACGTTGGAGCTACGAAAAATCGGGGAAGCGAGAATCCGTTCGGGCTTTCCTAATTGCGCGATTTTGATTGGCCCGCAAGCCCAGCTTCCGTCAACCTCGCTCCAACCTGCCCCCCCCCGGGTGATTCCGCGCGTCACGTGAACTCTCGTAGCTTCCCATTTTCCCAAGCTCCCGTCATATCATTTTATCATTTTCATCCCTTTGCCTTTTGGGCGGCTGCAGTGTTGGCTGATGCAGGAGGAGCCAACGGAACCCGGCTGCATTTCCGTGTGTTTCTTTTCCGCCCACCCATAACGAAACCTATCGCGCAGCCTTGCAAATCGCAGCCATCACATCACACCCAGCCATCCAGTCACTTGTCACCCACAAAACATCATGGGCTATTATTACGTATTGCCGCTGCAGCGTCAAATTCCCCGAGAGGACGCGAGCACGTAACCACGCACGCCGCAAGCCATTCGAGTACCGAAGCCATGGATTTTTGCTAGTATCTGGAAAACTGAAACAACCTGGACAAAAGTACACATCCGTACCCCTCCCACAAACCAATAACCCGGATTCCGAAGTAAAACATGAATCATAACAATGCAAATCAACGCTAGTCTAGAGAGAACAATGCGAGGCGCGATTCCGTCCCAGTCACGGCCACAGGCGTATTCATTGCTGCAACAAGGGGGGGGATGTTCCCAAACAAGGGAGTATAACTATGCCTATGAGTGTAAACTAATGATCAGGACCAATGGTATCATGGGGGTAGGTAAAAGCCGTTTTGCCAAGATTGATGAGGGAGAAAGAAGAAAAAAAGTCATGTGTGCTGTTCCAGTACTTCCCGTACCAAAGCACGCTCTCATTCTCCGCACTGTCGCTCACTGCCTCTCGGCCTCTTCACGCATCCGCTGCTCGTATTGTATCGTGACCGCCTGGGTCTGCGCTTCTAAGTAGTCGGGAGGTGGCTCATCTGGAGCCGGCTGTGGCGGCTGATATTGCTGACCAGCGGCGCTCCCTTGCGCTGAACCTGAGCCTGTGCTTCGACTAGGGCCACCGGGGCTTCCTCCGGGTGTGGCTGGGTCGTACGGCGGCGGGGGCTCCAGGTTTTGACCCGGCACCATGCCCAGCTCTTGGGCATGGTGCAACCGCTCCTTGAGCCACTCGAATTTTGACTGGAAGTCGCTGTGCCCGCCGTCCTTGAAGGTCAATTTGGCCTCAATTCGGGGGATATTCATGGGGATGCCGCCTCCTGGTACGGGCTTGACAACACCGCTCCAGCTCCAGGGGCCAATCCAGGACGACTGCACATGGGTATCACTGAAATGTAGCACCGGCGAGAAGAAGGACTTGAAGGTTTCGGTTGGCCGAGCCGGGAGGTATATCACCTGAAACCCAAGGTAAAAAAACACATGGTAAGCTTGCCAATCATCTCTCCTCATCCTCGGGCCGCCGAATGGGGGAAGGGGGAGCGGCTTACCCTCTCATTTGTGATGTAAGCGATGCCATTGTCGCTCTTGACCGAAAAGGGCTCGGCCACCTGGAGCTCCTTGGGTGTTGAAAGGTCCAGGCCAACGCGGGCCCTCGAGGTGTAGAGGATTTTTTCACCAGGAATGGGCACAATCTCGCCATCCCTCGTCAACATGACCCAGCTGTCCTCTTCATTAGCCCGTGCGTTCTGGGCGAGCGTCCATGTGTGCTGCTCAGCCAAGAACTGGTCGGCCATGGCTGTGGGAGGGGCGGGAGTAACAAGGTGGGGTCTGTCTCGGAGAGCAAGAGTCCCGCAAGGGGTGTAAGGGAAAGGGGTGCGCGTGTGGTGTGTTGGGAGGGTGGGTGTTGTAGAATGGGTCCTCTGGACAGTCTGGGCTGGGTGCGCATAGATGAGGCGTCATGGGAGGGGGGAGGGGAGGCGGGAAGTGGAAAGGGGACAGAAAGACAGACAGACGGGAGAAGACGCTGGAGCAGGGGAAGGGCAAAGCAGACTCACTTTATTGACATGTTGAGGGAAGCGGGTGGCCAGCTGCAGGATGGGCCCGGCAGACCTACTGTGGTATGTCCCGCACGTCAGGAAAGCTTCGATGGGAGCTTCTCGATTCGTTGCCCACTAGTACGCAGCACGTCGCAGGGTTCAGACAGTAGCGGCACGAGGAAACAACCAGTTCGTCCGTCGCGGCGCCGCTTGCAGCAACCGAGATCTGGCGGGCCTGATGGGAGCAGGCGGCCGTGTGGTTACCGTCCGGGGTGGGCCGGGGGTTTGCTGGAGGTCGTAACAGCCTGTCCTTCTTTTTTTTTGTGCTCTGCGCTGGGATATGGGATATTTTCGGCCCCAATCCGCTCAGAGAGCCGAAGAACGGGGGGCTCAGAGGCGACGAGGGAAGGGTGGCAGAAGCCGTTTGTGTAACGCCCCCAAGGCGCTTCAAGGGCAGACCTGCCCGCCTAGCACACAGTTGACAGGCAGCAGAGGGACAGCAAGCAGAGAGGCGAAGGGTGAGATAGATACGCGGTGGGAGGCGGGAGGCGCGCAATCAGATTCAGGCCGCTCGACGCAGGGCGCCGATTTGGACTGGGAGTGCTGCTGTGGAGGAGGTGGTGCTGGTGGTGCTGGCGGTGGTGCCGCGGTAAGGTAGCGGGCTAGGCTCAGGGCTGGCTGGCCGTCGGCCAGTGTGTGCAAGTGTCTGTGGTGTGGATGGTACGGGATAGACGAAGGTCGGCGGCAGATGGTGGTGAATGGACGGGATCCTGGAAACCGATGCACGCAGCCAGAGGGGTTCCAGGTTGACGGTGGAGGGGTAAACGGAAGGCAGATGCAAGGCGTGGCGTGGGTTGGACGGGTCCTTGGGACCACCCCACGGCAGCCCAATCGCGGAGGCTTACGGTCGGCTGGTGGCCCATGCTCCTTTGTGTGGATTTGTGTGGGCGTCCCTGGAACGGCCCTGGCCGAATCTGTGGGCACCTGTGGACATCTGTGGGAATCCCTGGCGCGATGGAGCAAAACCCTGACAATGTGCCACAGCGATGACGGTTGACATGGAAAGCGGGCTGGCGCAGCTCACAGCGCATCGAGAGCGCATCCTCAAGTGCAGTTCCCACTTCCCGCACTTTCATGCTCTCTCTAGGCAGGTCCAGACGTGACCGGGCAGGCATTACAGGCAAACAGGCAAACAGGCAAGCAGGCAAGAACGCACGGAAATCAGGCAAGTCAGGCAGGGCAGGCAAAACTCCGGGCATGGCTACGCATGGCGGTTCCACAACCCCAAGGGTCGCGCAGAGCTGTTTCGTTCATAAACACGCCCCGGCCCACTGTTCAACCGCACCGCGTCCTAAGTCCACGACCAGCGACCAACGCTCGCCGTTTGTGTCCTGCATGTTCCAACTTCCCACAACACTCCCAGCACCCGCGCCTAGGCTAGGGAGCCGGCCGACGGGCCACGCTCCCACGCCACGCCCCAGGCTGAGATGCAGCGTGTGCATGGGACCCCCCGGAACTGCCAGGAGCCAGGACTCTGAGACTGCCATGGATGAGGGATGGGGGATGGATGGGGGGGGGGGGGGGGGAGGGGGTCAGAAATCCCAGTGCCAGGGATCCATTGCCAGGATGCCAGGATACCAGGATGATGGGGCTGTCGTGGCTGCCAGGATTGTGAAGGTTGTCGTCTTCCCGTTCCCTCGCCCATGTTCCATTGCCAGAGATCCCGGACTGCTTCTTGAACTTTTCGCCGTGTTCCTGGGTTCCTGGCAAGCCTCGTTTTGGCATCTCCATTCTCCGTGGCCGGCGCTCTGGACTTGTTCGATACTGGCTGGTTTGGCCAGCTTACACGCATACAAGCTTGCACCCGTACCCCCAAGCCACCCGCCGAAAAAAAAAAAAAAAAAAGCCAAATCCAAAGAAGCAAGGTTCAAGGTTGAGGAGCTACGCTAGGGCGGTGTTTCTCGGGACGTGCGCCCGCCCAGGCCAGGAACGCCTACTCCTGCTAATGGTTGCCGCTCTCCAGCTGGTAGCCATAAAAAGGTACCCCGTGGCATCGACACTGCTGAGAACCGGTGAGGGACCGAGGCGGATGGCAAACGGAGAAATTGAGGTCGGAGACAGGAACCGATCTCTGATAACGATGGCCCCGATGGCCCCGATGGCCCGTACTATGCGGCTGGCCGGCCTGTCAGCCTCTTGACGCTTGCCCACCCGTCGCAAGAGGGGGGGGGGGCTTGAGGGGCCTTGTCGTGCTTCCTCATTGGGGCAGGCAATATTGCGGTGGACGGCTCCCTGAGACCGAAGACCCAGATCGCGTCCATGATCCTCGTTCTGACGGCGAGTCCGCACCAGACAGTTGTCAACGACGCTTCCGGGTTGCATTGCTTGTGTCCACGCATAGGCCTGCGTTCGTATGAGGAGAGGTCGACACCGACGCAAAGTACACTGGTACTTTGTTCCTCGCCGCCTGCACTACATCCTATAGCATTACGAAGATACAGAGGCTCGCACATTCCACCCAAAGGCCAACTCAAGACGACCTGCACCAACTTGCCGGCTACTCTTCGGTTTCCCCCGCGTGACTGGCCGCACTATTTCGCAGCTGCTTCACCGAGCTCCAGGGGAAACGCAAGGCACTTTCCCGAAGCGTCCAGGCTTCTCCTAGCCCAATCGTGCCCTCACCGCCCGTCAACCAACCCCTCTGCGGCACAGTCGACAGGGGCGAACTCCAAGTCATTCGGCAGGTGGGGCATATCCCAAGCTATGGAACTCGGCCCTGTGTAGCTCGTCTCGAGCTTGTGGCCCCCCTCGAGCCTCTCGGGCCTCTCAAGCCCCCGGCTCTCGCCAACTACAATTGTGGCGTCTGCGGCGTGAGACGTGCGGCGTGGTCGAGAAGGGACGGCGAACATGAGCACGGGGCATGGAAAACTCGGAAGTCTTTTTGAAACAGCTTCTCGACCTAGGGTCTGAAAATAAGAGCCGCCACCGCTCCTGGGCTTGACTCCACTGCCATGTTGCTGGGAACGAATGCTAGCCCGACCCGCGCTCAGCACAGACGGCCATGCCGCTCTCCCGTTCTCCAGCCCACCTTGCCATCTCGAGCCGCCGTCGAGTGGCATAGCGGGTAAGTCCATGTATGGGCCATGTCTCCAAGTCTGACACCACTGCAGCACCAGAGGCGGCTGTCTGTCTGCCTACAACACGCTTCGCTCAAGCGTGGTCCCTTGCACCCGTCGTCAACTCCCTCTCCGCCCTACAACTAGGGTTTCTTCGCTGATCTGGCACAACGCACTTCACTCAATCGAGCTTGTCCGGACACAAATAGCCCTCGCATGTCCGGGTTCTCTAGCCCTCTTGGCCTTGCCATTTGCCTTGACTGGCATAGACGGCCCTTCCCTCCTCAATTGGCTACTTCCTGGCTGTTCCCGCCGTCTCTTCCTGTACCCTGTGTTGCGTAGGAAATGCAGTGGATGGGCAGGCCTTCTCGCAGTGCAGAGATGCGCCTCTAGTAGTCCTAGATCCAATGCCCACCGTCTCGGCTCCATTCGTCTCATCTGGCTTCCCGGATGTTTCGGGGGATCACCCAGTCTGCATGTTTTTCTGGTGCCCAACATTTCACTTGTCCTCCAATAGTGGGGCGCAAGGCAACACACGAGGCCGCAGAAACTCTAAGAATGACGGTCATTCCTGCCCTCCCCTCATCACTGCTCATGCTAGCACCTTGTCGACCGGCGTTGCCAAACAAAGCAAAAGGCAACCTCCAAGGTATATGCACTCACTCTTCCTCCCATTAAGGTTATGATGGGGATAGACCTTGAACCCTTGAGTACAACGTCCATATAGAATAAGTGGTTAATCGAGGCTAGGAGGACGCATCGCCTCAAACTCCAGGGTGTGGAAAGTCGGTAAGGGATTGTTCGGCCGTCTCCTCGCCCCTTACGAACGTCACCTGCCGTCCCCGCTGGTACTGTCGACCTTGTCGACCCGAACTAGGAGTCTCTTGATAGGAGAGTCTATGATTGGTACCCGTCTGTCTGCTAGGCCTGGCGGCCATGGTGGTCTATGCAGGCTGATCTTCGAGGTGGCCGACCTGCCGACCACTTCTCGACCTGTTGGCAAAGAGATCCCTGCAATGCTCTCCATAATCACGTCGTTTGTTTGAAAAGCAGTAACCCGTCCTCGCCCGCGTCTTCACCCCACCGTATCAACTGCCTAACAGTCCAACGGGCTGGCCACCATTCATCGGGGCCCCCCTCTCCTATCAGGCAGCCTCAAAGAGGCGTCGGGGACATCTCATTACGTCAAAGCGACATTCGTCAACTGACAATCATGAGGAATTTCGCGCGATCGATCCAAGCCACCCGAAAGGAAAGGGCTCTCGGGGCGAACATCTTCGTGGTAAAGGGACTCTGGGGTGGGAAGCTGTCGATTCTGCATCTCATCTCAGACAAGCGCTCCTCGAACTCTGCTTTCCCGCCCTCCTCTCCCATTTCCAACCCCGCAAGCCGCGGCCCGTTGGAAGGTGGTGGAGCGTTGGGGTCAACCCCGGCGGCCTGCGTTCGGCGGCCTTCGTGGTGCATCTGTGGGGGGCTGGGGTGGAGGGAGGGCACGACGCAATGGCACGAGGGACCAGTTTCTTTGACCAAAAAAACGGCTTGATAAGGACATAGATTCCCCCAGGTAGTGGAATGATACCCTTCGGCCCGCCGCTTACATGGGGATGATCTGTCACGTACATTAGCCAACCAAGCCCACCTTCCGCACCTGTCGCTATTCGGGGCAATTTCGCCGAGATGTTTTCTGCGGGAGGAGTTGGAAGGTTCTGAGGGCCGCTGCTTAGCTGCCAAGAGTAACCATTCTTGCCCTTTTCTCTCTCTCCACACGAGATAGCCGGATGGCCATCGAGAACCGTCAGCTGAGGATATGACGCGTGGGCCTAATCCCAAGCCTAGCGGAATGAAAGGAGACGCGGGAAAACAGTGGGGAAACCTGATTTCTGCAGCCTAGGTTATGTTGCGTCGTCGAACTTGTTTCCCCCCATCTAGGCCCTGGAGACGCCTCGTGACTGAGACCGCCGTCTCTCGGTGAGCGAAACCTCAAGGTATGATTGGACGCCCCCCTTCCTACACTGGTTCTTGGGAGCCCGATGAGCGGCATATGGCTTGTTCGCTTGCCATTGTTTGCTACGCTGGTGCTGACGAGAGGGAAAGCAGCCGGGCAGTCGGTGAGTACCATTAAACTCCAGCCAGGCCAGCAAGCCACGGACGAGAGGAAACAGCCCATAGCTTGCTGACTCATCCATTTCATTGAGTCTCCCTCGGAGAGCCTTTTTGCCTGCCCAAATACATTTCGCTACCTCCTTGCCTTGTCATGTATTGGCTGTTTAATAATCCACTCGCTGCTATTTGCCTCGTGCCAATCCCCAGTGGTTTCACAGGCACTAGTCCCGGTAGTAGGTTTTGATGATTATGAGTGCCGGCACGGAGTACTTGACTGTACGGTCTGCTATGCTGTGTTACCATACACCCTTTCAAGGTGTAACAGCACACCCAGAACAAGTTCCTTACATTGCGCTCGGCCTGGCCAGACACGTGAGCAAGTCGGAGACCTGGAAAAATCGAAGAGGACCAAATGGGCGTATATAACACTGACGTGGAGCACGCTATGCGCCGTAAACAGTAGACAGCCATGGAGATATCCAAACAGGTATTGTTTTGGTTTGCCTGTTCGGGCTTCTCAGTTCGCGGCTTCCTACGTGCACTTCCAGGCAAGTCAGTGCTATATGTCGAACATGGCAGTTCCGATTTCTTTTTCATTAAGCGTACAGTCATAATTAACATCATTGCTCCGACACCCGGCTATCACCATGTCGTCCGTCACCCCTCTGTTTCTCTTTCAGCTCTTCATGTCCACCCAGGCCATCAACAAATGTTTTCCCAGATAAACAACCAATGACCGTGGAGAAAAGCAAACCACGTCCCTATCCACGCCCTGTCACTGTTTGACGACTTTTATATAAGTAGAGGAGACATGTGACAAAGGGCTAGGAGAAGGTCAGAAAAAAAGAAAATACCCGAGCCCTAGTTGGCATCGATAACCCACACCGACAAGTCGTTCAATTTTTGTTTCTTTTTCCCCCTCTGGCCTCAGGCTCACGTTGTTTTCCGGTCTTGGTTGGCCCGAGTAGGATGCGAAAGAAGCCACACCTGGTTGCCACCACCAACCGAATTCACCGAGTCAATCCCGAGCCCTTTGGGAATGTCACCTCCCGGCCAACCACGGCCAAGGGGCGATGGGAATGAAAACTTGCGAAATGCTATCCACAGCTCCGTTGTCAGCCTATTGTCGTGATGTGAGATGTCGGGCCAACCACGTGCTTGGTTACTAGGAAAGCCCTTGTTCTTGTTTTCATCAACTGCCGCTGCATCCACGACGTTTTAACCACGGCTGAGCGGCAGGGGTGGTTCAGGTGATGAGCGGTCAGTGCTGGGTCGCAAGTTTCTTTACTCAAGATCCAGAAGGCGAGGTTCGCGCGCCTTGGCTTAGCCAAGCCATGGCTCGTTAGACCGTGCCACGGCGGATGTGTTTCCGCCGCCGATACCAAAATCGAGTTTGGGCATCTCGATCCTTGGCGCTTCTTCGACCTTCTTCTTCCCACCGCCAGTCCTCTTGACAGGCGAGGAGGATCGAGACTCAGGGGGCGGGCCGTATCTGACATCACGGACATCCCAGCCATCATCAGCGGCTGCGGCCACCCAGGTGCGCAGGCCGTCGTGAACTGAACCATAGAACTTCTCCTTGCACAGGCGAAGGCTCCCCCCCATGCAACGCTCCCAGCCAGAGATACGCAGCTCCGCTCGCAGGGCATTCCGGTGCTGTGCAGTTGGGCCGGTACATGCAATGATGGCATTCATCAGGTCCAAGTGACTTGCCAGGTAGTTTGTTGCATCCCACTCGACCCCGCCGACGTAAGGGGCAGCGGGCACAGGTGGGCGTTCTTGGGGGAAGTGGCGTGCCATGTAAGCAAATTGATCGTCATGGTCGCCGTGGCTCCCCGTGTTGGGCCGTGAGGTGCCAGTTGTCCTCCCCATGGCGCGATCCGCGGTTCCCGCGCTTGTCTGGTCGGCGGGAGAATTCGGGTTGCTCGATGACGGGGGCAGCAGGGCGACAATGTTGAGATTATGCAGGAAAATCCAAAATACCTCCTTTGTGACTGATACGACCTCCTTGGCCCACACCCGGTAGGGTCGATCCCGCCGCATGTCAAGGACAAAACTGACTGGTCGTTCTTCCTCCTTGGCTTCTGGGTCTCGAAGGTAGCCCAAGACAGCCTTCGCACGCGAGAGACGCTCGTGAGGCGCGGCACACTCAATGTAGGTCAACAGGACCGAGGTAATAATGTTGCGAGTAGTGAACTCGCTTGGGCCTTTCTTCTCCGGGTCAAAGATCATGTGGAGCAATGCCGGAAACAGGGTGGCGTGGATCGAGTGCAGATACTGCAAGGCAAGTGCCGTGGTACATAGGGCCTTGAGGCAAAGAAGATTCTCGTGTAATAAAGCGTCTTCATGCTCCTCTCTGCAGAAAGGGTTAGTCGGTCTGGCTTCGCGAGCCACTCGTTCCCACCAAGGGGATCCTTACCTCCACTCAACCGCCATGATGCGATGCAGCAACTCCACTATCTCCTCCATGCCCCCCTGCCTGATGAAATCTTCGGTCCACGTAACCGTCTCGTTTCGGAGGAGGAGGCGCAGCTTGTGCAGCTTTCCTACCTCCACGAGCTCGAGCTCCTGCACCTTTCGCAAATACGACACGAAGTCAGCTGGCCGCTGCTGGCCCTTGACTTTGGCGAATATGCCTAAGCCCACGTTGCTCGAGGTCTCTCCGACAGATGAGGGGTGGTCACTAGTGACACTCTCAGTCGACTTCGACCTAAAGTGGCGACCCAGGTTGCTGTCCGTCTTCTGCTTCTTGGTTGGCGAAGGTGGTGCTTTGTTGGCGCCTCTGCCGAGTGTCAGGCTCATCCCTCGATGGTGCTTCTTCTTGCTGTCGTCTCGGTCGGAGCCGGCAGCACTACCGTCGGTCGACACATGGCTCCCGTTTGTGCTCGGACGTCCCAATTTCGCCTGCATCTCTGCCCAATCTTGGCGAATGAACTCCATCTTGATTGTGTCATTCAGATTACGCATCTTGTACCTCTGGTTTTCGGGAATGTTCCGTCTGTCTAGCATGGCCTCTAGATGCTTGTCTATATCCTTGGGGTCGATAAGAGGTTCTGCCTTGGTCGACATAGGCGACTTGGTTCTCGCTCCTAGACCAGGAAAGGCAAATTTGGAACCGTGGCCTTTCGCCCACGTCATCCTCTTCCGAGCCACTTCGTCGGTCCTGTGCTTGGAATACCCTTCCCTCGAATCAGCCGAGTTTGGCTTACCGTCCATGGCGGTCCCGTAAGGCTGGAAGGATCGAGGCCTTTGCTTCTTCCCGGATGCATCCACTGCAGGCAAGCCGGGCCGTTCCACTCCAAAAGGGTCACTTGAACTGAACTGCGATGTGTGGTCTCCGTAGTTCTGGCTCGCAAACTGAGCATAGATGGGTGGGGGCGGCATATACTCGTTGGCGATTGAGCTAGGTGGCGTTCTGTTTTCCTTATCCTTGGCCGATCGGGTATCCTCATCCGAAACCGGTTGCCTCAAATTCTTGATGGATTTGGGCCGTGAGAGAAGGGCGCTCAGGTTAGTAACCGATTTGGCCTTCTTAGGTTTTTTCGGAGAACTAGACTTGGTCGGCGACGATGCTTCCTTGGCTTTTGGCTTTCCACTGTCTTTCCCACCAAGTGCCCTTAGTGAGATGTTGGTGAAGGTGCTCTTTTCCGGCGAAGTCGCCTGACCACGGTCCCGCGATTTCTCTGGCGACCGTTGTGTCTGGTCTTGGTGGTTTTGCTGCAATTCACCGAGCGCCTGCAAACTCATGTTAGGCCCGAGGTAGCGGTGCGCAGGAAAGGCGCCGGAAGGCATTCCTTGGATGACGACCTGTGCGTGTGTCGTTGGGGTCAACACAGCGGGCGGGAGAGCAGATCCGTCAGAATTGTTCCTCTTATGGCCCATGAGCGATCGCAAGACTGATGACTTGGTGCGTTGATGCTGGGGCACGCGGGGTCCAGTTGCAAGTGCGGGCAGGTTGTTCACGTCCGCCATGGTGGGCATGACGAGGGTGCGCCGGCGCCGCAGTGTGAGACCAGGCAAGAGGGCGAGACAGAGACGGGAATGAGGTGCCTAGCAATCTGCTGGTGTCGATACTGGATGTGTGATGCGGAAATGAGAATGCCAGTGGGAAGAGTCAATGCCAGTGCCAATGCCAATGCCAAACCAAAAAAATTCAATGCCAGACTCCCAATGCCAGTGCCAATGCAAATGCCGATTCTGATGCTGCAATATTCATGCCATAGCCGTCGACAACATAGGCGTCCTGACTGTCGATGCCACAAAGCACAATGTGCGGTTGAGAGAAGAGCGACGGAGGCAGCGGTGTGCAGGAACGAGGTCGAGAAATTCAAGAAAATCGGTGCTTTGTGCTGTGTGCTGGATGCTCCAGGTTTGTCAGTCGTTTCTCAGCCGTTGCGGACCAATGGCGCCGTTGTTTACCGGGGGGCCGTTCGTTACCCGGGCAATAACCGTTGCAACTTCCCCAGCTTCGACTCAGGTAATCCACACTTATCTTATCAGCGTCTCCGCACAACACCCCACCAAAACTCGACGCTATCATCACTTGGCCAAAGCGCCATTCATGTTGGGCGTGCCAAGCACTCCTATCTATGCAGCTGTCAGCTGGCTCTAGCCAAGATTGAATTCGCTATTTGTCCGCATCACGGACACTTTTGCGATATAACACTGTCTAATTCTACCAACTCATGAGCCCCTTTGACCGGTCAAACCCTCCTCTCAATTGGCTTGCCGGCTTGATGACTTTGCCTTGCAGTACTGTGAACTTGACGATGCCCTCACAGTCCTCGGGCTTCACACGCGCCAGCCAGATGCATTGCCCTGCGCCAACTTCATCGCCGACCTCGGTTTCGTCAGCCGTCTTCGCAGATTTTACCAACGCCACCTTCTCGCCCTCGGCCAGCTTTGCCCGCTCTACCCTATCGATTCCGAACGCATCCGGCCGACGATAAATCATCATGTTGGCCGAGTACTTGTGGCCTCCCACGTGGCTGATGAAGTAGATGCCTACACCGCCAGGCCTCTCATCGTCTAGGTCTCGGTAGAGACCCAGCGGCTGAAGGTGTCGTTGCAGCTCCTTGCGCAGAAGTGGCGCGCTCTGTCCACAGCGGGCGTCGCGCGTCCTTTGGCTACAGAGCAAAATTAGCACCCGGTGCGGGCATGGCCGCGTGGTAAGCTCGGTGAGGGCTGCTGGTGTTCCCTCGGGAAGGGGTGCGGCAAGCGCCCTCGGCAGGGCGATGGGTTCGAGAGGCGAGTCGTTCGTCGGTGCCTTGCTTATAAACTCGGTAACCAGGACCGGAACTGTTGCAGGTGTCACGTTCTCGATGATTGTGAAGGCGGGAAGGAGCAGAACCGTGGTAGGCTCCGAGTAGTCGGAGGAGTGATGCGGCGTGGGGATGTTAGAGGCGGACAGCATGAGCTTCTAATCAGATGGGCCAGATCGTCAGCATGGTAAAATTTGGGCGCTGCGGACTACGGGAACAAGCTCACTCCGTTACTCGGGGCTTTGGCTCCTCCAATGGCCTGCATAACACTCCCCTTCTCGTCGGCGACATCACGGACCCAATCCGTCTTGCCAGTTGCGACTAGGACATGGGTGCTCCACCCCTTGACGAAGCCGTACAGGTCATCCCCCTCGTCGATCTTGAAGTTCTTGGGGTACTGCACCACGCAGTTTGCGCAATCGTGGTCGCAGTCGTCACCGTCAACGGCTTTGTCGACGACGGGGAAGAGATCATCGAGCGCGGCCTTGCTGCCCGAGTCGCCAATGGCCAGCTTCTTGGCGCTGTTCACCAGGGCTTTCAATCCGGAAGCCATTTTCCAATTCGTCTTTTTCGGAGCCGTCTCACTGCTGTTCCCTCCGCCGTTGGCGTCTGGGGAGACAGCAGGAGGTTCCGAGTCGGTGGGCAGCAGACCCATTGGCAGGATTTGGACAGAACTCGAGTCGCGCTAGCAGGCGAGTATGGAGATTAATCCCTGTCGGTGAGGTCGTCATCCAGGGGACCGTGTCCGCAATTCGGAGCTAAGACGACCTGGAAGCTCGTAGCTGGAGAGGTGGGGGCGGGGTTCTGAGCCTAGTACCTTACCCTTCCTCACGTCATATAAGAAGCTCGTTTAGACGGGATACGAAATGGTCGGGCTGGAGAGCAATATTTTGGGATCAGACATATATAAAGCACGTCTAGGAACAGCAGAGGGGGGATGGAGCAGCTTTAGACCTAGTTAGGATACCTGACAAACCAAAAGCCTAAATCGGGTTCGCAGTCACACCTAGTCCGCGCGCTCTCGACTCCCCTCAAATCCGCAAATGCCGATTTCCGTTTCCAATGTCCCAGCCGGACCTGCCACTTACAGCTCGCCCCAACAGTTATCAGATCGACCCATCGTATCACCGACCCCTGCCCGAGTACGCCAAGGAAGGTAGTAACGTATGCCGGCACGCAAACAACTCAACTCCGTGCCCGCTGCTGTGTCCAGGCGGGAAGCAACAGCCCAACCAGCCAAGCAGCAAGCAGCAAGCAGCAAAGCAACAAGCAACAAGGAGGCAGGCCAAAGCACGCAAGCGGTGAGAGAAGAAAAATCCTCCACCGCGAATGGCGAGGCACAATCACAAAAAAGACGACGGCGCATGACGGCAGCACGAACCAGGATTACGCAAGCAAACAACCATTGATGCCCAGTAGCAGAGAAGAAGGCTATCAGATGCGACCAGATAATTTATCAGATCCCCAGATAATCTACCACACCATCCCGCTCCGGCTCGCCCTTCGCGGCACACAGAACTCGGCCTCCGCCGGAGACCGAATCGCATCCAGCTAGACCAAAGCGATAAACAGACACCTAACGTTGCCATAGAAGACACTGCGTACATATCTTCCCTCCCATCTAAGCGCACAGTTACGTACGATCATTGCATTGCCACTCTCTCTGTCCCTATCCCTATCCCTGCTTCTCCGCAGACAAGTCAAACTTTCAAGCATTGAACCAAAAAAAAGGCGGCAGGATCAAAAACCTAACCCCCGTAACTCACACCTGTAAGTCAGTAGTCACAATCACGAGTCCTTCTTCTTCCCCTCGTTATCCTCGTTATCCTCGTCCTCCTCAGAACCCCTATCATCCGCATCCTCATCAGTTTCTGGTTCTAGGAACGGACCCCTCGTCGCCTGGCTCTTGCGTCGGCGTATCTCGCCGCGCTCTCGCATTGCCTCGCGGATCTTCTTGCTCGCCTCGTCGAAGCCCTCCTTGCTGTCGAGCGCTGTGAACTTGCCGATAGGAAACCCAGCCAACCCGAACCCGCCGCCACTACTGCTGCTCCGACTGCGGTTCCGCGACGGCGGCCGCGTTGCAAATAGTGCGATTTGGCCAATGTTACTAAACGACTCGTTACGCGGGATCGCTCGACTTGACTGTGTCGTACTGCGCCTTGACATCGATAGCGCCACGGTTCCAGTAACAGCTGTCGGACTCTCAAGACCATCATGATATCCGCCTGGTGAGGACATGCCGCTGTCTCGGCGTCTCCCACCAAAGGTTACCTGGGTTGGCGATATGGGCGCACCGTCGGCCTTCGACGACGGGGACATTGATGATGAGTGGTCAGCCACGAGCTTCGTGTGTTCAAAATCGGGGAACATCTCGGGCCCCAGAGTGTTGATGACTTCGGTTACTTGGGCGCTGAGTTCAGCGCGGCGCTCTCGTAGCTGGTGGATGTTGTAACTTGACGACGGGTTTATGCACATAATGAGAGGGCGGAGTGACTTGATTATATCCATACCGACTTCGCCGAAACGGAGCGCCGCAAATGTGATAGCCGGGAAGAAAACCCAGCCCGCCAGAAACACGCTCCAGATTGATACCCATTCGGGGACGTAGCCCCACAGACGATCTTGATAGACCTTGTAGGCAAGGAGGGACGTGTAAAAGTTGTAGAGAACCGGCGCAACGGCTATGGCGACCAGCAGTTTCCAGGTAGCCATGACGTCCCGCCCCTGAATCTTAACGGTCGACCCCGCCAGCGCCGTCTTGGCCTTTTGCCGGCTGATTATTTTTGTCGCGATGAAGACCGGTCCAAACAGGATGAAACCTGGGAGCACGCCGGCGGACAAGACCAGAAGCTTAGCAAGCCGGTAGAGGAAGGTCAAAACAACCTTTGGCCACGACATCTTGCCATACTGGACCTGGTGGTCGCGGATGTTCAAGTAGCGAAGCTGTCGGTTGTATTCTTTGACCGACCTCTGCAGGTTAACGATGCGCGCGTCATCCTTGTACTTCTCGTAGCCCATGGCAAGCCGGCGGTTGAGTTCCACCACCACAGGAAGTGGCAGCTTCTTACCAGTGGGGTTGTACAAGCGCCTGGCCGCTTGAATGACCATAAGTGTGTCGTAATCCGGGGTCGAGACGGTCACGGCGCTCAGCGCCGAGTGAACCATATCCAGGAGCTGGCCAATGGCTTCCCGCCTTTGGTTGTTCCTGTACATCTCAACCAGGCGCGCGGGGACCTCAAAAGGGGGGCCAAACTCCACAACAGCTCTTGACCGGAACTTGTGAGCGTGGAAATAATTCATCCCGACTGGCACAATCTTGAGGCCGCAATCTGGAGAATCAGCAAGTGCTCCGAGGGCCATGATGGCCACGCCTGCCTTGAGGGGGAGCAGCTCGGTCCGATCGTGGCTACCGCCCTCGGGGAAAATGCCGACACACCCGCCACCCTTTAGACGGTCGAACACCGCCTGGTAGACCTTGGATTGGTCGATATGGGGTGCTATCCTGAACTTGGTTCCCTTGAACCCCCCACTGGAGCCCTTGGAACTTCTATCCCCAAACTCTCCGTCCTCGTCAATATCGTCACGGCCCGTCAGCTGGGACATTGCGATGCTCCCCTTAAAGGCCCTCTTGATGCGTACCGCCTCTGGGCCAAGAATCTCGGCAATATCGACGCTCGATCCGCTGTGGCCCTTGGTCGAGGGGAGGAAGATCATGCCGCCTACTTCGGCCTCCTTTTCGAAATTTGTACCAATGCCTCGAAGAAGGGTCGGGTCGTTGATGGGATCTGGGAGATAGATGGTGCCCTTGGCGGGCTTCGCCGAATCTTGCGCCCGCCCAACCGGTACTGAACCAACCTGGCGGGATGCCCATCCGATAAAGCCGTGAACTGACTTCTGGGCGATAAGAAGAGAGACACGGCGCTTGGCCTCGTTTCGCAGTGTCCGTTGTAGGATCAGGGCATCGACAAACTGTTAATCATTCCTACGGTTAGCTAAAGCTCTGTGTTTGCGCCTGAGTGCGAGGTAATAGGAGACAAGAGTGCAACTGACCTGGTTTGCATGTGGTGCTGCCACGAAGAGGACGGGGCCGTGGCGGGGCACCTTCCAGGAGCCGCGAGGATGCACCTCGCGAAAGAAGAGGTCCACCAGAACCGACATGGTCCAGAGAAAAATATCATATTTCCATTTACTCATAGGGTAGAGCTCCTTGGCGTTTGTTGGAGGGGGGGCTTCGACGCTCTCCGGAGTCGCCTCCACGTTCTGAGCCTCGGTGTCTGCCATCGGGACGGCTGCTGGAAGATAAGTTTTGACAATGGTGAGTCTAATCAGGACGAGGAAGATGCGAAGGCGCGAGAGCCTCTCGCGATCTCTCGCCCGGACGCGGCACCGCGACTCTCACTCCGCTATGCCCGGGACAGGCTGTCAAGGGGGGGGGAGGAAAGTCGGCGTGGAAGGGAGGCTCAGGGTCCGGCGCAGGCGATCGATCTCCCTAGTTCGCCTTGTTGTCTATCGCGCGGCCTAAGTGGGACCGACCAGGAAAACGCAAAACCTTCGAGTCAAGATAACAGCTGGGAAGTGCACCGATATTTGAGAAAATAGCGTTTGGTATGACAATTGCGATAGACGGATATGGCGGGGGCGGGTCGGTCGCCTTCTTATCGGATACCAACGAGAGCGCCAGGCATTTGTTTATTCAAGCGGATCGGATGGATAGGGTCGAGAGTCGCAGTGATAGGCCGGCTCCGCATCGGTAGGTAGGGATGGGGGCTAATAAATGCACCTGGGAAATTTTGGTACAAAGGGGGAGGCAGTAGAATATACACTACTTACATGATGATAATAATGGAGGTGAAGGATGAGAGGCAGAAGGCAAGCCGAGGTGGAATGGTAGGGCCAATGCAAAAAAAAAGGAAGCAAATGAGGACGAGATGGAATCTAGTTCAACCTTGGCGACGAGCAACGGCGCAAGAGATCCCCCTCGAATCGGGGCGAAACGGCGAAACCGAAGATGTCATTGCTCTCTGACATCCTTCTCGTTCGCTGCAGCTTTTTCCGCAGGCGTGCCAGGACGCTGGCAGGCAAAGGCAGGGTAAGGTAGGCATTAGCCCCTAGGTACCCACCTGAGCCACCCTCCCACCGGTGGTCTGGGCTTTTTCATTGGAGCTCTGCCCCAGGGCCCCGGAAGCCGCCGAGGCTCAAGCATGTGCAATTGGGCCTCTCCAGCTCACACCTGCAGCTCACCCTAAAACCGCGATATGCACTGCACGTCTGACGCGCAACAAAATCGGTGCTAGAGAATCCCAACAATTCATCTACCAATGGCGGCAGTATGCGGTGTAGTGTCTCCAGAAACCGGCAAGGATATCGAAACGACGGTCAGCTCCCGCTGCTCTGATCCGGCCTCGCTGTAAAGTGAGGTGCTCGCCGCTTTCTCCTCTGCCCCTCCATCCATGGGTCTCTTCGCGACCTGCGGGGTCTCTCTCCTTGCGGCTTAGACCGCGGCAGCTATGTGCTTTCTCGTCATAGCTCCTACTCTTTTCTCGCTGTTCCGAGTTCCGAGCTTCTTTTTTGCCATCCAACCCAACCAGTCTTTCAGCTGCAAAACCTGAGCAGGTGCCATTGAGTTTGTTGCCTCTTCGTATAGCTACCATCAAACGGGTCCAAGCATCAGCCGCAATAATAAGCCCACTTAGAGTACACTGCTACCTGCTTTTTTGGTCCTATTTCTGTGATTAGAAAAGACGACGTTTTCGGATCATCAAAACGACATTGCCGGCGATGTAACCATCCATGCAAATTCGGCAACATAGCGGCGGGCCGGCCGGTGGGAGATAGTCGGAGTGAAGCATAGCGGGTCGAGTGCCGTGTTCATACTGTCCTCATCTCTCTGATACCAAACACCCCTGTTTTCCCAGCTCCTCCTGATGTCTGGGTGATGGTAAAGCGCAATAGACGAATCTCAGGAAAGAAGCACTTGAGGAGAAAAGGCCATGCTCTCGCAATTCCGATTTACATATAGGGTCATTCCGCTTATACCAAAACACAGGGCTGACCACCACAAATAGACATCTATGCTCAACGCCCTTACTTCTTCCCCTTCCCCTTCCCCTTCCCCCTGCCTTTCTTCTCCTCAGGCACGCTCGCAGTCCCCTCCTCGAGCTCTCCCTGCTCCACCTTGCCCTCGTTCTCCAGCTCCTTAAGCTTCTCCTGTCCACTGATAAACATGCTCAAGTCGCGATTCATCTCCTTCAAGTCCTCATTCTCCGCCTTCAGATCGGCAATCGACTTGGCCACGCCCTCGGCCTCCTTGATCATGTGCTCGATACGCACCATTAGGCCCTCACCAACTTTCTTCTCCTCCTGCAGTGATTTACCAAGGCTGCGCGCTAGCTCCGTCGACTTGTTCGCCCGATTACTCTCCCGCGTAAGCTCCCGCTCGAGGCTCGGGACTGTCTCCTCCTTGAGCACGCGGTAGTTTTCGCGTAGCGTTGCGAGTTCCCGGAGGGCTTTGTCTGCTGAAACGGATGCCGACTCGGCCGAAGCCGCTGCTTTGGTTGCCTTGTCTGCCGCCTTGTTCACCATCTCCTCGAAATAGATGCGCTGGCTCTCGAGCTGGCTTGTAAGAAGGTGCGTGTACTCGAGGCCGATGTTCTCGAGCTTTGCGCGTGGCACCACATCTTGCTCCTCCTCTTCCCTTTCCTCGCCCTCATGCTGCTGACCCCCAGTGCCGCGGCGAGAAGTGTTATTATTGCTTGAGAGCTCGACGACCTTTCCGTCGCCCTTGTCGCGTATCAATCGGTGAACCCACATGTCTCCCGCGTAGTCCCATACATGCTGCGTCTCAAGCTCCAGGCTGAAGCTGTGGGCCGTCTCCTTCCAGTGATCCTTGGCATGGCCGCCCCTATACCGCCCACAGCCCACCTTTCCGCATATCAGGCAGATCCAGAGGTCCGATGTAGAGTCGCACACGCTGCAGAGATTTGAGACCCCGGAGCCAAAAGGTTGGGAATAGGGGTTGTTAGGATCGTAAGGGTCTTGGTTCGATGTGATGGGGTTCGTCGCTCGGCAAACCGGACACCCCAAGCCTTTCCATGTCTGTAGGCAGGTGCAGTGGAACACGTGCTGGCAGAGTATCGTCATCAGGCCGGCAGTGTCGTCCATTCGTTCGAGGCAGACGGGGCAGGTAGGTAGCTCGATGAGATTTGGCGTTGGGGGCGGAAATGGTTTGAGCGAGCTGAGAACATTTGGAGAGGCGGGGCCGAAGTGGTCGCTACTACTATCGGGTGCCTTTCTCTTGCTGTCCGTCTGGTCTGGTGTCTCGACCGTGATCGACTTGATATATGTAACATGGCAAATCTCGGACTGGTGCAGGCATAATAAGTAAACGCGTTCCCAAGTAGACCATGAGAGGGGCAAACTCACCCCTATATCGTCAAACGGCTTCCCGTCAAACTCTTTCCGCCAGTCCCTGGCGATTCTGGCGTTCCGGTATTTCATGAGGACCATGTACCTGCTAAGCCTACTCGTCATGATCATGCGGTAATGGCTCACATCGCCTCTCCACTTCTCCCCAATAAACCCCAGGAAGTCGCTTGGAGACAGGTAGCTGGGAACAGCTGGGATACAGAGTGTTGTGCCATCATCCTCACCCTCCCTGCCACTCCCACTCCCACTACTCCCGCCCTCCCCAGCCCCATGCGATCCCGGGACAGCGCGCATCGCACTCGATTCATCCCCCTCGCGGTAGAGATGGACAATACCCCAGCCGGCCTCGGTATTCTTCGTTTCCAGCGGCACATACCTAGCCTTGGTCGCCTGGCCCATGCCGCCGAGACTCGGGCCCAGCGACGCGGCCGGCACTGCATGTCCCCCACCCTCCCCGCCCGCCTCGCCCGCCTTCTCAGCCATCTTGCCCTCCATCGCCGCGTCCTCGCACACCACCTCGTCTTGATCCAAGCTCTCGACCCGGACGCGTCCAAACCGCCAGTCCCGCAGCGCCGTGCGCGGCCCGATCCCCGCCTCGAACTTGGGGGGCGGCGAGGTCTCCTCGCGCTCGCGCCACAGCCGCTCGCTCAGAAACTCGAGGTTGCCTCGCTTGCCGCCGCCGCCGCTCCCACCACCACCGCCGCCAGCGCCTCCTCCTTCCTCTGTATGATCCTGCGCGGTAGCCCGCGAGGCGCCGCAGTCGATGACGTTGGTAACAGCTGGGGGGTCGGGCTTGGGGACGTGTCCCGAAACGAGGCGGGCGCTTTTATAGGGCTCGGAACGCTGAGAAGGGTCTTGTCGCTGGCGCGGTGGTCGTGGTGGGGTAGGTTCTTGCGTGCGCGGGTGGGAGGGCAAGTCGCCGAAGATGCTCGAACCTGCTGAAGGCACCCAGATCTTGTCGTTGGCCGCTCGGTCGATGCTGTTGCTGCTGGCTGCTGGATCTGGCGTGGCATACAGCTCGAACTTTAAATGGTAATGGTACGAGGACGGCATAGCCTTGATGGATGTTGTAGCGCTGCTGAAAAGCCAGCTGCGGTGGGTTGGTGGCCCGAAAGCAGAGGAGCTGTTCTGGCCGATGCAGGGGTAAGAAGAGGAAAGAGGCAAGATTCGACGCCGAGGGCTCACGGAGGCAATGAAAGCTCAACTTCTCGAATCTTGTACTTTCTTCCATCAAACCTCATGGCGAATATGGCTTTTCTTTCCAGAATCAAAATCCTTCACAGCTGCTTTCTTCCAGCTTTTACCAGACTTCTCTAGGTAAGGTGCCTTGCAACTGCGATTTCTACAGAGTCTACTGCGGGGCAATGGGTATTCACCCCCGCACATGCAGCACTCCCAAGTACCCCCCGCCGTCATTGCCATAGAACACTAACACTGCGTATCACGGTATCACCACTTATTGAGAATGCACAAAATTGAGGCGCATCAAACTGCATTCGAGTCGAGTCCACCTCAGCATCTAAAGACGCGCGTCGTTCTTCCCATAGCTGAAGTCATATACATTGTGGCCATCCGGCCGGTCCTGTTCCATACCGCTGTTCGCCTCATAAAAATCATGCCCCGAATCCCGGCCCCCATCAAATCGCGAACGCTTACTGGCCACCACGCAGGCGCAGCACCAAGTGAAGGGTGCTCTCCTTCTGTATGTTGTAATCAGACAGCGTCCGGCCATCCTCCAGCTGCTTACCCGCAAAGATCAGGCGCTGCTGGTCTGGGGGAATGCCCTCCTTGTCCTGAATCTTCGTCTTGACATTGTCAATCGTATCGGAAGATTCAACTTCGAGAGTAATCGTCTTCCCCGTGAGGGTCTTGACGAAGATCTGCATGCCACCACGGAGCCGGAGCACCAAGTGCAGGGTGCTCTCCTTCTGGATGTTGTAGTCCGAAAGAGTGCGGCCGTCCTCCAACTGCTTGCCAGCGAAGATGAGGCGCTGCTGGTCAGGTGGAATACCCTCCTTGTCTTGGATCTTCGTCTTCACGTTGTCAATGGTATCTGACGATTCCACTTCGAGCGTGATGGTCTTGCCGGTGAGAGTCTTGACGAAGATTTGCATACCACCACGCAGACGGAGGACGAGATGGAGAGTCGACTCCTTTTGAATGTTGTAGTCAGAAAGAGTACGACCATCCTCAAGTTGCTTGCCAGCAAAAATGAGACGCTGCTGGTCGGGCGGGATGCCCTCCTTGTCCTGGATCTTCGTCTTGACATTGTCGATGGTGTCAGACGACTCGACCTCCAAAGTGATGGTCTTGCCAGTCAAGGTCTTGACGAAGATTTGCATGCCTCCGCGAAGACGCAGGACAAGGTGGAGTGTCGACTCCTTCTGGATATTGTAGTCGGAGAGGGTGCGGCCATCCTCGAGTTGCTTGCCGGCGAAGATAAGACGCTGCTGGTCAGGAGGAATGCCTTCCTTATCCTGAATCTTGGTCTTCACATTGTCGATGGTGTCCGAGGACTCGACTTCAAGGGTGATGGTCTTGCCCGTCACTGATAAATAATGTTAGCCATACTGCCCGTCATCCCCAGCTCATCGGACCGCGAAATCGGCTCGCGGGGTGAGGAGGCTACTTACGAGTCTTGACAAAGATCTGCATGATGACGGTGGGATGTCGTGTTGCGGGTGTTTTGTTTGGGATGACGGTCGCTTTATTTTGGAAGAGGCTTTGGGTTGGCGAGCTGAAGTTGCGAGGTGATGGCAGGAAATGAAATGCTTGACGGAAGGAGGAGGAAAGGAAGGTTAAATAGGAAGGCGAGAGTGCAGGGTGGCCAGGCGGGGTGGCTGAGTGAATGTGTCAGTCGGAGTGCAGGGGCCAGACCCTGGTCCATCCGCCTTCTGCGAGCAGGGAAGTCCAAGGAAGGCGCGAGAACGTGCGAATGACCAGTTAGACGCCTTTGTCGCCGTGTGGGGCAAGAGGCCAACGGATTCCCAGCCTGTTTCGCTGCCTTCGCTCTGGGACTGTCGACTTCAGATGATTAAGCCGATAAGTCACCACAAATCAAGAGCTCGTCGAGCGGCATCACAGCCTTTTCGCAGCTATTCTAATTGTTTTCGGCTTTGGGGTCTGGGCCCTGGATTGCCTGGCCACCAAAAAGGCAAACGTTTCCAAACAGTGTTGCTTCGCTCAATTGCTTGGCTGACCTCAATCGAGCAGGGATACGCCCCTCCCCCCGCACTGAACTGATAAGGAGGGGGAGCCTGATGAATTGTCGGCGTGACCTTGCCAACCATCGTCAGCTCTGAAAGACCACATGCAATCCAGCGAGCCTGAGTATTGGGATATCGCACATCTGTGCCGACGCGGGCAGTACGCAGCGCGGAAGATATCGGTCAGGAGGGTTTGGCTACTATTCAACTTCCCCGGGGACTCTCGGTTTGTGGGCTCGGGCCCTGTCTCCAAACCATTTACAAGTCTGCCCGAGGCGCCTCCCTTCGCCTCCGTCTGGGGCTATGTTGCCGCCAATTACGTGGTCACCTAGCTGGCGCCAAAGGGGCTTTGGATGGGCTCATTTCATGTTATCCTTTGCGACTTTTAATAATGCAATAATTTCTAGCACTTGGATCTTGAGCCACATTTCCAAGCAACGCCGGACCAGCAATATCTAAAATATCGTCAAAAGTAGAGTTCCTATCGTGTTGTCACTTGCTGCTATTGGGACCGTTGGTCCACCTCACCTGCTGCCGGTCTTTTCCGTGGTTAGGCGATCCACCCATGCCACCCCAAGTGTCCGATGATGGTCAAAGCCGGAGGTGGAGACACCCGTCTCTCCAGCGACTCGGATCCGTGATGTTGTGAGTGCGGATAGTGATAATTCTTGCTCCCCATCCTTACACAAAGCGAGCCTGACGAGGCTGGGATGCCGAGCGCGGAGCGTTGGGCACATGGGGTTCTCGGCCGAAGGAACCCATGTGCTCCGAGACAATTGCGCAACGCACAGCATGACATGATGTTTTGGGTTGATTGCTGCATGCTTTCTACTGCTTCTCCTCGGCTTCACCAATGCCTCCGAGAAACTATTCTATGCTTCGACAGCCGGCCTTCCATCATCCACAGCACGCTGCAATTGCATGACACGAGGAAAGCTTCTCGAAGGTAGTTCCACGCGGGGAATCCGGTCTTGGCGTTGCTGCGGACAGGCCGAACGGTCGAAAGCCCCAATCATAGCCTCGGTCTCACCACATACATCCGCACGCCAAAAGCTGGTTATGCTCCAGCACACCTCCGCAAACGCATGGAAGCTGTTGCTAACTTACTAAGGTACACTTCCGCGAACCAGTACTGCCAAGTATTCGCAAAAAATCTCCTTTAGGCCTTTGCCCCTGTCTATCGCGACCGGTTACCGGCGCTTGTGATAGGAGAACCGAATCAAAAGCGATGACGTCGTTTGTACCCTTTAGTTTACCCGGCATTTCTACCTTGACGGGAAGGGGGAATACCGAAGAAGGCGGCTGCTTGCCTCGCTCACAGCCAACCTACCTGGCTCCCGCTCACGGATCACGGCCGCGCGCTTCATTCTCACACGGCACTTTACGGCACCATCACGCCATATCTATCCGTAGATGTGCCCGGATTGCCAATCGCCAAGCTTTCACTCCTCTTCACCTGGGTTGGACTGCTCCGTATGTAATCCCCGCTATCAACGGGGTCAGGGGGTTTCTACCCTCTCCTCTTTTGCCATGTTGCACTTCAAGGTAATGGAATCGAGTTGTCCCAATTCGGCCTTACCTACTATCTACCCAAGCACCTTACCATCTCGGGGCTAGCCCATCGCCATCGGTTATTGAACATTGGGAGCTTTGTTGGGAAAAGAAGGGATGCGCATCAGGTTGAGCTGTAAACCCCCCCTTCGCAGTCGCCTACTGTAGCTGTAGTGATTATGGGGCCGAGCTCGCAAGCGCGGCCCTAGTATTCCTAGTAGAGGTAATTGGGACACCTCCGCCTACCAAATGCCCCCCCCCCCCCCCCCCCCCCGGTCATAGGATATGCTATCGAACTTGGCGTGGCTTGAATCCGTTTCGCCCGTCTCTTCTGTGTGGATTGGGCGGTGTTATTGAGGAACTCCAAGCCCAGCTGGTGAAAATGTCGCCGAGGTCGCGGTACCACCAAGTCTTCAGCAAACTGGAATCAAGGCGTTTGACAAGACAGCCGTCACACTCTGTCACCAATTCAAACCATTCCAGGAACCGAGTATAATTAGAACCACAACCTCGCCCTCGTTTTCGCAGTTAACTATCCAGCAAAACCGCGGATGACTTTTCTCCCCCTTCCCCTCCCTAAGGTTTTGTAATAAAAAATTCTTTCAAATCGCCACTACTCCTCGCCGGCTGATGTCGGAACCCTCCCCCCGCACTACCAACATGTTGTGTATTGAAGGCTTTGCCATGGCCTTTCAAACAAACGCCAATAACCATGCATATGTTTCTATATGCTCTGTTCTCTTTCGTACGTGTTCGACTTCGTAAGAGCATTTCCATCCTTCGTTCCCCGTGCGCCCGTTACCTCGTTCGCCTTCTGGGGCTGAGTGCCAATTCAGTCATACAGATCATCGGGTGATTCATCAAAAGAAAACAAGAACAGATGTCATAAATGATCCGTCGTGGGAGGACGTCAGTCATTCGCAGCATGTAGGTGGCCAACCTGAGTGAAGGTAGAAGTGAAAAACAAGACAGCCAAGAAACAGGACAGCAAAGCAAAGTCGCAGAAGACGAGAAGAACAACGCCGTCGCTCTGTCGTTACCCGAGAATTCAAAAAGTGACAAAGGAAATAAAAGCAACGCTCCTATGAGCATAATGAAATGTCGTTAGTCGTCGGCGACAGCGGGTATTGTAATGGGACATCATGTTGCAACACAGATATGCCGTCCTAGTTGGCTCGGATAACCAGCTTGGACAGCAGCTTGTTTGATAACGAGTCAAAGTCATAACGATCAAACTTGGTGTCCTGGCGCGTTCGTAGGTACGCCTCTGTATTGGGGGTCAGCAGCGGTCCACCGTCAAAACAACGTGCACGGTCATCACTCACCATGCTTGATGACATGCTGTCGCACTTCAGTCATTGCATCACAAACGGCGGGGTTGTTGTTAAGCGCTTGTCCGTGTCTTCGCGTATCCCACTCGGTGAAAGACGGCAGCTTCTGCGAGATGGCGTGGAAAAGGCCGACAATGACACCGACCGGGACGGTCTCCATGTCGGAGCAGAACTTGTTGACGGCGACAGGGTCTGGGACGCGGTAATGGCAGTCGAACTGAATCTCCTCCCAGACAGCCAAGAGGATAGATGCGAGCATAAAGATGGTTGGCCAGTTCTTGAGGCGCTCGCCGCTGTAGACACTTGAATAGAGTGCCGATAACTCCTCCAAGATATCCTTCTGAAGCTCACGCCACATATCGGCCATGGCGCACTTAATCTGGAAGTTGATCATGACAGGAGCAACGACTTTGCCATAGTACTTTGAATCCTCATCGTCAATCTGGCCCTCCATAGGCTTCTCGGTTGGCGCCTGCTCGACCATGGTGATGTGTAGCGTAAGGTTGTAGGCCACGACGAGCTTAAGCGCCTTCCGGATAACGGGAAGCTTCTCCTTGGTGTAGAAGCGGTAGGCGGTCTTGAAGATTTCGGTGATGAATGGTGTACCCTCAAAGTGGTCATCAATAAACCTCTCAAACCCTTCGTCGATGTGCTTGTCGAGATACTCCGAGAGTGCCTCCGCCGAAACGCCATCCTGGCCAACGTCCAATCGCTCGGTACGGATCTCAAAGTCAATCGGCTCTTGATCTTGAAGGGTAGACTCAACCCAGTCAACCTGGAAGCAACTATCGTCCGCCACGTACACCTCACGAACCATGACGGGAAGGCAGAAGCCATAGCCATGAGTGATCCACATCAATGTCTCCTTCTGCGCAAACCCTTTGACATTGAAGACCGACATGCCACGGCCAAGGTGTCGCTCATAATCGGCCTTCCAGTCCTTCATGAAATAGCCAATATCCTTAATGTCGATTCGGGTACACGGCACCTGCCACAAACGCGCATGAGAAGGCTGGCAACCAGCACACGGCTCGCCCTTGTCGCACGTCTTCTTGAGGAACTTGCAACGAAGGCACGCTCTGAGTTTCCTGATTTCGCTGGCCTGCTTGCGCTGCTCCGGGAGGAGCGGGCCGCGGCGTCTGCCCACCTTCTTCTCCCCGGTGCCGTCCTTCTTACCTGTGGACGTTCTCCGGATGACGGGCTTGGTGGCCTTGGCGATAGGGCTCTTGCGCGGACCCGAATTACGTCTCGAAGGAGGAGACGTAGACCCGGAGCCACTAGATCCGGTGGCAATGGTGGGTCTCGGTGCGGTCGAAGCTGCCTTGATAGGCATGGGAGCTACAGCAGCCGAGGGGCTGATGAGCTCGGTCGAGTGGTGATGGTGCTCCCCGGGGCAGCAGCCACGGTGGTTGCTTGCTGAGTCGGCGTAGGTGTCGGAGGCGGGCGAGAACGGTGAGTAAGGGAAAGTCACTTCCTCGTAGCTTCCGAAATCGAGCGAGTTGCCGTCGGACTGGGACGAGTCGGAATTGGATCTCAGGTGCAGGGTTTGATTCGGGTTGAAGATGGTGGTATTTGGTGACGGGTGAGCATGCTGGAAGCCTTCGTAGTTCTGCTGGTAGACGTCGACCTGGGCCCACCCATTATCGCTCCCGGAGTTTAGCGACAAGACCTCGAGATAAGTACCGGTTGGCGAGTTGCTACCCATGCTTCCCATGCGGGGTAGGCCATCAGCATGTTGGAAGTTCATTGCGGCCTCGAAATCCTGCCAATTTGCCATCCCCCCCCACTGCATTGCCTGGGTACCGTCGACCGGGGACATGGTGCTAAAGCTCGACTCCATATGTAGGCTTGCCTCAAGTGCGGCCTGGGTTGTTTGTGGCAGATACTCGAGCTGGGCGGGCGGGAAGTTGGAGGCAAACGGGTTGAAGCTCATCAGGCTTGAGGGGTCCTGAATAAATTGTGACAGGTCGGGGGCCGTCTGTTGCTGCTGCTGCATAGGCAGAGACCAGTCTCCGATAATGTTGGAAGGATTTGGACGTGCAGCAGTCTGGAAGGGTGAAGGCTGGTGTTGCAGAGGACTCGATATATTGCTCTGGTGGCCGGGCGACTGGGCACTCTGGTCCTCAGGTGAGGAGGCGGACACGCTGCCAGAATTGGGCGAGTGAATCGACACGGGAGCACCCACAGCTCCAGTGATGTCGAGGGGCAGCCATGATGCTCCGGGACTCAGACTCTGGCGGTTGGATTGTGACATTGTGGTCAACGCGGTCGAGGGGATGTTCTGCGAGGCGGCCGTGGACACGGCTGAATACGAGTAACGTTGTTCCCGGTGATCGAATCCAAACTGTTCCAACAATGCGGCGTCTCCCCCGTTGGCGTTGTAGTCGAAGGACATCTTCACAAAAGGCAGGAGAGATCAAAAAGAAGAGGAGGTGGCGGGAAGGGGATTGGAGGATCGTTGCTAGTATTGTAACGGGATGCCAGGGACGACGAGGGGCGACACCGCTCTTTCTCAACTCGAGTCGGTCAGGACGAGAGGGTCATGACAAGCGACAGGCGTCTTGCGTTTGGTGCGAGTGCCCTTGGGGGGGACTTGGGGGAGGCTTGCACGGGTTGGACGGGTTGGCTGGCAGTGCTGTCTCTCTCGTCTTTCACGCTTTGCCGCTTGACGCCCGTTGAGTCGCCTTGAGTCGCCTTTGAATCGCCGTGAGCCGTAGAAAGCGAGGGCAAAAGCAGCGAGTCTGGGGTTTTGCGAGCAAAAAGGTACCAAACGCTGCTCAAAGGCGGCTCTGGAAGTCGAGAGATGGCTCGCTGATGGGCGAGGCGAAGGTGGAGAGCAGCCCCCCCAGAGCACTTTGCCCAGTGCCGGTTGTTCTCACGCAACCTTGTTCCCGTCCGTTGAAGAGGCGGTGAGAGCGCATCCAAACCCCGGTCGCTCGCCTCGAGCTGATTGGGCTCTGCCCATGATCGCGATGCACGTAGTGGATGGGTGCATGGAGCGACGGGCCAATCACCGCCAGCGAAGCCAGGCCCTGCTGGCAGTCCACGGTATGCCACTCCAGCCCCGCCCACTGTAGCAGGACCTCGCCGACCTCACCCACCTCAAGCGACCTCAACCCACCTCACCCCAACCCCTCACTCAGCGCTGCTGCACCGATCCTCCGCGGGTGCTCCAGCCTGCCCAGTGCTGCTCTCTCGTGGCCCTCTCCTCCGCGCTCGCCAGTGGCCTCACCTCATCCACAGCACCCACCAGCACCCGTCCAGCACCCAGCCCGGCCAATGGTCTGCTCGCTGCCGGCATCAGGGCAGTGCCGAAATTCTTGTGCGAGTGGCTGTTCCCCTCCGCCGTGCACTAGCCCCTCCAGGTGGCAGCCGTTGGCGCTATGCCTAGTGCCTAGGTCAGGAGCCCTATGGTGATCCGGCGCCGATCGCATCGGGCTGGACGAGGAGCGATTCGAGCTGGACGCTGGAAGCTGGAGTTCGAACTGGAACGATATGTGCGAAAGATATATATGCATATATCTCCGTGCCAAAAAAAAATTTAAAAAAAAATACCTCAATTGGCTTCATCGTAACTTGGTTATGCACCTCACCCATCTAGCCGGCCATTAGATACCACGCTTTCCGGCAGATTCCCGACGTCCTGGTTGGGTTTTGGCCTGGGTTGGGTTTGGTAGCACAGTTTGCTGTCGGGTAGAGGCCTGAGCTCCCCGCCTGGACCGCATCCGCATCCGACGTCGAAACCAGACCTGGCCAGCGGGGGGGGGGCGCGGCATGGGCCGCCAGCTTAATTATTGCGTGAGATGTCTCTCCCGCGGGGTGTCTGCTCGCCGATCAAAAACCCACGACTCCGACCAACCCCTTACCATGCTCCTCAAGGGTCCTCAACAGGCTCCCTCTCAAACATCGACACGTTCGATGGGGCGAACGCCTCTGTCTGCGTGAGATCTGAGAGATCAGGGCCATGTGTGAAGGTGCACTACACACCGCACAGCAGCTTTGAGTACAGCGACGGCCACACAAGGTGAAGGCGTCGTGCCATTCCAATGCCGTTTCTGCGCAATGACACCTCGGCTTCTACCGAATCAACTCTCAGCTTGGTTCGATCTGGCGGCTGAAATGAGCAGGAGGTTTTGCTGTACGCATGGCTGTCCTTCGAAACCTGCGCGTCTCCGCTTTCGTGCTACCTTTACCTGTCTCTGGATGAATCCTGCGATGACGCTGCCTTCTTTCTTGTCGATAAGCTCTCTTCCAACACCTGTTTTGTTTCATGTCACTTGAACCCCGCAACTGGATGCCGTCGAGACAGTTCTGACAAGACGGAAGAGCCGGCGAAAGACCAGTAAAGGATACAGGGCTCGGCCATCTAGTTTGGCCGTTGTCAAACCTAGATCTCCAGTCGGTTGATGGGGGCGTAAGGAGCCAGGTTAGTGCTGCAAACACAGCCATTGCAAACATTCCCAGCGAAACACCGCATCATCCTCGACCAGGAAACGCGGTGCTGTCAACCAGACCTGCTGCTAACGCGCTTCAGCAACTCGAGGTCCGGGCGCGCGTATACTGAACTTCGGCCACTTGCGGATATTCAGACGAGCCAGTCTTACACTGCAGCCCGTCAGAGAGGGAAACGGGTTGCCAAGTACTCGCACAGTGCCCAAGAGGCGTTGCGGACGCAGCTCGATGGGCATCGCTCGGTTCCAATAGGTTGCATTCGGCTCAAATAGTGAGCGATTAGTGTGTGGCCAAGGGAGCCACTCGTGATCCAGTGTGCGTCTTCCCGTGCAGTGGCACATCCTTGCCCAGCTTTCCCCACGCTTATCAAGATCCCGTCCGGCGTGTGTGACCCCTCAGCTTTTCGAGGGACCCTGAATCGACACAGCCGCCGAGAGCGAAGCTTATTAAAGGTACATGTTGAGGGCCAGTTCCTGTTTCTCTGCTTGATTGTTCGTGCCTGCCTGGCAACCGAGAAATGGTGGGAGAAAATACCGGAGGGTGAATAAACATTTCCCATCAATTCACCTGTCCGGCGGGATGCCATTGAAGACCAGACAGCCTGACAAGTGGCGAATGGGTCTTCATGCAGCCCCCCTTTGCGGGATCACCATCCGGGCCACCAGGATCCATTGGCGAGAGGGGCGCTTGAGGGGTTGGCCAAACCATTGAAAATTGACGAAATGCCACACGCGAGTCCAGCCCGGGGTGTGCTCCTGGGGATGCCTGTGCTCAAGAGGCCAGATCTGAACGACTCAAAGACTGCCCCAGCTCAACCTCTCCACCAAAAACGGCAGGTCTTGAAAGTTATGGTCTAGCTTCAGGGGAAGCTCTCAATCGCCCGTCGACCAACTCACCGCTCAGTCTTCCGAGTCTTCAACATCCCCTTTGAGATCGTCAGGCAGATCAAACCAGCCACAAAATGTAACAGTAACTATCGAACCGCGATTGACTCTGGATTGCGCCTACAAGCCTCTGGTCCAACTTCAAGACCATTGCTCTTCAATCGCTAACGGCATGAGGATAACGGCATCGCCTCAGCAATGTTCGTCAGCTAGCTGTGCGTGTCGAACGACTGCAACCATCGAACGGCTGTCGGTCTGCTGTGATTGCTGCGGAGCAGGACGACGCCTTGGTAATCGCCAGCAATCCGGAGATAGGATCGAGATGCAGAGCGCGTTGCCCTTTCGAGGTTCAAGTAGATCGTCGAAACGCCCGGTTATGCTACAGCATTCAGGCGTTCCCAGGTCAAAATGAGTTGATTGACACTTCGGCATCCACCAAGTCGTATACGGAGCGGGTGGCAGCTTCGCCACCACTGGATGTGCGATTGTGGGATGGAGTAGTAGTCATCAGCCCGTCTAGGCAGCCTGTGGAGGAACGAAGAACTCCAAAATAGGCCGAGGCGGTATTTTCCTTGCTGCGGCGTCTTTGCAGTTTTCGTTGCCACTGGGGCTGCCACTGCCGCACTGCGCACACGCTTGCGTTGCCGGTCAACTCAACTGGGCTTCCACGGCCAATGGTTGAAATACCTCACGTTTCTTTCTTTCGAGAAGACGGACACAACCTTGACTCGTTCCAGTGGAGTTTCGCTCCGAATCGCCCCCTCCGGGCGGATGCGTGTCTTCTCCGACATGATGATCTTCCGCCGGCGGGGAGGCCCGCCTAGAGAGTGGAAACACCCTGCATCAGCGGATCAACAACGGAGTTGTCAGCGTGAAAATAGCCTGTAACCCTGCTGCCAGTCGTAGAAGTCTCCTGTTGATAAAGGGGGCAGTGAATACCCAGGGCGAAAGGCAAGAGCGATTTTTTTATGTCTCTTGTCACTTCAGCATGTCCTCCGTGCAGCCGGCCTCGGGGCCGATTTTCTCAGGTCCGGACGGGATCCCACCGTGGGGCTCAAGCAGGCCTCCGAAAGTCGACATTGCAACAGAACAAAGTGCGAAATTGCCGCCCGCAAGAAGATCGATTTTTTGCTAATTTTTCCTCGAATGCGTGACGCTTTCTAAACTGGCGCGACGAAATGTAAAATAGAGGTAAAAATCAGACGAAGATCTTGACATCAGAGAACAGGTGGATGGACCTGCCTCATGCAGCGGCGGATTCAGGCCCCACTATTTCTTCTTTGTGCGACAACTGCCGACACTCGCAAACACCTGGCGGAGGAAGCCGATGCTCCGCAAACCAGTCATGGCGCGCAGCGCCCGGGCCCCATGGCCGCAAACATCACCATTTCGTTATTGCCCATCCTACAGGCCTCGCTAAGGAGTGTCCACTAAGACAGAACAATAGTAAACAATTACTGGCCCTGCTATTGTCCATGGAGCGTGCTTGACTTCAAACCTATGCCGGTGCGAATAAAGGCAACGCAGCGCCGAACCCGCGCAGCGTTCAGACCCAGGAAGATGAAGTCCTCTTTTCAACAACGCTCGCCGCCCCAGCCACAGGACGACAGTGAAACCGACGAGGAATGTATTACCGAGCGCACTCACTATCCAGCATTCATGATCCCAGACCTCTTCACCCAGCTGCCGCTGGTCAGGGATGCCCTGGTCACGAGCACCTCCCAGACCCAGGACGAGACGGTCGACACCTGCTTGCCCTATCTGGCTGGCGAGGATGAGCTCTTCATGTACAACCTCCATGGTGTGCCAAACCTGGATCGTGAGAGGCACATCAAGTTTCTCCACTCTTCTCTGGGGAGACTCCCTGGTCGCTTTCTGGCCGCGGATGCCAGCCGGCCATGGTTTCTGTATTGGGCCCTCAGCGCGCTTGCCATCATGGGGGAAGACGTGTCGAGCTACCGGGAGGCGCTTGTCGACACTGCCCGTGGAATGCAAAACGAAACCGGCGGCTTTGGCGGAGGTGGCAAACAGACCTCGCACATTGCTACAACATATGCCATAGTATTGGCTCTTGCTCTAGTTGGTGGAGAGGACGCATTCGAGGTCATTGACAGGAAGTCGCTTTGGAGTTGGCTCTGCGAGCTCAAGCAGCCCGACGGCGGGTTCCAGGTCTTCCTCGGCGGCGAAGAGGACATCAGGTATGTCCGACACCAGCTTTCTTCGCCTGGCGAAGCAGTCTCGATCTAACAGTCCCTATAGGGGGGCCTATTGTACCGCGGTGATCATTAGATTGTTAAATCTGCCCTTGGATTTGACGCCAACATCACCAGCGTGGACAAGTGACGGGACCGTAGATCTTTTTTCTGGCGTGGGAGACTACGTGCGCAGATGTGAGTGACATAGCTGAGGCTTCCTATCCACCGAGAGGATGCGAGAGAGGAGAAGCCCGATACTAACCCTCCAGGCCAAACCTTCGAGGGCGGCATCTCCGGCCAACCGAACGCTGAAGCCCACGGAGCCTACGCCTTTTGTGCCTTGGGAGCGCTCGCTCTGCTGGGCGATCCGCGCCGTACCATTCCCAGGTAAGAGGGGAGACGATTTGATATGGCCTCCGTCCACTTTGGTAGTGGCAACAAGCACCACTTGCTGACCTTCCTTTCCCTGGGCATGGTAGGTATCTGGATGTCCCGCGACTCATCTCTTGGCTGTCGTCTCGACAGTACGCACCTGAGGCTGGGTTTTCCGGCCGCACTAACAAGCTCGTCGATGGCTGCTATAGCCACTGGGTGGGCGGGTGCTTTCCCTTGATCGAAGCGTGTCTTAGTTCTCCGGGGGCTCCTGACCAGGCCGCAGGCCATCCGGCCAACGCCGTCCGGCTGCCACCAGTGCCCGAGTCCCTATTCAGCCGGGAAGGCTTGATTCGGTATATCCTCTGCTGCTGCCAAGACCAGTCCAAAAGGGGCGGCCTGCGAGATAAGCCGGGAAAGTGAGTCTTGCCTCTCCTGTCTCTTTGTTTTCCTCCCTTGCCGTTTCTCACACACCTAATCTACGTGACCTGACCCCGTGTCTAATTCGATCCCTGCCCTAGGATGTCGGACGCGTACCACTCATGTTATGTCCTCTCAGGTCTAAGTTCCGCGCAGCACCAGTGGCAGCTTGCGCCCTCGGGGACGGAAGATGACTCAACGGCGGCGACGGTTGACCTGGTGTGGACCGTACTACCGTATCTCGATGATGTGCAGGTTTTCGACCAGAAGAACTTAGTCCGCCCAATACATCCCGTCTATGCCATACCTCTACATAGCCAGCAGGCGATCCGGAGCTACTTCCTCGCAAAGGAGGGCTTCTAAGTTCCAGTACCCCCCTTGGCCAAGAGGGGCTAAAACACAAATAGACCATAGGCAGTTCAGATAGGGGAATTTCTTCCAATGTGTTCCGTCACGTGTCAGATCTCGGGACTTGTCACATTTTTGTTGTATCTCATGAGCTTCTTCGGGCGCTCGTGGGTTGCTGGTTACATGATTGGTAGACCAGATACGGTGCGGAATAGCCGGGAGATCGCGGCGACGTAGGACATGCGCCGTCCTCACCTCCTTCGGAGACACATTTGACAGCTCATCAACCGCCCCCGAAGCTAGAGATTGGCTGACCACGGCCTGCAACGGATGGCAGGACCGCCAGCTAAACCCTTCTCAAAACCTGCTACAGCAGACATACATACATAGCATGCAGAGGGCTAATCGACATATCAGAGAGACGCGATAATACGAGCGAGGCCTTTGCCCGGGCGCTGAGCGAGGGGCTGGCTCAAGGGGAGCGGTGGCATCATCGAGCCTGCATTCACCAATCTGAACCGGTTCTCAATTCCCATTCTCATCCACCTTGCCTTGCATCAACACCACCGAGCGACAAGGAATACCCGGTGAATTTGAGAGAGGAGAAAGCATGCACTTGAGAGCTAGGACTTGTTACTGAAGAGCAAATATGGAAACGGTTGGCGCACCGTTTTGCATTTAACCAATAAACAGGGCCACGCCTCATGCCTGTCATCTGGGAAGAGTAGACAGGAGCGAGATGAGGGACGTGGCGACTCTGGTGCGCTAACACTGCATGTCTAGATGTCCATCTTCTGCAAGGCGCCGCCCAGCTGCGTTTCAAAGGCCCGGTCCGACTTTGGATTTCTCCTTCTCCGTGTCCCGCCGCGTCTCCCACCCCTTTGAAGCGAGCTAAAGAGAGCCGGGGCCCGCCAACCAGAGTTTCTCTCTCGGAGAGCAGGCTGAGACCGGGTCCTTTTGTTGGATGGACGCGAAGTCCCGGGCAGGAATGTTAGTTTACTCCTAGACGAAAGATGAATGAACATGGCAAAGAAGAACACAATCGGGGGTGGCCATGGCCGCGCCTGATCGGTTAGGGTGATAGGTGGTCTGCTGCCATGCTACCTCAAGCCAACTTCCCTTAGTTACCCAAGAGTCAGAATCAATGGCGCAGCGAGCAATGTCTGGTTGCTGCTGCATCGGCCTAGGCGTCTATGTTTGGCAGACCTCGGACAAGATCAGAGGTGGATATTGTAACTCCTGCCCATGTCTGTCCCGCGTGCGCGCCTTTTTTTTTTTGCCCCGTCCACGACACCACATAACATGGGCCGCGATAATGGGCCCTAAACGATATCAGATGACGGCTGCCAGGGGGACCCCCCTTTTCTTTCCACCGCGCCCTTTTCCCCTCATATAGGAGGAAAGCAAAGAGGGAGGTTGCATGGCAGGTCCTTTACATGCATTCGGGCGTACAGTGGCCTGTTGTGTAATATGGCTTATAAAACCATGCGAGCCGAAATAGTAAAGGCAACGAAGCGCGCGCGCAACAGAGATAGACGGCGACAGGAGACCGACAGGCAGGCTACAGGAATGCTACAGAAAACACGCAGGCTCGACAGGAAACGACATGGGTTTTGGGGGTGTGAGGCAAGGGGTATGGGCAAGGGTTTGAAGCGTGGTCGACGCGGTCGGGTACGGTCCTTGCCGCCTGTCATGTCTCTCTTATTTTATGTTTCCCTTCTCCAGCTTCCCACCTTTCTACTAAATCTGGTACATGGGATGCCGGGGTAATGCCGCACATGCCAAGTGGACGAAGGGTTTGGAGCCGGTCGTGTGAAAACGCAACCCAGACTTCCAATGTTTTTCAAGCGACCTGGTATGTCTGGTGCAGTACGTGAGTACGTACGTAAGGTACTTGGGTATCTCAAACATACATGCCTTCCTTCGATTTCGCTACCCCAAAGCACGGGATTGCTTCGTGCCGTATTTCCACCCGACCCGGAGAACCAATTGCTGCCTCTGTTTGAAAGATATGGCAAGAATGACGTTGCCAGAAACGATGGGTACCCAAAAAAAAAAAAAAAAAGAGCTGAAGTGCGGTGAGGGGTAGTCCTTTGCCCCTCATGATAACATGGTAACAGAGGAGGGGTCCTCTTCCCAATTCTCTTGTCCCATCCATGGCCACTCCGCCCTCAAGGAAACCATGCTAGGAACCCCTGGGTTGGACGACTGTCAAGTTGAGTTATCGTGGATCGAACGCCATAGAGCACTGCAGATCCAAGGTACCAAAGGAGGGGGGGGGGCACGGGGCTTGGGATGATGGGTGGTAGTATTGTAAGAAGGTAGTTTACCGAGGTGCCTTAACCCTGGCCCATTCATTGCATCATGCTCAAGGCCAGCAATCACATTGTTTGATGGTGTCATATTGATGAGGCGAATTGACCCGAGTGACCAAGGGGTCCACGAACCTGCGAATGAAACGGCCAGCCACAAATTCGCTGCCACAAATGACTATTCACCACGCCGTTATTCCCTTTCTGAGATGCGCCTAAATCGTGAGATCGAGAGTTGTCCGTTGGCCTCGAGACGTTCCAGAATTATTCCTAGTTGCTCGCTAGTCCACCTTGCCCACCCTTTCCTCCCGCTTGGGGCACACACCATCCTTCCGTCCTGGTGCTCTGGGGAGGAAGGTCAGCAAGGCATGGAAGGTACGTACCTGGTGACCAACGGCCACTCTGAATTCCCAAATTGGGTTTGTGCTGCGGGAAATTTTTGGGTTTCGCCGATTTCATGTCTGCGACGATTTCACGTCGATTCTAGCCATCGACTTGCCAAGACAAAACAATAGTAGCAGAAGTGAGCAGATCATGCTGTTACACCGATGACCTCCCTCCCCTCTTCATCCCCTCGACGCCATTCTACGTCTTTCTGCGCTGGGTGGTGGTGTCCACCAACGATCTCGAGAGCAACCTCGCGATAGCCCGAGCTCCTCCTGCTGCTGCTCTCCTGCGGGAAACAGGACCATCGAGCACTGGCATCGAGCATCGAGCATTGAGCGTCCAGCATCGAGCATCGAGCTCAGCATTCAGCCTCCTCTCCCCCTCATCCCCCTCCTCCTTCATGCCGCTTTCACTTGCGCGGGTGAAGGATACTCTGGGTCTGCGTTTGGGGTCGCTGCATCGCTGCTTTGTGCGGAAGTAACTCGTACATACATACCTACATTCGTCTCGATGCGCTCCCTCGCTCCCCCTCCTCCCTCGACCCATAGCTGGGTTCCTGTTTTAATATCAAGCAGCAGTGCCAACTCATCATTGCATGAGTGTTAAGGCCTGCCTGTGCCTAGTTGCCTTGCGGCGCGCTCGGCCACTCACAGCGGCTGCTCGTCGTTAGGGCCAGAAGTGGGCATGCAAGGGTTTGCCGGCCCCAGCCACTGTTCATGCACCTCATTTCTCTTCACCGACTTCGTGGTATGGCCTCAAGCCAGTCATTCCGCCTAGCCGTGTCGTTGGTCCGACCTTGAAGTCACTTCACAGCGAAGGGCCCGCGCCCAGAGTTTGCCCTCGAAGACGATCCTGGACCCCGCCTGCTTGTCATGGTTGCTCCCCATGGTCCATGGCCCATGGTCCGTGGTGGATGATGGCTCCTAGCCCATGGTACCTCTTGGCTTTTCATGGCTCCCTATGGGATAACCCCCCGACCGGCAGCCGCCGGTCGCTTTGCCGACTATTTTAGCTGTCGTCCTGGTAAATCCAACTGCTCGCTTCTGATTTGCCGGCGAGGCGACGTGGGGACTGGGATTAGGGACATTCTTGGGTGTAACATGCTTGCAGCGCCTTTCAGCGTCCAGAGCTGTCTCCTCCCACCGCACCGTGACAGGACACCGTGACAGGAAACGTGAGACGGGCGATTCGCCCACGAGCCGGAGACATGGACCCACGATGCTACGCCCGACTCTGTCGCGGCATCGCAGCATCGCGGCATCGCTGATGGGCCTGGCCCCCCTCTCTCTCTCCCCTCTTGCGAGAAGGGAGACGCCAACCCCGACCCGTTCCCGCGCTGTCCATGCAAGGTATATGGACCGGCATCTCCTGGCGCTGGTTACCTGCCACGGTCGACCGCGGCGGCAGCAGGACTGGTGGATATGCACGTATGTTGCCATGTACCCCCGAAAAGCCTACGGTTGTGGAGAGCACAGTTCCGGTACCAGACAATACATGGTCGATTCGCGGCGGCTGCATTAGTGGCCGCCAGATGGATCTCGGAGACTCTGGCCTTTCTCGTCTCGCCTCTGTGCCTCTCCTCTCGTCTCCCAGCGTGTTGCGAACCAGGCACATCCCTTTCCTTGCGTACCCGGGCCTCACCCAAGAGGGCGCAAAGGCTGGCGCCCGGCACCGAACCACAAGGCGCCGCCATTGTCGAGTCCCTCGTCCTCCTCTCACACAAAGTCCCGTCTGCGGAGCAAGCAGATTGGCCTTCGGCGGTCCCATTTTGCCACCTCACTATGCCTAGGTCTGCATATACAGGCGCTTTTACCCAAGCAAAGCCCGCAGGCCCGTACACGGTCCAGCATCGGACAAAAACAATGGGAACGGTGAGGTGAGAGTGGAGGACGAGGTGGAGGCCGGCGGACGCCTGGCGAAGAGGGGGCAGGAAGGGAAGAATAGCAACAAGAAAAAAAAAAAAAAAAAGCATGAGCGGTACCGCATTGTGCCAGGACCCATGCGAGCCATGCCCATTCCGAATCCATACTGGTCGGCCTCGTGTCAAGGGAGATCGTCCCCCCAAAGGCGAATGCATCCCCCATGTGTTGGGGTGGAGTTGGCCCAGTCTCAGCAGTATCATCAACTGGTAACGAGGGACGCCAGCACATCAAGATGGGTCACACTTTGAGCCGCATCTCTACAGTCGCCATATGCATCTGACGAACCCTCTTTCCTCCTGTCCGTCTAGCTTTCCGTCATTTTCCTTTCTCTTGCATCTGTATCTGGACATTTTGCCATCCCCTTGCCCCGCACTACCTCTTCCGTCACCGCAATAAAGCACACATGTCTCGCCGTTGCTGGCTCAGAAAAACTTCCTGCGTCCGAGCCTTGAATACGTAGCATATCAGCCTTAACTTCTTCCACCACCCACAACACCCTCTTGTCCGTAGGACAGGCTTCACCCTCCCGGCTTGCCTTACTTTTCGCGCCTTCTATACCACATTGCCCCTAGGTTGGGCTCGATTGCATCGCATCTTACAGGAGTTCGGATCCCGTCCCGCGGTCTTCTAATTTTTTATTTTTTTTTGGGTTGTCGTCCTGCTTCCGCCTTGGTGTCTCTGTTAGAGACCTCTTCGGAGTTTGTCCGCGTTCCCACTTTTTAGCTCGGCCTTCTTGTCACTTCACGGCTCGACCCATTGGAGAGACAAACTACACGATGGGAGGCTTCTACATGCAGTATCTGGAAAGTAAGTTGTCAATTGAGTCGTTGAGATGGTCTGGATAACTCTACCTCTCTGTCTTTCCCCATCCCCATGGGGAAGAGAAACACAAGCCCTTTTTCCAATCCCACACTGTTCTGTCGTGTGGTGGTGGGGTGTTGTCTCGAACCAAAAAAAAAAAAAAAGCATGTCATCCGTCCGCCTTGTGGGTGGTCAACCCCTGCACGACATCTCCACGACATGGAGGTTGCTCCGCCGGTTCCTGCTTCTGAGATTCGAATCCCGGCCACCACCACCACCACCAAACTCCCCCAAGCCCCGTCACCTGTCGATCCGCAAGTGCCCTGCCCGTCTCTGTAGGGCTGAGGCGGTTCATGTTAGGCTGTCATGCAGATGCCCTTCTCCATGTCATCATCCAGCCCTGTGTGCACCACGCGCCCCCCTTGCACAGAGGAAGTTGCCCGATTGATGGCGTGTCAGGGCGACCTGCCGGGATGACGCAGCTAACTGAGGCTTCTTCGCAGGCCTTTGCCGGCGCCGTGGGTGGATGGACCCCATGTACGAGTGCTACCACGACTCTAACGGCTACACTTGCCTGGTTCTGGTCAATGGCCGCGAGTACCAGACCGATCTTGCATACGAATCGGACAACCTAGCCCAGGAGAATGCGGCCATGCGCGCCTTCATGGTCTGCCGGAACTTTTCGGTCAATGGCGGCATGCTGGCCCGCAACGGGATCGTCCAGGGGCTGCCAGCTGACCAGACCACTCGGAAGACTCGCAAGAGCCGTCACACTTCGTCTTCCCATCACGGCCACAGCCACAGCCATCACCACAGCCGTCGGTCCGGCCACCACTCGAGCAGCAGCTCGACCGCCTCACTAGAGTGAGCGAGGCGGAAACGGAAGCCCGCATCTTTTTGTGACAAAGGGGGGGGGCGGAGGAGGGGACGATGATTGGATTCGCTGAATCTTTAATCATTGACACCCCCACCGTCCGCCCTACCAGTAGGGCCAAGACTCTGGACCGGGGCCCAAAGCCGGACCCTAAACCCAATCGGTGGAGAGTAGGAATCCGAATATCGCCTCTGGAAACCCGGACCTTTTTTTCTGATATAAACTTGGAGAAGGCTTCACAGCACCCATGGTGAGAGAGAGACAGAGAGACAGAGAGACCCGGCCGGGTCTTTTTATACCCCGTTGGTGGCACCCAACCCGAATCCCAGGAGCGAAAGGAGCCAGGAATCGGAGACAGCGAGATATGACAAGACGAAGAGACGAACCCCCCTCAAAAAAAAAAAAAAAAACAAATGCATCCCACGACATGACTGACACGACCGTTACGACCCTAGACCAACGACTACTTATCGACGACTTGGATCCGTTTCCTATTTCTTTTTTCTTTTGCTCCGGATTCACTTACTTCAGCATACTTTTTGGTGCTCTTTCTTGGATTTTCCATGCGTTACCTACCGTCAATTCAAAATAGCCCGCTTTTTTTTTTTGGTGGCCACGGCGGCCTTTCCATTCGCTCCCCCAGCTGGGTTACACAGAACCAGCTGGGGCAGGCCTGCCTTCCTCCAGCCAACTCGGATACGAAACACAACCACTCGGAGGCGACTTTGGTAAACCGGACAGACCGCGATACAAATATGGATTGGAACCTTTGCCTTTGTTGCCGAACCACTAGATAACGGCCATCCGTTTCATCACTGAATACGCAAAGTTGCTAAGTTCCAGGAGGGAAGGCAAGTCAACTTTTGAGGAAACACGTTTTGCCAGTTTTCCAGGGCTATTTTGTAACCAACTTGCATGGCTTCTTCCAACCTGGGCAGACCACGGGGATATTGGGTTTTCTAACCCCCATGATACGACGAGATGTCTATTTTCATTTCTCTCCGTTTTGCCCTGAGCAACTTGCTCCTTGGCCTCTGTACCCTTGTTCAAGGGAAAGCATGTGAGAGGGCAGCCGGTTTTATCTTGCATAGCAACGACTTTGTGGTTGGCGCTTTTGCTGCATTTTTCTTCATAGCCGTGGAGCCTTATTTTCTTTCAATGGAGGAAATTTCGAAGATGGGAAATATGGTTTCATACGATCTGGGAGGATGTTCGTGTTCAAAATTGGTGGACTTCCCAGTCACTTCAAGGGAGATTGGTTTCTGACAAGGGGAATTGGAGGGAATTCTGCCTTGGGTCTTGCTTGAGATGGATTGTGGATTGGCGTCAACGTTTGCGCTGCGGGCTACAACCGCCTCAATTATGAAACTGCAAAAAGGGGAGGGCTTTCTTTTATGAATTGACGACACACGAAACAAACTTACTAGCTAGGCACTAGGAGCTTCTCTCAGGAGAGTGATGATGATTATGAGAATATGTTTTTCTCCTCTCATATGGCTGAATGGACCGTTTTGGTGAATGATTGCGTTTGGCGCTTGGGTGATGTTGAGCAACGACGCATATTATGGTTGAGCAGGTGGTGTAACCAAGACGGAATAACCAGCTCGCCGGGCCAAGATTGGGGAGTATAAATAGATAATGGGTTGACAAGTCACTTTGGAAGCGCACCACTAGGGTGGTGCTGGTGCCGGGACACATATTCACGGGAAGAGCGCGCCACGGGCCATGGAAGGCGCCGGCAAAGAGCCGACGGTGAGAGCGACACTGGTTCTTGTGTGAATGGTGAATGGCCTCCCGCTGAGCCAAGCTAGCCAAGTAGAATGGGTGGTTCAGTTACACGTCAACCTCGACCACCTATCTGGTGTGTGTACGTGTGGACCTGAGCCGTGTGACATGATTGACCAGCGTTTTGAAAGATATGTTTCATGTTTCAAAACGGAGCTGGCCAACCAAGGGAGAGGAGCGTTCGTTCACAGAATGGATCGTCCAAGGATCACGCGGCATGTCACTCGTCACTGATTGCCTGCCCACCCAGGATTCTTCAACGGCGGTCCGGACTGAAGGGACGCAATGCACGACAGTATCGAGTTATTAAGTGTAAGCCTGGTAGTATGGGTACAGAGCATTCCCATCAAAGGTGGTGTCCTCCTTCTTACGTCACACTGGTATTCACGAGAGGCATTTGCGACGCAGGTCCCCCATTGCTGAGCGAAGTCGAGCGTGAATGGCCAAAATCCATGAATAACTGAAACTTATGCACGGGGTACGAATGGAGTGTCCGTTTGGTCCCCTTTTTTGGTGTGGTCCCTGACTGGGAGTGGACCAATCTCGCCAGGGGAAATTGGCCTCAAATTCCCTGTCTGGCGCGGCCTTCGGCGGGGAAAGCACCGACCGCTTGACCTCCTAGCCTAGCTGGCCACAGCAGGTCACACAGGCCTCGAGCGCCTTATGAATCGACGTCCCACGCTGTCACGTACCGTTGCAGCGCCCCAGGGCGAACGAATACCAACTCAGGACCTGACCGCATATTGCCCCCAAGAAAAAAAAAGCTCCAAGTGTCCTTCTCCTCGAGTCTCGCAGCTATTTCGTGCCTTTTTCCTTTCCTTTTTGCCTTGGACCTCGATACAAGCTGCACACCAGTCTCTCGACACTTTCCGTCCCGTGATTCGAACTGACCCGTTTTCCCGCGACAGCTTTGTCCGCCAGAGAGTGGTCCCTTTTTGACCGGGGCTCCCACCAACATTCACGTTCCTGTCCTCAACAACGCAACCTTCCCGCCCACCATAAATATTTTGCCCTTCTTACACTCGTTACATACCGTTCTTTTCCACTAAATTTCCCCTCTCTCACGACAATCCCACCAGAAATCATGAAGGGTAAGTTACAGGTCTGGCTCCAGGTCCCGAGTGCAATGGATGCACCCCATTGCGAAGGACGCCCCGGCTAACCGGCTCTCTTGCTTGCAGCTCTTATTCTTGTCGGCGGCTTTGGCACCCGCCTTCGCCCTCTGGTATGTCGTCCTCGATCAGCGCCCCGCGTCAAGAAGCGCACCGCTGCGTCCAGTCGTAGCTAACAATCGCTCCCCACAGACGTTGACCATGCCGAAGCCCCTGGTGGAGTTTGGCAACAAGCGCATGATCCTACACCAGATCGAGGCCCTCGCAGCCGCAGGTGTCACAGATATCGTGCTCGCCGTCAACTACCGCCCCGAGGTTATGGAGAAGTACTTGCGCGAGGTGGGTGGTTCTTCCGATCCTTCCTGCACATCCCATAGGCAGAGAGAAGCACAGCCAACTAATCTGTACCCCAATTAGTATGAGGAGCAATTCGGCATCAACATTACCATCTCGATCGAAAGCGAACCCCTTGGCACCGCCGGCCCCTTAAAGCTGGCTGAGGAGACCCTCAGCAAGGACGACACGCCATTCTTCGTCCTCAATTCCGACGTAACCTGCGAATACCCCTTTAAGGAACTCGCCGCGTTCCACAAGTCGCACGGCGATGAGGGCACCATCGTTGTAACAAAGGTGGAGGAGCCGTCCAAGTACGGTGTTATCGTTCACAAACCCAACCACGCCTCCCGAATTGATCGATTCGTGGAGAAGCCCGTCGAGTTCGTCGGCAACCGCATCAATGCCGGTATCTACATCCTCAACACATCGGTCCTTAAGCGCATTGAGCTACGGCCTACTTCGATCGAGCAGGAGACATTTCCCGCTATGGTCAAGGACGGGCAGCTCCATTCATTCGACCTTGACGGCTTTTGGATGGATGTTGGTCAACCCAAGGACTTTTTGACAGGCACCTGTCTGTACCTGTCCTCCCTCACAAAGAAGGGCAACAAGACTCTTTCGTCGCCCTCGCTACCGTACGTGCACGGCGGCAACGTATTGATCGACCCATCGGCAAAGATTGGCAAGAACTGCAGAATAGGACCCAACGTCACGATTGGCCCCGATGTCGTGGTCGGCGATGGCGTCCGGCTGCAGCGCTGCGTGCTGCTCTCGGGCTCCAAGGTCAAGGACCATGCCTGGGTGAAGAGCACTATTGTCGGCTGGAACAGCACAGTGGGCAAGTGGGCCCGCCTCGAGAATGTGACAGTTCTCGGTGACGACGTCACTATTGGCGACGAGATCTACGTCAACGGCGGGAGCATTCTGCCGCACAAGACTATCAAGGCCAATGTCGACGTACCTGCCATTATCATGTAACGCTGGTTGCAAACATGGAAAATCTGGCGGATCCGTATCGCTCAAACCTTGACTCGATCACCTCTTCGCATTATATACGCTTTTAAATGTCCAATTCGCATACTGCAACTTCATAATACCGGAAAGACTCGCAAAACTCCGCTCTTTCCTTTCTTCTCTTTTCGCTATTCTTTTACTTTGATTTCCACACCATAAAAGGGGCATGGCGGCTTGGTCTCTCTCTGGCTTACTTACATTTGACGCGGCGATGGTTGAGCGAAAGAGCCAAGCGGGAAGGCTATAGAGCCGGCGGAGGACGACGGAAACCGACACATCTCAACACTCGCAAACTTGACGAAAAGGGGAGAGGGCAGGTGGGTGGGGGTCGGGCGTGCGCACGACATTAACAGGACATTTAATGATTGGGCATTGGGGGATGGCATTGTTTTTCCCAGGCGTGGGGAACCCATAGATCCCGGATTTAGGTGCTGCGTGGTGCAGCACACGGCGACTTGCCGTTATCAGGGAATTTATTGTCTTTTCATGGCTGAAGACTCTCTCGGGATAGATAAAAGCCCGTGATGGCGTGTGCTTTTTTGTTTTGAGGGACTGGTTGTCTTGTTTGCTGATGTATCCATTCTTCCTCTCTGCGACCTACCTGGGAGCTGGTTCCTGTGCTGCCGAAGCTGGAATATACGTGGCACGGGGAAATCCTGCAATGCGATTCGATGCGCTTTGGGATGCCTTGAGTCTGACTGTCTATGGAGTCGATGCTCACTGGTCCGTGCATTTTAAAGTCCTTTGTCATTCGTCACAATGCACAGATGGGACAGTCCCACTATCGGAGTCAGGTTGCGGGGATTCCAAGAAGGTGTTGTAACTCGGCCATCTCCAACAACAACACAAGTTCGGTCCTATAGTGTAGTGGTTAGCACGTGGGTTTTTGAGCAATCATCACCTACCCGAGTCCCAAGTTCGAACCTTGGTAGGACCTTGTTTTTAATACTTTTGCACACACATACTATTCTGTTATCATTTTGGATTTTCTTTTTGCGAAAGTCCGGAGTATTGTGTCGGAATTTTTGCGATGTGTTTGTTGGGAGTCGACTGCGAAAACGCACTCGGTTTTTCTTGGTATTTTTTGGTTACCAAAAGGTATTACTTCCGCTATTGTAGCCATTGGTACGCAGTCAAGGGCCATTGTATTCGAATGCGCACCGTAGTTTGTATAACTTGGTGGTTTGCATCAGCTTCATTGTGCCCTGCAATTGACCAAGGACAAGGATTGTCGAGTTGGCGGTTGACGTTTGCCGAGCGAGTCGGACAACGAACTAGTTATCAACCGGCTAGAAACTTGACTGGCGATCTTTTGGGGCATGTAGTCCATATTTGGACTTTGTCTCCTACAATTTTATCTTGTATCTTTCGACAGAAATAGGAAGTAGGTGGTAATCCGAAAGGCAATGGGGTAAACTACGTCACGCTCCAATGTTACGAAATAGAGAAGAGATATCGAAACCTCGTCTTCACTCAACTCGCCGTTTACTTTCCGGCTTCCTCCGATATTTGATCACTGACTCCCCCAGTGTCCAACTACTAGGCACATGTGGCTTTGGGCAAGAAAATAACGGCCAGCCCTAAGTGCAACGCTTCCCACACCCGGATCCATCAGGCTCATAGAATGCGCAATACTCCAACAGCCAATGTGAAGTTCCGGACGAAACCTACACAATGCATTCTTGTAGCCCACACCCCTGTTTGCTTATTGACGACGATAAAGTTGAGGTTTCGACGAATAGGCACGCCAAGTGGAACTGATGACAATCTTTTCTCTCTCTCTCTCTCTCTCTCTCTCTCTCTCTCTCTCTCTCTCTCTATTTTCCTGTCTTTCCCGGTTTTCATCTCGAGTAACGTGTTGATCAGACAAGAAACACGAGAAGTATTCAATCGATCGACCAGAGCCCCTCTATTGGGATATCTATCATTAGTTTTACTTCCATTGGCTTCTGAAGCAGCCAGCCACCGGTGCTGGCCACGGCTTATACTTAGGAGTCTCTTTGTTTAGGAGAGTATGTTGAAGATCGGACACATAGCACAATACCTAGTGGGGCAGCTTTCTTTTTAGCTCCATCTCATGACGCCTCAAAATCGACTGCTCCTACCTAACCAACTAAATAACCATGTGGCTTTTGGGGTTGGTGCTAACACGAGACATCGGGAGGATCACACCAGAGGACCGGGCTCGGGCCAGCGGGCGATTTCTCCAAAGATACGAGATTCACCATCTAGGCTGGCAGTGCCTGGCCTGCACCTCGACCGACGTTCCAGGCCCTCGCACCCCCAATCTTTCCCCCTGCGACTCGAGGACCGGGATGCCCCTGAAATTGGGCGCAACCCCCACAGATATTCCTCCAATGGCTCGTGCCAATTGCCTGCCCGAGCTTGTCGTCTTGCCCATGCGGTGTTCCTGCGATGCGCCTGCACGTCTTTCCCCAGTAATTTTTTTTTGGAGCTGAAAGCCACTTTCAATCCGTGAGCATCAAGTTACGAAGTCGACGTACTGAGTCGGGTGTCGGAGGGCTCAGGTTGAAGATCGCCTAGAACAGCACAACAGTTGCCAACAAGCTCTATCAAAAATCGGATCGACTCGCACACTAAAGGCGAGATGTGGAAACTGCAGGCCTCAAGGCTCGCGCTCGGCGCTCCGGCTGCGAGTTCAAGGTGCACCAGGGAATCCAAGATGGGCCGGTGGCTGGTTGCTTTCTCCCGTTTCAAACAGACTCGCGAGCGTCGTAGCTAGGGTCAGGCCCCCAAGGAGTCCAAGGTCTCCAAAGTCTCCAGGGCCCATGGAGATGCGCGTCTCGTTGCGCGTGACGTACCCTTCCGAGCCTCTCGAAGCAACGGCCGGGTGCAGATCTCCCCCATTGCCCCTCCCACTCCTTCCCCCCTCCTGATCGGGTGTCCTTTACCCCGCGCCCGAGACCACGTCCGTTCCCGATCCCACACCTACTCTTTATCCCCGTGGTATACCCCCATTCTCACTCTTGCCGCTGTCGCTGGTGCATCCCAATCCCGCCTCTTTCGGTCCAGCTGTCCGCCCCTCAAGACCAGGTCAAGGACAAGCAGCACGACAGCGATCATGGGCAATGGCGCACAAACCGAATGGATGCCTCTAGATGCCGCGCCGAAACGCGCCATTGTGCCCGCCCTCGATGACCTGGACACCGACGAGTCGAGCAAGAGAGTGAAAACAAGCGGAGCCGCCTCCCACTTCGAGGAACACCTGCCGCAAGGCATCATAGAGACCAAGGAGGAGCTGAGGCGCCACTGGTTTGTCGGCAGCATTGATCAGGGCACCACTTCCTCACGCTTCCTCATCTTCAACGGCGAGGGCGAGCCCGTTGTGAGCCACCAAATAGAGTTTGAGAATCTGTATCCAGAATCTGGGTATGGCACTCGACCTCTCGCCACCTTCCCCACCTTCCTTGCTAATGCCATGCCAGGTGGCATGAACACGAACCGCTCGAGCTGCTCAGCTCTGTCGAGGAGTGTATCGAGGAGGCCATGCGCAAGTTTGCCGACCTAGGTTACCCCAAAGCCCACATCCGGTCCATCGGCATTACGAACCAGCGCGAGACGACGGTAGTGTGGGACAGCACCACGGGTGAGCCGTTGTACAACGCTGTCGTCTGGCCCGACACGCGCACAAAGGCCCTCGTACGGGAACTCAAGGCGCGTGGCGCCGCCGACACCCTCACCGAACTCTGTGGCCTGCCCCTGTCCACCTACCCCAGCAGCGTCAAGCTTCTCTGGCTCATCCAAAATGTCGACGCCGTCAAGCAGGCATACGATGAGGGCCGCCTCGCCTTCGGCACCGTTGACTCGTGGCTCATCTACAAGCTCAACGGCGGACACCAAATCGACAAGCCCATCCACGTGACAGACAGCACCAATGCGAGCAGGACCATGTTCATGAACTTGCGAACGCTGCAATACGACGACAAGCTGCTGTCCTTCTTCGGCATCGACCCCAACAAGATCCAACTACCTCGCATCGTGCCCTCTTCGGACCCCGAGTGCTTTGGCAAGGTGGCGAATGGCGCTTTGGCTGGCATTAGGATCGCTGGCTGCCTAGGCGACCAGTCGAGCGCCTTGGTCGGCCAAGGCGGCTTCAGCCCGGGCCAGGCCAAGAACACATACGGCACAGGGTGTTTCTTGCTGTACAATGTTGGCACAGAACCCGTCATCTCAAAATACGGACTGCTGGCCACGGTGGCATACGATTTTGGTGGGGACAGCAAGCCGGTGTACGCGTTGGAGGGGAGCATAGCGGTCGCTGGCTCAGGTGTCAAGTTCTTGACGAACAACCTGGGCTTCGTGGCCGAGTCATCCCAGATCACGGAGCTTGCTGGGTCCGTCAAGGACAGCGGAGGTGTTGTTTTCGTGACTGCCTTTAGCGGGTTGTTTGCGCCGTATTGGATTGACGATGCCAAGGGAACCCTGTGTAAGTCCCTGATGCCCCCATATCTCGCAGCTGTGCATATCTAACCGACCCAAAAGTTGGCATCACACAGCACACTTCCAAGGGCCACATCGCCCGCGCCACCCTCGAAGCAACCTGCTTCCAAACTCGCGCCATCCTCGACGCCATGGAGAAGGACTCTGGTCACAAGCTCGAATCCCTCGCCGTCGACGGTGGCCTCTCCAACTCGGACCTCTGCATGCAGACGCAGGCCGACATCAGCGGCATACCCGTCGACCGCCCCGCCATGCGTGAGACGACGGCGCTTGGCGCCGCTATCGCCGCCGGACTCGCCACCGGCGTGTGGCGCCAGCTGGATGACTTGAAGCAGGTCAACAGGACGGGGAGAATGGTGTTTACGCCAAAGATGGAGAGACCGGCCGCCGAGAAGCTGTTCAAGAAGTGGGGGCAGGCTGTCGAGATGAGCCGGGGCTGGGTACAGGATCATTTGGAGGATTGAACAATAAAATGAGTGTGTGGGGAAATTTGTAACCGCCCGGGGTGGACGTATTGGATTTGGGTAGCGGGGTATGATGTTGGACGTGAACGTGATGATGGTTTAAGAGGTCACTCTTTGGATGAGCACTCTTTCAGATGAGCGGGTGTAGGGCAAGGTCCTGGTTTTGGGTGGGGGTGGTGTGGTTTGTTTCGTGGTCGCGTTCTTTAAGAATACCTATTGTCCGCGATGGCCTTGTATTACTGGGGATTATGTACTTTTAATAGCATCGTGTAGGCGTCTTTTTTGTCGCATTGTTTGCCATGTACCCCCATATTTGTGCTGCGGCATGTAATTGGGCGAGGAAATGGGTACTAGAAAGCATTGAATTTGGTTGGATAGTCTGAGAATAAACATTATATACTCTCCCCAAGTTACACTGGGAAGTTACACTTGGGGGCCTTGTGACCAAATTCCTGTCGCGTGAGTGGTACGGTCGATCTTGCTATGCTTTATATGGGCTTCGTTACCCATTGCCTCCAACTTCCAATAACAGTCCCTTTTTCTCCTCCCCACTTCCACAATGCGGCTCACCTGCTGCCACAAGCCTGAGACGATGCCGATAGTGACATCGATAGGTAATCACCGTCGTCGAGCATGGCCAAGATACCACCCTGAAGGCCATTTGCCAGAGCTTTTTGCTGGTGATCAAACTCGTAGGTCTCATAGGCAGCCCTGTCGTTTTTTTCCCTTCTCACATGGCTCTATAGTAAGACGGTTACGTCGGTCAACTTTGTGTTAAATAGTCTAGTGGAAAGTTGCAACACACCTGACGTTGATGACTTTCTGATGGAGCAGATGAATGAGCCTTCTCCTCAATATTCTTTTGGCAGGGTTGAATCTGATCATCGTGGTCGAGAATGGGGGTTGGGGTAGAAAGCTGGATAGCTATGGGCGGGGAAAGGAAAGAGTTCCAATTTGGTACATGGCAGTCGGGTTGTCCAAGGGACAATGTCAACAAAAGGGGTGAATTTCTCTAGTAAACACCCGGCAACCGCAGCATGCTTGTCAAGACTCGTTCACGTCACGCAACCACATGGATTCCATCATCCCATTGAAACGTAAGTGAGTAACAACACCATGATAGTACCTGAAATGCCACCAGCCTATATATGCGTTAAACCTCCATGAAACAAAGAGAAACTAACACTCTCCGTTTTCTCTTAACCCCATCCATGAGCCTGTAGCCACCGTGTCTGGTATATAGTATTATGCTGTAGTAAACCCCTCGAGCGGCCTGCCCAATTCGCCCCAACTCCTCGAGCGCCTAGCCATCACAAAGAGAACCTTTTCCATTTTCCATACCCATGCGGCCATGCAAAATAGGCAGAGAAATGCCCACCCCCAAGTAATATAGAGAAATGACCCTAACGAAATCGCATGGCCCGGTTCATATCATGGAGTACCGAGTTCATGATTATAATGTCCGAGCTCATATATCGTAACCCGCCTCATCCCACCTACTCCTTCCATCCTTATCTCTCTCAGTCTCCGCCCTCGGCAGCCTGCCCCACCTCAGCCACCACCAACAGCGAATTCCTCCGATTAGCCGCCGCCAGGGAGCTCAGTGTAGGACTCCTAATCATGGTCGGGCTGCCCGAGCGCTGGCTGCTGCTCCGCTGGCTGCTACTCCGCTGGCTGCCCGACTTGGGGGTGAACCGGCCCGTCATGCGCTCCTCCTCGCACGTTTGGCACGGACCGGGGCAGCCGGGGACGTCGTAGAGATGCCGGAAGAGGGGATACAAGTCCTGGGCGTAGGGCCGCTTGGCGAAGTCGCCGTGCATCATCTGGCCAATGGTGGGCAGCACGCTGACGATGGCCTTGAGCGAGCCGAGCCGAAGCTTTTCGTCCGGTGCGGTCTTGGCCGTCTCTTCATCAGCGATGTGGGCCAGCTCAGACAGGTACTGGTCGAGGCCCTGCAGGGATTCACTGTATTTGAAGTCCTCGTTGGGATGCCCACGGCCCAATTGATCCTCGGCGAAGCGTGGGAGACGGCCGAGGAGGACCGTTGCCATTTCGAGATACACGCAGCCGAGAGAGAAGATGTCGGACCGCTCGTCCCGGGTCGTCTCGTGCATTGCCTCGGGATCTGCGTACTTGAGGGTCTTAGCTGTCGGACCATCAGAGTGGTGACCTGTCTCGAAGTGTTTCGAAAGACCAAAGTCGGTCAGGACGGGCAGGCCGAAGTGGTCAATGACGACGTTCTCGGGTTTGATGTCCTTGTGTCTGATCCGAACGTTGGACTTGTGCAAGTAAGCGACAGCCTGGGCCAGACAACCAAAATAAGTGTGCATATATGGCACCTTCCACCAGTCGTTATCGTGAGTTGGGTGCGGGATACACTGCTGCATAAACATCTGCAGGTTGCACGGAGCCGGCGGATACATGGCAATGCCTAAGATGTGCTTCTTGATAATTTGGTCGTTGCGGTGGACGACTTCGCGAGGCCGGTTGAGTCGCGGCCGGCTGACCTCAAGCTCCCGAGTCCGGATGCAGTAGTCTTCGAAGGAAGCCACGTAGACGACAATGTGCGGGTGTCTTATGGCCGACATATTGCGAACCTCTTGCAGGGCCAGCCTTCTGGCGTTACTGTTGGGCCCGGGGGGGCGGAGACTTTCCTTACAAACGATGACCTTGAGGGCCATCGGCCGGTGGTAAGTGTAGCCTTTGGGGGCCTTGACTCTATAGACAATTGTCGAACCGGACTCTCCCAGGTGATCCTCATATTGGAATGGCTGCGGCTGGTTGGGATATTCCTTGTTGGCATGGTGAAGCACTTTGTGCTTTCGGGGATCTAGGCCGGCCTCAAGTACCGGCTGGACCCAGGCGTCGTCTGTCTCCTCTCCGGCTCGGTCCCAAACAAAGTTTTCGTGGTCCTGGGCCTCGAGGTACTCGCTGATAGGAACAAGAGCCTGGGAGGAGTGACTGTTCTCCGAGTGAAACGACATGGGGGGGGGTTGCGTGTTGGGTCGAGCCACCAGTGCCCGACTTAAATAAGAAGATGAAAGGTATGAATCGATCAGGTTGTACCCCAGAATGGCCAAGTGAAATGTGGGGGAGATGTCAAGTCAAGGTACCTTGCATCGGGACCCGCGCCAGGGGTGTGAAAAACGCGGGGTCAGAGGCATGAAATGGCAAAAAAAGAGCCGAAACCTGGTTTTTTTTCTCTTTCTTTCTCTCTCTCGGAGTGAAGGGCTGTTGTGACTGTGGCTTGGTGTCCGGAGGTGATTTGGGAGCTTCGCAGGACCTAGGCGTGTAGAAGCTGAAGGTAAAAAATGGCGGGAGCCTGCTTCGTGGCCGTGTTCTTGTTGTTCAGGGGAGATTCCAAACGCTGAACCAGAAAAGGAGAGGGAGAGGAGCAGAAAAGAGAAAAAGAGCACAGAACGGGGAACAGAGAGTCGCTCAGTTGGTCGGTAAGGCTCTCGGTGCGTGAACGGGTCAAGCAGGCTGAGCACTGCGGTTCTCGGACGCTCTTCAGTGTTGAGGCAGCAATGAGGCGGTATTGAAGAGGCGGAGTAGCAGGTTTTCCTCGACACGCAGGGGCTGTCACGGCATATCCCATGCGCGGCAATCCAGGCCAGGGACTGATCGGTTTTATGTGTGACGTGTGACAGCGGTACCTACCTTGGGCACCTCGCTGACCACTCACGATCAGAAGATGGCTGGAAGAGTCAGTGGTTGGAAGTGGGCAGGATGTTCCGCGGGCCCTTTCCAAATAGGGGTGTTAGAGGGTCGCATGCACCCGACTGAATCTGGAGTCAAAAGCGTGCCATCGCGGGGATTTCCACCTGAAGATCAAAACGAGCTTATCGAAACCCCCGCATAATTATTGGACGAACTGAATCGAGCTATTTCTAGTAAGTAACAACCTCTTGAAAAATTCAGGTACGCTCTCTTATCAATTGACTCACACTTCAAAGAAACATGCGAACGAGCTTGCCAAAGAAGAAGACGAGTCATCCAAGGCCTGAGAAAACATAGGACAGAGGGACCCGGGACCGAAAACATAGCTTCAAAAAAGTCCTTTGGGTTGGAATGGTCTCCTGGAGAGCAAGATAGAACGAGGCACCCGATAAAGAGAGCGAAGGTTTGCGTCTGGGGATCAAGCGAGCTCGCTGGAGCTTCCACTTGCATCCTCTCGGTGGCATAGGGCAGGCAGCCTGCTCAGAAACCACAAGCAAGGCTCTTGGAATACCTCCATGAGTTAGAAGAGGCCTCCCCCATAAGAAAGATGTGCCCGGAGCAACAGAAATGATGGTTCCAGTCTAAAGGGTAGATAGAACAAGTTGCTGACCTTGGGATAAAATTAGCCCTCCGTAAACAAGCCGCTCGAAAGCCGAGGGCGTGATTCCCGAATGCCCTTTGTGAAAGAGTAGGCCTCCCCGAAAACAAGAAGGAGCTACCCGGGCCGAGCACAGAAAGCAAGTCCTGTGATGCTGGGTCGGGTAGCTGCCCCGCGATCGGGGATGCGTCCCGGTGGCGCAAGGCCTGGAGAAGGCCAAAGAAGGCGCATCCCACCAACCCCTTCGTGAAGAGGGGGGTGGGCAGCAGGGTTAGGTGAGGTATCACCAGCTGAACCCTGCAGACGGGATGCACCTGCATTGCCGTGCTGTGTGTGTTCCCGGTAATCAGCTCACACGGCAACGCGGCTGACGGTAAAGTTTTACAATTTCTTCATCTACGGATACTCGATCACTCCCATTTGAACAACGCATTCGGGATCCGAGTTGTGTTCCTGGATCAAGGACCAAAATATCAACACTGCTGAGTCACAAACCAACTACCCATAGCACTGCCTAGTTCGCAGTTGCCGCCCACAAGGCACCGCACGCCGCAATCAACAGGCCTGAGCACACCGAGAAGACGGGACCGAACGCATCCCCATCGCCGGTGAAAAGCAGCGAGACTACCACAAAGATATTCAGCGGCACCCGCAACATCCCATATACCTGCGCGCGCACCCCGTCCTCAATCAGTTTTCCCTTCAGGTAGCCCATACACGGAAAGTACATGCCAACCGCAGCTTCAAATAAACAGAACACCCAAAATGTCGACTGCTCCGATCTCGGCTGCGCCGACAGCAGGAAACAGAGCGATGAGGTCCCTAGTATGCCTAGCAGGAGGGTCGTGTAGCTCACAAGACCCCTCCCCGTGACTATGCCAAATGCTAGTGATGACGCGAGTGTTGATGCCATGAAGCTCGCAAATATCACACCATACGGGAGGTCTTGTGGTGACGATGACTGGACGGATCGGAGGGCGGGGGTCCAGAAGAAGACGAAGAGGTACATAGAACCTTCGAATACGGTCGAGGCAAGGCCGAGCGAGATGACCTTGGGGTTTGAAACGATAGCCCAAAGCTTGGTCTCGCTTTTTTGGCCTCCCGACTTGACCTCCTCCTTCCCTCCCGTTTCGCCGTAATTCTCGCTCTGTCGTCACGTCAGTCCCAATACCCCCCCCCCCCCCCCTTCATCCCACGGGCAAAAAACTCCCAGAATAGACGCAAGGGACACAACTCACCCACAGCGACCAAATCAGCCCTGCCGCCAGCGCCAGCAGCCCCCCCGCGGCCACAAACGGCGCCTTCCTCGTGCCCGCCCAGCCTACCAGCCACCCACTCCCGACCCCACTAACAATCGCCACGCCGCTATTCAGCGAGCCCATAAGCCCAAACGTCCTGCCCAAATCGGCGCCCCTCGCCGCCAGCCCGCGCACCTGGAAATCCGTCACCATCCAGCTCTCAAACACGCTGAACAACAAACTCGTCCCCAACCCGCCCAGCACCCGGCCCGCGAACAGCAGCGGCACCAACCCCGTCGTCGTCAGCGCGCACGAGAGGGCGTACGCCGCGCAGAAGACGAGACAGGCGGCCTTGCGCCCGTGGCGGTCGGCCACCGCACCGATGACGGACCCCGACACCCCGCCCGCGACGAAGCCCGTCGTGAAAAGGGTCGAGATGAGCGCCGGCGGGATATGGTGCTCGTCATGGTAGAGGGAGTAGAGGTAGGGGCCTTGGAGCCAGTCGGAGGCCATGGCGAGGGTGTAGACGGCCAGGAAGGGCCATTGGGAGGGGGCGGGGGTGGTGAGTTTTTTGGTTGGGGAGAGGGCGGGTTGGGAGAGGTGTTGGAGGAGGAAGAGGGCGCCGCACAGGGCGAGGAGGATTGTTAAGTTGATGGTGTAGCTGTCCATGGTGAGGTGACGTGAGGTTGTGATGCTATGATGCTGTGACGATTTATTGTGTGGCCCAAAATACCGTGAGCTGTGCCCGACAACCAATGAGACCTGTCTGAATTTGAAGTGAAAGCCCCTTCAGAATACCATTGTTACCCAATGGCTTGTGGGAGGAGTATGAGAATACATAAAAAGTCGGGTGCAACATGTGGCCTTTTAATTATTGAAATCAGTCAATTACCCGGTGTTGATGAGTTGTTCGGAGAAAAGGGCTGTAGGTGCCTACCTGCCTGAGACACTTGGGGTTTGGAGTAGGGGTCGAGCGGCGCACAAAACCTCTATTCCGACACGCAAATCCGATCAAAGAATGCATGAGTGATAGTCACATTGTGTGTTTAAATGAAGACGCGGCTATGTATGTGTTCGTTATATTTTGGGGGTATTGGGTCCCTACGGTATGGGTTCGGGGTGTTGAGTTGCTAGGCACCTACAGAAACAACGCTCGACTTGTACTTGAAGTCAGGAGTTCGAGGTACCAATTATGAATACGAAACGAGCTTCAAGGTGGACAAAATAGGATGGTCTATACAGAGGGGACTTGTTGAGCCCCAGACAGACAAAATGACAGGCAATGGATGTAAGTAGGTAAATTCCCGACGTCTGGTTTTCCCCGTCGTGGACATTGAGACATCGTGCCTTCCCCCTTAGATAAGTGATTAGGGTATAGGGGAGGATTTTGGAGCACTTTGGAGGTTTGTCCCGAACTCAGTTCGGCTTTCCCCCTGTGAGTCTCTTGCACTTGAGGATTGACCCCCGCCCCCCCCCCCCCCCCCCCCCCGGGCCTGGTTATTAATTCTGCGTTTCTTTTCGTAGCTTAATGATAAAGTTATCGTGGAATCGAACCTTCAGAGCGACGCCGTATCGAACTTGGTCGTCTGCCTCAGCGGTAACCTTGACACGGCATACGCCATATCAATCGTCTTGGCCTGCTCGACGCTATCCTCATGCTCGATCCACGCGCCGGTCCCCTCGCGGCCCCGCACGCGGTTGACAAACTCATCCAGCATGTACTTGTACGTCCACCAGTACGGCTCCGACGGCCTGTCGATGCCCACATCGCGCAGGGTATACGCCTTCTTGGACTCCTTGACCGTCCACTCCCTCACCAGCTCCTCGCTCCCCTTCTTCCGCACCACAAACCGATCCTCGACATCAATCCGATGCCACATAGCCGGCCCGATGAAGTTGTACAGCGCCACCCTGCGCGTCCGCACCTTCTCCTGCCCCTCGGGCAGCGCCGCATCCGGCACGACAACAGGGCGGTGGACGGCCTCGGCATTCGCAAAGTCCTTGAGCGCCTCTACCAGCCCGGCCTGCAGGTTCCCGTGGGTCTCGGCCGTGCCCCCGTTCGGGAACGTCCACGCGGCGTCGTACTTGTAGTCGCACAGCCCGTCGCCCGGCGGGCTCGGCATCGTGGCAACCTCGCAGCTCGTGCACGCCGTCGGCGACGCCCCGTAGATGCCCCGCACGATTGACATGGTGTACGTCAGGTCCAGCAGGGCCCCGCCGGCCAGCGCGTAGTTGAAGCGGATGTCGTCGGGCCCGAAGCCCATGTGCTTGCCGGGGATGGTCAGCGAGGCGCGGGCGTGCACCACGTTGGGACGGTCGAGCTGCGCGACGAAGGCCATCCAGGCTGGGTGGAAGCGGTAGTGGAAAGCCTCGAGCAGCACCGGCGCATTGGGGGCGGTCACCAGGGGGTGGTTGAAGAGCAGCGCGGCCTCGGCTGCGTTGGAGACGGACGGCTTTTCCAGGAGGACGTGCTTGCCTGCCTTGAGGGCTTTGAGAGCCCATTCTAGGTGCAGGCCGTTGGGTAATGGGACGTAGACGGCCTCGATCAGGGGCGAGGCCAGGAGTTCTTCGTACGTGCTGAAAACATGGGGGATGGCGTGCTGCTTGGCGTAGGCCTCGGCCTTCTTCCTATCGCGAGCAGCGACAGCGTAGATGATGACCTCGGGGTGGTAGCGGGCGGGTGTGAACAGAGCCATTGGCCTGCATTTGGTGTTGACTGTTAGCAAACCCGTCGCTTGGGCGATGCGATCCAGAGAGATACGTACGCAATGTTGGCCGCACCTAGGACGCCAATCTTGATGGCATCCTTGGCCTTTGTCGCCTTGGGTGCTCCGACAGCATTCTGCCAATTGCGATGGATAAATGACAAAAGACCCGCCATCGTAAAGGTGCGAGCGTGAATTGGATCCCCAGTAAGATCTGTGAATATGCGGGTGGCTTGATCCAAGATAGCACACGGTCTCAACAGCGTGTATTCTAAGTCGTGGAGGCGGCCTCGGCAAGTCGTAGGTTGGGAGCGTAGACATATAAATACTTGTTGCGACAGCGAGCGGTTCCGAAACCGATATAGAACCGGGTTCTAAGAGGGATATCAATTAGACCGACTGCTCGATGCGGATGCGAGGCTATCTAAAAGAAGGAAGGCCGCCAGAATTACGCGATTTGTATTCCGAGCTTGACCAGGTATTTGATGCAACACCGAATGGCCGCACCGGAAAGTGGATTTGAATTCCGGTCCTTCACCCGACCAACCTCCTGCCCGCCCGGTGAGGTGAATTATCGTGTACCGGGCGTTTGGCATTCCACATCCTGCAGGGGTCATGGAGAAGAGGGCACATCAATGTTGGTCAGACCCTGCCAACCACCACCACACATAGCCTTGTGCGACGCCTTGGGCCAGTCTTGACATTTGAGGAGTGGACGGCGGAAAGATGGAAGTGACCAGCCCGTGGCCGGCTTGCGGGGATATCCCGTCCGCCCTAACTCCGGTGTCTCAAAACCATCCGAACCCAGTACCAACACACGATAATCCCCGATACACATCAAAGCCTGTAAAGTTCTTTTCTTCATAATCCTAACATACAGTATACACATGCGTAAAGCATCAATATAGTAGTAGTAGGCGCCCCCGTTGCCACATCGGATCACTCTGTCGCCCAAAGTGTCCAGATGGCAGGCCGAAACCACCCACTATCAAGTTCGTCTTCGTCATCCACACACTATGCGCACATCGTTTCCCTTATTTCCAGGAGCCCGGTAGGGAAAACAGCTCCTTGATAGCAACACCAAAATATCCACGATCCCGTAGCGTCTCTCGATCCCCCACCTCGTGTGTTTTCTAGCCTCGTTCATGCTTTGCCGTGGCTGTAAAATGAGCGGAAGAAAACAAGCCAAAAAAACCCAGACAATCCACCAACCATCCCTCAAAAACACCACGCCAAATGCCTGTAATGTTATTTGCGCTGTTGGTCCCGAGATAGTCCCCATGCCGTGCCGGAAAATGCCCGAGCGATGCAATGCCGGTGTCTGACTACAAGCCATGCCAGAAGTAGAAAAAAAAAGGGAATGGTATAAAAATCATAAAATAAACAACCAGCAAAGTAATATTGCCAAGTGCTGTTGCCGACATGAATGCGTACAGCAGCATCAAAAAGCCTCCCTAATTGTTGGAATAGGGTCGAGTAGGTGGGTACCGAGAGGGACACGGAATCGCGGGTCTGCATACGGCGACAGAAATGGTCAAAGTCGTTACCATTCATCCCCTTCTTCGTGTTTGTATCGGGGAGTGCGTTTCAGTTGACCCAGGAGTGCGTCAAGTTGGACCCAGTTATCGTCATTATCCGCAAACTTCCGATGCTTGCGGGAGAGGATGTGCTGAGACATGGTTAGCAGTGGGAATAGGGTAAGGTTTTGTTGGTAAGCTTACATCGTCAAAGTCATCAAACTTGTCCTGGCAGTTCTCGCAATAACCCGGCTTGGGATCGCGTGCTTTTTGCCGGGCTACTGGAACACTCACTGTTCTTCGCAGCTTTTCTTTCGGCTTGGCCGGCCCGTCCTCATCGACCGCATCTAGCTTGCGGTGGGTAGCTCTGCTCACACTAGCAGATCGGGTGAACGTATTGCTATCATGGCTCATCTCCGTCATCCGCCGAGAGCTCAGATCTTGGGACACAGCAGGGGTGCTAGCCTTCTGAAGGACCTTTCTCTGGAGCCCATGGATTTCCTTGCTGGTACCCGCTTTCGCGCCCAACACACCCGAGGTAGATGAGATCATCTGCGAGCGAATTGCCGATGTGATATTGGATGGCTGCACACCAGACGCAACGGGCTCGCCAGCCAAGAAGCGGCCAGTCTTGCTGTTGCGACTCACGAACGCGTTCTGAGCACGGAAGTCGAGAGCCGGGGGGTTGGCGACTTTCGTTCGGTCAAACGAGTCTGCTGGGCGAGCAGCCAGCACGCTGCGACTGTTTGTATCCTCCATCTCCATAAGAGTGCGCTTGCCGGTGACCGGCTTCGGCGGCGGAATCTCGGGCGGCTTCAAGCTCGGAGCCGCAGCCTCGACAGCAGCCTTGGCAGCTCGGTCTTTAGCCGCCCGTGCTTGAACGCGGCTCTCCTTCTCTGGCGCCTCGTAGTCCTCAACAAAAGGACAACGACCCTGCGAGGCGACGCGGAACTGAGGCCATTCCCCATCCTTCTTATCCACAACCTTGGGATACTCGCGGACCATGACAGGCTTCATCTTCTCTTCAATGTCGTACACATAGATGTACGGCCCCTTGAAGTAGTACAGGTCCTTGGTGACCACGGTGGGATCCCGATCGGACGGCCCATGAACCCGCTCATTCTGGAGGAGCTGGAGCAGATTGGACTGCTCGCCGGCACCGTGAGAAGCGCCCCGGCCATGCCCCAAGACAGCGCTCTTGTAGGGATCCTGCTCTTGTACCATAGCGAGAATCTTCTGCAACTTTTCCAGCGACCAAATTTTCTTGCCCATGTCGCGAGCGCGGTGCAGCACATCGCTATTCCGAGTCTTCGGTCGTTTGAGAGCATCCTCCTGCCCTTGCAAGGGAACCCTGCGGCTCGTGTTGGTATCGAAGAGCAACTTTCTCCGCACCGACGTGTTTGATGTCAAGCCTAGGTCCATGGTTCGGTTTAGGAGGGATGGGTCGATCGTCTTGAGCGGCTCTCCTGCAGCATGCGAATCTGCGCTGGGCTCATTTTCGTCATGCACCGTCTTCTCCGTAGGGATCGTTCGCGTCGTGACAACATGGGTGATGTCGATGGAAAAGAACTTCTCCTCGCGCTGCAGTAGTCCTGTGTAAGCTATGCATATCCAATTGCGACTCAGGCGAAGCACTCACGGCACCGAGCTGGGTCACCTGCTTGGCAAGCTTGGACCGTTGCTCATCAGGGATGCTCTCAAAGTAGAACACCATCTTGGGGAACCGGGCCCGAATCTGAGTCTGCCATTGCCGGATGTTTTCGAGCTCCTTTCCAGAGGGCTTGTATTGGGTTTCCCTCTCTTGCGGGGCTGCAACCGCGACCCTCGCAGAGCCACGGTGCACAATTGTCTTGGAGGACCTCGCACGGGTGGGAGAGCCGGCGGTGCGCTGGAGGCCATGATCGATCATCTGGCGTTTAGCGGGGGGTGGTTGGCCATAGGCTTCCTCTCGCATCAGCTCAGCATGGGAGCGTATCTTCTTGGAGCCTTGGAAAAGGGCGGCCGAGTTCCGCATGGGCGAATTAGCAGCATTGGGATTGCTCGACAGAGGTAACCTCCTCGTCGACATGGCAGACAGATGTGCGGGGGACGGCGATATCGATACTGCTGCCATAGACATGCCCAATCAACATACTATGGGAGGGGGTTTGGTGGGAGCGCGAGTGACTCGGGGTCGTTTGGTAGATTTCGACGGGGCGAGGCGAGTAAGAGTGGAGAGGGGTTGCCAGGGCGGCCGTGCTAAGACGCCAGGACGACACGACGCGGAGACGTAGACTGGACGCGTCGCTAAGTCAAGGTGAGCACGGAATTAGGATGCGTGCCGTTCGCAGTGCATTGGGCCGCAGAGGAAAAGAGAACAAGAAAGAGGCGCTCGACACTTGCTCCGGCCGGCCACCTTCTTCAATTCAGAGCAGAAGGAAAGTCGGGAGGTGGGTGTGGGTGATTTGTGTGAGTGCTCAGTGGTGCGAGGGCCTTTTTGCTGGGCGGTAGACAGGCGCGCCAGACACAGAGAATGTCCGAGCCCCAGCAAGCTAAGCCGGGTTGGAAGCCAGGTCAACAAAGCGGACCCACAGTCGCGGCCACCAGCTGCCAAGCACAAGCCAAGCTCCGTCGTGCACGGCAACGACCTGGCATTGGCGGGCGGGGAGCCCAGGCATCTGGCAGCCACTGCCAACATCTGGCGCGATTGCCCACTTTCTGTCTCATTGCTGTCTCTGACGACATTCCCATTCGACTCCAGCGCCGGTTTGCACCAGATTGAGTCTACGGCCATGGAAAGTTGAGATGGATGAGAATCAAAGAAGCTGTAGAGACTCATAAGAAACCTGTATGTGTAGTGTTTCTCAAGTGATTAGGCCAGTTGAGCTGCAGATAGCACTTTCAACACACATGAAAAAACACAGCGCATGGCACCACCAGTGGCACTGGAGCTTTGTCAGTTCATACCTTGCAATTTTTTAATTTTTTTGGCCTCCAATTTGCGTCGACTCTCCCTTTAAGAACAATCCAGCGCCAACGATAAGGTAGCCGAATCCAACAACTTCCATATAGCCACATATCTCACTGATGCAGAAGTATACTTTCCCTTGCCTTCCTAATTTCACATGAGTTTTCCACGCGCCGCTGTGCGGCACTTGGAACGCCATGTAGCCAGACAGCACATCCAGGGGACGCTTCGCACGGCGCAACTTGGGGCAGCGCTCTGTAGAGCAACCGCATCGCAAGCATCATGGCGGCCATCACCGCGGGCTGGGCGGAGCTATGCGACAGTCTCAGCCATCGAGCTCGAGTTCGGGCAGCCAGTGCATGAGACACACCCTCACATTTTAAAGGCAGGCGAAAGTACGTTGATGCAACCCCTGACTGAGCTGCTCATAAAAACATTTCCTAACCACCTCCCTAGTAACCCCTGGCATCACCGCCCAAGAATACGCCGACCGCCGCACCAAACTCGCCCACAGCCTTGCTAATGGCGGCATCGCCGTGCTCGCGGCCGCGGATCTCAAGTACCGCTCAGGCGCCGTCTTCTTCCCCTTCCGCCAGGAGTCCAACTTCCTCTACCTGACCGGCTTCCTCGAGCCGGGGGCGCTCGCCGTGATCCAGAAGACCGGCCCCGACCTCGGTGACTACGAGTTCCACCTCTTCTGCCGGCCCAAAGACCCGCGCGCCGAGCAGTGGTCCGGGCCCTGGAGCGGGCTGCAGGCCGCAACCGACGTTTTTAACGCCGACTCGGCCCACGACATCGCCAAAGCCGACACCCTCCTCCCCAACCTCCTCCAGTCGGCTACCCGCATCTACGCCGACCTGCCCTCGCCCAACGCCACGGTCGCGCCCTCCCTCCCCAACACCATCCGTCACGCCCTCCCCAAGCCCAACGTCCTCGCAACCCTGCAGCCGCTCGTCAACTCGCTGCGCGCCATCAAGTCCCCGGCCGAGGTGGCGGCGATGCGCCACGCAGGCCGCGTGTCAGGGCGGGCGCTGACCGACGCGATGCGGCGGCCCTGGGCGTACGAGAAAGACTTACACTCGTTCCTGACGCACGCCTTCTCGCAGGATGGGTGCGGCGGCGAGGCGTACGTGCCCGTGGTGGCGGGCGGGCCCCGCGGCACCATGATCCACTACGTGCACAACACGGCGGCGCTCGCGCCCGGCTCGACGGTGCTCGTCGATGCGGGCGGCGAGTACGGCAACTACGTCAGCGACATCACGCGCACGTGGCCCGTGTCGGGCCGCTTCTCGGCGCCGCAGCGCGACCTGTATGAGGCGGTGCTGCGCGTGCAGCGCCGCGTCGTTACCATGTGCCGCGCCGACGCCGCGCTGACGCTCGACCAGCTGCATCGCGTTGCCGACAACGGCCTGCGCGAGGAGCTGACGGCGCTGGGGTTCCAGGGCCTGGCGGCTGGCGACGGCGGCGGCATGGATGTCTTGTTCCCCCACCACGTGGGCCACTACGTCGGGCTGGACGTGCACGACGTGCCTGGGTATGGCCGCGGTATCCAGCTCAAAACGGGGCACTGTGTCACCGTCGAGCCGGGCATCTACGTTCCCGACGACGAGCGGTTCCCGAAGCACTTCCGCGGCTTAGCGGTGCGCATTGAGGACAGTGTGTGCGTCAACGATGACGGGCCGATCGTTTTGACCGCCGAGGCGGTGAAGGAGGTTGTAGACATCGAGGCGCTGAGGGATTATTGAGCCGTGCTCGTTGTATTTGTTATCCGCGGCCGCTGCACATTGGGATCGGTTGGTGTTACAATATTTGTATAGTTAATGTTCGGATGGTTACATGGGTAGGTTTCTTAGGAGAGTATATCCAAACGCCTCTACTCAACCCCTCGCTACCACTCGGTAGGACCCAAACCGGCTTTGCCAAGGTTGGGCAACAACGCGGTCAGTATTCGCAGACAAGTCACATAATGCGAAGGAGAACTCTTGTTTGTAGCCAATGTCCGTCTCAAAAGAGTTGCCCCACGTCAGTGAGCGGAAATATTCTCACTTCTAAATTTTGCATCACCAAGCCATCAGCTCCATTACCTTTCGGCCGAGACGTCAGATCCCAGCATGTACTTTGCCAACTGAGCGCCTTGGTGTAGATGAGATGCGATTACATCATTTTCCCCCACGCTTCCCCGGAATTCAGGCATAAACTCCACGGCGATGAGAAGCAGGGTTATGTGCGAAAGTGTCAGCAAATGACTACCTGTATCCCCTTTTGCAATGCCATATGACATTGAAACCAAAACCAAAGACCAACCCCAAATACGCCCGCTCTCGAAGGATGCCTCCGCCCCGAGTGAACAAAAAGGGATATATATACAGAAACCCGCCCCGCAATCACACAGATCAACAGAACCCTCTCGGGTCAAAAAGTGTTCTGCTATAGGTCGGCATCGTGTAGGCTGGCCGCGCTGTCGCACTAAGCAGCTGTTCGAATGCTTGCAGCCGTTGCGAGAGCTTTCGGTGCTCTTGCATAATCTGTTTATTCTTCCGCTCGAGTTGGTGTATGTACTCGGTCGCTTTTGTCAGGACGGTGCCCTTCGGCCTTGTTAGCTGCTTTCTTCAGACTTCAGCTGTTACGCTGAGGGGACCAGACCTTGCTAACTTTAGGTGTTCTTGACGGGTGTGAGGCGTCATCCTCTCCCACATTTTCAGATATTGTTTGAAGGGCCGGAACAGCATCTCGCAGCTCAGCAATCTTGTCCTTCAAGTTCGTCCGGTATTTTCTTTCAATGTCGTTGTGTGCCGTTCGGTCGCCTAGTTTCGACTTCTCTTTGCCCTTGTCGCTAATACTTCCCTGCCTCTCACTCATGCTCCCCTGCCTCTCGCTCGTGCTCCCCTGCCTCCTCGGTGCATTCGGCGGCGGCGGACGGGATTGTCCCGCTGCATATTTTGGCGGCGATACTGGATCGGGATCTTGGCTCATGCTACCAAAGCCCTGCCCGAATGTTGGGTTGAATCCGGGGTTCAGGTCCCCAAAGTTCAAGTTAATATTCGAACCAAGCCCTCCCATGCTCGGCCCAGGGTTCATGGCTATGGCGATTAGCCTCCTCTGCTCGGCATCATTGAGGGCCGAGTTGTTGAGGCCAATGAGCGAATCCATCCGTAACCCGGGTTGTGGTCTTTCCCAACTCAGTGGCGTCGAATATAACCCTTCGCGAGGAGGGATGTCTGATGGCGGAGCCGTATCTATCCTCGAGAGATGATCGGCTAGATTCATGGACGAGAACCCCTCCTCCTCATCCGATAGCGCTTTATCCAGGGCACTATCGTCGACAAAATCTTCGGTTTTGTTCGTACCGGTCCGACCCGCCGATATAGTCGTTTGGGGAGGATCCGCGGCACTCGCCCGCCTTCCAAGACTGTCAGCCATCGCAAAGCCGAGAACTTATCCTTGATGCATCGTAACTCACCGCTGTGTTGCGGAAGCATCTCTTCCCTTGCCTTTCAAGTCTGGCCTGGGGGGTTCCGCACTCTCGGGGACGCTAGAAAAAGATTCGTCGTTGTCGAACTGAATCCAGTAGTCGGCCGACTCGAAAGGGGCCGGATCCGTGCCCATCCTCGACCGTTTTCTTTCGTGTCCTTCCCTCATCCTGGGCGCTCTCATGGGAAGCGCTGGCCTCGGTTGACCAAAATAAAAGCTTTGCTGGGATAACGAAGGGGCAAGAGGTGATATACTTGAGAACCCAGTTGAGGGTGTCTGGCCAAGCGAGTCGAGCGACAGGGCAGTGGGTGCTAGTGAAGGCGGCCTAGAGAGGGCGACATCGACGCCTAACGCGGCTGCGGTGTCCCATATCGAAGGCGGCTGTGTCGTGGAGGACGCTCCCAGGGTGAATGACTGGTCGACAGGGTTGGTTGTCTAGAGAGTGTCAACAGCAAAGCAAGGCGGGAATGGCGCATGTCAAGCCATGCTCGGATATGAGATGGCCATACCTGGTTATTGGGTACCGAGAAGAACTCAAGATGTCTAAGTGGGTCTGAGTCCATGATCACCTGAGCATCCCGACTGGATGCGTCTTCGAGGGAGGGGTGGCGACGTTGGCGGTGTTCAGGCTCAGAGTCTCGGGACTTTGCCTTGAAGACCGTCGCATCCAAGGGCAGAGGAAGCGGGGGGACAGACGGTGGACATGCAACTGTCAGACAGATGCAACCATCGGCCAATCCTAGTTGCCAAAGGGCCGTTTATTCAACGTCGGGGCCGGGTGGTGGCGGTTGATCACCAGTCGCAGGCAAAGCGAGGCTTACAGTCACCCCCCTTATGCCAAACGGCGAGCTAAATCGGCGCGAGAACAAGTCCGGCGGCGCTCTGCGTAGCCGCTCTAAGACGGGCTCGCGGCAGGCGGTAGCAGGAGGCCTTGGTCGGGAATGCGGCAGGAGAGTCTTGAGCCGGAGGAGGCGGCGGCTCCCGACAGAAACGATCAGAGGCGTGGATGCACGGTGGCGGGCCGATGACATGAATTGCTGGGCTGGCGCGACAGCTGATGACTGTGGGTTGTGGACTGGGATCGGACTTGAACGGATCACGAGCGGCACGAGAGGCCTGGGATTGATCGGTCTGGTTGGGCGGCGAGATACCTCGAGCAAACGGACGGTGTTGTAGGACAGCCTGCAATGCGGCGCCGAAGCAGAGCCAGGCGGCAATTGATTGCACACGCTCAAGAGCGACAATGATGTACGAGCCAGACAGGACGGGATGGCCCTGCGTAGAAAAGAGAGATTGACTTCCGTGAACCGGAGGAGCCTGTTGCGAGGCTTTAAGAGTAGTTTAGGGGTTCCTTGGATAGGCAGAGTCGGGCAGTTTGGTGGGAAGGATGGGGGTATGATGGGATCAATATGGGACTCCTGTGGTTGACGTTCGGGACGGGTGCGGCAGACGCAGGTAAGGTACCCCTGCCCGGCCACCTACAAGATCGGCTCTAAGCAACGCCAAAACCGCAAGCGCGACCTCGTCTAAGGTAGCGAATGTCGTGGGAGTGACCCCGACAGTGGAGGGCAGCTCGGTGCGCGCGGGGGCAGGTAAGGTAGGTTGAGAGAAAACTAGTAGCCACCCGAGTAGGCACCTAAGTAAACAGATGGCAGGAACGATCTAGGTAGCGGTGCGGGAGCTTCAATAGAGGCAAGACACAGGTGGTGTTAAGCTGTGCCAACGGTGGTCTAGTGCTAACCATGAGATAGCGACGCGCAAAGTGGGAGTGGCGGCGGGAACATTGGAAGCTCCCGTCTTTCTTTCGCCGCCAACGATTTGCCTCGCTGCCAACGCGAGGAGCCGACGACGAGGAGTGGGATGGGGATGAATGGGGTCTGTGTCGCACCCAGAACGGAGGCTACAAGGGGGAAACTGAGCAAAACTGGCAAGATGGCCTGACTCTTTACCGTGTGGGAAATTCTCTCACAGCACAAGCAAGGGACTCGAGGAACTCAAGGGCCTCGAGGGTGTCGCACTCCAAAACCAATCGGGCTTTGGGGGGCTCTGACGCAGAGCCTTCGATTTTGGGCCCATTTGCACATGGAATCATGCCACTTTTTGTCTTGGGAAAGGCTGAGAGGGGCAGAGGGTCCATTGCCAAGCCGGCAGTGGCTTGGGGAATGGCTCTAGCTGATTGGCCCGGTTCGCGGTTCGTGGCTGTCAGCCTTACCTGCATAGTCCCATTGGACCCTAATCCCTGCGGTCCAGACCCTTGAGATCAGGAACTTGGATGGAGGCGAGCCCCGACTGGAACCGCTAGACGCTCGACGGGATTTCTAGATTTTCCCCGTGCATGCGACCGTGTAGAGTACTTATTTGTACGCCGTTCGCTGCCCGTACCTTATTCGTAGAGAGCAGGTGAGCCTCTCAAAGCCATACAACGACTCGGATAGCGACCCGATGAGCTGCAGCATTGCGCGCTGTGTGCCACTCGGTCGAAGCGTTTCCTTCAGCAACGGAGACGGCGATGCGCTGGCTGGCGGATGCAAGTGTCGTTTGAGCGATACTAAGTTAGATAAAAACACACAGATGGAAATGCCGATGCAGCGATGGGAGTAATGCAGTGCCAAAATATATGAACTGGATAGCCTGTTGATATAGCTGTGGAACAATGGATGGCTGTTGAAGTAAAGTTTTCGTCGTGACCTTACCTTTCAGATTTGATGATCTGGAACATCACGGGCCGCCACCATGTGGCTCCATTTCACGGTTGACCGGCATGAACTCGAAATCGATAGGATAACCCTAACCCCATCAACTTGAGCGCCCCCACCGAACCCACCCACCCCCTCGCTTTCCCTTCAACCTCAGGTACCCCCTTTATTATTTTCTATCACAAACTGTAGAAGGACACACAGACGACCTAATGGGCTTAGGCACTGCATTTTAAAGCCCACGTACCCGAAGACGTAGGATTGAGTCTCTTCTGCGTTGCGACGCCCACCTGCTTTGAACATGTATTCTCTGCTTTGAGTGGAACTTCTTGCGAAGTTCAAGTTCCCAACTTCAGAAACTCGCCGTAGTCGGGTGGCTCACCTTCCATCACCTCTAGCGCTTTGATGCCCCGAGCTGCGGCGGGAGTCAGAGGTAGATGTCATTGGATTTCGAAAGAGCGCAGCATTTTACAACCTGCTTCGCCTGAAGCTGATAAAAATTGCGGCCTAATGGTAACCTCTTCATCCGGCCTACCTCCCTTTCCTCCGTCTTCGAAATCCTGATGTAATCATCGGTCCAAGCACTTGATTTCCATAACTGCACAATCTGACACACGGATGTCGCTTGCGCAGCACTCTTGAGATGTAAGAATGACTTTTCCAGGTTCTGGACTTCATGAGCCTTGTAATGTGTTTCCAAGCAACAAAGCAGGGGTGTGCTGAACTGGCTCCATACGGTTCTCTACCACCAACTTATGTCTCAACTGAGAATGTTGGGCTGCCCAAAGGTAAAACCCCATTTTGGTGGAGTGGGAGGTGTCAAGTTAGCCACATGGGTGGTGTTTAAAGTTGTGGCGACTGGTCGTTTGTTGCGTTAGGGGCCGGATGTGTGTCTCTCGACCAATCAGCGCCCGTTCCTCGACCAATCAGCGCCCGTTCCTCGACCAATCAGATGGAGGCAATAGCCGTCGTCGCTGGTACCTTGGGTACCTCTGCCCAGGAAGTTCAATTCTCAGCTTATTCCCTGCGTGCCCCAACTCCATGAGCAAAGCAGCGAAGCTATTACGATCCCGGATTTGACTTAACGTTCATTCACAATTCTCAGGCTCTCCCAGCTGGGACAAAGGTTGTTCAAGGGAAAATCTAGGAAGAAATACGCAAAATGGCATCACCCCCCTCGTCAAACGTGGCTGCCTCGCCAGCTGCGCGTGCTTCTCTTGACGTCTCACCACCCGCCTCGCCGGTCCTGGAAGGTCGCGATTCTCCAGATCTTCCACTAACAATGTCGGCATCTACGGTTTTGATGTCACTGCCGCGCGATGCAACTGCGGCTCTTGCTGCTGCTGGGGCTTTCCCGCAGGAAAAAGTCGTCCTGCGCTTCAAGCCCGTCGGGTCAGCACCGCCGCTCCCAGTGCGTCGCGAGCTGGCAAGGGTCGGCAGCACTTACAAGTTCGAGTTTGTTGTGGCACACCTGCGGAAGATTCTCAAGGTCCAGGATACTGAAAGTGTATTTCTGTACATTAATAGCACATTTGCCCCCGCTCTCGACGAGATCGTCGGCAATCTCTGGAGGGTAAGCGCTCGGCCACCGCTATGTTCTGCGATCTAAACAAGCTGACCTGCGTGTTCTTACAGTGCTTCAAAGACTCAAACAACCAGCTGAATGTCGCGTACTCTATCACGCCGGCTTTCGGGTAGTAGCTCACCACTGTCAGCACCCAGGCCGTGATCAGCTTCGAACAAGACAACGTTCAGCGAGCCATGTGATTGGAGACGCTATCCACAAATGGTATCCGCAAATGCTATCAAAATACTACCAATGCCCACCCCGTCAAATGCTTCGTAACAATAACGCTTTACCCGGAATGCTCTAAATGCAACAGAAAACCGTCCCAAGTCGCTGGAAAAACTCATACCTTGTCGACACGCGCCGCAAATGCTTCCAGCTCTCCTTGTGGGATTGGATATGTGTGCTCGGGGGCGGGGTATTGCCGGCTCTTGACTTCATCCCGGTATTTCTCAATGGCCTTCAGACTCTCGGCCCAGACATTACCGTACTGCTTTACAAATTTTGGGAGGAACCTTCCAGGCGGAAAGTTACCTGTCATGTCGACCTGGACGAGGACCTGCCCCGAACAGCCGTTACCGGCGCCGATGCCTATGGTGGGAATGGACAGCTTCCGGGTCACAATGGCTGCAACCTCGGCGGGGACCGCTTCCAAGACGACAGCGAAGCATCCCGCCTCCTGTACAGCGAGGGCATCTTCGAGGACCTTCATGGCGCCCAACGAGGTCTTGCCCTGTACGCGGAAGCCTCCAAGTGCGTTTTGCCGTTGCGGCGTCAGACCAACGTGGCCAAGAACGGGGATACCGGCTGAGGTGATGCGTTCGATGGTTGGGGCCATCCCCTTGCCTCCCTCAAGCTTGACGCCCTGCACTCGACCCTCCTTGATGAAGCGAATCGCGGTCTCCAAGGCCTGTTGCGGCGCAATCTCATACGATCCCATAGGGAGATCACCAACCTACAAATATGTCAATGGCGGGATGTGGGACAGGGGTATATGCAGCTTGGGGGACGTACAGTGAAGGCAGCTTTAGTCGCACGTGCCACGGACCGACAGTGCAGCAACATCTCCTCAACGATGACCTCGCTTGTATCTTCCATTCCAAGGGCAACCATAGCTAGGCTGTCGCCGACAAGGATCATTTCCATGCCTGCTGCGTCGGCGACATGAGCACTGGGGAAGTCATGGGCAGTCATCATCGTGATAGGCTCACCCCTCCTGTGTAGGGAGCGGAGAGTACCGACGGTAATCTTTTTTCTAGGATTGGTCGGCGGAGTGCCCATCGGGGAATGTGAGCTTTGGCGGACATGGTGCGAAGTTCCAAGCAATGGCCTAATGGTAGACGGTGACGGTCGTGTTATCCTGGTTAGGGAGGCACACGACCTTGCCAATGAGGATGGGAGGTACATGGTACCTGAGACTTTGCAACTCGACAGTCTTAGCTTCAAAAAGTGCGACGAAAGCCGATAAATGAAGAAGTGGGATGAGAAGAGAGGAGGAATGTGGGAAATGGTCGGAGTCCATTGTTGGGGCAAATTTGCGCAGCTTTTTATTCTCTAGGTCATGATGGTTTTTGCTGCGTACAATTGAGTATCTCTCAGAATATCCTGGAGTTTCTCGCTTTCTTAGACTCGCAAAGGTTGATGGGCCCGGTTGTCCTCGGCCGACGGGGTCAGCGGGTGGTTTGATTGGGTGCAGACCTAGTCATCTTTCAAGGCTTGATAGAGCCGAGGCAACTCAGCTCGCTCACAAACGGGACTCCGTAGGCCGCTTGGGTCAGCGGTCAGCAAGCACTGGCAACCATCATTTTGGGCCTCCAAGGGCCGACCGACCGACCCCTTTTAACCTGGGTTGGACCTGGGATCAAGTTCACGTCTTGCAACTCAAGTAGGTATTCGGAACCGCAATCCACATGACGCCCTGTGGCATCCACGTATGTCTACCTCCCGTTGAGTTTGCCCATGTGCAATGTTCCCTATTCGGTTGCTGCGGGCGCGTTTCCATAGACGTAAGCAAGCAGGCAGACGCCGGGATTGGAGCTGGCTGTGCGGTATCTCTGGTTGAAGGGATACTTCGCAAGCAGGCCCAGCGAGAGGCCAACGAAGCACCGAGGAGATCGGTTGACGCCGCTGCCAAAGGGCCGCGTGACCTCGTGATGCCGCCGTTCCTCTTTTTACCCGACCAGGCCCCGCCTCCACGCGCAGTCCCCGCTCAGCCGGGATCGCCTCTGCTAGCTTCGATTTCGATTGATTAGCGCAGCGGCCTTGTGCTCCCGGGATCCCTTGGGAAAGCCCGGCACTGAACATGTCAGGCAAGTTGCGATGGGGATGAAAACTGGGCGAAATTAACAGGTAGACCCTCGGAAGCTTGGGGCATAGCGATGGGCCGGATTCAGCAAGTAGCGAACGGCGAGGGACAAAGAACTGGAGGCGATGATCCCCCATTGTGATCCCCCACCTCCAGGGTGCTGTTGGCGCAGCGTGACACGCTGTGTGTCATTTGTCCCCGCACTGGAGGCTTCAGTCATAGAAAGCTCATCGATCTTTTGCATCTTGATGCGCGGATCCTCTGTAACCGTTGAGTTTAGGTTTGGAAACGAAACAAGGTGCTGCTAGGTGAGGGTATTTCAGGGAGAAAAGGTGCCATTCGGGCCGCGAATCTTCCAGTTTCTGGCGGCACTGGACGGCCCCTGAAACCGACGAAAACCAGCTGTCTCGAACTGAGTGGTCAATTCTGCTTAGGCGCCGTTATAAGGTGAGCTGGTCTTCTTATCGCCTGCCCCGTGAGAGCTTGCCTTGCTTGCCTCTGCTTGCTTATCATTCGCGGCAAGCACTTCTAGCACTGAACAGGGGGAGACAGAGGTCTGACGTCGTGGACAACCAAGCTTTGGCCCCTCCCGGTACCCCACGGGCACCCTTCCCAGAAACAACCCCTCGGACTGCATATTAAGGCACAAGCACGCACGCACGACCACCCCAAGATTGAGCGTTTACAGAACCGAACAAAGCATCGTCGCTGACTCAAGCTAAATCTTGCACATTCGATGCTCCGTACCCGCTCCTAAAAAGAAGCAGCCTCACCCACTCTACGCGTGGTATTCGGTGCCTTCTGCGGTATCCCAACCTACCCTCCTTACCATTCAGCTTGTGCGACTTCGGGATCCTCGCCACTACCACTACTGGACGTAGACACCATCCCTTATTTAGCGCGCGCCCCCGTTTCCTGCCTCCCCACCGCACTTATCCAACGTCGAGCAAAAGCAAAAGCGAAAGAACTCTTCTTTTCGTGACCGAATCCACAACCTAGCGAGCGACACCGCCGCCGACCGCTGAAATGAGTTCTCCACGCCGCCGCATCGAGACTGATGTGAGTTATGCCCGGCCCGCGACAGGCACACCCGCTTGTATATCTTGTCCTTGGGCCTGAGACTGATATGGGAATGCCTATCCTTAGGTCATGAAGATGTACGTTCCCACACACACAGCACCAGCATGCGCTGGCTGGTAACCTCGAGCTGGGGAGTCTTGTGCTGACGGCCTACAACTTGACAGGCTCATGAGTGACTATGAGGTCACCCTTGTCAACGACAACAGTATGTACTTGACCCCGTTCTCGTGTGTTTGGGAGAGGCAGCTCGCTAACACATTGTTCGTACAGTGTAAGAGAGAACGTCCGTCCGATGTAATCGAGAAAGTTGAGGGAAATCTAATCGGACCCCGGGAATAGGCAGGAGTTCTATGTTCGGTTCAAGGGTCCCGCCGAGAGTCGGTACCCCTTTTCTCAATAACCCTCTCCTCTTCGAAACGAAGCTGAGACCATCATGGACTTACACGTTTCGTATACAGCTCCCTTCGAAGGTGGCGTCTGGAAGGTCCACGTCGAGCTACCTGACCAGTACCCATATAAGTCCCCGAGTATTGGTTTTGTTAACCGCATCTTTCACCCAAACATCGATGAACTGTAAGTTGGGCCATATTTGAAAACGATCCAGAGACTGCATATCAAGAGGAGGAAACACAGAACTAAAGGAGAAACCGGAGCTCAGAAAGAGAGTGGGGAAGAGATCAGCTGCCCCAGAAGAAGAAGGCTTGATGCTAAGACGATGGGCACGCACTTCTAGGTCGGGATCTGTCTGCCTGGACGTCATCAACCAGACATGGTCACCCATGTTCGACATGATCAATATCTTCGAGGTCTTTCTCCCCCAACTTCTACGCTACCCGAACCCGACGGACCCTCTGAACGGAGAAGCTGCCGCCCTGCTTATGCGGGAGCCCAAGAGCTACGATGTCAAGGTGAAGGGTATGTTGAAATATTGTTTTCAGTCCCCACGCTCCAGACCGGCTCAGAATTTAACATTTTGTTTATATAGAATACGTCCAAAGGTACGCGAGCAAGGATGCGGCGGACGAAGCTGGCGCCGAGACCGAGGATGACGATGACATGAGCTCAGTCGCAAGCTTCGACGAGGACGAGGAACCGGCGGGCCAGATGGACGACGTATGATGATCAAGTAGCCTTTCGGTTTTCGGTTTTCTTGATTCAGGGAGTCAACTTCGGTGGATACAGGGGTATGGATGGATGGATGGATGGATGGAGGGATGGATGGGAGGATTATTTACATCATGGAGCGGGAGTATAAGATCATTCACATGGAGTTTACGTACAGAGGTTTGGCTTTGATTTGCTCGTTCCTATCGTTTTGCTTTCTTTCCCCAACTCAATATTCACCCTTCTTTTGCACCAGACCGGATTTCCGTCAAGCGGAGAGTAAGGCAATGGGGTGAATGCCAGTATTTGCCAGTAGGTGCCTAGGGAGAAGCCCAGCGATGGGATTGGACGAGCCTGTAATTTGTATCTAGAGGATTATATCAGCGATTCTTCCCCCCCCCCCCCCCCAAAACAAACACTGGGCCTCTTCTACGAAGTGGTCGATGTCGATATCTGCTTTCTACAGGCTCGGATTGGTGGTTGGAGGTAGCTCTGTAGGCCAGCCCTCAATGTCAATGCCCCCTTTACCCTTTTTCCTTTGCCTCGGACTATTTTGAATTGGCCAAGGACTGGAGATTAGGCCCAGCCCCTATTTGCTATCATAGCCCACTCCCGGGGACACTAACCATGGAGCGAAGTGCATCGCTGAGATACAAAACCACGCTTCTTCTAGGGTATCAATACTGTTTACACACATCATAACAATATCATACATGAAACTCCTTCGAAAACATTCACCTCTCTTCAATCTGAATCGGAACAGTAGCTCACTAACGGTGTTGACGTGATGTTTGGGGGGGTAACGGGAACAATAACTCTGTCCGCTTTGTTGACTGCTGGTGGTGATTCATCCGGAACTAGTACGTCCTTGGCGATTCGCCTCTTCTTAAGGCCGGGGATCACGACCGATCGTTTCGGCGTGTCTTTGCTGCCAAAGTCGAGGAACGGGTCCAATGTCGCCCTAGTATTCCCGATAATCTCGGAGACGAGATTTTCCCGCCTCTTCTCCGCCGCGATTTCCGACTTCAATTTCCTCTTGTTCCCCGCCGGTTTGCTGCCGGTCTCTTTCTTTCCCTGGCCAGCATCCCCAGGCTGGGCCGCCGCACTTTCAAAAAGCGGCCGGGCCAAGGCTTTCTCGACTGGGAGGTCACTGTCGACATCGGCGCCTCCAAAATCAATCAGCGCCGCGTGTCGGGCGTCCGCCTCGGTGCCCGGCAGGAGTTCAATCCCCAGGCTCATGCGATCCTGCAGGTTCTCCGTCCTGACTGCCTCCCTCTCCCTCTCGTGCCTCCCAACGCGAAAGGCCTTCCTCAACCGCTGGTTCTGCGCATAGGGGTCATCCCACAGCCTAGCCGCCGCATCCTGCAGCTCACCGAGGCGCTCGCCCGCCTCCAGCAGCTGCTCGCGATCGGCAATCGTCTTCTCGAGGTTCCCAAAAGCGCTCTCGCGCTGGAGCGCGCGCTCCGCGTCCGTCGTGATCCGGAACCCCCCATCGACCCCGGAAACCAAGCTCTCGTCGTCGGCGCCGGTATCCCGCTTCCGGCCGCCGGCCGCGACCACGTACGCCGTGTGCTGGGGGTCGGTGCGCACCTCGACCTCGCCGCCGCACGCGGCGTGCCGCATGGTGAAGGCCCAGATGGGCGTGCTGTGGTAGCTGCCGACGCGTTTCTTGGCCGCGTTGAACCGTACGCCCTGCCCGATGATGGTCGGCTTCGGGCAGTGCCCGCACCACACGGCGAAGGGCATCTCGAACCGCACCGTCAGCACCCCCTGCGACGCCAGCTTGGCCGCCCGCGCCCCCAGCGGGTGCTTCTTGTTCAGCGCGTTGCCCGACACCAGGCCGTCCTGGTCGGGCGGCACGTACCGGCCCATGTTGAAGCCTTGCATTTTGCCGGTTCGGGGGTGGTGTCGCTGGAGGTGGGTTGTTGGATGTTTGTTGGAGTGTGGTCGGTGGTGTTGCGAGAGCGTTTAGCGGTGGTGGTATTTGTCTCCGAGGACTTGGGCTTTGTGGTGTTGGAAATCGTCAAGAGCCGGGTGTGGATACGTCATTGTAGGATGGTAGGTGTGAATTGTAGGTCGTCTTTCGAGGTGTAAACTCTACATCACAGATCGCAGACGTCGGGGGCGTTGCCCGGAGTTTCGCTGATGTGATGCAAAGGCCAGCGTTAAAGGCTAGCGTTGGAGGGGTGACGAGTATTTCAGTGCGTCACACTTGTGGCTTTAGGTTGCCCGGCTGTTTCGCCGACAGGGGCAAAAAGAAAAGCCAGCCCCCAGCAACCAAGTCAGGCCAGGCCAATACTAACAAAATATTGCCCCTGAATCATCACTTGTAGGCTTTCAATGCCCATTGAGTTTCCATGGGTGGGTGGATGTCACTTGGGAATATCACATCGCATCCTTCTGAAAACCGCAATCGCTTTCCCGAGCCATTTCGACAGTACTTTTTTCCCAGACATAACCTCTCCGGCTCCAGACAACCCGACGGGCGCAGTGCTTCTATCAATCTTGAGCTCCATGATCTTAAGCGGCCCGTTGCCTATTCCGAAGAGAACATCAAGCAAGCGGGCAAGAAAAGATCTTCAGAATGACTATAAGCACCTACAGCTTGACCTTGAGCTAGCTAAGAGGGAAGTACGGCCATCGACCAGTTTTGACGCTCGTTACTGGACATCCGCTGCCGCCGCATGTGAGGCATCGGTCGAGTGTCTCCATGCCGAGACCAAACTTGCTGTCCGAGACTGGGTGGAAAACGGTGAAGGACCTGCTGCATCATGGTGGGCGACCAACGAAGCGCGCCGCATTATCGAGCAGATAAAAGCAGCCACTTTGGAAAAGTCCCTCTACATAAAGCAAGCTGTGAGGGTCAACCAAGGTGGTCCCATCAGACGCGCATTTCAGGCCATGTTCACAATAAGCCAACTTGGCATCTGTGCAGATAAAGTTGGTATGGGCGCACGTAAGAGATCGGAACAAGCAAAGTTCAAAAATGATCTCATTCAATTTTACGGTGCTGCAACAACAAACCGAATAAGCCAAAGGCCATCATCGACGAGGATACCGAATCGCTCGATAAGATCATTGTCCTCAAGAGCCAGGGTATACCCAAAGATATAACCATTCGGGACCTAGACGACCAGAGACTGTCCTTCAGGAACGACAACCGTCCGAGAGTAAGATACCTGTACTTCCCCTTCGTCGTTGCGCAGCTCAAGATGGCATGGAGACACGAGTACCAGAAAGATCCCACCAAGAAGCTGAGACCCCAGCTGGGAAAGGAGTTCTGGGTATCGCGAGGAAGATATCTTAACTGGGGGCTTCTCCTCGCTCTCGCTGAAGAAATCGGCCATGACACATCATTCCCAGAGAACATGCCGCCTCTGCCCGGAACCGATCACGATACCCAGCCCCAAAGAGATGAGGATGACGTGGAGACTGGACTTATTGTTATTGCGAAGATCATTGCAGCTCAGAGACGAGGGGACGAAGAAGAGGACGAGGAAGAGGAGTAACAGGGGAGGGTTACAGGTCTACGAGCATTGTGTTTGATGCATTTAGACTCCAAGTGGTAGCTGAGTAGGCCGTAGAATTCTTTGTACGCGGCCTTAGCCAATCTACGATTCCTCGCGCTTTCTAACAAAATGATAGAAACTGCGCTAAGATCTACATCCCTAATAATCCCAGATGCAAGTGAGTCTCCGTCCAGCCTTCCGCTTGGGCCGGACGACGACGATGACATTGTCGGTAATCGCGGGAGTTGTTCGAAGAAGAAGCAAAAGAAGTCGCAGAGGAACTGGTATTTGGTTACGCAGTGTTGTGGTGGCAACGTGGCGTGATGTGGGTGGGTGGAAGAGGGATGCTGCTCAACTGATTGATTTGTGGTGAGAATTCTTTTTTTGGGGGTTTGGCCAGCAGCAAGCTTTGAACAGATGGGTGGTGGGATTTGTTAGTGCGTGATTCATCTAGACAGATTTCTCGTCGGCGTACACACTGGTGTGCATGTAGCTAATAGTATATTGGATAATGCAACCAAAATGCCCAACAACTGATATATAGGTTGGAGAGTTTGGGTTATTCCAGAACCGCCTGCCGATTCAGGTACGGCTGCAAGATCTTCGGCCAAGACTTCTCGCGATCACCCTGCTGCCCTCTTCCCCGCAGCATACCCCGATAGTGGCATTTCCCCATTACCCCGAATACCTTATTCTTGACATCGTCACCATAGGTAATCGTCTTGGGTAGCTTCTGCAGTGCAAGCTCGGTATCCCCTAGCCCGAACCATGCCAATGACTGCAGAGCAGAGCAAGCAATGCTCGAATCGTCACCACAAATCCATCCCCCGAGGTAACTTACCCCGAAAAGACGCCAGACCAGCTGCAACCAAGCCCGTATGTTTAGCCAGCTGCCTAATGGGTTCGGGCTATCCGCTGCTCGACCGCGGGAGTAGGCGTCTTTGGATATGTTTATCCCACTGTTTACCCGGCAATACTACGCCCGCCTTCACCTTCCGCCTCCTCATCGAGGCCGGTTACCAGGTCCTTGGCCATGGCTCACTTGCTTAATTACCGTGCGAGAGCCTCTCTGCAGGTAGGCAAAATCCTGCAAGGGGTTGATACCGACAGGAGCCGATCATTTACATCGAAGTGTACGTGATTCGGAGCAGAATACAGGATGAGCCTCACTACTGGTCTGCTGCTGTGCTTAGCAGTATGCGTGCGCACGGCGTTGGGGCATGGCGGGAATTCCTCCTTTGCAAATCCCATATTGCCTGGCTTCCACCCTGATCCCAGCTGCATATTTGTTCCCGAGTGGGATGATACCTTCTTCTGTGCTTCGTCGAGTTTCAACGCCTTCCCTGGCATCCCGATCCACGCGAGCAAGGACCTGCAGAACTGGAAGCTGACCGGGCACGTTCTCAACCGTCGGGAGCAGCTCCCCAGGCTTGCCGAGACCAACAGGTCAACGAGGTACCAAGCCATGAGAGCAGCGGATACAGCCGTGACCAACAGCTGACATGTTGCAAGCGGAATATGGGCACCGACACTCCGGTTCAACAACAACACCTTCTGGCTTGTCACGACGCTTGTTGACGATGACCGTCCGCAAGCCGACTTTTCCAGATGGGACAATGTAACGGCATTCCGGATATGTTTGGTGTTCGGGAATCTAACCCAATTCTCGTAGATTATCTTCAAAGGCAAAGACCCGTACAACCAAGCCTCATGGTCAAATGCCATCCACTTCAGCTTCACTGGCTATGACACCGAGCCATTTTGGGACGTGGACGGGAAAGCCTACATCACTGGTGCTCATGCATGGCAGGTTGGGTGAGATTGTCTCCAAACCCATGAAAACCGTGGGGGCGTAATGCTCACGATATATACGTCTAGACCGTACATTCAACAAGCCGAGGCCAATCTGGATACTGGCGAGTTAGGTGAATGGCAGATTATTTGGAACGGAACCGGTGGAATGGTCCGACCCCCCTTAGTCTATCGTTTAGGAACCACCCCTGACTGCCTCTAGGCCCCTGAAGGTCCACACATCTATCACAAAGATGGGTGGTATTATATCCTGGCAGCAGAAGGTTAGTCTTGCGCTCCCATTTTCCTTGTCCATGACGGTGGTCTAATGTGAGAGTTAGGCGGCACCGGGCTTGACCACATGGTGACGATGGCCCGGTCCAAGAACCTCACCGGTCCCTATGTGTCGAATCCCAGTAACCCGGTATTAACCAACGCAAACACTACCAACCTCTGTGAGTAGCCAGCTGGCTTTCCATCTGCCAAGACGCCGCCGATGGCCATACTGACGTCGGTAAAGTCCAGACCGTGGGTCATGCCGATCTGTTCCAAGACAAGTCCGGAAGCTGGTGAGCCTCAGCCCCTTCGTGACGACTGATTCCGATACTCATCAACTTACATAGGTGGGGTGTTGCACTCTCAACCCGATCCGGGCCCAACTACATCAACTATCCCATGGGCCGCGAGACGGTCATGACGGCAGTCAGCTGGCCCAAGGGAGAGTGGCCAACGTTCTCCCCCATCAACGGGGAGTCCAACGGCTGGGCCATGCCCCACGCCGCCAAAGACATCCGCGGAATCGGGTAAGCCCCCTCCCCCGTTCCCCTCCACCTCCAACTAACCCCTCCAAAAGCCCCTTCATCACCGAAGGCGACGACGTCGCCTTCACCGCCAACACCACCCTCCCGGCCCACTTCACCCACTGGCGCTACCCGCACCCCTCATCCTTCACCATCTCCCCCCCAGAGAAGCCAAACACGCTCCGGCTCACCCCCTCCTTCCTAAATCTCACCGCCCTCAACGGCAACTACGCGGGCCCGCAGCACGGCCCCGACGGCCAGACCTTCGTCGGCCGGCGACAGCAAGACACCCTCTTCACCTTCAGCGTCGACCTGTCCTTCGCGCCGATCGCCCTCGACGAGGAGGCCGGCGTGACCGCCTTCCTGACCCAGAACCACCACCTCGATCTCGGCATCGTCCTCCTCCCCGCGAGCGCCAGTACCGCCACCTTCCCGGGTACCAACGCCACCGCCGAGGGGGCCGACGCGCCCGCGGCGCTCATCCCGCAGGTGCGCTTCCGCGGCGCGTCGTACGTGCCGGTGCCGGCCCCCGTGATCGCACCGCTGCCGCGGGCGTGGCGGGCCGGGCCGCTGACGCTCGAGATTAAGGCGGCGAATGGGACGCATTATTCGTTCTCCGTGGGGCCCGCTGGGCGAAGATCTGAGATGCGGACTGTCTTGGTCGCGTCGAATGATGCTGTTAGTTGGGGGTTTACGGGCACCATCCTGGGTGTGTATGCCACCACTAACGGGGGGAAGGGGAGCGCGCCGGGGTATTTTTCCAAGTGGAGGTATACGCCCCAGGGTCAGTTTAGGAACTGAGTGGTAATAATATGTTTTGTAACTGGGGTTGGGAATACCGTAAGTTTTGATTGAAAATGGGTCGTAACTGCGCCAACCGTTTGGTGGCCACCCTTTCAAATTGATTTTTGGTATATCGCAATCTTCATTGCATCCAGCCAACCAAAAATACATTACCAGTATACGATCGCTCTGCTCCTTTATAAAACAAATATGACGCCCCTGGATGGATGTTGCCAGTAACGCTTGTGTGCAGATTTCGAGTCCTGAGATTTCGCTTCAGCGCTCCCCAATCGTGCGATACCTCAAACGGTACCCTTCCTCCTCCGAATCTCGATTTTGGCATCAAGCGGTGGAACAATCGTCTGGCCGATCCAGATCGGCTTGGGCCGCTCGGCTATCGGCTTGATTTCGTAGTTCCGCAACAGGTACGCCAAGATCATTTTGAGCTCATGCGCAACAAAGAACCGCCCCGGGCTATAACCACTATGTTAGCTAACCGTCCTAGTCAGGCTGCCGGGTGACAACTTACCAAGCATGCCGCCCATGACTGAAGGGCAGATGGGCATCACTCGTCGTCACCATCCCTAGCCGCTTGATCCGTATCGCCTCCTCCGGATCGCTCTTCTCCTCCTTGGGACGCGCCTCGTACTCCTCGCGCACACGCGAGAAGCGCAGCGCATCGTACGCGTACGGTTCCGGGTACAGGTCCGGGTCGTGGTGTGTGCCCGCCAGATCGAGCATTAGGTACCCGCCCTGCGGCACGTGCCAGCCCTCCGCGGGGTTGGTGATGCCTTCCTTCGCGATCACCTTGCGATGCGTCAGAGCTGTTGCGAAGTGGCTGAGGCGCATGCTCTCGCGGATGGCGCTGTCGGTGCGGTACAGGCTTGAGAGGCCCGTCTTCGTCCAATACCCATCTCCTTCTGCGCCCAGCCCGCGTGCGGTCTCCTCGCGCAGCACTTCGAGGTACTTGTCCTTGGGGTCCGAGGAGAGCAGGTCGAGGAGCAGGTTGTGGCCTGTTATCACAGTTGTGTGGATCGCAGCGAACTCGATTGGTAGCAGGCTCTTGGAGATGAGGGCAGCATCGAGCTTATCCGTTGCTCCATCAGTCTGGGCCTGTCGGATCAGCCACGTGACGAGGCATTCCTCGGGGTCCCATGCTTCGTACTCGGGATCGCCGGCGGCCTTGCGCGCCATGTCGTGCAGGCGCTTCTCGATAACAGGCCCGACGATGCGGAACGACTTGCGCCATATCCACCAGTTGGGTAACACGACGAAGGGCGCCACGGCCGGGTGCATGATCTTGGGGAACATGTTGAGGATGAAGCTGTTGCGCACAAGGGCATCCACAAACGAGACCTGCGAGTCAACGAATCCCTTGTTTTTGCACGTTTCGCCCACTACAACCCTGTTGGTCACCATGGGCACGATGCCCAGCAATGCCTCCCACAGGTTCAACGACTTCCAGTCCTCGGTATCGGCGCCGAATGTGGCATCAATAGCGCTGTGGACGTCGTCTTGGATCGCCGGGATTAACCCCACCAGGTTGCGCGTGAGGTGCTTGTGAAGAGCGCCGATGGGAAAATGGTCATCGGTGCCGAGGAACTGGTAGTCGCCGTGCATCAGGTCGGCGTGCGCCTCCTTAGCGGACAGTATGCGGTCGGGCAACTCGAGCAGCCAGGCGGTCTGCGAACGGGGTACGACGACTTCCTGGGGGCGGCTCGGCGCCGAGGGCACCACGTAGGCGCGATCATGCTTGGTGTACTGTTCGGGGGGCGCTCTGGTCAGCAACCTGAAGAAGGGGACTTGAGGGCCCCTACGAGTAGAGACGTGCATCGGGGCAGAGCAGAGACATACCTTTTCGTAGCCCTCCTCGACCCAGCGATTGAAGTGCGTGACGTAGCCAACCCAGTTCCTGATGCTCCCGACGACGCCCCCGCCAAAGCCAACGCGGGGTAGGGATGCCGGGTAGCGGGGCTTCCATGTGAAGTCGACGACGAAAGAGCTGACGGTGAAGATGAATAGGGCAGTGGCGATGCGACCCGGAGTCAATAGCGCCTCTAGGAGCTGCGAGATGATGCTAGTCGCCATGTTGTGGGCGGCAATCTACCAGATTGACAGTTCGTGAATCGTGAATCGTGGCTGACGTGAGCTCGCGTCCAGGTCTTCCGCTGAAGATGGCGGGGAAGTCAATCAATCGCATTGGGATAATGTAAATGCGAAAGATGCAGAAGATGACGGGCGTTTTGATGGGCGCCCATGGTGAGCTCGAGCGGGCGCCCCTGTGTCAGCAGTATAGTATGTAGTCGACAATAGGCAGGAGTTGGCTGATGAAACAAGAGCTGCTTCGCCAACCGTGAGCTTGCAGCTCTTGCAGCTCTTGCAGCGTGGGTGAGCAGGGACCTCGTCATGACTGACGGGACTCGGAGCGCTTGCAGTTCCGTGGTCAGCGGTAGTTATATGCAGCCTCCCGCCGCGTCTGATAGAAACCGGGATTCGTCATAAGTGAAGATAGGAGCAATTTTTAGACCGTGGTGAATGGTAACTACTCAATTGCTTCCGTGGAGACGGCTGTAGCAGTGCATGTACATATATATATATATATATATATATATATATATATATATATACCGTCTGATCAGGCAATGCAACATCTTTGGCGCAAGGGGCTTTGCAAGGAACCGACAAGGAACACTGTATAAAGCAATGTCTGAAATTATACCTATCAAAGAGAGAAACAACTCAATACTGAATAATATGTTTCGAGGGACTTGAAATTGGCTATCACATACGTTGGTATGTATACCTAGCTCTGCCCGTCGGTGGTTGTGTGGAGCTCAAAGGCCCCAGCGTCAATCCAGAATCAAGAGAAGAGACCGATAATCACAACAACACTTCACAGCTCGCAGAATTATCGTTTAAATGCAAATTATGTGCTGGTGAATTGCAAAGTTGCATAATAGTAAACGACATAATTCGCTTGCACAGGTGCTTGTGCCGTTCAAGATGAGGTTTCGCCTGGGGCTGGCGCTGGTGTCTCGAATCACCCAAGCCCGCCCCAGACTTCCCTAGCTGACGTTCGAGCCAACCGTTGGTCTGAGACGGCTCGCCAAGATTCCCCAGCTTCTGCCCCTGTTCGAATGCATCGACGTTTGTGCCTGCCACCCAAATTCGACGACGTTTCCGAGGACCTGTGGCGGGCTTCAACCTGAGGGTTACCTGGAAAGCAGACAACACGGATGCCTAGCATTTTCCCCGAGCTAAATCACCCCCCTCGTTTGAAATTCTTGGCGATGGCGGGAATTCTTTTCGCCAACCTCGATAGTTACGATTGATTCATTTGTCGTTCGGCGCCATACTGGCATCGTGACGTTTGATAACCGCTGTGAGGCCGGCTGAATCCTTCTATTTGGCTCGGATCTCCCTAGTTTTTGAAGAATCTCGAGCTGCATGCTACCATGTCGACCTTCAACGGCTTGGTGACCGAATTTCCTGACATTCGAGGTATGTACATGTCTCCGTTTTCTACGTTGATATAGCTTCTTTCGGCTTACCAACACAAACAGTTGACTTCTTCCGCAACCACCCAGACCTTCGGCCGCCGTTAGCATGCTTCTTGAGCCACATCCACAGCGACCACCTTGCTGGTCTGGAGAGCCTGCGCTCACCCTTGTATGGAAACTAATGGCCGGCCGCTGTGCACTACTAACTAGTTTGCAGCGTCTACTGCTCCGCTGCCACAAAGGAAATTCTCCTTCGTCTCGAGCGCTTCCCTTGTCGCATCAACTATGCCAAGGGCATCTTGGAGGCGCGCCTGCAGAGATATAAACATCTCAGAAATCTTCTGGTAAGATTTGGCCACGCCTTCTATTCTCTTCATACGCTCACAGATCGAAGAAACCGCTTCCGTTGGAAACTCCGGCCGTCCTAGAGCTTGAACCTGGGAACCATATCCAAGTTACACTCTTCAATGCAAACCATTGCCCCGGTGCCGTAATGTTCTGTAGGTCTATCCTGCCTGCAAACGGCACTTTATAGCAATGCTTACCCTGAGGCCTCAGTAATCGAGGGACAGGGCAAAGCGATTCTCTATACAGGCGACATCAGGAGCGAGTCGTGGTTTGTGAACGCAATTTCACGATCGCCGTCTCTGATCGAGTACTCGTCGGGCCTTAAAACGCTCGACACTATTTACCTTGATACCTCACACATCGAAAACGTCTCCTTCCCGACCAAATCCGAGGGCATTGGTGAGCTTCTAGCCAAGGTGGCCAAATACCCGCCTGACACAATCTTTCATTTTCAAGCGTGGACGTATGGGTGAGTGCAGTGAGCCCCAGCACGAAACCCCCTGGCTGACTGTCCGTCCCATTAGATATGAGGATGTCTGGATTGCCATGTCAAAGTTATTAGGTGCCAAGGTTGTTTTGCCTCTTGACCGTTCAGATGCTAAATTACTTACCCAACTTCCACAGATCCATGTCGACGAATATAAAATGCGGATCTATGCGTCGCTCCTTGCAACAGACCCTAGCAGCAGGTTCGGTACACAGTTTCATCTGTCCCCTGAAGCTGCCGGTCTGGTAGGCTTCATGTGCGGGAATACGCACCATGCAGGCTGTCTTACCCTCGACGAGAAGGTTCGACTGCATAGCTGCGAGAAAGGAAATTACTGCAAGACCGTCCTAGAATCGCCAGTCGTCCGGATCCAGCCCATTGTTACTCGCCTCCCAAATGGGCAAGACGTTGCCGATGTCGGTTTTGGTGGCGGCGGCGATGACTTGGAGCGAGATGTCGAATTGGACTATCTTTTGCCCACAGAGGTTGAGACGCTCATGGATGTGTAAGTCGCGTCTACGATCCTTGACGCGGAGGGCCTGCTAACCGATTTCTAGTATCTGTAATATTGACGAGGTACCTGGTGAGCTGAAGGAGCACATACGCCAATTCCTCCTTCAAGCTTCGGCCAGTGGTCGGAAAATTCCCCTTGATCTTGAGCGAGCAACTTTCGGGGATAAAAACGAGACAAAAATTGTAAACGCATTCCAAGCGATTGCCAAAATGCCCCGGCTTGGACGCGACGCAAAGCGCACGTATGGGCCTAAAGAGGCTTTGCCAAATCTGGTCACATTTCCCTATTCTCGCCATTCATCGTACCCAGAACTCTGCCATCTCCTCGAGGCATTGAAGCCCAGAGACGTATGGCCATGTACCGTCAACCCCCGAGAATGGTTTGAACATGGTTCGTTCTTCTTTCCTTTTCTCTGCATTCCCTATCCGCTCCAAACTGACCTCTGCAACATCAGACATCACGATTAAAGGTCTCTTTGGGCGATACTGCTCAGGAACCATCTTCAAACATGATGATCTCATGAAAGTCTATGCGAGCAATGCGCGGGCTGATGTCGGTAGCAACGACAGCCAAGATACGACCATATCTACCCGTAGCTCTGTTCCCCATGATTGGCTCCAGAGTTCCCCTAAACTTGGACGAGAGACCATTCCTCTTTCTGGTACCCCGAACCCGTCGATATCCGTGGTCGATCGGCTTGGAAGTGTTTCTCAAACGCAGTTGGGAATTACCGGCACTGGCAACCCCAATGCGCCTATCGAAGTAGACGATGAGTCTATGCAGGGGCAGCCTAGTTTTGAAGATCCGGACCTTGTATACGTCCTGGGATCTCAGAACTCCGATCTGTCGCAGCAGGCTCTCGAGGCTCGTTTCAATGCCTTTCGAACGATTCTAGAAAATGCGGACAATAACAATGGCGACGGGATTTGTTTAATGTCGACAACCGACAATCACTCGGAAGTAGAGCAGGAGCTTCGGGGGTTTCTGTGAACGAAGCTGGACGGAACTGTTTGTCTTGGCCCAACGAATTTGGCATTCCACCACGCCCGATCTAGTCTGTTGGCAATGTATAGAGTACAAACCCCATCAGCAAGTGTCTGCGACTTTGTCCGGCTCATATTGGGGATATAATCACGGCCATTGGTCTGCAAGTATTGTGAACTCCTAATCAACCCATATTCAACCCCCGAGCTGAGTTGATAGTATCCTGTTTCAAGCTAATGACAACCAAACCAGGAAATGATCATCATGGGTTGCAACGAATAATTATTCCGTAAAACGAGGCCCTGCCGCGAACTGTCAAGCTAAAGGACAGGCTTAATCGTCAGCAATCCGGGAACTGGTCATGGAGGCAGGAAAATAATTCCAGAAATTGGAGGACATTGATCTGTACCATGTGTCATTCAGCACAGTTCAACAGCGGCATCCTCAAGCGAGGCGGCCGTGATTTAGCCAGTGTAGCATGCGATGACACCCTCCAGGGTCTTTTGAGGCTAAATATCTCGCTCGCTGCACCGACATCCCCGAGCAGGCAAACTGTGGGGAACGGCTCCTCTCAAAATTACGTAGAGCCGCTGTAGCTGGTAGTTACCAAGATGGTTGGCTCAGTGGGATGTGTGGCTGCTTATTGTACATGAAGAAACATATATTTCTTCAACTTTCCCTCCCCCGTCCGTTCGACCCGCCGCCCGGGTCACTTCGCCGCAGCCGCACCTCCTTCTTACCCTTCTTTCTTTTCCGGTTTCCGGATATCCATACGAAACGTAGGAGGGAAATAAGTTTGCAGAACAGTGTTCGGCCAAGGATCAGTTGCTCATCCCGTCTGGCTACAGTGCCAGCAAGGGGGGTGATTTAGCCTCATCACCGCCTCCTGACCGACCTCACACACGCGGACATGTTGATGATGCTTTTTATGAGGGGATATTTAAGCCCCCTCCCCCTCCTTGCTTTCGCCTTCACTCTCGTCTCCCTGTTATCGTCGACGCCATGCCTCGCGCTCACCCTCGATAAGCGGCCGAGTTTACAGGAGGTTGCCGCGACTAGCACGACTATCGACCTATCAGAATATGGGCATCAGGGCAATGACGTGGGGATCGCAGCCCGGGCCGGTGCAAGCCTGGCAGGGTACCTGGGCGTCTTCTTTCTCGGAGCTGATCCCTATGTGTACTTTTACCTCAGCGATGGCAACAACCCCGTCTCGTTCAAGGCGCTGAATAAGGGGTCACCGGTGATGAGGCCAACCAAGGGTACGGGGGGTGTTAGGGATCCGATGATCGTCCCTGGGGGCGGGAAAGAGGAGGCAAAGAAGTGGTATATTATCGGGACGGACCTGAACATTGGGAAGGTGAGTTCGCTCAGGAGAAAGGGTGCAATACGTCGGCTTTGGCCATCGCCATAAGGGATATCAGCGTCGTCTCTGGTCCGGGTGAGAAATACTGATGAAGCTTATTTTGTAGACTTCATGGGATGCGGCACAACGGCAGGGATCGAAGGGGATATTCGTTTGGGAGAGTACGGATTTGATCAACTGGGTCAACGAGAGGCTTGTCATCGTCAAAGATGGTACTGCTGGCATGGTGTGGGCTCCGGAGGCTATCTGGGACCCCGCGAAAGGTATGATAAAAACCACCTGAGCTGAATGAGGACTTCTTCAAGGCTAACAAACACTCTGCAGAACAATACCTCGTTTACTGGGCATCCAAGTTTGTGAGTCATCTGATACTGTAACCCTCCAAGCTAAAGCTCACCGTCGCCGACTAGTACCCGACATCCGATAGCCGTCACACGGGCAACCCGTCTAACATCCGCATCCGGTACGCCTACACGGCCGACTTCAAGACCTTCACGGCGCCGCAAACCCTCATCGATAAGTCCCCAACCAACATCATTGACCTGACCATCCTTCCACTCGACGGCACGGGGCAGAACTTTGTCCGCTTCATGAAGGACGAGACCAAGAAGACAGTCTTCGCCGAGGTCTCGTCCAACGGCTTGTTCGGCACATGGTCTCGGCCCGGTGGCGACGCGGCCACAATCCAGAGTGGCGTCGAGGGCCCCACCGCCTACCTCGACAACCAAAACCCGGCTAGAGTGCACCTACTCTTGGATTTTTACGGCGCCGATGGCTACCGCCCGTACGAGACGACCAACCCAAAGAGCAACAGCGGGTGGACGGCATCGGCGAGGACGGGGTTTCCGGCTAACCTGAGGCATGGTAGTGTGCTGCCGATTAATCAGACTTTGTATGACACCCTCAAGGGGAAGTGGGGTTCATAGTTGTTGAGGGAAATGGGCGGGGGAGGCTTGCTATTAAGGTCGGTGACACAAGTAAGATTAGTAAGGACGCCATTCTTTCAGCTGTTGAGGCTCTGAGTTACTTGAGGCTATTTACGTGGGTTTTGGCACAACTTTGGGTTGAGGGGCTTTGTGGTGACTCTCAAAGGTTGAGAAAAGGCGTGTATCCAACAGTTCATCGGCCAGCCAATCGGCATCGAAAACAGGACTGCGCCCATATAAGCAAGCACCATCAGCAGTACGGGGATAGCGTAACTACTGACAAGGTTATGATCCCCAATCTCACTATGCACGCCTGTCATTTGGCAACAACACATCATGAGCCCACCGTGTGGGTCACGCCCAAATAACCATGACGGGCTTCAGAATCTTGCCCCGTGGCCGATGCGGGACGATCCACGGAACTGAGAGAGCGGGAAAGGCGGGTAGTGGATTCCATCAGCAGTTAGAACCTTGGGCGGTTTGGGTCGGACGGGAGAAGACACCCTAACCCCCCAAAAATGGAGAGGGCCTCCGAGACAAGAGGACAACTGTGCGGAAAACTCAATTGAGGTTTTCCCAAGCACTTGGTGTTTCCGAGCTATGATGATGTCATGCCTCGACTCATCTTCAACTGTACCTTTCTCCGATGGAGCTGTTATAGTTTCAGCCACCGCGTTGTGGGTCAGGCTTTCCATGCCCACCGGGGACGCCGCTACCTAGTTACTGCTTTTATCCTTTTCTTCAGTGGTTGCACGATCGATCTTGCGTGTTAGCTGTGCAAAGCATGTCAAAACTCAATTTAAAGTTGCTGTACACCAACCGTGTTATCTGATTGGTTAGATGTTTGTTTCCCTCTCCTGAATTTGAAACTCACATCGCAAGTGCTGCCTTGCCCTCAATAGACATGACTTCGCACAACATTCCAAAGTGCATTTTTGGTCTATGATAATTGTTTTCTCTTCGGAGCCGTCGTTGGCAAAGATGGTCACGGCTGAAGTCACTGATACGAGCCATATTTACATCCATGATTTGTCAATTATGCTTGTAAACCTATTTCTACTTCCGCTAACACACGACTCTCATGCCATGTAGTTGAACAAGACTTTGCTTCGCCTTCCGCCTTTCCGTGCGCGCTAACCATTCATCTTCCCCAAGTCAGGAAAGTCCGGCCGGAAATGCCCAGGAGCAAAGTCCTGAAGTAATACTAATAATAATCGCTTCGGCAATAAACCCCGAATTATCCTCTATGGTGGTGATCCAAACCAACAATCTGTAACTAAAAAGGGATGAAAATAACAGATAGCCACACCTTTCCCGTTGCCCTCCCGCCGTGCTGAACCAGTACGAGTGACTCCCGCGGGTAACCAGGCCTGATAGTACTCCCTTTTCCCAAGGGAAGCGTGTCCCGAGTCGTATCCCCTTGTATTCGTTTTCCTTCCATCGATGCAGAACATCCAATCAAAATTCGCAAATGAACTGTACAAAACCACCAAAAAGCCAAGTCATTTTCCCCTTTCAAGATAGCATATCATAGAAATGGCCGGGCCGACTACCGGCCTGCCCGAAAAAGTCTACAAAAGCCAAGCTCGTGATAAGGAGAAACAAAAAGGGGGTCGGGTGACCATATGAAAAGGAAAAGAAGGAGAAAAAGAGGAATGAAGCCAAATAATAAACGTTGCGCTGGGTATCATCATCCTCCAACTTCTCTACCATAAAAAAAAACAAATACAAATAAAACACGAAGAGAAAAAACACCCGAATAGATAATTGAGTCCCGTAGGTTATCTCCTTCGTAGCTCCACAGGCAACGCACAAGCGATAGCGCGAGTCACGAGAGTTGCTGTTCTGCTAGTGGCAGCTGTAAACCATTTTATATTCCCGGATTCACTGTGCTTTGTTTGTCGGCCCCTTCGAGGGCCAAGTTCGGTAGTCCGAGGCCATGAAGACCGTTGACCTGGGACAGCGGCGGTGATGTACCATGTATCGGGTAACCCAAGCTCGCGGGAGATTGGTACATTGGCTGGGGCTGGGGTGGGTAGTGATAGGTGCCAGCACCAGGCGATCGCTGGGTGTTCGGGGAGAAGTTTGACGTCGCCGAGTTCGGCCCTGTATGATGCGACGGCAATTGGGTATCAATGCGAGGCATTTGGTTGAACTGAGGTGAGGGGTCAAGAGGATTGGGATGTCCCGACATGGCGGCGAGGGTGCCCATTTGATACCCCGATGTACTCGCAGTGTACAGGCTTTCAAGGGGAACTGGAACCGTCCGCGGGCCGGACTGTTGGTATGCGGGGTACTCGTTCTCGTAGGCATGACTGCCCTCGGACGGGTCGGGCCGCTGGCGTTTGGCCGGGGGCTCGTTGCTGTTGTAGCCGTAGTTGGGATACGTGGTACCAGATGAGTACTCGCGCATTTCGCGCATTTGGGGAGAGTCGCTCTGGAAGCGTGATCCCATTGAGCCCCTCGGCCGATCGACGTAAGTTGGGGGGAAGCTGGGATCCTGCAGGCTGTTGGTCCGGCGGAACGGACCGGGGGCGTGGCCGTTGGGGCTCAGATCGGGGCTCACGTCGTTCTGTCCTGGGTACATTGCTGTGCCGGCCTGTGAAGAACGGATCTGATCAAACGTGTTTGCGACGGCGTGGTTGCGCTTTCGTGTTGTCATACTTCGGGAATCCTTGCGAAGGCGAAGGCGCACGCCCTGGTCGCTGAAGGACCGCGTCAAGAAAGTCGACTCCATCATACCGGGAAAGTGCTTCTGAGCGTAGACGGTAAACTTCTCAGAGACAACACGGGCAAGAAGCCAGCATTCGAAGTCATCCTGCTTTATCTCGTACAAAGTGAACTGGAGCCTGTATTCGCCCTCGCGCCGCACCGATAGATCTCCAAAGACGAAGAAACCGCCCTGCGAGTTGTCCGTGTCCTTGAGACTGTAGAGGGATGATACGACGGTTCCCGTCAAGTCGCTTTCCTTGGGCTCAGCCGTGTGCTGTTCCTCTGGCGAGCTATCCTCATCTCTTACGCTGACGAGCCTCGACGTCAAGATGAGGTAGGGGTTCTGCAAAAACTGCTTGGAAGGATCCTTTCTCGGGCTGACGGTCAACTGGACGATAGGAGGGGGGTCGATCGGTTTGCGATCTGCGTTGCGGTGTTAGTTTTCCTGGACATCACAAGTGGGCGCCATGGGGGAAAGCCAAAGAAAAAGTCGGATGCTGACCAGTACCTTTCTCCTTGCCTATCGCAACACGGGCATATTTTGGCTGTTGGCGCACCCTGAGGGTGTAGTCGCTAGAATGCATGGTCATGAAGACTGCTGAGTCCTAAAAAGGCCGTGGTAGGTTGAGATGTCGCCGACTTGTGTGATCTTTCGTTCTAGTGAGGTCGTAATATCCGTACTTGAAATATGCGGCACAGATTATGTCGACGCTAGATGTGAAAGAAGCGGCGAGATTTGGAAAGCCTTGGAGGTTTGCGACTGATAAAATATCAAGGATAAGAATTGACCCAGAGTTTTTATGTTGGGGCGCCGGTGGATCAACCAAAACAGACAAAATCTAATCTCAACCCTCGAGTTAGGGTTTGATAACGGTAGAAGAGACGCAAGCCCTTTGTTGCGGGGGGCCGGGGAATGGCCGGAGTGAGTGGGAAGAAGAAGTGCTGGGTGCTACTTGCTCTGATGTTGTTGCCGTCACTGTTGGTGGAGGCTTCCGCCTTGTGTAGGAAGAGAAGGCGCGAGCTCAGCCTGGCGCATCCCTTTTTCCTCTTTCGCACAACCAGAAGGGGTGGTCCTGCGAGTTCTGTATAACGAGACTGAGCCGAGATTACTACTAGATACCACTGCAGGTATGCACAGTATGTACAAGTACAGTGACGGGGGGAGGCGGAAGTGGTGTTGCGTGTGATGTATGTGGCGTATATATGTGTTTGACGCTGCAAGTGTAAGCTAGGTGGTCAACCTGGAGGTGCAATGGTTGCTGGCTGGGGGTGAGCTCGAGATATGTGTCGAGATATGCGTCGAGATGGGAGGCCGAGGTCGTCAGAAAGAAGGTTGAAGGTAAGGTAGGTCAGCCGGTGAGTGGGCGAGATGGAGCAGGTATGTATGTAAGAGAGGCAGCAGCAGGGGGGGGGGGGGGGTGCCGTATGGACCCAGCGTGGACGGTACGGTACGGGGTGGGTTTATCGCGGGGAGGGGAGAGGGACTGGCCGAGGGACTGACCCAAGTAGGCAATGCAGGTCCCCTGGGGAGGCGTAGGGTAGTGGGGCGAGCTCTGCCGAGTGCTCGGGGTGTGATGTGGTGTGTGCGGTGGATGGAGCGGATGCAGTGGCAGACGGGAGGCGTGTCTCGAAGGCCTGGCCCCGCGGGGAGGGAAAGAACAACGCTTTAGGACGCTTTGGGATGCTTCAGTTGGCTGCTGCACTCTGCACCAACCTGTGAAGCTGCGCTGCGTGTGTGCTGTGCTGCGGGCGGCAGGCCAGGTAATAATGATGGCCTGCAATACCTGCCTGGGCCAGGAAATGGGCTGGGAATGGGCCAGGTAATCCAAGGCAGGTAGCGAGCGAGCTGCGGGTGTGCGGGTGCGCGGGCGGAGAAGCAGAGGCGGCCGGAGGGACTCCAGGTCGAGAGTCGAGGGCTACAACCAAAGACTGGGCCGGCCCAGGGTGCGAGGTCGAGTCCGCTGGATGGAACCAGGCCAGGATCTGACTTGTTTGAGAAGGAGTGGCCACTGCGTGTGCCGCATGCCTTGCCGGTGCGTGTCCAGAAGCTGCTCTGCCGTCCCCTTCCGATACCTAATTGAGCTGTTGTTGTTGAACGGGCCCGCCGATGGAACCAAGCAGAGCGAGTCCCTACTCCCGCTAGGCACTAGTACCAGGCAGTACAGACCCCAGCCCAGCCCCAGCCTTCAGCACTCTTTCACGGTGGCAGCGATGGCAGCGTCCGTCAGGGCGGGCGTTGCCGAAAGCTTAAAGACTAGGATGTCTGTCGGATGACAGATGACAGATGACAGGACCCAGCAGATGTGGGCGGGATAGGGTTCGAGGGCGTCTGATAGACAACCCCCTGGTCCAAGGGAGGTGGGTAGCCTCGCAATTGCAATGCCGAGGACCTCTTGCTGAGAGAATGCGAGTGTGCGCGCCTGGGTGCTGCACGAACAGACGCTCAGAGGCGAGGGAGATCCGGAGAATGGAGCAGCCAGTCAAGGACACAATGCCGTGTCTGGTGTGTGGGCTGCTCGGCGTGTGAGTGCTGCTAGTCTGTGTGCAGGCCTGGTACACGATGACCGATGATTTTCTGGAATCCGTCACACAATGGAGGATGCGATGGGACGAAATGGGGGGCATGGGGCAAGTAGACGACATATAGCTATATCAGCATGCTAAGTAGAAGCTGAGGCGGCCATCCAGTCACAGCCGACGTCTAGTCCGGTGGAGGTGTGGCCAACAATAATAGAACGGGCGAGGACGAGAGTGCTATGATTGACGGCGAGGAATGTCTGATGCTACCGGGGGCTCGACAAGGGCAGCCTTCAAAGCTCATAAGAACTCGCAAGGGCTAAGAGCCTCGCCAGCTGCTACCTCTCAAGCCCTCGAGCTTCGAGCCAGGATGGGATTTCCAGGATGGGCTCGGTGCGGCCACGGCAGGGTTGACCGATGTTCGGATTGCTAACATGTCTGGCTGGGTAGGCGGCACATACTGCTAGCAGTAGCACATCGTCATGGATAGGTAGTGCGGACAGGCCAGGGTACGTACGGAAGACAAGGTAGGGAGAGCACATAGGGCAGCGCAGGGCGGCCAGGGCAGAAGGCGGGCCGGGGGGGGGGGGGGGGGAGGGAGGGGAGGGGGTGGACCTCCAACGGCGCTCAATTGACTGACTGTCAAGTATTGGGTTGGATGAATTGTACCTGTACATACACCATCTGCGTCAGAGCATTGACGGGAACCGCTTGACCGCGTTTGCACTCCTGAACCTCGTCAGTCTCACGCAGCTCCCGCCTGATGAGCTACTCCCAGGACGGATGTGTTCCACTCCCGTTGCCCCTCCTGGCATATGAGCTTGGCTATTGCGGCCGAGTGTTGCTGTGATGCTGGTATTTATTTTTAATTGTTGTATCGCCTGGACTTCCTGTCTCGACGCTATGCGTCAACAAGCCCCAAGACGGGATCTAGATGCAAGAGCTAACAGACTGCAGCCCAGCCCTGAGGGAGGGATGCGGTGGGGAAAACTTGGAGTAAAGAAAAGGACCCTCCTCCACTGCCTGTCTGGGATGGTCGCAAGGTCCTCAAGACCAACTGGGGGCGAATGGGGGCGGCGCGGGAGAGGGTGAGTCTGAGAGAGCTCAGGCGGATGGGTCGTAAGAGGCAGGTCAAGGTATTCGGTACTCGCCAAGTTCCAGAGCGACATTCTGGCTTCTGGCCTCTGGGTAAATGTGCCGGGAGCAGTTTCTTCAGGGCCAACGCTACGACAAGCGCCACCTCTGCTGAGGCGCCAGCCATCATTCCCTTCCACACCATCGAGACACCCTGACACCCTAACCTCCACAACACACAACACCTGGCCCGTGTGAGGCGTGGCGTGGGAAAGCTCCGATGCCTGTCCTGGGCATGTAGTAGCGCTGCGTGCGAGCTTGTCGACCTCCCTGGACCGTTCGTTTCCCCTCCATCCCCCCATGCAACCACCCAAGGCGAACGCCGTGTCGATGGCGAATGGCGACGCGCAGTCGTTCGTCAAGTCGTTCGTTAGTCACCTGAGCGAGGCTATCAGGGACGAGCCCGACACTCACCTCTCACTCTTTCGCGCCTTGTCTCACCTGCCCGAGACGGCCCGCTCAATCTCGCGCCTCGCTCTGCTCCCCGATACGGCTGGTTCCTCGCAGAGGGGCGGTCAGGCGGGCTGCTCTCAGCGACCGGCTGCCATACGCAGCACAGGTGCCTCGTTCGTAACAACGGCCTGTCCCGGCATTGAGCGACGAAGCGTCCGACGGCACCGTTCTGAGCGCTGTCGTCTGTGCGCTGCCTGCATCCATGCATGAAAGACGAAGCAGCAGCCTCTAGGCTTTTTCCAGGCTCTGCGACCTGGCCTCTTTGGGCCTGCTCGAACAGAGATTTTCTCCTGCTGCTTCCGATCGCCAGCCCGAGTTGTGGGACTGCAATTGGGTCCAGTCGCCCAGCCGTCCGGCCGTCCAATCGTTGAGCCGTCGACGGCCGGGTTCGGGTTGTTAGGATGCTCGTGCTGATAGCCGTTCGTGCCGTTCTTATCGCGCCTCGGCGGCCCTCTAAACCTCATATGAAAGCTACGACCACGTCGTACAGACTCCGCTACGCGATATATCCAATCGCCGGCAGCGCGGAAACAGGACTCCGGGGCGTTTGGTGCGTCTACGTCTTGCCCAATGCGAGCGGTTGGTATCGTCACTCTGAAAGCTAGGGTGGCAGCAACTGGCCCGTGAGAGCCTGTGGGCGCCCGTCGGGGGTGGGCAAGGTGGGATGGTGGGCCAGCATATACCCCACACTGAAAGCTCTCCAGCTCGCGCCGGATCCCGTCCAACCCGACCTTACTCTCCCATCTCATCTCGGATCGACCTGGGGCGTTTTTCATAGATATGAAGTCGTCTGAAGACGTTGAGCTGATCTCAAATGAACATCTGATTTTCGTTGCCAACATGTGGTTCGACCAAACGAGGACCCAGCAGATCAGTCCCTGGGAACTGGAAGCTCCAAGCACAGAAGCTTCGAAGCTTCGAAGCAGTTGGTGTGCCATGGGCCGTGGGTCAGGAGGTGGCCTATCTGTTCGCTCTGTCCGGCTTCGAGAACCCTAACGACGTAGGAAAATCCTTCCCTCGCACGGTTCGCGGGGGCCTATTTCACGCCTTTTCACTCTCCAGGCTGCTGCTGCTACCTTGCCCCTCCTGGCGTTGCTTTGCTGTCTATGCGCTTGCGTTGAGTTACCTGACATAGAGCAGGGCACATCGCCGATTTTCAGGAACAGACGAAAGAGGACCGTCCGCTAATGCAGGAGCGGCACTGGACGAGACCGATGATGGAGGATCCCCTGGCCGGCGAATCGCATGCTGACTAGGAGCGCGCGTCGTTTCGTCTCGTGGCGCACTTTGCATTGCGAGTGAAGGTGAGAGCGACGCAGTCAGTCCATCTCAGAGGGAATGCTTCCTATCTCCGAGTTGCCCACAGGGAGGCCCGATGCAACATGGCAATTAATTATTCGGAGCAGCATGTTTGCGGTCCAGGAAGCACCCTGCCCGCCTTGCCTATCCGCCCATCTCTAGCTGTCGTTGCATATTAATTGGCCCTCTGTTGTGTATGTGTGCGTGTCAGAGGCGCATGCGCTCTCGCGCTTGTCCATACATAGTTGGGCCACATCGTCGAGCAAAGCTCCGTTATCAGCTGAATGTTGCTTCTCCTCACTGCTGTTGATTAGAGCACGCCGAGCTTGATGAATGTTCATGCCTGCATATAGCAGCGGCAAAAGAGGAGTCCATGGCTTAATGATGGAATCGTCAGTCATCAATGCCCAGCGCAGCAACGCGCCAACGCTCTTCAGGTCTGCCTCTGTGCGCGCGCCCTGCAACGCTGCACACCATCCCATGTCAGTGATTGGCGTTTTCGAATGTCTGAAGAATCTTCGAAGACAAGAGAGGTCAAAGCGACGGCGCGCCAAACATCGAGACCAGGAATTGCTACCAAGGGGGTGTGCGAGTGTGTGGTCGACCAGGGACCAGGGACCGAGCTCTGATGCGAGTTCGTCCAGCTGTCAAACTAGCGAGGGAGAAGGGAGGATTCCGAGTTCACGTGCGGTGCTGCCCACCAAGGACTTGTTTCAGCTCCACGCTGCGATGCGCATTGACGGACCTGGCAGGCGTCACTACTAGAATACTGACACCCAATCCCGGGTGTATGTGTCCCGTGCAGGTCAAGATTGCGTGCCGCGACGAGTTGCGATTTGCCAACGAGCTGTCGAGTTGGTCGTGCCATTGGACGTCGGAAGGGCAGTTGGACCCGAGACTTGGCTGCGCGTTTTGCTTGTCGTGCTTTTCTTGTCTTGGAGCTAGACTAGTGTAGATGTCGTAATTCCGGGGCCGAGACATCCCGTTTGGCTGTTGAATTGAAGGATGAAGCGGCTGCACTAAGTGGGGTTTCTCTCGTGCGGTTGTCTTAGACACAGCTGTCATCAAGGTTGTTCGAGCTGCGTTTGCCGCCTCAACAGTGACAAGGCTCTCGATGAAAAATAAAATAATAATTCGATCCCGGGGTAGTGGGTGTCATCCCGGATAGGTGGTTTGTTTCGAGGGTCGGGTGTCACCAAAGATGGTTCAACGCTTCCCCCGCCGATTTCTTTCTTTCTTTTTTTTTTTTTGCCATGACACCACCGTTCTTCCATCAACCAAGGAACGGGTTACTAACGTTTGGAGAACGCTGTCGCCTCCCGGTCAACCTCCCATCGCTAAATCTTGGTTGCCCATGCCATGTGCTGACCGTAACACGGACCGGATGGCAGTCATCGGCCACAGGTGCCGCCGCCGCGCGAAGCTGATTGAAGCAGATTGGTGGCTGCAGGTGCCCTTTACTCTTTGTGGACGCCTTGGAATCAGGAACCCGCAGGAACCCAGGCACATCAGCGCGAGAACTGCGAAGTAGATTCAACTCACTAAACACTTGTACTACCTCCATTGTGACTATTGAATTGGCGGTGGCGCACGAGTGCAAAGCAGCCTCCCACCCTCCATCCTTCCTCTGACAGGGCCGCTTTCTGCGTGTGAATTCACCAGGCTACTCCTGCTGATCAGCGGCGTTCGCATCTGTAATCGTAGGTAGTGAGGGATCAAGGATCAATCCGTTCGCAGCCAGGATGGGGACATATAGTTGATAAGGTAATAACACATCCCGTGTGCTCAGTCGTTGGGGCGCAAGCAAAGTCGGCCCTTCAAGACGGCGACTGACGATTGGCGCGATCGTTGCCAGCGTACACAACTGGAGTAGCCTCTCCTGAGAGCCCCGGGGACCTGAGAGCATAGGTTGCTGGCAAGCGTCAGGAGGCGAGCAGGTGCCCACCACCAGGCACTAAAAGTGCAGGTGCGGATCGATCCGTGCTTGGAAGGGGTTTGGGCAACGAGGCGATGACATCGCCGAGATGGAGTGGTGTGGCTGCTCTTCAACAGGTGGAAGAATGTTCCATGTCGGAATAATAGTCGCAACCATGCATGCAAGTGCTTTGCAGAGTGAAGGCAGACTTGAGCTTTGGCGTGTGGGCGATTGATTCAGGCGCGCCAACGAACGGGGCACTGCTCCAAGTTTCGCACCCTCCACTACCAGTTGGCCAATCGCTGCTTCCCCAATTGGGAAGCAATTTCTCACACACAGCTGCCAACGCAGGTGTAAACAAGGCAAACTTGTGCTGGTCCGGATTGAGCGTGAGTGCAGGTGCGCCTCCCTACTGATATGATGGTATTTGCTGTCTAGAACAAGCGCAAAGAGCCCCAGCCATGATGCCTACTAGTCCGGTTACCAATGCCTCCCCAAGTGCCAGCTACACGTACACGCCTTGCCTTCCTCCCACAGGCGCGACCCCCATCAAATCGAACCCCAAACCAAAGCGCCATCAACGACGATGTCTCGGTGGATCTAGCCGAACTGGTGAGGGCTTCCAATCGGCAGCTTCCCGCCCTCCCGCCACTTCTGAGACATCAATCAGGGGAGGAGAGCAAAAGAAAAACTAGCGCAAGGGTCTGCCACGACCACCACGACACTTTCTAACTTTCCATCGCGAATTTCCAAATGCCCTAGAACGTATCTGAAGACTTCGTCGCCAACTGCTAAAGCCCGACAACACCCAATAACACACCCAACTATACACAACACTGTCAAAAATGCCATCTTCCTGATCGACATGATGCCACGCCCCCCCGGCTAACAGGTGCGGGGTCGGAAGTGCCAAGAAGCGATCCTGATCTTCAACTTCTGTCATGCGCTCATCGCCTTATCACTTGTCCGTCTCAACTTGACGACCCGAGTTTCCATTGCTGCCGATCTTCCGTTACTGGCGTCATGTACCTGGATTCCCGAAAACTGAGCATTGCCGCGAGTGCCTACGCGAGAGGAGACGCGAGACCCAATCCCAGGTCAACTCTTCCAAGTGCCCAGATGTGTCTCTATTCGCCTCTACCCGCCCGGTACCAGAAAAGCCGAATTCTCGAACCTGGTCTTCTAGTTATCCCACCTCTTTGGATTTCCAGAATCCAGCGAGGATGACAAGCCGTCACGGTATCGGCAGTTGTCAATTGGTACGGCAGCCTTGTTTTTTGTTCCTGAGAAGTCGGCACCACTGCCGCCACAAAGCTGGCGGTCTCTGAGGCACCAGGCTAAGACCTATGATGAATATGACTTTTTGTCTATGTTAAGCCGCCGACACCGGCATGGCAATAATCATCCCGTTATTTCCCAAAACTAGGTCCACCCAGCTTAACTGCTTCCCCAAGGTAAACTGATTCACCTACTGCCACCAAGTTTCCAGGTACGGACATACCGCAAAGCGAGCTTGCATCCGCGCTGCGTTGGCGTTGCAGTAGGCGGCAAAGCCAGCCATGATGAAATCATGATTGTGTTTTACCCCCGGGCCAGGCTCTTCTGTAGCGCACCTAACATCGCTCGCAGTTCAGCAGGAGACTAGAAGTAATCTAGAACAGGATCACACTCGTGGTCCCTATCTGGTAACCGGCCAACTTGCTGGCGATGCTCGAACCCCTCCTCAAGCCGTCCCGCAGTCAATGGCACCCATTGAGTCTCCACAATATCCTCCGATGCAGAGTGCACGGCCGGCTACTGGAACCGCGCATGGCAGGTCTAGGATAATTCCCTGTCGCCATGCTTCCCCATGTAAATCATCACTTCTTTCAACAGGAGCGAGCTTCGACCAGACGGACACCAGACGGCGACCTTCTGTTACGCCACAGCGACTCTGTCTGCATCTCAGCGCATGCACTCGCCCTTGCCCAGGCCCAATACTGGCCAGCCGCACTCAAGGTAGGCCAGACTTATTTGCAGCCTGCCATACTGCATGTCCAACTGCTACACCTCCTTGCCCCATGGTTTGAAACCAGGGATCTGCCACGGCATGAACGGAAAGACTGACCAGGTCGTCTTACGACGGCCGATTATGCATGACGGCGACGCCATCGTGGCGTCCACCGGGGATCGTGCCATCGAATACTCGAACACATACCATTCACATCCCTTGCCCCCAGCCCCTTCTATGCTGGCAGGAAATTGCGTCTTTCTTGCCTTCCACCATGTTCAGGACGAGATCAGATGAGATTCGACCCCACCATCGGGGTATCGCCAATCTCTCTGATGTCGCAGCCCGAAGATCAAAGTAACCCACAAAGTAAAAGAGGCGCGGTGCCTTCCTCGGGCTAATTTTGCAAGCCACACACTTTCATGTTTACCCTCGCCAGCCTCCTCGACGCCACAGGGTGACCCAATCTCGCGCGAGCCAATTCACCCTGATGGGGGACCTCCTTCAAGTGCAGCCCGCTGTGCTGTCCCCTTTCCAAGGAAGGCTTTCGCTCTGACACTCATGCCTCGGATGGTCTGTTCAGCCACGCTCCGCTCCCCGTTGTAATTTGCACGCCATTTCTGAATATGGACGAGCGAGACAGCATAGTCCGCCAAATGCAGCTACGAAGGCGGGGGCAAAGGGCCAATGACGGTCAACTACTTTATCCATTGCTGCTATAACTTACGCATTAAGGTCACCCGGATTCTGCACCCGCCCATTCCCAGGCTTTCATTTGCTGGGCTCAGCCGTGCCGTCCTATCAAGCTTCCCCGGTTTATGCCCCCTCTTCACTCTTTGCCTCGTTGGCGGGTGTGTGTCCGGGCAATCAAGAGAGGCATGCTCGCTCGGAGACACGACTCCGAGTTGGATGAAACTGCTTTTCTGCCAGACTTGGCACCTTGAGACTTGGCAGCCGTTGATGCCATCAAGCCCTCGTCCTCTCCCTGACTAACACTACGGGAGACGAACCCGACCTCGGCCACGGTATCCCGCCTAGCTGGGCTAAAGCAACCCTAGCCAATAGTTCATGGTGGTTGCTAGCCACCAAAATCGTGGCCTGCACGCATTGAACTTCGGCTTCTCGCCGGCGTTTCAGGTTGGTGATCAAAGAGCGTCTAGAAGCCTTCCCCATGTGAGCAACATCACCAAAAAAAAAAAAAAAATTTATCCAACCGCGCCTTGTCATTTTGTCAATACTGGACAACGGAGACAGTCCGAGGTGCGGCTGCTGTGGATAAGCAATGGCCACGGATTCTGTCTGGGGAACCCTGCCTTGAACGGGTTGCCATCCGTGGGGAATGACAGGACCCTGCCTCATACCTGCAGGCTCGGGATCACCGACCTTCCGTCTCTGCTTCCTTGGTGAATGAATCGTGCCAGTATCGTACTTGGCATGGGGCAGGAGGCCCTCTCTTTGCTTGACAGGCTTCTCCGGTGCTCCTGGTCGGGACATTGACCAAGACTCAGGACAATATGCGCTTGCCGAGTTCGAGGGTCGCATCGATATTGAGCAATTAGAACCCCTTAAAACCAGGATTCCAGCACGCAGAGTCTGGGTGCTTTTTGGCCGACATGAACCATGGGTGTTCACAAAAGGCTTCATCCCGCTCCGCATGCAACAAACACCGCTGCCACGGTTCGAGCCTTCGCAGACCATATGTGCTGCTGCACCTGTTGGGTGCCGCCCGTCTTGACTGCTTCCCCCTCTCGCGTCTCCCCAAGCACAACGCGACCCAGGTCCATTTTCGGTGTCGTGTTATTCTTCTGGTGCCGTACCGCTTACGACCCGGAAAGCCTCCGGACTCGCGTTCCCTCGACTGCATGGATGATGGCCCCGCAATATGCTAGATGGCGGCTGCCAGAGAATACCTTGTCGCTTTGAACTTATGTGTTGAAGGATATCAGGAATACGCTTCATCAACACGGATGCCGCTTGATCCTCTGACAAGCGTTCCCGTCAAGCGGCAGATGTATGGTATTTCGGTCAGCGACCGCGAGGCCATGATCCGCCACCGCTGGCAATTTCCTGTACCATACTTGTCTCCCTTCCCTTGCACTTTTTTTTATTTTTTTTATTTTTTTTTGGGGGGGGACTTCTCCATTGTGGGCGGCGTTGGGCCCTGTGGCATCGATGGTTTCCAGGGACTGGCCGCTTGTTGTCCCTGGTGGGTGCTAATTTGCGTCCCGCGGCTGGCCACCCGCACCCACTCCGGTCTGCGTCTCGTGAGCCAAAAATATCGCGAGGGTATATGACCTGCACGGCGGTCCTGCATTCAATATCCCACATCTTTGGTGAGGCTCTTTCAGCTCCGCAAACGACATGGTCGGCTGCGTCCGGCGGGGGAGGGTCAACCTTCCCAGCTGGGACATGCTGGCCCCCGACACCGTTCGCTTTGCCGGACAGCAGGAGGTCGATATCGACCCTCTGCCAGCCTAGGGCTTCTAGCAAGGAGGATGGCGGTTGGTTCGTCCTCGGGGCGGTTCCACAGCGGGGAGTCACACAACAACGCAGCAGCCGCCGTCACTTGACCCTGATCCCGACCTGGGCATGGGACGTCGCCACAGTTTCTTGGTCCAGTGCTACCACAGTTAGGTAGGCTGTCGCCAGTCCAATCTCACCACGGTCGGCCTCGACCATCGCCGCTCGACGGGTCAATCATCGGCCGAACGGTCCAGGCTCTTTGCGTGGCTGCCTCTGCCGTGCCCGTCGGCGACTCGCTGGCAGTGATCAAATCGAGGGTGCCAATGGTCAGCAAGGGCTCTTCTTCACTTCTCGAAGGGTCTAGGTCGTCACGACCTAGTGATTTTCCGCCGTCTGAGCTCTCCGGCGTCCAATGGACGGCGTACACCCCTTGCCGATTTAGCATCTCGCAATGGCGTGACCGGCTTGAGCTGCAGCACATGGCAGGAGTCTGAGAAGCTCTTCTCCTTTTTTTTCTCCTTCTCTCCAGTCGTCGCGTTCCTAGACCGGCGGTTCAGTAACTGCGGAAAACAGGGGGCGTGTTCTCGCTCTCTTTCCTGGAATGGCAGCCTACATGCTAGTGTGCTCTGTTTTCGGTGTCCGGTGGCAAAAACAATCGCCGCTTTTGTCAAAGGTTGCAGATGCGGAGGGCAAGTGTACCTCACATCGCAACGGCCGGGATTGATATAGCCCTGTGTTTATATATCATGACTAGCCAGCCTTACGAACCAAGGTAGCGAGCTGCTAGCTCCCCGCAGTTCCGCCAAAACACATTTTTCTCTGTCGTTGTTTGATATATGTTTGATGTTCGCGTTGACGCTTTGGTCTCTCTCGATTCTTCTTACCTCCTTGGAGTGGGTACCGTGTCCAAGTGTAGGCCAGCGTGACGTTTATGTTTCTGCTTGCCCCCTGGCCCGGCCCGGAAGACTATATCACCACTTAGTACCATGGTTCAAGTTCTGAACTGTATCAGGAATTCAATGGGATAGAGTAAAAAGCTCTGTTCAATTTCTGATCGGTTGACTTGTCTGTTTGCATTCCCTTCTACTGATTAGGTTGAACCGGTGGACGTTCAGGGGCAGAATTGGACCCTGGAAAGGCCCAGCCAGTCACCGAGTGCGGCGACCAGCACACCCTTAGCTGATGCTGATAAGATCTAGCCACACAGGCCGTCAGCCAGGTGGTCGTGGCAGTGAAGCCGGGTCGGTCAGTCGGTCGTACCAGACTTGCAACGCATTTCATTGCTTCACTGCGCAGAGCTGCCGTTCCTTCCCTCCACACCCGCGCTTTTCCCATCTATGGTTTTCTCTTGTTCCCATCGTGCTCTTGCCTCCTCCCGCTCTCATTCTCGGGCAGCGCCGCTCCACGATACCACCCCATGTACAGCCGGGCCTGGTCGAGGCGGTCTACCCTCTGGGCAGCCAAGAGGCGGAACCGGCCTCATATGTGCCGGGTTCTTTGGCTCTTTGACTCTTTAACAAGGCAGTGTTAAGAGCAAAAGAAGAAAAGAGCAGCGGAGCCAGAGGTATTGCAGCCGTCTGCTATTGAAACATAAATTCATTAAGAACTCGAATGCACTTGTTGACAGAACAAGTTGGACTAGTGAGTGTAGGCAAGTGATGAGGTTGGGCCGTAGCCGGCCAACCACTTTGCCATTCGTCGTTGCTTCTGCTGATGCAGGTTGCCCGCATGTTTCAGGTGTCTCGCCGTAACTGCACTGCACAGTATTGTGCTGTATGTATGTAAGAGCCATTTCGCCTCGCCTGGGCTGGCGGAGCAGGGCGTGCGCTATATAATAGATTTCTCTATTATAGACGTGGCGAGTTTCCTTCCGTTGTCTCTCTTTAGTTCCGTCTCTCTGCTGCAAAGATGTCTGTTCTCGGCGCCGTGTTTCAGGACGCTACGGCGAACGAGGCTTGCAGACGGAATGCACTGCGCTGAAAAAGGGACTATGAAGTTTGTCAAGATCTGCCGACATGGCTAGCTCGTTTCTTTTTGTCGCCCGACCTCTCTGCATCTATACACATCAAGCCATTATCACCAGGGTCTTTTGCACTCGGTTTTGGTTCTAGGCCTCACGTGGCAGTTTGTTTCAACTCTGCTCGCTCACCCCAAAACTGGATGGTGACCTGACCTGACCTGAACTGAACTAACCCGGGCCCCCAACCGGTCAGCCTCCGTTACAACACGGGACACGGCACATCGCATTGGGAGGGGGGCCAGCCCTCGGCTGTGATTGGGATCACACGGTTCACCGGTGCCCCCCCCCCCCCCTCTTTCCCTCCTCTAGGAACCAGATGAGAGAGACGCGGGTGTGCGATTAGGAGACGAAAACCGCAACCCGGCGTGTTTGGTGAATGCAGATGCCATTTTCTGTGATGCGGGCAAGTGAGTGTTGGCGTGCACTCGGTGTACTCGGCTTGTCTGCTTTGCGCACGCATGTGTGTGCATCTTGGTTTTTATCTCTTGTCCCTTTTGGTGGCTGCCGCTAATGGGTATAATTGTGGTGATATAGGGGCGGAGGTGGACATCCTAATTGCTTCAACCAGGGCATTTTCCCGGTGATGTTCGGGTTGGTCTATTGTCAATAGGATTGAAGTCAGTGATGTGTAACTGATTTTTGACACGTATGTAGTCCCTTGGCTAATTACATGTTGACAGTGTCAGTTGAAGCTAATTTTCTAGGTGCTGCGTTTTTCAATATATATATATATCGACTTCATGATGATACTTTGAAGTTTGTTCACTGAAATCATAGGAATTATCATCGGACAGGGTTGGCATAGCTGAGATAAAGGCCACGACAGTTTGATGGTCCAAACGCTAAAGTTGAATCGTTTCCCAGCGTTGTCTGAGCATGTGAGTCTGTTTCCGAGTTTCATTATCCCGTCACTAAATATCTAGGCCGACAAATATCCCGAGGATGAGGCTTCGGCTACGACGGTTAGACGAAATGATTTAAACATTCAGTGATGTCGCGAGTACGTGCAACTAGTTGGTTTATGACTACTTAGCCTTAGATCGTCGCATAGCCCCTTATTCTACCTCACAGACCCGACCAGAGTCTGTGCAACAACGTGCCGACATGTTTTGATGTGTACAGTGTTTCAAGCTCTAGACCGTAGTTTGAAGTGTACTGTTTCGATGACTTAGTCGTAGCTTCCAGTAGCTCTTGTAATAGTCTTTCCAGGGTACAATGGTTGAACCAGTGAGTGCTCAAGTGTGTGCTCCACGAGTCATTCAAGAGATCTCTCGAATCAACGACAAGCTCAGTACCTACCTAGCCAACTCAACTCTGTCATCGATCATCATTCCCTTTCAAAAACTGCACAATATCAGGGACGACTTACCATCAGAAACCTGTCCCTCCGAAGATGGCAAAGATCTCCACTACAGGAGATACACAGTCACTACATCGTTGCATACACTCGTCCTCGTCGCCACGCAATCGCAGCCATCGAAGGGTTGCATTGCAAAGGTCTCAGGTCGCTAAACAGACTCAATATTTGAAATCCTACACTCCAATCTCGATTCCAACTCAGGCGGGGCTATATATATATATATATATATATAACACTTATTTTGCTCTAGAAAACCCCTGATCCCTGAGTCTCACGCTGAGGTATCACAAGAAGGCCGATGAGGCCGAACCGCAGCAGAATCGCAGCGTAGGTAAGCACCTTGCATGCACCGGCGATGGTCCTTCCTGTCGGCACTTGAAATTATGATGGGAATGGACCGCTGTCTTTGAAACGGCTACCGCAAAAGTCTCCGAGCCTTCAATGGACGTGGATGTCCGGCGACAGAGAGGGCGCAACCGCGCGGCATCCATGAACTCAACAATTTTACCCTCGCGGGCGCCATGTAATTGGCAAGTCCGATCAAATCAACCGGGAGATAACCCCAACCCGGTTGAGATGATGGCGAATGCAGCAAGACTCACCTCAGCCGTCAAAATGGCAAGACGGTATTACGACCAGAATCTACCGGGGCTCGCGCCATGCGGATGTGGGATGTAGGATGTGGGACGTGGTTCGTGGGTAGGTATTCGTCGTACCCAGGTGATGGACGAACCCAGCAGGCACTTTGGCTCCCCCTCAGAGGCAGAGACGATACAATCAGGACCAAATCGAACCTCAAAGGGCCGGATCTTGGGCGGGCCATCAGCACATCTCTACCACCACCCCCCTCTTCCTCTTTCGGCGTCCCTTTGCCTTCCCCTCCTCACCCCAAAATGCAACGGCAAGAAACAGCTCAGGCAGCCACTGGGGCCAGCAACGGGCCGCGGGTGTGCCGTGAACTCCGGTACCGAACGGAACGACCAGCTAGTCAGAACCTGGAAAGCACAGGCGTGCAGGCGTGCAGGAGTGCTGGCATGCAACAGTCGATGGGTATGTGCCGTATGTATCGTGGTCGGGGTGGTTGAGGGGTGAGAGGGGAAGCTCCGAGAGGGCTAAGACACCAAGTACCCGTGACAAGAGCGCAATCGACCTGGTAATTTGGGTACCTTACGTATGTGAGCGGAATGGAGCGCGGCTTGCTTACTGTACACAGTAGCGCAGGCGACTCAACTGCAAATAAACTTAGCTGCCCCTGATATCCTCCCCTACCCCCTTCCTTTGTGCGAGTCTCGGTCTCGGAAGTAGAAGCCGCTCGGTCGGCGGCTCCGCCTATTCCTTCGGCCTTCCTAGTACGCTAACTGACATTTTCTGCTGGCGCTGTTTGTCGCTGCGCCTTTGGTCCTTTGTGGCTTGCTTCCCCTCAGTGTTCCACAGTAGGTAGGGCCGCCCTCGAGCTGCAAGAGCTGCAAGAGAATCGGTCAGATGGACAGCAGTGGACGCTGATTCTAACTGGCCCTTCCCGGTCGGTGCAGGGGTGTCCGCTATCGTGATTGGCCTTGCTGTGCGTGCTGGCGCGATGTCACGACGGCTCGCGGAAGTGGAGGGGAACTGCAACCCCTGGCCATGTGGGAGAATGGTGGCATCGCGCTCGAACACCTCCCCTGTCCGCAGTTGCATTTGGCCGTTGTCAATCTCGCTCGATGCCCCGCGCAGGCTGGAGGGAAGCTGTGCTGTTGCTGGGGGATTGCGAAGTGCCAGTGTAAAATTAGCAGCAATTGCTAATGGCGATGGGGTCATGGCTAAGACCGCATCCAGGACCGCCTCCAGGTCCTGCCCGAAGCGCAACGGTGGCAATCAAGCCAAGCATGGAGTGGCAGATGAAGAAAAATTGAAACAACTTTCCGCCGCCTGTCAGGTGCGTCAGATTGGAGAAAAACGTCAGGACGTATACGAGCAGAAGGGACCGATGCACATCATCGATCCACGAGGGGCCTGTAAAAGGTGAGGGGAAGGACAGGCTTTGGTGCGGAGAAGAGGCCACGGTACGGTGTCTGGAGGGGTGCACCCTCAATCTGTCAACCTGTCAACCTGATCAGCACTGTGTAGCCGTGATTCGCCCCGTCCGTCTGACCCGATAAAGGCGAGCAGACAGCAGTGAGTAATATCGAGACCTCGTCGTCGCAGCCGGTTGACTCGGACTTAATCAAGCGATGGCAACAGGTGGTGAACTGTGGCATGTATCCTGTGCTGCAACGCGTGTACTGTACCTCTTTGACGGGCTGGAGGACCCAGGTTTGCGCGTCACGGCACCCCGTGCCACACACAACCGCCGCAAGTCGTTAGGTCAACATATCGACGACCCTGGTCCTGCTCGCTCCAGCTTCTCAACCTGGCGAACGGGCTCGGTGGCAAAACTGGTGATTGTCCGCTTCGAGGATCGGAAACGAAACGGGAAATCTCGCTGTCGAGCGCACACCGTGTTCCGCACACCGCACACCGCATTGACGGCCGGGTAGGCCTTGACGGTGACGAGTCGAAGAGCTGCCAGGTCGCAGCCGGGGCCGCATGACACGAAGGACTCGGAATGGCCAACACGTTTATTCCCAAATTTCCGCGTGCTGGCGTTGTGAGCCGTCGTGACATCGCGGGTTGAAGGGCGTGCGGTCAAAGCCAGCAGTCACAGCGCTGCAACACGCTTTGGGTATTTGCCACTTATAGGTTTGCATGGCATGGCTGGTATGCCCTGACAGCTGAGGCGTCCCTATTCGGGCCTGGACCTGGCCGGGGCGCTCCAAACGGGCTCGCGACTCTACAGATAGCTCGAAGGCGTCGAGAAGGAGGCTCGCATATGCAGGCACTTGGGCGTGGTCGTAGTGTAGTTTCGCAGTTGGGCGGTGGGCGGTGGACGACGTTGGACGGTGGCCCCGCCTCGAGAGCGGATCGGGGTTGACGTCGTTGCTATCTTGATTCGTGACGCGTGATAGCTGAGCTTGTGGCATGACTGCCTTATCCAGCATTGTCGTGTGTATCTGTGTGTCTGTGTGTCTGTGTGTCTGTGTGTCCGTGTGTCGCTCCGCAGCTGCCCCAATTCGAAGGAGAGTGAGGAGGGTGTGACGACCCGTTTTCCGCCTGCTGCTGCTGCCCTCCTTCCCTGCGGCTTTCCCGCGCCCTCCAAACCAGGGTCACAGTCAGCGACGGCCAACGGCCAGCAACGGCTGCTAGCTAATCATTTTTTCCGATGCGGGCGCTGCGGGCGCTGCACACCAGCAGACGTTAGGTTTGCTCGCCAAAAGGGCCAAGCGCTGCGTGGTGCAAGTGTCGCTAGCGAGGTCCCACACTCTATTCCCACGTCGCCTGCCGCTCCGGTCCGTATCTCGTCACAGAAAATCCGTGCAGAGGTACTATTCTCTCGCCGCCTATCAAACTTCCCGGGGGTCATCCATGATGGCGATTTGGGATTTTGGCAAGAGAAGGACATCAGTCGGAAGGAGCGTGACCCCACACCCCGAACAGAATCGAAAATGGAACTTGTCATCTCGCACAGACCTGTCGTACATTTTTGAGACCCTGAACCCCAGTAAAGCCGCCACCACCCCAGCTCCTTTCAGCCTTTGCGGCGCAACGTCGATGCCCGAAAAAGAATAGCAGCAATACACCAGCAAAAAAGCATGCTGCAAAAGATGACAGCTCAGCTGATTATCATCGCCTAGTCTCACTTGGCATCTCACCTGCCGGGATCTTCTCCGGTTTTCGGCAAAGTACCGGAGCTTGGACCAACTGCTCGCAGCGGCTTCTGCTCTCTTTTCTTTTTTTGTCTCGCCCTCGATGAAACGGTGATGCTTGGAATATTGAATACATCGAAAAGGGGAATCTGAGCTTATCATGCTTCAATTGGTGTCTCTCTTTGGCTATAGCAGCAGAAAGCATGTAAACATTCACCAAAAATATGAGTTAGAAACATGGATGGAAAGCTGTATATTGGCTAGTCAATTCAAAGTAATCGAATTTCAAACGCTATCGAAAACGTCGGTCTTCATCTCGCCACGGTATCCATCTTCATCTATTGTAAATGTCCCTGAACTTGAAGCGACCTCGAACCGGATTCCCAGCTGTCAGGCGTCTGAGTCTAAGATATCCATTGGCACGTCTTATTCTTCATCATAATATCTTGCGTTCGACGAGCCTGATTCATCCTTATCGCTTGAATGACATACACCACCTGGGTGTTCGGGCCGCAGTTCTGGAAGTCGGACGGCTAGAAGTGGCTTGACATCGCAATCCTCCAGACGGATCGACTGATGAGCCTGCTTTGTGTCCCTCGCTGTGCTCTTCGTCAGAATTCGGGATACGGATCATCTTATCAAATAACTCCTGATAGATTCGATCTGCTTCGTGTTCCTCGCTGTGTCTTTCTCCCGAGTCAAGGTTCGGTGTTGCCTCAAAGCTCACGCTCGACGAGATATCTATTGACATATCTGGTGGCTCATCCTTGTACCTCGCGTTCGACAAGCCTGCGTTGTATTCCCCGCTGTGTCCTTCGTCCGAGTCCAGGTTCGGTGTTGCCTCAGATGGTGTCTGTATGCAGAGTATGAGGGGGCTCTCCCCGCAGGTTATTTTAGGTTCAACCGGGCCTTCAAGCAGCGTAAACGACCTGCCATCGGATGTTCGAGCTACCTGGGCAAGCCGTTTTATGACCGCCTAGGCCTCGGGGTGTGTTTCCTTCCATTGCTTCTAGTCTTTCTGGAGACCCTTCGGGTCCTCGATCCTAACGCTCAAATTATTTTCGAACATGTCGGATGACACCATCAGCACCCCTAGAAAGCTGGCAAGGTCTGGTCCGTCCGTTGCCAGTACTGGTTTGCCGCCCATAAATTGATACATTATATTTTTGTGGCCCATTGACTAAGCCTTATACAAAAATCCCGGACGTACGGGTCTTTCATAAAAGTGGAAGGGTTGATATACTGTCTCTCTTCTTTTCCGAGCCCCATCTTTGGCGCTGGGTAAATTTCAATCAAAGCTCGAGAAAGGGCGAGAAACAATTTGATTCGGGGCGGACGATTGTGACTTGAAATACCTCGGAGAAAGCAGTGGGTAGTGATACTAGAGATGACGAGAGAGATACACGTGCTTCAAATGCGGAAGACGTTGTGCTGTCGAACTGGGTAGCTGTCCGTGATTTCCTTAGCAGCGCGAATGACAATCTCAGGTCTAAATCGGCTTGTAACTAAAGGAAAGGAAGGAAGAGCTCTAGTATTCAAGTACAGTGGGTCTTTAGGTGTAATGTGGTAAGAACCGCATGCTTCTTCTCGTCTGGAATACCTGACCAACATCTCGGGGCTAAAAGGGTCTGACTCTTCCAACTCAAGCTCTGGACTCACAGCAAACTTACTTGCCATCTTCATCTGCCACGTAACTTCCATGCAGAAAATTTAACTAACCTGTTTGACGGCAGGTGCAACTTCACAAGCCGGTGGTCCAAATAAGGAAGGAGCAAAATACTATAAATCCTCCCCGCCTTCGCTTGAGAATTTCTCTTTTAAACTTCAAATAATCTTGCACCTCGGATAGAGAGACAGCGCGAAAACTATCCCACCGCAGCCTGACTCGATTACCTCTCTATTGAGATATTAGATATTCATATGGAAAGTAGCGGTATTGATATGTGCCCAACAGAACTGCATCGCTACGAGGGGCCCAGCCCCCAGGCATCATCATGATCATCTCGATAATGCAGTCATACACCCAAACTCCATTCCGTCTCCCAGAAAGATAACCTATCTCCAACCCCCAACCGCCTCCAACGCCTCCGCGACCGTATTCCCCATCAACATCCTCGCCTCGGGCGCCCTCTCGGCCTTGAAGAAGCACCCGGGGTTATGTCCCGCCCTCGAATACCGCCTGACCCTCGTGACCGGATGAACCCTGACAATCCGGGTCCAATCCGCCAAACACTCCCAGCAGAACTCGAACCGACAGACCTGGCACCGCATGTGGAAACAGCCCCCCTGCTTCTCCACCGCGGCGCCACACATGCCCGGACACGGCTTGGTATGCCGCTGGATCCAGTCGTGCGTAGCGCGCAGCTGCGGATCCCCGCGAGCCGCATCAACCTCGAGGCATGATTGGCCCTCATGCCAGCCGCTCTGGTGACGGAAACACATGGCAAAGCCACAGGCGTCACATACCACGCGGCTGCGTTGGGGGATTGTCGCTGCGTCGCCGCCGAAGTTGGGCATGGGCGGGAAGTAGTGTACCTGGCCCATACCACAGCCGGGGCGGAGACACCAGCGGAAGTCTGGGAGGGTTGCCAGGTGGCCGAAGAGTCGGAGCTGGTCGTATTTGGCATAGGTCGCGGGGGGCATTAGTATGCGGAGCTCGTTGGGGGAGTATACGTGGCTACACCCGGGCGTCGGGCAAGCAAGGACGTCGAGGCTGGCGCGGCCGCGGGACTCGAGTTGGGTAGTGAGGTGGCGGGCAAGGCAGGGCCGACAAATATTCAGAGGGTGGGATGCGCTACAGTCGGGTAGGGCCGAGGGAGGTGGGAATGAACGTATTTTCCATGTCCAGTCGCCCGGAATATCGGCGATGGCGGCGGCCCAGCGCGCTTCATCCTCCTGTGTCCCGTCTGTGACGTCGTGGAGGGTTTCTGTGCACACGACACACTCTCGCCCGCCTCTCGTGCGTCCAGAGGACCGAGCAGAAGACGGCTTCTTAGAGCCGGGGCGGATCAGTAAGTCTACAAAGATCGGCAATTGTAATGTCTGCGAGCCGTCGGCTGAGTCGACGGGTAGCATCTCTATCTTTGAGCAGGGTGCCTGACGCAGGTCGAGGGCGTTGTGCATGCGGCCATGGCGTTCCATATTTGTGTGTAAATCCGCTGCACGGCGCAGGGTCTGGACGGTGGGTGCCGGGCTAATTGATTCGAGGATGCTGCGTAGCCGGTTGGCGCGCACAAACTGTGCAACGTATTCGAGAGCTTGTTTTTCGGGAAGGGAGCTGAGCGTGACAGTGAGGTCGAACTTGTGGTGGAGAGGGAGAGCTGCGTTGCAAGACTGAACCGGGCATCTGAGCCAGTTCTCCGAACCAAGGTTATGCCACCAGTCTCTCAAAATACTCGAGGTGATGGCATTGGTGTTGCAGGTGTCACAAATGAACTGCGAACAGCATGATGTTGCACTAAGAGGTGAGGAGTTTGCCTGGCTGAAGGGATCTAAAAAGTGGCCGAAGTCGCCCAATGAAGAGCCAACGGGACCTTGAAACCGCGGGATATTGCAAAGCGAGCAGACTGACCAAGCCGACTCGGATGCCAAGAGCTCTGGATGCGTATCAAGAAGTCTCCCAAATCGGGCTGCTTGTTCTGGTGTAAGAACAGTGTCGAAGTTGACAGACTTGTCAGTAACAAGGGGGGCACTAGTTGGCCCATCGGTGTACAACAGTCGGTGTTCCAGCATCTTGATGAACAGTATTCCGCGGGGCGTCAAGATATTTCGAACCGAGGAGAAGAGCCGCCAAGACTGTCTCATGCGCGACCCAACATCATATACAGCCAATGTGTCCTCGTTTGCCCCTATTCGACGATATCTTGTCCGTGCCTGCTTCGAAGATTCGGCATCAAGGCTCTTTCGAGGTAACACGGTTTCCTTTTCTTTGCCTCGCCGTTCTGATAGCTCGATCAAATCCGAACCTGGATCGAAAGCTCCGACTCTTGATTCGGCTGTCATCTTCCCCTCGGCGATGTATTCGAGGACACGCTCTCTGAGTCTCCTGTTCTCGCCTTCAAGATCCTCAATCCGGGTTTGCAAGCCTCTTAGTCTCTCTAGCCTCGAATTCGAACGGAGCTGGGTCCCCGAAACCTGTGGAGATGTGTCTGTCGGTACTGGAGTACTCTCACAATCTTCTGACCGAGCCGATTCGGTCGACGACCAATACCCATCGCTGCTGTTAGCATCATTTCCAGTCCCTTCCGAGAACTCGATCAAGTTTCTACATTGGCTCTGCCTGGACAGCTGAGTTGACGTGGTGGAGTCTCTTGGGTCTGGACATTTGATAGCAGTGGACTTGGGCCGTGGTGATGAACGTCGCCGGTCTAACAGACCGGAAGAGGTGCTAGGGCTCCGTGTGTCGCGGTTGACGGCATTTGAGCGTGTCAGTGACAAGCGCCGGCGGTCACTGAAGGATGCATTCGCAACTCCCAGTCTCGCCCCCAGGGTCAAGGGGGGCAGCTGGGAGGTAGATTTGGGTGTCGTTCCGTTGAGTGCCATCGCCATCGTCGTGTTGTTTGAGCGGCATTCGAATGGGGGGGTGAAGAGATGTTCGAAGGTGCCGGGGAGGAAAACACGCGCCCATCTTCGTGTGTCTTGGGAACCAATGGAGTGGAGCGACCGCTCCTCACTTGAGGTTTGATATAGTCGAGGCTCTGCAAGACCAAGTGACATGACCGAGCCACTATTGCTTCATTCAAGCAAAATAGGGTTGGTTTGTCAGAGACTAGGAATGGAGGAAGAAATGCATACATCTAATATTAGAAGCTGCGTGTGTATCCTGGGGCTTGAGACAACCTGAGATGGGCCGGGCAGGTTGAAGAGCACGCTTCGAGTTAGTGAACGATGTAGGAGTGTTGCGAGACGCACCATGGCGGTGAAATAGGGCAAGGGAGAGGCAGGATAGTCACCGCCCTCCGTTAGGCCGATGCTCCGATTCCAAGACGTGGTACGGCCTCAATATGGGGACCAGACTCGTTGATTCGCCTGAGTTGGGCCACTTGGATGCTCGCATGTCGAATGGGATGCGGCTACTGATGCGACCCCAGCCCTACGACCGCAACCGCACCGCAACCGCAACCCATAGCCCCCCCCCCCCCCCCGCGCAAACCGTGCACCGTCACGCAAGGCAACTTGGAGCCCATCGGGTGACTTCTTCTGATTGATACCTGAGAAACCCGGCCTATCACTTGTAGTCCGCTGAAAATGCCGAAGGAAACATGAAACAGCCGTCTCTTGGCCACATGGCGGCTTCGATATTGTCTGTTGGATCTGAAGACTGAGGTTGGGGTTAGGCACCACTTGGCAGCTCTTGCAGGCCGAGCCATGGAAAAGAAAAACAATATCCCGTCTTGTGAGTGGACATGTGGCGATTGCCGGTGGGCGATGAAACAAAAACAACAAAACAACACAAGCGGGGGAGCAGGAGCTTGCAGTGGAGTGTGAAATGACCATGTGGTCGAGACGGAATGGATATGGATCTTGGGGAAGTTGCGCAATGCGCAAGCACTGAATATGGAAACCAGCCCCTCGATGCTCTCAGCCTCAATTGCCACGGGTCTCTCAGCGCCCCCCGCGTCTGCCTTGCAGCGGACAGCACAGGCTCATCGTACAGATTTTCCGAGCACCTTTTCCACGACGATCAATTCTTCGCATCCCTCCTCAACCACGACTTATTTCTCTTCTCCCAAGAAATCAGCAACCGACCGTTTATGCATCATCCTCGTGCCGCAATAAGTGAGATCTCCTCTTGGAGATGACCCCCGATACGCAATCCCCATGTGGCTAGTCACAAGCTATCCGAGTTCACATTCTAAATTTGGATTTAACATTCTTCGCCTCAGCCTTTCTCTCCTCCGCCTCGTCTTTGTCCGACCCCGTCTTCTAAGCTTAATTGGCAAAGGATTATCACTTCATCAACAGCACCTTACACGGCGCGGGGATTGCATCCTGCTCTGATCGCTTGTTCTTCGACGAAAACACCGAGGCTAGGGACTTGTCGACAAGAGCTGACGAGATGATGACTGCTCCCTCCAGGCAGAGAGAACATGTCCTTGCAAGACAGATCGGGTCGCACTCATTTTACGTTCCTCTCCCATTTCGTCCTTCGGCATTCCTTGAAGCGTTTTAGGACATGTAACTCGCGTCAAACCATCCCGCTGCGGCATAGCCACTACCAAGGATGCCAGAGATGGCCACGGGCGCGCTAAGCCTCGTTGCAAACGCAGCACGCGTGCCCGATGCTCCTACTCCAGTGTTGTCATGTTCACCGAACAAGATATTGCCCGTCCGCTCGTCTCCCGTGTTCCATACTCGCCAGCCTGCGCCGTTAATCACGTTCGTCATTGATGTCTTCTGCACAACAACTCGCGCGTACGCTGCCCACGGCCGCCCTAGGTAGTACGCCCCGCTGGGCACCGCGTGGCCTGCCGCCGCCGCGATCGTCGAGTTATTGAAGACGTAGTAATTAGGATCCGAAGCCGATTGCCGTCCCGACGCTGTTGCCATGTCAGGCCATCTCCCCACAACCTCCCTTCCCAGCTTCGAGGTCTCTTACCCGTAACATATCCCAGATTCGCCGCAACAAGGCGCACATCCACCTGCTCAAACCACGCCGGCGCGTGCCGCCCAAAGATGAAATCCGTCGCCCCCTGCACCAGGCACCGCACGTACAGCTGCGCGCCGCGCTCGGCCAGCAGCGTGTCCTGGAACCCCGTGAACGCGCAGCCGTAGTACCCGCTCTCGGCCTGCGCACTCAGTGCCACCGCCTGGCTGCCCTTGCCGTACCCGTTGTTCACGTTGACGTTGTACAGGCGGAGCCCGGCCGTCTTGACGCGCAGCGTCGCCGTCTCGTCGTTGGACAGGCCCAGCGCTTGGCTCTTGCTGCTCGTGATGGTCACCGTGTTGCCCGCGTACGACGCCGTGTCGGCCGTGTGGCCGTAGATGGACAGCTGGCTCGCCTTGCGCGCCGGCACGAGGACTTGCTCGGAGTAGGTCCCCGAGCTGATGAAGATGCATTGCGTGCCGGTCGCTGTTGTGGAGAGCGCATCGACGGCTGATTGGATCGTGCCGTGCTGCCCGCTGGATGGAGATTTAGACACGATGAGGCATCCTGCTGGGGCGGAGGTCCGGCTGGCGGCGAGGACGGCCGTCGGGAGAATGACGAGGGTGAGAGGGAGCCGCATTGTTACCGGCAGGGGATCGGTCTCCCCGCGGGTTAGGTTTGGAGTCGGGGTACACGGGTTTGGGCCACTGCGGCCTGTTATACTCACCAATCCATGGAAATTGTCGATGTAGAAGCCAATCCGGGGTATTAGGATCGCTTTCACATGGGAGAGCGATCCTAGGGTAGCCAATGGAGCGATTGGTGGACATATATATATATATATATATATATATATATATCCACGTGTTGGTAGTGCTCCGTGGTCACATCGCGGGGTTGTCTGGTACTCCCCGTGCCTATTAGGGGTTTAACTGCCGGACGACAATCCGCTGGGAGGAGAAGCCGGGAAGCTGAGACTGCCCGAGCGAGTTGTAGTATTGTTAGTTTGGAGGTATTTGCGTCAAGTAGTGGCAGAGATTGAACGTCATTTGCGGATAAATTGTTGCAGTCCCAAAACCTTCTCCCAAGACCCGAGCCTCATGCATGATATAGCTAAGGGTGCGGGGGTAATCCGATTTCCCAACCCATAAAGACTAAATTCTCCGAGCCAAGGACGGAACTTGAGGTCGACTGGGCCCGGGGTGTCTGCTCTGTTGACAAACGTGCACCCCCCCTCCCCCCCCTCAAAAAAAGGGGGGTTGTAGCAGCTTGAGGAGAAGAGACTCAAGTCACCTACTTCCCCCAAAAAGGGGAGACTGTCCATCTAAAAGGTAAGAAATATAAAGATAGGCAAAAATAAATACTGTTTGTCGCCAGCAACCTCAATCTGCGGAACAATTTCTCAAAACTGTTATTGATTGGAAGGGCTAGCAATGTGTATGGCCACAGGGTCTCGTCTTAGCTAAGCCATGGGAGAATTTACTGAAGCCGTGTGCCAGAGCACTCCAATCCAAGAACACAAAGCCAGCAATGCATAGTCTCACCTCGTTTAATTATGCATGCTGTAAATGGCGGCTCTTCAGTAACTCGTTTGCTACGTAGCACTTGAATTGACGCTATGTCTTTTTTTTTTCTTTTGGTTTCGTTACATTGTCCAAACAACATCCAACACCCCATGTTCACCACCGACCCTTCCCCCTTTCTCTCTCTCTGCCCCTATCCCTTCCACCATCAACCCCTTCCTCTCGCTTTATGTATCTTCCATTGCAACTCGGTGAACGCACGTCACTATCGCGTCGACCGCCATACTCACCCCTAGCCCTCCCACGATAGGTGTCATGAAACCTATCATCATTGTCCTCGGCAAAAGCCTTCATCTCGCGGGCCAGCGCGTGACCACAGCCCTCCTCAATTTCCTGCCCATCTTTACCCACAAGAACAGGCATATGTTCATTGAAACTATTCTTGAGATGGCCAACGTGTCTGAACTCGACTGATGTCTTACTCAGCCATTGCACACGGAAAGGATCCGACGTGTTCCAGTTGATACCAGACATCCACCTAGGCCTCGATGTTTCGGGTGAGGGGGCTGATGACATTCTTGCCTGTCGTGTTTCACGTCAATCATGTGGTTGAGGTTATTGTATGCAGGCTGGGCAGTAGGTTTTCTAACTAAGAAAAAGAACTTACGTAGCCCTGGAAAGCCCGGGACTTGTTGATGGAGAAGAAAAGAATAACGTCTTTGCATTCAGCAAAGGCACTGGCAAGTACCTCACCGTTCTGCGCCTGCGTGACCCAGACGCCCTGTTCAAGAATGTTTTAGTGCCGGTTAGTCCCATCATCTGAGCGCAAACCAACTTACATCTTCCATGCATGCGTAAACATTCTCCTCGTTGAAAGACTTGACTATGAAGAAACGGGTGTCTGAGATGAACAACGAGTTAATAAGAAGGAAAAAAGCATCGTATCAGGAGTTAAGAAAGTAATGGGCTGGCTGGGTTGAGAATGAATGGATATGTGGCCTGGGGGTGGAGGCTCGGCACAGACCCCAGAATCATGTACTGTGGCCCTAAAATGCAAAGACACCTTTATTCCCCTCTCAGCCACCAGTGTGTTCCGCATCGTGAGGAAGTTTCATCAACTGCGAGACAATCAACGGCGAGGCCACCGAACACGAGATCGACTGCGAGATCTACCGCAAGAGTGACCGCGAGAATGGGGGTGAAATTGACTGCGAGAATCTGGGTGAAACTGACCGCCCTGTTTACTAGGATTTATGTGTTTTGGGTGGCCATACTGGCCAGCGTCCCGTTGTGCGAGCTCGCCTCTGGGTTCGTTATTTCTGCGACCATGATCATCATACTCATTGTAATCTGAACGGCGGTGGGATTCAGGGGGCGGCCGATGTGGAGAGTAGCCGCGGGGACGGGGCGGGGGGCTCCGCCGGTAGTTGCGGCGAGGGGATGATGGCGGGTGAGGATACCGACGAGGAGACGGGTCCCGACTGCGGGAAGCCAAACGCGACCCAGATCTTTTAAACCGATGATCCGACAAAGATTCTTGGTGGTCATCTCGTTCCCGTCCGGATCTGGTTTCGATGTTTCTGGACTGGAGTTCCAGGCCCTCCACCCGAGCTGCCTTGTCCACACGGGCTGGTACATCCTCTTCGTCGTCAAATTCCCTCTTTGTCAACGTGGGCTTCCTGCTCTCCTGGTGGTGAGGCTTGGGGTTGGAAGCCAACGAAGTGGCAACAATATTACCCATAGGGGTGGCGCTAGACACCGCGCCTGTCACCTGTCCCATGGTTGACCGGCGGAAGCCCATGGACTCAATTTCTTCTTCCTCAATCAATTTCCGCTGTTCAGCCTCAATTCTCTCTTTCTCGGCCGCGAGAGCAAGGCCTTTCCGATGACGCTCCAGCTTTCTGTTCCGTGATTCGACGTTGTAGTAATTAGTCAGAACAAGCCAGTCTTTAAGATCTGGATCAGTTTCCGTGAGGCGAGCTAGGGCCGTGCTGGACGCTGTCGGACCAGACCCGCTACCCAGCCTGTTTGCATCTTGGGCTGCCCCATTCATCATTTGGTCCACGGCCGTGGTCTGTTGGCCGTTTACCGGCTTCTGCAAGCTTGTAGAAGGCGCAACATCTTTCGCAGTAGTATCTGGAATATTTCCGGTAGGTGCAGAGGCCTGGTTTTGTGCAGGGATCGTGCTTCTGTCAGAAAGCACAAGTGCTTCTCTCTTGGTCGACTCGATTTTTACTTCACCCTCCTCTGTAGACCCTGTCTTATCACGGTGCATGGGCATTCTGAAAGGCCGCGGAAGCGGTTGGGTAGGCGCCTTCGTTTCTTGCTGATACTGTTGTTTGGGTACCATCAGAGCTTGAATCGGGTTAGTTAGAGGGGGCGAGATAGGCGTGGGTAGAGTGGTTTCATTCGGTGAGTTATTGGTATTGAGGTTAGTTGGTTTGACCTGCTGTTTACCATGCTGCTTAACCTGCTGCTTGATTTGGATGTTGGCCGCGCTGTCGCCGGGCTGCGCGGGGTTATTGCTGCCGGTTTTATGGTTGCTGGCGTTATGATTACTCGATATAGATGTTATCAAGTCCGCAATGTCATTTGCATCTGCCGGAACCGACATCTGTGACGGCTTCCGGGGGACAGCATGGGGGACGAATTGGGCAGAGGTAGATGGCTTCATCATGTTTGGGGTCGGGGCACCCGAAGTAGAACTGGCAGGAACATTTCTGACTGGGTCTGACGACTGTGTGTTCGTGCTTTCAGACGCAATTTCGGCCGTGCTAGTACGGGCCTGGCTCCGGCTGCTGCGATTGCGGAGAAGCTTCTCCTTAAGCTCAGCAGCGCGGGCGTCAAGACCCAGCTTGGTAGTATTGGCAGAGCTCGACATTCCGATGAGAGAGTGACCGCCCGACTAGAAATCAGTGTGCTCTGTTAGCAAATAAGCGGGCGGGCATGAGGGCGGAGGCCAAGACCGAGGTGTGGTGGAGGTGGAGGGCGGGGAAAGAAGGAGCTCTAACGCTGTTATTTGGTGCCGAACTTTCGCCGTTCCAGCCCGTAAGTGGCGGTTGGTCGTCCTCGAGATGCTGGAAGGGCTGGAATTGCTGGATGTGCTGAAGGTGCTGCACAGGCTGGACCGGCTGCACAGGTTGGAAGTGCTGAATTGGCTGTCGAGGATCGTAGGTGTCGAAGCTGGCAAAAGCGGGTTCCAATGTGGGGTATCCGTTCTGATATTCGAAGGGCAAATGGCCGTTAGAAAGAAAAAGGTCGTCCGGACCGGCTCCATTCGGGCCATTCCATGGCCACATCTTAACCCAGACCAGGGTTGCCGACTAAGGCGGACGCGGTGCGTCTAAATCCTGCTCGGGCTGCTGCTGCTGCTGCTGGCCCTCTTGTTGAGGGTTGGGAATGGTGCAGCTGGATTCAGCAAGCATCCACAAATGATTTCCCTCGACTGAGGTATCTTTAAACTGTCTTTGTGAGAAAGCAGCTCTAAAACAGAATCCTAGACCCTAGATCAGCAAAGAATCTGAAAGAAATCCGAAGCTTCCTTTTTATGATCTGCCTCGAATTATGGCAGTTGCGAGTCGTACCCTGCAGGCAAATGCAGGCAAAATGTATGCAGGTGGCAGGCTGTTTCTCCAGCACTTACAAGTTCAGGACAATCTCTTGCCGGTCAGCATCAGTTCAAATTCAATCATATTGGAGATAGAAATCACGGTCTTTAATTCCAACAAACATGGGATCACTGTCATCAGAGCTCTTCAATGTGGGGCCCACTGTTAATTAATTGCCTAGACACCCAACAGGGGCTTAACACCCAGGCTACCGGTGTCCGGCGCTTGCTAAAGGTAACCCCAGCCTCTCCAATTCCCAGTGTTCGACTTCTAGCCCGGTTCCCATTCTTTGGTTAGGGTACAGGCACAGGTACCTAGGTCAGTAGGGCCCTTTCTAAAGTTCAACAAGTGAAACCGACGCAAGAACAAGAACGCATGGGGAAATGGGCGATTTTGCACGATTGCAGTTGTGCACTGCAGGAAATTGGCAAGACAGCCTTAGCACTGTATGTATGTGTGTGTACCCAACGTGCCAACCACATGGATGGCTTCCGATACCTATAAGGCACATTACAAACAGAAGTGTTAGATTTTCCATCTAGACACTCGCACAAACCTACAATTAACCCGGCCAGCATCGGCGTGATATTTATTCTCTTCCTACTCGGCTTGGGTTGGTGGCCCTTGATAAATGTTTAGCGCGGCATGCCTCGGGAGATGTGTAACGCTTCGCACGAATAAAAGCGCGTCAACCGAAATTCTCTGATTGCATCGCATGAGGAGGGCTAAGGCTGTTGCAGATGAAATTTCTGGAATAAAAGCTATGGAAAACTCCCTCCTTCCAAGGTGGGATGTGCCCAGAGGTTGGGCAGATGCGGGGTACCAGGGCCCGATTGATTGCCGGCATCTGGCGATCGCTCTTGCGTCTGCAGTGGGGGCTGCAGATGGGATCTCGTTTCCGAAATACAAACCAAGATGCCATACCTTAGAGACGGCAGCACACAATATGTACCTAATATACCTTACCAGGCCCTGTAGCGTACGAATGGCGGGGCTACCGCGGTTGCGCTTCCGATGCTACACTTTGTACGACGGAACTGAGCAGTGGTGATATGGAAACCAGCTGTTGGCCACGCTTTGACGACCTCCACCCGCAACCGCTGTGTCTCACGTGCCTTTCGTGCGGTTTGGAGCAATCTGCGCCGTGTTTTTACCCCTGAACCCTCACCGAGCAGCCGCACCATCGCCAAAGCCCCGCTTTCAACCCACTGCCAAATTCCAAAATGTTTCATGCGACGATGATAGGATTCGTAGCATCAGATGAGATTCCTGTCAAGGTGATTGGACTCCACTGACAGTGCTTCATGTGGTCGAGATGGCACCCATCGATGTGCTCACGTCACATCGCGCTTCCAGGAACATGGGTTGAACTGGACGCCAGACATTACCCCATCGCATTGAAGGTGGCCGCCTTGTTAGCTTTGGGATGTTCTCTCCACCATCACATCTACTTGATATCAGTTAGGAGAAGCAGTCCTGCGTCGGTAAGGTATCGCCATCTTCATGCTCCGCAGACCGTTCATTTTGCTGAAACGCTGTGATTCCACGCCTTCTAGCGGGCCAAGTCCGTGTCGAGCGAGTACATCGCCAAGAGCATCGCCATCCACGCCAGGGCCTCCTTTGCTGAATTTGGCAGCACCTCACATACCCAAGTCGGGCGAGTGGGCCGTGGCCGTAGGGGGCGACGTGGTCTTCCTGCTCAGTATATAAGCGGCTGCAGTTCACTCTTGACGACCACTTCTATTTCCAGCAGGTCAACACCGATATCGGAATATATTCTTTTCTTTTTTTAACATTTCCTCATTCTGCTTCGATGATTGAAGATTTGTTTCACTCGCTCTTTATTCGTCTCTTTCTCCATTTCCCCCGCTAGTCGGTACCGCTTCAAGACATTCCATATATGGCGAGCCAGCCCATCGTTGCCGGTTGGACCGCTAGCAACACTGACAATGGCTTCGTTGGCCCCGGGTCCTTTGGGACGAGCGATATTATTTGTCACAAGAACTCCGCCAACGCAAAGGGACACGCCGTCGTAGCGGCTGGTGACAAGATTTTTGTCCAGTGGGACACATGGCCGGAGTCTCACAAGGGACCCGTCATTGATTACCTTGGCAACTGCGGGAGCGCCGATTGTGAGACCGTTGATAAGACTGCTCTTGAGTTCTTCAAGATCGATGAAGTTGGCCTTATCGACGACATCTAAGCCCCGGGTACCTGGGGATCAGACCAACTCATTGCCAATGACAACTCATGGCTTGTCTAGACACCCCTCTCCCATTTCACCCAGCTTTTATGTTCTCAGGTACGAGATCATTGTCCTTCACAGTGCCGGCCAGGCGAATGGAGCCCAGAATTACCCGCGATGCTTCAATCTCCAAGTTACTGGAAGCGGCAGCGCCGCCCACCTGGGCGTCAAAGGCACATCGCTTTACACCGCGACGGATCCTGGCATTCTTGTCAACATTTACACCTCTCTCAAGTCTTACGCCATCCCTGGCCCTGCTCTGATCTCCGGTGCAGTTGGCATTGCCCAGGCCAAGCCTGCCATCGCGACGTCGGCAACGGCCTTCACCGGTGCCGCTGCGGTACTTGCCGGGACCCCAACAACGGCTGCAACTTCTGCCACCGCACAGACAACGAAGCCGAGTGCTACCACGCTGGTGACCACGATCACCGCAGCCACTCCAAGTGTTGCCTTACCGATAGCTACGGCCTCAACTGCCATCGTCGTTCCCACTACCGTTCCAACAACTGCTGTCCTGATGACTACCGCCGCTTCAACGACCCAGGCGACGGTCGTTGCCGGTGCGAGCTGCAATGCCCTCGCGCCCGTCCTTGCACCCGTCCCTACGAAGGCCACATCTTTTCTTGTATGCCGTTCGGCCTGCAATGGGTCTCTTTCTCTTCTGCCGCTGCTGTTTTCTTCCAACTCATAGATTCTGGAATCTGATAGCGGGGCTTCTTCTTGCTGGATATATCGGCTTCATTTCTGTGTATGATGAACATGTTGTGTCGGGATTCTGTTCCTTAGCGCAATTGTGTATTTTAGAGAGGTGTATTTATTACCTAACGGACTAAACTTCTGAATTGACGGTTTATCCAACCTCCTGGTGGGCAAAGTCGAAGTGCGAAGTGTGCGGTAAGGGGTTGGAGATGTCGGAATATAATTTGATTTTCCGGTCTGTGATGTTCAGGGGTTGTTTGATGTTGCTCACCTTGCTCCCTCACCTGCGTCGCTGAGGTGACGCCAATGGTGGCTGACCAGGGGTTTCAGCTCACCGCTAGGTCAGTAGCTGCCCCGCTTGGTCCCTGGATTTACCAAAAATATCCTCTTGCGTGTGTCTTGGCATTTTGCAGCTGCAGCCGTCCCATGATGTTTCCCACAATACATTTGTTCCCCGGCTGGCGACAGCGAATAAGCCCGATATGTCAGAAGATTGAATTTTGGATGGCAGCACAGATCACCCGCACTAGGTCCGTTCGGTAGGGACGCCGAAGCGAAGCGAGGCGACTAGGTGCCTTCCGTCCCGCGACCGCTTGTGACGGGAGCATCGGATGGGCTCGTCAACGGGCAGACTCATTTTAACGAGGGCCCAAGAGATTATTCAGCCCCTGTCAGCGGTGTCTTACACATAGCACATGGACCAGCGTTTGTTTGCATTTCGCCTCCTTGGCCTGGCTCCTGTGTCTTTCTTTCCTTTCCCATCCGTCTCGATTTTTGCATCCTCGACCCATTTCTTGCCGTACCATTGTCATGCTGTAGATCTCGTCTTTTAGTGAGAACACCAAAACACAGCCTCATCTAAACTTTGGCATTGTTGGCGGCAGCACGTAAGAAGAGCGCACGAGATCGAATCTATTGGGACCTCCTGCTCCCATATTGCCAAGCCTGCTGCCCAGGCAGCGCGCGCTGATTGCCTAATTAATCATGGGGTGGATCCGCAACCCCTTCTCCAAGACCAAGTCCGAGTCTGAGCCTGCGACGCCGGCGCCGGCAGGCCCCGATGCGGACCCGGCACCAACGACACACGACAATGCCGACCCGGAGAGCGGCGACCGGCCTCGGCACTCAACCTCTTCCTTCTGGCACCACCACGTCCATGAAGTGCAGGCCCCGACTAAGAAACTGACAGGGCGCCAATTCTTTTACATCTTCGTCGTCGACGGGCTCGGCGCAATGGCGCTATCAGGCGGTATCAACTTTGCGATCGCATACGGTGAGTAATCCTGCCACACACGCGTCGCGCATATCAAGACGTCCAACCTAACCTCCGACGCAGCCATGTACACAACTCAAGACCTATCCACCAACCCGATCCGGCTCTGGCAGCTCCCCAACACGCTGGCCGGCGACGCCGGCCTCACCACCATCATCCAGAACATCATCACCTGGCTGATCGAGTTGCTCATCGTGCAGCGCGACCTCAAGCACGGCGGCGTAGCCGCCATCGGCTTCGTGCCGAAACCGACGCACCCCTTCCTGCGCTGGTTCTTCTTCCTTGACCAGGGCCAACGCCCACTCTCCTCGCCCACCCCTCACCTAGTCGCCCCCTCCGCCGCGACCCGACCCATCCCCCACCACCTAACCCCAACCAAGACGCCACCCCGGCATCCTCACCCGCACCCACGGCACGCGACCCGCCCGGCCCTGTCGCCCGCTTCACCACCTTCCTCCTCTCGCAGGCGCTGCGCGCCTTCCTCGTCGCTGTCGCCAGCTTCGTGCTCCTCTGGCCACCGGCCGTCGGCATCCTCACGGCCGTGGGCACGCGCAGCGGCGGCGACTGGGTCTTTGAGAAGACGTGGGCGCCGCAGGTGTTTAAGCTGGTGTACGGCGGGGTGCTGGCGCTGCTGACGACGCCGCCGTTTGCGGCCTTCTGGCTGATCCGCGGCGGGTGGGCGCAGATGGATGTGGCTGCGACTGCTGAGGAGGGGAGGGAGGGAGAGGTTGATCGGGCGGTGCCCGTGGTGGGTGGAGGAGGTGTTATTGCGAGTGAAGGGCATGTTGAAGTGAGCGAAGGGAGTGCGGAAGTAGTGAGTGGAGGTAATGGGGTGGCGGATGGCGGAGAAGGACCTGTTTTGTCTCCGGCGGAGGTGCCAGGGGAAGCGGCTACTGAAGCAGGCACCGAGGTAGCCGCAGGGGAGGGATCTAAGAGTGTTATGTCCCTACCATCAGAAGAGCAAACTGCGATTGGGAGTGAAGCAGGCGATGAGGCAGAAGAAGAGGAAGGTTCTAAGGATGCTCCGCCAAAGACCGCAACGGACGTGGCATAATTGACGCATTCATGAGCACTACCAGTCGGAAGCATAAATTAGCATCAGCATCATGTTAGCATCACGTCGATTGGAACGACGTGGAATATGCGGGAATATGGCGCTGCTAGAACTTATAGATAACCCCCTATGGTTTTCAGGGATCACTCAATGTTTATAGACTCAGGGATTAGAAAAGAACGAGGGCTAGATCAAATTACAGTCGGAGCCTTATAGATGCACCAAATACTCAATTAATATTAATCCTCAACATCTATTATCCACCTCACGCTGGAGGCAGAAATGAAGCAAATAGTACCCCCTGGACCGAGGCATAAATGACCATGAACATGGTAATTCCACGGCCTAATCTCTCCCCGCGAATGAGCATCCCTGCCAGCCACCAGTACCACAGCGGATACCCAGATGATATCCGCGTGATAATTTGCACATGGTACATGGTGACAGCCAGCCCAGCAAGCAGCACCTGTGCGGCGGCTGCTGACCTGAGCAACGCCGCGAGACGGGCAGACTCAGCAGTGGGAGCTTTCTTCTCGACCTTCGGCCGTGCCCGGGCCGGGGGGAAGACGTAGTCCGATCCTGACTTGACCAGTATCACCAACAGCGGCCCGGCAAGGAGGAACAGGGGCAGGTTTGACAAATTCCAGTAGCGGAGGAATCCAGTGTTCCTACGCAACATCAGCAAAAATATGTCATGGGACGGGGGGATGAATGAGGCATTGAGAATGGTATTAAGAAAAGGACGTGGGGGGTTGCGCGTGCGTGTTCTTTCACAACTCACCAGTAATGCTGCTGGACAAATGCATATATGCTTGGAAAATAATCCTCACACCACGGCCGCCGAGGCTGGAGTGCATCTCCACCAGGAGCCTCGGCATCGGATGAGCCGGAACAGAACTGCTGATAGGCCACAGCCTGAGGGATGAGTGACCCAGCAGCCACGGCAACTCCACCTATGCCAAGAGCCGCCAGCCGCCGAAAGGTGTCTGCCACAGCGGCCGTCGGGCGATGGGATCGGCCGATGAACAAGGCGCTAGTAAAGCTGAGCAAGAGTTCGAGAAACTCCCAAGCAAAAGGAACACCGTTCAAGATGCCATTGCTACGGAAGGCAGTGGCAAGGCCAAAGAAAAGCCCCGCCAGGACGACAAAGCCATCTCGGGACCATGGTCCCGATGACAGACAGCTTCTAGCGTAGAGAAAGTAGCCAGTAAAAGAAAACAGAGCAAAACTGCTCTCGGCGTAGGGGGCTGAGAGAAAAAGACCAGCCGGAGATATGACATGCAAGAGAGCAGCTATCAGAGCTAGGAGGGACCCTTGGGGGTGGTGGGCAGGACGCCAGACGAAGAGGCCCAGACGATAGAGGACAACAGTCGACAGTAGGTGGGACGCGTTGGCGACGACAACTCCCACAAGGGTCTCCAGGAGGGCAGATTCTGGGCCTTCCTCTCGGGTCGCTCCATGCGGAATCAGGGTCTGTGGAATCAGACCGAACCGGGTAAGGGCTGAATAGCGCCGAAAGAAAAAAGAGTCAGATGGGATTCCGACGGCAGGTTTTAGGTGGTTTCAACAACATCGAAGAAAATATTGCGGAATGTTCGGATGGGGGCGGCTTACCTTGGACTAGGCCCCGAATGGCAATTGGTAGGCCAGTGCCAAAGGCCCACTCCTGCTCGAAGCGATAGCCACGGCGCGCGGCGCTGACAAAGTAGATGGCATCCCAGCTCGCAAAGCGCACCAGCACCTTGCGGGGGAAACTCGTGCTGTTGCCATCGCTGCTGTCAAGGACAACAATGGCGGCTGACGTATCGTATGCGCTGCCCACACAGGTAGCCACCACAATGACGAAGAGGAACAGCTTCCAGGCTGCAAATGCCGTGACCAATATCCGGTAGGGGTGATCGAGGACATGTTGGTGATGACCTCGCATTCTGACTCGGCCAGGGTTCGGGATTAGGAATTAGGGACTAGGGACTAGGCGTTGCAGGCTGGCTTCCAAGGCATGGTGCGTCGATCCAATTTTTTGCTGCTGATTTCGAGATGGAGTCGGTTAAGGCGATGCATGTGTTTTTACTTCCAGAAAACCGTTGATGCACGAGGAAATGGGATGGGAATAGGAGAGGTGTGTGTGTGGATGTGACGTCGCCAGTTATTTGCGTGTCTCCGCAACCCTGGAAAATGCTGGGGCTGTGGTATTCGTACCTGCCGCGGGAAGCTTTGCCGAGTTTTGGTGCAAGGCAACAAGGGTCTTTTGCCCAGCGACGGAAGCAGCCGCAATCATGGCACGCCCCTAAAATCAAGAAAGTCTCCTATCATATAGTTTACATAACATTTCTCTGTGCACACACGGGCTGGCTCACCCGCAAACATACTACCCTACTATTATTCCGTTTGACTTGCATTTGGGCAGATCTCAGGGTTGATTAGGGTTAGGGTTAGCTGTGCTATCTCCCCGAGCATTGAGATTCAAGGTGAGGGCAAGGTGAAGGCGCCTGCGGAGAAGAGAGAAGGTGAGGCTGCACTAGTGTAGTGATCGCCCACGGGGTCGGGGCTGTATATTCTCCGTGGCAGAAAACCGTGCGGGGAATCAGCCTTACTGGCCCGCAAAGTCGGCGCGCTGGCCGAGTCGAGCTCAAGCCAAGCTCTTTGTGCGAGGGAATTGCGAAGTAATCACTCTGGCATTCGGCCGCTGACTCGGCCGAACGACATCAGGTGAAGCGGATTGGCGGCTAAAGGGTTGGTATGAGGCTCTCATGACAGTTGACGTATGATGGCCTCCCGTTCGATTTCCCGATCCCATTTGACCCATTTAATCCATTTCCTTGGCTACACGGCCAAGTCGCGCTTCTCATCCACCAGCCCAACCCCATTTGAGAATGGAACGCACCTGCTCCAGCCTGTGACTAGCAAGCCGAAACGGAGTCTCGGACTATAAGCCGCCTCCTCTCTTGAAGTTTCTTCAAGCGTCACTCGAGTGACACTTGAGCGAGACAGACGGTTGCCGAGACAGAGGCACTCGCAGCAACTCATTTCGAGCACATTTCGTTTCGAAACATGCGCAAGAGGTCGACCATTCGCCTTGTCCCAGCCTAGGCAGTCTGCCACCCCGCATTTTGTGTTGTCTGCGTAATCGACCGCTAGCTCACGTTCGCGACCGGAAACGGCCCTCAACTACAACACCGGCTTCTTCGGAACGCCCACCTAAGAGACTATCAAAAACCGCCGCGCCGCATTCCCTACCTCCCTATTCTCACCTTTGCGAACGCCTCCATTGCTGGCTCCCTTACTATTACCGTCGTGAAATCCGTTGCGAAATCCGACGGGGCGGTGTTCGTCAGAGTTACCTCACACTACCCTGCCTCGCTTGATCAAGCCCACCCTCTCCACCCAACCCACTCGGCACGCCGTCCGGTGGATGCTAGCTTGGGTGTCTTGCGTGTCCTGCACGCCCAATCCTGCGCTACAGGCGCCAGCGACTCTCTGATTTTATTTGTCGACACCTGATTCACTGCATCCCGTCGCTCCAGCTTCCAGGATCTGCCGTGTGGTCCGCCCCGCTGCCCCAGCGTTCCATTGGCGACCAGTTCATTGGCACCCTCACAGGTCGCGTTGGGGCCAAGCCAACTGGAAATATTGTTCCTCCTCTTTTTTCGACTCCCAATTTTCCCCTTTTTTTGAACTGCTCGCAGCAGGACGGCAGGCTACCTACGTATTGTTCTTTTGTTGTCCGACGTTCGTTTCTCAATTATGCACTTGTATCCGTTGCGAATTTAAACATGCACCTCATTTTGACCGCCGGGAACTGCCTCGAAAATTAACTTAAGTTCGAACACGCCACGGCGTCGAACTGCCATCGATCGCGGGGCTAAGCTGCAAGCCGCCGTCGTATGACCGCATCGTCCGGAACGCCGCGCAATCCGCCCCTTCCAGAACCAGTGTCGTCGCTCCCGAGCAGGTTCCATTCAATCGGTCGACGCATAGCGGTTGCTCTATCTTCACCTTGCTAAGAACTACGGCCTCAAGAGCGCCTCTTGTCTCTCGTTCCCCCATCCCTCACAGTTACCGGCTAGCAGGCGTCTATGATACGACCCTCAAAACTCCAGTCCGCTCCCTCCTGGACTAGGTGAAGCTGAAGCTGGTTCTTCGAGCCTTCTTTGGTATCTGTCGTGTCTTGGACCCCACTTGTTTCTTTCTTCTCAAAGACAGAAGGCTGTCCGGGGCCGCTAGCTTCTACCATGTTTCTGCACTCGGGAGCCAGCCTCCACGGCCATGAATATTCCAGCCGTCTGCCAGCTTCCTCCTCCCCTCAGGCGCCTCACAACCTACGATCTCCTCTCTTACGATCCGCCTTCGTTCCTCCGACAAAAAACCGTGTGGCCCCAGTCCCTGGTGGTCCCCGTCCGCCTCCTGTCCTCCGACATCGACCGGTTTCTGACTATATCCCCCGGAAACTACTGGCTTCCGAACCCGCCGTGCGCTTTTTGGAGGTCGAGGAGAAGGGCAACAGGCAACAACGGCTGCAACAACCCCTACCCGTGATGCCAGAGGACATTGTCGCCTCCGACTCCGAGCTGAGTGAGACTGCCCTATCTATAGATGGCGCTGTTGCGAGGTCAACCCGCAGCCGGGGCCGTCGGCGCCGGCGTCGAGAGCCGCACAGGACGACCAGATACTTTCTTGGATATCCCGCGCCCAAAAAGCTCGGCAAGACTAAGGTGATGCAGAAAGTTCTGCCGAGGTTGTTGCTCCAGTTACAAATAGCAACAGAGGATGGTCGGTCCCGCCCCGTAATGGAAGCATTCCCTTCGTCGCGGATCGCTGGTCCCGTGATAGCTCCCCGTCTGGCAAAGCGATTTCCGGGAATATTTGGAGTGAAGCGTCAACTTGGTTACGACGACATTGTGTTGGTGAGGCGGGACGATGGGGATTCAACGTCCGAGGCCGACAGCGAGGGCGACGAGGGCTTGGAGACACGAAAGCTCCTCGCTGTTTATAGTCCCCTTAAACATTCCGATGAGGCAGAGATTGTCCTGGATGATGGGTCTGTGTGGGTTGCTACGCCCCGGGCGAATGGCTCGTACGACTTTGTTCACGTTGACGCCGAGGGAAATACCACGACAGCACGTTGGGCTCGCAGAAGTACGACTGCGGCCCATCATACCAACCTACCCGCGGAGGCAGACACGTCCATGCCCATTCCATCTACAACACCTTCGCAATCACGCTTCACCTTTAGCATGATCAATCCATTATCTCGTCGCCATCCGGTTATGGCTACCCTAACGCAGGCGACACTCGAAGTACAAGATACTTATACGTCTGTATCATCATCCTACGGTCGATACCCTCCCAACGCGACCGCAGGCCGGACCCTCTCGATGAACTCTACGTCATCACCTATTTCATGGGTTAGCACGGCCCCCAATTCGCCGTCCAAGCGGTCATTTGCCGGCTCAACGACCGACGGCGAGTCCGATTCTGGAATAACCTCTCTCATACTCGACCCTGAGCCTAAGCGGACGGTCCACCCTATCGACGAGGCAACAAAGATGCTAATCCCTGTCACGGCCTTGTGGATAGCTCTCCGCTCGGGCTGGTCTCCAAATCACACACCCAGTAGTGGCGAGGGCCCGGTATCCCCCATCTGCACTCCCCGGCCAAGCCGCCGCAACACCTGGAGCCGGCCCAACTCCGAAGCGCCAGGTAGGACAACACCGCAGCCCTCCGAGGCAGGCGATACTGCGTCCCTTCACGTACCAAAACGCTACTCGATGCCCCTGCCCTGTACGGATAAAGCGACGGCGGCAGCGGTCCAGCTAGCCTCGGCGCTTGCATCAGCACCACCGTCACGCTCGACTACGCCAGTGTCGGTAACAAACGGGAGGCCCCGCCGTGCGACGAGCACCGGGGCTGCTTTTATGCAGCGCCATATCCAAATGCAGTCGTCATCAGAGGCGAGCGAGCGTGAATCCGGCAGTCTAAGCAGGGGCGGAAGTGTCAATGGGAGGAAATCACACCACCTAGCGTGTCGGCCGTCGCTTTCGCCGGGTGCTGTGGCAGAAGTTGACAGCGATATGACGATCAGAGCTCAAGCGCAGGGGACTGCTAGGGGTTTGGAGAATAAGATTGGGCATGCACCGAAACAAACGGGCATTGGTGCTGAAAAGGAGGACGACAGGAAAGGGGTACGTTCACGGCTGGTTAGGTGGATCCACAAGCTGGGAGCGCGCTAGAGACGCCCTGTGAGATTTGTGTGCCATGGCGTTGCGTCGAGGTCGTAGCCGTCGGCCGTTGTGACGTGGCGTCACGAATACAACTCAATTGAATAAATAAGTTACCCATCATCTCTCTGGTATCCTGCGTTGTGCGCTCTCTGTGGTGGGCTTAGTGCGAGATCCTGTCAGGGGTTGACGCTAGGAGGATATATTATCTTTGACCGCACAAGCTATTGCATACGGCCATACCTTACCGTCCTGAAAACGGAGCGCACTGGATAGTCCCCAACTCGAGCCTAAAAGACCACAAAATGTGGCGGCCGCGTTTCCCGGACGCCGTTGCTTAGAAGGCTGAGGAACACCAGCCCATTGCTTTGCTACAAACGGCATTGAACAGCATCTGGACGTAGGTGGTGGGCGGGGTGGCAGGCAAGTCGATGTACGAAGTAGTACAATCCGACCCTGGTCCTTTTTTCCGCGTGGCCCCTCCTCCGGGGCCCAAAGGGAAAAATTGTAGTTCTGGAAAGGCCTTTCAGAATTGAGAAAAGGCATGTTTGGTATTTCATCAGGCCTTTCCATCATCAAAAAAAGGCATTTGTGGCGCTTAAAAGATCTTTCTGATATTTAAGAGGTCTTCCCCGTTTCCGTACAGGGCATTAAAGTTCCACGCTAATAAACAAACAATGCTTAGATTGTAGTCTTGGAATCAAGGACGATGGGATTGGAGTAGCTTCACGATACCCTCGTACCCATACTCAACAGCAACCCGTAGTAGTGTCCGGCCATCCTGACCTGCCGCCTCGATATTCGCACCCTTCTCCAGGAGTATCCGTACAATTGCCTCACGCCCAAGCCCAGTAGCAACTAGTAGTGGTGTCTGGCCATGCCGATCTGCCGCCTTGATATTCGCACCCTTCTCTAGGAGTATCCGTACAATTTCCTCATTCCCAAACCCAGTAGCAACCAGAAGTGGTGTCTGGCCATCCTGATCTGCCGCCTCGATATTCGCACCCTTCTCCAGGAGCATCCGTACAATTACCTCACGCCCAAGCCCAGTAGCAACTAGTAGTGGTGTCTGGCCATCCTGATCTGCCGCCTCGATATTCGTACCCTTCTCTAGGAGTAGCCGTACGACGGCCTCATGCCCAAGCCTAGTAGCAGCTAGTAGTGGTGTCTGGCCATGCCGATCCACCGCCTCGATATTCACACCCTTCTCCAGGAGCATCCGTACAATTTCCTCATTCCCAAGCCCAGTAGCAAGCCGTAGTGGTGTCCGGCCATACTGATCTGCCGCCTCGATATTCGCACCCTTCTCCAGGAGCATCCGTACAATTTCCTCATTCCCAAGCCTAGTAGCAACCGGTAATGGTGTCCGGCCATCCTGATCTGCCGCCTCGATATTCGCACCCTTCTCCAGGAGCATCCGTACAGTTACCTCACGCCCAAGCCTAGTAGCAACCAGTAGTGGTGTCCGGCCATCCTGATCTGCCACCTCGATATTCGTACCCTTCTCCAGGAGCATCCGTACAATTTCCTCATTCCCAAACCCAGTAGCAACCAGTAGTGGTGTCTGGCCATCCTGATCTGCCGCCTTGATATTCGCACCCTTCTCTAGGAGCATCCGTACAATTTCCTCATTCCCAAGCCCAGCAGTAACCAGTAGTGGTGTCTGGCCATACTGATCTGCCGCCTCGATATTCGTACCCTTCTCCAGGAGCATCCGTACAGTTACCTCACGCCCAAGCCTAGTAGCAACCAGTAGTGGTGTCCGGCCATCCTGATCTGCCACCTCGATATTCGTACCCTTCTCCAGGAGCATCCGTACAATTTCCTCATTCCCAAGCCCAGCAGCAACCAGTAGTGGTGTCTGGCCATCCTGATCTGCCGCCTTGATATTCGCACCCTTCTCTAGGAGTATCCGTACAATTGCCTCACGCCCAAACCCAGTAGCAACTAGTAGTGGTGTCTGGCCATGCCGATCCACCACCTCGATATTCGCACCCTTCTCTAGGAGCATCCGTACAATTTCCTCATTCCCAAGCCTAGTAGCAACCGGTAGTGGTGTCCGGCCATCCTGATCTGCCGCCTCGATATTCGTACCCTTCTCTAGGAGGAGCCGTACGACGGCCTCATGCCCAAGCCTAGTAGCAAGCCGTAGTGGTGTCCGGCCATACTGATCTGCCGCCTCGATATTCGCACCCTTCTCCAGGAGCATCCGTACAATTTCCTCATTCCCAAGCCCAGTAGCAAGCCGTAGTGGTGTCCGGCCATACTGATCTGCCGCCTCGATATTCGCACCCTTCTCCAGGAGCATCCGTACAATTTCCTCATTCCCAAGCCTAGTAGCAACCGGTAATGGTGTCCGGCCATCCTGATCTGCCGCCTCGATATTCGCACCCTTCTCCAGGAGCATCCGTACAGTTACCTCACGCCCAAGCCTAGTAGCAACCAGTAGTGGTGTCCGGCCATCCTGATCTGCCGCCTCGATATTCGCACCCTTCTCCAGGAGCATCCGTACAATTTCCTCATTCCCAAACCCAGTAGCAACCAGTAGTGGTGTCTGGCCATCCTGATCTGCCGCCTCGATATTCGCACCCTTCTCTAGGAGCATCCGTACAATTTCCTCATTCCCAAACCCAGTAGCAACTAGTAGTGGTGTCTGGCCATCCTGATCTACCGCCTCGATATTCACACCCTTCTCCAGGAGCATCCGTACAATTTCCTCATTCCCAAACCCAGTAGCAACCAGTAGTGGTGTCTGGCCATCCTGATCTACCGCCTCGATATTCGCACCCTTCTCCAGGAGCATCCGTACAATTTCCTCATTCCCAAACCCAGTAGCAACTAGTAGTGGTGTCTGGCCATCCTGATCTGCCGCCTCGATATTCGCACCCTCATCGAGCAGTCGTTCAACGATAGTCTTATGACCTCTCTCGTTAGCGGAAGTTAGTAATTCTCCACGAATCGCATCCACCGAGTCGGCCGGGGCTCCCTTCATCAGTTTGCTGGCTACAGCTTCATGTCCACTACAAAGGGCGTAGGATATTGGCGTCCCCCCAATTTCGTCCTTTGAGTCGACGCGGGCTCTTGCCTTGATAAGCCGCTCGACAACGGCCATATAGCCATTCCAAGCGGCGTACGATAGCGGTGTTCGACCGTATCTATCTTCCTTGTCGACTTCTGTGCCTCCTTTCCAGAACCGTGATTTGGCGAGGTCTCTGAAGCGAATCTTAGGGCCCTTGATCAACAGGTCCACAACGCCGTCAAACCCATTCTCTGAAGCCCAAGAGAGCGCCGAGCGCCCATATGTGCTGTCAACAGAGTTTACTTCGATATGATCTTCTTTGAGCAGCAACTTCACAACCTGCTCTAGTCCAAAATACGAAGCAATCATGAGGGTTGTGAAGTTCTGAGGGTATTCCGTCTCTGTGCCTGCCCAGTAGATTCTGAACCAAGTCAGACAACGCCTTGCCCGCGCATTGCAAATAGCTAGCAGCGAATCCGTGAGTACGTCGTCATTCTTAGCACCAGACGCGCGGAAGTGAAAAGCCCAGTTTTTAGCCGAGTAGTCAAGGAATACGTGATTACGGTATGCAGATAATATCTCGCTCTCATCCGGAGAGCGGATCTCAAACTCGTCGAAGAGCAGATGCCAGACACAGATCTGACAGATAATGCGGTGGGACTCCCGGGGCTGGAGTGAGGATTTCCACCTTGGCTTATTGTCATGACTTTTCGGGCAGACTTTTTTCGAGCGGACTTTTTTCGGACGGACTCCTCCCGAAGACTCGAAGTCGTTCTGAACAAGAAATTCTCTCGCGGTCTGGTGAAGGAGGTATATCTTGGAGTCGATAATAGTGATGAACAGTCCGCAGAGGTCTCTCACATACTCACGGAAACGCTCATCAGCTTTGAGGTCCAGGTCTTCATAAGACCGGTGACTTGGTTGGAGAGCTAGCGCTACAGCCATTTCCGCCAGGGTCAAGGGCCGTACTGCCGCAACGACAACGTGTAATAGTTTCTTGGCTTCTTCGGCATCATAACTTCTGTTTAGGATTCCCTCGTATGCGCTATCGACGGTTGGCGGAAGGGAGGAAACAACCTTACGTATCCCGGCTTTATTGATGCCCCTGTCGTCTTGGACTAAATCCATGGTGAGATAAACCCACAGATACGTCCGATTCGGGGTGCGTAGAAGGCCCTGCAAGAGTAGCTGTTCCTCATCCGGATTGAGCTTTTGAAGGTCTCGAATGTTTTGAACCCTGGCGTGGATGTAGATATCGATCTCTCGAGTGATCTTGTCTCTCTCGATATCGCTTTCTCCACTTAAGTGGACGACAGGTAGCCCTGGTATATCGAGAGGCTGGAAACCTCGTCGGATAGTGCCAAGGGGCCGACTTGTTATAAGAAACTTCAGATTGAAGTTATTCTCGGTGCGATACATTTTGCAGAGGGCTTGGGCAAGCATAGACTGTTCCTCCTCTCTGCATTCGTCAAAGGCGTCAAGAATACAGACTATCTCGCCAGCGCTCTCATCTTGCGAAGCCAAGATAAGGACCTCCCAGAGTTCGTCAAATGAGTCGGTAAGGTGTGTTTGGTGGGTTTCGAACCGCTTCATGATCTCCTTGGTGAAGAGGATCTCTCGTTGCGTAAACAGTTGGTGGAGAATGCAGCAAAGAGCGCTTTTCGCGCTTTTCTGGTCATCGAAGTCGTCCTTGAAGAAGAAATAGCAAGTTGTTCTGGATGCGGTTTTCGGAAGCTCAAAATCAACCAGATGCTTTGCTAACACGGATTTGCCGCACCCAGGGTCTGCAGACACCCAGAGCATTCTTGACGAGCTGCTATCTCGCCATTGCCCAAAAATCTGGTGATTGACGAACCACTCGCATGTCCCCGGTACCCGATCTTGATTCCTGTTCTTACTGTCCAGATATGGCGAGGTATGGAGGGCCTTGAGCATAGCTATTCTCCGAGTGTCGTGGTCTGCTCCGAGTCCTGGAGATAGCTCCTGGATGGCCTTCTTCAACTCGTCGATCCGGCCGTGTGTCGGTGCCATCTTAAGTAACTGAATGGTGGACAATTTTACCAAGCTGCCCTCTATTTCCTGCATTAGAGTCTTGACCTGATTTGCTTTGCCCAAACGAGACATGGCTTTGCTCTTTTCCACTTCCAGAAAGATGTCACGCAGCGCCCTGGCCTTCTCTTCGCAGTCACTGATGACGGGTCCGATGACCCCTCTTGATGATTCGTCCAGATCCATGTCGTGGGCCAGAGTCAAGGTGTATTCCACCAGAGGAAGCCTCTGGTTCAGTTCGTCGAATGTTTTCGGGAGGCCTCTGAGGTGTTGGATGGCCTTGTATATCGAGGAGATGGCCTGGACGAGAGCGATCGTGGATGCGATGGTGCTGAGTGGATCCATTGTGGAGGACAATCCGACCCGTTATAGACAATAGGAAAAGCCTTTTAAAGCACCAGCTATATCTTTTGAAACGTTAGATATTCTGTCATTAGTGTTAAAAAAAGCCTTGAAACTAAATATACCTTTCGAAATGCCAGGAAGCCTTTTTTACGATTGAAAGGCCTTATCGAGGCTTCAATATCCCTGTGGGTGCCGCAGGTGAGGGCGCTGAATCCTTCGAAGACTTGTTAGCGTGGAAGGGAAAACCAAGGTCGTGAGAATGGAAGGTAGAGAGCATGGCGGGGCCAACGAAATCCCACGAGGCGTGCCTACCATTTTTGTCGTGAGGCTGCAGCGGCTGCGGCCCAACCACATCGTGTTGTGGCCATCGCCCTCCAGCCCAAGTGAGGAACTGAAGGCTCCTAGGTTTATCATGATGGTAAATATCAAGCTGAGGCAGCCGAAATTGACACCGAAAAAGTGCAACCTCAAGCGGAACTTGGAATAATACATGGGGTGGAGAGCTTCGCTCGTCAATGTCGCGCGACATCGGATAGGCCAGCTGTTGGGCTGTCAGAAAGAGAGGGAAGTGTTGCTCGCTCAGCGCAGCGACTGCGTCGATGTCCAGTTGTCCTTGGGGAGCTGTAGGATCGCGCCAGGTCTGTTTCGAGAGAATCAAGGAATAGTAGCGGAATGTTTGGCTGGCCTTGGCTGCATACCAGCTCGACTTGCTGGCAGGGGACGAGGAGCAGCTTTAATCCCCAGTGACTTTTCGCATACCACATGAGGGTCTTGTCCGTTCATCTTGATCCAAGTCCAGCGAACTTCTCGGAGTTCACAACGTCGTTTTGACCTGTGACGTGCGGCATTTGCACCTTACACTCCTCAGGCCGGCTTGCGACAAAGGGAGGTACCGGTATTGTAGAGAACTTTGACAGGTAGAGCCTTTGCATCGCTGGGTACATTCTCGCAGAGAAGTCGGACAGTCTCAAGGAGCTGCACATCGCTATGAGCTAAGACGGGGGTCATGAGAGTGACGTTCTAGCCGACCTGGGGTTACTGTTCAATGCCCTCGAGATCCAAAGAAAGGGGAAGAGCAAACTCGCTCAGCAAATGTAGAGCCTACGGCTTAGAAGTGATCCGACAGTTCCGTTTGATGGAAGTGCTTTCATCGGCTACGCGACTCTAGAAACTCGAGTTTCTTGTACCCCATTTTCTAGGCTCCCTGAGCTTCCATCTTCGACATACTTCGCACCGAGTAACGAGGTTCATTGGATAAGTCGGGGTCACGCCCAGTTTTCCATAGACATGCCAGCCACGGCGAGACTAGTAGTTGGGTTGCGACGACCAGCGTGGAATCCTTGGAGTTGTATGCCCGTTTTGTTCTGTTGACACTTTTACCCCTTTTTACTTGGATGGGCCGTTGTTGCCCAACATGCTCAAATCCTGCAACACTTCAGACATTCCTTTGAATCAGGACCCGGCATTTTAACAAAGGTAAGAAAAGTTGGAGCGAGTAAACAGCTTGAATATTTACACCACCCTTAACATCACCTCACTACGCTAGCCCCTTTTCTCTCAAAATAAAGTGGATCTCCATTTTGCCGCCGACATCGCTCCCACCCATCATGCCCTAAACTCCACACAAACCCACACCAGCTTCATATCCATAACTACCAAGCTATTACTTCAACAAACAAACAAGGGGGTGTGGCTCAGTTGGTAGAGCGTTCGCTTAGCAGCTTCTATAGTCTGCGAAAGGTCCTGAGTTCGATTCTTAGCTCCTCCAAGATTTCTAGCCAACGCGTAAGTTGGCTTATATTTTTGCCTTTCCCAAAACTCGAAAAGTCTCTCGCTTTTACGTTTATGCCTAGCGGCCCCTTTTTTGGTCTTGGCTAGACCAGGGTCTTGCTATTTTCCGCCTGTCAGCTCTTGTTCTTACCCCCTTTTTATCTGTGGCTCGAGTAGATCACTAGCAACTTCTCCGGCTATCGCCGCCCCTTGAACATTACCTCTCTAGGTACTGCAGTGACCGGTGCCTCAGCCGCCTCATATTTACAGGAATGTTACGGCTAGATCTGCAATGGCAGAGGGATCACACCCACCGCCATGACTGTTCACCTTCAAAGTGGCTTCAACGTTTAAAACAAAACCTTGATTGATACGAGTAGACCTCATCAGTCTTCGAAAGAGCATCTACACGCAACTCATTTCACAACCCGTAATTGCCAATGATGTAACATAGCCATTCGATCTCTCCGACGGCTATCATCCATCATTAAATACCCATTTGCAGGGTGTTTAGGACACCGAGCTCAAAGGGGTCGATTCCAGCTGCCCTTCGTTATATAATGCCACGCCAACGCAATATACGAGCCCATCGACCTCACGCCTACTCAAATAAATCCCAGCATAAACCGTAACTGATAGCTCGCCACTTCCGTCCCTTAATCCAGGACGACCTCGACATCGATATCTTTCCCCGCGTCAAGGGTGTAAGCTGGCAACGTCTCCGGTCCACACGAGCCAGTCCCAAGGCCATGATGCATCCAGTCAAGATGCACCACCGTGTCCTCCCTCCTTCTCTTGTGCAGCTCATACGGATGCTTGCATTCATCCAAATCGCGATCCGAATACTTCAGCGCTTGGAAACTTGCACCCTCAAACGCCCCCCACCTCGCCCTAACAACCCTTCGATCATCACCATTCCCCTCTCCGCCCGGTAAGAACTCTACCCATCGCGCATCCGTCCGGTTGCCGCTATCCTGCGGAAACTCATAGTCGGTGAACAGCTCATCCACGGGCCTCTTCCAGAGCCCCACCGCCTGGCTCATCTTCTTGTCGCGGTAGCTCTCCCCAGGCCCGCGTCCAAACCACTTGACATCAGTGCACCCCCTAACAGCCGTAACCAGCCCAAACCGCGCCCAAGCACGGGGGAGGAGATTTCCGGCGGGCTTCGCGTGTACGTGAATATGTACTGCGCTATCGGTAAACCGGTACGTCGTGGTCGTCTCGAGCGACCAGTTGAACACGGGGGGCGCGATGCGGTCCTTGACGACGATCTCAACCACGCCCTCGTCGGGCTTGGACGACCACGAGGCCTCGACAAGGTGGCCTTGGGCTTGGTTTAGACGGCGGTCAATCCAGTTCCTACCGAAATCACACCCACGGTCGTTGTCGGTGCGTGCGCGGTAGAGAGCGAAGCGTAAGGGTTCCGTGAGGATGTTGATGTCGGGGCTGCAGGGATGCGTCCAAGCGCGGAGGGCGCCGATAGCGAGGTCGAAATCCCATCGTGGGCCATTGGGGCTTGCGATGGAGAGGACGGTGGGTTTTGTTAGAGTTGCAGTTGGGTGGTTTCCGGGCGGAGCGCGAAGTTGGAGTGACCGGATGTTGAGTGGCTGGGTGAGTTGTACTTGGCCGGTTGCAACAATGTGCCCGGCTTCAGCCCAGTTAGTTGATGTTGCGAGCGTAAATTCCAGATTCAGATGAGAATCTGCAGCATAGAAATTAGGCTGTACTTTAATTTCTACGAGGGCCTCCGTATGCGGCTTGATTCCTGCGAAAGTGTAAGCATTGTGACGATGTGCAGCATCAATAGACAGGAAGGGGTACCTTTGGGGATGCCAACGAAGCCTCCCGTTACCGATGCTCCGTCGGCAACAACCCACCACCTACACCTCAGGTGGTCCAACGAAACAAAGTCGTATCTGTTAACTATGCGCACTCGGCCATCATCCTCGGCCCCGAGAGTCTGTACCGGCTCAATGGCCTTCTTGTACTCAATGAGACCTGGCGTTGGAGTATGATTGGAGAAACAGAGCCCATCCAACACAAAGTTGTAGTCGTTCGGATCATCGCCAAAATCACCGCCGTAGCCCATGTACTCCTCTCCATCTTTAGTATTCGTCCTCAGTCCCTAACGAATCGTCAGTGTTCGAAGTGCGGAGGCGAGGTCCAAAGACTCACATGGTTTGCCCATTCCCACACAAACCCGCCCATTAGTCGTGGATATTGGTAGAATAAGTCGATATACTCTTTTATAGCCCCCGGGCCGTTCCCCATTGCATGCACATATTCACACAGCACAACCGGCTTATTCCAGTTGCGATCCTTGGCATACTGCTCAGTGTCGCCGATCGAGTGATACATGCGACTGACGATATCCGCTGATTTGGCATTCCAGTCACCCTCGTAGTGTATTAACCGGCTTCTGTCAAGACTCTTGATAAACTGGTACATGGCATCGTGGTTGCGGCCGTAGCCCGACTCGTTGCCAAGCGACCACAGGATAACACTTGGCCTGTTGAAGTCGCGCATGACCATCTGTCGAGCGCGGTCAATGTATGAATCCTCCCAGTCGGGGTTGTCCGACGTGAACTTGTCGCCATCGCCGCCGACTACAAAAAGACCATGGCACTCGAGGTCGCACTCGTCCAGAATCCACAACCCCAGCTCGTCGGCCAGCTCGTAGAGGCGGACGTCATTGATGTAGTGGGAAGTTCGGATAGCGTTGATGTTATGTGTTTTCATGAGCAAGAGGTCGCGTTTCAACCACTCGTACGGAACAGCCCGGCCGGAGTCGGGGTGGTGTTCGTGGCGGTTCACACCTCTTAGCTTGACGGGTTGTCCATTGACGGACCAGACGCCGTCAATAAGCTCGGTGCGGCGAAAGCCGACCCTCTCGGCGAGGACACAGCCGGAAGACTCGAGCAATAGGCTGTAAAGATAAGGCGTCTCTGCAGTCCATTTGCAGGGTGAAGAGGTGGGTAGTTCAAACGTGATTGAGCCTTCCCCTGCCTTAACCTTTCTGCCTACCTGGTTGCCGTCTGCATCCAGTAGCCTCAATGTGACTTCTGCGGCACCGTTTATTTTGAGATCGACGGCCAGCGTTGCGTCTTTGTAGTCATCATCCAGGATTGTCTGGATATGAAGGTCCTCAAAATGCGTCTTTGGAAATTTGTGAATCCAGACGTCCCGGAAGATGCCGCTAAGCCACCACTGGTCCTGATGACTGTAAGTAACTGGGGAACTCGGTAGTGAGCAGAAGACAAACCTGGTCCTCGATGTAACTTCCATTGCACCTCTGGTAAACTTCTACGTAGAGCACGTTCCTCGCTTCGAGGTTGACGTAGTTGGTTATGTCAAACTCGCTGGGGTTTCTCGAGCCCTGGGAGTAGCCGACCTCATAGTCGTTGACCCAGACGGTAAAGGCAGAGTCGACTCCCTCAAAGCGTAGCCTGAGCTGATGGTCCTCATCCCCAGGGCTAAGGAAGAATTGGGTCACATAGCGGCCACACTCATTATCGTCGATGGGGACTCGAGGGGGGTCCACAGGAAAGGGGAAATTGATGTTCGTATACTGGGGGCCTTTGCCGAAGCCCTGGCATTGCCACATGCCAGGAACATCGATGGGTTTCCAATCAGGCGCGGACGCCAGTGCGGTATAACCACGAGCATAAAAGTCAGAGGGACCCTCGAGGGGCGAAGGAGAGAGGTGGAACCGCCATTTTCCCGAGAGAAGCTGGCTCTTGGATCGGGAGACATCACGGGACAAGGCATCTTCTGCCGTCTCGTATAGAAAGAAGTGGCTTCGAGGCGGCAAGGTATTCCGATGGATGACATTGAGGTTATTCCAATCCGGGACCGAGGCAGGAATTATTGAGCCTGCTGTATTTGCATTTTCCGGAGCAATATCTGTGTTCTGTCTCACGAACAGCCCCGAGGTGTCCGTCCACGAAGACGACATTGGGCCGGCGAGTGCAGATATTGCGGAGATGCGCAGCAAGACCACGCTATCGCGCAGTAAAGTGGAAGACGAGGGGAGAACGGGCCGTAGCTTTCTCGATGATGCAACAAGTCAATTGAGGGGGTTACAAATACAAGTAGAAAGCTTTGATGGACAAGATGACAAGTGCGCCTAGAGGCGGTTACGGGCAAGGGGCTGGACTCATGAAATAGAGCGTGTTGTAGGATCACTTTGTTGGAGATGGGCAGAGCCCGATGCGAGCTAGCAGCTACGCCCCACCACCAGCTGCAGGGGAAAGTGCGGGGAAGTTGGGGTTTGGCTAGAAATGGCAGTGATATTAGTACGCGAGCAGCAGTCATGGAGGAGGCATGGCTCCAGAGCAACTCTGCTTACCTATTGAACCCCGTCCGCTGGACTGCCCGTGAGAATGAGAATGGGTTCTCGGAAGCAGGTTGAAGGTGCAAGTGATGCACCGCCTTCAATTTCTCTCCCTACCTTGTTCCAGAATATCAATTAACCGGACAGTAGCGACGCAGTTCGCATGCAACATACGGGTATTCGATGGAGCCGATATGCATCAGGCCAGAGTTTATGGACTTCAGCTGTGGGGTTCCAGTTAACTGCGACCCAGCAATGTATGCACAATCCAACGAGTTTACGACTGTGAAGCGGACCGTGAATAGGTATTCGGTGGCCAAGTCTCGGAAATTGACAGGCACGATTACCATGCTCAGCTATTCGCCGCGCGAGCATCCTAGAGAGGCGGAGGGAGACTCTCCAGGCTGTCGCAAGCAGTAGCATTGGCGGCAATTTGGGGCCGGTAGGCCCGCGTGCACTGCTTCCCTAGCAACACGGGCACGCATCAATTCACCTCGCCTGGCTGATTTGTGGGATATCTGGGCCTCCATTCAACCTTTTGCTCCTCATTTCCCATCATCATAGCGGCATTGATGCTCCACCAGCCCCGGCAACATGGCCCCAGATCCAGGAACCATCGCAAATGCCCAGCATCTTCCCGGCTGGCAGGGCACATCATTCTGCCAGTTCGGCCGGGTATGATGTCGTCTATATTAACTGCAGTGTTTCCTGCAGTCCACGGTCCTGGGCCGTCCCACTGAGGCTCTGTGGATCTGCGCTTGCAAGACATTGTCCCAAACGTCCCGTGATCCCGTCATCATGAAGTGTTTGCCCGTGGCCCGGCTGCTCCTTGCTGCCGCCGCTCCCATTAGGGCCGCCCTCTCCTGGAGGAATGTCAACATTGGCGGCGGAGGCGGCTTCGTTGGCGGAATCGTCTTTCATCCCACGGCCAAGGGCGTCGCATATGCCCGGACAGATATCGGCGGCCTTTACAGACTGAACGCCGACGACTCTTGGACTGCCGTCACCGATAGCCTGGCTACAAACGAAAAGTGGTATGTCCTCCCCTTTACCCTCTTTCCCTCTCAAGTTCTGCCCCAAACTGACAGAACATAGGGGCTCATGGGGTGTTGACGCCGTCGCAATCGATGCCCAGGATTCAACCAAGGTGTACGCTGCCCTTGGCATGTACACCAACGACTGGGACCCAAACCATGGCGTCATCGCTCGCAGCTCTGACAAGGGAGCGACGTGGTCCACCACCGAGCTGCCCTTCAAGGTCGGAGGTAATATGCCTGGCAGAGGCATGGGGGAGCGTCTAGCCGTCGACCCCAAAAACTCCAAGATTATCTACTTTGGTGCCCGCAGCGGCAATGGCTTGTGGAAGAGTGTCGATGGCGGCGTGACCTTCGCCAAGGTGTCATCGTTCACTAACACGGGCCCCTACATTGTCACCCCAGGCGATAGCTACAATGGCGACAAGCAAGGCCTATCCTTCATCACATTCGACTCAACATCCGCCGTCGCGAACGGCGCAACGTCGCGAATCTTTGTGGGTACTGCTGATAACGTCACGGCCTCGGTCTATGTTTCTACCGACGCGGGCTCCAGCTGGACGGCAGTCCCCGGCCAACCGAAAAGCTATTTCCCCCACAAGTGCAAGCTGCAGCCAACCGAAAAGGCGCTCTTCTGACTTACAGTGATGGAACTGGGCCGTATGACGGCACCATGGGTGGTATCTACCGCTACGACATGACCAATGGCACCTGGAAGAACATCACCCCCGCTTCAGGCTCAGATCTTTACTTCGGCTTTGGCGGCCTGGGTGTTGACATGGTGAAGCCTGGGACGCTTGTGGCGGCAACTCTGAACTCGTGGTGGCCAGATGCCCAGCTATTCAGGTCTACGGACTCGGGCACGACATGGTCAAAGATCTGGGAATGGGGCAACTACCCTGCACAGAACTGGTACTATGGGCTACGTACTGAAAACGCGCCCTGGGTCGATGCCGGTTTCATCTCGCAAGACAGCAAGCGGCTGGGCTGGATGATTGAAGCTCTCGAGATTGATCCCCTGGACAGCAACCACTGGCTTTATGCGACAGGACTAACGGTCTTCGGCGGCCATGATCTGACAAGTTGGGATACGGTTCACAACGTGTCCCTCTCGATCCTGGCCAAGGGAATCGAAGAGATGGCAGTTCAGGGGCTTGCTTCGCCGCCGGGCGGGTCCGAGCTTCTTGCCGCCGTGGGCGATGACAGCGGATTTACCTTCAAGTCGAGCAGCGATCTGGGTACCCCGCCGAAATCCCCATGGATGACCCCAATGTGGACTACGTCTACCGACGTCGGTAAGTGCACGGCCTGGTGGAGGTGCTCGCATGGGACTTGAACTGACGCCGTGCTAGATTATGCCGGTAACAAGCCCGCGAGCATCGTCCGCATTGGCAATTCCGCTGGCTCGCAGCAAGTCGCAGTCTCCGCTGATGGCGGTGTCAGCTGGAACATCAACTACGCCGCTGGGACAACCCAATATGGAGGTACGGTGGCGTACTCTGCCGATGCTGACACTATCTTGTGGTCCTCCTCCAACGCCGGTGTCCTCCGCTCGCAGCAACAAAGCACGTTCAGCGCTGTGGCCTCGCTCCCCTCATCCGCTGTTATCGCCGCCAACAAGCGAAACAACACCGTCTTTTATGCCAGCGCCGGTGCTGCTTTTTATCGCAGTACCAACACCGCATCCTCCTTCACCGCCATCACCGGCGCTCTGGCGGGCGCCACCTCGGTGCGCGATATCGCTGCGCACCCACAAGTGGCTGGCGAGGTGTGGGTGAGCACTAGCTCGGGCCTGTTCCGCAGCACCGACTACGGTGCCACTTTCAGCTCTGCCGGCGTGGGGAAAATCAGCGACACGCAGCAGATTTCCTTTGGACTAGGCTCGGGGTCGACATGGAATTTGTATGCTTTCGGAACCGGCGCAGGCGGGGCCAAGTTGTACGCGAGCGCGGATAATGGCGCGACGTGGGCTGATGTCCAGGGATCGCAGGGGTTTGGGTCCATCGCGGCTTGCCGCGTCGTCGGGAGTGGTAATGTCGCTGGTCAGATTTATGTTGGCACAAATGGACGGGGCGTGTTTTATGCCAAGGGAGTCGTCAGTGGTGGGGGGTCGGCAACGACGACTTTGGTCACCTCAACAACTGCTAAGGCAACGACGACGACGACGACGACGATGACGACGACGACAGTAAAGCAGGCAAAGCACTACGAGCTCATCTGTCAAAGTAACGTCGACCTCGACCAAGAGCGCTGTGGTAACGACTAGTATGCCGGCGACGACGGTCAAGACAACTACTACGAGTAGCTCGGCGGCAGCGACGGGGACAGGCACGGCCCAGCACTGGAGCCAATGTGGTGGAGTTGGATGGCAGGGGTCGACGGCTTGTGTGGTGCCATATGAGTGCAAGTCCCAGAATGATTATTATGCGCAGTGTTTGTAAGGGGTGTGTTTCTTGTGTATATGTTCGCTTCTCCTGTTACATACTCTCACAGTGCATATTCGCTTCTCTCCCACAACGTCAGGCCGAGGGTGTCCCAACAAGAGCAGGAGAGAGGCTGTCCTGACTGTCCCTCCTCCATCACCGTAAGCCGGCCTTCCTCATCTCTCGATGGGTGTCTTCCTAGCCACAACCCCTATCTGTTCCTAGGTACAAGTCAAGGTGGATTCCGTCTGTGCCTTCCTCACCGGGACTTATCCTCTCCACAAACTCGCCGCACAATCAATGCCAAGAGCCAGGTTGCACAAAAGCCTCTCCAGACCGGAGTTTCTGGGGGAACACCACATATATGGGAGGAAGCGGTTGTTGGAGAGCTTTGGGTAAGCTGGACTTGCTGCCCCTTTTTTTGATGGTAGGAGCCAGAGGCAAATTTTGGGTCAGGGGTGAAAACACAGCTAACATTGATCCTTATCGCTAGGGCCATTTAATTCCAGGTAATACCCCATGTCTGCCCTCGAGTCAATTCAGTGATGTCTCCAGTCAGGCGAAAGATGTCAGGAAACTGAAAGTCCCGATGAATACCCCTTTTTAGGGGGGTAGCATTAGAGGGATAGCAAAAGCTGTCGCAAGAAGCTGTAGTGTTTCGGTATGAGCCTACATGTGGGCTTTGGACCTCGAGAAAGCAGCACTTGTCCACCAGTTGTTCTTGACCACGCACCAATCCAAAAGACCCAAGACAGCAAGCGATTCCCAGAAAAGGGGTACCCATCCCAACAACATTCACGCCCTCTCCAGTGGTCCACGTCCTCACAGGAACACAGCAATCGCCGCTACATACCCCAGATACCACAACACGCCCGCATCGAACCTGCCCGCGCGACTCGAGACATCCACGGCCGGCGGCGACCCAGCCTCAGGCGCGCCCGTGACGCCGGGCCTGTCGGCCGTGGGCCCGTCGGTCGGCTCCACGCCGTTATCGTCGACGCCGATGCCGGAGAAGCCGTCGTCGGGGTACACGCGGGTGTAGTCGTACGAGCCGGTCTGGTTGGCGCCCCAGGTGGCGACGACGGCGGGCAGCACGCCGCGACCGGAGCGGCACTTGTCGCGCGTGTTGGGCGCCGGCCACCAGCCCGGCGTGAAGCGGTGGTCGCTGAGCGGGCCCGGGTACGACACGTTCCAGTAGAAGCCCTCAAGCGAGACGTTAGTGTTGTGGGTGTGGTTGGTTTGGGACGCGGCGAAGTCGAAGACGTTGGCGTTGCAGTCCCACCGCCCCAGCGAGGGCAGGTCCCAGTTCACCGAGACGGTTGAGAGGGTTGAGTAGTGATTGTAGTAGAGCGTGTCAGTCGTGTTGTGCAGGGTGGGTGGGATGGAGCCGCCGAGGAGCACGGTGAAGATTCCTGGTGGGGGGTTAGTTGGTTGGGGAGGCGTAACATTCAGGGGCGGGAAAAGAAAGGAGGGGTGGCTTACTGTTGGGGACGGGATAGCGATCGTTTTCATCAAATGACACAATGATGAGAGTCTTCTCCATGAAATAGGGGTTTTTGACCAGTGGCTCGAGGAAGGTGCGGGTCCAGGTTGATGCGAAGGTCAGGTTAGTGTCGTGGGCGTCGTTTGTCTGTGATCGGGGTTAGCCTCGATGGGATGGGGCTCATCTTGGGAAATGGCAGCTGACTGACCATGTTGGGGGTGATAAAGCTCCACTGGGGAATCTTCTCCGCCCTTAGGTCATGGTCGAAGCTAGTAAAATTCTTGATCTGCTTTAAGCGGGTGGCGTTGTGGGCGACGCTATCAAAGAGGATCAGGGGGTTGTGCTTCCGAACATAGTCGTCCTTGTATGTAACCTGGTTGGAGAAATTGGCGCCGTCGAAACCGGGATAAGGCATGTGCTCCTGATATTCGCCCCACGAGATGCCCTTGGTGTCGAGCAGGTCCACGACTGTCGAGATGTTCTCGGGGAAGCTGACGAAGCCATCCTCGTCCATGCCCCAATAATCTCCTCCCACGACAGCAGCGTAGTTGGGCTGGGACGGATGTGTCACTGGTGCAAGGCGGGGGTTAGATGTCGTCACCACCATTTCTCAGATGGCGGGGATCTCAGCCATACCGCCGAAGTAGTTGGTAAGCAGAATGCCTTGCTCGGCAATCCACTGCATATCCGGATTTGCCGCCGTGTCCTAGAAGACATATCAGGAGGCGGTTGCTATCAATACGAGCTGTGATGGCTCACGTTGAAATCCATGTTTTCGAGCCATATCTGCACAATGCGGTCAAAGGCTGCACCTTTAACGTTCGACGTCGGGGATGAAGGTTGCACGGTTTCTTGGGCGGCGTAGATAGAGGCGAGAGATGGCTGAATCGTCAACGTGGGCGGCCGTGACGTGACAATGGGCGGCTGGCTCGGCAGGCCATGGATCCCCGTGGCAGTGAGTGCTAGCAGGGAGATGTTGTGCTTCATCCTAGCGATGCCCGTGTGGCAAGTGCTCGTGCGGCAGAGGAGGAGGCTCGAGTGGCGGAGGACGAGGCTTGAGTCTGGGCAGCGTGAGCAGATATCCGTCTGATTTGCTTCCACACAGAGGAGATGAAGAAGGAAAAATATTTGTATTCCCCGATGGTTTCGGCTTACTTCCCCAAGCCGTCACCGCATATCAGGGGCTCGGCATTTGTGTGGGGTCCCTCTGTGTGAGACGATAGGCGCAAAATCCGAATCCTCAACCCACAACCAAGCTAGTTTCTTGTTGCCCTCACGCGGTAAAGCACCAGGATAACCAGCTGGGCTTGGAAAAACACGCCATGTCTTCGGTTAAGGTCACTGCTGGTTTTAAAGTTTTACTTTCAACGTACTCCAACAACGCCAAGGTCAACCTCAACCCCTGAACAGATCTCACATACATCCCACCACAAGGTACTCAGAGGCACGGCGAGTAGAATAGGGATACCTGTAGCTGACCGCATATACTCTCGGCATCTCAGACATGCTTCAAGGCAGGTACCATGCCAGGTGGCATACGGCCTCTCACAATTATGCGACGCAGCGTATCAAACAGACTATTCCGTTTGGAATAAAAGCCGTGAAGCGAGTACTGAAATAGCACTGGCGTCACTACCAGATTCGACAAAGGACGCGTCTATTTCGAAAATACCCACGCACCTATGAACTTGTATAGTGGAAAAAACCATGAAAAGGTTGTGTAACAGCTGTGCCACTGCAAAGAACCCAAGTATATTGATCTTGGCTGGTTTCCAAGTATTTAACATCAGGTTGTGAGGGTTCCCAAATGAGTGGACGCCGAGGGAAATAACTACCCAGCCAACTGCGGAAAATATCAAAAGAAAACCATCGGGATGGGACATTAGTTACAGACAATACCACTCCGAGCTCAAAATGGAAAATAAACCCGCAAATTGCTCAGGGGCCGTGAGCAATCCGCGAGTTTTATTTCCATCACTTACCTGTGGACCCTAAAGACACCAAATTACTGTTGCGTTTTTTTTCGGGCTTGCGTCTCTTTAGGGGTTATATTCAAAACCTGTCGTTACTGCCTCGGTTGGGAATGGGACCCGCCTTTCACACACAAAGGGCGCCTCGGTCAGACAGCGATCCCGTCGTACCGCCACGGCCGCTTCTCAACCGCGGCATCCTCCACAAGGCAAACACGACTAGCACTGGCACTAGCACTGGCACCACCGGCAGCGAGCCCGGGCCCGTTCCTCCCGCGAACGTGGCGGCGGAGGCGGCGGAAGGGGGTCCCTAATCCCCAATCGCCGGTCGCCTTCCTAAACAATGCGTTGCCGCGGAGCGTGTACTCGCGCCCGACGATCTTGTTGAGCGCCTCGACTTCGGCCAGCAAGCGCGTGTGGGCGTCGTTAAAGTGGCGTAGTACCTTTTTCAGGGCGTCCGCGTGCGTGGTCGGATGGCCGATCTTGGTCGGCGTCAGCGCCAGCTTCTCGGGCATCTCGCGCTTCTCGGGCCCTTCGGGGGCCGCGTCGCACACGCGCTTCAGCTCGGCTACCGCGCTGGGCTCGCGTAGCCGGATGTGCGCTGCTAGGATGGGCGCGATGCGCTGCAGTGAGCCGAGCTCGCGGCGGGCTAAGAGGGTTGGACGGTTAGCTCACTTGCCATGCGGTACGGAATACGAGCAGGAGGGGAGTATTAGGTACCGTTCTTTTTGAGTCTCTCGACTTCCTCGCTGTCGATGGCAACCGCGGCGAGTCTGCTTCTGAAGAGATTCCGGATGAAGCGGACGAGCCAGCTCCGGCCTCGGGCCGGGAGTGAGCAGCCGATGTGCTCTTCGAAGAGGTCGACTAGAGCTAGTAGAGTCTTGTCCACGGCCTTCAAGGCCTGGATCTCGGTCTTGACCGAAGTGGATGCAAGGCTAACCTCTTCTCATATGGCAAGAGAGGTGAGTTGGTGATCCTGTAGTAGTGAGAAGGTAAGGGGGGGGGGGGGGGGGGTTTACTCGTACGCACCTTTCTCCCCGTCTGGTGGGTTCAGAAGTTTCACCAGCTGCGAGTGAGCCTTTTTCTGTTCGTACAGCTGGCTCTCAATGCAATTGAACACGGCCATTCCACCGCAGAGGCGATGTGCGTTTTCCTGGTGCTTCGGCAAGATATTCACGAGCTTCAATTCCTGTCAAGATTACTTGGTCACTGTCGGGGAAATTGGACGCATACTCACATTGTAAATGAAAGCTTCCATTCTATGAGCCGGCAAGTGGCACACCTCAGCGGACATCTCCGGAGCCGGAAGAACCCATCTGTGGCGGTTGTTAGTCAACAGCCCCCTATGACAATCCACATCCAGGATTCCTGTACGGACAACATACCGTGCCAACTTGGGCGAGGATGAATTCCGGGGGTCCCAAAGAGACCAGCAGACAAGAGCACCCCCCTTGGAACCAACAATGTTCTGGACATTCTTGCCCTTCAATATAACGCACAGTTCCTGGAAGAGGGCGTCGAATCTGTCGGCGTCATCCATCGGGGACCGCTGACTCAGGAGATCCCGAAGATCGCTCCGCTTTCGCGGCACCACAAAGGCAACCTAGCTCCGCTCAGGTCAGCAATTGCCCAACTCGACTTATACGGGGGCCGGGCCCCATGACACACACCTCGAGCGAAACAAACACCATGTGAGAGTGAGGGACCTTTTCCCCGGCGGCGACATCTTGGACACTCGGACTGGGCACCGTCTCGACTTCAACCACCTGCTTCAAATCGCTCGAGAGGTTCTTCGAGATGACTTTAGCGAGCCGGCTGTTGGAATTGGGCAGAGCCGCCAAACGGATGTAGAGGCTGCTCTTGAGCTGCCACAGCAGGTTGCCCTCGCGTACCATGCTTGCTGCTGCTACTGCTGCTACTACTACTGCTGCTGCTGCTGCTGCTGTTGTTATCAAGGGAGTGTGAGGCCAAGGTACCTGTGTTTTGAGGTGGTAGGGGAGGTAGAACTTGGAACTTCAAGTTACCTTAGGGGAAGGAGAAGTGAGAGTGCGGAAGAGAAAAAGCTTTGTAATATAACGCTCAGAAATTATGCCCGTGGGGTCTGACCCGTGAAGTTGTTGATCAAGGTTCGGGTGTTGCCGCGGGTGATCGAGCATTTGATCAAGCCAAGTGCTAGCCTATGACCGGTAGAGCGGTCGTCAAGGTTTGAAACGAAAAGAGATCTGGCCGGTCGCTCAGCCCTCGGTGGAAAGTGGGAACAACAGGAATATTCTTCAATTTGTTGGGGGCAGAGTCAATAGGAACGACTCCGCTTCTCTGCTTCGGATTGCCTGACACGGAAGAGAGCATCGAGACAAACGGCATCACTCGATCGCCGGGACAAAGCCACGCCTCCCTCTTTGCCCTCCACCCCCTCCCTCTCTGCCCACGCAACGAGCAACAACACCCATGACCCCCGCCCGACATCAACGCAAACCGAAACATGCAAAGCGGGGGAGGGGCACAACGGGACCGGATTGCTGGCATCTGATCCCTCCCTTGGTGCCTTCCCACCTCCGTTGGACGACGGGGCTGGCCGGGCGGGCCTTTGGCTCCTGTCACCACGAGGCCACACAACACCAACAGTGCATGTCTGAGGCCTGTCCATATCCGTCCCGAGAATCGGCAAGGCGCGTGATTCGCCGGCGACGGGAGCCCATCAACACGGCGGCAGCCAACGGAAGAGCGTCCAGCACCACATCGAGGTGGTCGTCCAACGGCGGCGTGGATTCTGGTTTGGGGGCAAACCCACGGCGGGCCTCGTGGATGGAGGGAGAGGAATGATGCTGGCTGGCTGTCGGTAGGCGGAGGGAGGGCACGGCGTGAGTGAGTGCGAGGAGTGAGGAGTCCAGGGCTGCAGGTGCGTGGAAAAAGGGAGAAAAGGGAGGTTGAGACACATCACCCTCTTGTGCAGCCATCTCGCATCATCTGCATATCACACAGTGCCCCATGGGACACGCCTTGCGACGCCTTTCGACGCCTTGGGACCCCCCTTCCCGGGGCAAGGGTCTTGCGGCCAGTGCTGAACGACGTTGGTCAGAACGTGGCGCCTGACTTGACCAACGCTGCATGCTGAAGGTGTGCAGTCTTGTCCGATGGTTGGGTGTCGCTAGCGCACTTGCTTCCTGCTTGTTCCAACTTGGGTGCTGGCTGGATGTGTGCTGTTATGTTTGCTCCACGCGATTGGCCCTGCTGACCCGCCAATCTGGAAAACCCGATTCTGGGAGCGCCCTATGGTCTGCAGGTCGATTGCCGGTTGAATCACGAATCCTACCAAGCACGAATCAATAGTACTCCCTATCCGTACCGCGCAAGGCTTCGTGTGTTTGTTGCACTGTCCCGGATGCTCATGCTCGCTCCACAAGCAATAATGTGCTTTTCCGATAGCCCGGGAGAGTCTACAGATATGACGATACAAGCATAAGCATACAACAAGCTAAGCTATTTTGTACATTGGCAAAAAGCCCCAATCGACCAATGCTCCGCCCTCACTTCGCCAGAAAGTGGATCCTAAAGCCATACGCCGTTGACCTACCCCTCCTGACACACTGCCCTTCCCTGTCAATGGCACTGTCCATGTTTTATAAACGGCGCAGGGCTGGCGACCCCACCTCATCCTTATCGGCCATCAACCATCGACATGACCCCCATCCCATGTAGGATAGCACCTTCATAGTAATACTTTGATAGCGTCCTAAGAAAACGGGGTCCCCTTGCTCTTAAAAGATTCACGATATACTGTCCAACAGACCGGTGTCAAATCCCGCGTCACTCATCGCGGCGTGAACCATTGCCTGTTGTGCAGGCGAGCTGTCCGCCGGATAGGGTTGCGTGCTGGAGATGGCATCCATCCGGGATATAATGCTGCTGTGACCGTCATCGGCATCGTGCGCGGGCCAAAAGACGGGTTCGTTCTGGTCTACTCCTCCAGGTCCATGCCGTCGTTGCCGTTGGCGCTCTCCTCGTCACCCGACGTCATATCCAGGATGCGGGCGTACTGCACCGTCAACCTTTGAAGGTCGCGGAATTTGCCTATGTCGACAGTCAGTAAGCCACCATGTAGCATGTTGCAGACAGAATAACTTACCCAGGATTAAAACCACCCCTTTCAGGAGATCCTTCCGATCCCATCCGCACAAAACATCCTGCCTGCTAAACCATCCCTTGCCCTCATCCGCCTTGCCGTCCTGCAGCACACCCCCGAGCAAGCTGTTCAGGAGCTCCTCAACCTTGGTCTTAAGCCCTTCAGCCCCAATCCGCTTTGTATACATAAACAAATACAACCTAAACTCCTCCTTAGACCCGAGCGCCAGAGCGCCCGCAATCCGGTTCTCCAAATGGGCAATGCTGACCGTGCTCTCAAATCCCTCGTACCCATCCTTGGCGAGCAGGACCTTGACTAGCCGCTGGAGAGTATACGCCCTGCCCTTAAGTAGGAACTCGGTCGTTGTATGTCGCTCTAGGAATGGGATAATGCCCGCCGATACATTGGTTTCGGCTACCTCTGCATTCTTGCCGGATGTCGACGCCGTTACCGGTCCCACCGCCGTCGTCTGCAGCGCGCTCACAGAGGAGTCGTTGCTATTCCAATATTGACTACCGACGGCCCACCATGATTCCGACAACCGCTGCCATATGCACATGCTGGCCGAGTAGTAGAAGCCGTCGCCATTGCTTAGTGTGACGACGACGGCGCCGATGCTGTTGAGGTGGGCTGATGTGACACCCGGACCCACGGTACTGCCGTGGTTCGACAGCGATGTCATGGCGATATCGAGGATCGGCGCCATCGACACAGGCGGGTGCGCTGCCGACATGGTCTTGAGGTTGAAGACGTGACAGAGGCCAACGGACGTGATGCAGAGGAGCCAGTTGTCGCGCGACTCCAGAATCACGGGCTGTGACTCTAGGATAATGGCATTCATTAGCCTCCTGCCCGCCGGTGTCCAAGTGTGCACCGATCCATCTTCGCATGCTGCCGCCCAGAAGTTCTTGTTCCCTGTCACCAAAATAATGGCACGGGGTAGGTAATCTTGCCAAAGCAAAGTGCCCCGTTTACTCGCCATTATGTGTGAAGGGTCCCGAGCTACGGCTGGATTCTTGGCTTCCAGAATGATGTTCTCTGGCGTCTTGGCTGCCTCCTCGAGGGTTGATTCTTCTTGTAAAACGCCTTTTCGAAGCGGTCTCAAGATGTGCGACCGGACCTTGGGAACGGCCAGCCTCACCTGAGAGACCGCGGTCGCGGGGCTTACCACAGCAGGCCTGAGGAACTCGGGCGTTGGAACGACACCATGAGCAGGAGCTGATAGGGGCGCCGGCTCTAGACCACCGGCGCCGTTGACTAGAATAGGAATGGGCCCTGCTGCAGTCCGCTTGTCTGTATGATCGTCTTCTTCGTCTCCTTCAACCGCGGCAAGCTTTCGCTTGTTACCGAAGAGCAACGTAGCGATGCCACCCCTTGGTAGTCCGTCGAAGGGCTTTGATAGATCCAAAATTGTTTGCGGAGTGTCGTTAGGGGCTGGTTTTGCAGAACTAGCGCCGACCAGCTGTGACTGCGGCAAGGAGGATTGCCCCGTCCCTGACGACGACACCAACAGTGGCGCTACTCTTTTCTTTCCATCTTTTGTTATCGTCACTCGGTTCTTCAATTCCGCTATCCGCTCGGCCGTTTTGTCGGCACTCTCCTCAACCGGAGGAGCGGGCGTCTTATTGTGTTCTGTGTCGCCATTTGTCTCGCCATTCTTCACCGTCGGCTTTGTACCGTTGGTTGCGGCCACATCCGGCTTCTTCGAAGGCTGAAAGTCTCCCATCAACGCGCCCATTCTCGACTCGGCTCCCCGTAGCTCGCCTTCCTTGCTCACATTCTCGAGGTGAAGACCATGGACGTCCTCGGCAAGTCCCATCCCCTTCCGCGGTCCTCCATACTTTTGAAGTGCCTTGTCGTTCTCCTCCGACTTGGCAACCCAGCCCAACTCCCCCGTCTCAAACTTCACAGCAACAATGCCACCGTCCAAACTTGATGCAAATAGAGTCTGTCCATCTGGTGTCCATGCGAGATCTGATATCGACTTGGAGGCCACATCCTGAACGATTACCAGCGGCCTTGAAGTATTAGTATTCCATATGCTGAGAGTCTTATCTTGACCTGCCGAGGCAATAACGGTAACGAGGCCGGAGGAGCCATTGGCGGGTGGGCTCTCGGCAGGATTTTTCGTATAGAATAATCGAGGTGAAAACATGCAGACTTCAGTAGGGCCCTCGTGCCCAATTAGGTTTATCTCACTATCCCAGCTTACACGCTCAATGATAGCCACACTGCTGACAGGGCCATTGACTGCATTCGCCGCGGCAATGTGGTTACCGTCTGGAGACCAACTACATCTCCGGAAGTATGTTGTGAGAGGGGAGCTCTTGAATGGTGAGCTAATTGTGGTTTCGAGGACGAAATTGTTGATCATATCATGCTGGGTGGCATTTGGCGGCGGCGAAGTGAAGCGGAATATTTTGATCGTTCGGTCATCACTCGCCGTGGCAAAGTACTTGTTGGCCGGGTCGAATGTGATGCCTTTGACATGGCTTTGGTGAACGGATAGAACCTTGAGTTTCTCGAAGCTATGTCCTGACCACACCACAACCTTGGAATCAAGCCCTACCGACACCAGGATCGAGTTATCGTGTGCCCAAGCAAGGTCCTGAACGTCGTTTTCGTGGCCGACGAGACGCTTGTGTGTCTTCCAGTTCTCGACCGGTGGTGGCTCGTTAGTCCCTACAGAAGAGGTCAGCCTATCACATTCCAGTCTGCCCAAGGTCTCCGGAGACCTTACCAAACGACGCCGTGTGAGAAGCCGGACTGCTATCGAGCTGGTAGATGCAAATGATCTTGTCATCGGCGCCCGAAGCAAGGTATCGGTTGTTGGGGGAAAATCGTACGGAGTGGATGGTACCGAGGTGGTGGCTCATGTGGCAGAGTTGGCGCGGTTTAGTGTAGGAGCTGTCGTTGGCATTGTAGATGGATTCAGTCGACCAGACACGGACGTGGCCATCTGTTCAACATTCAGTAAACATTCACACTTGACAATATCGACATCTCCGGCGGTCAATTGCAATGGCGTACCTCCGCCGGCGGTGGCAAGTCGTTTTCCATCTGGGGAGATGTGGCAGCTGTAGACCTCGAAATCCTTCTGCTCCCCTACAGCACGCGACAGAAAGTTAGCCGTGTTCAATCCTCGCAGCACGGTCGCAATGACAGACTAACCGCTATGGCTTAGCCATGATGGCTTGATGAGATGCATATTTGATCAGGACTGCCAATGAATGTGGTGTATTCATGTCGAGTAGGCGGTGTTGGGGATGCGAATGGAATGTGGAAGCAAAGTTCAAGACAGAAGCTGTGAGTGTCGCGACAATGCGCCGTCAGTGGCCGACCGACGTGCACGTCGCGCAGACAAATTTTGTGGAGACACCTTGCGAAAAGCTTAGCCTGGCGTCCGCGCCTGGAGCCTGGTCCCTAGGTTCCTTTGCTCGCGCTCGAGCCTAGGCCTAGTCCGGGCTGGTCGTAGCCCAGGGGAATGTAACTGGGCAGCCTGATTGGTGCGGACGGAATAGCTGTGTTTCCGCTGCCCACTCTCCAACTTCCAGCACTCTTCAGCGTTCCTTCCTTCCACATCCGTGGCCCCGTCCTGTCCTCCGTCTGCAGTGAGACCACAGCCTGCCCTGTCAAGCCTCAGTGCAACCTTCAGCCCAGATCTTCACCTTTCATGGACTCACCCTACAGACCTGAACATACCTCGTTTACCCATAATATCATGTTACATTCCTTTAAATGACATATCCCTACGGAGTCCCGAATAATGGCTAAATCTTTTATTCATCATGACCCCTCATTTCATTCAGGGGCTGCATCCACCTCCGGAAGCTGTCAGTTGAGCTAGTGCTCAAGTTTTCATCTACACCGTCGAGCAGATGCCTGTGTGTGTGTGTGTGGCACCTGTTCACTAAATGCGGCAGACCCGCTAAGCAGACACAGGATATCTCAATAACATTGCCAAATACTATCATCAATACATACAAGACATGCGGCAGCTATATCTCATCCCCCAAACGACCTAAAAGAGAAACCCAAGTGCTTCATTCGTCGCACGGTATTCGTCCAAAGAAATGCGAGACCAAAAACAAGGTAACCAAACGGAAAGTCGGAAACTAAACCCCCGCCGCAGAACCCAGGGCGCATTGAAGCAAAGAAAAAGCCACGAACGTCGACAACACTAGGCGGCAGCAGCAGCTTCCTTCTTCTTGGTTGTCTTGGCCTTGGCCTCCTACGGCGAGTCAGTAACGGGATTGGAACAGGGTCACGATGGGTGGAGAGGATTGCGCCAGGAAAAAAAAAACGCGAAGAAAAAAAAAGCACCAGACGAGCCGACATGGGATGGGCATAGTTGCCGCTTGTCACTCGGCCAGGACGAAAAACGCAACTATCACGACGCAACGATTGGGGGATGGGGGACAGGGCGCGTTACCTTCTCAGGCTTCTCAGCCTTTTCCGCCTTCTTCTCAACCTTCTTCTCGGTCTTCTTCACGGCAGCCTTGACCTAGGGAGGATGTTATTATGATCCTCGGGGCTAGGGGTTGGTGCACACGTCGCATGCCGCGATCAGAAAGGGCTAGGCCTCTGTCGCGAACAGGCTGCGACACGCCGGAGCGCATACCTTCTTTACCACGGCGCTCTCCTTCTTGGGCGCCTTCTTGGTCACGCCGGTAGGCTTGGCCACCTTCGTAGCAGCAGGCTTGGGCGCAGCTACCTTCTTGACAGCCTTGGGCTTGGTGGTCCGCTTAACCGCCGGCGCTGTGTCGACGGTGGGAAAAACGCGCGGCTTGGAGTTGCCGGTCGCCGAGCGTGTTCCTTCGCGAGGCATTTTGGCTATCTGATAATTGATGGTCTGTGGCAGCGCATTAGCAAATGGCATACTCGATCGTGTGCCGCTGCGAAGCTGGAGAGCGTATGCGACGGCGATGATTGCCGATATGGCGCAATGCGCAAGCTAGCTCCTGTCGCTCGCAAATTCCAGGGCTCGACTTACAAAAGTTGAGATAAAAATGAGGGGGGGTTCGCGTTGCAAAAATCTAGCGCGACTGAGAGGAATGCGACAATGTGAGCTTGGAATTTGGAAAACTTCGGTGTATGGCAAAATGTGATGGGCAGAAGAGAGGGGGGATGTGATGTCTGTCGTCGCGAGGCGAAACGTCGCAAGGAAAACAAACCTGGGTGGGCGGCAGAAAAACAAGGGAGGCTGGCAACAGAGCCTACCACACCACCTTCGCTGCTCCTGCGACCGCTGCCGGCCAGCAATATTTCCCCAGCTTCCTCCCCCAGGTTCGGTGCTAATGACCCGCTGATTGATGAGCTTTGCTTTGCCGCTGATACCGCTGATTAGATCAGTAGACCACGAGCATGCCCTTCGAGTCCGCCGAGGCCCCAAGTCTGTGGCTCCCGACTTTTGAGAGCCCTTTGCGAGGTTCGTTGGCGCGCATTTGTTTTGGCTCCGGCTTCGTCCCGTTGAAGATTGACGTGCAACACCTGGCAGACGCCCATTGATGAAACCAGGTCCTGCCCGATCCGCCCCCTCACTTCGACATCCGGGTTCAATTGATGAGCACCATGCTGAATGACCCGGCGCATTGAGGGCGAGCGGCTGCAGTGGACCAGAGATAATGCGTTGTTGACCCCTCTCGTCTCCTGCACGACAGCACTTCAAGTTCCCATGATTCCGACTCCCGCGGTTGGCGATAGTCAATTCTCCCGAGATTTCGCCCAACTTGAGGAAAAGGGCTTTGCGCAAGTGAGGTTGAAACCTGAACCCAGGTTCGATCCGGTGCTCTGGTACCAGCTCCTCAACTCGGTAGGGCTCGGCCCCACCAAATACATCAGCCACAACGGTTTCAGTGACAACCTACCCCGCATCTTCACGTTCTTTGTTGCAGAACTGAGGCTATTCACACATCTGCTTTAGAGTTTTTTTTGCCACTGTCGGCTGGATTTTGCGATGCAAAACCAAATAAGAATAACTCACTAATCGAACCATGATCCCAACAATGTTTTGCTGCGCGGACGCTGTGGTATTGGCACTTCGATTCGAGGTCCCAACTCGGAATGTTTAAGCACCATCTTGAGTCGTGCAGTGATGTCGACACATGCGTGGCGCTTTCCGCGTAGACGGGTTGCTGCATATCGTGGTTTCCATTTGACCTGTTCATGCAGTTGCCCGCGTGCTTGGACCAGGCGTTTCTTTTCGCGACTTTGGAAGGAAGAGTCTCGTAGGTTGCTTTTGCCTGCCATCATTGCAAGTTAATATGCTAGAGTTGGCTCGTGTAACCAGGTACGGGCAGTCAAGGTATCCCACAGATACAGATCATTCAGATAATAGCCCAGACCATATCACTTATATCATGTTGGTGGCGCCAAGCGATACCGTGACACAGCAGCTTGGGAAGGTTGCGGCCATCCGTCTAAGTCTAGGGCCGCATGTTTACGTACATGCGTCACGGCTTTCAACGTTTGTAATGACATGTATGTAACACGTCATGCCCCATCCCAGCCTTTGCAAGCCAGTTAGTCAACACTCACCAAAGGACAAAGTGCCATCGTCGGAAAGGACGCCCTCGTAAGAGCTGGATTCACTGCTGTATTTCGAGGGGCGCTCAGCCTTGAGGTTCATTGCATATCCCCTTGTCACTGAGTCCTACAAGATCCCTTTGCATCTACATAGTAACACATGCGCCATGGGGCTTGCTTCGTATATGTCATTGTCATCAACATCGGGTAATCGTGATGCAGCATACGCAATCCTCGACCCCTCGTCTTCAACGTGTCGTCCAGAGGTTGTCTCAAAAAGAGGTGTAATTGAGGGAGGTACAATGAACTCGAACGCCTTTTTCAATGGCATGTGCGCCGAGGTCAGGTACCAGAGACAAGCCCCTCAATGGGGGCACGGGGGGCCACTGCCGTGGCTGCGATCACCCATAATTCGCCCAGTAAATAGCGCCTCCGTGTAAGACACACGTTTGCCCCATAATTTTGGCGTCAAACAAGATTTCCTAGTGGCTAGGTGCAGAGCACTAAGTGCCATCTTTTGTAGCCGAAGTGAACAGAGGACGCCGCAACAGGGCTTGTGTGGAAGAAAAAAAATGATAAGAACTTTAATCCATTCACCTCAGCCCTCGGCGAGCGGATGCTTGGCTGCTGCTCGTTGGAGGCTGAGGGTGTTCTTGTCCTCCTTCTCCCCCGATCCAACGCCCTCGCAGCGAACAAAGTCGACAGTCACTTCCTCCCTTTCAAGCCAGAAGCCGCCGCAAAGCAGCGCACCTAAAGTTCTACAGGTTCCACCCCCTGACCGTGGGTAGGCTGCCGACCTCTTAAGACCTCGAGACATGACCTAGCCGACATTCATTCGCTTTGCGCAGCACTGATCAAGTACAATCTTCCTCGCCTCGGGCCTTGAAGTCACGACTCCGGCCCCTTTCACTGGCCGAGAATGTTACCACGAAATGCGTATCGTTTGGTTATGCTAATGCCTGCCGTGGTGCTGGCGTATATGTTTTCTTCTTATCTTTACCATATTATCGACTACGTAAGACAGACAAACCCCCTCTCGGGACAAAAATACATCGAGCTAGCCTTCGAGGCTAGCGATGCCGAACTCGCTTGCCTTCGCGGCGTGGCGCTTCCCGGAGAGCAGCTGCCGCCGCCCGGTGCGACAGACCCGATCCCAAACATCGTGCACTTTATTTTCGGCCTCAAGAACCCGTTCGAACACCCCGACGCCGGCCGCTTCGACTTCCTGAGCTACCTCGCCGTGCGCAGCGCCGTCGTGTCCCTCCGCTCCTCCGCCATCCACCTCCACTACACCTACCTCTCGGAGCCACCCTCACCCGATGCCAATGCCGACCCCATGACGAACCCCTGGATTCGTCGGCTTGCGGAGCACATCACGCTCGTGCACCACCCGCCCGCCAATTCCACGGTGCAGTACGCCCATCTCTCAGACACTATGCGACTGCAGTTCCTGCTCGAGGAGGGAGGCGTGTACATGGACATAGATGCCTTCGCGCTGCGGCCGTTCGACAAGCTGCTGGCGGCGCCGCGGCCGCACGACGTGGTGCTCGGGGCCGAGGGCGGGAATCGCTGGGGTCTGTGCAACGCCGTCATGGCGGCGCGCGCCAACAGCTCGTTCATTGCGCGCTGGCTGGCGTCGTACGACCACGTCGACTTCAGCCGCGAGTGGAACTACCACTCGGTGCTGCTGCCCAAGGAAATGGCCGAGGAGCACCCACACGAGGTGTGCCGGCTGGCCCCGGACGCCTTCTTCTGGCCGACATGGACCTGGCGCCATGTCGACTGGATGCACGAGCCGCTGGGCCGCGAGGCCGCGCAGTACTGGAAAGCCGAGATCGCCCGCCACGGCGGCAGCCTCTTCGACAACCAGCTCGCATACCATTCCTGGAGCCAGATGGCCTGGGATCGCTATCTCAAGCACTTGAACCCCAGTGTGGTAAGGTCACGCGACACCCGCTTCAACCTCTTGGTGCGCCAGTTCATGGAGGATGACCTATAGTATGGGTTATTCTTCATGATAATGGCGGTACCCTGGGAAACAGCGGACGCCACAGATGCCTCCGAATGTTGTCGTGACTTGGGACATTATGCGCCAAAAGTTGCTGGCGGGGGAGAGAAAATGGCGATGGCAATGGACATCCATATTCCAGTCATCGAAAGTTATCGTCGTGGTCGACAAGAGGGCGGTGTACAGAACTGGCTGACAAAGTCCGGTCAGAAAACGGAAGCCCAATTAGTTTTCATCGGCGGTGTTTTGCTCCCCTTTCCCCTTTCGAACCAACTGCGCCGTGCTATTGACCTCGGAGCAATCATTTGGCGACTGGGATTGGCCTGCCGCGTTTCCCACCAAAAGCTTATCACGACGGCATAAATCCTTCGAGATCACTTCCTCCACCTTCCCTCCCACCCTACGCTAGCTCCCGCTTGTTGGGGTCTAGACTCTACCTAACCCCTGTATCCATAGGTAGCCTTAGGGACCTTTGTTGTTGTATTTTCAATTGTTCGAGTATTTTTGTCAGATATGATACGGGCAAGCATGAAACGTATATCCGAGCCTGCGAGCCGGACGGGATGGACCGGGTGTGGGGAGTATATTGGGAGTACGAGTAATTATCAGCATATACGTAAAAAGGAAAAAGTACCAATGACCCTACCAGTCCAGGCGGGAGTAGTGGACCAATAAGACCAACAAGACAAGCCAACACAACCCAATCTCAAGAAAGTCAGAGCGTAAACAGCCAACCCAACCCTTCGTTGACTTTTCCTACAACCTAAACTCCTTCGTTTTACAAAATGTGTATTAAATGCCATTCCGACCAATGCTTCAACAGAACTCCGTTCCAGGTTGCCAAACCCAATCCATCCCGAAACAGATTTGCCTAGATCGCTTGTCTCCCATGCGCAAAACAAGGGTATCCTATCCAAAGAAACCGCGCCAGATATGCTCCAACTCATTGATCCACTACGATGCAAAACCCGTCTTCGTCTCTCCAAGTCATATTAAAGAAACCAACCGAGAAATGTCTCCCATGATGGCGGCTGCTTGGCCGTGTTGGGCTTCTTGAGCCTGTTCAAGCACCGCCTCCCGAAATTTACGGTTCGCGACCCGTCGCATTCGCACCGGCATCCGATGCCGCCATCGCGCTCTGGTGCCCACGACGAGGAGCCGCCGCCGAGGAGCTCCGAGCTTGGTAACTGTCCGCCAGGCGCATTCGCGGGACATTGGAAGAACCAGTCGTGTCTGTATCCAAAATCCTCGAAGTGGTGCACTTTGTGCGCGTCGAGGAGCATGGCGAGAGCGAGGGAATGGACCGCCGCATCACCCCACTAGCCCACGGGGAAAGTATCAGTAACACGAAGTCTTCTTGAACCATTGCGAATGCTGCACTTACCCTTTCTGTGTAGAATTTCCCCGTTTTGTCCAGGTACTCAAACAGGTCTTGGTAGTCTCTTCTCCGGAAAAAGTCGAGGTTGGCAATCTCAAAATTGCTCCAGTAATGGCAGAGGCTCCAGCCGTCGCCCAAGCGATCGCGATGCCGGAACCAACTGAGCAAGGACCGGACTGGCCAAGGCGCCCAAGAGGGCGATACCATGGATTTCCACAACTGCGTAGTGCGGAGGTTGTGTTGCTCTTTCCAATCGGCAATCTCACGGAAGAGGGTTGGGCATGTCGCGGGCTCCTCTGGCAGCGAGATGGTGTAGCCGTACACTTTGTCGCGCCTAGCCATCTCGACGAAGGGGTCGTATGTGATGGAGCAGTGGAAGTCGACATCGGGCTCTATGCGCCAATACCAGCTATACTGCTTCAACGCCTCGAGGGTGTAGAACTTCCTTTACCGAGATGTCAGCACCTTCCAGCGTCCCCATCCTGAGCAAGTCACCAAAAACGCACCCAGAATAGAACCGGCACATATGATGGTACGTCTCCATGCCCGCATATAATATTCCCTCACGCCCCTGTCTCGCGATACTCTCCCTCGCCCTGTCGACATCCATCCATGCGGGGAACGTCCACTCCGCCTGCGGTATGACCTCGAACCTCGCCTCGCCGCTCACTGTCGCATTCATAACCGTGACAAATTCGTCGTCCCACGCCTCATCGTTCAGAAAGACAATCGGATAGTGAAACCATCGGTTGAAATGTCTCTCAATGCTCTCCACTGTCCGCTTTGCCTCGGCCAGCTCACCGTTGCGCGCTAGCATAACGAGCGCCGCGTTCTCGCGCGGCGCGGTCACGTCGGGTTCTCGGCAGGTTGTAGCGAAGGGCTCGTCGAGCTCGGTGGTAGGGCGGCGAACAGAGTACTGTTGCGCGTGAAAAATAACGTCGGTCAGGGCAGCGAGAGCAAGGAGAAGGAGGGCGATGCGCGATTGTCGGCTGAGAAGGAGTCGGCTGAGGAGTCGGGTGACGGGGCCGCGACGGCGGTGATGTAGGGGCGCACCCGTTGGGAGGATGCGGCGGAGCATGGTTCGCCGCGATATGTATGTGCTGTTCTCTTCAAGATTTTATATTCTTGTTGGGGTTGGGCGCTCGGGAGGTTCCATATCCCTTCCCCGTGAGGGAAAGTGGTTCGATTGAGGAAGAATGGGACGAGGAAGCTAGGGAGAAGTCGGACCGACCGCTATGTGAGGGCTTATTGATAGTGTAAAATCCTTTGTTCAATTCCTGAACCCGTCCTCAAGCTGTATCGTTTGAAGCCTCTGACTGCCTGAAGTTAGCTGCTAACAAAGCTTCAAATGCCGTTTCGGGGGCTTCTTCAAAGAATCGGTGGGCAGGGGGGTGGCGGTCGTCCGGAAGTTCGGATCATAGTACCTAGCTGCGGCTGTCGTACATAAATCCGTGGAAATACAAGGTATGCAGTCGAAAAGGACAGCCCCAATGTATTCCGGTTCTTTTCGGAGTGTAATAAATGGTAACTTCGGGTCAATTGCAAAAGTCGTAGGCGGTCTCAGCGAGCGAAGGATGGTGACTTTTCCCTTGTGACGTCCATTTTTGTTTGTTTGACTTCGGCATATTCCACCCCTGCAGCAACCTAACCTACGCCGCACTAGTAACCACAGACGGGATGCACTTGCCGATCCAAGATCGTGGTGGCGCTTGCTAGCCGGACTCGGGGAGCCCAGGCAAGTCGGAGCTTTCGGTTGTGGTCAACACTACCAATTGGCAAGAAACAGAGGCACAGAGGACACACCGTTCACAGTACAGCAAACCAACTAGACTCATACATTGGATCACGGCCGGCTCCCAACTTATTTGCACAAACGCCAGCTTCTTCTATGAACTACTACGGAATCGTCGGCCTCCGTCGAATACGAGTACGTCGTCATCCGACGAGCTATGGTTGGTTGATGAACTTTGCTGAAAGTCCCCGCCCAAGCTTCGATTTCTCAGTAATCTTGGCACCATCTCCCCTCAAAAAAAAAGTTGGACGAATGGAAGTAAAGTCGACACTGACACATTTCCTCACCATGCCGCGCAGCAGACTCAGCCCCCTATTACCATTTACCATCTCATTGCTACCAGCTTGGCGCTCGTCAGTGTGAATATGCCTATACAACGGCGCAGCTGCGTTCATATGTGCTAGCATAGTATACACAGGTTCCTTGGTTCGGTATATTGGTCCCTTCAAACTCGTCAGGGGTTGAACCTTATGGTTACTGACAACCATATCCCCTTGCTTAGCCCCAGCCCAGCACGCCTAGTGCTCGGTCGTCGATGACGACGACTTTTAGGCTACAGGTATCAAGACGGGGCCAGGTGTACCGAAAGTTACAAGCAGCAGAGCCCATGTGTCGTGCAGAGCTGATGAGCGAAATGGCATGGTAATTACAGTGTATATACACTGTAATACGATCATGTATCTGGTATCCCTCTGGTTCCGGTGTGACAAGCGAAAGCCGGTCCACATCGGCTATAGTAGTAAGGCTCGCTAATAATCCGTACCTTACCTACCCAGCCAGTCCCGTCTTGCCGTCCCGCTCCCGTGATAACATCAGTCCGTTGGCTTTGGGTATAGGCCGAAGTACAGTTCATCGGTAACGATGGATTGCAACATGGTCTTTAGATCCAAAGAGCATGTCACTCAATCCACCTCAGGCATAGTATTACGACTGGCATATCATACTGCCTAGACCCCTTGGAAGCTGCCCATCCCAGTAGCATATAGCCTTGGTCTAGTCATTTCGTAGCAGAAGTTGATTACACTCGAGAGCCACTTGCTAGGTACCTAAGGTAGCTAGGTAGGTAGGCAGGTGCCCACACTTTTTGATTGACTTGCAGCGCTTGAACCCAAGGGGTGCTTGGCCCGTGCCATTGCCGTCCAATCCGTTTGATGGCACCGCTGATCGCACCGCGGACCTGTTGTGGCAGGTGCCTTGCACATAGGTACAGGGAGGAACGACCGTCAACAAGGCCACCTACCCACACTGCCCGTCAAACGTCCACATCGACATTCGCGTTCATGTCAAACTCATGAAAGTCTTCGTTTCTTCAACGTGGCACAGGCAGCCCTTTGCAACTCAATAACACACCGGCATTTGCTCTTCAGTCGCCCGAGCTCGCCTAGTGTATGGCGTCCGTCTTCCATGTCAGATTTTAAATTCTTTTTGTCAGCAATCCTGTGTCTCGACGCTGATGAATACCTTCGTCTCACCTTGATCTACCAAAATTATTATCTACCTACCCAGTAACTGACGAGTGCATGTGGGTGCCGCCAAGAAGGCGTCCTCGGCATGGACATTGAACTGGGGCCTGGCGACAAAGAAGAAAGTCGACATCTCAGCTCAGAATCAGGGGCGACTCTTGTTGGGAGATGGCTCTTCTCACGTATCCGAACGCTTAGACGGCCAGTCAAGCAACGCCGACTGATTTTCCCCCTTCTTTTTATGACCCTCCTCTTATTCACACTGACACCTATTTGCATCCCTTCTTATACCCGCCTCCCTTCGCATTACCAAGCGCTCAACGAAGGATGCAAAGGGCCCAGTCCCAAAACCGCCTGTGCGAACCCACGTGGGGAGAAAATCTTCATCGCAGCTATCCTATACGATGAGAACGGGACCCTGGCTGGCGGCATATGGGGCCGTCGCGTGCTGGCCCTCATCAACCTACTTGGACCCGAAAACGTATTTCTCAGTATCTACGAGAACGACAGCGGAGTCCGGGGGCAGACTGCCTTAGCCGCGTTCAAGAAATTGGTGCCGTGTCCCAATCACATTGTCAGCGAAGAGCACCTTTCTCTCACTGGGTTCTACAACATCACCTTTCCTAACGGGAGCCAACGAACTAAACGCGTTGCCTATCTATCGGAGCTACGCAACCGCGCACTTCAGCCCCTCGACGATTTTGAAGACGATCGCGGTATTGTCAAGTTCGACAAAGTCCTATTCCTGAATGACGCTGCCTTTGAGCCGATGGATGCAGCCCATTTACTCTTCAACACAAATCAGGGGCCGGATGGCCGAGCAAGCTATGTAGCCGCTTGTGCTGTGGACTGGTTTCACCCCTTCCGTACTTACGATGTCTACGCGCTAAGAGACGCCGAAGGCTACGCAAACTACCAAACACTTTTTCCCTTCTTCGGCAAGAAGGGCAATGCCCAATCGCGTGCCGATGTCCTCCGACAGAGCGATGCAGTCCGAGTGAAGTCATGCTGGGGCGGCATGATGGCAATGCAGGCTGAATACATCCAGAACCTGAACAAGTACCTACCGTCATCCGCCTTCGAGACCGTCAACGGCCACGTCATCGACCCCGATCACCCTCACAATGCTACAGCGCCCGTGCGATTCCGCTACGAGCCTGGTGTTTTCTACGATGCTTGCGAATGCTGCCTCTTCTCAGCCGACCTGGAGCAAGTCGCGCGCCGAGCTGGGGCCGCCGAGACGGGAATCTACGCTAATCCCTTCGTCCGTGTCGCCTACACCGAGGACGTCCTGCGCTGGCTGCCGTACGTGAAGCGCTGGGAGCGTCTCTTCGTCCTGGCGTTTACGTTTCAGAGCTGGTTCACGCCCGCGGCTGAGAACCCGTACCGCGCCGTCAAAGAGGGTGAGCCCTTTACTGAGGAGATTTGGGACGGCGAGGGGTGGCGTCTTGTCAACCGCGTCGGGCGCAACGGCATGTTCTGCGGGATTCGGGACATGCAGGTCCTCCGGAAGGAAGGCGCGAAACCGGGCAAGTTGAGCTACAACTGGGTCAACACGAGAAGGCCGCCAGGTCAAACCCTGCAGTTCCGGAGCTGGTGGGGCCCAGAGCTGTCAGCCAACTGGCGCGAGGAATATATGGCGACGGCACCTGCGGAGCGTGATGCTTTTTTTGAGTTTGAGTGAATCAATTGGGTATAGAAAGGGCCTGGCTTTTTCACGGTCTGTGTTTGGGGCTGGTGCGAAGTTCTATGTTCAGAGAATAGTGGGGGTGAGATCGGGTATAACTTCGCTTAGCGCGAGTTACATCGCCAAGTCAAGACAGCGTAGCAAGCCACCGTATCTGATGTGCATATATACATACGTTGGGCTGACCGTAAAAGGGAGTCTGAGATTAGAAACCCCAATAGAAACCGGTATGGCGGAGTTCATCATCTCGCGGCTCCATAGCAGACCGATTAAGGCTCCACGTCTCAACAACACCACAAGGTCCTATAGTGTAGTTGGTTATCACATGGGATTCTGAGCATGTCCCCAAGCTTCCCGTGACCCAGGTTCGAATCCTGGTAGGACCTCTACCGTTCTTTTTGACGGTGAACTCCCGGGCGGGCAGCCGCCGGGAGGTGTCATTGCCAGCGATGGCTGGACGCTCAGCATGTGCCCCTATTTTTCGACTCAGGACATTATTGAAAGCCTTGGAAATGAGCAACTTTTTGAAGCCTGAGAAGGAGGCATTCCTGAGAATAAGAGGTATTTTGTGTTTTCATCCAGGCCTTTGTCAGACCCTGCTGTTTTTATTGGCTGGAATGATGCTCATACAGAACCCCGCCCCAAACCTCAGCGCGACATCGCCGGCTCCCATCAGGGATTACCACCCTGTGGTGATGGCCAAAAGGGAGCGAGGAAAGTGCCGGCATGGCCCCTGAGTCGCCTGGTTGCGGTAAAAGCTAAATCGAATTGGGACAAGAAGTAAAAATGTGTTTCCAATTGGGGGATTGGGGAGCAATCATCAGTACTGTTGACCTTCAACCCTGTCGAGAAGCGCGGCCGCTTGGGAAGCAGTGCGAAGAATGAGTCACCAGACCACGAACTATAACATGCATCAGATTCCTAGCTTTTGGGAGAATTGACCTCCAAAGCATGCATCCTTAGGTTATCTTTCGATTTGCGTCAGGAACCTGCCTACCTGCTGACAGCTCATCCCAAAGTCATCAATAAATGGAGAACAAGAACTTCGCACCGAGTGCCGAAGGGGGAACATGGACGAAGGGGCATAGCAGTGGCGCGCAGTATCTCTGCACAACTCATTTCGATATTGGCAATGTCATTGACCCCCTGAATGCAGCCTTCGCCTCGGACCTGCTGTGGTGGACGTCCCCACTGGATAATGAAGAGTTGGTGAAGCTCGTCCAAAACTCAATGTGTTTTGCAGTCTTCCAAACTGGTACGGCAGGTAAAGACTCATCTCATTCGCTCCCCTACCATAGCTCCCATTACTAAACAGAGGTACAGACGCCAATCAACACCTAGTAGGCTTTGGTCGTCTCATAACCGACCGCGTCACGTTTGCTTACCTGACGGACGTTTTCGTCCTGCCGGAGCACCAAGGAAAGGGGGTCGGCCGGTGGATGATGGGCTGCGTCAACGAAGTCCTGGGCTTCTGGCCGCACTTGCGAGGATGCCTGCTGCTTACCGGCGATCCGAAAGCGCTGAAGTTCTACTACGAAACGCTGGGAGCTGAAGACATCAAGAAGGTCGTTCCAGGGCTAGTCGCCCTAGAAAAGGTTGGACCGGCAATGAAGCAGAACTCGCACCCGCCGGCCGAGTAACGGCCGAGACAAAACCGGAAGGTGAGACATCAAAGGGAGCGAAAGCTACCCACGAGAAAGCAAAGTCATCGCATATGTTCATTAGACTTTTCGACTAGGCAGAGAAACAAAATGTCACCCACTCTTTGGTGTGTGGCTGTACGCCCCGCCGTTAGCCCTCCTGAGCTCAATGGCCCGCTTGTAAGGGGGCGCCGTAGGCGGCTGGACCGGGTCCAGCGAGACATAGTTATCTGGCAGCCTGTACGAGGCGTCCGAGTCGTAGGACGACAGGTCGCCGCAGGCCACAAAGGGAGCGATCCACCTGACGCCGTCCCTCGGCTCCTCGACAGTGAGGTCCTCGACCTCAACATCCCAAATCCCATCCTCATCCGGCCCGGCCGGTGCCCTTTCGGGGACCGCATCCCAGGCCCCCGTCTCCCCATTCTGCAACGCACCCGGCGCTGCCGTAATAGGCAACGTGGCACGGCGCTCGGCGAGCATCTCGGGTAGGCGGGCGCCGACGCCGAGGGGCTCCTCGAGGCTGGCGTGGAAGCCGGCGGGGGGCTTGAAGTCGAGGCAAACGATGAAGGCCTCGACGGAGCTGGCGCGCGACGAGCGCGGCTTAGCGACGTGGACGCGGTTGAAGAAGACCTTGAGCTGGGCGTACAGCAGGTCGACGTTGCGGCCGCGGAAGATCTTAGCCACGAACTTGCCGCCCGGCTTGAGCACGCATAGCGCCAGGTTGAGGGCCGCGAAGAGCAGCTGAGATTGCACGTAGATGTCAAGGTCGTGGAGCCCCGTCACGTCGGGCGCACCGTCGCTGAGGACCAGGTCAACGCGGTGGGTGGATGATTGCGGCTGCTGGTTGGGGGACTTGCCAATATCGGCAGCGGCCGAGTAGTCCGGGTCGAGGGCATTGAGGAGGAGCGGGACGGTCGCTGGGTGCGTGATGTCGGCACGCAGGGTGATGATGCCCGGTAGGGGGCTGATGGGCTGCAGGTCGATGGAGACGATCTTGACGCCTCTCCGGGGCTTGGGGGCTGCCTTTTCCGCGGGCTTGGGTTCTTCAGAGATGGGCTCCATCTGGCTGTTCGACTCCCGGTCCGGGTCAAAGACGCGGAGCATCTGCTGGCGAAGCTTGGCTTCCCGATCTTGCCATGCGCAACAACCGAATGACTCCCCCTTGATGAGAACTCTTGACAAGACCTGCGACCAGCTTCCGGGCGCAGCACATAGGTCTACGACCCGGGTGACATCCTCAAAAAGGTTGAACTCTTGGGTTGGTGTCAGTGGAAGGTGCTTCGTCCGCAGTCCCGGAGGAGCGGGGCTCACCTTCGTCCAACTGAAGGAGTTTGAATGCTGACCTTGCACGCCATCCTTGCTCTTTTGCCAGCCGGTAGTAGGCGTCGCGTTTGTCCTTGGACGATTTTCCCATTTTGACCAACGACAGCGATGACCGTCTCACAAGTTAAATGTCAGGGGGCTCGAGCTGCGAAAGTGATTTGAGTCAAACACAGTCCTTAGCGTTTCAGCGGGTGGGTGCCCACTTCTGGAATCTGGGGAAATGCCAAGTTGGGCACATGTGGGGGCCGAAACTAGGGCCTTTTCCTACCCTTACCTTCCCAAGCCCTCGAAAGAAGGCAAAAGGGTAATAATTATGCAAAAAAAAACCCCCCCAAAAAACACAGCTTGGGATGCTTAGACCAAGATCTCACGAGGCCGACATAAAACATATGATGATGCAGAAGAAACTCATCGTAGTTGACTCAAAGGAAGCACTTGAGCAATTCATTGGCAGGCACCTCAGCGACATCGAGGGGTTAGGGTTACAAATGGCATTCGGCAAAGGTGGGGCCAAAAGCTTGAGCGACCTGTAAAATGCGCCAACCGACAATTTTTCATGCTACAAGAACTCATCACATCAAGTTTCACGAACCAAGCGTGAAATCTCTCTCTTTCACAATATACCCCACTATGAAGCCCGAAAATAAGCGCAAGCACTCTAAAGCTTCGGGGGGGCGGGCCAAGCGCCGGAAGATGCAGGCAGACGCAAAACCGAAGAAGCCAGTCAGCGTCGAAGATCTCGGATGGCAAACAGTTGACGTCCCTGAGATGTACGATGATGCCGAGGGTTTCTTTGGCTTGGAGGTAGTCGAGGGCGTGGATATCGTACGCGAGGGCGACAAAGTCCAATTTGTAGGTTCCCTCTTCGCAATTTTTCTCCTGCATTATACTTACAAATTCTCAGATTGCGGCGGTCAAGAGCGGCCCCACTAAGGAAGCGGAAGAAAGTGAGGAGTTCGCAGGCTTTAGCGATGATTATCCCGAAGCCACTGAGGACTCTGCTGAGAAATCTACTGAGAAGTCTGCTGAGGAATCTGTTGAGAAGTTCATCAAGCCCGCCGAGAAGCCCGCCAAGAAGACTGCAAAGGCTACTGAAAAGCCTACGGAGCAGCCGGCTGAGAAGTCTACTGAGGAGCCCAGTGAGAAGTCTAGGGAGGAATCGACGGAGAAGCTCACTCAAAAAGACTCGCTTCCAACCCCAAGGCTTTCAACACCAAAGGTTCTGTCAAAACAAGACCAAAACAAGAAAAAGCTAAAGGATAAGAAGAAGAACCAGAAGAAGGCCCTCAAGAATGCCCTCAACGGTGTCCCCGAAGAGACCGCTCCGGAAACCGCGGGCGAAGAGGACGGTGGAGATGCCGAGTTGGAACCAGATCTCTTCTCAAAACTGGACGAGCTGCCAGAGCCCGAGGACGATACCGGCATCGACATGTCGCAATGGGAACCCCTGAACCTATCAGACGAAATGATATCGTCAATCTCCCGCCTAAAGTTTGCCGTGCCCTCGGCTATCCAATCCAGAGCCATCCCCGAGATCATGGAGGGCCACGATGTTATCGGGAAAGCGGCAACCGGCTCGGGAAAAACACTGGCATTTGGAATCCCAATCGTCGAAAAGTGGTTGGCCCGTCGGGCTGCTGCAAAAGAGGGCAAGGATGCGTCGCATCACCCCACTGCATTGGTACTGTCACCCACACGAGAACTCGCCCATCAGATCTGTGATCACATCAAAAAGCTTTGCTCAGGGCTCTCAACCGGCCCCTACGTTTGTTCTGTTACCGGCGGTCTGTCGCTGGCGAAGCAGCAGAGGCAGCTGGAAAAGGCCGACATCATTGTTGGAACCCCTGGGCGCATGTGGGAAGTAATCAGCACAAGCACCGCAACCCTGAAGGGCTTCAGGAAGATTGACTTCCTTGTTGTCGATGAGGCTGATCGGATCTTGAAAGACGGGTCTTTCAAGGAGGCCGAGGAGATCTTCAAAGCCTTGGACAGAGGAGCCGCCACCAACGAGAGGACCGAGGAGGAGCCCGAGCCGGAACAGGCTGAAGTGGATGGCCTCAACCGACAAACGCTCGTCTTCTCGGCCACTTTCCACAAGGGTCTCCAGCAGAAGCTCGCCGGCAAGGGCCGCGTCAACCTCATGGGTGAGGGCGAGTCGCTTGAGTACCTCCTCCAAAAGCTTAACTTTCGCGAGGAGAGGCCCAAGTTTCTCGATGCCAACCCCATCTCGCAGATGGCTGAGAACCTCAGGGAAGGCCTCCTCCTCTGCGGCGATATGGAGAAGGACCTATACCTCTACTCTGTCCTTCTCCTTCAACCAACCCGTCGTGCTCTCGTCTTCACCAACTCCATCAACTCAGTCCGCCGCATTACCCCTCTACTTCAGAACCTCGGCCTCCCCGCCTTCCCGCTCCACTCCGACATGATCCAGAAGGCACGTCTACGCTCCATTGAGCGCTTCAAGTCTAGCGAGGCGCAGCCAGGACAGCCGGCCAACCAAAACAAGACAAACCGGGCGTCAGGCATCCTCATCGCTACCGATGTCGCCGCGCGCGGTCTCGACATCCCAGGCATTGACCTCGTGATACACTATCACGTGCCACGCACGGCCGATGATTATGTACATCGCTCGGGTCGTACAGCGCGTGCCAACAGCTCAGGCGTGTCAATCCTACTCTGTGGACCCAAGGAAGCGGTACCAACGCAACGGCTCGTGGCCAAGGTGCATGCGGCAGCCGAGACGCGAGCGCGCAAGGCGTCGCTCAGCATCACCAAGACACGCAAGGGTGACATTGTGCACACAATCGACATCGACCGCAAGCTTGTGTCGCGACTGCGCGAGCGCGTCGTGCTGGCCAAGAAGCTGACGGACGCGACGCTCGCCAAGGAGAAGGGCAACAAGGACGACAACTGGATCAAGAAGGTGGCCGATGAGCTCGGCGTCGAGTATGACTCGGACGACTTGGAGGAAGCGGGCGCGTGGAGCGGACGCGGTAGCGGCCGCAAGGCGAAGGAGAAGGAGTCGCGCGAGGTCACCAAGGCCGAGATGGGCCAGCTGCGCGCTGCGCTGCGCGACCTGCTAGCGCGCCGTATCAATACCGGCGTGAGCGAGCTGTACCTCAGCGCGCCGGGCGGTGTCGATGCCGATGAGCTACTCAGGAACGGGACGGGTGGACAGTTTCTGGGCAGGGTGGATGGTCTGGGGCTGGACGATCTTTGAGGAGCATGCGTGTTGCACGTTGTTTGTTTGAGCGCATTGTAATAAAACACAATAGAGAGGCATCAATTACCTTGTTTGCATTATTACTTTGTGAACAATGGTGGTACAAAATGGAAGTCTATTGCTTTTGTGGAGGTCAGCTCTTTGCTGCGTCCATCCTATTTGTTGTCGGCTTTTATCTCGCCCCTTTTCGGGGTGCTTGCCTGTTGTCTATTTTCATCACGAGGGTATGTATATCCTCCTTTCCTTTTCTTTTCACCCTTACGGTACGCTCGCATCGCTTTTAATCATGGTTGCAAAACAAAGTCATTCTATGATGTGGGAATGGTGTCGACATTGGTGGTAACGAAAGTGGTGGTATGATTGAAATGAGTGTAGTGATGGTTGATGTGGTCGCCAAGGGCGGCCAGGTCAGCATGATATCTTCATCCGTGGGCTCGTCTTCGAAGGCAGTTCCCGGTAAGGAAGGTGTGCCGTCCCGCGTGGATTTTTTCTCTTCGATCAACGAGTCCGAGGTCGCTCTCGAAACTGCTCAGAAGGCTGCGGAGGAAACTGATATTGAGGCGGCGGTGGAGGCTGCTTCTGAGACTGCTGTTGAGCGTATGATTCCTCAGTGTGCCAGAAAATTTCCTCGCCGGGCGTATAGACGTGGCGACGCCAAAAGAGGAGCGATGAGTACCTCAAACCCGGAGCTTTCACGTTGATTACACGATCGCTCTTGGGGCCATAACAGGCATAGCTGGCGCAGAAGCCGCAGTAAGACTGAAGCTGTTGTTGCTGCTGCTGCTGCTGCTTCTCCTGCTTCTCCTGCTTCTCCTGCTTCTCCTGCTTCTCCTGCTTCTCCTGCTTCTCCTGCTTCTCCTTCTCCTTCTGTTTCTTCTTCTTTTGCGTCTCTTGCTTCTCTTGCTTCTCCGGTGGCCAGATCCTATTCTTCATATGCTCTAGGCTCCTGGGCTTGGGGTTCATGGGGGGACAGTCAGGCGCCCGCGCCCGCGCCAACTCCACCTCCTCTTTCTCTTTGGAGACCTGGCACTTTTGAGCTACAGCAGCGAGCTTGTTCCACAGTGCAATGGCAATTTCCTCATTGATGACGGGCGCCCTGACGAGCTGCCTGCACGCTTTTATTCCCTTGTCCTCGGGGAGCTGGCCGAGTTCGGTGAGTTCTTGAGTAGTGAGACTGCAATCGATGGAGATGAAGTCCCAGTGCTGACCCCAGCCTTCCTTGACAAAGTCCGCGATAATCTCCCGGGCGTCCCATCTGCTCTTGTCGAAAGCCTTGTCAGCTTCTTCCCTCGCGAATTCCCTGGGCGGGTTGAGATCCAGCGCCCAAGAGGTTGCAGTTTTGCAGTAGGGGGTTTCGAAGCACGGGGCGCTGTTCCTCCTGCGCAGCTTTTTCACGGAACTGACTGAGGAGCTCCTAATCCGACGGCATTTTCTCCTCAACAGCCCACCATCAGTGTTACGCCGTGAAAAGTTTAGAGGAATGGAAAGCATCTTGGTTTCCTCAAATGTACCGTGCGGCTATGAGAACCGATTGAGGAAGGGGAGGGGGGCGGTTATTTCGGACGAGCCACTGGTTTGGTCCTTCTCAAAAACTCTTCCTCTTCATCGGCGAGATGTCAATGGTTCTTTCAGAAAAGATGGAGCGCAATAATCGAGATAGACCAGGGCGGTTTGCTCACTGGCATTTCATGGGGAATCATGAGGAATAGCCAGCATTTCCGGGAAGACATGGCACTTAAGTACTGGTGCGCTTGAGTTTTAGACTCCAAACTCAACCGCATATTGTTGGAACTCTCCGCCATCCTCTCTCTTGCCCCTGAACAGTTTCTTTATCCCCCTACCAGGGGCCAAGCAAAGCAAGGGGGAATTGGTTCTCCTTGATGGTGCCCCTGAACCCCAAAGTACGGGGACCAAGAAGAGAGGCCAAGGGAAGAGACCAAGAGAAGGGACCATGAGACTTTGGCGGTAAAAAGAAGGATATTCGAAAGACAAGTGTTGTCAAAGCTTCCTCCTTGGTGACCCGCTTCCCAATGCCTCCCCACCATAAACGCCTTTGACTTGGATTTATCAAAAGCACTGTTCTGTTCACCACCCCCACTCCCGCCCACAACATTTGTTTGACAAGATCTAGGGTCCCGAGATCTCCCCTACAAGCCAGCTTGGTTGGCTTTAATTAGGGGTAAGACCCTTGGTCCTTGTCCAGTCTCACATGGCCACACGTGCCATATAGCAGCCTGAGCAGTCTGGAACTGCGAAGCCGGTATCCAACACCATGCTTTGTTGCACCGGGACTCCTGAAAGGCTCCTGGCCTAAACAAGTAAGGCCCTCGAAGCTTGGAATTTGCTCTATGGCATTGTTTCTGTGCTCCGGCTGGCCTACCCGGCCTTCCATAACACACCCATGTCTGAAACCTGCGCATGAGATTCGAGGTACGAGTCCACTGGCTGAGATTAAAAGCACTTGAGGATGTACCTCCCCGAGCGGTTCGTTTTATCTCGATGGTGGCGCAAAGCAATGCTTGGCTCTTGGGTCTTTGGTGCTGTCATGAAAGAAATAGTCCGCAGAAAAAAATGCCCCCAAAAAATAACCTTTCAAGTATGCTTTTGTTGGTTGTGAAGACTATGAAAAATTCACGCAAGTTTTTCAAGTGCCCCGGCCGAAAATCGAACTACCGGCTTGCCCGGATGCGGGCAGCTCAGTGTCAAGAATCGTATGCCGGGGTCTACACCCTTACCACTGCGGAATTTCTCGGACGATTTCAGTGGTGGGTGTTTGTGGGGTCTCTAAGAAAGTGGTATATATACGTTTGGGATGAGGAGCACTGCCTTGAAGACATCCTTCCTGTGACTGAGGTCCCGGTCGAACAGAATAGGAAGCAACCACCTATGAGCCCGGAACCTTGGGAGATTGCTGGACTTTTGGTGGCTCCGACAAATCATCTCTGTCTCTCCCCGGCTATGAGTCTGTGAACTCATTGAGTTTCTGCCTTGTCAAATGGCAACACATTTTCCAAGTCACTTGACTCAACAACACGATGTAAATGGCAGGGGTGGAGTGAGGTAGACGCTGAGACCTTCTAATTGGCAAGCCTTTGATGTTGAATGCACACTGTGCTGACTGGATGTTTGATGAGTTGATGGTGGATAATTGGTCCAGAAGAGAATATATTCTTCCCAAAGCCTTGAGGAGGATAATCGTTGGAATGGACAAGCCTTGCTGTGGCGTGTGTTGGGCGTATGTATCGTATCATGAACAGTCGACGTCATGGTTGAGGTGAGGCATGGTACTTGCAGTCTCGGTTGAACAATAAAGCGGGGCCCAGGTGCAGTGTCCATGCGCAGAACCAGTTGCTTGATTGGATGCTGGGGGGGGGGGGGACCTACAGGACCTCGCATGGTAGGTCCCGTGGGGTGCTCAGCGCCAAACTCCCTGATCAACGCCCGACTTCCCACACCACTTTTTTTTCCTTCCCTTTTTTTATCAGCGCACTCATGGTCTTGTCCTCTGTCCCGCGCTGGAAATTCACTTAGCGAGCTCCCTGGCGAGGGCAATTCACTTTGCTCTGGGCTGATCCGCGGTCGACTCGAGCAATCGATAAGCAAGCCACTTCGCCAAGCCCACAGGCTCTTGAGGCCTGGCGCGACAACACAACTTCAACTGCGCTACAACTAAACTATTGGGATACGATCCTACGGGCACCCACAAGTCTGGACCGTTTGGCCTCCCAGGACAGCCACGAACCTATATGTCTTACACCAACATAGACCTCTACAATATGGAGGCTCCGGAGGCTTCTGCCTCGGAGCTTAGCCACAGCCGCCCTACGCTTTACCATCGTGCAAACGGCCAATTTGAACGGCCATCCTATCGGCCACCTCCAAGTGCTTCCCTTAGCGAGATACAACAGCCGCGCAAACTGCGCCTCTTGGTCGCTGCCAATGGCCCCAAAGATGTTGCCTTTGCCCAGGCCATAGCCGTACGCCTGTCCAAGGAGTCGCAAATCACCACCCGCGCCATCGTCGACGATATGACCCATCGGCTGGCCCAGGAAATCATTGTCCTACAGAATAGGAGCTTGAAAAGGGGCGCCATTGAGGGTTCAAGTCCGCGGGATATCGAAACCTGCCAGCAGCAGGCCTTTGAGCTGGTTGAATGGGCCGACTTGCTCGTGCTCGCTCCCATCGACGCCGATACACTGGCCAAGATGATGTGCGGTGTGTCTGACACTCTCTTGCTGGAAGTCCTGCGGTCGTGGGACGCATCCAAGAGAATCCTGCTGATCCCCGGTATGACCACCCACATGTGGGAGAACCCGGTCACGAAGCGGCAGATGAGCAAACTGCATCGCAAATGGGGATGGATTCGGGTTATGCCGCCTGTTCTCTGGAGTTACGAGGCTGCCCCACCTTACAGGAGAGTCGTCAAGTGGGATGCCTTCAACGAGGTTCTGGCCATCATCAAGAACCACGCCGACCTCCTCAAGCTGGGACACAACGTTGAGGTTTCTGTTCAACAGGGGACACCTTCGGTAGCAGCCGCCAAGAGGGCGCAGTGCACGCTACCGCCCGAGATATGGAGCATCATCCTTGAATACACGAACGACTGGGAGTTGGCAACCTCCCTCGGTGTCTTCACTAACCTAAAGATGCCTGCAAGCGAGGGCTGGCGGCTTGCGCCCAAGGACTCCGAGGACCCACTCCAAGTCTTCATGCACGAGCTGGAATGGACTCTACTCACGGCCAACACAGAAGTTATCTGCAAGAAGCTCTCAGAGGCCCCCCCTTTGTTCCTCGATCTATCCGCGCTGGCGGTACATCTAATATTCAAGTTCTCTCTCGCCGGAGTGCTCTCATATATCGAGTCCAACTTCCCTCACATCTTCAAGTGCTTCGACGGCAAGACAATCCCAACCAAGGCTTCGGCATATTACGGTCGCACTGAGATTCTGGAGTGGTGGGCTAAGTCGCCTTCTTTCCTTGAGAAACAGTATGATGCCGAGGCGCTCAACGGCGCGTCGATGCGCGGCTTTGTCCAAGTGCTCGAGTGGTGGCGCCGCTCGGGTCTGCCGTTGAAGTACAGCGAGGCGGCGTTTGAGGCAGCTAGCTCAAAGGGCCACCTCCATGTGCTCGAATGGTGGCGTGAAGCTTTCATGCAGGATCCGGCGATAGCGCCCAAACCAGGCCGCTCATTGCTGAGCGCAGCACAGTGGGGTCAGATCGCTGTACTACGCTGGTGGGAGGACAGCGGGATCCCCGTGGACCATCAGGATGTCGTGTGCAAAATGGCGAGCCGGTGGGGGCAGGTCAAGGTGCTCGAGATGTGGCGAGGACTGCGCGGTGACGACAAGATCCAGTTTGATAACCAGATCCTGTACGAGCCAACGTACCACGCGCACATCCCTGTGCTCGAGTGGTGGCGTAAGTACGCCCATGGCGAGCTGCCGGGGATGAATGGCCGTAAGGGGAAGCCGGTCGAGTACAAGACAATGGACATTGAGGAGGCGCTCGAGGACTCGCTGGGCGACCAATCCAGGGTTAGGCGGTGGTGGGCCGAGAACGGACTCAACCTGGGGTTGGGGACAACTGAGTGGATGAAAGTTAGGCACTTGTGAAGAGATAAAAGTATGGTGAACATGACTTGTAACATATATATATATATAGATACCAAAGGCCTTTATGTCGTAGTGACGACGATGCTTATCCACGCCTCTCATGGATAACGCCCTACTAAAAGGTCAGATACTGAAGCAATGAGAATATATGAATTATGACAGACTACATGTAGGGGCACCATGTTGATTCATGAGCTCCGAACAGTGAGGATTACCCAAGTACTAGTACACGACTTTCTTGGGAACAAAGCCCAAAATGAGCAAATCGTGGTGCCTTCTTTCCATAAACTCCACGCCGTGGGTATAGTTGCCCTTATAAACGCCGGAAATCACCTTATCATATCTGAAACTTGGCTGGATTGGTGGGTATCATCCTCCTGAGCACCTCAATCTGGCGCGCTTGTCCTTTGTCCCTGAGCTCGGCAACGCCCCTCCGGTCGGTGCGCCGCATGCCATTCGAATAAATCACAGTGAGGTCAGGTATCACCTCGCCCGCTGCTACGACCGTATGCGGCGTAAGTGTGCAGTACTATTCCACGATGTCAGTACCATCCTCCGATCAAACTCAGGGGCAAAAAGACAGCAGCAAAACTCACCCTCCCCACCACCGCGCCTGCGCCCACCTTGGCCGAGACGCCGACCGTCGTCCCCTCCCCGATCACGGTGCCCCCGGCTTCGATCGCCGCCGCCACCTCCACCGTCACATAGTCCCCAAGCGTCACCCCCTCTGCCTTGTCTCCCGCTTTGTGCGAACCCCCGGTCCCGACCGCTCCGACGGTGCTCCGCTCGTGCACGATGCACCGCCGTCCTATGGTGATGCGCCCCCCGAGCGAGTCGAGCCGCGCTCGCGGGTGGATAACGCTTTCGCTGCTGATGCCGATGGGGTGCGAGCCCGTGAGGACTGCCGACTCGGCGATAGTTAGGGTAGAGGAGAATTGTACGGGAGGTCGGGGCCCGGCGCTGACGGGGGGCAGGATGGAGTGGCGTTTAGAGGACATGGTGGATTGGGTTGAGTGGTGATTTTGTTGGTGGGAAGTTCGTTATGGCTGGGGGAAGAGTTCGTGGTTCATGGTCCCCGTCGGGTTTCGGTAGGGGTGGTCTGGTAGACGGGGTAGAGATTCGATGCCAAGTATATTTTTCAATAGTTTTCTAATTCCAGGTCGCCGTGTTGTTGGGCGTGTAAGTGCGGCTTTGGAGCGCATCGAAAGTGCTGTCTGTTTCTCGACCTGCAAGTGGATGAAGCTCCCAAGCTCCCCCCCCCCCTCCCCACTCTGTCCTGCGTTCACCCCAGGTGGTCAGTGAGGCAGCTCCCGCCACAAATACTCCGACGCCACATCCAGACAGCCAATCAGAGCAGCTAGAATCCCAATTTCCAACAAGGCGCTCAATTCAATCGAGGCCCGGAACAACCTCAGCACTCGCACTCACCCTCCAACGAACGAGCATCTCTGCCCTCGCCCCGGCCAATTGGCATCCCACCCTCTGCTCTGCCGAGCAGACCACACTCAACACCCGCCCAGCATGCTGTCACGAACCGCAGCACCGTCCAAGGCGTCTGCGAGGTCGCTCTCGCGGGCCGTCGCCACGTCGGCAACCGCATCGGCCTCGATCCCGCAGCAAAGCCGCACCTTCGCGACCGTCCATGACACTCCCGCCCCGCCGCGCACATATGGCGGTCTCAAGGACCAGGACCGCATCTTCCAGAACCTGTACGGCCGCTTCCCCCCCGACCTCAAGTCGGCAAAGAAGATGGGCGACTGGCACAAGACCAAGGAGATTCTGCTCAAGGGCCACGACTGGATCATCGGCGAGATCAAGGCGTCCGGGCTGCGAGGAAGAGGCGGAGCTGGTTTCCCTTCGGGCCTGAAATGGGTGCGTCCGCCACCTGGACCCCCTTCGGTGTCAATTGGCCCTTTTCCTGCTAACTAGCCTCTGCAGTCGTTTATGAACTTCAAGGACTGGGACAAGGACAGCAAGCCGCGGTACCTGGTCGTCAACGCCGACGAAGGTGAGCCGGGAACCTGCAAGGACCGCGAGATCATGCGCAAGGACCCCCACAAGTTGGTTGAGGGCTGCTTGGTGGCTGGCCGTGCCATGAACGCCTCGGCCGCCTACATTTATATCCGTGGCGAGTTCATCCACGAGGCCGCTGTTCTCCAGAACGCCATCAACGAGGCCTACCAGGACGGCCTTATCGGCAAGAACGCCTGTGGCTCCGGCTACGACTTCGATGTCTACGTCCACCGTGGCGCAGGCGCCTATGTTTGCGGCGAGGAGACCAGTTTGATCGAGTCTCTCGAGGGCAAGCCCGGCAAGCCGCGTCTCAAGCCGCCATTCCCAGCCGCCGTCGGCCTTTTCGGCTGCCCATCAACCGTGGCCAACGTCGAGACCATTGCTGTAGCCCCAACTATCTGCCGCCGTGGTGGTAGCTGGTTCGCCGGCTTCGGACGTGAGCGTAACCAGGGAACCAAGCTGTTCTGCATTTCCGGACATGTCAACAACCCTTGCACGGTAGAGGAGGAGATGAGCATCCCATTGCGCGAGCTGATCGACAAGCACTGTGGTGGTGTCCGTGGTGGCTGGGACAACCTTCTGGCAGTCATCCCTGGTGGCTCGTCTACGCCAATTCTCCCCAAGGCTGTATGCGACGACCAGCTGATGGACTTTGATGCCCTCAAGGATAGCCAGTCGGGTCTTGGTACAGCGGCCGTCATCGTCATGGACAAGAGCACCGATGTCGTGCGGGCTATTTCTCGCCTCAGCCATTTCTACCGGCACGAGAGTTGCGGCCAGTGCACACCGTGTCGTGAGGGTAGCAAGTGGACCGAGCAGATTATGTCTCGGTTCGAGAAGGGCATGGGCCGCGAGAGGGAGATTGACATGCTCCAGGAGCTGACAAAGCAGGTCGAGGGTCACACAATTTGCGGTGCGTTTCTTCTTCCTTCTGGTCCCAGGCATATAACTGACAATATTTCCAGCTCTTGGTGAGGCCTTTGCCTGGCCCATCCAAGGTCTTATCCGCCACTTCCGGCCCGAGCTTGAGGCTCGCATGCAGAAGTTCGCGAAGGAGTCGGGGGGTGAGGCGCTTGCGGGTGGATGGGAGCATGACTCACGGGTGAAGGGGCAGCTCACCTCGCCGGGCATGTAAGGGGTTGCGATAGAAAAAACTTCAACCAGGGAGATTAGAGGTGCGTGTTGTTCCCAATTTGTACTGGAAGACCTGGCATCCAGCCTGCAAATGTACATTGTGCATACCTCACCGTGGACTGCCCGCTTGGGGGCTGTATATGTATTTACTTTGTTTTGCAAAGGCCCACGGGCGGCGAGGGCCAGAGAATGGATTGGCAAATGCGATTTGTTGGATTTATCATGACTGTTGGTGCTCCGGGGTAAATGCTCCAGTTGCCAGAACATAAAAATGCCGTGCAGGATCCGGAGCCGATCCCCCAGTGCTGGGCCCCGATTTGGAGACGCGGGCCGCATTTCTGGCACTTTCGGGTGCGAATCAACGCCCAACCTCCCGAACGGAGCGGAGCTGACTGGGCCATCTCTGAGCAATTAATGAACGAGTTGCGGATTTTCGAGCTAACCGACGTGGCCGGTCTCACTTTTCGGATAACCCGCGCAAATATTCAATCACCGATTTTATTTCTAGCAACTGGAATGTTGATTTTCATCAACACAGCATTATATCGGTTCGGCGGAGACCTGACCGCTCGGCAAACCCACAGATGGCTAGCACTTTTGAGCAGCTTGTTAAATTCGGGACAGATGCTTGTAAGATTTAGCCGTTTCCTTTCAATGCCCAGTTTTCGGGGTACACGTGCAGTCAGTTTCACAACGGCTTGCGCTACACAAGCTGAAGCTGTCGAACGACGTACTACATGTTCCCCCACAACGTTTAGCTCAGGCCACTCACCTCGTCATTTCTACCTCAATTCAACCAAGCCACATACTCACTCAACCCCTATAATACAAACACGCCCCTTTCATTTCCGCAGTGGGCCCTCAAGAGCATACTAACACCCCTCTCAGCCGGCCTCGAACGCACCTTCCGCCTCCTCCAATCCCTCACCCAGATCCTCATCTTCCTCACGCCCGCCCGCGCCCTCCTCCTGCACCTCCTCGCCCTCCTACCCCCGGCCCTCGCCGCCTCCGAGCTCCCCTTCTCCGCCCTCCAGGCCCTGCGCGCCCGCTTCGCCCTCGGCCGCCGCTTCTTCCGCGTCTTCCGCTTCCTCGACGCCTTCGGCTCCGCCTGGACCCTCTCTCAGACGGCCAGGGCCGCCCCCTGGGGCAGCCCCGGCCTCGAGACGTGGCTCGACATCTCCTCGCGGTCGTTCAATGGCATGTATCTGCTCCTCGAGACGGCCACCTTCCCCGAGGCGCTGGGCGTTGACGGACTAAGCGTGTGGGGCCGGGAGATGGCGGGGGTGTTGCAGGTGGAGGGGCAGAGGCTTTGGTTCTTTGCTTTGGTGTGTGCTGTCGGGGCGGGGGTGGTGAGGGTCAGGAGGGGGGGTGGATGGAGGGTGGGGAGGAGGTTGGTTGCGGATGTGTTGGACCTGGCGGCCCCAGGCGCCGTGGTCGGCTGGGTGGCGGCTGAGCCCGGGACGGTGGGGCTGTTGATGTTGGGGAGTACGTGGTTGACGACGGTGGAGGTGTGGGAGAGGTGTGGGAGGGAGGTGGAGGAGAAGAGGGATACGGAGAGGGTGGTCCGGGATTTACGGAGGCGGGTTCAGGAGTTGGAGGAGCGGGATTTGGGTGAGAAGGGGGGAAAGTAATTTGGATGGAGTAGATACAACAAATATATAAAAGACCTACTTCCGCCAAAACTGCGAGTATTTGGGCGGTTGCTGGGAGCCTTCTAAACAAGTTGAACATGATATCAACGTGGAGTCCCAACCAATCAATTGTGACTTGGAACCAGGATATCAAGGCCGAGGCCAAAGCCCATCGTCCTCGATCCATCTGCTGCCTCGTTTGTCTGTGCGCCCGGAGAAAAAGCGGGAGCCCAAGTTGCGGGCTCAATGCCATGTACTACTTTCCTTGTTGAAGTCCCCACTGCACAGTCAATGTTGAACTTGAGACGAAGCTTAAGCCCGTTTGTTCTTGTCAAAAATAGGGAGGGACCATGACACTTGCTGGCACCTGTCAAGAAATATGCAAACCCCCCGCCTCCCCCCTCCCCCCCCTTTGTAAGGCACGAAATGGGGTAGGGGCAGAAAAGAAAAAAGAAAAAAAGGCGGTCAGCGTCCAGGTGCAGAATCCCTTCAGAAGCACATGAAATTTTTTGAGAACCGCGACAAACTTGCGCCCACCGCATCTCCCTTCCCCATAACCCAATTCCACTGGGAAGTTGCGCTTTGCAAAACTCTTTGTCTGCGCCGCCAATTTCTTCCATGTCCGCGCCACCATCGTGGCTCTTTTCCAACAACCCATCCGCTTCCGCAAACAATAACCGTCCAGCTCCACCAGCTTCAACCGCCATGGCACCCAAGAAAGCCAAGTCCACCGGGACGGAGAAGACGAAGAAGACCGTCCAGCCCGATACCCAGCTTCTAGATCTGGTCGAGTGCTTCCTCACCAAGCATAAATTCACCGATGCGCACCGCGAGTTTACCAAGCGACGCGTCGCGAAGGGCTGGACCAAGCCTAAGACCGATGCGAAGAAGTCGGACAACCTTTCGCTAGCCTCCCTTCTCCACGCCTGGGAGGCCTCGAAGGCTTCGGATAGCAGCAGCAGTAGCAGCGACTCCAGCAGCGAATCGGAAGCCTCAGACGTCGAGATGGACGATGCCGCGCTGGCAAGCTCTTCCGACTCGAGCAGCAGCAGTGATAGCAGCAGCGACAGCAGCAGCGACAGCAGCAGCGATAGCGAGGAGGACAGCAAGAAAACAAAGAAGGTCAAGGTGAAGAAAGAAGTCAAGAAGGTCACAAAGCCGGTCGATGCCAAGAAGGCGTCTACCGACAAGCCCGCAGCCAACCCGCTCAAGCGAAAGGCCGCCCCCGAGAGCGAGTCCTCATCCTCTACGGATAGTGATGATTCGGGCAGTGATTCGCCCGCACCACCTCCTCGCTCCGCCAAAAAAGTCAGAATTGTGGCACCGGTTGACTCCTCGTCAGACTCGTCAGACTCTCCTTCGGAATCCTCAGATTCCGATTCCGAGCCGCCCAAGCCTGTAAAGGGTGCCAAGCCCGTCAAGGCTGTCAAGGTTGTCAAGGCTGCGAACACTGCCTCATCCTCAAGCTCAGATTCCGATTCCTCGTCAGACTCCACCTCAGATTCGTCTTCCGATTCGTCTTCCGATTCGTCTTCCAACTCTGACTCTGATTCCGACTCCGAAGCCGAGGCAAAAGCCACAAAGGCAGAGGTTACAAAGGCCACCACAGTTCCCCTCCCTGCAGACAGCGACTCCTCGTCCTCGTCCAGCGACAGTGATTCGTCGTCGGATAGCGATAGCGACTCGGACGCAAAGCCGGCAAAGAAGGCCCAGTCTCCCAAGGCCAAGAAGGTTGTTACCAAGCCCTCCTCGTCAGACGGCTCTGACTCTTCCGCTACTATCGGCAAGAAGTCGCCCGAGATCTTCCCGGTCAGCACCTTTGCTCCTCTGCCGCCCGACCCGACGGCCAACAACCGTGGCAAGAACGGCCCCGGTGCTCCCAAGCAGCCCATCCAGCCATTCTCGCGCGTCTCGCGCGACATCAAGGTGGACCCCAGACTCGCCTCCAATGCCTTCGCCGGCCACGAGTGGGGCCAGAGGGCCCACGAGGACTTGATTGTGACCAAGGGCAAGAACTTCACCAAGGAGAAGAACAAGAAGAAGAAGGGCAGTTACAAGGGCGGTCGTATTGATGCTTTTGCCATGAATGGCGTCAAGTTCGACGATTAGAAGACGAAAGTGAACAGGCGGCTTCGCTAGTGCTAGTGACAGTTTTGAGTCTCCTAGTGATGAGATCATCTGGAACGCGCTAGCGGCAAATAGGCAGGCGCAATAATAGGAGGTTAAGAGCAGCCTCGTTTGGGCTACTAAATGGGGTTCTAACTCTGGCTGAGTTGGCAAAAGGCCTCTAGGTTTGCGTCGCTGGGATGTCCGTTCGGAGGATTTGTTATGGATTTAGAGTTCTGTTTACTCGGTAGCGTCATAGGTGTGCATGGCCATAACTCGGTTTCTCGTCAACTTAGACTTGAGAGCCAAAGGTAGAAAGCCAAAGGTAGAAGAAAAAAACATGAGCAGTGTCGAGTCCTTAATATTAAGCAAATATGTCTAAGGTCATATGAGAGCACCCATCCTGGAATATCATCGTGGAGCAGACATGAGTATTTTCCCCATCCCCAGCGTTTATTCTTGATACGACATCCAGGCAATATTACTCAAAGTATCGGGACATCATATCACATACGACCATACCTACTGGAAAACTCATGGTCCTGTTTGCACAGCTTTCGTGGTCGGGTTTCACTACCCCAACCTTCCTCCGAATTTTGTCAGTCTTTGACCACTGGTTCCTTCCATTGCCAAACCCCTTCCAATCGCCCTGCATTTGCGCATAACCTACTCTACACCATCATCCATCAAAAGCCGTCCATCCATATGGCCGATGGCCAAGAGAGAAATCGCCCAGCTCGGCCGGCTCGACAAGAGAATGATCACCCAGCCCGACTGGCTCAACAAGAAAACAATCGCCCAACTCAAATGCCTGTCGCTCTACCCGCCAACGCCTACCGAGACATCTCCCGACTCCCCCACGCCGTCTGTGAGTTTGCCGGTCTCTAGCGTTGATATGATCATCGCCGAGCTTCGTAATCGCAGCTGTGGCCGACCCCAGGTGGAAGAGGAGTGGTGGTGCCTCAGGCTCAACCGTAGCTAATTCAACACTCTCGAGGCACGTATTAAGGCGGACAAGGATATCTACTGGTCAAAGTAGGTAATCTACTTACCCTTAGTCTAGTATTACATCAGCTAACCGTCTGAATAGGTACGATTACTTCGCTGACCTCGCCAAGTTCGTTCTACGTATGGCGAAAACTCGACATGAAACCGTTCTTAGGAAGTTCATGAAAAGTATCATACGACAGTTAGTTATTATCAAGGAAAGTGACGACGAAGTCACTATCTCGCTGTCTGTCTATGTAAGACTTGTAAGTAACGACTTTTGGTATAGCTGCCTGGCTGCCAAAGCCGGATTGATTCAGAAGCACCCATACCCCAGGTCCGGGAGCCGGATATTTGCCATTCAAAAGAGCATAATTATCCACTGTCATCCCCAATACATAACCCTGATAGCACAACACACAGGGTCAACCCTGAAAACGGCAGAAAAGGGAATACTACTACCCTATCCCAAACAGCCTAGTTGTCTGAGACGAATCTAGGCTCACGAAATTTCCTTTTTCCTTCGTAGTCCTGAGCTGGGGTAAGCTGTGACTAATTTGTCATGAGCTTTCCCTGATTCTTCCCTGAGCCAGGGTGATCCTATATACGGCCGCTGCACAGCCTCAGACGCCTTTTTTCAGTCCCCCCGGCTAAAGTTTCCTTTTAATGGAAAGCAGTTGACCCGTAATCCATAGGAATGGCTCCTAGGCACTAATTCCAATTCCGATATACATACCTCTGCGCTTTCTGGAAGACTCGGCTTAAATATCTCGCAGATGAGATAGTACCCTAACCATACGTACCTGACTACTACCGCAGCAAGTACTCCCAACGGTACAGCCGGCTACTCCCTGTCCCGCTCGCCCTTATTACACAATCGATTCCGGCTTTCGAGCAAAGACAGTCAAACTAGGAGAATTGTTAAGTATCTAGTGTCGCTGGGGTAGGGGACTCTGTACTCAACTCGATATACTCTCCAGGGCAAACCTCTCCGCAGCCGGGGGGTAGACACTTCAAGAAAGGGAGCTGAGCCCGCGGTCCCTCTTTTACTACGGTAGCCAATTCTATTTCGGCTGAGGCCATTAGCCCAACATCCCCCGTCACGTGCTTCTGGACACAGCGCTGTCGCAGAAGGCTCGTGTCACCAACCCTCACGTAAAGCGAACTACCATAGCTCTCTAGCAGACATCGTAACAACTCCATAAACTCTTCGACTCCCCGAACCTACTAAAATCCGAGAGCGGTCTTAGGGCGGTGAGTATTATGTTATACCTCAGTTATCCGCCGTTATTAAATCTTGGCAGAAGGTTTCGAAGTACACGACCATTTCCCACAATAGATTTAGGAAAGATGTTCGCATTATGACTAGGAGTATCGGCGAGGAAGCTGTAAAGGATATCAGGTACCTACACGGTACTACGTACATACTTACGAACCGACTTCTGGAACAACCTACTGATCTCTAGGCATGTACCACATGACCTGGTTAAAGAAACCGGTCCCGAAGGTTAATAATCCAACTCCAATCTCACAACCCAAGGCTTATTATTGTTCTCTTCTCCGTGGCCCATGACAGCTGCGTTAACCAACACTGTGCATCCATCCTCCCATGCCCGGGGCTCTGCCGAATCACGAAAAATCGCTCCGAGTTCCATACCTTGAGGCTTCCAAACCCATAGCCTTCATGGAGGTGACCGAAGCAGTGGAGTTTGGGCCTGGCTTGGCGAATGGCGTTATAGAGCATCGGGCAACCGTAATGGTTCCCTTCTAGGTTGATATCAAGCATGTAGTCTTGGGACGGGAGCAGCGGGGGACCATGCGTCATGACGATATCGACGCCCTCGGGAATTGGATGCTCTACCCCAGGGTCAAAGCGAAAGGTCCGACCGTCACTTAACGTGAACTTATGAGTACCTTCCTCTAAGAAGTGGAGGCCGTTTCCCTTCTCTGCGGTAAATAACGCGAGGGCTTGTACTGGCTCTTCGGGATCGTCCTCATCTTCGATTAGGTTATCCTACCACCACTTTGGGTCGAGGGAGACATCCTGTAGGTAATGTTAACATGCTATTTGACAGCTTTTTCACATATCTCAGAGGAAAACTCTCGGGGTAGCACGTACGTGGTTACCGGCAATGACTAGTTTGAGCTCAGCATCGATGACCTTGATGTTGGCGATTGCTTTCTTATAGTTGCTCAGGCCTCCGATCATGGTGAGGTCCCCGCAGTGGAGTACGACGTCGACCCTGCTGGGGAGCGACACTGGGTCGGGGAAGGCATCGTCGTGCGTATCCGAAAGAATGAGGAAGGTGGTCGCCATTATGCTGGGTAATGCGGGTACTATTACGTAGTACGATCTGTCAAATGTGGGTGTGCCGACTTCGATAAGTAATGGATGTGTGATGGTTTGGGTAAGAAGAACCTGGCCTCGAAATTTCGCCTTCTTAGCCACCTTTTATACGTAATTAGACCTAAACCGGTTTTTAAAGTTAAGGTTTGCCGCCGGCCCACTTTGCGTCCCGAAAAAATAAATAATATTTCCATACTCCGAATTTTTAGCTTCGCACATCGGGATGCGACCAATCCTATTTCAGCGGCAATTGCTATGCCTATGGCCACGTTTTAACACTGAAGGGAGAAAATAGGCAAGCAGAAGAGCTGCAAGGCTTGGAATTATTCGTAGAACGTAAGGCGCTGAATAGACTACCCCTGCGTCTAGAGCTTATGTATTGTCCTGAAAGCCTATGTAACGTGGATGGGTTTATCGACGGAACTGTTTCAAGTTCCCTACAGCATTGACCCGGTGTAAGACTCCTCTCACGAGGTACACGTCGATAGGAAGGACTCTAAACAACGGATCATGTAACATCCTCAAGACCCTAAGATGCTAGTGGGCCTCTTTGACGGGTAGTCAGTCACTGACAGTTAGTATTGGTTGAGCTACTGCCGCAAAGCAGAAACGCGTCCTGCCAAATCGCTCCTTCCTGATGTTAAGTTTTTCAAGTTAGTGGTAACCAACTTGAAAAGGTTTTTTGCCTCTGCTCATAAGGAATTTTTTTTCTTACCTGCAACCTCAATTTACTCAATTTGAAGTTTCTGAACTAGCAGCTTTCGACATCTTTGGCTTGCGCCTCATTGTTAGTTAATTTCTGCTCAATCGCAACTTCTTACAGTCAGGTTCGCTTAACAATCAGATATAGCAATAACAACAATGGCATCGGAGGCGAGCAGCGTCGCGGGTGGCAACAAGTCCCCCCGCAAGAGCATCATCGGCTTCTTCTCGCCTACGGGCGCCGATGACAAGTCTGTCGCTTCAGGTTCCACCAAGCCTCCGGGCTCCCCTTCGAAGACACAGCGGGTGCGACAGCTCTTGGGCAATTTTGGCATCCTCGAGCCCCGATGAAAGCGTCGCGCCCAGTCTTGCGGATGTCTTTCGCAACGGCTGGCCTCCTAGCATCCGCGGTCGCAAGACCTTCAGACTTTCCGGTCGTGAGACCTCCTTACCCATGTATGTACCTCATCCGCTAACATTTTCGCATCTATGTAGCTCGTTGAATTATCAGTTTGGCTTGAGCTAACGACAGATTCTGTCCAGTCCGCCGAGCTTTAGGCTCAAGATCAGCGACCTGTACCGTGAAACCGGGGACGGATGGGCTAGCGGAGCTACATTGACCGACCTGCTAGCTGATATGAAACACGAGTTCAATGCAGCATCGGCCATCATGGATGAGGTTGGCGAGCTCATACAGTCCCTCCAGAATGGTACCGAATCCGTCGCGGAGATCTTGCTCCAGGAAATGGCTGCCGTTGTGTATGGACCAAACACTAAGGCGCGTCGTGGTCTTGGTCTCCGGGCAGCTTGACATTGATTACAACGATCGGTATGTACCATTCATGATTCATCATACAGCTCGCAAATAATTGACATAGTCCTAGCAATCCGGAATATTGGCCACATTGGTCCTGAGACAAGGCAATAAGAGTCTGAAGAAAATGCGGGATACCCTTCGGAGGTACAAGACTTGGGGGAAGCAGGGCGTGGAGAGGAAGGTACGGGAGTGATAACATCACCATGCTCGGTGATCAAGTAATAGGCTTCGTCATCTTCGAAGTCGTAGTATATCATTGGGACGGGGATATTTATGTGGTCGCGAATTTAACGTAATAATTCTGCTGTGTTTATGAGACTCTCCTTACTGAGCCGCGGAACTTCTTGGGCCGTAAACCTCTTATAAAAGTATCATTTTTATCAGCAAAACGCTAGTGGCCTATAATCTGTTATACCCCTAACCTTGTCTTTCGAATAATAGGCCTTTATGAAGTTATCAACCTTAAAACCATGTGAGTAGCCATTTCTGAGCCGAACAGAGCTGCAAAAGGAGTAGAAAGCATAATTCAAGACCATGTTCTAGGAAGGTAGGCATACGTGGACAGGCAAACACACACAGTACTATACAAAGAGAAAAATAGCCCAATCATAAAGCTAACAATGCCTCCGGCAAGGCTGTAAACCCCATAGCAGCTATAGCTTGACTTATTAGTCTTTTAGCCCTTCTAGCCAACATATACTACGGTGCTACTACGGAGATTGTAACCCGCCTGTTTGCTACAAAGTGGAAACACCTATATGTAACTGTCAGAAGCACTGCACTTTTGATGGGGGTTGCAATTGTGTGATTGTATTGCTTGTCGCACCTCCACTATCGTGGCAATGCTAACGCCCTCGATTCTAGCAGTTTCCACCCTGTTCCATCTGACAAGACCAACTCCTATACCCTACTGGCACACTGATAGGCCGGCCACAAACCTTCAACGCCTGTAGGATCGTCAACACCTGGCTAGGCGGATACAGTCACTTACGATTGCTAGGGTTCGGGTTATGGTTAGGTGTTAGGGTTAGGATATATGAAAAAAAAAAAAAAAAAAAAAAAAAAAATTACCGCGAGTAGGTGTAAATGGAGATCGTAAGGTCGGGCTTGTGGCGTTGATAACTAGCTAGCGAATTGACTAGATTCCGTACCCCCTTTTGTGTATGATGTACGCAAATGGCGGGCTTAACACCATGAATTGCGCCGGATTCGGACTATAGACAGTGGCGTAGCTTCGGGCGTAGCGAGTGGGTCCCCGCAGGGGCCACGCCGGAGGCGCTACCGGAGGCAAAAAACAGAGGAAAAAGGGCATATTTGGAAGCGTTGAGCCTGCCTGTTTTGTCTGCAGGCACCTTGAGGGTGCTTGGCAGGGGAACGACTGGCACGTGAGTGCGGGTCGCACTCACAAGCAGTTGAGTGGCTGGGGCTAGTAGGCGTGGCTGGTGCTTCGCGGGGTGCGCCATGAGACTTTGCCCAATTAGCACGTCGAGTCGGCAGCCCAATCAGTTCCCGTTTGTAGTAGCACAGCCTCGCCCCCGCTTTTTTTTTGCCTGGAGTTACCCCTTCGATAGGCGCATTGGGGTCGTCCCCCGCGCAGAGCCCTGCCTGGCAGTCTCACTGAGCTGGCTGCTCGAAGCATCTGAACGTTGTCCGTACTCGTCGCCGCCAACTTGGGCTGTTGGCCTTGCGCAATGTTTCATGCTACGCTCCTGGGCTTCCGCCATGCTCATAGCTTTCTCATCAGCCATATACTCGAGGCTTGACTGCACTTAACCCCCTCATTTTCCTCCGGTAAGAGAGATTGGAGCGCTGCCGGAAGTTGCTCTCAGCTCCCGGATCATATCGCGCCACACCCCGAAAGTGAGCTCCCGTCGCGATTGAGCTCCTGTCGCATTCCCTCTCAACACATCGCTGTCGCGTCGCAACCCGCCGCTGTCATCCGTCTCTGCCCGCACGGCGCCGGAGCGCATTCGCAGCACAGACTAGATTCTCATCAGCCATCTCCATATCGCCGCGATTGCCAGGCACGGCCCGGGACTCCTATGGGGACAAGCTGCAGCACTTGCGCGAATGAAACTGGCAGCGATGGTCAAGAAACTCCAAAAGGACAAGCCGCCGAGCAAACCCCACCGACCACAGTACTTGACCACTTCCGCTCGCTCATGCCCATGCCCATGGCTGACATCCGCGGCAGGGATGGCGTCCAGTATGACGTAGTGGCCCAGTATGATATATTCGCCAGTCGGAGGCTGCTAGGTCGCCAGACCCGGTCCAAGTCCAAAACCCCCCCTGCCTTTAACTTGGCAGACCGCGATGCCTATGATAAGAAGCGCAGGGAGGTGTTGGGTTATGAAAGCGCCTTAGCGTTCGACCACCATTGCAAAGTCACAGCCCCGGAATGGGAAGTCAGGGCCAACGAAATTCTCCTAGAAGTGAAGAGGCGCGACGTCAGAGAGATATACGATGCTGCCCCCCCGAGAAGGGGCTATGGGGGCCAGATGCATCCTCGTTTCTTCGGGGACCACTTCCTTTCCAATATCGACCTCATCGAGGACACGCGCCTCTTCGAGATTTGCCGGGCCATGCCCAAGGGTGCCCACCTTCACATACACTTCAACGCCAACCTTGTCCCCGGAGTGCTGATAAAAATCGCCAAAAAGATGGAGCACATGTATATCTCGAGTGATATTCCCCTTTTGGCAACTGAAGGCAGGGAGGCATTCGACCTGTGCAAGATCCAGTTCAGCATATTAAATGCGAAAGCAGTGCAGGAGCAAGGCGGTGTGGGCAACATCTTTGACAAGGACTATAGCAAAAGGCGACCGATGCTGTTCGAGAAGTTTCGTCAGGACTTCTCAGAACACTATGCAGCTGCTCGTCGCCAACTGGTAAACGGGAACTCGCCAGGAGGAGGAGAAACTGCGCAGGCGAGGAAGGTCTCACCAAAAATGAGCGCAGCCACGAAAGCTGGAAAGAACTCATCCGAGGAAAGCGAGACCACGGAGGAAGGGGTAGACTTAGCACGACATCCAACCACGGAGGACAGACGAGGAGATGATACCGTAGACCACTGGCTTTATGATAAGTTAGTCTTCTGCGAAGAGGAAACATACAATGCCCTCCAGACCGCCAACGGGTAAGTATCATTTCCGGCTTGACTGTTTTTTTTTTTTTTTTTTTTTTTTTTTTTGCCTTGAGCTTCCGCTGATTGGTTTCTTCAGAGCATGGGAAAAGTTCAATGGCCGGACGCAAATGATGAAGGGTCTCTTCAACTACGAAACAGCGTATAAAGAATACACTCAGCTTTGCTTACAGGAGTTTGTCGACGACAACATTCAGTATGCTGAGATCCGCCCGAATTTCATGTCAACAAACCAGGTCTGGAAAGACGACGGCTCAACACGGATCGACAACTGGGGCATCATGGAGCTCATCATCAAGGCCTATGAGGCGTTCCAGCAATCACACAAGCAAAGGGTCCTAAAAGGCCTCAAGATAATTTATTGCACGCCGCGGTCCTTCGACGCAGAAAAAGTCAAGGCATCTCTGGATGAATGCCTAAGAGTCAAGCTACAGTACCCCGAGTGGATAGCTGGTATGTCTACGGATTCCCTGGGATGATGCAATAAACATGCATTAATGATATTATTGTAGGGTTCGATCTCGTTGGCGAGGAGAGCAAAGGTAGACCGCTAAAGGACTTCATCGAGGAGTTTCTTCAGTTCAAGAAGGATTGTAAGGAGGAAAAAGTGGACATCCCATTTCTATTTCACTGTGGTGAAACGCTAGATATCGGGACCGATACCGATGAGAACCTAGTGGATGCGCTCCTCTTGGGTTCAAAGCGGATTGGGCACGGCTTTGCTCTGCCCCGACACCCTTATATTATGGAGCAGATGAAGAGGCACAAAGTCTGCGTCGAAGTCTGCCCCATCTCAAACGAGGTGCTCGGCCTCACACCGAGAGCGAACGGCCACGCCATGTTCAATCTCCTGGCCAACAATGTACACTGCACCGTCAGCACTGATAACGGAACTCCATTCAGGTTCGGCTCCAAATGCTTACCCCCACCCGCTATGTCGTTTCTAGCTACTTACTTACAGTCTCTTGTCCGATAGATCCCGCCTCTCACACGACTTCTACCAGGCAATGGCGGGGAAATCTGATATGACACTCCACGGTTGGCGCCAGCTCATAGAATGGAGTTTAGAGCACTCGTGCCTGGAGGATGACCGAAGAGCCAAAATCCGCCAAGAGTGGGAGACCATGTGGCAGAACTTTTGCAAATGGATCGTGGAAGAATATGGCCCTTCTAACTCGTTTAGGGGGGAAGGACGCGGCCCTCCTGTCCCGTCCAAGGAAAGCGACTCAATAAAACGGTAATGTTGGAGAGATAGGATTCCCGCATCGATATATTAGATATCCCCTCCCAATCCCCCCTTCTCTTCTACCGAGCACAGTGGCGACTTGGGTGCGGGAAAGACTTGCGCCTCCCCCCCCTGATGATGACGCATGGTTCCGTCAGGTTTTTAGGACTGCCCTTCAAAGGCGATCGGTTCAGACAGAAGACATCTTCTCGAATGACACCATGGACGGTGGACCGGCGCTTCTATCAAGAGTCCCCTTTGGTGTCGCGAGGCTCCCGGGGATTTGGGGGTTGACAGCATGGGCTGGGCTGACAAAAGGCGTTCCGGCACTCCGGCGTTTTGACGAAGCAACGCAGCAACGCAAAACGATAGAAGCAGGCACGAGGACACGGGCCTTTATGAGTTTCAATCTTTATTTGATATTTAGACCCATACTCCCACACTAATCTGTCGTGTCACCAAGAGCTTGATCTCGCTGTGCCCGACCTACTCAGCTCTCGGTGTCTGTCCCCTAACCAAACCCAACCAGGCTGTGGAAGCCCCAGAGCCTCGCCGAGCTCAGCCGGCGACCGAAAAGTTTCGTCGCCTCAATGTCCTGTCAAGGGCGCGGGGAAGAGGGGGTCGCTGCAGCAGGCGTTGCGTGCACCAGGGGAAGCTGCACAGCTGAAGCTGGGCGCGCCAACCGTCGGCTCATGGTCGTTAGATGCTAAGGGATATGCGGACCATGGAGCGCCCCAGGCACATCAGCCGCGATCATCAGTCCAGCATAATTTTTTTCCTCCTCATGCTCTGCCTGCTGGGTCGCGCCTCGCGGGCGGAGGTCGGAGTTTTGAGCGCCATCACTGGAAACGCAGCTCGTATCATTGGCTTCTCCCATTACATACTACAATTGGTCTCGGCCAAACTTTTCGTGATTTGCACGTCGGTCCATCACGGCACCCCCAATCGGCCCTTACCCGTCCCTCCTCCGCTGCAGGCGCGCACAGAACCACGAATGATGGGGAAAGATCCAGCGCCGAGCCCACCGCCCAAAGCCAAGGCAAGACTACTCCTGCAGCTAAGGCCGCAGCGGACAGCCCATTTGTTAGCAACAGCGTTGTTAGCAGCAGCGTCCTCACATTCCATCCGGTCCCATTTTCCATCCCGTCCGGAAAACAGGATCCCGCATCCGCACCCGGCCACAGCTCCCGCAGTCCGGCGCCGTCGGGTCCATGCTTACACCTCGCCGGACCCGATATACCGGTGTTCAATATTCATTGTTGCGACCGAATTCGCCGGCCCCAGACATGAATTTTGTCCCAGTTACCCCCGACTTGCGAATAGCGCAGGTTTCCCGTGTCTAAAACTCGTCCGACTGAAGAAATGTCGAATACGGGCCGGTATGTGACGGCAGCAGTGGGCGGTATCCATCCCGCTCATTCAGTCTGTTCGGCATTACTCCAGGGACCGAAAGTGGGGACGGCGGTGCTCTTTGTGGCCAAACAAAAATTCCATTGCCAAACGCCCCGAAGTTGGGCCATTATTGCTCTTTCCACCGAGCCGAGCCGTCTGGCTGGGCCCACGTCGGCTACGTAATAGACTTTGACACGGGCCGGACCCTATGTGGGTCCGGTCAAAAGAAAGGAAAGGGGCCGCCGGGAGGCCCTTGTTGCTGCGCAACACGTGCCCCTGAACATGTTGCCAAGTATCGGTAGACCGATCGTGGCTCGGCTCCGCTGCGGCGGACAATGTACGCTTCGTAACCACGAATGCCAATCGGGGGCACATTTACTCACTCAACAAGTTCTCAGCATAGGACTTTTTGCAGAACAATGTACTTGATCAAGTAGACTTGTGCCACGGAGTACAAAGCGTCCGCTCCACACCAAGACCAAAGGAAGGAGCAATGCCCACCTGGGCAAGACCATCTACCCACACATCCACAGGGAAGCCATCCTCCAGATCTTGCACATCCACTGGCTTTGACCGGCTTCATCAAAAGCCACGGCATCCCTAACACCGTGCAGCGGAACAAGTGGGTACACCGAGACTCGGTGCCGCGGGTTGGGGTGGGGGGGGGGAAGGGGGGGGAGTGGAGACGACAAAACACGAAATATCACAGTGGATGGCCGGCTGCGGCCACAGCTCTGCAAACCTTGAAATCAAAATTTAAACATAAAACTACCGACAACCTCTTATCCTCGGCAGCGGAGTCGATCGCGCTGCTGTAGGAGTGCCTTGCGTTTGTTTTTACGTACAACCACGCCTGGCGGGATACGTTTCAGTGTTTCTTTCGAGCTTTTTTTTTTTTTCCCCTTCATCCCTGCGGGCCGAGATCTGCTTCTCAGCGCTTCTCGCTTGTCGTTCGATGCGGCAGAGCCGCCTTGTGATGGATCAGGCAGGTTCATTATTCTGCCAATATTACTGTGAGTGTGTGTGTGTGTGTGTGTATCAGCCTCCACGTAGTGTACGTAGTCATTGTGGTATTCTCCCTATAATGTCGCGAACCTGGAATGCAGCTGTCGCGACGAAGGATTCCGATGTCCTCCGTGCAAATGCTTCTATCCTCAGCTTGTCTACTTGAACAGCAGGCGAGGTGTCGCGTGGCTGTCCATCAAATACCGCGGGCGCGCTGCGCAAAGCCTAGACTTCGGCGTGTGTTTCCGATTCCAAGGTGAGGCTGTCCAAATTCCAACCCGCCAGCCAACCCACCGAGTACAAGTCCCGGGATTGTCCGTGAGGGCACTTGCGGAGTCGGAAGAAGCCGGTGGAGCGCGGTGGACAAGCCCCATCGGCCGCCGCGGCTTCCTTCGGGAAAGCTTCCATAGCCTGCCCCGGCGACGCAAGGTGAGTGAGGACTGAGGATGCAAGGATCTTACGGCGGATAATATGGGTCGGAATTGTCGATCAAATTGCTGACTTGCAGCCAACATCCCCCGTGTCTTGCTTTGGGTGCTTGGTACACTTTGAGGTTGCAGCACCCATGGAAGCACCCTAGCACCACATCACTGCATGCACCTTGCCCATCTGTGCAGTGCTCTCAGCGAAAAAGGCCGCCGGTTCCGTGCTATTGGCTCCGACTATATCCGCCTTGAAGTCCGCCCTATGGCCTTAGGTGTCCAGGTCCTCGTTCAGGCACCAGCTGCGACGAAACCACCAATGCCACGATTTAATTTGCGTCTTGCATGCGCAGTAACGTACATGGAAAACTGTGGGGAGGCGCAATCGAAAGATGGGCTGCAGTATATCGGAGATGGGAGACACAGGAAGCCATTGAGAGGGCTTGAAATCGACTGAACTTTCAAAGACTCCAGCTGCCCTCTGTGCTGCGGCCCCGATAGGGAATCGCTTCAAACCAGCCGAGTGAGTCACAAACTCAATTGCGAGCCCCTGAAGTTGCGTCCCACCGTCCTGGTCCTGCAATTGGGCTCTTTGATTCGCCCGAGGCACTTCCCCAGGAAAAGCGAACATGCGGGAGAGGACAAATGTTCTCATGCTTTCTTTTCCTTGCTTTTTTTTCTCTCTGAGCTTCTTGTGTTGTGTTCGAGTAACATAGCTATGGCCGCGTTTTGGGCGCATTGGGTCAGGATCGCGCTGGCACATAGGGCTAGCCAACGGCAGCCAGACGAATATGGGACGCTGTGCCCTATCAGATTGCCCCGCGGGATCTCTAAGGGATGGGCGATGAGCGGGAGGGTGGAAGACGGAGAGCGCAAAGTGACAGGTATCCTTGTCGACAATATGGCGGCTCTTCCTGGCCCTCTCGCTTTCGTAAGCCGTTGCGCGTTCGACGACGTCCTGAGGTTGTAAGGTTGCGGTAAAAAAAATAAAAAAAAAAAGTCCTAGCCAGGCAAGCCAGGACTCGTAGGCCTTGTCCCTCCACCAATAGCGCGGCGGGAGAAGGCCTAGGTGACGCTCAACGTGCGCCCAGGCACCAAGGAATCGGGACACCTGGCCGCAACGGGAATTCTCGCTGACGCTTGCATGGCGACGATGGACACGCGACCTCGAGACGCGGCGTGGAATCCCGCGTCTCGACAGGAGGTGCATTCGCAGACGTGGAAAGGACTGCGTGTTCCCCCAAGTCCCCCGAATATTGGGTTCGTAAGCCAATTCGCACCTTGCTCCTTTGCGCAGTTTCAACCGGACTGGTATTCCCCCAGAGTGGATCCTACAATTCACCCTAATTGGCAGGGGTCTACGCTAAACTGTGGTGGGGCGGTGCTTCTTCACCCTGGCAAAGCCTGTACAGAAAAATTGTCCGCTGGGAGCGTCTGCTAGCGGAGGGTACTGTGAGGATGGCAGATGGCAGCTGCGCAACCACCCCTAGATATCTCACCCATGTTGTTAGAGGACCGACAGGTGTCGCCCTGCAAAGTAGGAGCTGCGTTGTTGCTTCAACGGTCATCAGCCCCAAAGCGGTGGGAAGGAGGGCGGCTATGGTCTGCGAGAGGTTTGGCGAAGAGGGTCACTCCTGTCAGGCACCTTGAGTTTCTAGTACGAGCCTCCCAAAATGTGTGACTCATACCTACCCTTTCCGGCTGGCCGTTCCATGGAGCGAATCAAACGGCTCCACAGCCTGCGCTGCCGCCTTGGGGGTACCTGTGTGCTCCCGTGTGTGGCCTGGGGCGCACACGCCTGCCCAGTTCGCTGCCTGATTAAAAAGTCCTCTGTCGCCCACTTTTCCGACCGGCCTCCTCCTTCCTCCTCTCCAACCCAAAGCAAACACAACCGCACAACAGAATATACAAAGGCATCAATCAAGATGCGTTAAAGCACCCCCCGTCCCCGTTCTTTCCACGGCCACCGCCAAAATTTCTTCCTCAAACTTCAAGACTCTCCCCACTCTCTCAACTCCTTCAGCTCTTCCTTCACCGGATGATCTGAACTTTAGCACTCTGCCTCCCAGCACGCGCTCCCAGTTCTCCCCCAACACCGCCACCATTCCCGTCCAAGACTTTCCAGTCTTCACCACGGATTCAACTCAGTCAACATGGCTTCCCTCCAGTTCCTCGAGCCTGCCGGCACCATCCGCGCAACATCTGCACCTTCAGCATTTGGATCTGCCTCCACACCAGCAAGACTTCGTCTTGTTCGATCAGCCGATCAAGCAACAGCACCGTCAACCTAGCCGCTCTGTCTCGCAGCCTTCCACCAACGGGAGCGTAAATCAGACCAGCCAGCAACAGCAGCAACATCGTAACCAGCAGTTTTTTCAGCAGCAGGCCTCTTCGCCGTCTCTGCAGAACCAGCGAGTTGCAAACATAATCCAGGCTACAGGGCACCAAACGACTTCTTCGGCTTTCACCAATCGGTTTAGCTCTTCTGCGCAGAACCCGCATTTGCATCAGTTCTACGCTTCGTCTGCTCCATCTTCGTCCGCTGCTTTGAATCTCCACAAGCAGAACACACAGAACCGGCCTCCGCGTCCGCCAGTTCCCAAGTTCTCGCAAAGCACGGGTAACATACCGAACGCCAAGATGAATATCCAAGGTATGCACTGCTGGGACGACTCGTCTCCCTTGGCATCAAGCTCACAATCTTCTGCTTCAGACATGGACTTGGAAGACTTCACGGCGTTCGAGGGTGGGGCCTCTACCACGTCCTACTCTTCGCCAGCTCTTCCCAGCGTGTTCGACCTGAACGGCAGTGCATCCAGTGGTTCCGCCAACATGGGCACTGTGTCCCCTCATGACCTCCTGATCCAGGAGCCGTTCATGTCGGCACCAAACTCTTCTGTTCTCACGGACTTGACTTCGCCGTCTATATACGGAGAGTCGCCGGATTTCGACAGTTTTGACGTCTCTCCCAACTTTGGAAGTAATGATTTCGATGCTGGCGCCGGTGATGCTTGGTTTCCTCTCTTCCCTCAGAACACCACTCAGCAGGACTTTGCGAGAACCGCCAACGCGGAGAACTCTCCTGCTGAGAAGTCGGATGACCTGGAGGTGATCGAGCCAACATCGGGCCACCAACGCCGCAAGTCGGGAACCTCTCCCCCTTCCGGCCGTCATTCTTCTGTCGCTGGTGTCAACTCGCGTCGTCGCGACAAGCCCTTGCCTCCCATCATTGTGGAGGATCCGTCCGACACGATCGCCATGAAGCGAGCGCGCAACACGCTTGCAGCTCGTAAGTCACGCGAGCGCAAGGCTATACGTCTGGAGGAATTAGAAGAGAAGATCGAGAAGCTGGAGGCAGATCGCGATTATTGGAAGAATCGCGCATTGGCACTTGGTGAGCAAAAGGACTAAACCGCAGGCAGTTTCAGCTCTGTGGAACGAAACAATAACCCTCAATTAGAATCATTGAGGAGGGGGATATAACAAACATCAGAAGGGGGGGGGGGGTTTGGTTTATCATTTGGTATTCTTTTTCGTGTCGTTTTCCAATATTGTTTACATGTTTCAGCAAATGGGTGGCCTTTATCTTTGACCCGTGGCCTTTGGCTTTGTACTTGTCCCTAGTTTCCTAAGACCGGAATTCGACGGGAATTTCCAGCGATGTTGAAACAATCAATCGAATCAATTATGTGTGTATTTTACAATTGCCACCAACTATCTTGTGCGAACAATTTGTGAAGTCACAGCTAGGCTTGGGTGGAGTTGACTGCCTTCTGCCCTCGCAGAGTTCTCACACACATCAGCCGGAGATAGCAAGATGTCGTCTAGGGGCGAAATCCTGACCGCTGATTTTGTGTCAGGGTTTCTCCAGTAAGCCATCTGTCGCCCGACTTGAACATGTCTCGTTTGGCAGCCTAACCATTTATCTGCCTGCGCGCCTTACCGCTCGGCACTTGTACTAGCCCCCCATGTATATGCAGCAGAAGAGTTATTTGCATGATTGCGACGCCCCCCGGGCTCGCCCGTCCATACATACCTTGTTTTCCATCTTCTATGCTCCTGGCCTGCCTGCATATCGGCCCGGACTGGTGACCTCGATTGCATCATGCTTGTTGCTTCTGTGCCCAACGATGGGGTGGTTGCGTTCCCAAGGAGCCCAGGCTTGGATGCTTTTTTTCCCCGTGTGGGACCGGTGTGGGGATCGACTGCTGTGAGATTTCGTTGCGTGTTGCATGTGTGGAGAGATTGTGCAGGCTGCGGCATACAGCCGTTTCTTTTTTTTTTCTTTTGGGAGAGATATGGTTGGACTGATGGTGGTGGTTTGATCGCACGGAATTACTCGGATGGGGATGCCGCTGGGGCGGCCGGGTCGGATTTCGGCGTTGGGTTAGGACGGAGCTCGGGGGGTGCGAGGAGATGGTTAGGTTGGTTGGTTAGTGGGTGTTGGTTAGTGGGTGATGGGTGGAGGAGGTATTGGAAACCGGGTTGTGCTATCGTCGCTGCGAGTTGGGATGGGTGGTGGCAGTGGAGCTGGGAGTGCTCGTGTTGGGTACCCCCTTTTTCTCAAATAACGAGTAATTCATATTACCAGTATTAGATCAGGGAGAGGACATGCCCCCCGAAAGGGAGTAACAGCGATAAGAAGTGCCCATCAGTCCTCTGTCGTCCAGCGTGATAGGCCTCTTGGCAGCAAGACTGCATCAATATGACTGGAGTTGATAGGGGGTGTCTTTCAGATAACATGACGGCTCCAGTGGTTGACCCCGTAACCTGCCCACAACGGCTCTCGGAGACTACCTCCCAAGCCCACCACCGTGCCCGCAAGATCCTTGTTGTCCACCACTAACCCTCACCCTCACCCCATCACAGCTGAAAGCACCCAAGGATCCCATGCCAGGAGGTATTCACACGCTGTTCACGTAGCCATTGTGTGGGTTTGGCATCTGTCAAGAGCACGGCATAGATAGATATGTTTATCTCTCATCATTACAGCCATGTATCATTTCAATGGGTGTCCCCAGACCCCTGAATCAGATCAGAGGCAGATAGGGGTCTTGATCTCTTCTAACGAACCAGAACAAAAGGAAGGTATCGAAGCGAAGAAAAAAGTCGGGTCGTCATGTGAAGGAAGGGAAAAAAAAATAAAAAAAAAATAAAACGCCCTTATGCATACACATAGGAAGAGGTAGCTCCTATTCCATCCATTCCATCATTCTGCCATCTGGCATTTTCAAAGCCACGCAATTCCTATTGCTGGGTGAGGGTCTGGTCGATCTCGCCTGGCATAGCCAACCAGCCGGCTCGACTCGAGCCGACTTGATCCCATTCGTTCCGTCTTGCATATATCCATGTCGGTCAAGCCTTGGTGGGATAGATGGGGATGGAACCCCTGCCCTCTCCTTCCTCCCAGCGGAGCAATGGGGCATCCCTCGTCCCTGCTACCCTCGGACCTGTCCGCAGTTTCCATCCATTCCAAGCATCCTCGGTCTTCAAGAAAGCGCCATAACCATGGCTCCCATCTCTCATGCCTCATCCAAGACCTGGGAGACCCAAACACTCTTAAAACAAACACGCGGAATGCACTTCATGTGTGGCATCCTCTTTCCTCCCCCCCCCCCGTCCATTTGAAGTTGGGCCGTAAAACGCGTCGAGAACATGATAGAAAAAGTTCCGAGCAACATAAAAATCAGCTTTTTTTTTGTATCCCCTGCACCGGCCGAAAAGAATCAACAAAAACAAAAACAACAATGGGAATGAGTAAAACGAGTCCATTCATGAGTGCTTATTTTTCCACCCAAAATCATGCAAAGGAGGAAACAACAGACAGGACGACAAAACGGGGGAGCCCATTATCACAAAATCCTCTGAACCCTCGACGTACAGACGTTCAAGGTGGCAGATATTATGCTGCCACCATTTTGTACGGTTTTTCCTCTCCATCTTCCGATATTCATGCAAGTGGTTTTCTCCCCTCTTCCCTTATGCAGCCATGACATCTTTGCTTGGTGCTCGGCGAATATTCGTACATATACAAGTCGGATATTATGTGTGTGGGGTGTAGTGTATTTATCGACAGCCGTGAAGGCTACAGCGGAGAAGGCCACTAATTAGTTTACTGTCATCATTTGCATCCTCGGAGAATCGACCGACGTCTTTTTGCTCAGCACGGAATTGGTGCTGTGACTCTTGGGCAATCTTTTCGGTGGGCTCGAGGCAGGGTCGGTAAAGACTCTTGTAAACGCTGGGCTCCCGTCAGGGTTATGGCGGGCGTGCCGCTCGCGTCGAGGGGTTCCGGCGGGACTCTGTGTAAGAAGCTCTGCCCTACGAACAGCATCTGAGAGTGAGTCGCGGAGGTGCCCAGCTCGCTTCACAAGCTCCTGAAGACTGTTGGTGTCGAAAAACAACTTCGCGTCCGAGACCTTGCAAGGGGATGCATTCCTGATCGAATCTGAAGTCGTGCGTTGTTGCTGCATGGCCTCGATTACGCTCGAGATGACAGCCGAGCTCCGATTGTGGTATATCGGCGTCTCGGGTGTATGTGGTCGTGTTGATTTGGCCGACTCTTCGGCCAGCGGCCAGCTGTTGCCGAAGATATCGTCATCGGGAGAGAAGACGGAGCGACGTCGAACAGCCTGCCGCTCTCGCACAACAGTAGTTATGCTCATCTCGGGCTCTGGAACCTCGAATGGGTCGTTCGAATAGTCGATCGCCGGGCTGCTGAAGCCTCTCTCCCTATGGGTGCTGTGTCCTCTGGATCGGTACGAATCAGCGCACGAGCCAGCCGAGTCCAAATCCTCCTCGGCTTCCTCATCGGGCGAGGCAAGAGCGATGATGTTTTCTGCCTCCTTCCATTTCAGAGATAAAGTCCCATGCAGAATATCCAGATCCCTTCCATGGCGGCAAAGTCGCTTTAGATCATTAACCAGCAGCGAGAGCTCACGAATCTGTCCGGAATGGGCCTTGACCGTGGGTTGTGTGGCTTGGATGGAGGCTGGGACCACCATCGAGAAGCTGGTGGCAGAGTCCTTGCCTCCTGCTGCGTCGAGAGCACCCTCTTCGAAGTCGAAATCGAAATCATCATCCCATTCCTCACTTGCCGTCTTTGTGCCCAGGCCCCAGGTGCCAAATTTTGGCTGGGGCTTTGAGGTGTCTGAAGGATCGGGGACGACAGGGACACTTTGGCTACGCACATGGGTAGCGCTGGGTCCTTTGCGGTTCACAGAACGGCCTCCTCTCAAGTCCATCTCCTGTTTCCCGTGGACGGTCTTGGGACGAGGCGAGTTTCCGCCCGTGTCAAACTTGTCGTGGCTCGGAGGCTCACACCAGTCGAAGATGTTACTCCGCGGTCGGTCGTTCACGGCATCTCGGTGGTGATCGAGGCCGCCATTTCCATTGATGCTCATGAGAGCATGTCGTAGAGTAGGGCTGACGCGTCTAGAGTTGGTCGAGCTCGAGGGCGGGGAAAGGTGGTTGCTGAGGGTATTATCATCGTCTCGCGCCCAGTCATCATCATCATCGTCCAGTGATAGCCGGGAAAAGTCGCGGTTCGTCAACGAGAGCGCGGGGCCGGCGTTAAAACCAAACCCATCGTCCCTTTCGTCTCTCGGTTCGAACTCGATGGCCTCGGCGAGGTGTGCAGCCCGAATGGGTGTCGGTAGGCTCTCATCTTCCTCTGTGATTTTGGTCTCGCCATCCCACGAGCGGCCGAGAATCTCCTGGATCGAAAGCCTTTTTGTCTTGCTGTTGCTCGCTGTGCTTGGTGGCGATTCGTCAAACATGGACTCCAGCGGTGTTTCGACTGCTCTCACTCTGCTGGACGAAGCCACAGTGCGGAATGAATCAAACATGCCGTCGCTACGGAAGTCGGTATCCTCGTCGTCTCCTGACGTACCTTCCCTGCCATCCGCGTCTGAGCTGGCCAACGTCGAGGCGCGTTCGCCCGAGGCACCGCGACTGCGGGGAAATGTTCCAAAGCCCATCGAATGCGACATATAGTTGGCGGAGAGTTGAGGTTGCCTCGGCGCTGACGAAGAGGAGCTTGATCCCAGCCGAGTGACGTCGATGTTGAAGCTGGAAAGCCGAGAAAGCGGGGGAAGCGGGGAGGAGGAATTTCTCTTGCGAGCCTGAAGATGGGCACTGCCTCTGGAAGCCGATTCGGCCTGCTGTCGAGGCTCGGGTGGTGTAAAAATTTCCTCGAGTGTTGGTTTGGCCTCTGGCTGCGGCGAGTTCTGCGAACTAGCCAATGGCGCCGAAACATGGCGGGTGCCTCCGCTCTTGCTCTCCATAGTTCCTCGTCTTGAGCGGCGCATGCTACCTGTCCTAGAAATCCAACTGCTGGGTGAGCTGAAATGCATCGAAATCGACCTTCTCGCGCGCTTGGATGGTGTTGAGCCGGCCGAATTGGCGGGGTCGCCGGCGTCCTGGGAGTCCTCCCTCGACGCTATCTTTTGAGTGGGTGTTTCCGCGACATTCGCGGCATCCGTCGGTATTTGCCGGCCCGTTATCCAGTGCACCTTGGTGAGGTAGGCGCGAGGCACACTGGTGAGTTGAATCGACACCCTCTTCCGGGGCAAAGTGGAGTTGTTAGGGCTGTTATCGCCAGTGGATCCCGAACTTCGCCGACTGCCTGCAATTGGCTTCGCGGGGCGGTTGTGGAAAAACGACGACCAGGTGCCAGGCGCCTGCTTTGGGTCTGGCACTTCTAGCATAGGCCTCGGCGAGAACTCCTTCGAGGGTATCGATTGATCGAGCGAGTACTTGGTGTCAGGTGGCGGAGGCGGCCCAGAGAAGCCACCCTGATTCTGGAATTGTTGAAGTGTCGCGGACCGCTGGTGACTTGTGGCCGGTCTCCGAAGCGTCAGCATCTGTGATCTTGACCCCTTCCGCGACAGGGTCCCCGGGGCGGCCTGTTGGCCGGACGGCGTTCTCTTGACCAACTTGTTGGGCGCGGGCTGTGGAGGTACGGGCCCTGGCCCTGACCTGGGCTCGAGCATGGCGGCGCTTGAGCCGTGCGAAAAAGTCAGCGACGGCGAGTCTGGGCCCATGCTTGACCTTGGGCTACCATGCTGAGACAGCGGCCGGATGGAAAGCCGCCTTATCCAAGAGTCTCTCGAAGAAACCGAATCGCGATTATTCTCGGTGGTCGGCCGCGGAGTGGCGTCGCCCTGCCGTATGAAGGAGCGCCTCCTGCCGGCATCTCTTGCGAGACCCAAAACCCGCGCCGATCGGGACGAGTTCGGGGGGTGTGACGTGAGAGGGCCGGGTACTGGAACAGGAATAGGGGACGGGGCGGGTTCGTCAAGCTGGCGAAAAGAGCTGTAGGGAAAATCCTCCGAGGGGGGCGAATAGGGGGAGGCGGCGCTTGTCCCAGGGCGGGATGATGCCGGTAGTATCCGGCCAAAGTCGAGGTTTGGGGGTGGTTTCCTCCTCGATACCGGCCTGCTGTTGTCGGAGTCAGGAGGTTGTCCAAAAACCAGTCCAGCAGCGGCGGCCGCAACGGCGGTGCCGGATCCCACGAGCTGCGAGAAACAAAGTTAGCTTAAGGGGGCCTTGCATGGGCGGCTCCGCTGATGACGGAGGAAGTGCGGAGGAGCAGGCGCCACGGATGGGCCCCATTGAAGGAACATTGAACGGTGGAGGGTGGCAGATCTCGTTGCGGGCGTCGCCGTGTACGAGCTGGTCCGACGTGCCGGGCTCGTGTTTGTGTTCTGCGAGGGGGGCGGCTTAGAATGGGATTGTTCTCGACGACTTACACTCGGCACAACCTGCATCTTGGCTGCGGGCTGTTATGTCGACGACAAGCATCCGTGGGAGGGAGAGAGGACAAGAGGGTATGCGGTATTCGTAAAGGTCGTGGTTTGCATCGTCAGGGCATTACAGGAAATGATTCTGGGGCAGGAAATAAGACGCTGGAATGCGGACAGCGCAGGCACGTTTCTTGGTGGTCGAAGCCAGTCGAGGATTGTCCCCAAGCAAGCTCGACCAACTAGGAACGCGCGCTCCAGCCGCTGGCCACTCGAGATGGAGAATCGACGACGGGGCGATGCGAAGCCGGGGCGATGGAAAGGGCCGTCGATGTCAGGTCGACCCGGAGGGGGATTGCGCGAACGAGGCCGTAGTTGGTGCGGTCTTGCGGTCTGGGTCTGGCAGTCTCCAGTCTCGTAGCAGGTAGGTCGACTGCAGCTGATGGCGAGGCAATCAACCTGGAAGGACGCGACAGGGCGCTGGGTGGCCTGCGCTGGATGGCCTGCACTGGGTGGGTGGCCTGCGGATTGGCTGCGTCTGCGTGGGCGTGGGCGGGCGTGGGCGTGGTGGAGGAGGAAGTGGCCGCCGAGATTGCTTGCTTCCTCGCTTCGAAAGGGATGGGGGCAACACGCTCTCTGCTGTCTAGCTTTCCGGCTTCCCAGGGCGGGCTCGGCGGGCGGCTGCCAGATAACAATGGGGGCAACCTATATCAAGAAGGCTCACAACACGACGCAGGGGTTCAATCCCGCTGCCATGACCAGAAAACAGAAAAGGCGCACGAGACAAAAGACGAGATGGCCGCTCCCACACGGCGAACACGGCGTCAGGGTGAGGGTCTCGAGGGAGAGGGGAGAAAGAAAATTCAGCGCTGCGTAATTCGTCGGCACAACAGTCCCAGACAACAAGACCGGACGGCAGCAACCACCAGGCCGCGCAGGGAAAGGGTGGGATCTAGGAGCTCGCGCTGCTCCCTCTCTCCAGTCGCTCCAGTCCAGTCTTGTCCTGGGGCGGACGGGGACGGGCTTTCAGGCCTGAGCCTGGTCGCCTTGGAAGCACGCTAGGATTGGCCTTTTGATTGTCGCTCGGGTGTGGTGGTGCGGCTTGAGCGACTCAGAGCGAGACTTGCTTGGCGCTAGCGAGCGCACGGAGGCTTTGCCTGCTGTAATTCAGGTATCAACAACCTGGGATCCTTGGGTACAAACACCCTCCAATTTCTCACAATTTCTCTTCCAGAATATTGCCGTGGAAAAGTGCACATTGGGCACACCGCGAGTCCGCAATGCACTTGGCTGCACTGGATGCGCACATCTGCGTAAGCAACCGAACGCCGAAATGTGTTTATCGCAGCCGCGAGTGCCCCCTATCATCTATGGGGGACGGGCAGTGATGGGGTGATGGATGCCATCCCCAGCAGCCGATAGGTACGCTCTGCTCCATCTCCGCTCCATCTCCAGCAGGCCCCTTCGCCCTTGGATTCGCGCATTCCGCCTCCCGCATTCCACCCGAGCTCCCCTCCAGTCCCCTTGGAGTCGAGAGATGCCGCCCGGGTTGTTTTGCGAGGATCCATGAACCATGGGCCCAATCCATCGGTTTGCTGGTACTGCACAGTGCCCTTGCGCAGCATTGGCTTGCGTTGGAGCATTGAGGCCCTGGAGCATTAGAGACCTGGATGTCCAGTGAAGCCCCCTCTGCCCCGTCGCCCTGCAACACCAGAGGAGGCGTCCCGTCCGTATAAGCAGCCCATCGCAGTAGTTGCAGCAGTTTGTGTGCGCTCCCGTCGCCGCTGCGTCTTTCTGCGTCTTTGTCTCGAGCTATCATCTGCCACCGCCCAGCAACAAACCCAATCCTGCCAATGGCCTTTGTCTGATCAGCCATTCCCTGTGCCGGGGCCGACATGTGGAGGTCAATCACCTCAGGTTCCCAGCAAACACGTTTCCTGGAAGCCAGCCGCCGCGGGGGTCGCGTTGGGGCGCCCACTGGCCTTGTATCATTCCACAATCGATCTGGATCTTGCGTGGATCGCCCGAGACCCTATCATTTGCATCATTTGCATCATTTGCACGCTGCCGCACTGCAGCTCTGAATGAGAGCGCGCCTTCCTGGGCCTGTCATATCATGCCCTTGCGCCCTGAAGGCCCGCCTTTGCGACATCCCAAATGTTTTCTTTGTCTTCTGTCTTTTCTTGTGGCGGGCCTCAGGGGCGCGAGGGAAAAGCCGTAAGTGGTCGTTGATTTCGCTGCAGCAATTAAATTATATGATCCCCACCAGCCAAGTTCAATCAATGGAAGCTTCCTCCATGCTGCTGTTCAGCTGCCCCCTTCTCTGTGTGTGTATTCAACATGGATGCTGCACACCCACGACAATGCCAGGAATGACCAGGAATGGCAGGAGATTCTGTCGATTCCTGTTTTTCTCCTCCTCGTTAGCGCAGGAAAAGGTTATTTTCGAGAAAAGGCCCCTCATCCCTTCCACGATCCCATCCTCCCTGCGTGTCTCCCTCCCTTCACCCCTCAAAAGCAAGGGGGGGGCGCTCTCCAGGCACGCGGTGGCGCCAGTGATCAACTTGCTGGCCTCTTTAGCGGCGCCAACTCGTAAACGGCGTCGACGATGGGGCGGCTTGCTTGACTCCGGCCTCTCCGTTAGCTGTCTAGCATCTACTTGCTTCCTTGAATTTGAATATGCCCTTTCCCGTTGTCGTCTTCCCTGCGCCCATGTATGACGACATGACGTTGGAACGCCTCCGACTTATATTATCCTCCTTCCCCACAGTGCTGGAACTATCGTTGAGCCTTCTGACCAAAAGCACCCTCTCCCTGGGCTGCAGGACACGCAACAGTCTTCTCTCCGAACACTTGCTCTGGAGTGCATGTCCGGCCGAGTGGCTTCCATGCCCCTGGGCGGCGGGGCATGTTTTTTTTTGGGTCTTATTTCTCGTCTCGGAAGGAGTCCTAGTGCTCGACAGACGGTATAGCAGACTCAGCTCATGTATAATACCGCAACCAAACACAGGACAGAGACAACTGGGGATCCATCAGTGCGTTGCGGCCTGTCGTATTGAGCCGTACCAGGCCTCCGATGCCTGCTCGGGATGGAACCCATCTCGGAATAGGATGCAGGTCCCTCCTCTTGTTTCTCTTGATTTTTGCCCCCTTCTCCAAGATGTGCTGTGCAAACGCAGGGAAACTAGGCTAGTCTAAAGCTGACCTATAGGAGGGGCTACAGAGCTCTCATCAAGTGTAGAGATACATACACCTTTCTCAGCGGCCCGCAACCAACAGCATACTTACTCCTCACATCGCCATGCAAGTAAGCCAACAGCTGACGATTCCATCGGTGGAAACCCCCTCACCTCTCGGCGTCCTAGGGAAGGTCCTTTTCCGCTCACCTTTCACATTAGCATGTGTGTAGGGGGCCGCGGTAAGAGCATGCCCCTCGGGCCATCTTGCATCTTGTTTTCCTGGGGCACGTTACGGCGAACCAGACAACGAGAGATGATCGCAGACTGCCCGTCAAGCTACCCTACCGATGGGCAACGCGCTGCGTCAAAACTCGCCGGGCCGACCCCTACCATTGGTAGAGTCGGGGAAAGCAATTGGTACGGGCCAAAACATAATTCCAATTCGCGGGCCCTGGTTCCTGGCTGTGCTACGTGGGACGCTCCCATGCTCGCCCGCCCCTGGTGTCTTTCTGACAGACAACTTTAATGCTGTGTGTTGTTGTGTTTTGGGGGGGGGCACAGTGCCATACTAGTCGCTGTCGGTACGTGCTAGTCATCTTTGTGTCATCCCACTACATGACGCTGCGTCATGTTATTCGACGGCGTCTCGCCCTTGTTGGCCCTTGTGGTTGGTAGGTTGTGTGCCTATCAATCAATCAATCAATCAATCAATCAATGCGGGCACCGAGATCGAGTGTGCATCTTGTGCCTGGATACTGCTGGCTGTTAGCTGCTATCACTGCCGTCGCTCTGCCCCCAAAGACTTTGCAGGAGTCCCGTGTTCCCAGGAAACAGACAGCGCCTGTGGCACAGTCGGACGAGAAATATGCAGACACTCACATTCACACGCAGGCTCTCTATCCCCCCAACTTTACCCCTGATTTCACCTTCTCGTTGCGGTGCCCGTTATTGTTTACAATGGGTGCCGATGGTCATCCGTCGCCATGATAGATTGCCCCGCGGGAACGCTATTGTGGGGAAGAAGGAAAAAGAAGGGCCATATGCTCCCGTCCTTGTCCCTACACTAGTAGCGCAGGGCATTCTTCCACGGTATTTTGCCGTGTGATTTCTGGTTGGTGTTTCTTCTCTTTGTGATGGCTTTCTCGCCGCCCGATCTGCTAAAATCGCCTTCTTCCATCAAGACGCCAACCCACTAGGTCAAAACTCGGCGGATATCCCGTGTGTGCTTGTTTGCAGGTGAAGCCACCTCGGCCACTTGCCCGGTCCTACCATCACAGATTATCTGTTGCGCGCCAGGGACGATCGGCGAAACGTAGAAACCCGTCGGGAACGAGATGGCTCTAGGAACACGATGAGAGGGGCATTGTTTCGCCTAGCCATTCTTTGCGCGCGTCGTGGCATGGTTGTCCTCGCCCGGCAGTCTCGCTTCTGCGTCGTCGCCAACCTCTTCTCCCGATGGCCCTTTTCGTCTATTGCAGGGAACACCAAACCATTGCCTGTCTGTCTCGTTGCGTGCAGCACGAAGCGTGGTGGCGCTCGGGGGAGGCTTGATGCCGATAAATGCACCGGTATCTGTCCACCAGCATTCAAGTGTCGTTGCACAGAGTCCATCTCGTAACAGCATGGAAATGGGTTGCCGCATAAGTATCAAAACACACACACACACACACACACAGAGCGCCCCTGAAGAGCCTTCTGTTTGCAAGCAGATGGAACAAAAAGGTCAGGGTCCGAGAATAGCAGCCGCACCGGAACGGCTCAAACCTTCAAAGCTGCCGGTCGCCGTCCCAGGAAAGACAGACCGCTTCGACGATCACGGGTTCTCCCCCCCTGCTAGGAAGAGCAATTGTTGGATTTAACCACTTCGCCTCGCCCACGGCTCGGGATGCAGCGAGGAAAAAGCGCGGTACGAAGGAGGTAACGCCGATACCACGACTAGAAAACGACGGATGAGCGGGTTGGCGGCAAAACAAGCAGACTGACCAGACAAATCCATGTCATCCAGAGGGCTTACGCCATCCGCGCCGTTGTTTTCAGAATCCGTGCGCCTCTCAGCACACGGACGAAGTGGAGATGTAAGGTGATGAGGCTTGCTCAATATAACCGTTGTGAAACTTGAAACAAAACTGTCAGTGGGGTGGTGAGTGGGGGATTGTGAATTGTGGGTTGCAAAATGTCAGCAATGACTCCGCCTGGTTTTTGATCAGCGTGGCACTCTATCTTCGGGATAGACATTGGGCTCTGAGTTTCCAGTCCAGGAAGCTGGTGAGATGGTCGGCAATTTCGATATCAGCCCGCGGGGGCAACCGGGACGGGTGGGCAGTTCATGAAAGGATCAACTAGAGCACCCTGTGTTGACCAGAGTCTGGCGTAAAACAAGGCTGAGCTGTTGTCGTCGGTATAAATCACCCGCACATGGCTAAAAGGCCTCCCAGCTAGCACAGAAGCAGGTAACGTAGGTGATGTCAAAGCGGCGCCAAAACATGTTCGCTTCCCCGGTGTTGATTGTTTGTGTCAACCGCATCCGGGCTCCACTTGTCGGATAAGTGTTTAGAATTCGTAAGCAGCTGCTGAACCTCCGGCTTCTGGGAGAGCTCTCTCTTCTTCCCCTCCAGAGCATTGGGCTCCTACTACTTCAGCTCCCAACGCCATGCCTTGATAGGCCACGGGAGTTTGTGGGGAGTAATACTGTATGGGGACCGCATGTGACGAGCTTGGACGGGACTTGGATGTCTGCAAGGAGCCCGCGTGCCCACCCCTAAGCGTAATGTGCTGCGACTCTAAAAAGCTGGACGTCGTTTCTGGGCTGACTGGTCAGAGGCTCTGGGCCGGCAAAGGATGGGTGAGAGGCATTCGAAGTTCCTTCGGTCAATATGCATCAGCGCCCCGAGAACTCGGGGTGTAACTGCGACAGAGCTGCAGCAATTCCAACTCTGGTGCTAAGTGGTGGCAGGGTGTCGTCGTTGCTGTGTGCCGCAGTGGAGCGTGGGCGTAAGGATTCGAATTGACATGAATAAAAACTGCAAAAAAAAGCTGCAGCCAAGCTGTGGCACCTTGGTACGTCGCAGCCGGTGGAGGTGGGCCGTCTCGTAGGCGGCCAACGCAGTGCCGTCGTCTGGGATTCCCAGGCTGATCCCCAGCGCGTTGGAAATAGAGTAATGTCATGTGTGATTTGCTATCAGGCTCTGGGCATGGGGACGCGCTTGTCATTGGTGCGACACGCGACACGCCTCTTGACGTGACCGGGACTGGCCGCGTCGCATCGCGACATTCCCCTCAACTTGGCAACCAAGCCTGAGGCGCCGGCGCCTTGAAGCCAAGTGAATCTGGTCAGGAAACGGCGCTGATTTGCCAGTAGCAGGCAGGCATGGCGAAAGTTTGCCACTGTGGAGATCGGGCCTCTTGCCAACGGGGGTTGAAGCAAAGCCGTCAGCCAGTCGCTGCAGTAAACCGGGGAATAGAGTCGCGTTCCAGGCTTTTCGGGGACTTGGGAGTCGAAAGCGATTCGATGAAGCTGTCTCTGTGGCTCGGGCTGATGTTGATACGACATAATCTTTCAATGCTCCTTGTCGCAAGTGACTTCTCAGCTCCTAGCCAGCTCGCAAGAAATTCTTAGCACTCCAAAACCAAGAGAGATCCCACACAGAATACGCCTGTTTGGAAATCTTGCAATGCCAGATCGCATTCTAGAACAAGGACAGAAGGAAGTAGCTGTTGGTGTGAGCGTTCTGTGTCTGTGCGGACAAGGGTCGATCTTTGAGTGCAAAATGTCTCGCATACGGCCCAATCAGGTAGCCATATGTGTTGTCAGCTGGCTGTCAGGCGTTGCGGCTGGCGGTAAATCCCGCTTTGCACCAACGCCAACGTCAAAGTTCAGTGCAGCGCAATTGTCAAAAGATTTGCTAGGTACATGTACCTGTACGGAATACGGAATACCTGGTCAGCGAAACACAGCTGCCCGTGGGATTTTGACCGGGCATTTTCATCTACCGTGATAAGAAAGCACCTCACATTACCAAGCGGTAATTAGTCAGGGATTTCGGTATCGACACCCCAGCTTAGCCCTCAATCCAGGTTTCAGTTTTCAGTTTTCAGCTTAGCCATGGACGCCGAAATTCGGGCTGTGCTGCCCAACATCGACCCCGTGGTCTCGGAGTATTCAGCCGGCTACCTGACCCATGCTTCCACGGCATGGTCCAACGACGAGGATGCCTCCGGGCCGTCCCCGCTCGCCGAGGCCGCCTCCACCATCACCGAGCTGCTGCTCTCTGCCTCTGGGAATCCGAGTGCCGCCCTTCAGGAGAAGATCCGTGCTCTGGTTGAGAAATGGGTTAGCAGGTACACTGCCGCCAACGCTGACAGCGGGGAGCGCAGAGGCCCCGTTGTAAGGCGTCTGGACCAGACCATCCAGGTGAGCACCCAGAGGAACATGTCCTCGACTTTGGCCGTGGCCACTGGCGGGGTCGACCTGGAGTCGGCCAATGTGCGCAAGGTCGAGTCCAGGGTCGACAAGAAGAAGCTTGAGAAGGCCGAGAGAAAGATCGCCGCCAAGCAGAACAAGAAGGAATTCAAGACTGTCGAGTATGAGGCATCCCGTCTTCTGAACCAGCCCGAGGCCGCTCAGTCGTATGAGGACTTCTACATGGCTGTCAACCCCTTGCAGCTCGGCTCCGGCGCAGGCGGAAAGTCCAAGGACATCAAGATCGACAACACCGATGTCTCCATCGGCGGCCTCAGGATTTTGACCGACACAACCCTTACCCTCTCCTATGGACACCGCTACGGTCTTGTTGGTCACAACGGTGTGGGTAAGTCTACGCTTCTAAGAGCTTTGTCTCGGAGAGAAGTCCCCATCCCAACGCATATTTCTATCTTGCACGTTGAGCAAGAGGTACGTCCCACCCAATATCCCACTATCCATGTAAGAGGTACTAACGAGCCGACAGATTACTGGTGACGATACACCGGCATTGCAAGCCGTCCTCGACGCCGACGTGTGGCGTAAAGTCCTCATCAAGGAGCAGGGTGTAAGTAGCTACACCATAGCACCCTGTTTGAAGTCCCTACTGACTTGATTGTAGGAACTCACCCAGAAATTGGGAGAGCTCGAAGCTCAGCGAGTGTCGTTAGCAGATACGTCTGTCGATGCGGCCAAGATCGACAAAGAGCGGGAGGCACTCGATAACCGCCTGGGAGATGTCCAATCCAAACTTGCTGAGATGGAATCCGACAAGGCGGAGCCCAGAGCTGCCAGCATCCTGGCGGGTCTCGGTTTCTCACCCGAGCGTCAACAATTTGCTACCAAGACTTTTTCCGGCGGTTGGCGTATGCGTCTGGCTCTTGCCCGAGCACTCTTCTGCGAGCCCGATCTCCTACTTCTCGACGAACCTTCCAACATGTTGGACGTTCCATCCATTACTTTCCTTTCAAACTACCTGCAGACATACCCTAGCACCGTACTTGTTGTTTCTCACGACAGAGCCTTCCTCAACGAAGTGGCAACAGACATTATCCACCAGCACTCGCAAAGACTCGACTATTACCGCGGCGCCAACTTCGACACGTTCTATGCAACGAAAGAAGAGCGGAAGAAGACGGCCAAGCGCGAGTACGAGAACCAAATGGCCGTGCGGGCACATCTCCAGGCATTCATCGACAAGTTCAGATACAATGCTGCCAAGTCTTCTGAAGCCCAGTCTCGAATCAAGAAGCTGGAGCGAATGCCGATCCTCGAGGCCCCCGAGGCCGAATACAGCGTCCACTTCAAGTTCCCCGACGTCGAAAAGCTATCGCCCCCGATTGTGCAAATGTCCGAAGTCACTTTCGGCTACACAAAGGATAATATCCTCCTCAAAAACGTCGATCTCGATGTCCAGCTCGATTCTCGTATTGGTATCGTTGGGCCCAACGGAGCTGGTAAGACGACGGTGCTTAAACTGCTCATTGGGAAACTACCACCGACATCCGGAATTATCTCGCAACATCCTCGTCTCCGTATTGGTTTTTTTGCGCAACATCATGTCGATGCCTTGGACCTGAATGACAGCGCTGTCGGCTTCATGTCCAAGAATTACCCTGGCCGGACGGACGAGGAGTATCGCAGACAGCTCGGCGCATTTGGTCTCACGGGTATGACAGGCCTGCAAAAGATGGAGCTGTTGTCTGGTGGTCAAAAGTCTCGTGTGGCATTTGCATGCCTCGCACTGACGAACCCGCATATTCTGGTTCTCGATGAGCCCTCCAATCACTTGGATATCGAAGCAATGGATGCTCTTTCGGCAGCGCTGAGGGAGTTCCAGGGTGGTGTATTGATGGTTTCTCACGACGTCACCATGCTGCAGACGGTATGCACCTCGCTATGGGTTTGCGATGGCGGTTCAGTTGAGAAGTTCCCCGGCGATGTCCAGGCTTACAAGAGGAGAATTACCGCCCAGGCCGATGCGGCCGGTGTGGTGGCTAAGCATTAGTACAACTTAGCAAGAGATGGATGCTTATGAATGTGTATATGACGATAAAAGTTTGTGCTTCTTAGGGTGGGTGGTCTTCATGGGCTCGTAAATGTCGTGATTGGTAAAGCATAATGATTTGTCCCTGGTAGCTAGCCAAACACAATTGCCCAGAGCAACAGGCAACACCCTTTCCTCGTAAGCTGGGCGCTATTGGATTCGGTGCCCCATCAGGATTATTGCCGGCAGGGAATTGGTGGCTATCAGTCGTCTTGGCTGCCTGTAGCGTACGAAGGAGCTTCCCGGGTGGCCAAACACGGAGGCCTGAAGTAAAACAAAAAGACTTTCCATGGCTGCAGGTGCCACCAAAGGCGGGCGGACGGCACGGGGCGCACCTTTCTTAAACGTCAATAAAGACAGTAGCAGAGGAAATATTCACAGCTGGTATATTCGCAGCTGAGAAACTGTTGGTTTGCTACGCTACTTTGGACAGATCTTGACGTTGAGCGTTGAGTCCACCTCAGAAGTGTCATAGCTTCTCCCCCCCACAATAAAAGTGGCGCGCCTGCCACACGAGAAGGGCCTAGCGCGTCTTGGACAGCATGAACAGCGTGCACATCGCCTCAATTCGTCGACGGGATAAACAAGCGATGGCGCATAGACCACCTCCCACCCCATTCCTGTTTTGTGATTAGCGGTGCCTGATCTCCACTTGGCAGCCGGCGGTGAAGGGACCCGCCTTCATTTTCTCGCCCCAAAAATCAACAAATCTCCCCTTCCCTTAGACCAAAACCTCCAACGTCAAACCACAGCCTGGTTCTCTCGTCGGCCTCATCAATCACCAACAACACCTTCGACCATCTCCTCTTCACTCTTGCAGCCTTTACCAGCTTCCGTGACAGCGTCACTAACTGCCAATATGCGTGAGATTGTAAGTTAAGCTCTGGTCCTACATCGCAGCGTCGCGCTCCGGCATTCGTCTCGCAACGCCCCTGATCTACCCCACTCTTTCGCTGCAACCCCAGATCCACGACATCTCACATCTAGAGGCTGCTCTATGAAAATTTGTTTGCTGACCATGATTTTCTCTGCTATAGGTTCATCTTCAGACCGGCCAATGCGTAAGTCGAAAAAGATGGAATATCGGGTAGTCGATAAGTTCGCAGAATTAACAGTCCCCTACAGGGTAACCAAATCGGTGCTGCTTTCTGGTATGTAGCTTGGAACTTAATATCGCCGACAACGGCGATGGAACGTGAAGGATATTGATGCTGACTTCACTCACAGGCAGACTATTTCTGGCGAGCACGGCCTCGACAGCAATGGCGTGTACGTGATCTCCGCCCCATTCTGGTCAACCGATCGCGATTGCTCACCGCCAATATAGGTACAACGGCACCTCGGAGCTCCAGCTCGAGCGCATGAACGTCTACTTCAACGAGGTATGTCGACCAACATCCAACAATCACCTCAAACCGTCATGTAGTCATGTATGCTAATAGTATTGCTTTATTTTAGGCCTCCGGCAACAAGTATGTTCCCCGCGCCGTCCTCGTCGACTTGGAGCCGGGTACCATGGATGCTGTCCGTGCCGGTCCTTTTGGCCAACTTTTCCGCCCCGACAATTTCGTCTTCGGCCAGTCCGGTGCCGGAAACAACTGGGCCAAGGGTCATTACACTGAGGGTGCCGAGCTTGTTGACCAGGTTCTCGATGTTGTCCGTCGTGAGGCCGAGGGCTGTGACTGCCTCCAGGGCTTCCAGATTACCCACTCTCTTGGTGGTGGTACCGGTGCCGGTATGGGTACTCTCCTTATCTCCAAGATTCGTGAGGAGTTCCCCGACCGCATGATGGCCACCTTCTCCGTTGTGCCTTCGCCCAAGGTCTCTGATACCGTGGTTGAACCCTACAACGCCACCCTCTCGGTCCATCAGCTTGTTGAGAACTCCGACGAGACCTTCTGCATCGACAACGAAGCTCTCTACGACATCTGCATGCGCACACTGAAGCTGTCGAACCCCTCATACGGTGATCTCAACCACTTGGTCTCGGCCGTCATGTCCGGTGTCACCGTCTCGCTGCGTTTCCCCGGCCAGCTGAACTCTGATCTCCGCAAGCTTGCTGTCAACATGGTTCCGTTCCCGCGTCTCCATTTCTTCATGGTTGGCTTCGCGCCTCTTACTAGCCGTGGCGCGCACTCTTTCCGTGCCGTCTCGGTCCCTGAGTTGACTCAGCAGATGTTCGACCCCAAGAACATGATGGCTGCTTCCGACTTCCGCAACGGTCGCTATCTGACCTGCTCTGCCATCTTGTAGGTTTCTGTCCGTCTTTTCGCTTCGGTTACGCAGCTAACAATCTTTCAGCCGTGGCAAGGTCTCCATGAAGGAGGTCGAGGATCAAATGCGCAATGTCCAGAACAAGAACTCGTCTTACTTTGTTGAGTGGATCCCCAACAACGTTCAGACCGCCCTTTGCTCGATCCCTCCTCGTGGCCTCAAGATGTCGTCTACCTTTGTGGGCAACTCGACCGCCATCCAAGAGCTCTTCAAGCGTATCGGCGAGCAGTTCACTGCCATGTTTAGGCGCAAGGCTTTCTTGCATTGGTACACTGGTGAGGGTATGGACGAGATGGAGTTCACTGAGGCTGAATCCAACATGAACGATCTCGTCTCCGAGTACCAGCAGTACCAGGACGCTGGTGTTGACGAGGAAGAGGAGGAGTACGAGGAGGAGGCTCCCGTTGAGGGCGAGGAGTAAAGTCTCGCCACAATAGGCCTAGGATAGGGCCGGGGGAGTCTTATCAGTTGTTCGATAACCTTCAGTTGGTGTTTATAATCCGTTAATCAAGCCGGGTTTAGTTAGCGTCGATTCTGCTCGGGGGCTGCACCCCTGGATTTGACCCCCTTTGGACCCCCTTCAAGTTTGGAGGAATTCTCGTTTTCGGTTTCGATACGTGATAATAAGGGCAGGTCAAGCTGCTAGACGTACTTTTGAAACAGTCTAGCTGTCCCCTTCCATAGTATAGCAAGAACACATGCAACTTGCATGATATCTTCACTTTTGGCCAGTTGGTAATGTGTGATGTGACCATGGTATTTTTGAGTCGAGTACGGGTGCTATTTGCCACGGTACTTTTTCCTCAGCCGTCTGTTCCAAGTCAAGGAACGCAGGCCATCATAGACGCAGTAGAGTATTTTGCAGTCCACACCTCATCTTACTCGAGTGAAGCTACTTGCCCCGACCCTTGACTCGTTTAACTCCACTCCACCAAACCTCGAACCCGCGACGTTGCTCCGCCTGCCATCCTTGTAAATGAGCTTTTTAATATATATTTTTCCTCCGATGGATTGCTTAACCAATTCCAACGGGGCTGGATTCCATCAACAGCCCCAATCGAGACTCATCAGGGCGTGGTGGCAGAGTGCTCTACTGCTCAAGACTAGAAATCTTGTTCCTTCAGGAGCGTCGGTTCAAATCTGGCCTACATCGAGACAATTATCTTTTTTTGCCTCCCCTAAAGGGCCCCAAAGGGAGGTGGGTTTCTTTTTTGTAGTAATTATTGCGAGAGGTTGTGCCTGTTTTGCATTTAGGGGGGAGTGTTGATGGTGGTATGTATTTTCAGCAGGCGAGGATAGTCGCCTCTTTCAGTTGGCTATATCTGAGTTGGATGGGTGATAATGACAGAAGTATGACCGCCTGCTACGAAAAAGACGGGCGGCTCAGCAGTGCTTAGTTTGGTGATTGGGCAATGGCTGACCCACAGGGACTGTCTTGTCGAAGGGTGGAAAGCGGGGGGTAAAAGGCATCACTTCTCGGATTATAGCCAGGTCTCGTTTAACAATAAGGGTATTCTGGAGCGAAAATGTAAGGAACACCGTACTGTGAACACGAAAATGAGGTTATCACTCGAGGACAAGGGGCAAGCAGCCGTCCCCGATCTTGGCGGCCAACTGCTCCGTATCCCAAATCTGACTTTGGAATTTGCGGGTTGGAAACAGGGAGTCAACCCTTCCTACGAGCAAGTGAGGCAGAACGTCGATAAGCGGCTTGGCGAGCTAATTCGAGGGAATGAGAAGGTCTTGGGAAAGGCAAGGGCTGGTGACCTGGGATTGTTCGCGTCGAGGTATGACTTGCAACACTCACCACTCCGAGATGGGGGCTTCTGTCTTTGCTGATGCATGGAAATTGGGGTAGCTGGTTCCCCGATGTGGACTATGAAGATCTTGAGACGGCGGCACTGTTCTCTATATGGGCATTCTTTTGGGACGACGCCATTGATGGGAGTAGTGATGCCAGCGTGTCTGGCCTATCAATCGACGGAGCGAGCAACGACACGGTTGCGAGAGGCATTGCCGAAGCCGAGAAATATCGCGACCAGTCGCTCTCTTTTGTCAGGTTCCATCTGCTCGGGGGCGTCGAGTCTGGTACGAATGTGGAGCCAAAAGCTCCAAATGTCATCTGTGCGACATTCGCATAGGTAGCGGAGCGAGTGAGAGAAGTTTGCTGCGACGAAGAAGCTTTGCGAAGTGGGTTTTTGGGGAGTATCGAAACCTATATGGAGGCCTGTGTCGCGGAACTGAAATGGAGGCTATCTGGGAAGCTACCAGCAAATGCAGACGAATTTTATCAGTTTCGGCTTCAGACATCAGCAGTGGAGATGATGCTAGATCTTTGCGGCTTAGTTTATCTTGATCGTCTACTCGATTGTTTCCTTAATGTTCTCGCAGGATAATGAATGGAATATCCCTCCCAGACAGCATCCTCAAGTCACAAGAGCTAACTGGAGTTCGCGTTTGCTCCAACAAGATTAGCATCATGTTAGTTTACGAACCCCTTTCGGGATCTGGTTCACCCCCTATTCCACGTGGAATTCCATAGATGTGTCAGAGACTGACTGTTGGCACCATGACAGTATCAACGAGCTATTTTCCCTCAAGAAGGAACTTGTGTGTTTTCTACTCACACCCCATGTCAACCACTCAACTAATTTTGTCCAGAAAGACGGCGCCCCCCTGAATCTGGTGCCCATCACAATGAGAGCTTTGAACTTGAACCTTGATGCGGCGACGCAGGTCATCTTAAATGACCTCCATAGCAACATACGAGACTTCGAACAGAACGCTAATGTTCTTCGAGAAAGCACTACTTCGGAACATGAAGATGCGGCGGTGGAGTCGTTGGAGAGGTTGATCGGGGCCTATCAGGCATTGGTGACATGCGTCCTTCACTTTTCCATCAAAAGCCCCCGGTACGGAATCTTGAAAGATAGACAGGATGATGGCTCCTTTGTGATAGCGCTTTGAGTTTTGTCATGGTGCTTGGGAGCTAGACGCTGGTTCGAGACCCACATCCAAGCTTCGACCGGGATGAACTCGTGATTTGGCTGGCATTAGACATCCGGAAGCTCCTTTCCGTGTGCGTCCGGGAGGCAAAGGGAAGTCGGCCGAATTTACGGACGATAGATCCAAGGGAACAATATAGCATTTAGCAATTCGCATTAGGACTTACAAGCTAGGCAGGTGACTTTGGGGGAATCACGCCATCCTTGTGATTCCAAAGCCATTGTTAATCAGGGCGGGGCTTCCATGGAGTACGAATAGGTAACATCATCCTGGCAACAACCTGGATTTCCAACGACATCAGTAGAAGCAAACCACACTGTCTGCTATAGCACCGCGCATGCAATATATCTTACCTTAAGCGGCCCGTTCTTACTGCACAGCAATCCCAATAAAGTTCACCAAGGGAAATTATGTCTGACCCCTCGGCCTACACTTACCCCTCGCCGTTGGCGGGGTACGAGAATGCCGCGCCACTCCCCGACGAACGAGCCGAAGACGGCAAGAGCTTCCGGATTCCGGAGATGGGCGTCCTCAGCAGCGCCTACGACAAGTTTATCGACCCGCTCGAGAACGGCCGACGGGGCGCCTTGTAAGCCCCCTCCCCTTTTCCACACCTACTCTCGCTGCTCCATACTCACCCATCGCACAGCGACGTGCACGTCTACTACTTCCAGAGCAACGCGGAGCAGACAAAGTACGCGCGAGAGCTGTGGGAGCGCATCCGGCGCGAGTTCCCCGAGCTGCGCATCTACACCTTCTGGGACAAGCCCGTCGGGCCTCACCCAGTTGCCATGTTCGAGGTCAATCTCTTCACACCCGCCCAGTTCGGCGCCTTCATCCCCTGGCTGGCCATCTGGCGGGGTCCACTGTCGGCCCTGGTTCACCCCAACACGAGCGACAAGGACGATCTGTCGCCCGGCGCACGTGAGGCCCGCAACCACACGCAACGTGCTATTTGGATGGGCGAGCGTTACCCCATCGACACGGGGCTGTTCAAGAAGTTTGGGTGATGTCCTCGGTCGGGCGGTCTTTAGACGGCCCTAGAATAGATTCGTGGTCGGTACCTATGTATGGTTGGCTGGCTAGGATCCAGTAGGTGGCAAAATAGTCGATGCTGGTCTATAAATCTGGCAGAATGGCCCACCGTAAGATGCTACGCGTGGCTTCCATGTCATAAACGCCTTCCTTCTTAGGTATGACAGCTCGGAAGGTAAGATCGATAGTCAAAGGAGACGACGAGTCGAATGAGCCTTGGAGGACACGGGCTCCATTAAATGAAGGGCCAATAATGGTTGCCTAAAATAATTAAGCAACTTTTCTTGAAAAAGGGTGATAAACCAACCTTCAGCTTCTGATGCTTATCATGCCTTGTTCTATTTGTTGATGCAAAAAGAGTGGCACAAGTTAACAACTCGCTTCGGAGAATGTAGTCTGTCATCTTATGCTTTTATCTCTCCCTGCTTCCCACAAAAATCTAAAGTCAAACAAGATACAGCTCCAGTGACCTGGGCGTCCAATTCGACTATCGGCACACTAATAATCATAGGCAACCCCGTTCTCACGCCGTATTTTCTCTTCCCGGAGAAGCGGGTATTCATAGTATCGGTCGAAACTAGATGATATTAGCTAGATATTATATTAAAGTGGTGAAAAGGGGGAAATACCTGAACGGAGACTCGGAGAAATCATGCGCCTCGATGATTTCTTGGTTGGTATCGTTGAAATAGTTTGCCCAGTACCTGGGTCCACTCTTACGTCGACACTGAGAGTGAAAACGCGGGTTGTCGGTGTACTCCCCGATCACGTCCTCTGAGGACATGCCTACGAGGGTGACTAGTGTTTGATGTCGTAGATGACCGAGGCAGCAACATACAGAGGTTCGGCAGCAGTCGCAGGCTCGGCAGTAGTCGCAAGTTCGCCAGCAGGCTCAAGTTCGGCGCGAGTTGACATGTTCCCGCCTCAAACCGGTTATTTATCTGAGGCGGGTAGAAGTCAGCGCGCGTCAGAGAGAACAAACTTTCATCGGAACGTGCCGGCTGGGCCATGTGTTGAGAGAGCAATGCATGTGTGGTATTGTTGTCGCTGTTGCTGCTGCTCTGGAGTGGAAGATGGAGATGCGGGATCTCCCGCTTGAAAGGGTGGTGGGTTCGAGCACTGGCACATTGGCCTGTGCAGGTGCGGCGCCCTGTGTGCCTGTGCGCTTGGGAGGGCCTGGGGAGCAACACCATGCCGCACAGATCATTGGAAGTAGTGTACACCGTCGGACCATGCTACCTAGATCTGTTCGCATTTCATCTCAAGAGTAATGTGGCAACGCAGGAACTAAGACCACTAGGTGCGGGCGTTACCCCGTTGACACGGCGCTGTTCAAGAAGTTTGGGTGCTGTCCTCGATCGTGATGCTCTGTCATTTTGATGGAATTGTTTCGAGGCCAGGGAGAGTATGGGTATTGTAATGTAGCAGAAGTAAGTAGTAACAACGTTCACGAGCCGAGTTAGAGGGCATGATTAGGGATTTAAATTTGCGTTGGGATTGGTCAGTCTTTGCGTCTGAGACGTGGGGGGAGTGCCGGCAGTTCAAAGAACTTGGTTCCTTCTGTGACGAAGGGGAAACTAGTAATGGGCAAAATATTCAGTAATGGTATCAAGAAAACCTAGGAGGACTCCTTCTCAGATGCCGGAGAGGCTCTTTAAAGTGTCTGATATGTGTTTCTGAATGTCAGTATTTTGTCTGCGAGATGGAAGCCACCCTCCCTATACATGATGCCGATACAAGATGCTGGGTGAGTGGCCTCGCAGTACTCGGGACCGAGAGTAGTTTATTCACCAGTGGCTTCAGTGGGCCCCCTTTCCTCCGCAGGAGGACGTTGTGCCATGGCTGTGGACTTCGGTGGCGTCGACAAGACTCCTGGAGGCTTGCATCATTTCCCCTCAAGCCTCATCCTTGGCCAACCCTGTGGCACTTTCATGCTCGGACGAAGTAGGAAACCGGCCCCCTCCATGATAGTCTGAAAAGAAATAAAAACAAAGATGCGAAAAGGGTTGCGCGATACCCTCACTTTAGCTTCACGGCCCACCGAGATCCTAGCCTCATAAATCTGTCGTGGTGTAACGGCGTCAATTTCCCCCGCGTCTGAGGTGCTACGGTACCTGACAGTAGACTGCTGAGCGAAGAGATTTCATGCCGTAGCGGGAGCAACCCTGCTTAGTGCCTGTCATTGCTCTTGTTGCGGCCTCATCCTCACTATCATGTCTCCTGGTCTGAGTGTCGCGAGAAGTTTCATCTGAAAGCGGTCGCCAGATACCAAAGCCAGAATCAACAGACACGACAGCGGGGGGCTCAAAAAATAAAAAATATAAATTACGCTGCGAGGCGATGAGGACCAGCCGCCTTTACTTTGACGCTCTAAACTTTCGGAGTTGTCGCGTTGCATTCCCAGTTCAGCCCTGGCGAGGCGCTCGTTTCGGATGCTCATTGGCCAGTGGCTACGTCTGATGAGCTTGTTGTTCAGCTGCAGGGGTTCACAACCCCTTTCTTCCAGGGGGTAAGATAACCTCCCACCGTCTCCCCCAGACGCGAACACAACCAGCCCGCAGTGCTTCGTGGGCGGACCACCAAGACTCTGCTCCCCCTTAGCGCTTCGAGATGCCATTTTTAGGAGACCTAAAGCTGGTAGCAGGCATGGCTTTCTCCGCAAGCCTATCAGGGCGTTTCGGGGGGCCAGCCGCTTTTGTCTGTCGATCTCTTGGTGGTTCCTGCATTGTCCCCCTCTAGTTTTTCCTCCTCTAGGAATTCTCGCGACATACTCTAGTAGGGTCCGTTGTATAGGACAACCTCCAGGGACATCATTGTCTCCGGGTTCCTGCCAGTCTTTCTTGATGCGGTTTGCCGCCCACATTCGTTAAACACCGCTTTTGACACCGTCCCTCGTTTGAGCGTCTTCAGAATGCGTTGGGCACCAGTCTCGTCGATCTCGCCGCTGGCGTTGGTGTTGGCTGTCGCGGGCGCTGTTGAGGTTGTATACGTCACAGAGCTCGACATATACAGTTCTCTTGTACGGCTGGCCGTCCCTAAACCGCAAACCGCTCCCAGAAGCTAACCGAGTCTTTGTTCCCAAGGCACCATGCGCGCAATCCGCCATTTCATACAATGTGCAGTACCAGACAAACGACAAGTGCCCCACGGACGCAGCCGCACTCCAGGGCTGCGTCTGCACCAAAAACCAGAACTTGAACTCGATATCGGCCGGCCTGTCATCGTCGATCAGCTACTCATGTGGCTCAAGTGCCACAGATGCCCAAGCCTCTGCAGCGACAGTGAGAACTTGCAGAGATCGAGCGGGTTGGGAACTTGACCATGCTGATGCCCCCCATAGGTCCTCAGCGCATACTGCAACCAGGACAATATCCCGTCTTTTCCAACACCAGTAAATCCGGTTTCTGTGTACATTACGGACCTCCCAGAGATGTCGAATCTGGCGCCATGTGCATCGGATGCCCTGGGTTATTTGGTCCAGTAAGTCGTCCAAGAACTTTGGTTGCTGGGTCATACCGTGCCCAAGTGGATGTTTGCTAACACTATCAACAGATCCTTGGTAAGAATTTTGATATTCTCAATGCTGGTCTGGTGGTATTGATGTACTGTGTAGACATATTCCGAATGCCCAACCGACGCTACCGCCTTGGCTCTTTGTGCGTGTTCGATGAACCAAAACTCGCAGATGGTTAGCAAGGTCATCAATACTTCGGTCAAGTATGAGTGTTCCTCCCACACGGCAGACGTGATTTCGGCGCAGGCAATGTTCAATGCCTACTGCGCAATGAACAATGGCACGACGGCTTTCCCGGTACCAACCAATCCTCCTGGCGACAGTAAGTGAAATTTGAGCCTCCTGCCCGGTCTCAATATGCGGCGCGAGAATGGATGGCGGAACAGCTGGCTGACGAAATGGCAGTGACATACTACATTACCGACTTGCCGCAATTCACATCCCTGGCCCCTTGCGCCGCGTCTGCCGTGTCCTATGTTCTTCTCCACCAAACTTATGATATGTGCCCACCTGGTCCGGCCGCTCTGGCTTCGTGCGCTTGCCTCAAGGACGGCATGACCAAAGACATCTTGAGCCAGCTCACCAGTGACGTCAAGTACAGCTGTGAATCAACGGCGACTGATGATATCTCCTCAGCCATTGGCGTTTACGACCTGTATTGCAGCGCCGTTCAAGCCCAGATCATTCCGGATGGCGTTACGGCGTCTGTGGAACAAACTTACCCAGCCGGGGTCACAGGGGCCCCAGGGGCTGGCGGGGGAGGCTCGGGTGGTGCTGCAGCCACTGGTACTGGCGGTAATGGGAATGGGCTTAATGGGAGCAATGGAAATAATGGTACCGCTGGTACCAAAGGCAACGATGGACTCAACGGCGGGACTACATCTGGACCGAGCACAGTTGTGATAGTCGGCGCCGCTGTCGGTGTCGTTGTTGCTCTTGTCCTTATCGGCGGCCTGGTCTTCTTCCTGATGAAGAGCGCGAGGAAGCGAAAGGCGTTGGAGCAGTTGACCGACGAGGTTCCTATGACGGGCAGACCTCCAACTGCTCCGGGCGGCAACACGGTGACCGAGTTTTACAACGGCAAGCAGGAGCTTGCTGCCGATTCGATAGCAGCACCGCTTCCTCCACCGAGTCCAGCGCTGAGCACATTGAAGGGCGGGCATCCTCCCCGTGACGACACCGTATCCCCGATTTCGGCCCATGCAGGTGCATTCTCACCACCGCCGAACAAGGCCTCTGAGCTTTTTGCCCAAGCTCCGCCTGTTCCGCCTGTGCCCAACAGTGCCGAGCTCCACGGACAGACGGCTGTCCCGCAGACGGCCGAATTGCAAGCCCAGGGACCTGCGCATCCGACGTCGCCGAACACCCCCGAGTTGTATGGGCAATCCTCGGCGTACCAACAGCCTCCCAGACCTGAGCTTCAGGGGCAGGCCTCGCCATACCAACAACCTACCAGGCCTGAATTGCAGGGCCAAGGTGCCATGTACCCGCCTCCGAATAGGCAAGAGCTCCAGGGACAGGGATCACCGCATTCGCAGTACGCGGCGCCCTTCCCCAGTCCCTTCACGCCAGAGCTGCCGTCACCGCAGGGCTACCCGCAGCACCCGCAACAACAACAACAACAACAATACCAGCAACATCCGCAGCAGCAACAGTATCAGCAATACCAGCAAAGCCCGCCGCCGCAGCAGTACCAGCAACAGTACCCGCAGCAGCAGCAATACCCGCAGCAGCAGCAATACCCGCAGCAGCAGCAGTACCCACAGCAACAACAACAACAACAACAGTACCCGCAGCAGCAGCAGCAGTTCCCGCAGCAACAATATCCGCAACAGGGCTACCCGGGACCGAACCAACAGTGGCAGCCCGCACCGCCGCCACCGCCGCCCGTTGTTCATGAGATGGATGGTGGCCCTGGCCAGGCTAGGTGACATTGATGATGAGGCTCAAGCTCAGAGAGTGTGCTATAGCGTGAGGAACTTGAAAATATGGGGCGCATTCGGACTGAATTGAGGGACACCGCGGTGTTTCCGTTTCTGTATGATCTCATCTTGGGGAGCTGTATTGGTCGATAGGGTCCATGGGCTAGAGGAAGGGGCATTTGCGTGTGCATAATAGCCGTTTGGGGGTTGCATTGATGGTGAGGAGATATCGCTCGGAGGGCCGGGATCAACGCTGGATATAGTAGACAGAACTTTCTGATGGTATTGCTTTTTGTGTATTTGAGCTTGTTTATCTTGCAAATATCATGTTTGTTTTCATCTAAAAATTAAAGAACGTAGAACTCTATCTGACTGTCACTGTTTGTGCCTTGAAGTCCAGGCATCCACCTCGCCGTTCCCCTCCCAGCCTCACTTCGAAATCGGGGGCTGGTTCGCCGTACGGACCAATGGGCGATAGGTGGCTGTGCGCCTTCCTTAACAATTAATTCGAGACCCACCAAGAAGCTCCCCTTCCCGGCGGCAGCTGCGACGTGCGTTGGTTGGTGCAATCCGAAAACAGTCGCAAATGCAAGGTGAACTGGGGCCAAAACTTCAACTCTGAAGCGACAAAGAAAAAAACAGTCAAGGTCACGAACAACACCACCCAAGTTTCGCGACTGCTATCGCAACGCCAGCCGCGAAATCCATCACCTCCATCATCCTCGAGATCTTACACTCTCGATAACCGTCATTTCTCTATGCACTGATCACTTTGATCGCGCACGATGGCGGCAGCGGAGGTGGATCTGAGCTACCTCTCGACGCACGCCGATGTGCCAGAGCTCGAGATCCAGGCAGCAGTGACCGCGCCAACCCCCGATATTGTCAAGACCATCCTCGAGGCTGTCATCTCCAGACTGCGCGATCTCGAACAGGATAAATTTCAGCTGGGGATTGAGCTGGAAGGCGCGATCAGGAGCTCTGAGTCGCGATCCGAGCAATTCAAGGCCACCACAGATAAAGCTCTCAAAGATGTTGAAGAAGCGCGGCAGAAGCTGCAGCATGAAGGTATGGACCATATGCTGCTGGATTCCCATGTAATGACGCGCACCTGACTTATTTGCCTACCAGAAACGACGCGACGATCTCTCGAAAACGAATTGCAGACCCTAAAATCGTCGGGCACTGCCTCCCTCTCCGAGATCGAAACCCTTCGCGCACGCATATCCTCTCTGGAAACATCAAACAGAGAGACTCTCGCCATAGTCGATTCGAAAACCCAAGCCAATGCTACTCTCTCCGAGGAGCTGCAAAAGCAGCACCAGAAGATCCTCAAGCTGAACCAGGAAGTCACATCGCTAAACCAGTCCGTCCAGACCGCCCAGACTGCAGCAAACTCTGCCAAGTATCGGGAGGAATCCTCAAAGCAGGAGCTTGAGCTTGCCCAGAAGAATAATGACTGGTTCGATGCCGAGCTCAAGACCAAGAATGCTGAGGCTCTCAGGTTCCGGAAGGAGAAGGGTGCGCGGATTGCGGAGCTGCAGCGATTGAACGAAGACGCAAACTCGGCCATCGAATCCCTAACTCGGAACGAGCACCTACTTCGCAAGCGATTGGAGGAGGCACAGTCCAAGGCAGAGGAGGCTCTAACTAAGGTGCAACAGCTCCAGGAAGCTGCCGCACGCGCCGAGGAAAGCTTCAAGCAAGAGCTGGAATCGTCTCGTCGCCTCGTCGAGCTCAAGGATCAACAATCACAAACCCACCGAAACCGATTGAAGGAGGTCGAGCTCAGGCTCGAGCAAGTCAAGGATGATGGTTCGGATGAAATCCGACGCATCCGTCGGGAGCTAGAGCAGGAAAGACAAGACCATGTTCAGACGGAGCAGCAGGTGCAGGAGCTACAAGCCGAGGTCGACCGACTCAAGGCTGTCTTTGACACTCAGGATGCGGCGCCCAGCCCTAGGCCCCAGACTCCGAGGGCTAATGGCTCCTTCTTCGGCCGCTCTGGCTCTCCATTCGGTACCCCAGCATCGATGCGGGGAAAGTCATCCCTTCGTGCTAGCGACGCCCTCGAGGAGCTGTACACCGTCAAGGGCCAGCTCGCTGGAGAAAAGCGGCGGAGCAAGAAGCTCCAGGAAGATCTGGACGATGCGGTCAGCATGCTGGAAGCCAAACTTCCCGAGATTGACGAACTTCAAGCCGAGTCTGAGCGACTGAGAAATGATACTATCCAACTGTCAGAGCTCATGGAACAATCGTACGAGGAGCGTGATACCGCTATGAAATCCGCCAAAAAGGCCGAGGCCTCCTTGTCGACAGCTGAGACGGAAGCCAGAATACTCCGCACCCAAGTGCGCGATCTGAGCACCCAGATCCACGTGCTTATCTTCAATATCCATGCGCAGGATAAGGGGCTTGATCAGCTCACCGAGGAAGAAACCGCCCAGTTCGAGCGGATCCAGAGAGGAGAGGTGGCCGAAAACGCCCTGGACGACATGTCTGACACGCATCGATTCATTACCCAGAAGTTTGTCGCTTTCAAGGATATCTACGAATTGCAGGACAAGAATCAGGAGCTCTTAAGAGTCACACGCGAGCTCGCGGATAAGATGGAGAACGAGGAGGCCATTGCTGCCAAGCAACAAGCGGCACAAGACCACGAGGATGTCCAACAGCTACGCGATACTGTCTCGACACTGCAGGATGAGGTCAGGTCCATCACCGTGCGCATGAAGAGCTACATGACCGAAAGGGACATGTTCCGCCGTATGCTGCAGCAGAAGGCCAATCCGGCAGAGATTCATGCCGCTCTGGGCACATCTTCGAATGCCGGTCAGCGCGAGGTTCTCGCTAGCATCGAACAACACTCGTCCATCGACGAAGGCGATCTTACGGTGGCCCTAAGGGAGCTCCAATCTCAATTCGATTCGTACAGGAACGACCAAAACACGGACAGGAACTCGATGAAAGACCAGATCGATAAACTGTCGAGCGAAAAGTCGGCACTTCAAAGCGAAATCTCTAGGGTCTCAAGCCAACTCACTCTCGCCACCGAGCGCTATAACATGCTGGAATCCAATTTCAAGGCGGCCCAGGCTGAGAAGCAAGAGCTGCAGAAGCGGAACCAGTCTTTGTCCGAATCCGCAGCTAAGCAGGATATGCGGACTCAGCAAGTGGCTGAAGACTTGGTGGAGGCTCGTGGCATTGTCGAGAGTATGCGTAGCGAGAATGCTAACCTCAAGGCCGAGAAATCCCTGTGGAAGAGCATCCAGGAGCGCCTTGGCCGGGACAATGAGAGTCTTTCTCAGGAGAAGGCGAGGTTGAACAGCTTGCTGTCCAGCCAGCAATCTCTTGCCAACGAGCGGGAGCTGAGCGAATCAGAAACGAAGCGAAGAATGCAAAATCGCGCAGAGTCTCTAGAAGCAGAGTTGACAACGACCAAGCGTAAACTCGCTGAAGAGGTCGAGGAGGTCAAGAAGATTCAGCTCAGAAAGGAGTTTGATGCTCAACAATTCCAGAAGCGTATCGATGAGCTCACCACGACAATCGGTCAAATCAAGGAAGAGAGTGTGGCTATCAAGACGACCCGCGATCACCTCCAGGCCCGTGTTGGCGAGTTGGAGATCGAAGTCAAGAATGCTCAGGAGCGGGCTGACCGTCTCCGCCCTATCCCTACCTCGAGGTCCCAGCCTACGGCAGCTTCAGAGCCTGACCATGATGCTCAGGCCCGCATCGAGGAGCTGGAGAACGAGGTTGCGGAACTCAAGAACAACCTAGAGCTGACCAACGTGCAGCTTGAGAACGCGAAGCAACAAACCGATAATTTCAAGCAGCTGAGTCGCGAGATGGAGGAGGAGCTAGCGAGCATGAGTGACGCCCAGGAAGAATACCGTCAAGAAATGGACTCCACGATTACCGCCAAGGACAACGCCGTTGGCGAACTTCAACAACGCATCGAAGCTCTTTCGGCCGAGCTTAGCAACTCGAATAACGAGCTTAACCTGCTGCGTGATTCGCAAGCTGATGTGGCGCGAAAGTCTGAAGAGAAGGAGCGGATGCTTGCGAGCGAGATCAGTCGCCTTAAGGACGAGGAGGACCGTTACAAGGAAACGGCCAAGTTCCACCAACAAGATTTGCGAGCCCAGGCAGAGATTGCGACTAAGGCTCAGCAGGATTACGAGCAAGAGCTTGTCAAACATGCCGAAGCGGCAAAGTTGTTGCAGGAAATCCGGGCCAAGCACAACGAGCTCAAAACCGAATCAGCAGCATGGAAAGCCGAGGCAGAGTCAGCGAGACTTTCACTCGCTCAGAGCGAACAATCTTGGGAAGAGCGTCGCCAGCAGCTCGAGCAGGAAATTGACGAAATCAAGACGAGACGGGATGATGTGAGCGCCCAGAATAAGCTTCTTCACCAGCAACTCGACAGCGTTACGGCACAAATTTCTGCTTTGCAACAAAACCGAGCCCAAGTTGACAGTGGACCCGAAGTCCCGGCGGCTGCGGACACCGCTACGGAAGGTCTGAGGGAGCTCAATAACTACCTGCGGCGCGAGAAGGAGATTGTCGAAGTTCAATATGACCTCAAGGTTCAAGAAGCCAAGCGGTTGCAGCAACAGTTCGAGTACTCTCAATCACAGCTGGACGAAGCTCGACTGAAGCTTGACCAGGAGCGCAGATCACAAGCCGATAGCGCACGGAACTCGCTTACCCACAAAGAGCTGATGGACAAGCTCAACGAGCTCAATCTAATTCGGGAGAGCAATGTCACTCTTCGAAACGAGAACCAGCGGACCCAAGCTCAACTCCAGCAGAAGTCCGTCAAGATCGAGGAATTGGAAGCCAAGATTCATCCCCTGGAAGCTCATATCTTGGAACTTGAGCTTGACAAGACATTCAAGGATGCGGAGATCAAGCAGCTACAGGAGGCCCGAGATGGGTTACAGAAGAGAATCGAGTCGATCTTGAGTAAATACGGCCAGGCCGATCCTCACGAAGTCGAGCAGCTCAAGGCAACGATCGCGAGCTTAGAGGCTGAGCGCGACGCTTTGAAACTTTCAGAGCAGTCCCTCCAGGACGAGGTTAAGAAATCACAAGAGACTATCGAAACCGAGCGCGAGCGGTGGAACTCGACCAAAGCCCGGCTCGCGGAGGATTTCAAGACACGCTTCAGGACTATGAAGGGTTCACGAGACGAAGCTGTCACAGAAAAGGACAAAATCCAGGGCACCCTCGACTCGGTTACTGAGACGCTCTCGGGTGTCGAGAAGGAGTTGGAGGCAGCTAAACAGGAGCTGTCGGGCCTCGAAAAAAGGAACCAGGTGCTTCAGCAACAAGCTGCCGCCTCAGCAACTGAGCAACAAGCCGCAGCCTCGACAAGTGAGCAACAGGCGGCTGCCCCAGCACAGATAGTCACGGAACAAGTCATGGTGCAGGATCCGGAGCTCGTTCGACAGCTCGAGTCTTTACGACAGGAGTTGGAATCTGTCAATTCACACAAGGCTGTTATTGAGGCAGAGCTCGAGCAGCTCAGGACCGACCTTGCCGTTGCCCTATCTGAGCGCGATGAGGCCAGGGCAGAAGCAGCACGACAGCCCTCGGGCGGTGTCGACACCGATTTGCAGGAGCTTTCAGCCGTAGCCCAGCTAACACCTGCACCTGCGCCTACACCTGCGCCTACACCTGCGCCTGTCGGTCTCTCGGATGACGGGCGGAAGGCATTGGAGGAACAAATATCTTTGGCGGAGGCTAAGGCCGCAGAGTTTGAAGCTAAGGCCAAGGAGCTCGAGGAACATGCTGACAGCATTGTTAAACAACGATCCGAGAAGATGAAGAATGCTCTTAACAAGAGGCTGGCCGAGTCCAAGGAGACTATGGAGAAACAAGCACAGGAAGAAAAGCTGAAGCTGCAAGCCGAGTTCGAATTGAAGCTTCAGCAGGAGCTTGCCATTGTCAAGGCCGAGCAACAAAGCGTGCCGCCCCAGAATGGCGTTCCAGCAAAACCCTTGGAAGCACCAGTTCCGCAAACACCTATCGCTGTCACGCCAGGCATCATCGACCTTCAGAACTTGAATGACCCTCAGACGAGAGAGGTTATCATGAGCAACCCCACAGTCATGAGCATTGTCAAGGCCAATGTCAAGAAGATGGTGGCCTCCGAGACGAAGAAGGTTCGCGAAGAGATTGAAGCAACAGTCAAGACTGAGTATGAACATAAGATCGCCAACGCGAAGGAGCAGGCCGCCGCCTTGACTGAGAAGAAATCAGCCCTACGCATTAACATGCTAGACCGGCAAACTAAGACGGCTCTCGCGAAGATTAGCGTAGTTGAAACAGCCGCCAAAGAAACACCACAACGCCCCGTTGTTGAGGTTTGGAATATCGCTAAAGACGCAAAGCCTCAGACCCCAGCACCGACCCCGGCTGCGACGACCCCGGCCATGACACCTGCACCATCCGTTGCAGGTACGATTGCCCCCACGTCTGCTCCATCGGCACCCGCGGCACCCGCGGCTTCGGCCGCATCGATTGGTATGTTTGATCTCGACACAGCTGATAGTGGAGTGCATGCTAACACCAGCCTAGACTCACCCGCTACAGTAGCTTCAGATGCGACTGCTGAGGAGATCAAGCTACAGACAGTGTCAAACATTCCCACCGGGCCGCCACAAGGAGTGATTCCACAAATAGCGAAGGCTACGGTTTCGACTTCGCTCCCCGTTACGAATAATCCATTTGGACAGCCTCCGGGCGGCCAGCCAGCTGCTAACAACCCCTTTGGCGCGCCGGCGCCAGGCCAAGGCCAGGGCCAGGGCCAGGGACAGGGACAGCAGGGAGCCAGGACGGGAATACCAGTTCCCGCTAGAGGCGGTGGCAATCCTGGACGTGGTAGAGGCACGTACCAAGCCGGAGGACCCGGCCGTGGCGGTCAAGGGCCGCGCGGTCGGGGTGGTTTCGGTCGGGGTGGTCCGCAAGGCATGAATCCAGGTGCCGGAGATTTTAGTCCTGGGGGTGCAGGAAACAAGCGGCCGAGGGATGACTCGGGTCCGGGTGGTAACACAGGTGTGAAGCGGCCCCGGGGCGGTGGACCCGCCGGGGGCCAGTAGGTTAGCGGAGGGATGAGATGAAATGCTAAGGAAATGTTTGGTCCTGTACTATTACCAACGCGCTATCAGTGGCGTGGTTCATTTGTTGGTTGTTTGCATGCACGCTTGAGATGAATGGGGGTCTGGGACGAAGAAAGATGGGGACGTCAGATGAGGCCAGGACAAGCATGGCGATGCATTCCAGTCTGTTACCTAGTAACCTCTAGCCTACGGGTTGGTGCCTTTGAAATTTTGTGTTTCTTTTCTAGTGCCTCTGTGTATTGTATCTATCTATGGGCTATTGGGGGCAGCGGAAAAGTTGTAGCGGGAGTTGTTTTTGTTGATGGGATCTAGGAATGGAAGGTGTTCCAACCATGCTTGAGAGTTGCCACCTCCGCTCTGAAGTACTTGAATGCGATGGATTTCCTGACCCATATATAGCATCGTGCTCCATGCCTGGATACGACACCGAGCGTGAGAAGAGGGCATTTTGGATCGTGGCAAAACGGTCCCCCGGGGGGGGGAGTGTCTGTAAACTTCAAAACGCTTTCTCCACGTCCCAAGCCTAGAGACGGGCCGAAGACTGACTCGATGCGCCCCCCAGTCCAGGATACATCTCCACTGTCTGGTGTCTACTTGCCCGTATACATCATGGTGAGTGAGGTCGTGAGTGCCTCTCTCTCTCTCTCTCTCTCTCTCTCTCTCCCCAATCTCGTATGGGACTTGCCGCTCGCCGGGGATTGGACGAATGCGGGTGTTATGCGGCCGCTGGCTCCCCCTTCTTCCCGTCGGGTCTTTTTGCCATGCTGCTGCTCTCGCGCACAGCCACGCACAGCCCGCCGGTTGTTTCTGTATTGTGCAGTTTGGCGAATCTCCTGTTTCTCCGCGCCTCGTCGTCTTGGTGGGGGTTTATCTTGTTTTGGTAGAGCCGGTCTGCGCAGGGTCTATTGTTTCATTGGTAACGTTGAGTTTCACCGTGTCGGCCGTTGTTGTTCCTCGGTCCGTCGGGGCTTCCCGATGCGGGCAGGCAGGCAGGGAGGCAGGGAGGCAGGCAGGCAGCTCGCCGCCGGCGGAGAATGAGGCTGCCGAGGGCGATGATGCATCTTCACCGACACCCGGAAGGCCCGAGGTTTGGATTTGCTACACCACAGGACGGGACAACGCACGGGCTTTGCGAGAGGCAGCCCGATGCGCACACTGGAGGAGCTGGCTTTGACTCCGTCATGGAGCACATCATGTTCATGCCGGGTCATGTCATTGTGCGATGGAGGCCAGGAGGTTTGGAGATGCCTGAGGTGCCGTGCGACGACGGCGGATATGGAAGAATGCGCGGAGATGCTACGAGCTTCGAAGCCCTATCTACCCTACCCGGTATGGGATCTTGCCGTTGCGCCGCGCTGCTTTGCCCTTGTTGAACCGAGCGGTTTCAGGCCCCGAACCCCCTCGGCGCCAGCACAGAGCAGCCCCTTGTGCAACACGAGCGAAAGGCACCATGATCACGCCGTGTCACGGCTGGAGGGCTGTGCCGGTGTTTTGCGTGGTATCCTGTATCGCGTCGCACCGATGAGAGCGGTCTGCGAGAGAGGGAGTGCTCTGGTTGGCGAGCGCCATGCCCAATAGGGGGTGGGGATAAGTGGTTTGGGCGGTGCGCCTTGTCGCACTGCATTCCGCAGTGGTTGTGGAGAAGGGAAGTTGTCGCGCGCGGTGAAGGGGTGTGGAATCATCTCGAGTACGGTACGCAGGCGCGTGTTTACTGGACGCTACTGGTTGGCGCCGCATCAAGGGCAGTTGTGATATTGACAAGGCCTAGTAGTGTAATCCGCGGCGGCTCGGGTGTGATAGGGAAACGAGAGCAGTAACTATGGGAAACAGTGTTTTATGCCGGTGCCGATGTGAAGCCGAGCAAGTGAGACGGATCGACTGGGCGATCACCGATGCCTGCGAGGAGGCCTTCAGCCCTACGGGAATGCTGACCCCCGATTACCCACCCCACTGAAGCTTTGAGAGATAGGGTTCTGACTCAAAACGCCGCGTTCCACAGCCTTGGGAACCTGCCCTGCCTTTTTCTTCCACTCCGATTCTTCACGTCAGAAATCATGTTTTTGGGGGCTGTATGCCATGTGATTCCTCACTGCCAATTCACTGCTTTCGTTATCGTGATGCTCTATCTCGATGCAGATATGTTGCTGGCAGCCCCCCGCTCTGCACCGCTCTGCACCGCAAAGCGGCTGGGATCGGGGCTTGATGTCCAGGCAATGAAGCGGGCAGCTGGGAGTCTTGCTCCGAATCCTCGCCGGAAAGTTCTGCGCAGCGGGCGCTCGACCGAGCAAGTAGGTGTGTGCGGTTCGGTTGGGAGGATCCAGCCAACTGGCGAGAGCTCCGTCCACAGGTCTGTTCGCAAATCCTGCCACATCGGCTCTTCAGCCAGCCCAGCGACCGCCCGCTTTTCAGAATGAGGTCAAGCTTGAGACTGGCGGAATGTCCGCTCTCTCTGCCCCCCCTCCCCCCCCTCCCGGGCGCACCGCTCGACACTCATTCCACATCGAGTCCACTTCCAAAATGCGGCCTCTATTGGTGCAAGCCTTCAAACGAACGAACGCAGGCTAGGAGCTAAGATAGGCATGGGGTATCAAAGTCCACCGCCTCAACAAAAACGGAGTGTTGCAGGCCTGATCGTTGCAGCGTTTTGACCACGGGGCACTGGGCACTGCTGCTAGACCGGCGTTCTCTACGTAGTGTATGCACGAATACCCTGCTATCAAATCACTAGCCTGAACCGCGTCTTCTCTCCAACTGGCCGCGAGGCTCAAGCGGGATGCTCGGCGACGTGCCCTGATCGGTAGGAGACCGCGAGACGTCGTCCTAGGGCCGCGATCCATCGCGTCGTTCTAGCAACACTGCATCGCTGGCTAGCCTGGTGGGAGGCGCTTGAGACGGACGACCCCTTCCCGATTCTTGATTATGTCTTGTCGTCGCTGGTGATTTCGGAGATACTGTTGCTGGTGCTGTAATTCCAGAGGGACAAGCCGGAACAGGGCGGCAGTTTTTGTTAGCTTGGCGCATTACTGAGATGCTTCTGGATGCTACCCTCGTCAATCAGACCCCGCAGGGAGAAGGGAAAACAGGAAAGCAGCAAAACGCCGACGGCCTTGTTTTCGGTGATCGCTTGGTCCATCCGGAAGTTGTGCGACTGCGCGCACTTGCCAGTGCCATGCCCACGCCGCAGAGCACCAAGCAGCACACACCTAAGGGGGGGGGGGGGGGGGTGGTGTGGCTTAACATATGGGTACCCGGCCGATATCCGTGAAGCCTAGGCGGAAGCCCAGCACGTCACGTCTTCTAGAAGCCGGGAAAAGGGGGGCGCGTGCTGTCTCGGCGCGGCGCGTCGTGAGCGAGGCCGTGGTTTCATGACGCGACCGACCGTTCGCGGGCCAGCCGGGCACGGCCACACAGTTGTGTACTCGATACGGATACCTCGTACGGATACTGCGTGGTAAACCGCCGTGTGCCGCGTCTCCTGCGCCGAAATTGGAATCTCGGTCGAACATGCAAAGTTGGAACTAGAATTGGATTGGGAACCGGCGCACTTGGGCGCATTCGTGCGCCCTCGCCAAAAAGGGACGGGTGTTGATGCCAAATCATGCTCTTGGTGGGTAATCAAGTATCGCGAGACAGCGTGATTTCGTAATCAGGCGCCGCTATAAACAGAAAAGTTAGTAGCCTTCTTTCTCATCATAACTGGCGGCCCAGACTGGTGATTTTATTGCATCAAGCCGGGCCTTCTGGGCAGCCGGGCCGCTGGCTGCTGGTGGGCTATTACCTAGGGTTGGCGCTGGTGATGGCGACGCGAAAGTGCCCGCCTGTTCGTGGTGGGCGCAGAGGGCTCACCACCATGAAAGGGCGGTGATTCTCGCCTGCTCGTGCAGTGCTGCGCCTCTCTGGGGGAAAAACGCTACTGTGCGATTGGCGCAAATTAGTGGGACCCCATGAGCGCGCTCAAGAGCTCTGCAGCAGGTACAAGCAGTACAAGGCAGCCCTGTTGGGAAAATGGGCTGCACTCCACCTAACTGTATCCACAGCCATCCGCTGCAAAGGTCTTGCATGCCAGGCGCCTGGCACCCGTCGCCCGCTTGTCCTTCCTTGGCCGTCCAAGCTCGGTACCCTTGAGCGAGTAGGTATCCAGACGATAGATAGCACTACCTCATTAGTCCTGCCCTGCGACCGTTTTTTGGGCTGCGCAGCAGCTAGCACTGCGATCAAACATGAGGGCCAAGCCGGGGAATTTGGCGCTCACGCCCTGCTACTCGTCCGGATACGCAAAACCCACCATTCTGGCCATTCATCCCCTTCCGCCCTCTCGGTGCACTAAACGGGCACAGATCCCTTCCCGACTCCCCTCTGCCATGCTAGGTGCTGTTGTTAGCCTCTATGCCCTCTCTTTCCTTGGATGGTTGGTTACACGAAGGAACTGCTCGCTCTCTCAATATCCACAGCCTCCGCAGCCCGCGTAATGAGCCAAGCAGCAAGGTCCCAGACGTTTGCCGGCGTCCTCGGGAAGGGCGAGGATGCCAACAAGTGCCGACTAACACTTATACTACCTAGCAGCCTCTGGCGTGCCCCACGTTCCACAGACCCACGCTGTCCCGCCCATGCGATACTGCTAGCATATGTGTGTTACCAAGCCTATTGCCCAGAGGCAAGTAAAAGCGCTCCGCGGACTATCGCGCTGTTCTCCCTGGTCCCTTACCGAGGGTCACACACTCACACCTTCTGATGCGGACTGGCTCGGCTTTCTTAGGACTCACCTCTGCAGAGTAATCCGATGACAAAGAATCGACCGTGTCTGGCACTCTAGACTACATTGCGACGGTGGTGTTTTCGGCGGCATCGGTCAATACTTTGGTTTGCTTTGTCAATGCTCTCTCTATTCCGTCGGTCGAGGGGGGCGCAGGCCGTGAAATCCGCACGAGACCCGCATGGGATATGGAATCCGCGGGACCGGGCGGGCGTACGACGTCCACGGTGCATGGGAAACGGAACACCAGCGCTCCCGAGCACTGGTACAGGGTCGGACTCGCGGCCGTCGTACCTAACCGCTGATTGGCCATGTGGGGGCGCACCAAGACCTAGCACCTAGCACCGCCATCTTTGTTGTTCCCCCCGACGCATTATCTCCGGGCCACGCTCCTGGTCCGAGAGGGGAGAAGCAGAAAGAGGGCAAGGCGCTCGGGAGCGCACACGCCCGCCCGCGTCAGATGACGTTGTCGTTGCCGGTCGTCTCGCACTGCGTCGTCTCTCTTGTCCTTGACCGCCCCGGTGATGGGACGGTACTCCGTACTTGGGGGGTCGATGAGGCATGATTAGTGGCACGCGGTTTGGGGGTTGGGCCGCTCGTTGCGCTGCATTGGCCTTGCAGCTATACTACCGATACTACCGCCGTTGGCAGGCGCCTGTAAATGGCACACTGGACTCTGGGCGTCGGGTGAGTTATTGCTTGCGCCAGAAGAGCGAATAATCCCGTGCCATATCCAAATTCGGGTGTGTATGGCTGTCTCGGCGGAATACCAACAGGCCAGCCCGCTGTTACGACGCAGCCAATTGTCTCGCGCTACGCTCGGGTTATGCTCGCGGTTGACATATAGGGCCCCGGATGGTGGTCGATATGTATATGAATATGGATATGGGCTATACAGGCAAAAAAACATGGCTAGCGATAGCTTGATAGGTGCTCTGCCGTGGTACCGTGCATGTGCGTTGCACGAGAGAGCTTCATGTTGGGAACCGTTGGGAGCGCCTGGAGCTGCTGGAGCTGCTGCCGGGCACCGCAAGCTGTCTCGGGAGCGCTGAGGGGTAACGAAGCGTGCTCAGCCCTACCGCTGTCGAGACACCACTTCACCCGCCGACACTGCAGTGCGGCAAGCCCGAAGATGCAAAACAGGCCAACGGGCATCTGGTCTTGGCATGCAGATACCCATCTGTCAGAGTCAAGCTCTCTAGTTCACCCAGCCAAGGCTTTTGCCTCCGGGGCCCTACTCCGCAATCTTTAGTCAATCCTCTACCAACGTCTCGTCATCAGGTACGGAAAGCATCCACGGGGCCGTCGTCGACGTGCTGGCCCGCGGACGGGTATATGGCCAGAGGACGATATGCTACACCGCCAGAACCCAAAAGGGAGCACTTACCAAGCCCTTCGCATCCGTGTGGCAGCCATCTACCCAAACGAGATCTGAATCCCGATGGCAAGAGCTCGCGGCAGGAGGGACCCGCGGGTGTCGGCTTTGCACAGGACCGCTCGCGACGGGGCACTCGCCGTGATAGCCCAACTAGATCAGCCCACCGACAATTTGAGGGGTGCGCCATGGTGCCGGCGGCAAAGCTGAAGGTCGGTTTTGGGAGGCATTATGGCATATTGGCCACGACAAACCTGTTTCCACACCTGCGCATGCAGCAGAGTTGGGTCCAGCAGCCACGGCGCCCGACAGACAGAAAGGCAAGCAAACCATCGGGAATTGGTGCCGGTCGCGATCCGCTGTCGCACGTACGAGTGGCTGATGGGAAGCTCATTGCTGGCAAAAAAAATCGGCCCCAATGAGGAATGCCCGCTATGTACAATACACATAATATTCGTGGGGAAGCACACCTCTTACACGTTGCATCAGGTCAAGCTCGAAAGCTGCTGTGGTGCGGAGAAGAGGGGAGGGGAAGGGGGGTCAGAAAGCCACCCAGCCCTACGAATGCGCGAGGGAATTAGAGATATTACATACGAGGCACGGACACCCAAAGTACTGGCCCAAGTACTGGTACCCGCTGGGGATGCATCCACCGCGGGGGGTGTCCCAGCGAGGCTTTTTCCGCTGGATGCTTCCTTTTCTTCGCTTACAGGCACGCTGCAGAGCGGTTCGTCGTCTTGCCCTAATCGAGTAATGAGCAAGTTGAGGGCTCGCCGTTTCGCATCGGAGAGTTGAGTGCATGATAGGGTGCTGGCGGTAATTGAGACAGTCTTTTTTTTTTCTTCTTCTTTTTCTTTTTTTTTTTGGTCTTCAAGGGTTGTCGGCCAAGTAAAGAGTAAGGGTTAAAGAGCGAAAAGCAGGCAACGCAGGAAGCAGCGGTGCCGTTATCGATGAGCCATGCCCCTTTTTCTCGCTTGTCGTAACCTGACGGGGCGGGCCCTGCGGGCGCCAGTGTTCAAACATTTCCATGATACCTTGCCGCTGAAACGGAGCTCGATAGGGCTAGAGTGCGAGCGTTTTGTTTGTGTTTCCACACCCACCCCTGCGATGCGATGCTGCGATGTGCGCCTGTCCCAAAGCGGTCAATTTACCCTCCTTTCCTTCTCTCGCTTCTTCTTCCTTCCCTGTCGTCTCTTGGCACTTTGGCACCCTTGGTGTACCCCACTCACCCACCCAAGATGCATTGCACTTTTTCATCCCGCTTTTAGACGGCTGGCTGGTGTTGATTGGACGCACCGCTTAGTGACCCAGAATTTTGCCGCGGGACGACAGACGACTGGAAGCGACCAAGGTGACTTGCTTGGACCAGCTTCCACTGGCGACCCAGCGGTGTCGAAATCGAAACAGCACCCATGGGCCCAGATTTTTTTTGGGGCAAGACGCTGAGCCGAGACAGGAAGGATGGCTCGATCGGGGATTTGAGGGTCGCTTGTGGCGCCAAATATGATTATCGTTGGTGGCCGTTGGTCGCGGCTAATCAGTCGCAGCTTCTTTTTTTCTGTCTCGTTCCTTTTGTGTTCCTTTGGCGATGCTGCAGTTTTCTATTTGCATTTCCTTTTTTGGCGACAATTACGAATGGGTGACGAATGTTTCGTAACGACATTGCCATCCTCCTATTCTCTCCTCTTTCGTCCTGTACATCGTTTCGAGTTTATGGCTTCAGGACTGCGGCACTCAAGCATGAAGTCGTTGCCACTTCGTCAACCTATCCCAAAAGTCGGCGGGCGGCGGGTGGGACGACGATGGCGATACCCCAGTGCCACTGCTCTACTACGGATTATTGCTGACCATCGCGGAGCAATTCCTCGGACGGGCCGAAGACAGCATGTTCGGTTTTAGAAATACCCTGCCATGGATCCTTTATCGTGTAGCCACAACCACTGGCGAGTCGGTATCGAATGAACTGCACTGCAAAAAAGCGCAGCACGGCGCAACGCATCGCGTAACCTTTATCTTGCCCCCCCCCCCTGGGTCTTGGCTTGACTAGCGAATGTTTTGCTGGTGCCTTGGGTATCCCTCAGGGGTGTGTCCCCCCCCCTTCCTTTATCCCTTACCTTGACGGGAACCGCATGGCATGGCATTGGATCCTGGGGCGTGTCAAGGCTTGAAGGTAGCAATTTTACTCTCCCTGCTCGCCGCCGCCCGCCGCCTCCCCTGTGCCTGGGCCAATCCGGCCAACCCCTGGTCTTGGTGGTCTGGCCTGGCCTGTGCCTGAGCTCGTGCCTGGGCCTGGTGGCGGTCGATCTGAGCCATGACAGGGCAAATGGTTCGCGTGCGTGTGCTGTGTGTCTGGGGATGACCCTGTCGCGGTCGTTTTGTGGATGCCGACTTTGGCTGTGCCCAAAGAGGTCTGAGAGCCTTCTCGAAGCAGTTGTATCTTTCGACGCCGTTCACGCTTCGCGTGGTTTTCATTTTCGCTATTTCACATCAAAATTGGCTTCACCCCCTGTGCAGAAGAAAACATCTCAGGGGTCGTGCCTTTGGGTCTGGGACGCTGCACCCACTCTCTCCAAGAGAGACTTGACAGTACAGTAATCGTTATAGCGCCGGGTACGTAACCAGCGGGAATTTGAGATTCGACGGAAGAATGTGTAAGCGCAGCAGCGTTAGTGTATGTCAACCGTCTGAGCCGTTCCACGCATGCAAGACACCTCAATAACACATGCGCACTAAACCCGCAGCCCGCCGGGCGCGGGACGGCGCCGAGCCAGCAGCGGCCGCTACGGAACCACGGAAAGAGCAAGATTAGAACTCCCCTCGTCGTCCAACAGCTCGGCGCGTTGCCTTTCCCAAAAGGGGTGTAAAAGTCCCGGGATGGGCGATGAGAAGACCCAGAAAAGACAAAACTAGCCGGCCAACTGCGGCACACTGCCCAGGGGGAGAATGGAGACTGGGGGGAGGGACTAGGGGACTGGGGCCGGGGAAAACGGATTTGTCGCGAAATAATGCCGAGAGCTGTAGAGGTACGTTGTGTAACCCGGATTCCTTCTGTCACGGTGCCATTCTGGTGACCGACTCGAATCAACTCGCTCGAATGCCTCCCGGTCCTCCCATTAGACCCACGAGAGAGAGAGACCCGTCCGTCTGTCAACTAGCGCCCGAGCCAGAGCGTTGGGGGCCTAGTCATACCTAAAAGCACCTTATTTCCCCACGGAACCTCGATCCGGCATGATCACCTAAACGTTTTCTCCCCCATTCTGTCTTGGCCCCCGCTTTGGGTCGGCACCTTTCCGCCGTGATCGTCCGTCCAATGGCTTTTTCACGGAGTCAGGTCCGGAGACCGGGGCCCGGTCGGTGTCTAGTCCGCAGGCCGAACAGATATTCCCCTGACTGACTGCATTCGCCGAAGGGGCATACCGTCCAGTCCCTTCGTTGATGTCAAAAGGGGCTTACTGATTTTTTCTATATTGCGCTTGCGGGTGTGGCTCTCTCTCGGCGTCTTGGCCCTATCTCAGTGAACCGCCTTCTGCGCGGGTCTTTGGCTACGCTACGGCTCGAGGCTAGGTTCAACCTATGCTCGCCACGCCCCCCTCGTACATTTCGATATTGACTACCTCACGACAGAGAAATCAACGAATGTATCGACATCAGAACCGCGGCGCCACGCGTCTCCCTCTCCCCCCTATGGGGGCCACTGGCGATGACCGATCGTTACGAAGCATTTGAGATATTCCTCGAGGCCGACGCTCGGCCTTCAAGTACGGAGTAACGGTGCCGAAAAGGAGATACCAGGAGGAGGGCGTGCGCGTCTGGTGTGAGAGAGTGAAAGTATGCACTGTGAGTTGTGAGTTGTATGTGGGCAGTACCTACATGTGCTGTGGAAGTACAGCGCAACGCACGCGCGCGCGAGCTCTGAGGCAAGGCGTGTCGACGACGAGACCGCGGATAAGAAAGGTCGTTATTCCCAGACTGGCTTTTTGCGCAGGTGGCGTCTGACCTCTCTACTGCCGAGTTCTCAGGCAGCAAATGGCACGTCGAGCACGTCCATCCGCCTCGCCCCTGACGCCGGTCCATTGGACGCATCCAGCGTATGTCTACCTACCGATCTGCCGTACTGTTTCGATGTCGTCCGGTAAGGGTATCCGGGACAGGCAGGCGGGTAGGTGAGGTTGGTCAGCGGGAAGCCGTTGCGTGTGGGCGTTTTGACCCGCGAGTACGGCGCGATGGATAATCGGGAGGAGGGGGCAAAGGCACCCGCAAAGCCCGATCGATTTTGAGACTCCCGCGCGGTCAGCAGAATGTCAGCAATGCAAGTGGACGCAGCAGGCTCTGTGTGTCGGGCTGGGCCAAACCCTATGCCCTCTCCCCGCCTCCTCCCTATAGTAGGGCGCCTACCCACCTGCCCGCTTTTCCGGTCTGGCAAGAGTTGTCTGGGTGCGGTTTCGGGACGCGGGAGCCCTCGCGTTGAAACGTTCAGTTCGGCGGTATACTTGGCCCAACTGGGACATAATATTCAACTCGCACTTCCCCTGGATTCTGCAATGTGATAGTTGCATCTTGATGAGGACGCCAATCTCAACATACGCTTCGCTGTGCAGCCATCCCCCAAGTGGATGCCGCCCCTTGCGGTCTAAAGCATGCAGACAGAGCATTCCTCTGTCCAAAATCTGCAGATGGTGTGAAGCTAGGTTGCGAGTGACAAATTGGTTTCTGCAGCCCACAACACATCGCGATAATGGCACGGTAGTACTAGGCCACCGCGAAAACACACCCCTACGAATAAACCAGTAGGGAGCCAGAAGGGAGGCGGGCCAGAAGCCACAAGCTCCAAACTACCGGGATGCAGCAAGCCCAAGGTCCTCGCATACTGTTCGGACTGGAGAATTAATTCCCCAAGATATAGCAGTTTTGGGGAAGTGTACGGTAGACCCTTACCCTGCTGGGCGGGGTGGCGCCGTTGACCGTCCGGGCCCTTTGCGCTCTTTTGCAATTTTTCGGACCTTTTTGCATCTGCGGGTTTTCTAGCCGTTAGAGCTCTCGTTCATGAGGCCAATCGCTACGCGGCATCCCCCGTATCTGTGTTGTCATGGAAGGAGTTTTAGCTATCAGTTTGTGTGCTGTTTTCTACAAAGAGATGCGTGTAAGCAGGACGCCGAGTTCATTGAGTGCATCACCTTCCAAATCCCTCGTTGGAGTCCTCGATGTTGTTTTCAGACGACGGCTTGGCGGCTCCCGGTTCAATCTTTGCACGTCTGTGTGTCTTTCGTCTGTTCGCCGGCGTTGTTTCCCACAAGGGCATTCTTTCCCCAGGCTTCATCCACTGTTCCCCTAGTTCGCCATAGGACGGGGCCTAAGGCGGGTTTCAACGCCTGAAGGTGCGTTGCGCAGGGGCCGTCTAGGATTTCGTTGGTGGCTGGCTGCCCAGCTACCTCCAGAAATAGGGTAAACAATTCAGTTGCCTGACAGCATGGGACCCTGCCACTCCCAATGTTTCTCATGATTTTGCCCAGCATTTGTCTCGCATCACGAAAGTCCACCGACGACGTAGGATAGGCTCGCAGGACTTACATTCCGCTCGCGGAGCCAAGTGAAGCGATACCACTGCACACCGTTGTCTGTCGGATTTCTGCACATCACCTCAGATTCGAACAAGGTATTTGTCAATGCGATCAGTAGATTGGTGTGTTGGGATCTGATAACCCACATCTGTAGATCTACACTATTGAAGACCCTTACATACTGTCCCGGTTAAGCGCATAACATCTCATTATCCAGTTGTTCACCCCCAACACCCCATTTTGTTGCATGTAAGTGGTGGTAAAGCAACAGGACCAAAGCGGAGACCGCGTCGGCCGAGGGCTGAAAACAGGTCGCAAATATGCTGGATGCGGGGCGGGGAAACATACCCAACCCCTAAAATTCTTACACTCACCAGTTCTTTCGCCTCTGCTTATTCGATAGCTACCCATTATCTGGATACTAGAGATCTGATGCTTACAAAGATCCTCGCCCTAAATTAGGTTCTCTTGTCATTCGCGGGAGCGACTTAGATCAGTCGATTTTTCCGCACCTCCCCGTTGGGGGCGCATCCATGTACACTTGTATCTTTTGTGGCTTGGGCAAAAGGGGAAGAGAATGAATGCGAGGGAGCGCAAGGCATGAAGGGGGCGTCGCGTGGTCAGCACCTTAAGCACCTGGTCGGAACGTGGACAGGTCCGTAGCCTGCCATGTCAACAGCGCCGTACTTGTGCAGTGGACATGTAGCCCTACGAGCTACTCATTCCGGGCTAGCGGACAGGCCGCCCTTTGGTCCCAAGGCACGATACACACACAAGGAAACAGACGCCCCAAAGGTGGCTGCTAGGCGCGCATCACATGTCCTTATCCCCGTCGAGACAGGCAGCAGGAATGAATGGGCAGCAAGATGAAGCCGTGTTGTGGCCAGCTCGTGAAGTTTGTGTCTTGTAGCCTCTACTTAGCGAGTTAGGCCTTGGCAGGAGTACATGCCGAAGCGCTATCTATGGAAGAGATCTTAGCCGGATGGCTTGGGCTGCTGCGACGAGTTGTTAAGACCAAGCAAATGCTGATCAATAATCTTTGTCACAGTGAAGAAATTCCCACCTAATTGCCGCTTGGATGCATTTCAGGGACAACAGGTGATGGGAGAGATGGATTGATTCCTGTCTCGCCTGATGATTCTGCTTCCTGCGGATGCACGCGCACCATATCCGAGCGCGCAATGCTGGGAAATGAGTGGTGGTTGCAAAAAGGGGCTGGGTTTTCACATGCAGTGTTAGTGTCAAGAGCCAAATAGCTGTGAAGTTGTCTCTCAGGGGGCGAGTGGAGTCGTATGGTTCCTTGATCTTCTTCAGGTGGCATCTAGGCAAGCAAGTATACCATCGAATCGCGAGCTAGAAAGACGGCCGAGGACCAACGAGAGAAAAAAAAAAAGGCCCCGATCGGTCTGTGGTACAGCCATCATCTTTGACCAGAGAACTGGACAATGGGAGGCGGCCCAGTGTTCCGAGGCTGTTGTGGATGCACCACAGACAGAAAGATCTGGGCCATATCGTTTGGGCGGTCATGCACGCCCTCGATAACGCTGGTGGGCAGACGTTTTCGAAAATCCAAGCTAGCATTGGAGCCACCGTTTCTCAAGTCCCCCCGAAAGGGGATACGCTTCCTCCGAGATGAGACAGGGAAGCCTCTTCATAGACGCCCGCCCTGAACAAGGTTGGATATTCTGGCAGCGAAAGGGCGAAGTGATGCTATATCAGGAATTGGTCGACTTATCCCCTGAAAGAAGATTGTGATACCTAGTAATAGACCTTCCACCGGCCTTGCTGCCAGCTGCAAAGATCAACAAAGAGCTCTGGGGCTGGGATCCACGGTCCGGTGGCTCGCTTCTGAGGGGCGTTTTGGGGTTCAACGCTTCGGTGCCCCGTACGGGACTGGTCACTGAAGGGTGCCACGACTGGTGTTGTAGGCTGGTACAAATGCAGACCCAGGGGTCCTGCAGCGATAAGGCTGAGCTGTCCGAGCCTAGACAGCACCTCCCATCGAGTAGACGGCATGTATGGCAACCAGAGCCGACCGCAACGGGGCTAGAAGTGCCCAAACCCGACCACCGATGAAGACCAGGCGGACGGCGGGGGTGGGTGTCGCCGGTATGGTCAACCCAGCCCACCAGACACCCAACAAAGATATGTGCATGCTGTACTGTGTATTCAAGGAAGTTTGAGAGCCGCGCTTGACGCGAGCTTGCGCCACTAACAGTAGACTTTACGAGCCAGCTCGGGTCATTGGCCACATATGGCTTGAATATCGAAATCGGGGTGGGGAGGAATGGAGGCAGCCCGGGAAGGCAGATGTTTTTGATGCTACGAGAAATAGGTTACACTACGCCCCGTCCCTCATAAAATCCGCGCCTCACCCATCGGCGTAACGTTAACCAAACAGAATCCCTCGGGGACACCTGCTAAGAAGTCAAGGCACCGAGGAACCGAGAAGATTGTGAGAGTGCTGGCCGGAGCTTTCCCATCCGTGCTTCAGACACATGCCTTTCAGCTTGCTGCGGACGCCGATGCCGAGCCGTAGGACAGAAGGATCACAAGAGTTATTACCCTCCCGCGCGCCTCACCAAGGGCTAGAAAATAGGCAGGGTACTTTGAGTAGACTTGGCTTTGTACAGCACATGGCTCTCTGTCTGTGCTGTTGTTGACTGCTCGTTCGAAACCCTTGGAGCCGAACAAAATGATGAGTGATCCGCAAAAGCGACAGGCATCCAAGACTTTGATGCGGGCCGAGGCCAAGCGGACCAGCTCAGGGAGTGACAAGCGGGCAAGGAAACAAGGAGACATGGATACGGAGTAGAGGGGAGGAACGACTGTGAAATGACACAAATATGCGGGGAGGAAGGGGTAGGCTAGAGAACGCCAACCGTCGCAACGAAGGGGACGGTGAGAAGGAGCGTTGAAGTCGCGTGCATGGCCCCGCGAGCAGCCTACTCGGTCAAGCCGACCTTGATGGCGAACTGGTGTTGGAGGCCGGGCCCTGAAACCTAACATAGCAGGTGCTCCAGTGCAGCAGTCGACGGTGGGCACGAGACGGCGGTGATGGAGCCATCGCGGCGCTGAAACGCAACGCTGGGTCGAAGTTGGGATTTGATGGCTGCACACGCGACAGGCAGCAGAATTCTTGCCCAGCGGACTGGTGGATGGCTGCTTCAGGTGGGTTCTAGCTGGCCTGGTGCCCTGGTGCTGGTGCCAGTGCCCTGGTGTCGATATCGAGGCTGGGCGCAACGTTCGCTGCGACACCTCCACACAGAAGCCGAGCCGCCAAAATAAAAGGACGTTGGGTTTTGTGGGCGAAATGGCGGGCGTGGGCCAATCATCGCGCGAGGTTGCCGTATCAGGCCGCTTTGTCAGTCGTCTATTTCTGGTTGGGGTCTTAGCAAGCAGGGGGCGTTGAACGACGCCAGAGCACGTGCCCAGAATCCGGCTGACACCTGACAGAACCTGAGGCATGGAGAGCAAAGCATGGACGCAGCTCTGCCAAGCCTTGGTCCTCTCAACCAGAATGGTCTCGTAGCCTCTGGGCACTTCGCCAAATGAGGAAAACGATAAAATGCCGCTGATAATTAATCAATCAATCACACCTGTCGACTTCTGGGCCTTTCCACGCACCTGTGCGGCTCTCGGCGGTACCTTGCAGAAGAGCGGGCATTTCCTGCTGTCGAATTTGTGTTTTGGTGTTGTTGACACTAGACTCAACGGAAACACAGCCTATCTAAGTGATGCTATCATCATAAGTCGCAGGCGTGCGTGTGGGATGGAAAGCTGGCGAGGAATGGGGGGCTGCAATTGGCCAATTAGATCGGGGGAATCCCGACAAGATTCGAATCAACCAGCGACGAGGTTGAGATCCGTGCGTCGAGACCCGTGGCGTCGGGGCAAGCGGCCACCGCAGCCCGGGCGGACGGGGGCCAAATGGAATTGTTCTCGAATCCAGGGCCAGGGTTCCACTCTGCCCCCCTCTCGCCCCGAAAGCCTGCAAGCCATCCAGCCACCAAAGCCACCAAGCTGGCAGCAGCCACCAAAGCCCGACGAGAGCAAGCACAACACCTGGAGGACGGCAACTGGAAACGAAAGGTAAGACACGACGATGGCTCCAGCGCCCAAGAGATCGCCAAATCACACGCTGTCGTAGTGTATACGACGACAGTGTTGGTTTACGTGTGGCTTGGACACTGACGGCATCTACCGCCGCTCACAGCCGAAGCTGCTGCGCGCTCGCTTTGGTGTCCCTCGCTTTCACATCTGATCGGTCCCGCAACTCCCCCTCATCACTGGGCGACGGGCGGGGTGATTATGAGCACTTCGTGGATGGTTCTATGGTTTTACGGTTCTGTGCAACCAGCCCAGAAGCCGCAAACTCCGAAAGAGGAAGCTGCGATGATTTCCGGGCATAGAGATGCGGCCGCGCAGCCGCACGACTTGCTTTCCCGTTGCCACCAAGTATTTGACATACATTCCCTGTCGCCGAGCAGACGAGCAGACAGACGACAAAAAAGAGGAGCCGGAGAGATTCTAACGCGATAGGCCCCCGGTTGCCCCACGCCCCCACAGCCATTGTCCCAAAAGAGCACCTCATCTCCCATGCCACAGCCCACGCGCCCGCTTGAGCAAACCCTCGTAGTTGGCGATACTCAGGTTTGTAGCGGGCTGGCGATAGCTCCGCCGGCCTCGTACACATATAAACCCTCTATGAGTCAACTCGTCATCGAGTCCCCGGAAAGTTAGCGGGCCGGTTTTTGCGGCACCAGCGTACGCCGTTTGCCGCTACGGGCCGTCAACAGTCGACATGTGGAATCACCATAGCCCAACACGGGGCGAGTTGCCCCTCCTAGCTTCGCCATCCACTTTCATGCTAGACATCAAGGCGACGGCATGGCCTTGAATGGCCCTGTAAGACCTCCTGAGTGCGGGACGACAGTACTGCAGTAAGTGACAATAGTTCAATCAGCCCCAAATGCCAGCGAAACACCTCATGGCTGGGCTCTCAGGCCAGCAACAAAAGTCAGGATCAGGACCTTGCACCTACATCCGTGCATCTTTGTAAGGTTCCTAGCCTCATCGCTGGCGATGATAAATCTTGGTGGTAGCACGTTTTTTTGGACGTGCCGTACAGCGGTTGGATGGTGTAAATGCTGCTACCTGGAGCTGGAGGCGATTCAATCTCGTCTGTGGCCATCATGCGCCGGGCTGCGCAGCAGCAGCTCGGATGGCCCAGCCCGAGCCCGGCCAGGTGGTGCTCGGCGTTTCTTCACCAAAGGCGTGCCCTCGGCTCAATGGCTGCGAAGCATACACTACTACACTGTCCTAGCGCCGCCTGCGATGTGAAATAAAGGGCTTGGCAAGATGTTGTTGAGATTGGCTGCAACGGCCGGCGCTCCACGGTCGAGGGTCGAGGTGTCAGGATACGCCGCGGAAGAGGAGACTCGGGGCTGGTCGGCTCGTTTAGGATGCCAACCACAGCCCTACGGCCAAGACGTGATCCGGGGAGCGAGAGGTCGGTCGCAGGACAGGGATCGACCTGTTCTCGCGCGACGTGGGCTTGGCTCTTGGCTCACACCGCCAGTGCATCCGCCGTCAACAAGGATGCCAAGTGACACCTTGAGATGGCACCCGACAAGGTCTCCTAAAGTGCCTGCCCCCCTCCTCGCAGCCCTGGTGCGTTAGTCGCAATCGATCAGGGTAAAATTAGCCCAGATGGGTCTTTTAGCCCACTTCGAGTCCTTTTTATGGCTGCCTGGCGACCCAAGACTGGCACACTGGGAACACTGCCCTCGAAAATAGTTCCCCCACCGTTTTGTGCTGCTGTCTCGCACTTTGCTCGTCGGCCGCCGCTCCGTTTGCTCGGCGATCCGAGCCCTGGCCATCTGCCATTTCCGTTCATTTTCCAGTTCTGCATTTTCCAGCAGCCCACACCTCCCGGTCTCCACACACCCCCTCCACCCTCCCGTCTCCTCTCCTCCCCTCTGCTCCATCTGCTGCAGCCCAGCGGGACATGCCACAGGGCAGCGTGGCCGCCTCTGTAGGTGCTGTCGTCGACGAAATGTCTGAGGTAGGTTGAGCCCAGCTCAGCCATCGCCCGTCACCACTGGACGCCCCAACGTCTCAGGGCGGGAATAGTAGCGCGGCAGTCCCGGGCTCCAAGCTCGAGACTCCACTCACAAAAACAGATCACACCTCAAAAGATTGGAAACAGTTGGTGATGGGCAGCTCCACCTAGGATGCAATACTCCAGGGTCCAACTGAGGTGTCTCTGGGCTGGGGGGAAAGAGATCGCCGACAGCTGATGGGAGCAGTGGGAGTGTATGTGTGTCTCCGTCTGCGTGTGTGAGTGAACTCTGTACGCGTGCGGGTACAGAGGGTACGTACCGCCAAGTACCCCCCCCGTACTCTCTCCTGTTGACGCACCAGCACAGAGGTTCCGCGCATTAGGCCACCGTCGGCCTTGTGGCTCTGTGATGCTGCCCTCCAATTCCTCAGGCCTGGACGAGGACCCCTGCCTCTGCATGGTAGAGGGTACCCATCACCAGGCTGCAGGAAACAGGGCAGGTACTTGTGGACTTTGTCCCCCGTGGGATCCTAAACTACCCCCCGGGCAGATTATCGCGGCTCCTTGGGATCCCTGCATGGGTGAGTGAAGGGGAGGTGTGTGGAACGAAATGCACCCTGCTGCGCAGCAGTCCACCATGTGGATGTGTGAAGCACGCCTCCTTCCCCAGGGAGAAGGAATGGCGTCGCCGGTCTGGATATATAACCCAGAAACCCCCCATCCTTCCGCAATGCCGTTCTACCTGTCCTATCTCGTGCTTCAAGCTGGTAACACTCCAACGACTTATCCATATAACCAGTCTCTCTCCCCTCGGAGTCTGACCTTAATCTTCTTACTCACCTCACATACAGTGGCGCGGCAGTCTTCCGAGCTCCCCACCGCAGCAAATTCTATTGACAATGTTCACCATGTCTCAGCAAACATACACATACGCAGCACAGGCCCCGCCGCCTCCGCCGCGGCAATTCTCCACCCACGGCACCAGCAGTGCTTTCAGCAGCTCCGCCAACCCCGACGAGGACTGGACAAAGATCTCCGACCTTGCTGAGCGCCGCAGGATACAGAACCGGATTGCCCAACGCAACTACCGTACGTAGCTCTATCTATGCCCCTGCCGAGGGCGGCCAGAGGGAGGAGCCTGTTGACTGACGCTTTCTACTACAGGCAAGAAGCTTAAGAGACGCCTGGAAGAACTCGAGAGGCGGGCGGGCACTTCGGACGGAGCCTCATCGGGAGGCGAGAAGTCGAACTCGGGGTCGAAGGGCAGCAAGCGTTCGCAGCAGACGCCCAAGGCACAGAAGCAATCAGCAATGCCAGTGAAGCAGCAAGTGCAGGGGCAATTCACTCCACCAATGCACCACGACGACGAGTACCTCTTCCCACCATCATACGATGAGAGAGAAAGATCGCACACCCCGCCAATGTTTACTACCTACTCGGCCTACCCGGCGCCACCAGAGGAGATGATGATGCCGCCATACCCGGGCGTGCAGAACTACCGCCCGACCGAGGCGTACCCCGAGTACATGACACAGACGCCCGTGCCCGTGACGCTCCCGTCCATGACACACTTCAGCGACGCGCTCAAGCGTGAGTCGGGCTTCGCCGGCCCCGACGAAGGCATCCCGTACATGAGCTCCTACGGCTACCTCCCGGGTGTTGACATGAGCGCCGGGGCCCCTTCGCCCTACGACCATATGCCTCATGTGAGTTCCTCGCGCAGTTCCGCTATCCCAGACCGTCGTCGAGAACCCCGTTGCTGATGGGTGCCCGCCATAGACTCCTCCCCTGTCACACTCATTTGACCACTCGGCCAACTGCTCCGACTCGGGAAGCTACGAGTACCCGACGACGCCGCTGTCCATGCCGGGCTCGCCCGGTCTGGTGCAGCAGCAGATGTAAAGCCTCTCAATTTGGCAACCATCTACTCTTCGCTTCTTGCGACACTTTTTTTCTTTTTCTTTTTTTTTTTTTTTTGGGGGGGGGGGGGGGGGGGGGGGGGGGGGGCAGCAACCGGCTCTATTGGATAGGAGGAGCGGGCATTCACGGAAATTTTGGAATTTCAGCATCTAAATGGCGGGTTTGGAAATTCACCTCGGAGGCGTCGGCGTCCACGGCGCAACTACAGTTTCTTTTCGTCCACACGGGCGGAAACAAAGAGGGCTTTACGAATTGATTGGAATGGGAGGATTGCATGGCAATGCAGTTGGAATTTTGGCTTTTTTGGCCCTCCTCGGAGAGGCTTGCTTGCGACTGCACAGAAAGCAGGTGAAGCAGTCGGCTTCAGTATATAGATACCTCCCTTTTTTTACCTACACTTGAGTACCCTGATGATTCAAATGACAAGACAAATAAACAAATACTTTACTCAAATCATGGCGAGTCTCGCAGTCCCAGTTTGGCTCGTTTTCGTTTTTCTTCGTGGCCCACACCCTCTCCAGACAAGCACAGGACACACGCTAAGCCCTAGCCGTCTCCCCAGGTTTTGGGGTTGGCACTGACAGCGCAAAGACACAGTTCTCACCTCCCCTCCGGGATTGCTTACCTATCTTACCTTATTACCTGAGCGACGGTTACCGAACCCCGGAGACACGAAGAGAAAATAAGAATCTGACAAAGAACTTGATTGTTCGCTTGAGGAGACGCTAGTCATCATTTTCTTCCTCAACCCCCGCGCGCTCGGATCGAATGGGGCGCGACTGCAACTGATGTGATGGGTTCTGCCAGTATTACTACCCTACAGGTCCAGCAACCGGTTCCAGTACCTTATTTCCCCCCTTCCTTGTTTCAATGTCTACCGACCGTCCCGGGCCGGATTGTGTGGGCAAATGTGCTCCCTGCCTCCGCCCCTGAGATGGAACGCGCGTGCGTGCGGAAACCGCAGCGTCGGAAGCCCAGGAAGAGGTAGATCCGAGGGAGAAGCCAAGGCTCGCGTTCGCTCGCAAAAAACCGCACCGGACGAGACACACAGACACAGGCAAAACCCCCCCCCCCTCCGCCCCAAAAGACGTAACGCACGCAACCAATCTTACCTTTCTTGGGTGCTATCTCCGAGCCAGCAGCAGTGCGCGCAGCGCGGACGAAATAGCCCACCGAAGAAGCCGGAAGAATCCAGTGTCCACGTCCCACGTCCGCGCGCCCACGTCCCCACGTCCAGGGCGTCAGTCCTCCCGGTTGGGGCCGGGGGGTGGTGTGGTGTGTGGTGTGGGTGCGTGTCACCAGCGTTGGTTGTGTCCAAGTTCTTCTCCTCCCTTGGAAGTCGTGGGCAGGAGCAATCCCAAAATGCAAAATGAAAATGCTAAAAAAAAAAAAGAAAGAAAAAAAAACCGGGCCGCCCAGGACGGGCAGGGGTCAACCCACCTCCCCCCGTCCTCCCCGTCCAACTACACTACAACAAAAGGTACTACGCTAGTATTTTGTTTCGTTGGCGGGTCGTTGGCGTTGGGCGTGAATCCCATTTGGATTCTGCGAAGTGGGGTGGGGAGGGGGGGGGGGGAAGAGACACACACTTCCTAGCAGCCGCGGACCAAAGAAAGAAAATAGACAAAAAGAGGAGCGTGTTCCTGGTCGTCGAGGACTTTGCATTGTGGTGGCGTCCACCGGCCGGTCCTTTGAGCCGAACCGACCAACCCCAAAACAACACACCACAGCAAAACCACACACATTTTATTTGAATTGGATCTATGTACGGTATTTCTGTTTCCATCCAGGCCTACATCCAAGCGCACGCAAGCGCTTCATCGCTTGACGTAAAACGAGCAAGGAGGGGGAGAAGAGGGGGGCCGAACAGGCGCGGAATTCCAAAATCCCAATCGCTCCCAGAGGGAGGGCAGGAAATGTCGAGGTCGATGTACGGTTCTCAGTCGGCGCCGTGAGCGGGCTAGGAAATACCGTATGTCGTACATGGCCATCCGCCATGCCCCGGGGCCGCAGACCCGCCCAGATTAGCATTCAATATGCTATTGTATATCTCTGGCCGGCCCAGCCAAGATTTCGTGTTACCAACGACGAGAACCGATAGGGGCAAGAGAAGCCGGGAGATCACTGACTGCAAGCAAGCGAGATACCCGTCGCCGTTGGGCCTGTTACTACTCATTTGGGCGAGGGGGAAGGGGGGGGCAGTCAATCAATAGCTAACCTAGGAGCGGCTGTTAATATACCTGGATGGGGCAAGGCAGAAGAGAAAAAAGAAGCCCAAAAGAACCCTCGCGCTCCTCTTCTGGCAGCATCTGTGTAACGACTTTCCGGGAAATCTGCAAATGGGGGCCGGGCTGAGCCACATGGATACAGGCTAGATTTACACTTAGAAACGGAACCACCACTACCACCACCACATCGGCGCCCTTCAACAGAGGGACCTAGCAGCATGAATAGGCGAAGGCTTCCTGGGGGGGGGGGGGGGCCAAAAAGACCGAACCGGCTTTGGTGTTGCCTATCCTCCAAAGACCTCTGCGTATGGCCCTATCCAGGGCTAATAACACATAGCTGATGCTCATTCGTCCATTTTTCAATGGTTGTCGATGAGCCTCCAGGCTCGCACTCGCAACGGTCACCGAGACGGCCATCCCCCTCGTGGGGCATGTTTCTTGGTTGACGGTTACAGCGTGCGGCCGAGGGGACCGAGCAGGGACCGTGATGGCCAGGAATCCCAGCCGAGGCCAGTTCAAGGCAGGCGGGAAGAAGGGGCGGTGGGAAGATGAAGGGCTATGCGTGTGGTGTGTGGTGGGTGGTGGGTGGGTAGGGGGGGGCCGAGCCGCGTCCTAGCATCGCATCGCATCGCATCGCGATGGTCGTGGGCAGCAAGGCCAGCCCTTGGGACAGGCCAGCAACACAAAGCAAGGCCGCCACTGCCAGCCAGCAGCAGTGAGTGTCCTGCACCGCGGGCGCGCATAGCATCGCGGCCTAGGGATCAATATTTTGTTACACTCCTTGCCGTCGGAGAAATTGAACAGCGCGTTGTCCGCAAAGACACGGCAACGGCAGCGTGCCATGGCATAGCATGGCCGCATTAGAGAGGAGCGCAAGTTTTGGAACCTGCCAAGTAATCACGGTTCGTTCGACAGCAATTCATGACTCCATTGCCAGGCATCGAGGTGTCAGTAGCTTTTGCGAGGGGTCGGACCGCCGCAGCCAGGCGGAAGTCATGGCAGAACGGATCGGTGAAGGGCATCTAGGTGGCATCCAGGTCCCCAGTGCGCCCATCCCAGTCTCAGGTCCGCGCGTGCTCGATGAGAAATGAACCGGGCAGCTGAGCAAGGGGATGGGGCAGGTGGAAACGGTCCAACTACCGTCCGACCCAGGGGGTACCAAGATGGAACCGCTCATCTGGCTTGGCTCCGCCGTCCAGGCTCGGAGCTATCACGTTCGAATCCGGAAATCGTGATTCCTTAGACACCAGACGCCTGCCGGATGGCGCGGGCAGCACGCGGGTAGTTGGGCAACGGTCCACAGACGGGACAGCTAAAACGTCAAGTGCCCCATGTCGCATGCCTCATGTTTCCATGTTTGGTGCTTCCTTCGAGTCCCCCCCCCTGCTGCCATGCTCGCGCGGACTGGCAGTTTGGGATCGGGTATTTGGAAAAAGAGCGGCGTGGGCAGTGCTCGTCTGCAACCGCAAGGGCTCGGGGAAAATGGAAAGGATGGAATCCTAGTAACTATCATTTGTTTTACCCAGCACTCTATACGCTCTCTGTGCGCGGGTACGCTCGTACTGCGTGTTAAACTGCAGAGCGCCCAAGTGCGAGTCTGCTTTCCGGTTGCTTTCTCGCTCGCATTCGCAGCACGGGCAGCAAGCAGCTTGCTCGGATCACGGTACCGATGGCTCTGATTGGCCGGCGTTTTGGTTATGGATTTACGGTGCACTGTGCTGTCACATCCCGATGGGGTTATGGCCCTCGAGGTGGACAGCAGCAGTCCCAAAATAAAGGCGTAGCTCTCAAACAGCGCAGCCGGCTGGTTTGAGGTTATAAACGGTGGCAAGGATCGCCAGCCCCCACAGTCGTCGTCAACAGGCCCAGGCCCATCTACCTATCGTCAAGTGGTCGCGGGGGCGGACGTGCAGATCGAGACCGAGAAGCCAACCGGCACCTTGCCTGAACGCGCAGACAAACACACGCCTCGTCACTGGAGGTTCACATCGACCCGTGGACTCGCTTCATCGGGCGAGGGCTCGAGGGCTCGAGATCCGAGGACCTGCCAAATGACGAGTGGCGTCGCGGAAGGATTCGGCGGAAGTGGCTAGGTATTGCTTGTCTGCTGCTTCAAGCTTGCTGCTTGGGTCTGTGTCCGCGAGTGAACATTGCCGTGGTAGCCCCAATCTAAGTTACCGAGCTCCGTCGGGATGGGAAAAGAAAAGTCCCCGTCCCATATATCTCCGGCCTGGGCGGCCTGGATTCAAGCCCAAAGCTGGCTGCGCAGTGTCAATCGACACTGAACCAATGCATCAAGCACCGAGCGGGAACGGAGCGGAGCAGAGCAGGTACCAACAAACCCGCGCGACATTATCACCAGCTAATCACCGCACACCGCAGCGACGATAGTACGTGTCAAGGTATCAATGTGCAGTTGTGTTGACTGGCGTCAATGTGTCAATGAAGCGGAGGAGGGGCAGAGGGTGAACGAAGGAAGCAAACCTCTTGGCGTGCGCCAGTCCCAGCGCCAAGGTCCTTTTGGGCTGGTGTGGTTTTGATTGGGCTGGCCTCCCTGGAGATGGTCCCACCGGCACGCAGATGAGGCCTTCGCTCGCTGGTCATGTGACAGCTATCATGAACGTTACAATGCATCTTGGGCCCGTGGAAATCTCAAGTCGCTAGCAAAAGAGAAGTCTTAGTAGGTAAGTTACTAATGGCAGCATATAGAATCACCCCTTTTGTAAGGAGGCAAGTGCATCCTTGGTAAGTTTTGGGGACCAAAATGTGCCCCGTTGCGAGCCTGGGTTTTGAACCTTTGAGCCTCCAGTTTTTGGTAGGAGCTTTGGGCAATTCGCAAAGCTGAAGGAAGAAGATGCGCCAAGCCAATGCGGCGCACCCCTCACAATCCACCAGCAAGCTCCCAGCTCCCAGCTCCCAAGCTCACCCCCGCATTTTGCGCTACCGCTCGTAACGCCAAGATATGAAGTCATTTTCAATTCCTCAGCCCTACCAATCAAGGCCAGCCTCGCGACAACTTTGCACCATCGACAATGAGCATGGCAGCCTGGTCTATGGTCTCTGCAAGAATCTCTGTCCTCAAACATGCCTTTGTGGGTATTTCGGTGAGTCTTGTGTCCTGTTACTGCGATGCTGTATAGTAGTAGCATTGGGTTTCGAATCCTTTCAATCTGTTTTTGTGTTTCTGCCCCGCTACCCACCGCCCACTGCTGGCTCCAGCTGCCAACTGCAGTTAACCCTCCCCGCCCAACCGCGGCCTTCGTATCGGCGCATCGTGGGCAGGGACAACGCACGCCATGGCGGCCGCCGACGACCGTACACTAGAACTCTTCGGGGGGCCTGAGACGTAAGTCACTCTACCCAATCCTTCCTACCACGCCCACGCCACGCCCAGGGCGTAGGAGCATGATGCATGCGCCTACCGACCAACAACAGGCCTGCCCAACCTCCTTCCGTTACCGTTTTGCATGTATCACGACGACCCAGCACAGCACAGGTAGCTAACCCTGGCCCAGGCCCTGGAACGATCTGAGATGGACCGACTCGGACGACCGCGTGCGCGGCGGCAAGAGTTTTTCGCTCTTCATCGGCGAGGGCGAGCCGATCCGCTTCGTCACCTTCTCGGGCTACCTGGACACGGCAGCTCTAGCCGGGCCGGACGGCGCGACAGCCGCGTTTGCGTCCCACCGCACGATAGATAGCTATAGCGCACCCGACCTGTCCGGGTATGATGCCTTGGTGTTGGACGTGCCACGATCGGACGGTAAGAAGTACACGCTTGTGCTGAAGGACTTGGTGGGAACCAAGAGGCCCGATGGCCGGGAGACGAGCACCCTCAGCTGGGAGCATGATTTTCACTGCCCGGGCCACCGGGGGAGCGGACGGGTGGTGTTGCATTTTAGCGATTTTCAACCCTTTTACAGGGGCAAGAGGATGCCGGAGGCTGGCGAGTTGGATAGGGGGAATATTCGGAGGATTACGATCATGATGCGCAGGTGGGTTTCTCCCTTTCCCCCTTTGCCGACTCAGGGGGGGTGTTTTTGTTTAGATGCGGGACGCTGACAACGGGCACAGCTTTTTTGGCGAGCAGGAAGGGGATTTTGCCCTGGCTCTGCTATCGATCACCGCTTACAGGTATCAACCAAAGTCTATTACCGGGCTCACGGGGTTGTCCTCTGAGGGTGGAGTACTGGCAGAGGAGGGGGGCCAGCCAGAAGCGAGAGACAAGCAGACAGGATTCCTCGCCAGTCTTGCGCCCCGGTGGTTGAGGAAGAGGAGACAAAAACAATCAAGCTAATGTTCTGGGCGTTGGGGGTGCCATTTCGAGACGACGTCGCGCTTCCATACCATTGGGACACGCGGCTAGGCTCCTACTATACACGGAGCATGCCAATGCGGCCGTATAATTAGGGCGTTAACGCGCGACACTGCGGACCTTGCATAGCCTCGCAGATATATGCCATCAGCGGCTGCCAGGATTTCGAAACGGCGGCCGTCAATCCCAAATAGGGGTGACGGTCTGAGTCGGCGCGATATCATCAGTGTTACGGAGCCCCAATTTGGTGTTCCTACTTTTTGGAGGTTGGATATATCTGGCGGCGCTTGGTCTATCAAGACTCAGCCAACGAAGTTGAGTGTGAGATCTTGGCGGCGGCGGTGGGAGACCCTGAGATGCCAGAGCTCGTGGCGATGATGCGGAATGTGGGGCGAGGTCTCTGGTCCGTTTACTGAGTCCAGGGTCATTTTTGGGGGCGGTTATGGGGTGCTCCATTATCACGAGCCCCTTGAGCAATATTTTGCGTAATAGATACAGATGTTGTGTCCGGGAATAGTCTATGGGAGAACAATCGCCACGTCTCGTATTCTTGCTAAAGGCTAGTACTAGCATAAAACACACGGAAGATACGAAGGCTGCACGACTAGTTTTGTCATGCCCCCGGAGAACTATTGTCTTTGGCTTCCAATGTTGTGAAGAGTGGGGCCTAGGACCTAGATCAGACAGAATATGACGGAGGAAGTTTGTATCTAAACTTCAGACCAGGCTTCCAATAATTAAAGTGGGCGTGGGATTAGTGGGTAGCTCATTAACCTATAATTCTTTATAATATTCTAAATCGAATTATTCGAGCATAGGGTCACAGGGTGATTCATCTTATTCATAGGCGATGGCGGTGGAAAGTACCATTCAACTAGTGCGGCCGACACCATGATTCAAGTCTGTGCCAACTTAGGTAGAGCCTATGCTGTCCTTGGATATGATACTCACTAAGCCTTCCAGGTCTTAGCTCCTTACATGAGGTTAAGATAGCTACTAGAGAAAAAGGATCTAGATATCTGGGTTCATCCTATGGCTGGCGAAACCTGGTCAAGAAGGTTCTCTAACCTAATCCCGCCTACATTTTTGATGTCATTCAGTCTCCTTATATATCGCTCCTAATATGACCTCACAGAGGGCACGAAAGGGACTCGTGAAACACTCATGGCTGGCTCACGGTCTCCTCAAGCTATTGCTGGCTCTGCTGGCTTAATGGGGGTCATTTAGTTTGTCTCAGAGTCTCAACATGGTAGCACACTATCGGGTAAAATAAGAGCTGGAGCAGTCACGCCTGGGAAACAAACCAAGCTCCCTACATCTATCCCCCTCAACACATCAATAGAGGCCACGATGACACGCTCAAATTCGGGACGGCTTAGAAGACAGAGCAGTGGGAGACGGAGACTAGTATCAATTACTAGACTAGTGGCCCTAAATTCGACGACAGTCATGACTATGCCCTGGATCAGCCCGTCTAGTGATGCGCTATACCCAAAAACCTAACCCTCTAAACAGACCAAACACACACCACCCCCCAAAGAATAAACAAGCCCCTCTACCCAAGCACGGGGCCCATTGACCAGAAAAGACGCCTTTCACTCAACACCAATTGATTACCAAGACTAGACTAGACATCCGACCATCATGTGCTGGACGTCACGGTGAATGCTGGCTGGGGGTTGGCCATGTCATCATCGATACCGGAGTCGTTCTCAGGCCCCTCCTTGGAGACCACCGTTTCGCCTGTAGAGGCATCAACAAGGTTGGGGCCATTCACCACCACCTCGCGGTTTCCAATGCGGCGCATGAGATCAAGGAAGCTCGAGTTTCTAAACTTTTGTGACTGGTTTTCGGAAACCGAGTTGAGGATATCCAGGGCGGCGCGGGCGAGATTCTCATCTTCGCGGTGGCGGCGGTTGACTTCGGTTTCGGGGTCCTTCGTCGGCAAGACGGCGGGGTCGCCAAGAGCGCGGCGGCTCTCGAGGTCCTCCGCGAGCACCTCGAGATTGGCATCGATGGCTTTCATCTCCTGGGCGGTTGGGGGAGCGGAACTCTGGATAGGTCCGTGCTGGGTCATCCACTCGTCTTGCGCATCGGCGAGCTCCTTGTTAATGGGGTCTACCTGTGCCTCCTCCTCTTCCCAGTCAGCGAGCTCGCGTTGGAATCCCTCCTCGTCGTAATCGCCGAAGGCGCGGTTGAAGGCTTCGGTGTCCATTGTGCTCTGGATGTCGGCGCTTTGGATGTCATGGACGACAGGGCTATGGGTGGCACCACTGAATTGAGCATGGTGTCCCATTGCGCCCATCCCGTCTATGGGAGTGCCGTATGACTGAGCAGCTGGGCCGTAGCCTATCATGGGTTGGTTGAAAAGGTAGCTAGGATTGGTGTTCATCCTGCTGTTGAAGGCCATAGCTGGCATGGCTGTGGTGCGAGAGTTGTTCTGCAGCTGCATGCCGCCGAACTGACTAACCCAGTCCTGACCGGCGCCGGCGTGACTATAAACTGGCCCACTCGGGCCGGCGATGGGCCCAACCTGGGGGCTTTGAAGACCGAAGCTGGGTGGAGGGCTCGCAATGCCGTGACCGCTAGACCGAAGAGCCGGACCATTGATTCCGCCAAGATGGATCCCGGAAGCGCCTATACTCATGGGTATTTGTGGTCCGGGCGGGAGTTGGTAGGCAGCGGGGGCGCCATTCTGGAAGGTCGCAAAGGTGTCTTGGGAACCGTTTGAGAAGGCGGGTTGTGATCGGAAGGACTGGGTGGTGGTAGAGTCAGCGCGCATTCAACGCGATTGGGACCAGGGGAGAGCACGTACCGGCCCGCCTTGAGCGCGAGCGTTCAAGTCGACAAGGCGATCTTGGTGGAGAGAACGATCGCGCTCGGCATGGCTGACCAGGTTCTTGGCACCGTTGGAGGGGCCGCACAGATCTGCCATTTCGATGACGTGATGTTTGCAGCTTGACACGTTGGGGGAGGAGAGCTGATCTCTAATGGCGAGACTAAAAAGGAGCAAGAGTTGAGTATAGACGTGTGTGTTGTATCAAGTGAGCAGGCTGAGTGTGGCAAAAGCAGCCGAGGTCCCTGTTGCGCTCGCAGCGTTCCTTCCGACCGGGCGGCACACAAATCTAATGAAGGGGATGGTATCAAAAAAGGCACGGTTCAAAATGGCCTCGCTATTGGCCATATCTGCAATGACCCCATCGATGGGTTATTATCTCAAGAGGCGGGCGCGAGGGAACGAGGTTCGCGATGCCGGCCGGGTTTTTGGAATTGCTTTGGAAGGCGAGTTGAGTGTACCTGGTGTAAGAGCTCGGCTTGTGACGCCGGCGTCGGCTTTAGAACTAACGTTAGAGAGTCAGTGGGGGACCTTGCGGGCTGGTGTGTGCCTCACCTGCGGGGAGCCACGTGACTTTATTCGGCTGAGAGCGGTCTAATGTGTGGCGCCTCACCGCGGTGAAGGAGCGTGGCGCTGTTCGCCGCCATTTGATGCCAGCTGGACAACAGGGCCGTCCCAGTTATCACGAAGTGTGGCCTCGTCCGCCGTGCCTGCCCTGCAATTGACAACTGCAATTGACATTTAACAACCAAAACATATCAAACAACTCTGCCATACTTGGTTGATTCGTTGACCCCTAAATCCAACACCACACAGCCACAATCAAGATGGTGCGCATTTCCTCCCTGCTAATAACTAAGCATCTGCCCTTTCGAGAGCTTCCGCTGCTGTTTCCCACATGTGCATTGCATCCGCTAACGGAGCTCTGTAGACGGCAGGCGCCCAAGTTATCGCCAACTCCGGCCACGATGACATGATCGTACGTTTCTCCTCGAGCCTGCTTGCCTCCCACCAAGTTTCTACACCGCCATGACCCCTCGAAATGGCTTGCGCCAGAAACAGAGGCACCCTGCGACACCCAGCCGGCCGATATTCTGACAAGAAGTAGCACGATGCCGTCCTAGACTACTACGGCCGGAGGTTAGCGACCTGCTCCTCGGATCGCACCATCAAGATCTTCGAGATAGAGGGTGAGACCCAGCGGCTCATCGAGACCTTGAAAGGGTACGTCACCTGCACCGACCGACCCCCGGGGACTGAGTCCGGCAACTGATACAAGGGAAATAGGCACGAGGGTGCTGTGTGGTGCGTCTCGTGGGCGCATCCCAAGTACGGCAACATTCTCGCGAGCGCGGGCTACGACGGCAAGGTCCTGATCTGGCGCGAGCAGGGCGGCAGCTGGCAGTGCATCTTCGACTTTGCGCACCACAAGGCCAGCGTCAACATTGTCTCGTGGTCCCCGCACGAGGCCGGCTGCCTGCTGGCCTGCGCCTCGTCCGACGGCAACGTGAGCGTGCTCGAGTTCAAGGACAACGGCTGGGAGCACTCCATCTTCCACGCACACGGCCTCGGCGTCAACTCGGTCTCGTGGGCGCCCGCCACCACACCCGGCAGCATCGTCAGCAGCAACCCGGGCCCCGGCTCGACGGGGAACCGCCGGTTTGTGACGGGAGGCTCCGACAACCTGCTCAAGCTCTGGGTCTTTGACCCGGCTACCAACGGCTACAAGCAGGAGCACGAGCCCCTGCAGGGCCACACTGACTGGGTGCGCGACGTGGCCTGGAGCCCAACGGTGCTGCAAAAGAGCTACATTGCGAGCGCGTCGCAAGACAAGACGGTGCGCATCTGGACAAGCGACGCGGCCAGCCCTACCCAGTGGACCTCTAAGGTGCTCCCCCCGTTCGAGGCGGCCGTCTGGCGCGTCAGCTGGTCCCTAAGCGGCAATGTCTTGGCTGCGAGCGGTGCTGACAACAAGGTGACGCTGTGGAAGGAGAACCTTCGGGGCGAGTGGGAATGTGTCAAGACGATCGAGGAGTAAGGCAGCGGTGTTTGGGGGGGGGGAAGTCATGACTAGAGGTGGCGTTAACGGTTTACGGGAGGGTCCCGTAGAAAATAATGACATGTTGACTGTGGCACTCTACTAGCTTGCAGCTGCCGGGCCATGATTAAGGGTGATCGTTGAGCCCCAATGAGAAAGAAAAATCGCTTCCCCCCCCCCCCCCCCCCGGCCAAAGAAGATCCGATATTATAACCTTTATCCATCCAGAGCGTGTCCAACATGAATCAATCAACCAAACCGATAAGCCCATGAAACCCCTGCTCCTACGCTTTCGGCAAGTTTGAAATCCGAGGCACAAATTAACTCCCACCCCCTTTCTCCCCTTTTCTTGTTTCACTCCCTTCTACTCCCTCACCCATCAAGCAGCAGCGAAAAACACCCCCCCGACGACCGACAGCATAACCGTCAACCCAACAACCACCCACCCATCACCCCGCGGCGACTGCCCGGCTCTACTCTCCGCGCCATTCCCACCGGCACCACCACCGGCACCACCACCGGCTTCCTCGCGAACCCGTTGCAGGACGTAAATCTCGCCCGTCGAGTCGCTCGTCATGAACAAGCGGCCCTGGTCATCAACCACCAGCCCCGCCGGCCGGAAGCAGTTTCCAGGACAGCGCGCCGTGTCCTGGTTGGTAAGGACGTCCACGGCGGCAGTCTTGCTGTTGGCGGGATCAACGGGGGTACCGTCGGCGGCGCCGAAGGCGATGGACGAGAGCTTGTAGCCGGCGGGGTGGTCGCGGTTCCAGGACCCGTGGAAGGTGACGTAGGCGGTGTCGCCGGCCGCGGTGAACTTGATGTCGAGGGGCGCCGTGTGGGCTTCGAAAGTGAGGCGCGGGGAAGTGAAGTCGGCGGCGCAGGCGGTGTCGTTGACGGTGGCGGTGTCGTCGAGCGCGAACTGGCTGCCCACCCTCAGTGAGCCGGGCGACGGGATGGATGTATCCCACAATGCGAAGCAGTGCGGGTAGCCGTAGTTGGGGGGGGAGGCGGGTGTCGCGTTGAGGGCCCCGTGGAAGTTGAGCTCCTCGCCGGGGTTCTCCTCGTGGATGTCGGTGCCGTGCCGCCGCAGCTGGTCCGCGCTGTTCTCGACGCTGTAGATGCCGCCCGTCACCGGGTGCTCGGCCACCCCGACTGAGTTGCGCAGCCCCCAGCCCAGCGACACGCCCTGGCTGGGGTAGTCGTAGACCTGGCCGTCCCCGAGCGCCGAGAGGTTGAAGGCACGGATCTGGGATATGCCTGACGACTGCTGCGCCGCGAGGAAGTCGATGTTCTCGCCGCTGCCGCGCGAGACCAGAAGGATCTCGGGCTGCTTCTTGGAGAGGAGCAGCGTTCGTGTGATGTGGTCCGTGTTGGTCATGTTCTGGATTAGCGTCTTTTGGTTGGTGGCCGTGATGGCGGCGGCATCGTAGTCCCAGCTGAAGACCTTGTCGGATGACGAGGCATACAGCGTCTTGCCGTCGGGTGATAGCTCGATGCCATGGGTGAGCTGGGGTATAGGTCAGCCATGTTCGGGGCACTGGGTGTGTGTGTGTGTGTGTGTGTGTGTGTGTGCGTGTGTGTGTGTGCGTGTGTGCGTGTGTGGGCTTACAGATGTGTCTCTGACCAGGTTTACTGTTTTGCCCACTGCCAAACACGTCGCCCCATCGTCAGAGGAGAAGGTAATATGGCTGATGCCAGTTCTGGACTCGACCACGAGGAGGCCCTTGTTCTTGTCAAATATGAGACCGCGAGGCCTCTGGAGTCCGGTGGAAATCAGGCGCGCGCTGAAACCGGCAGCTACTACCGGCGCAGGATACGACGTCTTCAGGTCGACTGAACATGATCCGATGCCCTGGGAGAGCGTGGCTTGGGAATGCAGCACGGAGGCCACAAGGACAGCCTGTGGGATTGAGGGAAGCATCGCACCGTCGCCAAGGCAGGTCCTGTGACTAAAATAGCTGATCAAGGAGCTCAAGATCAAGACTGGACCTCACGATTTAGCAGCCGGTACTCGGGCGATATCAGTTTGTGTGAGCTAGAGCCCCAATCAAGGCTCTCCAGAATGGGTGAGGGAAATCTTTGATATTGAGAAGCAGTCAATTGGGAAGATGGAGTCTAAATAAACATATCCGGATATCTCGCGCTTGTTGTCGACGGAGACAGTGTCGGCGGGGGTGTAGTGATGCACCGGGTCGAGTGCCTGATTCAAGGTGGTAACCAGTTTCACAGGGCGCCGCCAAGACGGACCAAGTCCTGTGTGCCTCTGCTTGGCTCCCGTCGTCGTTATGCGCATGAAGTCGGCTGGGACGGCCAAAGGCCAAGCCTAGGTCGAAAAACACCACACACTCGTCAATTGAGTGTCGAGTTTCTTTGTCATCGCTCCCAGGGCTGTGCTACGATAATGGTGATGTCATCCGGGGCACCGCCCGCGCGACACACGCCAGATCGAGATAACCAACCGACTTTCTGTGTTCCTGCGGGGGATGAGGGGTTGGGGGATCGCGCAGGAGGAGGGGAGGAGGTAGGGTATACATACGTAACCCTAACCCACACATGTTTGGACCTGGACGACCAAAGAGAAACACTCATCTTTCTGCCTGCGTTTCGTGATACTCTATCGTATTACGTGGTACTCTACCGTATTACGAGTCTCTAGGCCATTAAAGTGCATTGAGCTGGATGCCGCGTTGTGCTAGCTGCTGCCATGCCCAGGAGGGAGCATTGGCCAGCTATCGACGTGAGATATATGGAAGGAGAGAACCGAAAAGGAAAATAAAAAAAAAACAGAAAATAAACCAAAATGGCAAAAGCTCACCGCCCAACCCCCTTGGACGGCCCTCTCTTCTTTGAGAGAGGGCGGGCCAGAGGAGGTGGCGGTTACCAAAATCCCCGGACGGATTTTCCTCGAACGTGAATCGAACTCATAGCCTGGCGAATCAGGGCTATCGGGACTGGCGAGAGTTGTCGTCAAATTGGCGCCCCCGCCGCTGAGCCATTGCAGCCCAGGACGGGGGGTTGTCGTTGTTAGCAGGAAACTGAACCTAATACATATAGGGCCAGCCGTGCGGCCCCGTCCCCTTCACCTCGTCAGGCTTGATGGCAAGAGCCCAGCAGCAGCAGCCAACCATACCCAATACAAGGTCCTTGTGAGACCCGTAGAGCTATACGGCCGAGAGACATATTGATTTCGTATTCGGCCGGCCATCAAAGCTGCCAGAGCTCAGACACCTTTGAATATACCCCTTCCCCTACAAAGAGTTCTCAACCTCGGCAACTTCAGCCAATGCCTCCCTGATAGCCCTCTTCTCCCCCTCACCGAGCTCCAGGTACGGCCTCCTCGGCTTCATCAGCCCCTCAGCCCCCTTCACCCCCGCCTTGGGCGCCGAGAAGATACTTGCCGCGTACTTGACGGCCGCAATCCCACCACTCTTGACCGCCTGCTCCGCTAGCGCCGCCTTGCGGTGCAGCGCCAGCGCCTCAGCCCCCCTCCCCTCCTTCCATAGCTGATACACGCGCACGATCGTCTTGGGAAACACATTCGCAAACGCCGCAATGCACCCAGCGCTCCCCACCGCTAGGCCGCCCAACAAGAAGTCACTCTGACCCCCAAAGACAGCAAAGTCCTCGGCCGGCAGCTCGGCCGCGAGGCGGGTGATCTTGGCGACCGAGCCGCACGTCAGCTTGACGCCTGTGACCCTGCCGGGATGCCTTCTCGCGATGGCGGCAATGGCGGCGCTGTCGAGGTCCACGCCGTTGCACACGCCGGGGAAGTTGTACACGACGACGCCGAGCCCGCTCGCCTCGGCCGCGCGGGCCACGTCCCCAAAGAAGCCCTGCAGCACCGCGGGCGTCGTCAGCTTGGCGCCAAAGTACGCCGGCGGCAGCACCAGCACGTAGTCGGCCCCCGCGCTGGCCGCGTCGTGGATGTACTCGAGGACCTGCTTCGTCGAGTGGCCGCCGACGCCGGCCATGACTTTTGGCCCCCTTGTCAGCAGGTATACAGAAGGGAGCGGGGGTACGTACTGGGAAACCCAGGCCCCACAGCCTCCCGGGCGGTTTTCACTAGTTCCCGGCGCTCCTTGCGCGTGAGGAGGAACGTTTCGGCGTTGGTGCCGAGGACCAGCAGCCCCGCGAGCCCGGACTTGGCCAGGTAGGAGAAGTAGGACGCCTGGTCCTCTAGGACGAGCTCGTCCGCTTCGTCGAAGAGGGTCACGGCGGGACACCACACGCCGCTGGGGGGGACGACGGGCTGAGGCATGTTTTCTGTTTTGGCCTGTAGGATTGAAGATGTCAAAAAAGGGGGTGGAAATGATGCCCGAGTTGTGTACTTGTCGGTGGTATGACTAGGACGGAGAAAATCCCGGTGAAAATTGCAGGTTGATGTTCCGGTGGAAGAGCGTCCGAGGTCAAGCCTAGACATGTAAGTGGCCTAGAGGGGAAGGTGTGCTCGGTTATTGGGGGTTCGTTTAGACGGGACGCAAACCGGGCAGCCATCGGACCACATGCCGACACCGGCTGCAGGCACAGGTTAGACAACTCCGGCCTGGGCTTCCCCGCTGCCGAAAGTCAGCGGTTAGCTTGCTACCGGGGGGGGGGGGGGGGGGTGTACGCACCGATGTCATCCATATGCCGAGGGCCGTAAGCCAGAGTATGCATACAAAGCAGCCACAAAAACCAGGAGGCTCAGGGTTTCACTTGTTTAGTTGTATGCTCCATCCTTTTCTTGTATCTCCAAAGCGAAAAAGGGAAGCTATTAACATGTTGCTCTTTTCCATCAGTGCCCAAACAACCCCCTTATAGCAAAAAGAGACAAAACGAACAACACCCTTGGACATGTCCCTGATGCAAGCGACTAACAAAAACTGACAGATGGGGGAAAAGACAAGGGAAAATAAACAAGGGAGACACATCCTTCCACAACATGCGGTTCCTGCTACCCGCCACAATCTCTTCCTAGGCCCTGCTCTCTGCTTTACCCCAAACATTCCCATAGAAACACACCAGTCCACTCGGCCGCGGATTGTTGGCTTAGCGCAGCCCTATCACGCTCATCTCCAACGTCCACACCCTGCGAATCCAGACCTTGAGCTTCTGCCCTTCGAGGCCCTCGACATTATCGAGCTCAACGCCCTCCCACCAACAACGGCGAGCTGGCTTCCGCCAGAACAGAAGCAGCTTCTGAGCCATGCCCACCGCGCTGCTACCCATCTCGTTACCGCGAATATCAGACCGCAGCCGGGCGAGGGCCAAGCTGCAGATGACAGCCTTGTTGGGCTCGCCAGCGCGGTGGCCCCACCGGTCGTCGTGGTTGAAGCCGCTGTGACTGTGGTTAGCCCAGTCCGCTATTCTCCCCAACGGACAGAACTTACCCGGCCGTCAACATCTCAATAAGATGCGCCTCAGTAGTCCCCGGCTCGTCGCTCCTCTTTAGTCCGCTAAAGATGCCGTCCTGCTTGAGTAGTGCCTTTGCCGCCGCGCGCTTCACCTCGATCATCTCGGGCTGATCAATGTCCTTCTTGTGCGGGATGGCATAGAAGTCCAGGTCCTCGCGTAGCACGATGATGCCGGCCCGCCTGCTGCTGTCGTCCCTCGACCCGGGGTCCAGAGGGACTACTCCGTCGCTTTCTGGGCTGGCGCTCGGATGCGCTTCCGTTGGAATGCTTTGCGCCACCGTCCGGAAAAAGTCAAGCATGTACTGCAGTGAAGCGGGATCGTACTGCGGATGGGCATAAGTGTCAGCTATATGAATTTCTAGATTGTGGAGTACATTGCGAATATGAGAGGCATTGGGGTTGGGGGGTGGGTTCATGTGTTGCACGTCCGCAGCGTCGTCATCGTCGTCGGTATCAGGTTCGTAATAGGAGCTGGAGGTACCCACATCAACTTGTACGGCGTCGCCCTCTGCGAACCCGCCCATTTGCCCTTCGGGAAAGAGGCCATTAGGGAAGAGCGAAAGGAGGACGAATTCGGGTAACGTCAACAGCTCGTCTCTGGAAAGGGTGAAGCGCGTGCCGCTTTTCGAAAAAGACAAGTTAGCCGGGTGTACTGTGTGTCAACATTGGGGGACGTCGAGATCCTACCGCAGGTCCATTGTGATGGTCTCATCGGCGCCGACATCTGCAATTCCGCTGTTAGCACCTTGCTCGCTCTCCCAACTGGCGCTCGTGACCAAAAGGCCTTACCTCCAAGAGTGTTGATAGGCGGCCCGCCTTGTTGAACCTGAGTAATGATACTCGATGCGCCTCCTGCGGCTGCCATTAGGTATGTGAAGGACTGGAGGGGACTGGATCCCTCCGAATATGCCGGTGGCGGCTCTGAATCCTCGTCCTTGCCGCTTCCTGGATTCTTGGTGTCCTGGGGGAGGGCGCGCTTTGTCTCGTCCTGGAACTGCGAGGCTGGAGAGGCCTGGCTTGAAGAACCGGGGACTACCTGGTCGACCGGCGCATACGCTGGCGCAGCGGCAGAGGTGGAAGCTGCGCAATCGGCGTCGGCGACGGAGGACTTGTAGGGCTCGAAGGGCTCGAGGACAGCGGCGGCGGCTTCCGGGTCAGGGCCGGTGAAGAGCGAGGAGAAGGGCGGCGGGGGTCGGAAGGCCGAAGTGCTGGTCGAAGCCTCTGAAGCTGGATATTGCGGCGGAGGAGAGCGCGGGCCGGAGACTGGACTCTGGCCGGTAGCGGCGGGGCTGAGGAGGATCTCGACGTCGACTTCGGCGGTGAAGCAGAGCAGCTGGTTCTCGGCTACGTTGTCGGGGAGCTCCGTGATGGCGACTTCCTCTTCGACGCTACGTCGTTTGGGGAGGATGGGCCCGGTGGACGAGCTGCCGGGATCTTGGGGGTTAGACACGGTGGCGGTGGATGGCACGCTGGCGATCGATGTTTGTGTATATAGTAACGGTGGAACCAGTCTGGAGCTGAGCGGCTGCGGGTTTTGCAAGCGCTGCTGTCGTCTGGTGGTTGCTTGTGGGTATGCTTAGATTGCCCTGCGTGTCAGGAGCTGCGCAGTCGGCTTGGCTATTAGACGGTGCGGAAGAAGACGCGGTTGATTGATGGAATATGGGTTGGGTGGGTTCTGATCTGGGAACGGGGGAGTAGGATAACCGGGCACGCCCAAGAGCCAGATTTGGATGCTGAGAAGCGATGCTGCGTGTCGCTCAACTCAATGCATCTGCGGAGAGCGTGAGAGAGCAGGAGCCGATTGACTTTGTGTGTGTTTCTAACCGGGACGGGCACAGGTGAGGGCGACGACAGTTGAACAATGGAACCGCTCTAATCCATACATGAAGTTCGAGATGCCAGGAAGCCCAGGGCAAGATCGGTGGGTCTGTCTTGGAAGGGGGTCCTAGCAAATTGTCTTTACAGGCTTGCGGCCCTCAGCAACGGGGCCTCATGCATCTCGCCAGGGTGGCACGCCCCCAATGACCCACCGACGGGCAGCGACTCGCTCACTAGCCGCCCGGCCATGAGCCAATCACCAATAGAGCCCCTCAGTTGTCTGCAGTAACCAGCAACCGACGATTGGCAATATGCTCTAGCATTGACAAGTCTTTGGCCGTTGTCGACATGGCGACTTTGTGTCTGATTTCCGTCTCAAGTACAAAATTGTGTTTGCAAAACATATATAACAGAACCTGTGAAGTGTAAGTCGTCGCAGCATTTTGCAGTTTTGCAGTTTTGCGCGAGGTACCGAGATGACTGGCGAACTGCCAGTGAAAGTTACCAATCGGCAGTCTGCACACCCTTGATCATAACAGCTAGATATTGGGAGTCTTGGGATCTCTCTCAATCCTCTTCATCATCGCTATCTCCAAAAATGGCCCTAAACACACCTTCCCCGGCCCGCTTTCCTTCTAGAGCTTCATTCTTTGACGAGTCGACAATAGTCTGTGCCGTCAACGGCTTCAATGCTTCACCATCCCTCACGGCGTTGGCTGAGGCCCCGTCCACACCACTACTAAACTCTAAGGCGAGAAGCTCTTGGGGTATAGGCGTGATGTTGTCATAGACTCCAAACTGAGATGAAGTGTCTGGCCTACTGGGTTTGCCCGAGACAACATCCTCGTCAGGTTGCACATGTGCTGGAGCTCTCACATTGAACCTCTTGCACAGTAACCTTGTGGGATAAAAGTCCGTGACAGACCTAGTCAGAGTACCAAACATGCCGATTTTCGCTGCTTCTTCGGCAGGATCTTGGGGTTTGGGGGGTGGTCTTGTAAGCAGGTTTTTGTCGCTAACCTCACCCTGAGACCCACTGTTGAGTGTTGTCGACGACGTAGTGAATCGGCTGGCCATGAAGCCCGTCATCGGCTTGAAGATCCTGGCGCAGTTCAAGAACTCATGCGATTCCCGAACCCAATCCTCGCTACTCATACGGGATGGCCTCGGGGGAAGAGCTGGCCTGAACCCAGCCTGGTATTCGAGGTACGCCCGGTATCTCGACCGTTTCTCGTCGTCATCACCGTATGGGGCGCCGCGACCGGTGCCCCTGGCCAGAGCAGCAATAGCTGTCTCCTTGTCTAGCTTCGGAACCTGTTTAAGCAGCTCCTGTAAACGTTCCTCTTCACTCAAAGCGTAACCGGCTGGGACTTCGCCCCGGGCTGGAGGCAGGTCCATCTTTCCGGTAACCGAGGCCAGGCGATCTCGAGCAGCTGCAGACATGAAGTCAAAAACAGACTTGCCAGGCAGCTGCTTCTCACTGAGCAAAGCTGCCCGAGCTTTAGGGTCGAGTGTCGATGTTTTGGCTGCGTCTGCCGTCGAAACATAGTCCTTGGAGTTCGCCTCATTTTGGGGTTTCTTGGATGATACCCAGTCCGGCGGGATCACCGGAGGCGGGTATTTACCTTGAGAATTGATTTCGGATGCCAGGGGGTCCGCCTCCCTACCAAACACGAACCCATCCAGAGGAAGCCGCCCATCGTGGCACTTGCGGACGCCGAGAGCCACTTTCCCCAATGCCGATTTTTTCGATATGAATATCGGCTTTGTCTTCAAGGCTGGGTTGATGACTATTGCAGCCTTTTTCTTCTTTCGGTCGCCCCCTATCACTCGGTTGTATGATATTCGGGGGCCGATTTCATAAGGGTCTTCGTCATCGGAGCCGTTGTCGTTCAGAATTCCAATACCGATCCCCCCTCGCCCTTTGTCTTTCTCTTTCTTACGACCCATCGCTAGGGAGAACTTCGGACGCCCAAACGTATTATCATCTTCCTCTTCGTCATCAGAGTTGGCAGCAATGCTGCTTTTCGCCGAGGAACCGAGGGCCGCCAGCCGAGACTCCCCCACATAGCCCAGCCCCTTGTGATCTTTTTTCCGTGTGAAGCTGATCATGGGCACATTCTCTGGCGCAAAGAGGAACGTGCCGCCGTTGTCGCCTGTGCCGGTCCGCAACTCGAGACGGGCCTTCCTGCGAGTCTTGGGCCCAATGCCCTGGCCCTCCTTCCAGCCCATCCTCCTAAGAAGTTTCGCGCCCATGGTATCTCCATCTGGGCGAAATAGGCCCATGAGGCTTGCCGTCCGTGAGGCATCATGTTTGGTGGCGCCGAGGCCAGCAAAGGCGGCGGTTGTTTGTATCCTCTGGGACTCCTCGGCGTCTGCGAGATCCTCCTCGTCCATGAAATCCTCGGGGCGTTGCCCGCCGGCCTTGGGGTCATCCTTGCGGCGGCTTGAGCGCGAGGAGACGAAGGTCGAAGGCGCCCAGCCCTCCTTGGAGCCGACTGTATTGAAGTATCTGCAGCAAGGGCAGTTAGCTGAAGCTGTCGGGTGTTGCCTAGACGGTGGCAGAATTGAACGTACCCAGCACTCCATCCTCCGGTGAATGCGCCGTGAAGCCGCTTCCTGCCCCTCTCATCCCTCACCTCCTGCTTCCACACGGGCACGTAGGAGCCATCGTCTCGAACCTCGGGGTCGAGGGGCGGCAGGGGAGTTCCAAAGAGGACGAAAGGGGATTGTTGGGCGGTGAGGTCAGCCTCATACGTGGTCCGCGGCCTCTTGTAGGACATGGAGAAGCCAAATGTATCGTATATCTAGGATGGCGGAGGCGTCTGGATTCTAGAGTGTAGTTTTGCTCCCTTTGCTCGTGATGCGGCGCGCTCGCTAAAATTAGCTGCACTCAGATGCACTTGGCTGCTGACAAGGTCCAGGCCGAAAGGCGGTGCCCCGTTCTAGAAGCTAAGTGGGGCAATTCTGCCGGCTCAAAAATGCGGGGGTCTAGTGGCCTTGGAGGGCGGGCAGCCAGCTGGAGGAGGGTTGCATCATTTTCAGGGGCACACTCGTCCAAATCTCGACATCGAGCCGCAGTCGCCGACGTCCATGACAATGACCAGTAGCTTTGGTAATGTCGCCATCGCGAAATCAACTGAAGGCTACTTATTGTCTTCCTCCGCTCCGACTCTTACCACGCCTAAAGATGGCATGGAAAGCTTTTATTAATTTGAATAGGTACAGTTTCCTTTTTTGTCTTGCAGCATTCCATGTGGAACTGCTGCTTATAGCAAGCTCCTTCCAACCTCGGAAGCTTGCAGGTTTTGTTCGAAGCGCAGTAATAGCCTCATGTCAGAAAAAAGCCGAGCCAAGACAACCACGATTTCCCACTCGCCCTCCAGAAACACCGCCGATAACACAACACCTGGGCGCCTCTCCGGTGCCCATCCACGATTTCTCCGACAAGTATGGGACGCGCAAGACGCGGCATCAAGTCGTGCAACCAGTTCGCCGCCGTCACGCCCCCACAGTTGAGATTGATAACTGGCAAGCCACTCCCTGATTGATCCGCGCCATGATATCATTCCAGCGGCGGCGGCGGCTGCTGTGTTTGAGGATCATCAATGCAGGCAATTCGCATCATCGCCGAGTGAACCGAATCCCCCTTTGACACTTGCACTGCTTCGTTATCACGGCCAGCCTGAGATACTTTTGCCGATAGCATACATGCAAGGTGCACTGAAGAATTCGGTCCCCAAATCCACAGTCTGACCCAGCGGAAAAGGAATATGGGGAAGGCCCGGCCGACTTAAGATGCTGACAGGAGGAATCTCCAGCCCCGGGGGTCAAGGCGCCTGCCACTGTCTATCTTCCCATCTCGGGGGCCAAGCTTGGAAATGGAACGTGGACAGCTGGACACACACACACCGTGCCTCCGTGGTTGCAGAACGAGATGATGGCTGCAGCTGCTGCTGTGCCACCTATGAGAAGCCGTTCAACGGACAGCCAGGTCCGCCATACCATCACAGGGCTTGCTGAGACCAATCGCCGCCACCAATGAAACGGCGAGTGATTTGGAGACGTCGACCCAGACTGGGCTGGGCTCTCCTCGATCCTTCGTCGCCGTGATGCAGACCTGTTCCAGTTAAGCTGGAGGTGCATTACTACGGCGGACCAAAAAAAAAACTGTGTCGCAAACTAAAGCACAACTCCAATGAATTCCCCTTTGCTGCAATCGCATCTACAAGCATTTTATTCCATATTCTTCTAACCAGCATATCGAATCCAAGTCGCAAGCAAGCTGATTCATGAAGACATTCGTTACATCTTCCCCTCGCCCACATTTCTCTTTACTAAATTGGTCTCCATGCCAAGCCCAGTGACAATGCATCCCCTTCGGCCACCACCCCGTGATACACGCCAAATGTTTCCTCGACTGGGGCCCACGATGATCCCCATACACTCCCCCAATCCATATCGAAATCAAAGGAATCAAGGGAATCAATGCCGAGCTAATCCTAAAATCAGCCACTGTCTTAAAAATCCAAGGCAAAGCCAAGGAAGGATAGTGGAGGTACTCACGTCAACAAAAGGCCCCGACGGCGTCGGAGTCTGCTCCGTGGGAGGAGGTACCTGTTGCCTTGCAAAGTGCCGGTAATACAGTCCCAGAAACCTCTGCCCAAACGAAGATCTGGCTATTGGAAGAGATTCCTTTCCCAGATGGATTTTGAGAAGCATTATGGCCGCGCCAATGGTCAGGAGGCATTGAGGTTTTCCATAAAGACAGGCCAGGTATCTATTCTCTGCGAGGGGAAGACATTGCTCGAGAAGATCGACTGTGGATTCAATGTTGGCCATAACGACGCTCATCGTGCCTATTCGTAACGTCAGCAGGAGGCTGTATTTGGCGATGCCGCGGACATAAACTAACCTTTTGGCTGCATGCTGATACGTGTAAGAGTTAAAGCAGCCAACATGAAATCTTCACGGATAAGCGTCAGGCTCTGAATCTCCATCTCGGCCAGTTTTCTGTTGAGAAGAAGTACATCTCGGGATGTGTGGTAGCAAATGACCTCGGAGAGCGAGTTGAATCTCGCGTTGCCCCTATTGAGATACGGTCGGTGAATGGCCAGAATGCACGTCTTCAACTGAAACTGCAAAAATGCCGAGGCGAGCAAGGAGACACTCTTCCCGCTTTTACTACTAGCTGTCCCCTCTGTAGTCCACGAGGTGAGAGAATCGAGTAGTTGAGTGAGTTCATGGGTGTATCGCAGGACATGATCGATGCTGAGTACCTTGTGGACGCCGGTACTAAACAACCGGCGAGAGATTTCGAGGCGCAAGCTCCAGCTGCGGGCGCTGAGGGATTGGTAAGAAGCACCTGTGTATTGGCTCGCGGGCTGCGGCGGAGGCAGCGACTTGGATGATTGATCAAAGTCGTCATCGTCGATGTTTGACGGGGCGGCTGTGCTCGGTTCAAGATTGTGGAGGAGAGTAGGGAGCCCGTACTCGAAAGAGTTTTGCAGTTCCAACTCCCGCAGGACAGTCCATATGCGTCTTTTCATCTCCCTATTGTAGGGGCTGTCGGTACTTGGCGGATCGAAATGGAGCATACCCATGATGGCGCTCTGGATCAGAGAGCCTGTCTCGTTCCAGAACCTTTTCGTTTTGATGCTGTTCATCCTCTTTGCAAGGTAAATTAGACAGGATACTTGATAGTAGATAAGACCGTGGCCTTTTGTGCTTTGTTGAGCGATCCACTTGTCGCAAGTATAGATCCATTTCGCGGGCATGCTGCGATATGCAGAGGCCACACCTGCTGGGTCAGAGGGATTAGCAGAGGCGGAGGCCGCGATGGACATCATGGAGAGTATTAGCGCGCTCATGGAAGGTTTACGGTCAGACCAGAAGCCGGCATATTCCCTCTTGAACGTGGGGACATGGACGAGACGATGGAGATGCTCGAAGTGGTCGAGGTAGAAGGAGACGAGAGAATCCGCGATGTCCCTCGGGGGGAGCAAAGACTCGAGAGAGGCAGCATCAAGCTCCGACGCGCTTGTTATGTGCTTTATCTTTTTGAGGCTCACACCGCGAGGCTTGAAGCATTCATCGGCAGTCTCCTTGACGAAAGGGAGGAGCTGTGGCATCTGTTTACAGGTATGAGAAGTGAGCGTGGTTGGGGGACAGCGGATATCGAACTAACCTCGTCAAAGAATTGGAACAATATGTGCTGTCGGCGGGAGGGGCACATGGAGCCATTCGCCTTGGGTTTCGGAAGATCAGTGGCTTCGGTGGTAGGGGATGCTTCATCTGGCAGCAGCGTCCTTGCCGAATCAGGAGTACCTCCCGCGACGGAAGTAGGGCCGGAACGCGAGCTGGCACTTGAAAGTAGTGCCTTCAGCTGGGCAATCTCGGCCTGTAGCACTTGGACCCGGCTGTCATCGTGGTGCATGTGGTCCTGGGTGTGGTCCTGCCTTTGGGCGGGGACCGGATTCTGCGGTGTGGGTTGCGGCCTCGCGCCTGCCCCGAACGAGCATTTCTCTGGCCTTCCAGACCTGATGCATCGCTGGCAAGGCAGGTTCCGATCGCACGACAACTTCTTGCTCCGACATTCCCCACAGCTCAAAGCGAGGCGAGTCCTCCGCGCCCGTTTCCCGCCGCTTCCGCCCGGCTGAAGGGCTGCCGCTCGCTCCAAGCTCGGCTCCGTGTCGGGCATCGTGTCCCCGACGTTTTGCGACATATTGAAGATTGGTTGACGCTCTTTTTGTCCGGTACTGACACAGAACAACGATGAAGATGGCGCATTAGGAGCCTACCGCCCGCTTTTTTGCATTGCCGAAAATCACCGGACTGTCTTTGGACCTGGTGGGCTCGGATTGAGGCGGCGCAGCATCCGACCATCTCCGCGCATGAGGATCGCACACCTTGATATCCGACCATATCCGAATATGTCCGACCCCTGACCTTGACAAACGTCGAAGAAACACCGGACTCTCAATGTCGAGTACCTAACATAGGCATATTGGAGGTGCTGATCGTGTAACTCGGTTATTTTCAGTTGACTGGATTTTCTCTAGCCGCTCTGAGCAATGTATCATTCCTCCGAAACGTTCGGACATGTTCCCAGCACCATCTCAGTCCATTTTCTTTATTTACTTCCTATTTCTCGCAAAGAGCTAACTGTAACTTGAGATGTTAGATGATACCGGTAGTTTTTTTCTGGTCCTGTATACTAGGTAGACATCGGCTCTCCTCTCCCGCAACAATATCACGCAAGCACGTTGGGTATCTTCACCAAAAGTCTTGTCACCATGGCTTCCACAAAATACAAACTTGACCCCGATTCAGACTCCGTCAGTGCCACAAAGAAAGAATCGCAGCCGGTCCAGCCACAGTTTCCTGAGGGCGGTGTGAGGGCCTGGATGGTTGTGGTTGGCTGTTGGTGTATATCCTTTGTCTCATTTGGTATCGTCAACGCCTTCGGGTGAGTGCTCCTAAATCCTAGATTATACCAAACTCCATCGCTGACATAGTCTCGACCAGAGTTTATGAAACATACTATCTCGATACATATCTTTCCGACTACTCCCCATCTACAGTCGCCTGGATTGGTTCCATTCAAGCTTTTGCCCAGTTTTCGGCGACTATCATCAGTGGCCCCTTAACTGATCGCTATGGACCAATGGTATGATTGCACCCCCCTTTTATTCGTTCTGGTTGACGGGCTTGCTGATATTCTTAGGTCGTTATCTGGCCGGTTTCAATTCTGCTTGTTGTGGCCATGATGCTCACTAGCCTTTGTACCGAGTTCTATCAATTCATTGTCTGTCAAGGCATCCTTCTCGGCGCCTGCAGTGGTCTAATCTTCGGTCCCGCCTTCTCCGTCATCGGTCACTATTTCTTCAAGAAGCGAGGCATGGCCATGGCATACGCGTCAACTGGTTCCCCAATTGGCGGGACCATCTATCCTATCATCATGACGGCGCTAATCAAAACCCCGAATGTTGGGTTTGCCTGGGCCCAGCGGGTTTGCGCCTTTCTCAGCCTCTTTCTTCTCCTGATCGCCGCCGTCACCATCCACGCCACACCCCTCAGAAGAAAGGGTAACCTGTTTTTGTTCGAAGCCTTCAAGAGTCCCGCCTATTCTCTCCAGGTTGTAGGACTGTTCTTGGTTGTCTTCGGTTTCTGGACTCCGTACTTCTACATCGCGACCTACGCAAAGGCTCACGGAATGCCAGCAGTCCTGGCCTCCTATCTATTCGCCATTCTCAATGCGGGCTCGTTCTTTGGTCGGATGGTGGTTGGCACATTCGCTCAAAGACTCGGCCAATTCAACATCGTCACTTTCTCCTGCTTCGGCTGCGCTATTTTGCTCTTCTCGTGGCTCAAGATCGACACGCCTGCTGGGCTGATAGTGCTCGTAGCTCTCTTCGGAGCAAGTAGCGGCGTCATCATCGCCATGATGATGTCGACTCTCGCGCATTGCGCGCCACACCCTTCGCAAATCGGCGCTTACCTTGGCCAGGCAACTGCGGTCATTGGCCTTGCGGCCCTGGCTGGACCACCCATTACAGGCGCCTTGATCGATGTCAAGAACAACAATTACAGCCAAGGCATCATTTTCAGCGCGTCTTTCATGATGGCTGGCGCTCTGGTTTTCACGTTCGCGCGATATGTTTTTGCAAAGGATAAGCTCATCGCTTAGGATCTGATTGGCAGCTCACTGCCCTAGTTGCTGGACGACCACAGTTACCACAAGAACTTACGTCTCTGCTGAACAGGTTGTATGTGGGACGCGAAGCAAGTGGATTGGTGCAGGTGATACAAATCCGGGCTGAACATGTATTCTTGGCAGAGTTAAGTGTTTTGAAATAGCTGGTAAAAGTGTACTTTCAGTTGCAGCCGCTGTAGCTAGATTTTATATGGATGTTGATGCCCTAGGGTGTTTCCCTTGTAGTTCAGTTAGTCACTTAATGTTCTGTTTCTATACACAGTTCGGTAAGTCCCGCACAAACAAGCAAATCACGGTTGGATCTAGAGCGTCACGGGCTCTGTAGCTCAATTCCCTCAATCCCCTGTTTCTAGATGCGGCTCAGTCACATCTCCGCACATTGTCGGAAGTTCACCCGACGCTCCTGCCTTGATTCATGGACTGGGACTCGGCTTTCAGCTATCCTAGGAGCCTGAAGGGACTTTTTCTTTCACATTCAGATACCTGGTTCCATTTCATAGCACGGCATTCCGTGCCTGCCCACCTTCTCCTGCTAAATACTTACATCTCCGTCGCCCCGTATTGCTTACTATCTGTTCTTCTCTCGAGTTAGCCAAGAGGCTCGCTCGGGGACGTTCCTTCCAATATCCCGCTCACCATCTTAATCTACCAGTTGCAAAAGTTTGGCCCTCCAATCTGCAGTCGGGAAAAGCATCGATATCCAATCCCGAACCCTCTCACCTTCATGAGCATCGAAAAAAAAAAAATAATAAATTTGGCGGAGATATACATTGGCTGGTTTCCATACAGGAAACGGTTAACCTAATCTCTGCTCCTCCCTCTGGAAGCTATCGCCGCCGGCGTCTTCAAAATTTATCACATCACCACACCTGAAGTTCTCCATCCTTCTTCCATTTCTGTTTCCTCCCAAACCAAAACTTTAACATCCATTTCAAGCACACATGTGCCTTAACTCGACACCTCTTACTCGTCACCACCAAGGACGTTTCCCTCTCCCGTTCAAAACAGGAACCAACAACCCGAACATGGCACAGCGTTAATTTGCCATCTCAATCGAAAACGCATTTTTCAACTTCGACTTTTCAGATATCGAATGCGGTCGAACAGCATTATGTAAGTCGTTTCCAAGACTGGTCACTCATGTTCTTTCTGCAAAATCCGGTGGAAATGCGAGGACATAGGTTTCTATCAGTTGCTTTTGCAGCAGCAGTAGCTCATTATTTCACCCTATACCTGGCATTTCCATGGGAGCTCCTGGATGCTTTGGCTTCAGGACTGGCACCCAATGTTTTTTTTCCATCATTCTTTTCCACTTTTTCAGGCTTTCTGGGTGGTTCGTCTCGACCCGCCACAACCCGCCACACATAACCTCGCCTTCTCTCCGACATTGAACAATCACTGATTCCATCAAACATTCAGATCAGTTGCAGCGTAGCTTGCAAATTAATCCCAGGCGCCAAACATGGCGCCTGTGACAGGCGACCCCGACCAGGGACTCTTGAGCCCAAACCTCGTCGAAGGGACTGGCAACAGCCCAGTCGATATCAGTGGTGATACTAGCAGCAACCTAGCCCTCCTCACCGAACATACCAACAGCAGCCCAACTACCCCCACTGGTGGCTCTACTATCAACCCGGTCGACCTGACTGGCCATTCTAGCAACAGCCTGTTCGCCTCTCACACATTCACGCTTTCACCGGCCCAAACTCCGCCCCCACCCCAAGTCGGGTCTCCTCTGCGTACGGTGAAAGTTGAACCGGGTACCGAGGCAAGTTTCAGGGTTCCAGAGAAAAGGCGAAGAGAGTTCGACCGAGACGCGAAAGACTATTGGAAGCGGTATTATCGTGATTTCTACAATGATTCATCAGAGGGAGCGCTGAAACGTAAACATGATGTGAGCGGCAAGGATTCATACTATACCGTGGCCCAGGCCAAGAGACGCCGGATGGCGGCAGGCCTTGCATCAATGCAAGAGAGGACCAACGTTTTAAACGTCTCCGACCACCCGCGAGGCCCGATTGCAGCGAGGACTGAGATGGACGATTTTGAGCGAGAGGAGGATGACTCTAGTTTTTCGACCAAGGCGGCACTGATAAAACGTTTGAGGAGCAGCATCACCGCGGGCGACTCGCAAGCCTTCAAGGACCTTAACCTCCTTGAAGAGGCAACCAAGTCATTTGGCGTTCGCAAGTGTATCGCTGGCGCTGATGGAAAGTGGGCCTTGAAAAATTTCGGTACTCATTTATTCCACCATCAAGTCATCGGTGTGAGATGGATGGTAGGACGGGAGCTGCATCCAATCGGGCCAAATGGTGGGATTCTCGCTGACGAGATGGGACTCGGAAAGACTGTCCAGCTGCTTGCTTGCATGTCCCAGAACCCGCCAGAGAGATCAGAGAAAAAGGCAAAGGTTTTTGCCACACTCATCATTGCCCCGAAGAAGATCAACACACAATGGGAGCATGAAATTTACAAGCACAGCTCGAAGAAGATGCAAAAAGGCGTGCTTGTTTACGACTCCAAGCGCTCTCGGCAGGAAGTGCAGGGTGCGAAAATTGTGTAAGTCTCAATACCCTATCATACATTTATTTTTCTCGGCTCTCCGAGTCCCTATGCTAAGAAAACTCACTGGCTCCAGGATCACCACTTACGCACAGATCCGGCGACAAAGCCCAAGCCTGAAGGACCTCGAGATCATTGACGACATGAAGGCGAAGAACGACCCGAGATGGAAAGAGTTTCTCTACAAGCATGCAAAGGGGGTGCTTTTCGAAATAGATTGGTATCGCGTAGTCCTTGACGAAGCGCATGCTATCAACAACCGGACTACTAGCAGTATGTATTCCTAAGGTCCAAAGACACATGGCTTTACTGACATGGAGTTCAGCCTCGAAAGCATGCAGACAACTCGTCGCCCAGCACCGTTGGATTATGACAGGTACCCCCATGACGAACAACAGGGACGGTAATTATATTTCAACTAGCCCACTTAGTGACGTCTTTCTTTCGAGTCTCGGGTTAACTGACGTACAACTAGAACTATTTCCGCATCTGGACTTCCTCGGAACCGGATTCGACACCTTCGAGAAGTTCCAAAACATCTTTTCAAAGCGAAGTGCGAATAAGAATGCGGAAGACGTGGGTCTCTTCATATTCCGCTCTCTCTTACTCATGCCGACTGACGATCAGCAGCAAGAATCTCTCCACAGAATGAGATTAGTTTACCAGCAGATTTCGCTGAGACGGTGAGTCCCACGTAGATTACTCCAGAGCCCTAATACTTTATTTTCCCTGTTTCACGATCAATCTAACATTAATATGCAACAGGCGCGTGCAAGACAAACTCATGGGACACCCCATACTTGATATTCCGAAGCCTCACCCAACCGAGGAAATCGAGGTGAACTTGCTTCCCTGGGAAGAGGAAGTCTATCAGGAAATCGTCTTGGCCTTCAAACGCAGAATTGCTCAGGGCGCAATGACCCTTGGAGAGTTCATGAGGTTTTACAACAAACTACGCTTTTGCATATCGCACCCTGCGCTCATCGACCCCACCTTCTCACCCGACGGAGAAGATCAGGGCAACGATGCGATTGAGTCTCAGATCCAAATCTTTTGCCGAATTTGCCGCCAAAATATCAAGGATGCTCGAGCTAGAGAGGTATGAGCGTGCTAATCCCGTTCAGACGGCAATGATTGCTAACTTTCACAGTGCGGCCATGCCTTTTGCAAGGGTTGCATTCGAATCTCCGAAAGGTCAAAGACAACAGGCGCGAGTTTCAACTGCCCCATCTGCAACACTGCGACCACCGATGCCAAGTCCAAGTCAACCCCGTACTTGGATCCAACCTATTACAAAGATCTCGAGAACAAAAAGGAGGTATGGCTGGAAAAGTGGCTGCAAGACTGGGGAAGGTGTCCAGGCGAGGACGAGCTGGGATTGCAGCCGCTTTTGGACGGACAACTGATTAAAGACAAACATGGCGATCTCCGCAAAAGGGAGGCCGGCAAAAGACACAGAAAAGCCAGGAGAAACCCCAAGGCGAGGAAGGCCTCGAGGAAGAGCCAGAAGAATTTGAGAAAATCTGGGCGGTGCAAGGCGAGAGGAGAGGACAGAGAACTCCATTTGAACGCTGTTAAATTTCTTCAGAGATGTGATCAAGAGCCTTGGAACCCAATTCCTCAGGGCGCAAAGACCAAAGCAACCCTGGAACTAGTCCTCAGGTGGCAGAAGGAAGCGCCCACCGACAAAATCATCAGTATGTCCCCTCAAATCTCAACTCTATTTGAATACTACTAATCACTGCCACTATAAGTCTTTATTCAGTGGCTCCCACTGTTTCCCATCCTTGGGAGAATACTGGCTCAGAATGGGATCAAGTTCGTCAGCTTCTATGGCGGCATGACAGGGCATCAACAAGACAGGGCCATGAAGGCATTTGCTGAGCTCGAGGAGATCAAAGTCATGGTGCGTTCCAGATCTGAATTGGGGCTTTTTTATGAATTCTTCTTGCTGACGAGAAAATCTGAAACAGCTGATTTCCATCTCGTGTGGTGCACACGGACTCAACCTCGCTGTCGCAAACCGTGCCATCGTGATTGACAACTGGTGGCACAAGGGCTTAGAGCATCAAGCTTTTGCTCGCATTCACCGCATCGGCCAAACCAAGGTGGTATACACTGCCAAAATCCTCGCGGCCAATACCATTGACGACAAGATTCTGGATTTGCAGCTCAAGAAAGAAGCCAACATCTCCAAGATCACCGAGGGCGACGCTCCGGGCGGAGTTCTCAGCAAAGACGAAGCCATCGAGCTTCTAGGCAAAGAGACCAGGCAGTATGCCGACGAGGTGGTGTTCGACAGTGATGACTCGGATTCGGACGACTCATCTTCTGATTCGTCTTCGGATTCGTCGTCGGATTCCGACGATTCAGAGTCTGGCAAGGCCAAATCCAAAGATAAGCGCAAAGCTGTGCGCAAAACTGGTTCATCATCTCGCCACAGATTTATGGGCGCCTCCCGTACCACCTCTAACTCATCTTCGGATGAGGCAGAAGAGGACAACGCCATCGAGGATGAGGATTGATGGGATTCGGTAGAGTGGCGATTAAGCTTGGGAAATGCTGACTAGTTATTCCCTTACATGATACTTTTACTCGAGATGATTTTCAGATTTCTTTTCAGTTTCGGAGGAGCAATATCGATATGAGCTATTACCATAACTGCAATCAGGTGATATGGGATCCTGCTTCTCGAGCAGAATTACGAATGGCTGCTCGGAATCAGCTTCACTTCTACGCTACTATTTTCAGGGAGGCATCACATCCATTGGCACTGGGCTGGAGAAGCTACATATGATTCTGGATCACAGTATCGAGATCAGTAAATAGGTGCATTAATCAATAGCAATCACGAGCTACAAGCATCAACAGAAACGAGGAAACCAAGGCCATGGCCGTACGCGGGCTGGAATGTGAGATCTAGGAAACTTTAGGTCTCCTCTCGAGTCCTGCGTGGCCGACCACGGACCGCCATCCCACACGGACCGCCATCTTCCACACCAAGCTTTTGTGCTGGCTTTATTATTAGGGTAGCCGATTTTTTTCGGTTCTCGTTCTGTGCAAACTCTGCACTTCCAATTCTCTCCGCCCTCACTACCGAAAGCCCAGCACACCATGGCGACAACAAGTTCCAGAGACGAGGAGGGCAATTTCCACAACCTCCTCGCGGCATTCCTGGTCGAGACAAGTCGACAGACCACCGGCGCGCCACCACCTGCGCATTTTCCAGGGTCTTCCCCGCGATGTTCGGAGCACTGGCACCTCGTCGCTTTTGCCGGTAGATGACATGGAACTCCGTATCGAGTACATCAATCGGCTTGAGGACACATGGTACGAAAACTTCGAATTCTTGACCCAACAGGATATTTCGTGATACAGGCGATTCCACAACGTCCAATTCGCCGCTCTCTACCTGATAGATTTAAAGCAACTCAAGTCATATGCGACAAATCAGACTGGAGAAAACATACTCTTTACCCTTCTGCAGGACTTACAGTGTCCACCCGCCTTGATTAAAACAAGTAAGTTCTTCTATAACGATGTAATCCAGCCCTGGTTTGTGTGTCAGGAGGCATATTTGGTATTTCATAAGGTCTTTCCAGCGCTTCAATATCCCCTTGGGACCTTCTCCCAAGGGCCACGCGCTAACAGACCACGGAAACCAGGTGCAGGAAAGGCCAAGAGAAACGAGGCGCAGGCAGACAAAAGAAAAGCACTTGACAACTACTAGTGTATGGTCACCAAAAAGTAGTTTTTCCGGAAGCCTGCAATATCATTGGTTGGTTGGGCGGTCAATAGTACAGAAACTAACAGGAAATACCTCGGTAAAAAGGGCTTCCTATGGTTATGCCATTTCTCTTTTCTGAAAACGTACGCTAGATCAGCTTAGACGCCCGGCGTATCTTCCCGTCTAGCGTCGGAGCGAGCGACCGGAAGTAGAACATACTTTCACTTAATCCAACGCTCTATGATTAGTTGGACCCGAGGTTATTTCCGCTTTCAATGGATTGGATTGACTACTCCTCCTTCGACCAACCTAAATAAGATCCAAACCGTCCGACTCCAATTTAAGTGGTTGATATGAAGAACGAGACTTGTTGAATCTTCAGAAAAGCCAACAGGGGAGCTAGGACGAACGGTTCAGGGGATCAAAGCGGCGTTTCCTATTTCGACTCAGTTCCCTCATTGCGGCAATGCGACTCTTCCCCAACCCCCATCCTCTACTCGCTATGTGTAGGTCCGCTATCGGGTGGAATATTGAAAACGGCGAAGTCTTTGAAACCTAAATCCAACAAAAGCACGTTGAAAAGATGAAGCTTTTTATAGATCTACAGTGAACGTTAAGTGTCTTTGTTGCTATGGCTGGGGGGGGGGGGGGGGGCTGAGGCACTAGACGATCTACAGATGAGTCTGGGTTTCTTGATGAAACTGCATACTTTCTGGGGTTGGTACGGCAGTACCAGACTGTTTATGAGTGCTTGCGGATGTCAGAGGAGAGTGAAGATGCCGGGAATCCTTACTCGGAAAACGAGGGTTAAAGCTCGTTATGAATATGGGGAATGCCTTTCCAAATACCAGAAAGACCTTTTAAATGCCACAAATGCCCATTTTATGGTGGGGAGGCCTTGTGAAATACTAAATATGCCATTTGCAATGCCCAAAATACCCCTTTTGACGGTGAAAGGGCCTTACGAAGTACCAAGTATGCCTTTTTTTCTATTCTGTAAGGCCCAGGGAGACTTTAGAGCTCTTTCTAGCGTCAAAGATGGTATTTCTGGTATTTTGAAATGCATGTTTAGTATCCCATAAGGCCTCCACACTATGATCATATGGGCATTTGTGGCATTTAAAACGGCCTTTCGTTGTACACAGGTCACACCCAACGAGCTTCAAATTCCCACGCTAACAAACAATCAGGAGTTGGATTATCACTGACGGCGAGGGAAAAGAGAGCTCGGAGGTTCGAGATCTTGAGAAAAAGGCATCGATGCTGAGTCTTTCTCCGAAAAGGGCCAAAGCCTAGGGGAAGACGTCAATCAGGGGATCAATCAGGGGATCAATCAAGGGAATTGCCACAAAGGGCACCGAGATGATGAGCCGTTAAAGCAGAAATATCCATCCACAGCCCGCTTTACGCTTCTCGGAATAATGTCACACTAATTTTGTCACAATTTGTATTACAGTGAGAAATCCTTGGCGTCACCGGCAATGAGACCCAGTGCTTCCTTTTCCTCCTCGTCTAGCAGACCAAGAGCTTGTCGGCGCGTTGGGGCATTAGGGTCGAAGTAAGGGACTTCAGCGAGCGACGTGACGCGGTTGCCATGGCGAGGGTGCTTTCCGGCGTAATCCCAGCTAGCATTATGGATTGTAATTCTGTCCAGGTCAGTCAGCGTTTACTCTCTTCAACATCATGATGCACCCGGCGCGAAACAACTCACCTGTTGTCCCAAAGCACACTGGTGTTGGGCGTCCACTTGAAGCGCACCTGAATGTCGACATTCTTCTCATACACATCGTACAGATAACCGAGGATCAGATCACTCTCAGCCTTATCCAACCCCACAATCCTCACAGTCATGGCACGGTTCACCCACAAGGCCTTCCACCCCGTCGCCGGATGGACGCGCACGAGCGGATGGATGCGCTCGAGGAACTGGGGCCCGGCGCTGGGGTTCTCGCGGTCGAGGTACGGGTGTGCGGAGCGGTAGACGGCCAGCTTGCCGTCGATGATCTTGCGGAAATCCGGGGACAGCTTCTCGTACGCCCCGTAGCCCGACGCCCAGAGCGTGTCGCCTCCGATGGGGGGCACGATGTCATTGTGGAGGTGGGTGACGCCGGCTGGCTGCTTTTCGTGCACCAGGTCGCTGTGCCACGAGGAGGCGCCGCCGGGCTTGCGGAAGCTCGCGGGCCGCTCGGTTGCGAATAAGTCGGGCCAAATGACCGTCACGCCCAACAGTCCGGGGACCTGGGGGGTTTGGGGCTGGTTGTGGGCTTGGTTAGTGGCCACGGCGTGGTTGGAGAGATGGCGCGGCATAGGCCACTTACATGAACTTCGGGCTCACCAAACCACTTTCCAAGCTCCAGTTGCTGTTGCGGGGTGATTTCCTGATTCCTAAAGAAGACGACGCTTCTCTCGGCGATCAGAAGAGCCAGCTCATCCCGCTGCTCAGGGGTAAGGTCCTTGAGCTGGAGCCCCTCGATCTCGGTGCCGATGTGTGCGGTCAGATCCGTCACCTTGGATGCGGCCTCGAACAGGTTCTTCTTGGACTTGTCAGCCCTCGACCCGGCGTCGATGTACTCTCGCTCCTCGCCGCGGATCTTGTAGACATCCTGCAGGTACAGCGGCTTGGACGGGCGATAGGGGTAGCCTTCCGACAGGTCCACGCCGGCCTTGATCAGCCGCTCCCGGGTCGATTCTGGGAGTTTGAGGGTGTCCTTTTTCTGCTCAACGACGTCGACAATGGACTCATCGATGGGTGCGGGTGCCATTGTAATGGAGGAAGTGATGTATATGCTACAGCGGTAAGATAAGGTAGATGGATACCTGAATACAGCGTCAATCTGTCTGTTGTCTTTCTTTTTCTCATCTGCTCGACCAAGGCCCCTTCTTATATACCCCTCACCCAAGCTGGTGAATGCCCCTCATTCGAATTGATGATTACCAAGCACCGTGATGAATGAACGAGTCGAAGATGTATGTTATCTATGACACGATGCGCATCCTGTATTGCGAAAGTCACGCGTCGCATGTCGTGTGCAGCTGGCAGCAGCTGAATGTCACAAGACACTGCAGCCGTGGTTAGTGTTGAACGGGAGAGAAGAGACGGCCTTCTCGCCGCTTCCTATCTCCTATCTCCCGATAGTTTTTGGACGTCGCTCAGGTATGGGGCAGGTAGGTAATTAGCATTGCACTATTTACGACGATGGACGATGGACGATGGCTTGTAGCGGATACCCCTAGGTTGTGACCTAGTCTCCCACTGATGAGCAAACAGGCCGGATTGCAGGTAAGAAGGAGGGCAATCTTATGCAATTGAGCAGAAAGAAGCCTCGGTTAGAGGGGTAACGTTAAACGTCCCTCTCTGGAGCAACGCTACCAGCTTCCTTTCTGGACGTTTGACCAGTTTTGGACCGCCGTACAACTGTGCTGCCCCATGCTTCTAGGTTTGTCCCCAATCCTCTGCCGGCTGATGATGCACACCATCGGCGTCCCACCGCCTGCCCTTTCTGACCAAATGCATTCCGTCCGATTTCTGGACGGCGCTTGGCCGTGGGAATGGTGGCGACTGACGCCCGAGCCCGAGCCCGAGCCTGGCCGCGCCCGGATAAAAACGATGCGATTTTGGATAGCCTCACCCGTCGTTTATCTGGTGGCGGTCGAGCTGGGCAGCTGAGGCATGGGACGGGAGCTCGAAGACAATGAGACAATCGAACGCGGAGAATGAGAATGGAACGCGGGCGGGCAGCCTCGGTTGGCCCCTCAGCCAGCTGACCCGCCTCGCCCCAACACCGTCGCTGAGGCCTAGGTCATCAAACAGCCAGCCCGCTCGGTGAAAGCGGGGAGTGCGGCAAAACGGCGGGAACCAGCAGCTCCGACCCGGCGGAACGCGACAGTCTTCGGCACGACGTGTTCTTGACTGTCTAAATATTTTTATATCGTGCTTTGCTGCACGTCTCTGCTCCCGGGGCCCTTGTTTGCAGATAAAATGCAGATGGCCGCCGTGCTCGTGAATTTGACCCACGCAGTCACGCAGTCTCGTCTTCAAGGCTTCGGAACGCAGAAGCCAGGGGCACACCCCAGCCCAAATCGCTAGGTGGAGCGGGGGGGCGGGATGAGGAGGCGAAGTTCATCATCACTTGAGCACACACTTGATTGAGCATGGGGACTGCGACGCGAACTCTCTCCCCCTCCCCTAACTCCCCGCTGATATCAGACCCCGGCGGCATTCCTCCCTTCCAATGCGGCCGTGTGGCCTGGCACCTTGGGTGCAAAGTGCAAAAATGCCCATGACGAATGACAGAGTGCCTGCGAACTGCTGCATATCAACCCAGTCCAACCCAGTGACAACTCTGGAGGCAATCAATGCGTGCCCTGCTTCAGAGGCGGGCAAGTGCTGATGGAAGAGGCTCCAATACAAGCGCAATCCAGGCATTTCACGGAGGTGGGTGTTGCAGAAGCCAGAGGCACCACACACATGCCTCGCGCACTAAGCCTACTCGAGCATCCAATCTGCGGCCTAGGGACCCTAGCATCCTGGCTCCCCAGCCCAAACACTGACTTCGTAGCTCACTAAAACGCTGCGTCCGCTGCCCACGCTGCCCGCAGGCTGCCCAACCTTGGAGTGACACGCTGCCCGGGTGCAAGAGACCTGGGCCCACGAGTGAAGCAGCAGCCTAGCACACCGCGCGCCCAGCTTCCCAGCAGCAAGCAGCAAAGCAGCTCCCCAGTTTCCCAGTTCCCCAACTAGAAACCAACCCCCAATTCTTTGTCCGCCATACCTCATGCCCGTCGCTTCGCTAGGCCAGTTGACGATCCATCCATCTATCCCCTTTCTCCCCTTCCGCTCCGTCTTGGTCATCCCTTGAACTCGGCGGCCGTGAGCTCTTTGTCGCCCTGCTGTGGCTTGCGCAGCCCTGCATCATATTGCATACCGCAAAACCATATTCCATCGCGTAGCTTTATTTTTCCAGCACGCCAACCGCTGCTCCCCTCGTCCCCTCGTCCACCGGCCTGACGAGCCCTCGACCAACAGGCCCCCCGCGAGTCTCGCCATGGCGACCACGCTCTCTGCCAGCGCCGAGGTACCCATCCGGTCGCAGTCTGTCAGGACGCGACGCCCGCCGACAGCATCGAGAGCCGACCCGCCGCTCCCACGGTCCGAGTCGTCGACGAGAGCCGAGTCCTCGCGCCCCCACCGCCGAAGCAGCCAGCGCTCGACAACGGCGCCGTCATCGCCCCGACACCAACCACCCCCCGAGGCCCCCGCGCCTCCTCCCGCCGCCAGCAATGTCGAGCCATCGAGCGAGCATCGTGACTCGACGGACCCAAAGGCCCGCAAGTCCCAGCACCGATACCGCACCGTCATTCCGGCCCCGTCTGGGAACTACGCTTTCATCAAGACAATTGGACAAGGTAGCATGGGTAAGGTCAAGCTAGCAAAAAAGGAGGGCACTAGCGAATTGGCAAGTTCCACCACACACTGTCCACGCTTCTCCTTCTCCATCTAACGCGAGCCATTCTTCCCCCCGCAACAGGTTGCCTGCAAGATTATCGAGAGAGTGTCGCCCGACGACGGGCGCCAGAGCCGAGAAGAGCGGGAGAAGGCCGACGCCGCCAGGGAAGACCGTAACGCGCGCGAAGCTGCCATTGTCAGCCTCCTCAACCACCAGTACATCTGCGGCCTACGGGACAACCTGCGGACACGATGGCACTGGTACATGCTTTTCGAATACGTCAATGGCGGCCAGATGCTCGACTACATCATTTCACACGGCAAGCTTAAGGAGAAGCAGGCACGCAAGTTTGCGCGCCAGATAGCGAGCGCCGTCGATTATTGCCATCGAAACAGTATTGTGCATCGGGATTTGAAAATAGAGAACATCCTGATCAGCAAGACTGGCGATATCAAGATCATCGACTTCGGCCTCAGCAACCTCTTCTCCCCCGAAGATGATAGGAAACTCAAGACATATTGTGGCAGTCTTTATTTCGCTGCTCCCGAACTCCTCCAGGCGAAACCCTACACCGGGCCCGAGGTCGACGTCTGGAGTTTTGGTGTCGTTCTTTTCGTTCTGGTTTGTGGAAAGGTGCCATTCGACGACCAGTACATGCCCGCGCTCCACCAAAAGATCAAAAAGGGCGCCGTTGACTACCCCAACTGGCTTTCAACAGGTCAGTAATGGCAACCTAAAACCGACTGCCTTGTGCAGTTATGCTGATCCGCCTTTAGAATGCAAGCATTTGATTTCACGAATGTTGATGACGGATCCGAGGCAGCGAGCCACCATGCATGAGGTCATGAACCATCCCTGGATGGTGAAGGGCTACGGAGGGCCACCCGATAACTTTCTACCACACCGAGAGCCATTGGCATTACCACTCGACCGCGAGGTCATCGAACAAATGACTGGCTTCAAGTTTGGCCACCCTGACCACATCGAAAAAGAATTGACGAGGAGGATCAAATCCCCCAAATACCAGGCGGCTGTCCGGCGTGTAGAGAGGGAAAAGGAAGCGCCACAAGTACCGCCAAAGGATGTCGAGAAGAGGCGTGGCTTCGGCTTCGACTTTTACAGGAGGAGAAACTCCATGACCAGTCGGGAGACGCTCACAAATGCGAGCTCCGAGGGACTAGTGTTGGGCGAAGATCCCCTCAACGCGTTTGACCCGCTGATCTCAATCTACTACCTCGTCCGCGAAAAGATCGACCGCGAAAAGAGCGAGCTGCAGGCCCCCCCTAAAGCGGTGCAGCCGCCTCCGTCCCCGCCGCAGTCACAGTCGCTCCAAGTGCCCCCTTCCCCTATCGCACGGCCGAGAGAAAAACACTCCCTTGCCGAGATCATTCCACCGCCTCAGCCGGCGCACACCGAATCCCGTAGCCGGCAGAGGGCAAGGTCGCACAGCGAAGATCAAGCCCGGGAGCCTGTCAAGAATGGGCTCCTGTCGCCGGACATGATACCCGCCAAGAAGGAAGGCACGGCAGCCAGCATTCTCCGGAGGCTGAGCACACGCGACAGGCGGAAGGAACCGCCACCCGAACCCAAGACGAGTGGGACAGTGCGGGGCGTTTCGATGCGGGCTAAGTCCCTAGGGCATGCGCGTCGGGAGAGCATCCAGGCACGGAGAGCTAAGCGGGAGGCGGAAGCCCGCGATCAGCAGCCAGTGCGGGAGGAGACAGACGCGGAGCTCGGCGAGAACGAAAATGAACCAGAGGGCGAAACCAGCGGCGGCTCAAACGAGCGGCTGGAGCCAGAAGACCCAGACCTCTCCAAGCCGGTGTATCTCAAGGGCATCTTCAGCGTGTCGACAACATCGACACGGCCGCTGCCCGAGATTCGGGCCGATATCAAGCGAGTGCTCAAGCAGGTCGGGGTCGACTACACCGAGATCAAGGGCGGGTTTAGCTGTGTTCACTCGCCGAGCATCAAGGCGGATGAGGCCAGCCAGCAATTTGAGCCAACGGTGGCGGACGGCGAGATCCGGTTCGAAATTCTGATCGTCAAGGTGCCGATTGTGAATCTGCACGGCGTGCAGTTCAAGAAGGTCGGGGGCAACACGTGGCAGTACAAGGCCATGGCCGAGCACATTCTGAAGGACTTGAGGCTATGAGGAGCGGGCTCATTCCGGAAGAGGGGCGCGGACGTGAGTTGGATGGCGGATGTTGGGTAAAGCCGCGCCGGGCGAAGGTGGTACATAGGGGCGGCGGCGGCGGCGGCGGCGGCGGCTGGGTATTCGAGCGACGGGATGCCAGTATGATATTTAATACAGATGTTGAACGGCAAGCAAGATAGCATTTTTGGTTTTGTTCTTTTTCTGTTGCTCTTCTCTTGGTCTGCTTGGGGGGTTTGGGTGTTACTCAGCAAGTGGTTTGGTGTGTGCTTTGGGGGCTCAGCTGGAGCTTGTTCTTTTTTTTTCTGTTTCCTTGTTTTTGGAAGGCATCCATGGGAGGCACTCATTGAGCAAAGCAAAATTACACAACATAATTTTTTTTTAAACTTCGTATGAAGTAGTCAAAATTGGATCGGGTTGGATTGTGTGTATCTTGGTCCGTAGACAGGGTTGAAGCAATGGCTTCGGCCAGCTTGAGAAGCATGAGGTTGAAGTTCAAGATGAGTGAAGTTGGTTGTCGGGACCGAACTGTTCTTCAAGTTTCCTGTCCCTCGGGTCCAGCCCTCTCGGTGCTAGGTATCATGATTGATGAGGGGCGAGGATATGCGACAATTGTTGTACAGGATGATACAGCGTGATGCACATGATTTGCGACAGGAGAATGACATGCTCGACCAGGGCTTTTCGATGAAGACTTCATCAACCTGCTACCCCCTTCCCTAGGATGACCAAATATATATATGTCCTGACCAAACCCCCAACCCTCAACTACGCCTTAGAATCTTCCTCCCCAGTCGTACTCGCCTCCTCCTTCCCCATAACCTTGGGCAAGAACTTGAACCTACACTTGTCAGCCTAGATCTTCACCGTGGGAAAAACAAACTCACCACGCCAGCCCCTCCATCGTCGCCAACACCGCAAACACCCCCCAGAACACCATGCGCGCCCGCGGGTTCGGCACGATGCTCTTCAGCGAGAAGGCGGGGTACGACGGATTCTGATCCGACTCCGGCTTGGGGTTGCTTGCTCGAAGGCGGCGTGATGTTGAGAAGAGTGCGGAGGGTTGTTGGAGGGCGCGGGGGGCGATGGCTGATGGCCTGAGCAGGCTGCGGGCGGCGGTTATGGTTGACATTTTGGTTGGGGGTGATGTTTATATGTTTAGAGGCTGGTGTTTCGCGGTGTTTGTTTGGGATGTTTGGCAATCATGGATCTGCTGTCGCCTTATAGCGGCGTGGTGAGGGCATGGGGGATATTGTTGTGAGCCAGTTTTCCCTGTTGTGTGTGGCCAGTGCCAGTTATGGCCAGCCGCGACCAACAATCCCTTACGTTTAGGAACCTTTGTTATCTGGGGAACACGGGGATCAGAGTGTCAGTCCGTAATGCTTGGCCGTTATGGCCATGTCTCGGGTTACACAGCGGCACGGCCCATCACCGATTTCTCCCGCATCCCGTTCCGGGCTTGGGCGTAATACGGGGGAATAATAAGCAGACACGATCAGTAGGGGCATCCCCCCACGTTCGTCTCCACGGGGCACAAAATGGCACGCGAGCGGGAAAGGATAAGTCTAGTTCACATTTCCCGGATCACTATTTACAGCCCTGAGTGAGATACACGTTGCCCCTCCGGCGCGACATTATGTTCCCCAGCATACAACAATTTCTCACTTTACACAACTAGGCGCTTATGACGGCCGATGGATAGTCAACGGCTTAAACGGCTTTCGCAGCTTCGCCATGGGCCCAATTATCTCTCTGCCTAGCCCGGGTGGTCTCCTAAACCCACCGCCGAGACCCTTGGGCAGATTGTACGTCGTCGAATGTAGACAGGCTGCGGCCCTGGTTGGCGACGGGGGCGGCTCATTTTCATCTTTGTCCGCAGGAGCGGGGTTTGCTACGTCGGCCTTGACCGGGGAGCTGGAGAAATTGTAGTGCTTGCGCCCGGCTACCGGCGTAGTCGCAGTTTGTACAGGTCGTGACAGCTTCACGCTTCCCAGCTTGTGTTCCGCAAGATTGGGGTCGATTACCTCCTTGGGCGGGTTTACGGCGCGTGGTATCCCGAATGAGCCATGCGCCGATATGTTGCCGCCTGGTTTAGCTGCTTGCACAACTGGCCTGCCGGTGCATGATGCTGGCGGCCGCGAACCTGAAGCGGAAGTCGGCGCGGTGGCCGTGCTGCTACCGGAGGCGCTCCTCACAAATCCAATTATGCTCTGCTGGTCCGCCGACCGCCGGTTAGCTGGTTTCTTCCTTGCCTCTTCGGTTTTGGCGTTGGCTTCCGCTGTTGCGGCTGCAACCGCGAGAGCTACCTGCTTTGATCCAGCACTGACAAAGCCAGGCAGGGCGGCCACGGTGAAGCCAGAGGATTGCTCCATCGTGGTTGCGTATCCCTTATGCCATAGGGGCTCTTCGCCATTGTCTTGGCCCATGACGGGGGCCTGCAGTCTGGGCCGTTTTGAACGAGGCGCATATGAGGGAGCACCATCTCGGTTGTCTGACTCTTGCTGACGTGCTTCCGGGTCAATAGGGAATAGGTTATCCTCAATGTTGTACATTGGTGGAAGACCCTTGAAGATGGTCTGCTCAGATGGCAACCCTCGCCGGAGAATTTGAGCAATTTGGCTCACCACTTGACGGTCAAGACAAGGCCCCTTCTTAGCAAAGCTGCTGCTGATAGGAGAGACAAAGGCGGAGAGCTCGGTGCGGTCGCTATTCGCACCCGAACCATAAAGCGGACAGCTGAGATACAGCAGAGACTGCGCTCTTGTCATGGCCACATAAAGAAGTCTTCGTTCCTCGTCTCCATCTTCCGAGCGTGAGTGTGGGATCACGCCATTATACACGGCGGGGACGAAGACGACAGGCCACTCAAGGCCCTTGGCTGCGTGGATAGTCGAAATCGTTATAAGGGGCTTTGCCTTTTCGCCGTCTTGCCCCTTTTGCGCATCGGCCGCCAGAGCAACGTTGGCTAGAAATCGCGGAAGAACCTCGATATCGGCAGCCTGCTCCAAACCCTCGATTTCCGGCAGGGTGTCATCGTCTTTGGCTTTTGCTAGGTCGCGTTCGAAATCCGTAGCTAGATTGACGAATTCCTGTACATTTGCCCATTTTTGCTCATGGTCCTCGGGGTTGGAGTCTTGAAGGAACTTCTGGAAATCCAGAGCCTTTAAAAGCTGTTCAATAAGCTCCCCAAGTCCGCGAGTAGACCTGGCCTCATCATTGGATGCGTGAGGTTCTGCAAGTTTCTTCCTCAGAGCATCAACGTGGCGGCAGAGACCACCGCTCAGCTTTTGCTCAGCGTGCTTTGTTACCTTTGTTTTAGCAATCCTATCACCCCTGAAATGCTTGACCAACAAAGTCCAGAGGCTCAATGAGGAGCGCTCAGCCTCGTCAACAAGAGACTTGATAGTTCCTTCACCGATCCCTCGCTTTGGGACGTTCATAATTCTCGCAAGGGCGTCGTTATTTTCAGGCTGATGGATCACGCGGAGGTAGTCAAGGAGGGTTTTGATCTCAGCCCGGTCGTAGAACTTAAAACCGCCGACCATCTTGTAAGGGATCCCGGCCTTCCCTAGGGCACTTTCAACATGCCTCGATAGCGCTGCAGACCGTAGTAGAATCGCTATATCGCTGTGGTTCAGCATTGAGCCTGTCATCAAGACCGTCCGCCGAATCTCGGAAACGATCCAATCTGCTTCGGCTGAAGCACTCTTCAACCTGCGAAGGACTGGGCGGGACCCCTTGCGGTGAACAGATGTCAATTTCTTTTGGTATCGCTTTTTGTCTTGCTCTATGACCTGCAGAGACAAATTGAGAATAGACTGAGACGAGCGATAGTTCTCCTCGAGAGCAATCTCGTCGGTATTACGGAAGTCGCGGAGCAGGCGCCAGAGATTCCGAATCTCCGCCGATCGCCACCCATAGATACTCTGATCTGGATCGCTGACAATGGTGATTCTGCTGTGCCGTTGAGCAAAAAGTTTCATTAGTTCGTACTGAATCCCGTTGGTGTCCTGATACTCGTCGATGAGAACGGTCTGTATATTTGACACACAGTTTGGGTGGCTGCGCAGGAGTTCGACGCAGCGAACAAGGAGGTCGTCGTAATCCATCAGGTTAGACGCTTCGAGATGCTTCTGATACTCATCGTAGCAGATCTGGTATTCCTGTGAGCCCGCAGTGAGCTTGGCAGTCTGCTTCTTCACGGCCGCGGATTCCACCTCCGTGCCGCCGGCTTTCTTTTTGCTAATCCAACTGCGGGCAACGGGCGGGTCGATGGTGAGCTGCAGTCTTTTGCAGATCCTGTCGATAATGGACCGCGAGTCGCCATCGTCGGCAATGCCAAACTTGGGTTGCAAACCAATCAGCCGGCCGTAGGCGGCGAGATAGCGACGGGCAATGCTGTGGAAGGTGCCCAGCACGATCATCTTCTCGCGGCCACCACCGAGCGCGCGGCCGATGCGCTCCTTCATCTCCTTGGCGGCCTTGACGGTGAAGGTAGCTACGACGACATCTTGAGGCCGATAACCTACGTGGTCGACGAGCCATACGACGCGTGATGTCAGGGTGTGGGTTTTGCCGCTTCCCGGACCAGCGAGAATGGCGACGGTGGACGAGTCCGACATGACGGCGCGTCGCTGCGCACTGTTTAGGCTGTCAAGAATCGAGGCGCCGTTTTTTGGCGGCGCAGAAGCCATCTCGCGCCTTGGGTTCATTCAGCCAAAGGGAAAGAGCATCTGGTTTAGCAAGAGGGGAAGAGCGGGATGCCGGACGTGGACGCTGTGGTCCGGATGGACGCTGATGGGTGCTGAAACAAGGCCTCCATTTCTCAATAAGACGCGAGCTGGTCCACACTTTGCACCGCGAGAACATGTGATGCTGATGCACAGACCACGCTGCGACACGCCAGTCTGGAAGACTCGGGAACAATACGTCTAAGCTTTTACATTGTTTGAAGCTACACGACCCATATAATCCCCTGTACAATTTTTTCAAGTCAAATTTTCATATTTTATCCTCTCAAGGTTATTTAGATGCTAGGCCATACTGCTGTTCCACAATTATTCCTCAAAAGAATGAGGAGAGGCGTCAATGCCGCCCAGACACGTGACCTTCACCAGTCTGTTTTAAGGTTACAAGTCAAAATGCTAATGCTCTATTTCAGTGAAGTACACTAGATATGCCGCACGACAATGGGTATCCCCATTGTCCCGTGTGGATCTTCCCAGAGATGGGACATTTCGCTTTTGCCACTCTAAACATTTTTTTGACCTTTTTGTTTCTCTCACCTCCCAGCTGTTTTGAAAGCGTCCGTCGAATCCCACGTCCGAATCCGCGCAATCCCTCTGTCTGTTTGGCCTAGTAGAATAATGAGTGCGATTTGTCTTGGACTCAGTTCGATTTCTGGGAAGCTACTATTTTTTGGGCGAAGGATTCGAGCCTCCAAGCTTATCTAGTCCGAGGCGGGTAATTCGAAAGGATTTACTGCGTACATACCTATTGATTGCTTGCCTTGCACGATTGGAAAAGGGCCGTGCCCCCAGCGTCGCTAAGTAGATCATCATCACCTGCACCATTCCTATAAGATGCTCCCTATTGATCGGGCTGCTGAGCAGAATCCCGGTGTTTGGTCTCTATTTTCCAAAGGGAGCCGGCCCTGCATCACACAAATTGGTCTGCGCTCGGATCAATAGCCTCATTTGTTAGAAACAAAGCCGATCAACACCACACAGACAGCAAGTTAATAGCATGGCCTCTCATTGGAGTTGCAGCTTGTTGCCGGCTGCGTGAGTCTCTGCGTCGCACACTGAGCACAGCGGGTGGTCCGAATGGGGTTTTCGGTTGGTGTCATGAATGAGGTGCGTGGTGTTGGTGACGGGGGCTGAAAAGCACCATTGAAGCCAAGCAAACTGCCGCCGCTTACAATTGTGACGCTGGATCGGGAATGGAACCATCACATTTCTGGACCCTAGCATGATAGTTAGGCTGTGAGGGCTGCCAGGGACGCGCTCGGGAGCTGCCATGGCATGGCAGAGAGGAGCCTCATTGGGGGCGCTTTAGGTGTTCCCCCTGTGTCCTGCGTGCTCTCTGCGTGGGCTCTCTGCACAAGCACGAGAAGCCCTCATGATGCAAGTTGGGTGACGCTAATCGCCGTGATGGGACTCGCTGGCGTGCGTCGAGTTTCTCCTGTAGGGTACCAGACAGAAAAGACGACGCAGCATCGCTTTCGGAGGTCACCCGGCGGGACGGCGAGGGGGGGGGGGACACTGGGGGACACTGAGCAGCTCACAGGGAGGAAAAGAGGGGCATCGATGGACAGGGGTCGATGCAGGCAGATGGCGGGGGATTGGCGAGATTCGCTGAGGGCATTTGGTGCCAGCCAATGGCAGGGCGATCTTTGCCGCTCACCCACCTGTGCTATCAGACTGGCCCGTCCAACCAGCTCACGCAGATGGGCGCGCAACTCCCGCTCCCGCAGTCGAGCACCCGGCTCAGCACCCCCGTAGGGTCGCTCGCTCTGGCGCTATTTCGAGTCTGTCATGCACGCCCTCCATGTGCCTGGCCCGGAACCCAGCAAGTCACAGTCAATTTCACATCGCCACGGCCAGTGCCTGCCAATCCCCGCCGCCCCAGTCCCTCCGCCCGCTGGTCTGCCCGATACAAGGCCACTCGCTTGAGCTTCGCTGCGTCTCAACAGCCGCTATATACCCAGTACCTGCCTCGACCCGTCCGTCTTCCGTCGTCAACTCGGTGTCCTCCCTCTGCATCTCAGTCATAACGTGTTTCGGCATGGCGCAACCCATGAAGCTTTCATGAAGTACAACAGCCCCTCAGGACTCCTCGGACCACATCGCCCGACCTGACCTCCATCATGCGCTCGGCCGCGCCTTCTTATAACCACTTCGCTGTGCTTCGCTTCTTCTCTGCCTCTTGGCTTGTCCTTCCTCTTTGCGCTGCTGTGCCGTCCAACCTTTTGCTGCTCAAGAGATCCAACCCTCTCAACATCGATTGGGACCCCGCCCCGCCGCCAGAGCTAGGTCCGCCGCTGTCAGCGACCGCCATCCGTGATCCTGCTTTTCTCCCAGCCCAGATCGGCGGCATTGTCGGATCGTACGCCCTTTCATTGGTGCTGGTCGCCCTCATCCTTCTTGCGCTCTCCCGAACACGCCGTGAACACCTAAGGGCCTCGGAACTTCCCGAGCAAGAACGGAACGTAATCCAGTTTAACCCCTTCCCGGCACCCTTCGGGCTCCAGAGTGAGGAAGAGTACAAGAGAGCGCTTCAGCACGGCGAAGTTCCCAAGAGCGGGCACATCAAAAACTTCTCGCTCCCATCCAACGGGCCCCTCAGTCCCTCGAAGTCCGGCCCGCTCAGCCCGGCAAAGTCCCAACACTCAGTATTCACTATCTCATCGCTGACCTCGACGGTCCTCGCTGCTGGTGCCGATCTCTCAGTTGACCAAAAAGTCGTCCAGGCCGATAGAAACATGGCCCAATCACAGCTAGAAGACATGTATAAGTACGTTATGGAGCAGGAAGAGGCCAGGGCCGCCGGCCGGGAGTACCAAGGACCCCCTCTGCCTTCGCCTTCAAACCGGTCCGGCCCCCAGAGCCCAGTGTCTCCAGGAATGAAGAGGGAGAGAAACAAGCCGGCAGGCCTCAACCTCGCGAGAGAAGAGAGGACGCAGTCGCGCAGCTCCTCTCTGCTTTCGTTCCTCCGGTCGCCCCGCAGGAGCAAGAACCCCCAGGGAATGTCGATCTCATCCCCTATCATCACCCCGATGTCGGCCACTTTCCCCCCGCAAGAGGATCAAGAAATGAACGCAATGCCATCCCGCCATTACTCTGCCGTTCCCCCACCCCCGGTGCCATCTGATCTACCCTTCCGCCGCGCAGCTAGCGGCCTGCCGACCCCCGAAATGTCCCCCACCACCAACCAGAGCATTGGTGAACGCATCGACGCTGCACTTAACCGACCGCCGACCTCCGGTGGCCGTTCGACACGCGAGGACAGAGGCGCATCGCACGCGCGCGACGTGTCGGCCGGGACGAGCGGAGAGAACAGCGATGCTGAGCCCGTATCGGCCGTGTCGGAGAAGTCGACGTCGGGCCTCGTCGGACTGCCGACGTCACCAAAGCCGGGCGTCAACCGCTTTCCCAGCCTCGACTCCTTGCCATCCCTCCCGTCGTCGCCCAAGCCGGGCTCGACCTTCAGCCGTAGCAATGCGCCGTCGGCCATCCGCGCTGGCGGTGCACTGCCCCTACGAGCCTATGAGCCCAGCTTGGCAAGCCCGTCGGCCGCCAGCCACCAGAGCACCAAGCAAACTGTCTTTACGCGCGCCGCCCCGGGCCCCATGTCGCCAGGCTTGATGACGGGCCAGCGGACGCCGTGGACGGGTGCTCCTGTCCCATACACACCCTACCAGCCCTTCTCTCCCGTCGTCCCTATCACTCCTAGCTTGGTGACCCGGGCCGATCGCAAGAGAATGAGGAAGTTCGAGCCCAAGACACCCACCGTGGAGATGGTGAGGGGTGAGGATGACGTTTGGTAAAAGCCTAACGGAAGAAACAAATGGAAAAAGAGATACACACCCATATAAAACTGGACTTTTTCGGTTTTGATGTTTAAATATCTTTCTGCCGGGGGCTGGGTTTCGGTTTTTAAAGTAGATATTCATATTGCCCCCACACCTTATATCTTGTTCCTTGTTCGAGTATTTCTTTTGGGGGCTTTCTTAATGGCAATGGGGATTTTGGTCGCTCGAACTTTGTTGGACTGCGACAGCATTTTTTTGCTTTACTGCCTTCTCGGGCGAGGAGTGAACATCCCGAGTTAGAGAGAGGAGGAGACAGCGGCGATATTTTGGTTAGGTTGATGATATCCCAATGGACGAATGACGAAAGAAAACAAACAATGACTTGTTCATTCATGGTGATTTGTGATGGCCTCCACTTGGAGAATAGTGCTGGATAAATGCGAAATACTGAGATGTATTTGAGGAGCAAGTGTTAGCTTCTTTAAGGGAGCGAGGATGAAATTCAGCTGCTGGCGAGAGGCGCAGATTATAGGGGAGTGAGGTGTGTGCACGATGTTTCAGGGCGGGGATGTGAAACCGTTACTTGCCCGGAACTCGAGACACAACACCAATTTTTGTGATATCAAGACTGTGAAAGGCATCGGGCATAAGCTACTGGGTGTGACGCCTTCGTTTGGATGAGAGGTGCTCTTGGTTATTTCCTGCAAATGAAGTTGAGAATGTCATCTATTAGGGTCCCTAGGTCCCTGTAGGAGCGAGATCTGCGCTTGTTACATGAATGAATGGCGGAAAACAAGCAGCGGGTAGCTGCACGCAGGACCGAGCCTTAACGGTCGCTAGAAGCTGACTCTGTAGTGATTAGCGGATCCATGGCGTTGAGGAACGGCTTCTAATATGCGAGGGACGATGAAACAAGAACAACGTTGCAGACAAGCTCTCGCTTGACTTCCCACCGCGCACCATTTGTTCTTTAGACGTTGCTAGCGGATGCGGGTTTAGCCCGCTGAAAGGTATGTAGACCCATAGAACAAACACCACCCCCTTGAGTCCGTAGTGGCACATTGCTATCTATACTCGGTATACCCCCGACCAAATCGAACCAACCGCCGCCGAGTTATTTGGCACTACCCGGTTTGGCAGATGTTTGCTACTTCTTGTTTGACAGAAAACAGTCGTGCAAGGTTGCATGCAAGTTCGTTCGTGATCCCGAGCTCCAGTGAGAGGTAAGTGCATCGAAGGAGGACAGAAAACGTGTACCCGGGTTTGCCGCCAAGATTTATAGCGGGACTGACGCCGCCGCCTTCCATTTTAGAGACGTCGAAAGCTGGAACATAACTCGCAGGAGCAGTGCTGCCAGGGCAGAACTGTAACTGAATGGAATGAGGGCGGAATTCGCCATTCGCTAGGGCACAAGGAGGAGTGGGCCAGGCCTAGAGCAAGGACCCGCCACCTCACGTGTTTGCGCTGTTTTGGCTGTGACGGAGTGGCCAAAGCTCCCCGCTCTCGGCTGTGTCCGCAGTGGACCGCTCACTCATCATACGATTTTGGGACAAATCGTGCCACATCCCGTCTAGAATCGACACTCTTTGCTCCAACCTCAGTCCATCACCGCCCCGAGCCTGAAAACACAACGACAGCATTGCAGTCAGCGCCAGCCAGCCGTACTGAGGCGAGAAACCTCCGGACGGCCCAAGCTCCCGGACAGCCAGCATAGCCAGAAGACACAGTCGCTGACGCCGCGCAAATTGCGTGCCAATTGGCCGGCCAGACACCCCCCGCCATCCGGACCGCGCCCAGCGATTCCCACAGGCGACCGATCAGCCCAGGAGGTGATCCAGACAAACAGGCCACCCGCGTCCGAGTGAAGAGAGCAAGCCATAGTGAAAGCGACAGAGAGAAGTCGCAAGAGAGGGCAGAGCCTGCATGCAACAGCCCATTGTGTAGTACAGGGGCCCCAAGGCAGCCAGGCGCGCAAGATGGCTGACGCCGGCGTTGACTCTCTCGGTATGTTCGATGGCCTGGACAATTTCAACTTGGATGAGGGAGTGTTGGGAGACAACAGCCTGGTGGGCGATCTGGCCGATGGCAGCGCCGGCACTTCAGGCCCCACCGCTGCCACCATTGCCTCTTCCGCAGGCGGCACTACCACACTGAGTGGGACTTCAACTTCTCCCATCCCTAACAACTCGCCCACTGGTCCCAACGGCGGCCAGCATTCCTTCGGCTTCAGCTCGGATCCCGCCCCTTGGACCTTCCAGAGCACCCCTCCGTATGATTCGACCGGTGCCGGGTCCTCCTTTGACTCTGTGCCTCAGTCAACGTGGTCCCTCCCGCTCCACCACCTAAACGTGAACCAACCCCTCCTGCAGCAGCAGCAGCAGCAGCAACAGCAGCAGCAGCAGCAGCTCTATTTCCAGTCACCCTCTCTAGCCGGTACTAGCCCAGGCCTTGATTCCGTTGGAGGTTACTCCCTCCACCCATCGCTGACACCAAACGATAATTTTACCCGGACAGACCTTCCGCCCGACATTCGGAACACCCTGACCCCGGCTCAACAAGAGAGACTGAGAACTATTGCAATGCCACCCCATCTCCAGTATCACTCGCCAAAGAGCGCCGGTAGTCCCGACTCGAGCGCGAGCGGCCATGACAAGGGCGGCGGCTCCTCGCCCGACGCTGCCGAGCCCTCTAAAGCTGGTAGCCGGAAGCGCAAATCATCCACTGAGGTCGAGGACGACGACGATGATGACGACCTTGAGCACCCCGTCAAAAAGACGGCGCACAACATGATCGAAAAGAGATACAGGACCAACCTCAACGACAAGATAGCGGCACTGCGAGATAGTGTCCCGGCTCTGAGAATCATGACCAAGAGTGCTAGGGGTGAAGATACCACCGAGGATAGGGAGGAGCTGCACGGGCTGACTCCTGCCCACAAGCTCAACAAGGCTACAGTGAGCACCCATCCTATCTATCGTTTTGGCGAGGCAAGTTGTTAATTTGTTCTTTAGGTCTTGAGCAAGGCTACCGAGTACATTCGGCATTTAGAAAAGCGGAATACTAGGTTGACCGATGAGGTCAACAGTATGCAGCAGAGAATCTCTGCGTTCGAGAAACTCTTCATGGCAGGTGCCATGACGGGCCAGCTCCCCAATCCTCTACAACCTCTGCAGCAGCCACCTACACCCATTCAATACCCCCATGACACCGCCTTCATGAATGCGACTCGGGGACCTGAACCCGCAGGCATGATTCCGATACCAGACGACATAAAGCGCATTCTGACAGCCCAGCAAATAAATGCAGGCCGGCCCTACCCAGTGCCAGGCCAGTCATTCTCTCCACAAGCGTCCAATGTGTTGCGTCAGCAGCAAATCCAACAACAACAACAACAACAGCAGCAGCAGCAGCAACAACAACAGCAAAACGGGCGCTGGAACCCAAGCCCCTATTTCGGCAAGATGATGGTAGGATCATTGGCTGGTCTGATGCTCGTCGAGGCACTCGTCGAGAACGAGCAAAGCAATGAGGCACCAGAAGGCCGTGGGCTGTTTGCCATTCCCCTGCCCATCATTGGATCGTTTATTCGATCAACACACTTCAGCATCGGTGGTTATTACATCTCTGCTATCGACATGATTGCAAAGCTGAGACTTTTCTCGCTTCTGGCCTTGTTTGTGTGGACAGCATTTTCATACTTCATCGGCCCGTCCATTCTGCAAGGCCCCGACAACCCAAAACGCGGCAATTCCGTCGTCCGTGCAGTCCCATCTCTCGCGTCACCAATCCACGTTCGGAGGCAGGCCTGGCTCACTGCGATTCAGACTGTCTGGGTTCCGAGGCATAACTTTCTCCTCGAAGCTGCGGCTTTGACACTCAAAACGCTAAAGTACACGCTGAGGAATTTGTTTGGTGCCCACGGATACCTCATGCTTACTGGGCTGAGTGAAGAACAAGAAACGGCGCGTGTGAAAGCGTGGACCATTGCGCTGGACGCCCAGCTCGCAGGAGGGGATGTCGAGATCAATAAGAGCCGTCTCACACTCACTCTGATTGCATCAGGCACACTTCCCGAGACGCCGCTTCGACTCATGCTCAAGGCACTGCACATCCGGGTTCTCCTTTGGCGACTCAACGGCGCCCTGTTCCTGACCAACATCGTTGCCGCTAAGCTCGCAAGATCGCGGTGGAACGAAGCGAGAGAACTTAACCGTATTCTTAATTCGCTCCGTGATGGGAGTAAACCCCTCGAGGAGGAATTGCCAGAGCATCTCGCCATGCTTCTTGAACAGGACTGCGATGAAGTGCTCAACGACGATATCATACAGCGAGCCCATAACCTAGCCTGGAACCAACCGACGACGCATAACGTGGTTAACAAGACAGATGGCATGGATGCGGTCGTGGAGGATGTTGCGGTGAGATCACCAATGGATGCGGTCGCGGCGTGGTATTCCAGCCTTGTTCTCCATCGGGTCTTGGTAGACAGCCTCTCCAAAGCGCGGGATGGGGCTGCGGTGTCCGCCAGCTCCGTCGCAAGTGAGGTTTCGTTAGCGACAAACCTAGCGCCGATTGGCTCCAACGCTCAGGTTCGTAGCCTCGTAGCCCGCGCAGTGCTTGTCGAGGAGAAGCGTGGCAACAGCATCGCAGCAGCCATCTTGGCCCTGGGCCCGTCTCTCAACCCAGATAAACACCCGCAATACAGTCAAGGCGTGCCGCCGCTTATCGACTCGCCGATGTCTTCTATCACGCCTGACCCAGACGCACAGATGGCGTTACAGTGCGCTATGGCGATTGCGCATCTTCAAAAATTCGCCGCTCCGCTGGATGAGGCCTTTCTGCTTATCGACACTATTCTACCAGGCGGTAACATTAGTGGCATGTCTTTTCTCGGTTATACTGCAGCCTTCCACCTGATGGGGTATCTGCACCGACACGCCGTTGGTAGGGAGAGGTGTGCTGGATCTTTGGAGAGACTCGCCGGCAGCCTTCGGATCTGGATCGGCAGCTCGGCCGGCCAAAAAGCGGGTGTTGATAGCTCCATGAGGCAAAAGATGATTGATAAATGCCTTGCCATCACCAAGGCTGTTGTGGGGATGGAGTCGGACCCCGGTTACGCCAGCATGGACGACTGCGATGGAGATGGAGAGGGATGCTGATGTTGCTCTTATTTTGAGTGCCGGGTCTCGTGGCTAGAGCCCCGGTCGGAGCTGCTCCTCCCGCCTTGCGTTTGTTTCGTTGATATCGTCTTCCTTATTGCGTTGTGGTTTTTATGGTACTGCCTGGGGGACAGACTTTGGAGTTTTACAGGCATGATACCGCTGACTTTTTGATATGGAGTCAAATGTCGAATTACTGAAAAGGAAGGGCAGGCAGGTGTTTTATGCCCACGGGAGGTTTTAGCATGGCGGTCACAATCCTTCTTCTGCCCTTGTGGGTCAGCCATGTAATAGGGTAACAACTGGTGTCCATGTCTGTTGTATTTACTTGAGTTCGAGGTTATCGCTTCTCATTACCAACCAAATCGGTTGACTGCCCACGGACGGCATGAATTTTACGTTGTATTGTTTTCTCAGGTCCGGCGTCCTAATTAACTATCGACGATGACGGGGCAAGGTTCAGCTAGGTAGCTTCTCCACAGACTCGGGGGTTTGTCGGCGTTTAGCTGAGTTTTGTGGCGGAGAAATAGAATCAGAACTCCTGGCAGCCATTCTCGAGCTATTATAATAGCGAAAGTCAAAGTGAGCGAGGACACCAAACTCGTCCAAATGAGGCAGTCCTCGTGGGGGGCCGAGGGGCCGTGTCTTTCTCCGCGGGAGCCTCCGAGGGTCGAGACCGCGACTGCAGGATCAATCAGCGCGCCGCTGATTGGCCACAACCTTTATCAGTGCGATTCGTTATCTTCCATGATCAACGCTGGCTCATTGGGGACTTGGGTTCTCTATGATTCAGCGACGAGCGACGACTTTCACCCGCGGCAGCGATGCAGGCAAGACGGAGCCGTGGAAATGCAGGACATGCCCCATTACGCTTTGCCACTGGTCAGCCCGCACTGTTGGCGCTCTGCCGGCACACGAGCGGAAATGCATATTCCCGTCTACCTCCCCGCCGTTTCCCATGTTACCTCGACACCACTATCTTCAGGCTGCGTGTGTGTGTGTCGCCAGGAGATGGAAGAAACAGGGCAGATGTCTGTCTCCCTAGGCAGCCAGTCTAGATCCCATTGATTACCCAACTTGACATTCCCGGTTTGGATGCGGCCTTTTTTTCTCTTTCCCCATCTCAAGGTGACCGCTATAGAACAGCGACCTCGCATCAGCTTACCAACTTACCAGCGTGCTTGTGACATGCTCCTTTTTACCTACGAGGCTCCGTGGCTTGCTTTTCTGTTCGATTGATACCCCCTTTTTCTTGAGAGGACCCAAAACCACACCATCATGGCTCCCGAACACCGTAAGAAGATTGTTGTCGTCGGCCTGGGCATGGTTGGCATCAGCTTCATGTAAGAAGTCCCAACCCAGCCAATGCCTTCGGATAACTAACACCCGCCCTCTTTTCCAGCGAAAAACTGTTGAAGTTGGATGCGAGGTCGCGCGAATACGACATAGTAGTTGTCGGCGAGGAGGTGCACCTCGCATACAACCGTGTTGGCCTAACAAGTTTCTTTGAGCACCGCAAAGTCGAAAACCTCTACCTAAACCCCAGGGAATGGGTAAGTCTCTTTCTCAGTGATATAAATCGACAGCATGCTGACGTGAGACTGCCGGAATCAGTACGAGGGTATCCTCGATGGAGCCCTCAGCTACCACCTCAACACCAAAGTGACGAAAATCCACCCAGGCAGCAAGACGATAAGCTGCGCAGACGGCCAAGAGGTAGGCTACGACATCCTCGTCTTGGCCACCGGCTCCGATGCCCTCCTACCGCGGCACACCCCGGGCCACGACGCCAACGGCGTCTTCGTCTACCGAAACGTCGAGGACCTCATCAACCTTATTTCCTTCTCGGCGAACCAGAAAGGGACCGTTGGCGCTGTCGTGGGGGGCGGGCTGCTGGGGCTTGAGGCTGCCAAAGCCATGATGGACCTCGAGTGCTTCTCCAAAGTTACTGTTGTCGAGCGCAACCGCTGGGTCCTTAGCCGGCAGCTAGATGCCGACGCGGGTGGCATGGTAGTCGAGCAAGTTCGAGATCTTGGCGTTGACGTTCTTCTCGGAAAACGGGTCGGCAAGATCGACGTAACTGAGGATAACAACATCAAGGGGGTCCACTTTGAAGATGGCGAGTACATGTCATGCTCGACCATCTGCTTCGCCATTGGTGTCCGACCACGGGACGAGCTTGCAAGGAAAGCCGGGATAAAGTGCGCCGACCGTGGCGGCGGCATAATTGTCGATGACAGTCTCAAGACCAGCGATCCAGACATCTACGCCATCGGCGAGTGTGCGAGCTGGCAGGGGCAGACATTCGGTTTGATTGCCCCAGGCGTTGAGATGGCCGATGTCCTATCTTTCAACCTCACACAAGCTAAGCTCCACCAGCCACGACTTTACAAGCGGCCCGACCTCAGCACCAAACTGAAGCTGCTCGGTGTCGAGGTTGCAAGCTTCGGCGACTTCTTCGCCGATCGCGACGGGCCGAAATACCCCCCGGCAAGAGCCAAGAGGGTCCAAAAGGGGCAAGAAAAGCAGGATGCGACGAAGCCACTGCTGACAAACGGTGCACAGCCGGTCGTTGTGAAGGCTCTCACGTACAAAGATCCGTTCACAAACGTGTATAAGAAATACATCTTCACCACAGACGGCAAATACCTACTCGGAGGAATGATGATAGGAGACACCAGAGACTACGTCAAGCTTGTGCCCCTCGTCAAGAACCAGAAAGAGCTCGATATGCCCCCATCGGAGCTTATCCTCGGCGCCAAGAAGGAGGGCGGTGATGAGGGTGACGATCTAGACGATGACACGCAGATTTGTAGCTGCCACAACGTCACAAAGCACGACGTAGTTGCTGTCGTCAAGGACGGAACCTGTAAGTCGCTTGGTGAGGTCAAGTCATGTACCAAGGCCGGCACGGGATGCGGCGGGTGCATGCCGCTGGTGACATCCATCTTCAACAAGACAATGAAAGATATGGGTAACGAGGTGAAGAACAACCTTTGCCCGCACTTCAACTACAGCCGCGCCGATCTGTACAACATCATCATGGTCAAGCGGCTGAAGACGCTGCCAGAGGTGATGAAGACCGCCGGGACTGATCCAAACAGTCTCGGGTGCGAGGTGTGTAAGCCGACTCTGGGGAGCATCTTCTCCAGCCTGTGGAACAAACATGTCATGGAAAAGACCACACATGGCTTGCAGGACACCAACGACCGATTCCTGGGCAACATCCAGCGCAACGGCACGTACAGCGTCGTCCCCCGGGTTTCCGCTGGCGAGATCACACCGGAAAAGCTCGTTGTGATCGGTCAGGTGGCGAAGCAGTACAACCTATACACCAAGATCACAGGCGGGCAGCGAATCGACATGTTCGGTGCCAAGAAACAGGACCTGCTCGACATCTGGAAGAAGCTGGTTGATGCGGGGATGGAGAGCGGCCACGCCTACGCTAAATCTCTTCGGACAGTGAAGAGTTGCGTGGGTACGACTTGGTGCAGGTATGGAATCGGTGATAGTGTCGGGATGGCGGTACGCCTTGAGGAGCGGTACAAGAGTATTCGCAGTCCGCATAAGATCAAGGGTGGCGTCAGTGGTTGTGTGCGTGAGTGTGCCGAGGCGCAGAATAAAGAGTAAGTCGGTTTCCCTGTGTCGTTTGAAGTCGTACTGATGATGGTTCCCCTGCAGCTTTGGACTCATCGCCAGCGAAAAGGGGTTCAACATTTTCGTAGGTGGCAATGGCGGTGCCAAACCCAAGCACTCCGAAATATTGGCCAAGGACGTACCCCCAACCGAGGTCATCCCCATAATCGACCGGTATCTCATGTTTTACATCCGCACAGCCGACAAGCTCCAGCGGACAGCGCGATGGCTCGAAAACCTCCCGGGCGGCATCCAATACCTCCGTGAGGTGATCCTCGAGGACAAGCTCGGCATCAACGCCTCGCTCGAGGCCCAGATGCAGGAGCTTGTCGACAGCTTCTTCGACGAGTGGGCCGAAGCCATTAACACGCCGTCCATCGCCGCCAAATTCCGGCAGTTCGCCAACACCGAAGAGACCGTCGACAACATGGAGGTCGAGCAAGACCGCGACCAAACCCGGCCAGTCATGTGGTCCAAAGACCCTGTCGTCAAAGAAGACTTCGCCGGCCTGCGCTCGCGCTGGACATCCACAACCTGGCAGCCGGTCCTCGAAGCCTCCTACTTCGCCGGCGCCGACGACCTGCCCAACGGCATCAGCGCGACCATCAAGCGGGGCGACACGCAGCTCGCGCTGTGGCGCATCCGCGGCCGCTACTTCGCCAGCCAGCAAATGTGCCCGCACAAGCGCGCCTTCGTGCTGTCAGACGGCCTAGTTGGCGAGGAAACGCCGGCGCCGTCGTCAGACCCCTTGTCGCCCTCCCCAGCGCCGTCGGTGGCCCCCTGGATCTCGTGCCCGCACCACAAGCGCAACTTCGACCTGACCAGCGGCGCGTGCAAGAACGACGCCGGCTTCTCCATCGCCACCTTCGAGGCCGAGGAGCGCGCTGACGACGGGCTCGTGTACGTCAAGCTGCCGCCGGTCGAGGAGCTCGATGCGGCGCTGGGCACCCAGAAGTGGATGGTCAAGAAGGGGGAGGCGGGGCCGGGCCAGTTTGCCGAGCTGGACAAGAAGATTGCGTTCAAGGGCACCCGGGCCAAGAAGCCTGGTGTCAGGCCGCTGACGGGGGCAATGGCGATGCGCAGGCCGGTGGAGTTGATGGCGGCGGGGGGCGGGTGTGGGTCTGTGCCAGATTGGTGAGGGGGAGGACAGCAAAGGACAGGAAATCCATGAGACCTTTGGGAGGAGGGCTTGCTGCTCAAGAGAGGCAGGAGCACCTAGCGCAAATGGGAGGCGTCAGCTGTGATACAAGTGGGTGGTACGGGGGCCACAGCGGTGTGCCACACCTCGTGTGTGGTTTAACGTCTTGATGAAAAAATGCGGGCACGCATAAAAGCAGGTGTCTTAGTAACAGGGAAAGGAGGGAAAGAGCGTTCGTTGCCAGCACTCTGGAGTCCTGCCTGAGTGTGACGTGAGCGTGCCTACCTACCTACTTGGCAGGATGGGAAGTACCTTGAAGACACAGCTGTTAGTGAACTCTTTATTTTTACAGCTAAAGATTGATCGTCCTACTGGCATCGTTAACAGTCCATTTAAAGTTGGTAGCTTTGAGCTGCTCAGTGCGCGTTCCAGAAGTGGGTGGTCGCGATGGACTCTCCCACCCTCCTTCCCTGATGTAAGCGACGGTAAACCAGTCACCCCAAAGAGTTTCAGTGACGTTTTGCCTGTATTCGGTCATTCTAGCGGATCAAATGACTCGGCCATTGTCAAGCAAAAAAGGGGAACATAGATGCTATGAAATGGTCAAGCGCATGCCCATACAAACATGCTTGCCTAGGTATATATGTCCGCATTCGTGCCCAACGGTCGTGCTGGAAATCGCAGAGTCATTACCTCGTACAGATGACGTGCCGCCGCGTCGAATAAGAAAACGCCCCCAAGCACAAATGCCTCTCCAGAGCCATTCATTAGGTGCCTAAAGAAGACAACTCCAACCAAAAGATAAACTCAAATCACATGTCCAAAGCCCGCCCGCCAGCCTGAATAATCAAAACACTCGCCTTGACGCTAACGGTAACAAGCTGTTCCGCAAGATTGCCAACCGTCTTCTTCAGGTCCGGACTCCCGGTGTAGTTGCTACCACTGCCAACCTCGGTCGCTATCACGTCGCCGAGTCTTGCATGGCGACGTCCCAAAACCACGATATCGCCGGCATTCTTTGGTGTCTGGCCAACTGTCCTCTGCGCCAGCGCCAATACCTCAGCTACTGCCGTGCCGGGGGCGACGTTTACTTCACTAAAGACTACGCGTCCCACAAGTTCCTGGGGAAGCGAGCTCTGCAGCGTGGCGAGTAGCCCGAGATCCTGAGCCGTTATGTCCTCCTCTACTTCCTTCTTGTTCTTGCTGTTTTCCGAAACCGACACGTCTTGTTGTTTCTTGCTACCCTCGGGTACTGAAACCCCTTGCGGATCTGTCTGCCAGTTGATGTGCACAATCGAGGCCGTGACGTGTGGGTTTTTGGCTAGTTGAAGAATTATTCTGAGGGCAACGCGGTCATCGACACCGCCAATGAACGGAAAGAAAATGTGATGGTTCTTATTGGCAACGGGCAGCGCAGCTGCCGTCTCGCGATAACTTCGAATCGAGATGGCGCTTGTGGTTCGCACCAGCTCAGAGCGCTCGGCAGGTTTGATACCACCAAAGCCATTGTCAATAAAAATACCAGCATTGCAAGTCGACCGTGCCTTTTGCAGCGTCTGGTGAATAAAGTCGAGGTGGATAGTGCCCCTAAAGCGCTCGCTTGCGTTGACAGCGAACGGGACGGACTGGTCTTCAGTGATGCTGCCGTATTCACCCCACGGGATAAGGGCAAAGTCCGATGAAACCTCGGATGCCTGCGTCATCAGCGTATCGGCGTACGAGTCCTCCGGGACAACAGCAACGCGGCCCGCAACAGCAAGATCGTGTAGCTGAGAGAAGGCGCGGAAGGCGTTGACTACGGGATCGCGCTGGGAGTAGAACTCTTCGCCTTCGGTGACGTGCATGACGGATGAAGTGCGATCTGTCAGCTCAATGATCCGTAGACCGTGGACTTCGAGGGGTCTCTTCTTGATTTGTATCTCATTGCTCAGCGCCGCGTCTGCGATTGCAGGCGTTGCCACCTTTGGGTTCATGTCACCACCGAGAAGGGTGATGAATGTGAATAGCCCGGGGAGGCTGTCAAGGCGGAGATAAACTAGTAGCCGGCGGATTTGTGTCTCGTTAAGCTTATCAAGAGAGTCTCCGCGGCTGGAGCTGGACGGCTCAATGGGATTTCCATCCCAATCAGTCTCGCCTCGCCTCCACTTCTCGACCTTCTTTTGGTACCATGGCGGATACAACGCTTTTGTAAGAGGAGTAGTCGCGACAGTGGTGACCAACGCCATGACAACAAACATGGTGAATGTTCGCTCATCCAAGATTTTGGCTTGGTAGCCGATATTCTACCCATGGTTAGTTGCAGTTTATCACAAACAAAAACTCCCGCAGACTTACCAAGACAATCAGCTCAACAAGACCCTTGCAGCTCATCAAGCAGCCAATAGTAAAGCTCTCTCGCCACAGGAGTTTGTTTGCTCGCGCCGCGAGAGTTCCGCCGATAATCTTCCCGGAAAAGGCGCAGGCAATCACGGCGATGACATATCCCCAGGTAATGCCGTCATTCAGAGCGCCCAGGTTTGTGCTCAAACCGGAGAGGGCGAAGTAGAGCGGCAGAAACAAAACTGATATCAAATCCTCAATCTTTTCAGTCAGCTTGATAGCAAAACCACCGTCGTGAGGGCAAATAAGCCCAACTAAGAAGGCCCCAAAAATGGCGTGGATGCCGATGATGCCTAAGGTAGTCAAGATGAGTATGACATCATCGCAGTCATGATCAACAGAACCCACCGGTAAAAAAGGCAGATGTGAGCACCATAAGAAGTGTCAACGCGACCATTCCTTGGGTCGGCCCGTTCTGAAGGCTACCAGTCCGCCTCAAAATCCAGATGAAGGGCGGTCGGACAGCAAAGATCAGGAACAATGTCCAGCCGATACCGCAAAGCAACGCCCAAAGTGCGGCTAAGCCCGAGTTGTTGTTAACCAGGGCAACACAGAGCGCGAGCAGAACCCAACCCGTCACATCATTTCCGATACCAGCAGCCAGCACGGTGACTCCGACATTGGAACGAAGCAAGTTCAACTCGGTGAGGATCCGGCAAAGCACAGGAAAGGCCGTGATAGAAAGGGCGGTGCCGATGAAAAGACCGAACACGCCAAAGCTGATGTTTGGAGGGCTGAACTGGTGGAAGAGGCCATAGGCGATCGCAAACCCCAGGCCAAAGGGTAGGATCATGCCTGCTAGGCCAACGCTCACGGCAACCTTCCAGTTTTGGGTAAACATGCGGACGTCAACCTCGAGAGCCACGAGGAAGAGGAAGATGATAAGACCGAGGTTGGCGACATTGTTGAACACAGGCATGGATTCGGCAGGAAAGATGGCTGCAGTTCAAGTCAACATCGACTACTTCCGCCGTCAAGCCGAGTTTAGATCAGGGGTTTCAGTACTATTTTTGAATCCCGGTATCCTCATCATCACCGAGGGGCCCAGGATGATACCGCCAATGACCTCGGCGATAACACGGGGCTGATTGAGCAGCCGGAGGGGGTCTACCAAGTTAGCGGGGAGGCTTGCAACGCGGTGGGGATTGAGACGCCCTACAGTGTAACAGCTGGCAGAAGATAATGACGATGGTCGCCTATAAGCCATTGTGTTAGATAGATAGCAGAGCAAAAGGGCAATCGTGAAGATGTGCGACGGAATAGGCCACAAGATCCCGGCCTGCACCTATCAACGCAGTACCTATTGGCGCCCAGTGGTGGGACGGAATGCTGATGCGTCAATGGTGTGGCGCTGAGACACCAGCACATGGGCGAGCTGCGCAGCACAGAGGGACATGAATATGCTGCAAGACTTGCCTGGATAATAAACAACGTGATTGGATTCGACGCCGTGTAGTGCGCCGGATTTGCGCCCTCCAGAATACCGGCCTGGGGGGGCACGGCCGAGCTCGTGGCAGCGACCGTCGTTGTCACGGCGGTCGCCATCTTTCAGATGTTTTGTGGAACACAGACGGGGGTAAGAAACGGACAGGAGACTGCTGGGTTCCTTACGAACCGGTGAGCAGCGATGTCCGAGAAACGTCGGAGGGAGGCCTGAGTCAGAGGCCGTGGTAGTGATAGTGGTAGAGAGACGGGAGGGAGAGGGGAGGCTGCTATATAATACAGCCCTTGCTGGCTTGACATCAGGCCAGCCGTTTCGCCAGGCCCAGATGTGTCAGCACGTGACGGACGGCATGGGAGAGAGAGACATGGGGCTAACGCCGCGTGTGTTTATTCGGGAAGATTGTGAGGCCTTGACTTGGGTGGTTGGCGGCAGCACACCAGCATATGGGGATGGTTCGCGGGTGGGGAGCTGCTGGGAACTGCTGCGGGCAATGCGGGCGGCCGACAATGGCTCTTGTCGGTGGCTATTGGGTGCATCCCCGGGCGAGGTGGCGCCTGCCCGCGATACCTACGGACCCCGCTTGCACTTGCTGGAGAACGCCCCCTCGTGTAGACGGGGGACCCGTAGGCACCGCCTTTGTTCTCCTGACTGCTATCCTCGACACCGTTAGGTCTGTCGACGAGTCGACAGACAGAAAGGCAAAAGCGCAGGGACGGCACGAAGGAAGTCTAAGTTGGGCAGCCGAAGTGATCAATCGGCTCCGCCTCCAACCCCCCTTCTCTGCTGCAGGCAGAACCAGCAGCCAATATCCCCAGTCCTAGGTCCTCATCTGACACCTCTGTGCTCCCACCGCCCATTGGCGCAAACCCGGGTCTTGTTACACAGTGCTGCCAGTCTGCTCCCACCTCGCCCCTGCACCTCACAGGATTGACAAGAGCCATGGGCTGCTGCAGACGAGAGATACGACTAACCCAGATAGGTGCGCTGGGTTTATACTCGCTACTAATCGCATACCGTGTGCGCGGGAGCTGGCTAAGTAGCAGATGTGCGATCTTGGCTGGATACCTACCTACAATGAGATGTCTGGAGTTTGCGGAGGCCAGGTGATATAGAACACAACGCGTAGCGGCTTTGCATCACCAATGCAATATTTGCATGCGCTTCTAGCTTTTGGGTGCTTGCTGCGCTTAATAGCTGCGGGAGCCTGACTACAACACGAGCCCAATTCAAGAGAGAGCGCAATAGCCCTTCTGAGTCTCCAAGAATGCCATGCCTGGCCAAGCTGCGGGATCCTTGGAACAGTGCTCACCTGCTCTCGCGCTGTCAGCTCTCTTCCATATCTACGGTCACAAGCAATTCTTGGCATCCACCCAACCTCCACTGCGAAATCTGAACACTCTGCACCGCTTGGAGCCGGCGCTAGCCTGCCCGATGGCGCTCTAGGCTCTGAACCCAGGCTGTTGAGGCTCTGATGGCAAGGCCACCCTTGTCATGATGCTTTTGGGGTATTGGCCCATGAAACGTGATCAAGGACTTGGTACACGCTTACCCAGCCACTCAGTGTACGATGCGTATTAGAAATAAACCTAACTTCTTCCACTCTTTGCTATTATATGTGTCAGCTCATCGACCACCCAGTTGTGGTGTTCCTTTGTATCATGGAATTTGGTATCCCTAGCAAAGTGATACGAATATGTCACCTCGTATTATCTACTGATCTTTTTGTGGTATTGGCTGCTAATTGCCTTGACGGCCTGCCCCATGTCGCCCCCCAAGTTTTGAGGATGATGTCAACTTTCTTCCCGCCCTTGAGTAAATAGGGACTTTTAGGCTTATAACATTGAAGACTGCTAGAAATGGGTTTACTCTTCTGCAGCCTTGTGCAGTAGAGGTACATATTGTGCTAGTAGGTGACAGCGACTCTTCGCAGTCTCATCTTTCTGTCTAAATAGTTCTATCTCCATCTCACTACGAGTAAGCCGAGTCATCAATCACCGCACGCCATGAAGCACGGCACCACGGGATTTAAGGGTATGATGGCGGGGGACTAATAGTACCATGAGCATCGAGGACACTCAGGTCACGACTCTGGTATTTGCATTTAACCTCATATTTTGTTGATCGCAGACTACCTTACTTACCAAGTCGAGGACACATTGCCAACACACCTGGCACTCAATAGCTCATGGGATATTTTATCAGAGCAAGAACTGCTCCAGGCCGTAAGCTTCCCGCTGCATTTACTTCTCGTCTTGATACTGATGATATGAGAAAGGCTAAAAACGGTACCCGGTACCCGTACGGATTGAGATTCCAGCGAGGCGGCATTCCCCAGGCTCTTTGTTTCCGAGTCGCCGAGTTGGGTTGGGTTCGAAACGATTTGGCGGAGAAGAACGGCCCAAGCTTCAAGTTGGAAGCCCAATCAAATCCTTGCATCCCGTGGCCTGTAGCTGTGATGTGGTGGCCTGTGTGCGAAATGCCGAGCAGGGGAAAGCGTAAAGGCAAAGTACGGCAAGCTACCCCCCACAAGGCTGGTCCGTGCGGGGGACGAAGGGTCGAAAACCGCCTTTCATTCGACTGCGGCTCCAGGACTTCTCCATCTCCTCCCACAGATATTGGCGACACTGCAGAACCCGACTTCGCGCTATCCCCCGAAACGCCCCTCTCTTCGCCGCTTCTGGCACCACCGTTGGCAAGGCGCTTTTGCTCCATTGAACACTACTTCGACATCGCTTGGATACCGCGTGAAATCCCGCTCATGACGTGCAGTCTGGCGTTGCCGCATCCTCACGCTCCTGGCGATCGATAACTCGCACACCCCCTACCCCGACCCCCGACATACGAATACCATCTCACCAATCGTCCCGCCGCCCCGCCTGACTTTCGACTTTTGCTATCCATACCAAACACTCACCGCTGCGAAGATGATGCCGAATCCGCACGTCTACGGACACCACCAGTATCCGCAGGCGGACTCGGCCTGGATGCACCAGCAGACATCGCACCAGCACCATGCCCAGGCTGCCGCCGCCGCCGCCAATGTTGCCCAACAGCAGCACTACAACCGTATCGCCGGCTCCCACAACAGCGTAAACGCCCTCGCAGCGAGCCATGTCCAAGAGAACGGGATCGAGTCTTCGGTCTCCGAGGATAACCGCAGGACTCTGCAGTATATCGCCGATCTTCTGAACGAGAACACACGCGAAGCTGCCCTACTTGAACTTAGCAAGAAGCGAGAGCAGGTTCCGGAGCTGGCCTTGATCCTGTGGCACTCTTTCGGTAGGATATACCAACCTCTCTGTTCAGGGCGCCATCCGCTCCTGTGTTCGCGCAACCCGAAGTCTGTATTGACAACATCCCCTAGGCGTTATGACATCGTTACTCCAAGAGATCATCAGTGTCTACACACTGCTGAGTCCGTCCCAGCTTACGGCTGCCGCCTCTAACAGGGTCTGCAATGCCCTTGCGCTTCTCCAGTGTGTCGCGTCGCATAATGAGACACGCACCCTTTTTCTCAGTGGTCAGTCGCCTCGGAACAATACACAATCGGTCTGGAGTATCCATGCTAATGTCTTGTTTAGCACACATCCCTCTCTTCCTTTATCCCTTCCTCAACACCACCTCAAAGTCGAGGCCGTTCGAGTACCTCCGCTTGACATCATTAGGCGTAATCGGTGCCCTCGTCAAGAACGACTCGACTGAGGTGATCAACTTTCTCCTCACTACCGAGATCATTCCGCTGTGCCTCCGCATCATGGAAACAGGCTCCGAGCTTAGCAAGACGGTGGCTATCTTCATCGTTCAAAAGATATTGCTAGATGACAACGGACTGAATTATATCTGCGCGACATACGAACGGTTTTACGCTGTTGGTACGGTCCTCAGCAACATGGTTGCCCAGTTGGTGGAGCAGCAGACCGCCAGACTGCTGAAGCATGTTGTGCGGTGCTTTCTCCGGTGAGCGACACGACCTATCATACCGTTCTGGCACATGCACTAAACTACGAGTAGGCTCAGTGATAATGCTCGAGCCCGTGAGGCGTTGCGACAGTGTCTCCCCGAGCCCCTCCGAGACCACACCTTCTCCTCGGTCCTGCGAGATGACGCCGCGACTAAGCGCTGCCTGGCTCAGCTCCTGATCAACCTGTCGGATAATGTAGTCGAACCCAGCGGCCAAATTGGAATTTGAGGCATTCAGTGGAAGAGAGTTATGCTAACACGGGCGCAGCAGGGAAAGGAGTGGATTGACCGCCTTTACAAGTAACCGGGGTTTACGAACGGCGGTCGGATGGCGGACTCCGGATTGCATTTGAGATACCACTTCGATGTATAGCCAACGGTTTTGGGGGGGGGGAGGGGCTGCGATTAAAGCGATTCAAGACAAAATTTCTTTAGCGGACGGACAGCGGACGGATGCCAAAGGGAAAATGGGTGGGAAGGGGGACAATTCGAAGATTCACATAGTTTAGCGTGAGGGGCGTTACGGGGCGTATTCTTGGGTTTTTCTTCTTGCTCTGTTATTTTTATAACGCACATTTCTTGAGAGAGGGGTTCAAAGGGGCTCCGGAAGGCATGGCTTTAGCATAGCAAAAGGCTGGGACGGTTCCTTTCGTTTTTCTTCTGTTTCTCCTCCCTTACACCCCCTATACCAGACATTAGATCCGAGAGTGCCTGTTGTTGTATATGTATGGATATGTACGGTAGATATAGTGAACGAGAGCTGATACCCGCAGCTGTGGAGGTTCGCTTTCACCTCGATGTGGCCTCGGTGGGTTTTGTGATATTGCTCGGATGACAAAGTCTATGGGTTGGGGTGTAAGGGGCTGTACTTGCCCGCATGAGGAACATTGGACGAACTCCAGTGCCGTTTTAGCGTACCTCTGGCGGAAGACAGGTTCTGGGAGAAAGACGCTCGGATGAAAACTTGTTGAGGGGAAAGCATAGACTGATATCAGAGCATGTCAAGCAATCTGTGAGCCATAGAACGGGGGAATTGTCGGAAAACCAGACATGAAGGCGCGGCGATGGCGGCCGTAAGAGTGGCGGCGGTCGCTTATTGGCTGGTTTCATGTTGACTGGCCCTCAGCCCCTTTTCCCCCCTTTGAGGGTGTCTGGGGTGTCAGAATGGCCACCTGGGCATCTGTGTTGCGCGTCGACGGACTTTTTGGTGTGTAGAATAGCAGGGGTTTGAAGAGCAAGATGGTCTCGAATTTATTGTGCTTCGAGGCAGCTCCTGTGCTTCGTCTCACTGAAGACACACATTGAGAAGACTCTGAGAGCCAACAACAGAAACCTCCTAAACCCTTCAAAGCCTCACACCAATGTAAACTCCCCAGTAACACCCGTAAAAGCCTTGATACTCCCTATCAACGGCTTCGAATCCCCATTATACCGAATCCTGTACGTCCCTGCAACATCCCCCCTATCCGCACCCGTCTCCCAGCTAATCGTCACACTGCTATACCCCAGCACAAAATTCGTCCTCGTCCAGGTATATACCAGACTCCAGTCTGCATCGCTCCGAACCTGCGTCCACGAGCCATCCGACCCCTTTCTTTCGACCGCCGCATAAGTGCTCTCGAGCCTCAGGTTATTTCTCGGGTTCGCCCCCACAAACGTCGCGTTCACCACGGCGCCCCTGGCATATGACGCCTTGGGCTGCGCCGTAACTTGGCCAAAGCCGCTACCAATTGGCACGCTGTCAACTACCACCCCCGTGATGAAGCTTAAGCTTGACTTGCGGTTATCCGGCGGGGTTGGGCCAGGCGCCGGGGCCCCTGTAGCTCCGGGCGCGAGGAAAGGCAGCCCGCGCAGCGTGAGGTTGACGAATGCCGGCAGCTCCCAGGGTCCGTACAGAGTAGAAGCACCCTCGTAGCGCTGAATGGCGTATTCCTCTGGAGTGACAAGGTAGTGGGCATAGGTGTTAGCCGGACCACCGAGGATAACGAAAGGCTCAACGCCGGTCGGCGCTAGGGCAAGTTTGGAGGCGGCAGCTTTGACGGCGTTGCGCCAACGGCGGCCAGCCATGGTCGATGCCTCGACGGGGGAGACGATGATGATGAATTGGCCCACGCGCAGGGTTTGGATGTCAACGATGTTGGGGCTCCATGCATACGGGGCGCTCATCTCACCGACGTCCAGGAGAACGGGCTTGGGCGCTTGGCAGGCAACCTGATCGGCGGAGGGCGTCTTGAGAAGACCAGAGACAACGGACCAGAGCGGGTTATTGGGTGCCCCAGAGTCGCCCTGGGTGAAGTCGAAGGCGCCGGGACCATCACTCGTTCCTGCGGCAAACGAGTAGCCGAGGGCGGCGGGGCAGGTTTGGACAATTGTTCCGTTGTCAAGAGGGAACTTGTAGTACTGCATATCCTGGAAGTAGTGAAATGACTTGATGGTTGAGCCGACGACTGCGGTCGAGGTGGAGTCCAGGGAATCCTAGAAGGTATGTTAGCCCCTTTTCTAGGCAATGCTGGCAGCGTTTTGTGTCTTACGTAGAGAGACTTGGCCCCGGCAAATTGCCTGCGCCCAATCTCAAAGCAACTAGAAACACCGAGATCAAGCTTGCGAAACTCTGGGCCACGACCGTGACACGATTGTGACTTGCCGTCGGCGCAGGTGCTTGTCTCCAAGCTGCACATTTGGCTCGACCCATCATCGCAGTAGGCTCCCAGAACATTGGGCGTCGTGTCGCCGACGTTTGCTTGGGAGAAGCCAGCAACAAAGCCATCAGCGGCTCGGCTATCCCCCTTAACGGCTTGCTCGAACAGGTAGGCGGCAACGCCCTTATTGTCTCCACTGATGTGGGTGTTATTTCCCAGCATCGACGTAGGGTGTACCGCAAACCATGTCAAAACCCCAATGTTCTTCAAGTCAGACGCTCTCTGGAACCTCAGCAGGGTCAGAGTCTTATCAACACTGTCTGAGTACTGTGCTCTCTCGGAGGCTAGGTTGGCGAGATATGCGAACAGGCTGCGATTCAGGTTGGCATCTGATATGCTTGTGGTGCCAAAATCGAGATAGCCCTGACTGTGTCAATACTAGCCTCAAAAAGGGGGCAAGACCTGCAAACCCACCTCCTGAAGCGACTCATGCGCCCTCTTGACAGACAAGATAGCTCCGTCAACAATCGCTTGGTAACTCTGCTTGTCGAACCCAAGACTGGTGATCTGCGGGAGCAAGTAGTTGAACCACGCACCCGGCCCTGAATGGGAATGGGTCCCCGTAACGGCAACATTCGATCGCCCGTACATCGAGTACCCCGAGCCAAGCGCTGCCACCCCCTCGAGTATTCCGTTCCGAACCGCCGTGTCCCCCGACTGGGTATCGAGGACAAGATAAATGAAGCGGCTCTGGGGGTTGCCAACCTCCCCGATGATAAAGGCCCGCGAGTAGAGGCGCTGTCGCAAGCCCGTCCCGACCTGGTCTGAAGAGGCGTACCCGGCCATGTTGATCTCAACAACGGGTCCCGTGATGTCAGCCTTCCCGATTCCTATCAAGTACTTGTCGCCGAGCTTGGCGGCTCTCGGCTTGGTGAGAAGAGGGCTGTCCCTTTGTTCAGCATTTTTTCTCGATGGTTGTGGGGAAGCAGCCCCAAGTTGTGCAAAAGCCAGAAGAGTGCAGATAAACAGAAACAAGGCCGAGACGGCGGTAGTAGCAGACGACCTGGAGGTTGAAGACCCTCGGCTGCAGTGTTTGGAAGGCATTTTTGACGGTTTGGCCTCACGGGGAAAGCGGCAATGTCCGCCGTGATAGTCCCGGCGATGTTTTGTTTTGCCCACCACCCACTGCCTGCCTTTTAAACAAAAAGTACACGCTTTCAGATGCCCGCGTAGCTTCCCCGCAAGGTTTGGGTCTGCTGTAGAGGAAGGAAGGAGGGGGGGAGAGGAGAGGAGAAGGGAGAGTGGGACAACGAAAACAAGCCCATGGCAGGCACACTGTTCGGGGGAGGTTTCCTGTTATGAAAGGATGTAACAGTAGTCGCCCGCGTGCGATGCGACTGAACAATGTCAAGGTCCCTCGTGGACTGGTCATGTCGGGATATTACTACCTGCGGACTCGATGTCGTTGAGACCAGTGAGTGTCGTGTAGTGGAATGCAGTGCTGTACTCACTTTGCGCGCTATCCTTGTTCTCGCCCATGGCTCCGATGCCCAAATGCCGGAGCCCTTGGTTTCTCCGTAGCTTGGAGGACTGCTGGCGGCATTATTTCCGGTCTTCGCGACCCAAGCGGGTGCATTTCCCGCTAGCACAGTCAATTTCGCATCACATGGGGCGGGCGGACTTTATTGGGTTGTATGAGTTGTCTTGGATCAGTATTAGGAGCCGTGATATGGGTTCAAGATTGGAGGATTAGGGGCTAGATTAGGTGTGGGTATCACTGGATAGTCCCATCCGAGTCGCATCGTGGATTGGATGCGGGGGGCGCCGGGTGACGTCGAATGCGCAGCGCGTCAAGGCCATGTCAGGGCGTCTAGCCCCTTGATTGGTCCTTTCCTATTTCTGAAGTCATTTCATCGCGCAGCCACCCGTCCGCGGCTCAACATCTCTCAGTCTCAAATGAGACGGAAGGCACATGCCCAACGTTGTCAGAACCCAAAAAGCACCTGCTATTATTACCCCAGGGTAGAAACTTTGACTCGAAATCCATTCTCAGAATACAATCCAACCCTGGTCCGTTTAATAGCGCTGGACTTGAAAGCTCGTTGTGTTCGTGGGAAAGGCGTCCCAGAACAAAGAAAAAAGGCATATTTGGTATTTGATAAGACTTTTCCACCATCAAAGAGGGCATTTCGGGCATTTAGAGCATCATAATTGGCATATTTTGTATTTCACAAGGCCTCCCCGCCATAAAAATAAAAAGGGCATTTATGGCATTTAAAAGGCCCTCCCCATATCCATAATAGGCACTAGTACGTATTGACCGTATGTGTGATGCCTTGACCTGGGCAACAATCGCTAATTCAAAAATCCAGTTCATGATGCCCCGGAGCGTACCGCTTCCTCCGGCCTCGAGGCTGCGAAGGGACAAAGAAAAAGCCGACGCAGCAGAGCGAGGGCGGCGAGAAGGGAAAACGCGGCAAAGAAGAGAGAGGAAGAGGAGAAGCGCGCGGCCGAGAGGGCAGGAAAAAAGCAGGAGCGAGATGACGAGCATGAGAGTCGTGGTGAACCTGCAGCTGACCATGGGATCACCAACCCGAAGCCTGAGACCCCCCACCGCGGCCTGATTTCAGCAACTCCTCGTTCAAAGGCCCCTCCTAAAGTCCGCCTGTCCTTTTACGGAGTCTGGAAAAAGGTCATACAGCTTCCCAGCCCATCGCCTGAATATCTAAGAAAATCAAACTCTGCCAGTCCCCGTGGTCTTCACGTAGCTACATGGAGAACAAGCGGCGCGCCAGAGGTATGTGTTTTAACTGTGGAAATCTATGTCGAAATCCATGTGGCAATCTATGTGGCAATCTGTGTGGCAATCTGTTTGTTTATCACTTTACTAACTTAATCTCTAGCAAAGACACGAACCCCCCTGCGGTCACGGTCCCCAGGAGTCTTGCCAGACCCGGCAATGCCGTTTGCACCATTCAAACGTCTAGTCCAGGGGATTAATAGGAAAACCACGAAGGCTGCTGGAAATGGCTCGTACATATAGGACCGAAGCGCTGTTTAGTGTCTTCAAGAGATAGCCAAGGCAACTTTGGCCGACATCATTCTCGGGTAGGAATTTACCAGTAATATAATCAGACATTTTAATTATATTCTATCATTGTCTATTTGGGGTCCTAGGCTCTCGCCTACTCGTACGGCCGGGAATCAAATTTGCCGGGAGACATGCGCAATGCTATAAAGTATACGGATATGGCTAGAATTTCACGGTTGGCTAATCAAACGTACGCAAGTGCAGGACGACGTACCTAGTCGCCCGATCGCCGACCCGAGTAGATTCTGATACAGTAAGTCATGACGGGATACGATGTGATAATATGTGTGATAATTAAGTTGAATTAGATGCTAATGGGTTGACGTCCTGCCTCAGGTTGAAAAGTCATCGGGAGGATTGTGACGGCTGGCACACATGCGCACGCCGTCACGTAAACTCCTCCTACCTCGAAGAGAGCCATTCACTACCAGTATGGAAGACCGTTCACTGGAAGGACGAGTGGCCCGAGCTGCCTAGGACTCTTACATAAGTCCAGAACCCGGCCACCACTCGTTCTTCCTCCTCTCTCTCCTTAGCTTGTTTTTACACAATCAAGGATAGGTTATCGCAGCCTTGTCTCTATATATCCTGACCTGCCGTGACAAGGATCTTAGTCTTAGTAGCAATGCTTTGGAGGAGGCTAGAGTGAACACCACAGGTGAACATTCCAACTGGCGGCAATGGTCTCGGTACTGGCACGGGAGCATCCAACGAGTATGGGGTACCTCGGGACTGCGATGGATCGTATTGGAGAGGGTAGTGATGGGTTTGAGGATAAATACCCCCGTCAAGAATTTCAACAACGTCGGGTGTGGCGTTGTAAAACAAAGTTAAAAACCTCTATAACTGCTAGTAATACAGAGGCTTACCTTCCTACAATTTTTATCACTGTTCTATGTATGTGTGTGTGACTGATTTAACCTATGTTTCCAGCCTAATTTGAATTTGTTCGTAGCTCGAGATATTCTTTGGTTGTTTTGTGAGCGAGCGACACAGTTGTTCCTGCTGTCCATGCTCCGCAGCCTACATGACTCTGACCGGAGCGTTCGCGTTTGTTGGGATGAGACCGCCAAATGCCTCATGCTGGGCTTGATACTAAGGCTAATAGTGGATGCTATGTTCGACTTCGGTGATGGTACGGGTCGAGTTAAAGACGCATACCTCAGCTCAGGTGTCAATGGCTACACTACTTTCTTTTATTATATCAATCTAGAATCTATTGAAAGTAGCCCTATGCAAAAGCACCATGAGTAAAACTTCGCCCCTATTAACCTAAATAAACTTCCCAATCCGTCACCCCGGCCCTCAGGCCCCCACGGCATTGACTCTCGCAAGTCCATTCGCCTGCACCTCCGGGCCCGGCGTCAGCCTCCCTCTGAATACGGACGAGTCCGCAATCCGCGATGCCATGCGATCCGGCACCAGTTCGATATCGGGCGAGACCGACCGGGACCGGATGGGGCACTCGGAGGCGGGCGTGGCTACGCTGAGAAGCCTCGACGTGGTGGGCTGCGGCGCGAGGATGGTGGGCGACTCGGACTCAGCGGCATCGACGTGCCGGTCCCGCTCCCCGTTGACGAGGATCGTTTGGGCGGGGAGGGCCGGCTTGGACGGGCCGGTGCGGATTTTAGAGGGGAGGATTTGCTCGAAACCTTGGGCGCGGGCGACTTGCTCGATGCTCTTGAAGTACTGGCTGGGTGTTAGTAACGGGGGTGCAAAACGGTGGGAGCGGGGGAGGGTTGCTGACCTTGACGGTCTTGACCTGCAGTTCGAGGGTGGCGTCCTCGTCGCAGACAATCATTGGGTGCGGATGCAGCTGCAGGCTCGAGAGCGTCCACATGTGGTTGACGCCTTGCTCGATACACCTTTGCAGAGCGAGGGACTTGCGCGCGCCATGCACGATGACGACGACCTCACGGGCCTCTAGCACAGTCTGCACGCCGACCGTCAGCGCCATCTTGGGCACCTGGTCGAGGTCGTCGTTGAAGAAGCGGCTGTTGGCTAGCACCGTGTCGTAGGCAAGCGTCTTGACGCGTGTTCGGGAGGCGAGACTGGAGCCCGGCTCGTTGAAGGCGATGTGGCCGTCTTCACCGATCCCGGCGAGAAACAGATCAATGCCCCCCGAGCTCTTGATCTTGGCCTCGTACTCGACGCATTCTGCTTCAAGGTTGGGCGCGTTCCCGTCTAGGATGTGGACGTTGCGTGGGTGGATGTTTACATGGGAGAAGAAGTGCTGCCACATGAAGGTGTGCTGTTCAATTCGGTCAATGACCCGAGTTCAGGGCAGCGCAGAAACTACAAAACACAGCGTACATAGCTTTGGGGGTGATCCCGTGGGATGCCGATATACTCATCCTGATGAGTAAGGACCGTCAGAGCTTGTATTCTTTTCTCATCGACACAGTCACAACCACCTGGATTACTTCCGCTTTCTTACCATGTTGAAGGTGACAACATTTTCGAACGAGATCTGTCATGTTGCTTCCGTAAGCTCACTTCAATGCCTTTTGGGGAGTTAATGTCCGCACCTCGCCGGCCTTGTACTTCTCTACGAGGATTCGGTAAACACCGAGCGGGCTTGACCCGGTAGGAAGACCAAGCACAAAGGGGTGTGCGGGAGCGGGGTCGAAGTGCTTGATTCTCTCGACAATGTAACTGGCTACGTAGAAGCTAGCAGCCTCAGTGTCGTCTCTGATGATGAGCCTCATCTTGGGAGGAGAATGTGGGTTGCTGGGACTTAGGTGCAAGAGAAACTGCCGAAAGACAACTTAAAATGTAGACACATTCACGGGGGACGGCCGAGCAAGGTTGTAGATGAGGGCCGAAGTTGGGACGGTTGAGCTTCATGCTGGGCGTGTAGTCACCTGCGGGTGGTGTGCCTTCTAGGGGGCACAAGGCGAGCAATCAGCACCAAGGGCCGCAGACCGCCGAGTTGGGTCCGACTTCATCGTGGATCGGGCCGGTGACTGGGGAGGCGGACGTGACGAATGGCTCCGGATGACATCAGATAGGGGTCCTGATAGGTGATAGGGGGCAAAAAGTCAGATGGAACGTTTATGTTGCTCCCGTCGCTCAAGGAACCCGATCCAGCCCTAGCACAGCACTACGCAGTAGCAGCTCTAACTCCAGCCCCGGATTCTCAAGGATTCCCAAAGGTGGGGGGCACGCAGGGAACGTCAAGGGATGGCTTGTGCTGTAGTACGGCGTGATGGCTGCACCGAACTGCCAGCACTACCACGTTGTGTCCACCGGCGATAGCTTGGGTCATGGGCCGACCTAGCAGGGCATTTGACGTCAGCAGAGCGAGGTTGTCCCTGCGGTGGAAATTCAGCAAGGGGGCATGTGAGCAGACAACTTAGTCATGATAGCTACCAACTCGTGGATTCGCGGCTTGAGGCTGAATCAGAGAGCCTCAAGTCATTCATCATGCAGTGCAATCGAACTGCTGCAGAAGCCCAAAGTGTTGGACGGCAAGAAGAGTGTGCGGCCTCAGACGCGCTGAAGTGATGGAAGCGAAGCGAAGCCGCAATTTCGTCTCGTGAGTCGTCCGGCCTGCGTGCCTGCCCCTTCCAGCCCAGGACTGCGCTAGAGAATTAAGCTTTTAGTGGCCCGTGCGCTCCACCCCCTCAAGAGCCCCTCCCAACAGCCTCCCGCCAGGGCGCCAAGCCGCTTGAAGTTCAGCAGCGACTGCCACCAAACAAAAGACCCAAGCGCAACGTTACCTGAATGAATTCGCGACCGACGACGCAGAGGCCAGCAAGCACCAGCACCAGTCGCCTTCGATCCCTTCGACCCCTGCTGAATGGGGCAAGTGGTCTCCCGTCGCGCTCCCGGCCCAGTGGAGGAGTGGAGGAGAGAAGGCGATGAAAGCAGCAAGCACCAAGCGGAACGTCTGCAGCATGTTTGGCCCTGCCTGCCCGCCTTGCCTGGCTTCCCTTATTGCCCAATTCCTGCGACGGCTCTCGGTCTTCTGTTACACAGCCCCGTCCGCCCCTGCCATTGGCCGTGAGCGCGGTCCCTTGAGTTTTGCAATTCCTGCCGCAATATGCTCGCATGCTCGGAGATATTCATCTTTACTGCTAGCGGGCCTGGCCGGTAATGCGCCGATCTACGACCCGCTTGTCGCCAGCTAGCACTTGCAAAAGTTGGAGGCTCTCTCCCAAGCTCCCGTCACTCCCCACGCCGCTCACCAGCTCCCTCCAGCCACAGTCCACGTCCACATCCACGTCCATGTCCCTTGGGCCTTGATACACGTACCTTCCTACCTCCCTGCGTACCTGCCTGCGTGCCTGGCCTGTGCATTACGGGAGCAGTGGGCGAGCCTCCATCTTCTGTCTCCTCTCTCGCCTCTTTTCCCGGGTCTCTGCCGTGCTCCCGTAACCCCCTCCCCCTGTGCACATTTTGCGTACGGCAGGATACATGGCAAACTGAAAAGTACTACCGCACCTATACGACGGGAACCTTAAGACCGCCTTTGCGTCCGTCATCCGTCATCTGCCATCTGGCATCTGGCGCCCCCAGCGGGTTCCATTTTTCCCGTACCAGCCCTTTTAGGCCTGGAAGGGTTGTTCTTACCGATTCAAGCTACGAGGTGCGAGGTGCAAGTCGCAAGGTGCAAGGTGTAAGGTGCCAGCCACATCCACATCCAGCAGACCAAGAAAACGTGTTGGGCTCTTGCGCTCGTTGCGTCCAGACACTGGCCATCCTCTCTCTTTCGTTGTGGGGACATGGCATAGCAGCAGCAGCAGCCAAGGTACCTCGAACGCAACCGCCGTTCTGGAATGCCCCTCTCCGCCTCCGTCTCCCATTCCAGATGACTTAAAAGGGCCTGGCATCTGCCCTCCACCCTGTTCCCGTCTCGAGTGACATGCGGCCACTCATTTCCGCAATGATAGCGCTACGGGATGTTCTCGTCGCCACCATCAAGTCGCTTCTAAGGGGCAAGTCCCTCCTCCAAACCATGCTCGCCTTTTGGATCAGTCCGCCCACTGTCACGGGCCAGGATGCGAAATCACCAAGGAAGTCTGCTGGGAGGCCCGTCGCCGACTTCCTCAAGGAGGCCGAGACCCTCCTCCTCGGACCCATCGACGGCGACGGACTGGGAGACTTCTCAGCCAAGCTGAAGGCCCAATTCCGGCGGGGTCTCTGGTCCAACCCGGCCTGCATGCTCCCGTCGTACAATCATCAACTTCCCACTGGTCATGAGCGTGGCCAATTCCTGGCTCTCGATGTCGGCGGGTCAACTCTGCGTGTGGCGCTGGTGGAGCTGAGAGGCCGCGGGGCCAAGGGCTCGGCGAGCAACATTGTTCGGTTCGACTCTTTCAAGATTGACAATCAAGTTCGCGCCCTAGTTGGTGTCGCATTTTTTGACTGGATGGCTGCCCGGATCCTTCAAACCGTCGCCGAGGGGAGCAAGCAGGGCCATAGTCCCGAGGACCCACTTCTCATGGGTTTGGCCTGGAGTTTTCCCATCAAGTAAGTTGCCACTGCGACAGCAAATGCTGCCAACATCACCGCTGACCCCGGCAGTCAAACTTCCTCAAAAGGAGGAGAGCTTTGCGGCATGGGTAAAGGTTTCCTCGCAGCAGAAGGCCTTCTTGGCCAAGACTTGGGGGACATCATCAAGCTTGCGTGTCATAAAAAGGGGCTGCACATAGAACTGTCAGCCATCGTGAATGACTCGACTGCTGCGTTACTATCCGAGGCCTACCTTACCTCGTCGACGCGATTCGGCTTGATTTTGGGAACTGGTGTCAACATCGCCGTCCACTTTCCCGTCGCCACCATCGATCAGCCAAAGTACGGCGATCGGCCGGATGCGTGGCATGAGAAAGCGAGCCATGTCATTGTCAACACAGAACTTGGCATGTTTGGCAAGGGTATTCTGCCGCTGACCAAGTGGGACCACCTGCTCAACAAGGGCCATACCCGACCTGACTTCCAGCCCATCGAACATCTTGTTAGTGGCTTTTATCTGGGGGAAGTGTGCCGGATAGCCCTGTTGGACGCCATCGACTCGACGGGGATCTTTGGCGGCGTTGTGCCACCGTCGCTGCTATCTTCCTATTCTCTTGACACGGAAACCCTGTCGATGATAGAGGCGTAAGCAACCTATCTTGTTCCAGCACCATGTCGCGTCAGCTAACCAGACGCAGGGATACCACCCCATCCTTCGAGGCTGGCCGCCAGATATTTGCATCTCGTCACCCCTCGCCTGTCGAGCCTGGCACTGCCGACATCGCCGTCTTACGAACCCTTTGCTCGTACATTTCGCGCCGGTCCGCCTCGATCGTTGCCGCGTCTCTCTTTGCACTGTGGGAGCTGAAAGTTGAGACAGAGACGGAATTTCTGGAGTCGTTGCCGGCCAACTCGCCGTTTGCGGAAGAGACGGAGCCAGAACTGAAGAGCGCCCGTACTACGGTCGCTTTCAACGGGTCCGTCATCGAGTTTTATCCCGGCTATCAGGCCAACCTTCAGCAATACATTGACAGTCTTATCTCCACAACCGGTGGGGATGCGTCGAGGTCGATGGAGATGGTGGCAGCCAAGGAGAGTTCGTTGCTCGGTGCTGCGGTGGCACTTGCTTGTTTGGAGTGAAGCTTATGCAAGATATCCATAACTGACGTTCGGGAAATCACTCTAGTGCAAATTCTACGATACGAGGTAGTTGGGCGCGGGGAGGTGCATTGTCAGGTAAAGGTGCCAGGTCCTGGGTAGATCTGGGCGTTATTGCGATGTATGTATATAAATGGGGAGGGTCACTTTTGCGAATTTCGGAGGATGGTTGACGAACGCAGGCTCAAATTTAACGAGTAAGATATCTTTGGCTTCACGAGCTGAGAGACTAAATTCACAGGGAGCGGTGATGTAGATATTAAATAGTCATATTCTTCTGATGTCATAAATCCAACCCGGATTCCCTAGTTAAGTTCATCCCAAGGAGATACAAGCAGACACGAGGCGTGCAGTTCGTGTTCAGATAGATACAGATATCATACAACCAAAGAAGACGAACAAGAACCTGTGGCAGAGAGATAATGACCAAAGCCGGACGTAATGCTGCGTAAACGCCATGTCATCGTCCTAATCCATTCCTATACCCAAGTAAATCAGCCAGCCCCGCCCATACTTTAATCCCTACGCTACCCTAAAAAAGTCCCAGGGGAAAGATACGCCTAAAAACGACTCTTTGCTACTCGGCTGCAAAGTACCGTTTCGTCTTGCTGATCGACTGTTGCGCCTTGACTTCGGGTGGCACAATCGTGTGGTGTACCACGTGTGGGCGGTACACAGCATCGACAGGAGGCATCCTATTGGTTCACACCGAGTGAGTCGCGGCACGATCAACTGACGTCAAAAGCAACAGGAGAAGAAAAACATACCAGTCATCCAAGCTCAGCGGGAAGTACTCGTACAGCATATCCGCGGTTTCAAGCGGACTCCCAGCGGACTTGTGTCGCCCGCTGACTACTGGCGCCCCCGACCCGGCCGACTTGCCGCCACCTATGAACTGCGGGCTCTGCATGCTGTCGCCCGAGGTAGACGACCGGTTAGGGCTGCGCTCGTCCTCGGACAGGGAGAGGTTGATGGGGAGGGTTGCCGAGGATGTGCCGCGCGGGACGGTTGACGCCATCTTGGAGGGCGGGCTGGTAAACTTGTTGCGGACTGGAGGGTTGGTGTTGGTGTCAGGGGATGTCACGGCCCACGAGGGAACGGGCGGCCGAGTTACGTTGGGGGAGACGGCCATCTTTTTGCTTGGGTGCGGGTTGGAGTTTGGTGTGGAAAAGGGGTGGGGTGTCGTTGACCAGTCGTTGGATTGCTGTCCGAAAGGGGTAAGCATCACGTTTGCCTTGGGGGCAGAGCCTCCAAAAAGAGATCACATACCTGTATGTTCCCCAGCGAGTGGTACCGCTGCATATTTTGCGCCAAATCCCCCCGTTCTTGAAGTTGCTGTTGTTGCTGTTGCTGTTGCTGTTGCTGTTGCTGTTGCTGTTGCTGTTGCTGTTGCTGTTGCTGTTGCTGTTGTTGCTGGTGCTGCTGTAGCTGCTGTTTGTTAATCATACCGCCGCTCGGTGCTCCTAACAAAGGCTCGGTGCCCCTTCGTTCTAACTTCTTATCCCCGGTCAACGGCACATCCTTCCGGCTGTCGAAATTCCTCGGGCTCCGGCCCCGCACAATGACAGGGCCAGACTGGATCTCTGCAATCTTGATGAACTCGGCGCCTTTGACCTTGGCCAGCAGGCCGATCTGCACGACATAGTGCTGCTGTAGCCCCTTGCGTCGCCCATTGTTGGCCGTCGCGTGTTTGAACTGAAGCCGCTTCCACGACACGGGGACCGACACCCGACCGCCTTCAACCTCCTGGCCTCCGCTCGCCAAGTCAATCGGAACGTTGGGCGGGGCGGTGCTGCCGGCTACTACCTTCGCGTCGTCGCCTCCCGCTAGCCCTCCTGCGCCGGCTACACCTGTTGGGTTGCTGCTGCTCTTCCATGGAATCGAGATGATCTCAGTCGCCTTGCCCTCGATGCTCTCGATAGCCGCAATGGAAGCCACTAGCTCGGTGATGGGCGCCTGCCGACCTTGTTCATCGACGCAATGCGCCACATGCCGCGGCAGCGTAATCTGGCCCGAACATTGCCACAAATTCCGGCGATAGCACGTCAGCTCGAGCGGACGCCCTGTGTTGTTGGCATCGCCAAAGACGTCCTCGGCGACGAAGAACATGCCGTATAACTCGGCCGTCATGCCCGGCTCGGCGAATTGGCCCGACTCGTCGACGAGCGCCGCCTTGCCGGGGATCGGCGTCCCGAAGCCCAGCAGTTTGTCATCGAGCTCCTGCGGCGAGGAAGCCTCATCATCCGGGGGGCCCGAGGCATCTGCCACGCCGCCGTGGGCCCCGTGCGAGCCGCCGTTTCCGATGCCGAGACCATGACCGTGGCCGTGGCCGTGGCCATGATTATGGCTGTGGCTATGACTAATATCGTAAGGTCGCGCGTACGAGAAGGGGTCTTCGAAGGTGTTGCCGAAGTTCTCGAAATCGTAGGCTGTCGGGGTGAAGGGGAGCCCGGACAGCCCGCCGTTCACGCTGTCGCTGCAGACACAAGAATTAGTCTTATGACCGCCGCCGTACCTCTTCACACTACTTACAGCAGCGAATCGTCAAATCCAAGATCTGCCTCGAACGCCTCGATCCCTAGCGATTGCCCCAGAGCATCGTTGGTACCGGCGCCGGCAGCGCCAGGGGCGGCGCTTGTCGACAGCGTCGGCAGAGAATTGAAAGTGGCCATCAAAAGCTCGTCCTAGATCATTGTCGCCTTCACCACGGCTCTCGCTGGGAGGAGAAGAGACGGCGCATATGCGGGCTGTTGGCGGTTCCGAGCGGAGATGGCAATGGCACTGGCAATCGCGAGACGTCGATGATGTGCGCCTTTCGTTGGTGGGTTGGTAGGTACCGTGAAATCATCCAAGTCGCAAGGGGATCTCGACCAATCCGGGGCGATCCAGTGCAGCGCGATAGCAATTGGAAACACAGCCTCCCCGTCAGTTGTTGAAGGGGCCAGTCCGTAGTCAGTCCGGTTGATAGAGAGCTGTGCCGCTTTGCGAGAGGTAGAACTTATCACACAGCCGCCTTGTCGCTGTTGTCGCTCCCAGTCGCTAACTGAACAAGCTGGGAGACGCGGGCCTGGGAAAGGCGAGCCGCCACACGGTTGCACACAACCCTCACACGACCCCTCCCGCACCTTCCTGTCTTCGTGGTCGTGCTAACCGACCTGAGGCAATCTGAATCACAGTCACCTCACCCAACCCTGACCCACGTTAGTGCTTTGTCTGCAAATGAAGACTACTATCGGTTGACCTTGAGACTATATCAGCACCAATTCCTCTCCTTCTTTCCCATCCATCCCACGACCATCGGTATTTATCGCAAAAAAAGAATATCAAATCCGGGGGTCGTTTGGAAATAAGGCCGAAGGCGCAGCGCTATTTCCAGCCCTTGGCTGCGCCAGCCCTGGCGTCCAGGGTTCTTCCCTTGTGCCGGCCGTCTAGCCTCGACCTCTCGAGCGCTGCCATTCGCTGGCTCACGGGTTTGGCTGACGTTGAGCGCCGTGGGGCCTTCGATCTGCTGCGGGGTGCTGAGGAACATCCATGGAAGCTTGGACGGCCAGGCACACGCGGGCGGGCGGGATGACAGTCAACGGCCATCTGGCAACGGCCAAGATCTGGGATCCTACCAGACCAATCTTCATCAGCTGGTGCCTGCTGCCTGCTGCCCATCACCCCACGCCCACCCCTTATCGATGTAACACATCTCAATTCTGAAGGCCATAGCGACATGTTCCCATTACTCATCAGGATGTTGGAAACCGCAAGAAAATAACCAGGCTAGAATACACAAAAAACCTCCTCGAGTTGGATATAGCAACATGTCAAAACAGACGCCCCCACTTAAGAACAAACCGAACCAAGCCCCTGAACCCCTTTCCTCAACCCTGATTCCGCTGCCTATACAAGCTCGGCCCACTGCCCCATGTCAGCACAATACCATCAAGGCATTTTAGCCATTCAAACTTACATTCTCGGGCGAGTTGGTGAACTCCTCAAACGCCTGCAGTACATCAAACCCCATGGCCAGCAGCGGCTCATAGGCCTCATCCTGGACCCAGCTCAGGACACTACGACCGGACTTGTGTGCCTTATTCTGTCGTAGTCCCATCAGTGCAAGTCCCTGCAACACCAGGGAAGCTTGCGCCGTTGAGGGTACCACGGGTGCGATAATACCCCCAATCAGCTGTTCCCGTGCGCCCGGCGCCGGCTGCAGCGCCGGGACGTATCCTGACAAGATACTCCCTGGACTACAAATTATGACGGTCCCGAGTAGACTATCGACGGGGCTCTTTGCGCGCACAACGCCGCACGTCTTGGTCTCCTGCAGTGCGAGCTTATACAGCTCGAATACCTCGGAATTGGCGTGTGTCGCCACGTGGCTGAGCACGCTCTCGGCATTGTCAAGCCCGTGAATCAGGTCGAAGCTGATGCTAGCACGCTGGATGCTCTGCAGCAACCCCTCGGGCGCGCTCCAGCTACTCAGTTCGGGGATTGACATGTTGGCTACCCGCCGTGGAAACTGTAGGTCCCAGCCGCTGCTGGCGAACCACGACTTGAGCCCCGCGCTGTTCTCGTCCACAGGTATCCCGGGGAACGCCCCTGGGAAGGACATGCCGAGTTGTATCTTCTTGACACCCCGTTTTTGCGTGAGACCGCGTAGCGCGCGGCGGTGGAGCGACCGTCCGATAGACACGTTACGTTTGGAGGGGTCGACGAAGATGGCACCGATAATGCCTGTTCCCTTGGTAAAATATGTTGCGCAGAAGCCGTAGAGCGATTTTGTGCTGCTGTTACGGACGATGAAGTGGGATTCCTCAATGTTGTTGTTGAACAACTCGAATGCGTTGGCGGTTGTTGTCTGCAGAAATTGGTGGTTGGGTGCGCTTGCCCTCGCTAATGCCTGGAGAAGGTCATCGAGTCCTCGGCCGTCGCGGTCTCGGTTGTAGGGTTCTACAAGCCAATGTTGCCTCGATTTGAGTACTTTCTTACTCTTCCGTAGCGTACCTGGGAGCGTCCCCTGCGGTGTGAAGCCGCCAAACAACGCCCGCACCAACGCAGCCATGGCCGTTTCGGTAAAGTCAAACGTGCATATGTAAGTTCCTACGGTTTTGTCCATGGCAAAGTCGTATGGGGAGCTGACTGCAACCACGACCAACGACTTCTTCTGACCGGTGGCTCGCAGCATGGAACACATCATGGACACATGTTTCGTGAAGCCGGCCTGGTATAGGTTTCGGTTGGCATCTGCTGTGACAATGATAATGCAAGAAGCCCGGTGTATCAAATTCTCGTGCACTATTCCGAAATTAGACACAAACAGTGTAATTAGGAATTGGGATAATGCCAACCTGGTCTCACGCCGTTGGCCGTGTAGGAAGTATGTAGGAGTTTGCCATGCCTTGCGCGAGCAAGCGATCTCCCAAACTCCCTAAACACGCCCTCGCCGCTCATAATGGCCCCTCGATCACGATGAACCCACTTGTCGTGCAGTGTCGGTCCAGATTCTGCTTTGTTCTTGGACTCGAGAATCGATTTGGTCATGGCCGAGGCAGGAAGGGGCTTCACCAGAGGGGTCAACAAAAGCAGCTCCTCTTCTTGGTGCATCGACTCATTTAGCGGGAGGAGTTTATCTGTGTCCCTTATAATGGTTATAGAATCGTCATAGGCTTTAAGGGATAGTGCAAGATGGCCGGGGTGTATTTTGGACAAGAGAGAGATGCCAGGGGGGTTCAGAGCCTTAGCCCACGATGTGCAGCAATTCTTCATGCGCAGAACCCGTTTCAGGGATGTGTAGATGCGCTCCTTTGTGATGAGCTCGTTCTCCACCCCAAGCTTAAGCCCAGAGATAGCCTCAAGCTGCACGTCATAAGCGCGACAGAGCAGGACTAGATCACAACCTGCTTCCACGGCCATCACGGTGCCCGTCTTGACCCCTATCTCTGTTTGCAGAGCCTCCATCTCGAGGCACTCGGAGATGGCGACGCCGTTGAAGCCAAGCTCATTTCTGAGGAGCTCGTCAACAACTTGCTCTGACAAGCAGGCGTGGTTTACGTTCATGGAAGGGTTGGCGATGCCGCAGCCGCCGACGAACATGGCATCCAGGCTGCCGGTGGCGATGGCGTTTCGGAAAGGAACAAGGGCGCTGAGCGACAGCTCTTCCAAGGTCTGTGTGATGATGGGGATGTCGAGACTTGACCCGAGGAAGTCGAGGTTCCCATAGGAGGGGAAGTGCTTCCCACAGGTGGCGACGCCAGCGTCCTTGTAGCCGTTCATGGCGGCGATGCCGTACTGCGATGCCTCCTGAGGGTCATCACCGATGGCACGGACGCCGAGTGGCTGGTAGCGGGCATTGGTAAGGACGTCAAGGACGGGGCCGAGGATGAGGTTGACACCAACGGCCGAGACTTCGGTAGCGGTGGCCTTGGCGACCGAGTAGGCCAGGTCGGCGCTTCCGGCGGCGGCCTGGCCCATGGAGCTAGGAAACTGGCATATGTAGTCTTCATCGAAAAGACTGTTGACGCCGCCATTCTCCTGGTCCAGGGCAATCAAGAGGGGTTGGGGGTGGCCGGCCTGGTGGGCTATGGTCTGCAGCTCCTGGACGAGCCTTGCCGTCTGGTGGGCAGCTGGGTTGGGGGAGTCAGCACACAGCCAATCAATCTGCCACAGCCCCCCCTAGATTCCGGGGAAGCAGTGGTGGAGGGTGAGGATAACATTTGAGATTCTTCGCCGTCAGGAGAATGGAGCCGAGGTGGTGGTCCTCGATGAGATGGCGGATCTGGGGGGTGACCTCGGTGCCATCCCATCCCATAATCAGCATCTGGCCAATGGCCCTAGATGCCGCAGTTAGTGACAACAGCAGAGTAACAGCACAGCAAGAGCGTCGTGGGCGGGCAGGAGGGGGAGCATGGTCACTCGGATACGTACCAGTCGAGATCCTGCCATAGTGGGTCTAGGTCCCCGTCCAGCTTGGCCATGTTGTAGCTTGCAGCCTGTGACTTGTGGGCGTTGGATGCGGCAGCAGTTGTCACGTTAACAAGCTACGATGGCGACATTGTCGTTGGTGAGGAGGTCGATGTTTGCAGCCACGCAGCCACAGACTAGAGCAAGTGTAACGACGACTTTGAGTGCCCGGGTGCAGAATGCAATCCTGGGGAGCGGCGCGGTTGCTGACTGAACATGGAGTCCCAGGTTAGGTATTCCCGTGCCGGCCGGCATGGCCCTTTTGCCTGGTGCCAGGCCAGTGGTAATAACCTCAGTTTCTACCGCTGTGCCCACCTGTCGCCCACTGCCACTCAGCATCTGGGTAATCATTTGCGTTGCGCGAATGGCAGGCGCGCATGAGCCACACTGACCAGGCGCTAAGCCCAGTCGGGCAGGTACTATATCCACGGGATGATCCGGCAACGTTACATCCCCACCTTTGCAGGGACTCCCCAGGGACTTCCCCGGCAGGGGCAACTCTGGCTGAAGACGCGGTATCCGCAAAGTCCATCACGCGTCTTCACCCTCGTCTGTGTTCCTCCTGAACCTTCCTACCTTGCTCCACCCATCATGACTTGGGATTTGGAAGGCACCAAGCTATCCCAAAGCTCGCACTCAGTGTAACATACCTTGTTTGCTTTTAGCACAGACAAACCTGGTGCAGCTATCCTCTCCTCAGAGTCAGTTGGTGTCCTGGGGCAAATCGGCGGTAAAACGCCAGCCATGCTGTGCAACGCCGTTCCAGTTGGGCCTACCATGCAAGCCTCTCTATCAGGTTGTTTGTCCGAAATCGCCCCTGACCATGGTGAGATAGGATCCAACAGACAAACCCCGTGATGGTATCTATCCATCTTCAGCTAGACGCTGAAGAATGTGCCCGCAGCGCCTTCACGTTTCCGAACCAAGTAGTTCATTCTATGACTAACTGAGATCAACTGAAAGTTCAAGATCAAATATAACAATACTGAGGCCACGTTCTTTCTCTATAGTCTTGGGCCGTTCCCCGTTTGCCTCGGGCGGATGCCACATCAAACACAACCCCAGCCCCAAACTATGGGAATCACAACCCCAACCCACGACGGCATCGCCAAGTTGACCAACTGCCGTCTTCTGCGCGGCAATGAGTTGGTGTGGGGTGATGTCTGGGTCAGCTCAACTACCGGAAAGATATTACGGAGCCAAGCCACCTTTTATGATGATCTCATCATGCCGGACAACACCATCGATCTCAAGGGCCGCATCGTGTCACCGGGGTTCATTGAGTGTCAACTGAATGGCGCCTTTGGATTCAACTTCTCGACTGTTCTGGAAGACATGTCAGAGTATAGGAAGCGTGTGAGCGACTTGAACAAGAGGCTCGTGCAGACGGGCGTGACATCCTATATTCCAACTGTGACAAGCCAGACAAGCGATCTTTATAAGAAGGTTGGCTTAACCCCCTAACCTGCGGTTATTACACCACTTATTCACAAATACCCATAGGTACTTCCCTTCCTCGGAACATCAGGACAAAGACGGGCCGCAGAAGATGGCGCCGAGTCCCTTGGAGCACACGTCGAAGGTCCCTTTCTCAATCCCGGCAAGAACGGCGTTCACAACGTCGGTGTTCTTCGGCAAGCCGAAAGTTTCAAGGATCTCGAGGACATGTATGGCACCTCAAACATCAACCCAGACGCTGCCGATGACTCCATCCCTATCAAGATGATCACAGCCGCTCCTGAGCTAGGGCACATGATGGAGCTCATCCCCGAGCTTCGCTCTCGCGGCATTGTGTGCTCAGTCGGCCACTCCGAGGCCACCTACGAGGAAGCCTCCGTCGCCGTAGCAGCCGGCGCGACCATGATCACCCACCTGTTCAACGCAATGCGGCCCCTGCATCACCGAAACCCCGGGGTTTTCGGCGTGCTTGGGATTGCGGAGCGCCTGCCACGGCCGTTCTTTGGCGTCATCGCCGATGGTATCCATCTGCACCCAACCACGGTCAAGATCGCGTGGAACGCCCATCCAGATGGCTTCATCCTCGTCACCGACGCAATGCACATGGCCGGGCTTCCCGACGGAACATACCCGTGGACGAACGGCGAGGCCCAGCAGTTCATCACCAAAAAGGGGGCTGTGCTGCTGCTCGAGGGGTCCGAGACAATCGCGGGGAGGTAAGCGGCCTCCTCTCTCTCAACGCCGCAGCAGAAAGGGAAACTGACCTGTTATGGCTTCACAGTTCTAGCATCCTGATCGACTGTGTCAATAACTTCCTCCAGTGGTCAGGGGCAACCATCCCCCAGGCCCTCAAGGCCGTCACCAGCACCCCAGCCGCCATGCTAGACCTCAAAGGTGTCAAGGGGTCCCTTGAAGCAGGGGCTGACGCCGATCTTGTTGTTTTGTCGGATAGTTGCACCGAAGATGGACTAGCTGGGCTTGTGGTCGAAGAGGTATGGAAATTTGGCACAAAGGTTTTCGATAATTGCACCGCTTGAGTGCTCTCGGATGCAGCTGCTTTTGGGGAGGTAAGAGATGAGATGAATTCCTTGGACCCGAGCACGGGACGCAAAAACGGGTTGCTTGTGGTAAAGCGAGCCTCAGGGCAAGGCCATTGTCAAGGTTGTAGTCAGCTAGGTTGGACAAATGAGGAACAGGATTCGAAGAGAGAGGTTGGTATGCGAATACCGTTCACATATAGTTGATAAGAAATAGACCCCAATTCCCAGGCTTCAATACCTGTTGCTCCTCTTTATCGGACAGATTAGTGACCACAGGTCGGGGCTCTCAAACCCGTAAGACTCATAAGGCTCAGATGAGCAGATAGATATCTATGAATTAAAAACGCAAAATGGACAAAAGTAAGACTAGCTAACATAAACAAAATAAATACCTGCGCGGAGCACGGTATGTGGTATGGTATGGTATGTACTAAACAAAATCATCCGTCAATGGGCGGCAGCGTTAAATCGTACAAGCTGAAACCGTAACCCCAACCCTACCCCCTTTTTAACACCTACACCACAGCACCCCGTCAATACCTCAACAAAACCCGACTTGAGGTCCGCTCATGGAGCCAACCCCCCTTTCCGTTTCCCTTCTGGCTCCTTGCCGAGCGCACACTCCACATCTTCTGCCTCTTATACTCAGCCTCAGGGTCGATCTCGGCCTCGATCGCCGCAATCTGCGCCAGGATCTCGGCCTTGCGGGCTTGCTTCTGCTTGTTCCGGCGGCCGCGAGCGCGACGCTCCCAAGCCTCGCTGTCTTCCCTGCCCTCAGCGGCCACCATGCCAGGGGTAGCAGAAGACATGGGCGTCCAGAGCCCGACCTTGGCTGTGGGCACCGGCTTGGCAGGCGGGGTCCACATGGCCTTTGACGTGCCAGCCGAGCGGGCCGGTGCTGGTGCCCGTCTAGTCTCTGCTTGTGCAGCGGGACGGGTGGGGGTCTTGGGGGCAAGGACGGCCATCGACTCGGACCAGACCATCGATTCCCTCATCTGGGCCTGCGACATGCGGCGTTGCTGCTGCGCGATGATGTCCGCAGCCGAGGGCAAGACGGACGCGTTGAGGGACTCGGGCTCCACCGTTAGCTGCGGGGCAAACATGCCCCGGCTCATTGATGTCCGGCGGTTGTAGTCTTGCTGTGCTGCTTGCTGGACAAAGATCTTCTCCTGCTCAAGCGCCTCAATCTGTGCCATAATCATAGCACGCCGCGCCGCATCGGCTGTCGCCGTGATGTCGGTAGGGAGCGGTGGAACAGACTCCTCACTTTGCTGCTCAAGCACACGAATCTGCGCACGGATTTCCTCCTTGCGCCGGGTGCCTCCGCTGCTGTCAGAGCGGCTCAGGGTGCGAGCACGCGAACTGGGCCGATCGCGGGTCCTAAGGCTCGAGCGTTGACGTCGGAGCTTTTTGGTAACATAGCATGACATGGCTGGGTGGACGGCCTCTTCGGGACAGGTAATAACTAGGGAACCAAAGAATACGGGATGGACAGAAGCTGGGTCGTAAGTGTAACCGGTTGCGGCAGGGTGGAACCACTCAGAACGCGTCACGAGAGACTTCGCGGCGAAGACGGGGTGGCGGGTGGCAGGATCGAATGCTGGGCGAGAAGAAAGCATAATGGCCTCCTGCAAAGCGGCATCCCATTCTGCAGGTGTTGCCGCGATCCGCTTGGGGCGCCCGGCAGAAATCGCCTCATTCAATGCTGCCTTCCAGTCCGAGTGGGTGACCTCAGGACGACGGCTCTGGCGGCGCGCAGGGGATCTGGCCTTGGAAGCCCTGCTGATCCAGGGCTGTTCGATTTTCTTGGCTGCCGCCGACGCGTTCCATAGGTTTGTTGAGGTCAGCTTCTCCAGTGGCCTGGCCTCAGAGGGATGCAGCTTGCGGTCCATGATCATGGCGGCTGGCTCCTCGGATGTGGTGCGGAAGTCAGATCGGTCGGTGTTGAGTGCAAACATGCCACTTCCTGAGGATAGCTTGCCCAACTTCACCTCGGGATTCCAAAGGCCAAGCGAAATCTCCTTGGCGATCTTCCTGACCTTCTTGATCTCGCTCGCAGAGCGAGGTATCTGAGAAGGCTTGGGCTGTGCTGGCACTGGCAGCGCGGCGGGTTGGACAACAGCTGGGGCAGCTGGGGGAGCAGCACGAGGGATCTTGGATGCCTTTGGGTTCGCTGGCAGCCCAATGACAGCCGGTTTCGGCTTAGGAGCCGATTCTCTGGTCTCGTACTCATCCTCCAGCGCCCAGAAGTTAGAGCTCTCGTCAATCACAATGGCCTCCGATCTGCCATTGCGCGACTTTGGCTCCGAGACAGCTGGCTGGCGAGGCTGTTCGAAGAAAAGATCACGGGGTGCGGCCAACCCAATGACAATAGATTGCTCCCGTGATGACCGATCTCCGTCATCGTCAGAGGCCATCTCGTTGATGTAGTCGTCTACGACGGAGTTAGAAGCCGGCGGGAACATGCTGTTCTTGGAAGGCACCGCATCCGAATTCAGGAGACTTGCGATCTCCCAGAGAGTAGTCTCATCGAAACCATCATCGCTTTCGTCGCCTTCTCCCTCATCCGAGTTCTGGTCCTCATCTTCATCATCATCATAATCATCGAAAAAAGATGACGAGTACTCGGCTGACTCCAGTTGCTTTGAGCGGTTCTCGTGGCCCCCATTGAGAGATGGACCGCCAGATGCCATAGTGCCGGGCATGGCTTTGAACACTGCTGGCCGTGAGGGCTGCACGAACGCCGTGTCCGACTTCTCGCCCCAGGGAAACTGGAAGATTCCAAGAGTCCCCCGCTTGTCTGGCAACGGCTCGGGACTCTCGAGGATATCTGGTAATAGAGTCATGCGCTTATTGCGACGGGGAGGCTTCTGTGTGAGGGGGCGGGAGGCCTTCTGAGATTCTGGCATTCCATGTGTGGACGATCGCCTAGTGTTTGCGGGAGGCGCAGCTGAGGCCCATGATGGCCGCCAGAGTCCGGGGCCCGCGTTCGCATTGTCGTAAGGCTTGCGCCAAAGCTCTGAGCTCTGAATCTGAAGAGGAGCCGACTCCTTTCTTTGTTTTGACCGGACTGAGAGCCCAGGTAGCTCAACCTGGGGTTGGGGAGCAGCCCTCGGGACATAGTTCCATAGCAGGTTCCTTGAAGTGAATGACTCCTTTGGTGCTGGCTTCCATAGTGACGCTGATGGCGCAGGGTTATTGAGGGCGCGGGCGACAGCCGCGCCAAGTCGGCTTCCCATGCTCGGCTCCTCCTCCTCGTCAGACTGGTCAGACTCGGGGGGCGTAGGGCTGCCTAGCTGGGAGTTACCCAGCTGAGCATTAGAGACAGATAGGAAGTTGGCATTGCGGGTACGCAGTAAATCGACTGTCGCTTCCATGTACTCAGTTTGAGCCTCCGTCAATCGCTTCTGCCATCCACTTGTTGCTCGCTCACCCTGGGAACTTCCCTCGCCAGGATTGACGATTCCGCTGTTCCGCATTCGAGCACGTCGTGAAAGCCTCCGCTCCAACGCAATGCTAGTCCTCGCAGCGGGCTCGCGGGCGAGCTGGATGGGGATCTCGACTCGCGAATTCCTATTGGTGTTTGGTGACATGGTCTGAACGCTGGTCAATGAGTCGCGCCCGAGGTCATGCTTCATCTCCTGCCAGTGGTCCTCCTGCTGACCCATCTCCTTTTCGAGGTTCTCAAGCAGTGCCAGGCGCCGTGACGGGCTCTCCAGAGAATTCCGGTTGGACTCCTCGAGTTTCTTCAGCTGTGCGTGGATTTCCTGCAGCGCATGCTCAGGGGACTCAAGCGGGGATGGTTCTGCCTGAATGACAATCTTGTTCTTGCTGACGATGCCATTCAGCTGGAGAGGTGTAGGGGTCGGGACTTTCCTGGATCGCGTCGAGTTCTGTCTGGCGGAGAAGGTTGGGCATTCGTCACCTACCCGACGATGCCACTGATTTGGAGAGGTTTGTTCGGGCCGGAAAGTTGACTCGCTTTCCAAAAGCCAAGATTCTTGTGGGTAAGGCTGCTGCTGGCTTGTAGTAGGGCCACTGGTCTTGGTCTCTCTAGGCACGCGGCGGTCTGTCTTCTGGACGGCAGGGGGCTGAACAGCTTTCCGCGTGACCGACACTCCCACTGCAAGTTCAGGAGAGTGAACGGTGCCCCAATTTATGGTGGCATCATCTTCGGTCCTGCCATCTGTGAAGTCTGTCCAGGCCGAACTTCGTGCAGGGATCGGGGGAGGAATCAATGGTGAAGATGCTCGTTTTGTCGAGTTTTCGGAAGAAAGTTGCTTGCCGCGCGACCTGGAGCTGTCTCTGTCACCGGTAATTCCAGGGAGCCAAGAGTTTCCAATATCGTCCCCGAGATTCAACTCGGTGAGAGGACTGAATCTGGAGGTTGGATCTGGCTTCTTTCGCGGAATCTCGTCCACGTCAAGGATGCTTTCCGTCTTAAAAGACGTCTTCGTTGTTCGATTGGATCGCCGATGATCGTCAGACTCGCCCGGAGAAGAGCTCATGTCCAAGTAGGACACAGGGATGGGCGGGAGGTTGGGGATAGAAGATCTCCGCCTGTCAGCGTTACCACTAGGCGGACTTGGGAAGAACAGTGTCATCTTCTCATCTACCGTCATGCTCTTAGTGTCATTGGGCTGTGGTCTGATTGATGTACCGCCGACCATTGAGTTTATCGGAAGCGGAGGAAGCTCCCCCAGTTGAGTTGGGCTCCCAGGAGCCGACGACATGAGCATAGACCTGCTTACGGACCCCCCAGACTTGCTTCTCCTATGCGGGGAGGGGCTCGGCTGGGGAACCGGGTCCGCAACCTTCCGTGGGATGGGGCGGGGCCGATTTACCACCGAGGTAGCCGTCGTAGGAGATTCAAGACCTGTAGCTTCCTTGGTTCCGCGCTTGTTTGCGCCCTTGATGATAGTCTGAACGATGGCAGGGTCGTCGTAAACAATATTGTTGACAAACATGACAGTTTGCTGCTGCTGCTGCTGCTCTTGTGAAAGCTTCATTCCCCGCGCTCTCGGATTAGACGGTAGTCCAATTGTTGGCCGTCTTTGGAGTGGGGCCTTTGAAGGCTCAGGGGCCGGCGCCTTTGGAGATGGAGGAGCTTGCCTTGACGGCCGAATATCAGGTCTCGAGACAGGAACTTGCGCGAAGACTGTCGGGGCAAGTGATTGCTGGGAGGGTGGTGATACGGGCCGGGACTGCAGAGTCTGCACAGTCTCGACAAGCTGAACGGGTTGCGGAAGGGAAGGCATTTGCTCCTGCACGGGTTGTCGTGGAGACCTTCGGCGGAGTTCTTCAACGCCCGGGGACAACTGGGATGCTGTGCTCGAAGCAACACTTTTGGGCTGGAGGTTGACGGGGAGCGTACCGGGTTGAGAAACCATCGACGCGACCTCCTTTCTCTTGACACTCACACCCCGCTTCAGCACCTCCTCAGGGCTCATGCTGATTTGCGTGATTGGGCGATTGGGAGTTGGAGTAGAATCCGCTGGCATTTTTGCCCTTCTAACCCTCTCTGCCTCCGCAGCTTCTTCAAGGCCCATAGTAGCGATCTTGTTGAGCGGGTTCTGAGCGTCATTATCTTGAAGAATTGGGTTGCTGATCATAACTTTCGCAACCGTAATCGACGTAGGGTTGCTTGCACCAAACCCAAACAAGCTCCTCTTTTGAGAAGCTGATCTCTCAACCTTTCGTGCACGGCCTGACCCCTGAAGCGAATTCTCGCGCTGAGGGAACTGGTCTTGGGCTGCATCCTCACCAATTCTGCCCATCCCGGAGATTGGAAAGTCGGCACTCGTCTCGTCCTTGAGCCGGGGTACTTCTCGTGGATTGATGAAGGTCGTGGAAGACCGGATCGCGGCCTCCTTGATGTCTTCATAGCGGGAGGGAGGATAGTCGGAATCAGAGGTGGATATATCACGGCTGATGTTGATTCGTCTCGGCGATGGGGCCTCTGGTGGTCTTGAGCGTGACCCTCTTGGCGAAGCGAATGTTCCAGCACACCCAGTCACAATTACTAGATGGTTCGTCAGCATAGCCTTTAGATGATAGTTCAAGGGGGTAAACCCACTGATTAAAATAGTCAGGCCAGTGGCAGGCACAGCGGTCCTGACTACCAGCTCCACGGTCCTGATGCCGAGCGATAGCGTCACGCTAGTCTAGAAGATTTTTAGTATGCCGCAACCCAGTTTAAATATGAGGGCTCCGTACCGCCGTCCAGATCGCAAAACCAAGCAGCACAAGCTTGATCGATGCGCTTCGAGTGGGGTCAGACTGTTTGTCTTCCCGCGCCGACGAGAAAGCCTTTACTGTGAGAAGTGAAATAATGACCGCATCCAAAGCAATAACAACTACCGCAACAGGGAACGACGACGTTGTCGCGACGCAGAAAGTGTCGGTCTGCGGTCTGGTGAACCCGACAAACACCGCCCCCGCGACGAACCGGCCCAGCACCACAAACTGAGGGGTCATCTGCCATATCGTTGGCTTCGTCCCGCTATTCAATGCCCATACCAGATACTGTTCGATCGAAAACCTTCCGAGCTGGTCGAAAATGGCGGCAAAAATAACGCCAACTTGGCATGGCATCGGCGATCTCGTGATGTCGAGGAGAACGGTGATGAAATCGACTTGAGCCCACAGGGCCGCACTTAGAAGGAATAAAATGAGGACCAGCCTCTGGCTGTCCCGGAAAATCGCAGAGCCATGACCCTTGGTGTAGAGAAAGAGAGCTGCCGACGCAGCGTTGACAACAATGCCACTATACCAACACGTTAGCGGTCGAAGGTCCCTTCCCGGCGAGAAGTCTCAAATGCTGAGGCGCCAAAACTAACAATGTGAATGCCGCGACCAGGCCTTGGGTGGCGCCCTCGATGGCCATGATGGGCTGCGTCGTTCAGTGGCAAAGGATCACGGGCAGGAAAAAGAAGAAAAAAAGAAAGCCCAGTCAATGGGGCAAGTGAACGAAATAGAAGAGAAAGATATCAGAGAGGGCATGTCGTAGTGAAAACATCCGTATCACGGTGTTACTGTGAATAGTGGCAATGGCATGCCGCTGAAGCCATTCTGTACGTATCCTGACACCCAGCAGAATGTACGTGTGAAGGAGGGAAGAGCAACTGGGAATAGAGTTGTCGAGAGGGACTCGAGACTGCAACACTACAGCCGTCAACCGGATCGGCGACGAAACCGAGTGGAGAAAGGGGGGCGGCCGTCGAGCGCGCAAGACCGCCAAGGCCTGGGTCGTCGCGTAACGGCACAGGGACAGGTGAGGGACAACGGTCCACGGACTCCCGCAACCCACCCAGCGGCGCCGCTTGTGGGGATGGACAAAAAGAGAGGGATACCCCCGGTACGCATGTCGCCATGTGCGTGGGCAGACCAGCCTCTCGAGTCGCTACGTGGGATGGCCGGGCGAATGCTCAAACGGTCGCATTGCAGGGCATCGTTGGAGATCTCGCCATGCACTGTTCATGCCGGTGGTAGGCATAGGGGGATGATTGGATGGCATGCAAGGCTGACAAGCTCAAAGCTCGCGGTGTTGGGTCGGACCCCAGTCGGCCTCTGTTTCACTCGAAACCTGACATGTTACATCTGGGCCAGGCACTTGCAAAGACCGCTGGACCTCGACTCTGGCTGATAAGAATCCATAACCTTTGAAAGAACCACCTGGTTGTCGAGATCTCCTTGTTGATTGAGATGAGATCTTTCGACTAAAATGTGGTTGGTGTGTTGGTGTACGTGTGAGGCGGGAGAGACCAACGCCATCAAGAACTCGCCGTACCGGCTCCAGATGGTAGGATGGCGAGATGCTAGCCGTGGATACAAAGCAACAATTAAAGGGCCGGGTTAGCTCCGTCGGAGACTTTGGGGTAAGAGACTAGACTCTTTCGAAGTGAATTGATGCTGGCGGTGATACAATTGTGCGACTCTGCGTCAGAGCATCTGAACTTCGGTGCTCACACATGAGCTCGAGTCGAGGTCGTGCCTTGGGCAGTTTCAATCAAGTCTCCAGCGGCAAGAAGCTTGACTCGATAGGAAGACATCAACAGCAAGTCAGACAATGAGCCCGTACGTGTCCAATCTTCGCATCGGCCGCCAAAAGAAAAGAAACTGTACTGTCTCTGATGTCGAAATGGAATGACTTGCAGGAAAATCTGGCAAGTTTATTTTTGGCCCCCGTCATAGCAGGGTAACCCAACGCGGGGAGCGCCTCCTTGTCGGGGTTTCGCTCAGACGCCAAGAACCGCCCTGAAACCCCTAGCTCATTTAAGTTGTTCACATCAGCCTTATCTGTTCTTGCCTCGCTATCGATAAGCTTGCCCGGGGCTTGCACGATAAGCTCAAGGGTTCCTCGCCAGTCATCATCGCTTCCACCCTGAGCCATAACTCTGCACGACGACTTGTAACCTCCTCAATGGTTCGCTAAATCGAAAAACAGACGAGAGGATCCCGCGATAAAGTCAATTGCCCATCTCAGCCTTGGCAGAAACTTGGCGGATCCAAAACGTCAAGTCCTCGATCGCCAGCAGCCGAAAGCTGAAGGCGGGAAAATAGCGAGAGAGAAGTTAGCCGTGGGATGTACTCTGTAGTCCGATCTGCGTTCTTTCAGCCGGTAGTCTCTTGACGTCTCGGGAGCCCAAAGAGCCGCATCCAAGCCGTCATGTAGCAGGAGTCTTCGCTTATAACCGAACGTATGGATAACTCCATTTGGTCGCGCTAACTGGTGTTGAGCAGGCTGAATTGCCTAGAACGGGTGGACATGATGAACCTCGGCTGAACGATGGCTTCAAGTGTAAGAGCTGTAAGGGCACCGGCGTTGTCCGGAGGGGACCCGCATCGGCCGCGCACCGAAAATACACAGTTCACGGATCATCGGGCTGAATGACCCGCCGTGCTATTTGACGGACTGATTCGGGCTTGTAACCGTGTGGCTTCTTGCTTATCAAGCCCCGAGCACCAAGGCTGGAAGGCTAGCAGTCAATGCCATAGAATGCAATAGTCTTGTGAATCTGGATAGAAGGGCCACATCTGTCTGTAAGCACCTGCCAACATAGGGTTGCCTATTTTTTTAATTTTTTTTTTTTTTGGTGTGAGGCAGAGAGAAGTTGATGCCAGGCGCAACCGGCGCGTTCGAGATCGGGCTTCGGCAGCATGTCCCGGACGAAATGCGGGGCCGGTGAATGCGGGGACGGTCGTGATGGGCTCTTGTGTCATTGCACCTCAATCGTCTGGCCTGTTTCTGACTCACTTGAAGTCAGTCACATTTCTTTGTCGCCTTAAAAACCAGAGTAGGCCGCACCCTACTGAATTGCCCCGCGTCAAATTCACATCCTGCAATTAGACGTCCCGAGACCGCGTCAGTTCCCAGATCAACTTCAAGATGCCTCGTCAGGAACTCGAATATCCGAATGAGCCGTATAGCACAGTCAAGCGCTTGAGCGCACGGGGCAAGAATATCTCATATCGCTCGCAAGACAAACGCGCTGAGCTAACATATATCAGGTCGCTACTCGCTCAAGACCATACACCAGATCGTAAACTCATCCCACATGCTGCACGTCTCGTTCAATTCGTCCGATAGCCCTTTCCCGGCAATCCTACCCATGATTGGCCAGATGGGCTCATTTGACCGTCCCAGTGCCGATCTAGACGATGTCCTCGAACTGTATCTGCACGGGTCCGTCAGCCTCTTGTTTACTTTCCCGTGCTTCCCCCCCTTTTATTGGCTCGCCAGCCAATCACAGCGCCAAGACCAACCCCTTTTCCACCCCTTTTCCTCCCTCCCACACCCACCATCATCATCAACAAAAGTCCCCATCCCCCGGCTAATCCCTCCCAAGCTACGTCTCCTCGCGCATCATCAACCTCACCCGCGCCACCCCCTCAGACCCATCCACCCCAAAGGGGCTGCCCCTCTCCGTCGCGGCGTCGCACGTCGACGGGCTGGTGCTCGCCCTGACGCCCAACAGCCACTCGCTCAACTACCGCAGCGCGGTGCTCTTCGGGCACGCGACGCTGGTGACCGACGTGGCCGAGAAGCTGTACGCGATGGAGCTCATCACCAACGCCATCGTGCCGGACCGCTGGCGCCACACACGCGTGCCGCCCAACGCGGCTGAGATGCAGAGCACGTCGGTGCTACGCATGCGCATCGCCACCGGAAGCGCCAAGATCCGCACCGGCGCGCCGCACGACGAGCGGGGCGACATCGAGGATGAGGAGCTCCTGGAGCGCGTGTGGACTGGCGTCGTGCCCATGTACCAGGTCTTTGGGGAGCCCGTGTCGGGGCCGTATAACAAGGTGGAGGGCGTGCCGGGGTATCTGGGGGAGTATGCCAGAGAGGCTAATGCGGATAGTAAGAGGGCGGCGGAGGAGGCGCTGGTGGAGGAGGCGCCTAAGAAGGGGTCTGGGGCTGAATGAGGTGGTAGTGTTTCAAAAATGCTTTCTCGTAAGATGACTGCCGTGTCAGTAATCTATCTATACGAGGGCAGGCATGAAGTTAAAAGTACTGGTAGTAGTTCTTGTTTGTTCGGCTGACAGGAGACATTGAGTATCGGCTTGGAGAGCTGTCGCATTTGCCCTTCGACAAAGCTTTACATTGTATGATCTCTATGCTACTAGATAGGGACTACCTAGGTAGTCTAAAGATCGTATACCATAAATTGGTGTCGGTGTCGCCGTCATCGATGCTATACAAGAAGGCAAACTCCTCTCGAATCAGTATAAAAGTCTCGAACCATGAAACCTGTCGGCCTAAGCGCCGCGAAATGAAACCAGAAAGTAAACATCATACGAAACTTGAGCGGCAGCATCCCCGTACATAAACTAGCTCAAAGATCGGGGCGTGCAGGTCGTCGTCTAATGGACATCAGATAAAGGACTCGGGCTCCCAAATGGCCAATCCAGTAGACTTGTCCTCACGCCACCATCTCCCCTTCTCCTCACTTCCATTCACTAAGCTCGCGTTTCTTTTCTCCCTTTGTGAACGGCACCATTAGGTCTCGAAAAGCGCTAAAGTCCCCGGCCTTCTGGGAGCCCGGATTTAAATAACATTGAAGTAGCACTACGTCCATGGCCCGGCCAACCGCTCTTGGGAACCGTACCTGGAAAGGGTCAGCCCCGCAGAGTTTTTTTGTCCGGCCAAGCCTGGGCGTGTGAATCTGGATATGTCGACACCTGGTATTTACGGCAAGCACAAATGTCTCCCCGATATCTTGAAGGTGTGAAGATAGCGAGACCTAGGATTTTTTATACTGTGTCATCCCATCCTAGACAAGCGACGGTGGAAGACAACAGTATTGCAATAAAAAGGGCTGAGGATGTTGGGAATGGAATCTAGATTGAAAAGACTTGTTTCATTACTTCTCTCGGTACATTTTGCTTGCGGGGATTTCGCTGCTTGGTTAGTCCATAGGTTGGCTCTTATATCTTGTCTTGTCCAACCTCCCTGCCGGCAGTGGAGTAAACTGGCCAGAACTTGAAGTCACGTTGGTAGTAGATTGCTTACAACCTGAGGATTTCTTTTTAAAAAAAAAAAAATCCAAAAAAAATCCAGAGATAATAAAGCTAGGCAACTCGCTCAAGGAATGCACATGAAAACCACGACCATCAACAATGGGAAACCGGATTTGCCAGGTGAGCGGTAGTCCTACCAAGACTTGGAGCTGTTACGGGAAGAATCACATTCACATCTCTTTGGTTTTGAGCCCCCGCAACCCTACGTCTCCGGATTTCCTTCCACAACTTGTACGCGAAAAAAGATAACAAGCATCCAGGGCCATTCAGTGTACCTCACAAAGATTACCCTACCCGTCAACAACAACACCGCTCCGAGCCAAAGGAGAAATCCTTCAGACCAACGCAGATTTGTCGCGTCCGGTACAACCACCCCCGCGGCATGGCTAGGGGTATTAGGCTCCCCATTGCGTTGACGGGCTTCGCCATCTTTCTTTGGGACCTTGGGATCCGGTGGATTGAGTCCCATCGCTCCCTTGTTGCAATTGCAGGTCGTTGCCCCGTATCCGCGAGTCGCGGGAGTGACTGAGGGACTGTTGGAGTATGGCGGAGAGGTTCTGAGCTGGGTATACTCGCCGCGGGCTTGGTTGGCGTCGGGGATTGTCCGTTGTGAGGGGCGGATGAGCGTCATTGTGAAGCAAAGCGCGTGGTTATTGTGGGTATTGGATGTATGTGGAGATGTGTGTGGGTGAGGTGATGAAGAGATATCGGACGTGATGAAGTCTCTGCAATGACGTCCATACACTTCTTATTATAGCTGGGAATTCTTATCTTGTTGGGAATCTAGTATAGAGTTCATGTTCTCGGCCGATAGAGTCGTCAAAGCCGACCGTGCGTGACGCTCAGGGCCCTCAACGCCTCTTGATACCATACTCATAGGGTAGAAAAACCTTGGTACAGTGATGAAGGTGGCCAGCCACCGGAGGCGGCAGAAGCAGAGTTTGTTTCTATAGTTCTAAATTATAGTTACACCACCCCCTTGCCCCAAGCCCTAAGCAACACAACGGAAATGCCGATCTCGCGTCTTTGTGTTACTCCGACTCATTGAAGTAGGAAATGGAAAAGGGGCATTCTCCTCGGCAAAACATGTAGATGATTTCAGCCCAAAGAAGTTTTAAGTTGATGGGAATGCTGTAATACAACGAATTGAAGGTTAAAATAAAGGAGAAGCTTTCATAAGAAAATAGTTCACCTCTTCCAGTGTACCATGCGCTTTATCCACGCCACCAGCTCCAACCCACCAGAATGCCCCGTGAATCCAAACCCACGCTACAGGCCCAAAGAAAAACCGGAAAACAAACTTTTAATATTCTTCGTTGCCAAAGCGCCAGAGCTAAACGATTGTCGTTAATATAAAGTACATTGAGAACAAAGGTGAGCCGCTGCCAAATAGGAGTGGGTGGCTATGCGATAAAATGGAGGAGGTTCCCAGTCAGAAAAGGAGCTGTGTTTCACACGACAGCTCTCCGAATTAGACAGGATTCTGTAGTACATGCCAGAGATCATCTCGAGCTTCAAGAATTCAAATCGGCCTCCTTGGCAACTTAGGGAACATCAAAACCAAGGGAGTCCAGAGGGGAACCAAACCCCGCTAAACTGCGAAGCTAGTTTCGTGATGGAAACCAAGCCGCTGGGGTCACCGTTCCGTGCGAAAAGATCCTCTGCTTCTCGCCGCCTGCGCCCGAGGATCTCTATCGTGAGTTGGAGCTCAACCGTCCACTCGTCGTCGATGGTATCAAGTTCCCGCTCAGGCGTAGAGCGTTCCGTAGCCACGCTTGAGTTACCGAGGGGCCCGGGTGAGTCGATCTGGTCCAATTGGCCGTTGTCTTCATCACCAAATTCACATCTAGGGTAGGATGGCAGTGTTTCCGTAGTCTCGGCATAGGGCTCGAGGCCCAAATCAAGGGATCTTGACAGGCTAGCTACTGGCCGACTCCCGTGCAATGGATCAAGCAAGTTTGGGGCACTAGCCGCTGGCAAGGCCCCGTGCCGCGATGACTCTGGGTTACCTAGATCCGAAGCTCGACATGGCAGCTTCAGCTGGCTGGCTGGTCCTGGTTGAAATGAGGATGGATGGGGTCGCTGGAAGGATGAAGATGTGGCTTCCCGAAGCGCTTGCTCGCGGTCGAGCATTGCAAAAGCCCAGCCGAGTCCGCCGTTAAAGGTGAGTTCGGCGGTGTCCTCTGTCCCCACGAGGAGATGTCGTGATAATATTTTTAGAAATGGGCACCTGGTGAAAATCCAACATAGGTGAAAGAAGTAACCTCCTGCGGCAGCCCATTTTCTGAGAAGACCCACATCGAGACCGCTTGCTCGAGCCGCACAGGACACTGAGATTGTATCGGCTGTTCCTTGTCCGAGATTCGTGACATTGGTGTTGGACTGCAGGGGACCAGCCAGGAGCTGGTCTGCTGTTCGGACAGACATATTCAGGATGGAGATCGGGTTTTCCCTGGCCTCTTCGTTTTTTAGCGGCCGGTCTATCATCTTCGGAGGGGCGCGATTCTGAGGGGATGGAAGGCAGGCTCACTGTACTTAGATCTGGAAGGAAAGCGCCAGTTTTGGAGGACTGGGCGGTTGTTTTGTATTGCGACATCGCGCCTCCTTTCGGGGGCCAGGGGGAAGGTGAGGAGGGCAAAGCTCAGTAATCATCACCAGACCATCATCCTCAAAAAGTGAACACGGCATGAAAGACCAAAAGTATCGGTACGGGGCTGCCACTACCCGTTATATATATCCGACTTGTGCTGAATTTGGAGCTTTGAAGGCCGTAATTTCATGCAAAATGAAAGCTAGGGCAACCGGTGACACTGTCGCATCGTTTCATTACTCGCTAAAGGGCAGGGCGCATGAAGGCTTGACGCCGCCCATTGTCTATTATGGTAATTGGAAATGTGAGTCGGCGCGGGGTTCGAGCCCAGCCTTGCGGTGCTGTTGCCCCTCTCTCGAATCGCCCGATCACTGAGTAGCAGCCACGGCAGTCGACGCTGACGAGAAACAGGGACTTAAAAGTTTATAGTTTTCCCCCTCTGGCCCTTCAATTCACAGCGGAGGGTGACAAAGTTACAAGAAAGATATGATTGAAATATCCAGGGAAGGTGCCATGCGGACTTGTTCTAGCTGGGCCGTAAATACGATCATGGTTTGAGGGTTGTGACCGGAGTTGGAAAATGTGTTACTGGTGCTGACCTAGAGGAACGAGTCGGCCGAGTACCGACCTGGGTGCCCACCCAAATCATCTGGTCAGGGTGTGGTGTCCATCTGCACTTTCCCATTCCCATTTCCTCGTTCTGGATACTGCAGGTGCTGCCTTCCATCCCATTGGACCTAATTAGACCCATCGATCTGTCTAGAAAGTAGGCGGGCACCTTTTGCTCTGGCAAGGCACCCGCCCAGCTAAAGGCCCCTGTCGACAGTCTCAATACAACAAGCTTGACAGCCCCTCAGTGGGCGGCCCTCTCTTTCCTGCAGTAACTCGGCATTGCTTTGGGGCACTTCGCATCGCGACGGTTCGTCAACCCATACCTTTTCACCAATTGAAAGGCAGCCAAGGTCACTAGTACAGCTTACTTTTCTGCCTCGTAGCCTCAAGTTCGTCCGCGCACTTTGTTAGATAGGTATAGGTGATACATAGCTGCCTCACCCCCTCTCAGTTTGGCGGTCAATATTACCTATGGTTCCGCGGATCCCATCGCTCGCAAACACAAGTGCCCACACAAGTTCTTGTTCGTTTCTTTTCTTTCGCCTGGAAGTTGACCGATAAATCTGACCCCTTCGAGATCCTTCTCGAGTGTCCCAGCTGACCGTCACAGCACAAACAAATATCAAATGCCTGGCTCTTCAGGATCCTGGAGAACATCTTGTCGGGGCAAATATTATTAGTCACTCCGCCACAGCCCCAACATTCCCAAGTATCGCTTACCAGTTGAGGAGGCTCTCGGGAGTCCACCTCTGGTATCGCATGGCCATATGACACCCACGGCTATGGTCACCGACGGTGGGATGAGTCCTCGTCAAGACGAAGGTGGGGGGACTGGGAAAAAGAAACGCAAAAGGCGCGGCAGCGTAACAGGCAGCCCAGCCAGGAAAAAAATTCGCAAGGGTCAGGGTCGAACGGGTCGCCCGAAAAACAAGCCGGCCCCGTGAGTTTTTCTTTTCTTTCTTGTCCAAGGAGGCTGCTATCGAAGAGGGGATTCTGATACTTTTCGTGATATTAGCGAGCCTCCCCCAACGCCCATCCCTATCGCACCAAGGTTGGGTCCTTCCGCGGGCTTGGCCCCGTCCCATCCAGAGGGTAACCTGGGACCGGATGAGCCCCCCAATCAGGATCCGGATGTCGGTCATCCCGATCGTGGGGTCCCAGCTCACCAAGTCGAATCGACCGAACAGACAACATCTGATTCAGGCCCACCGTCCCAAACTACAAGCTCCGGACCCATGGTCAATGTGGCGCAGCCACAGTCCCGCTTGTTTACGGGCCGTGGCATGCTACCTATGAGTGAGAATCCGTTGAGGGCCGACGAGTCTAAGACCATGATCAGCTTCATGGACGTCCACGGTAGAGAAATCGAGCTAGAGACTGCCATAATCTCACCCAACTACCCTACCTTCATCCCCATCCAGGTAGTTGGTATTCTTGGCCTCACATCCGATATGAGGGACCTGGAGAGGAGGCGCAGTTACTTCACGCCCAGGGGAACAATGGAGTTTCGTCGCTGCGTAGGTGTGCAAATTCGGCTGGGAGATCCGGTCTTCCTGGACTTCCAGCCAGTGCTTTTCAACGTTTTAGAAAGGGAGGATCAAGACCCCGGCATTCCAGCCGTCATTGGCCGCGAGTTTTTGGCACATTGTCGAAGCGTTCTTTGGCCGACGTGGCCATTAAGGAACTATAGCCTCGAAGAAAGTTATGTGTCCAATCTCACACCGACCGGCACTTACGTTGACTCATCCAATCCTATTGAGACTATTAATAACGTCCCGCTGGATATGGAATTCATGTCGGAGTACTATTAGCACGGGTACGTTGTTGAATTGTGAACCCCCGTTACCTAGCCTTATCCACGTTTAGGACTGACAGGTGTCACAACAGGATAGAACGTGCAAAAACCACACACTGATACGGCTGCACTCGGCGAGGACCTGCATCAGGCACTGTGGGATCGCGAAATCTGATTGTGGAGGCCGTAGTCACACCAAAGGCGGCCAGCCGCGCTGCTAAACTGCAAGCGGCATTGGCTCTGCTCGGCCATCTTGAGCAACGAACATGCTAAATGGTCACCTTCCGGCGGGAAGTTGCTTCAGCTGAAGCAGCTTCCCGCCTCGCCCCTTTTGAGCCTCACTAGCACTGTGAGGTAACACAAAGCGTCGACTGAGCGATCAGGGAGTGCGCCTTTGTTCTTCTCCTCATTGGTAGTCGACCAGTGTCGGTCGCTTTTTCGTGTGACGTCAGCTAACCAAGCTTATTTCAACGTCAGCATTGTGATGATTGGGTCCCTTGTTTGGGTCGCCGCTCCATTGGCTGTCGGTTTTCTATGGAATTGGGCTTCAATGCTGCCGAGGGCGGGTGGGCCCCGGGCAGCATTACTGTTGCGAGTTGCGATTATCCTGCCGGTGCCAGCCCCACATCAGCTATACACCTCACACGTTACGCTTTGGGGGTTGGAAAGTGTTATGATCTGATGTATTCCGTCCGGATTTGTCTTTCCTCGTTCTGCCTGTTGTGTGCCGTTTTGTTTTCTACCTTTTCTCTTGTGGCTGAACAAATTGCCTACAACCACCCAGAGATCCCGCGTTGGAATTGTACCTCCATGTTTCCATTTCCTTCATTACAAGTGGTCGCATCTTCTCAATTTCCCCCGAGCTGTTCTTAATGTGTTATAGCGCAACGATAAGATCGAAACATTCTTAGAAGACCCCGGGCCAGCACTGACACTGTGTTTTCGACTCGAACCCAAGTGAGACGTTGCATTTAAGTTGTAGAACCCTTGTCATGATAGCTTGACACTAGGGACTGACCACCCTGTCGTTGCTGGGGCCCCGTCTTTACTAGCTGAGTTACTGTTCAACCCCAGTAATTTGTTTGTTAGCACAGGACTTCAAAAGTCTTGTTGTGAGCATGGGAAAAGCGCTTTAAATACAATGAACGCCCTTCATGATGGTTGAGAGGCCTTGAATATATTAAATACGTATTTTGAAATGCTAGAAAGGCCGACTCTGATACTGGAAGGGGCTTTCAAAATTCCCTTTGGGTCTGAGTGAAGAGGGAGGAGAGGTCATGTGCTAACAAATAAACCAGGGTTGGATTATACTATAGAAAAAGCAAATACTAGCTCCAATCCTTCGCGACTTACTCGAGTCATTTACTAGTGGGATAAAGCCATAGGGTGCAGAAAGTCTATCTAATCGCAATTCTTTATTGACCGAGCAGCTAATGTGCTGGTGGTGTCAAAACCGTAAATCCTCCTCCACTTGTCCTCCTAGTATTGGTTGCCAACTCAGCCAACCAACTTCAAGTTTCTCGCCATCATCTCTTTATCTGATGAAGATACAAACAGGTTTATGAAAGTACCATAAGAGTTGGGAAAAACAAGGAACACTGCGCGCTACAACGACCTACAAAGCCACAAAAGAAAATCCGATCTAACCAAAACAACGTCGCCAAGTACAATGCAACGCCCAGGGCCACTAGCATCTCATGGGCTGATCCAAGACACCAAAGGTTTGTTGAAAGCACTGCCCCTCACAGCTTCCGCCATCCCGAGACCTAAACCCGCCAACCACCCCGTCTTTTCGAACAGTTAGTACGCAAACCATACCGTAACCCAAGTCTATTAGAGTATTGCCAGTGTATTGACTGGCCCATAAGAGGAAGTGGCGAACGAGTCGAGATTCAGATTAGGCTCATCGGAATGACGGAAGCTGTGTCAGGGCTTGGAAAGCCCTCTTTTGGCCCCCGCATCTATTGCTTCTGATGCTGTTGAAGCTGGGAGATGGCCATCATCCGAGACAGCTCCAAAGCCTTCTCGAACTCGCTCGAGTCGCCCGTGGTCTGGAACCTTTCATTGCCGTAGCGTGCACGCGCTTCCAGGAGACGATGGGAGGCCTCGACTCTGCCGCTGTGGTGTTCGCGGCGGCTGGGACGTCTGGTTGCCCCGGTAACAGCTCCTGTTCCTCTCGCGGGGGTGCGACCTTGTGTTATGCTCTTTGCAGCAGGTGCAGCTGCTTCTGCGGTGCACCCCTGGGTCTGATTGAAGCTGGAGAGGCGGGTTGCGACTCTCCACGCCCAGTCGATGCTGCTGCCAAAGATCATACCGATAAAGCTGTCTGAACCATCGAGTGTCAGACGATGGGACGTTCTGATCTCTGGGAGCTCTTCGGTAACGTCGAAACGCCACCCCAATACAACGAATATATCCCCGGCGTTTGCCCAATGAGTAAGCTGCGTTATGCTGAAGTCTTGGCCCACAACTGCATGAAGGGCGGCCGGGGAGACAAGGTTTGGACTATCGGGAACATTGTTGGAGGTTGCCATCAGTGGGCGGCTCGGAAAGACTATCCTAGGACCCAGCGTTGTTCCTGGAAAACAGACAGAGCATATCCTGAGGGGAACAGACGTAGGTGTAGGCTATTCTCAATGGTCAGAGAAAACGAGCGTGGCAGTATTGCGGGTCAATGATCACTTACACTGCACTGAAAAGACTCCCCGGGATTGACATGGGGTGTCGTGCTGTTGTTGAACATTCCTGAGATGATGGCAGTTCTGTCAACAGAGCCTGATAGAACTTGCGATCTGTGGGATTTCAACGATTGACTCTGGGGTGAGGTTGAAGGCGCGACTGTGTGAGAAAGGTATCCCTAGTAGTATTCCATGAACGAACACAACACATTTATACATTGAGGGCATATCCATCTTCAAAGAAGCCGGGCGATAGATTAATACGTGGAATTGTTTGTTCACCGAAAAAGGCACATCGCCTTCTCGCCTCAGGGGGCTATGGCATTATATAAACATAGCTGATAACAAGGCTCTAGGTAGCAGAGATTTGCTGGCTGCCGCCGTGATAGCTTCATGGAGTGGTTTTTTTCCTAACAAATAGGAAGAGTGTAGACTGCAAAATTTACAGTCTTTGTGAATTCAACTCCATGGCAAAAATCCCCCAGCCTTGCGTGTGCGGCATTGTCCAGCCAATGATTGCCGCCTTCTTGAGCGAGTTCGGTCAGCTGGTTGTGCCTGCCAATGGGGGAAGGAGGTGGCCCTGCTTTCAGCGGCCAGAACTGGGTTGGGGAGTCAAGGCGCACGCCGCGCACCACTGGCACCTCCCCCCCCCTGCAAACGAAGAGAGGGTGCAAAAGAATAAGCTCTGGTACCTTAATCCAAACCTGCTTTCTCCCCAAAAAAAAACATTGATCGTACCTATCTTGTCTTGCAAAAAGCCGCAAATCAGCTCCAGCATTTTCAACCTGCCCACGACAGCACACATCGACTCCCTCACCCAACCCCTCCTGCCGAAATTCACGGTTGATGTGTGGCAGGGAACCTTGAGTATTGTCGTCTCAAATCTGCCTCCTTCATCCAGTTGCCCCGCGCCGGTGTTATCGGCTTTGGGACCCAGAGAACCAGACTCGATGAGCCACGATTCGAGACTCCAGACGCACCCACCGATCCCGAGAAACATCCCCCCCCATCGCGATAACCTTGGCTCAAGGCAACAGGTGCACGATGGAGTACACACGTTTGTGCAGGCGTCCCTATGCGGGCTGTGTAGTGGAAAATGCCCCGACTTTCCCGACGAAACCACATTCACCAACATACTGGCGAAGTTTGGCAAAGAGAAAACCCGACCGTGTTGTCTAGCTCCAAACGGTAATTGGAAATGGGTTGGCCTTTGTGGCTGGGTACGTCCCTTTGGCCTTGGGTGATAGTCCCACTGGCACACTTTACAAACGGTGCCCCTTTCCTCAACCACCCGACCAAACAAAACCCCAAACTCGAGCTTACTACTGCCGAGGATTCCTGGTTCTGTATTCCAAGTCCATACTTGAACAAAGCTGTACACCGCATTTCCCTTCTCAGCCCAGACGGGGACAAAATGGATACCATACTAATGCACCTTGAAGCTGGTGATGGGAACTACCTAGGTAATTGATAATTTACTCGGGCACCTCACTCGGCGTGGTTCAGCCTAGCGCCTGCCATGTTTGGCTTCCAGCACCAGATGATAGGGCATCTCGCCATCCGCCTTGGCTGTGCTAGCTACAGGTCTGTGTTTTTTTTGTTAGCCAGGTTGTGATGATTTCCAAATCATCATAAGTAGCCCGCATGCTTACCAAAGGTCCCAGGCACGATATGGAGCTGTCAAATTTCCATTGCCAAAGAATACCTCCGTCGTGACACCAGGGTCGTGTATACGATGAATTCAAAGCGAAATCCCGAGTCGATAGTACTTAAACTCTGACGGCACGCCGCGCCTGCGACTTCTACTATTCTTCTTATTTTTCTTCCGCCAGAGCCGAAAGGTCTACCTTTCAGCGAGGCAAGTGGTCCCTCTATCTACGTTTGGATGCCTTTGGGCTCCTATTCACCTATCTTCACGGAAAAGCAACTGGGGGATCATGTCACGGTCGCCCGATGGCCAGTGGCCCACCCCAAGCAGAGCTCGGCGCCTAGTACGCGACAGAGAATCTATGGAAGCAATATCCCTCAGTGGAATCCAGCACTTCCTTGAGCCTTTACCCGTGTTCTGCGGTGCGTGGTGTCCCGAGGATTCGAAGTTTTGGGCGCTCTACAACCTCGCCTCCTTGGATTCGGACGATCATCTTGGCCCAACGGTTGCTGAATATCAGGGGTTCCCTTCAAAGCACAGCTTACGCGGAATTCCGCCCGTCGAGCATATCGGTCCCGGAGATGAGGCGCGCATCGTCTGGCTCGACATCAGGGGTCAAGGACTTGTTGGGTTTGAGATACTTATCTCAGACAAATATCCCGCTTCAATCGTCCACATCGAGCTCCTCAAAGCTTTGTTCGACCACGAGCCTGAGGTTACTAAGGTTGTGATGTGTGAGACCTACCCCGTTTTGGGTCCCCATGGCGGGTTCCAACCGATTGGAGTCCAAACAATCGCGATGTCAATCACCGGAGACCCCAACCAACTGCTTGAGGGCGTGAACTGCCTAGTTCATAAAGGATCGCCTGACAAGATGGGGGGGTTCATAATGGTGCTTGGTAAGCGGGATTACGACCATCTCAAGCCCTTGCTTGATCAGGTGCCAGCACGGCGTTTGAGACAGAGTTAGAGCAGTGGTATGGAGGGATGGTACCACAATACGTTAAAGTGAGTACCTAGGCTTCTGAACAGTGATTTATTTTCTCAACCTTCGGTTTGCGCTAACTTCAACAATAGTTGACAAGCCGGCAGCAAGAATGGTCTCTGGGTTATCATGTTAAACCCTTGTCACTCAGTTTAGGATGGAACGGGCGTGTTTTCTTATTTTGGTGCCAGCACTCGTCCCCCGATAGTATAGATTGCCCTAAACTACAGAAGTCAAATCCTTGCCGAGAAGATTCAGCGTGGCAGATCTCCATGAGTCCATGCTCCCTTTTACGACTTTCGTTGGCAGTTTTTCTTTTGAATATCAGTGGCAGAATGACCGCACAAAATACCCCCCCCCCCAAAAAAAAAAAGCATGCAGTGCGAACAACCGGCCCCAACTGCGATACTCGGTGGGTTCTGCCCAGGGTCTTGAGGAAACGGCTAAGCATGAGCCTGAGAAATCTGTATCTTGCTGGTCCTGTAAGGTTGCGAGAAATAAGCCCACGGCAATCGACAAGGCAACACTGGATCGGGGATTTGTTTGGTTTGATGTTTCCCGTCCGGCGCTTGCGCACCATACCCGCGGGACCTCCTGTGCGCAAGCTGGTAGGCAGCCCTTGGCAAGCCACAAGATACCGTCATGGCAGGTATTGATCAAGCCTGCCGCGATTCGGCGGCATGTTCAGCCCCAGTCGACCCCGCCACTTCATAACAACTTCCATCGGAAGGGAAATTGTCATATTGCGGAAGGGACTTAGCCTATCCATGCCGGCTTGATATTCCACTGGCATCCGTCCTGTACCACGAATAACGGTTAAGACACATGGTGAACTGAACCGGCCGCAGGTTTTACAGAATGGAAAAGTAGTGGTAAACCCCAGAGAATCGCCTTGCAAGGCTTACAGGCGGAGGGGCTGCGACATCATATACCTACCGCGTAGGCCTTCCACTCCTGGCCCCTTGTCGACTCCCCTCCTTAAGTCCCCGTCTCGACTCCCCTAACTCCCAAGCTCCCAGCTCTACATCAACTTAGCTCCTGCAGCAAACTGCTGCCAAGGAACCTACCTTACCCAAGGCAGCTAGCGGGGTATCCAGCATACCTAGGTAGGGTACTCTAGGTATCTAAGGAAGGTAGGTACGCTTGCTAGGTACCCCCTACCCTTAGCACTGTTAGGTCCTTTCCTGGGTTCTCAAGATTAGGTGGACAGGAAATGTAGGTATTCGCTTAAAAAAATTGTTTTTCACTTGACAATTGGGAGCCTGAGGGCGGACTCGGGTCTCTGGCCTTCTCATCGAAAAGTGCACTTTTCCGCAAGGCTCAATCAGCCCAATGTACCAATCGAGATCGCACTGTGAAGACCCGGAGCTCTCAAGGTAGGCCCCCCGTTCCCATTGCTGCCTCTGTAATTGTAATTCCGACTGGCGTCGACTCTCACATCAACCAGTCCCTGAGCCACAACGGCCCCGGGAGGCGCATAACCACCCAACGCCGTCACGGCAGCTGCGAATCCTCTCCAGAAGTCGCATGGCGTCTTTTGGTTCTGCACGTCGCCGATCGTTCCAAAGCCCCAATCCCCAACGTTGACGACCCCTTGGATGGACTCGAGGCCTCCGCCACTGCTAGGATGGTTCCTTGACACCAAAGGTATGTCAGCCTCGCCATTCTCAAGGCTGATAGCAAAAAGCTTTGAACAGACAGAGCCTTGCACCCTAGTCCCAGTGGGGTTTGATTGGTAGGAACAAAGTCGGAAAAGGAAAAGGGAAAAAGCTCACCACTGCACCGTCGGCGGCATGTTCCATACCACGCGATTGGTGTTAGGATTACCCGTTGTGATATATGAGGCGAAGTAGCTTTGCATGGCGGTGCTGATGCCGGTGACGAAAGCTGCGAGCCCCGGCGCCATGAGCAGAGCTAGGTCGTCGAGGAAGGTTGGTGTGTCGGCGGCAAAGGCCGAAGAGAAGAAGGTCGGGACGAGATCGGTGCCGTGAAAGCCCGGATAGACCGAGTACTGCATATTCCACACCCTCGAGTCGCCAAGAGCTTCAGTCAAGTCTGCAAGTTGGTGTTAGTGCGGGCAAAAAAAAAAAAAAAAGAAGGGGCCAAGGCAGATGCCAGCTGCCTCCCTTGTGCGACACTGGCCGGGGTGTAAACAATCGTTGAATCACCCAACAACTATTACTGGGGCCAAAACACAGCGGGTTTGATAGCAGTCCTACCAATTGGCCGAGTAGCTGACTGCAGCAAGGCAACTCTCAAAGTGACAAGGGTGCTGCCGTCCACGGCTCAACCAATCACGGACGAACCAGTGCTTGGGCGCGACTACCCCCTTTTTCACAAAATTCCCAACAAAAATAAAGATAGCCAAGCCCCTGGAAACACCGAGCACACAACAACAAAAGGATGGCCACTTACACCTAACATTACACGTAAAGCAGCTGTCCCTCAAGAAGGCTGTCACCCTCGCCGCCTGAGTCGAATATTTCGGCTTCTTCGCCCCAACAGGGGGATAAAACGCTTCTACCTTCGCGCTCACCCCCTCCGACCGAGTGTAGTTCGGGAAGGAGGCATCCAAAAACGCCGAGAACTGAGCGTCGGTCTGCACAGCGCCGCCCACAAACAAGCTCGCCTCATCCGCAGTGTGCGAGAGAATCATTGACTCCACACCCTGCCAGAAGTTGCCCGTGCTCAGCTCCAGCAGCGGCATCTGCCGGATGAACGAGCCATCGGGTGTCGGCCCAACAGCAAAGGAGCCGGGTCTCTGCTGGAGGTTGAGTTCCTTGTTAGCCTTGGCAAGGACCGCGGGTTCGGCGGCGCGCAGGCATGCGAGTCCTTTTCCCCTACACCCGGCAAGGGCGGCGAAAGAGCTGAAGATATCCTCGACGGAGCCCGCGCGGTCCCATATGGGTTGGAAGGCCGGGGATTGCAGTATGGCCTTGGAGAAGAGCGGGTCCAGTTTTCCTCCTTCGGCAACGACGTGGTGAACGATGGAGCCGGCCCCCGCCGACTCCCCCATTGCAGTTACCTGGGTGGGATCGCCTCCGACCAGGTGGATGTAATCCCGAACCCACTGAAACGCCGCCCGCTGGTCGTGTAGCCCGGCATTCGGAGTACCCTCTTGCTCCATCGTCGTGCCGGCGAGGAAGCCGTATGAGCCGAGCCGGTAATTCATAGCGACAAAGATCATGTTGCCGTTGGCCTGGCCCATTATTCCAGAGCCATCGTAAAATGGGAGCTCCGGCTGGAGCGTGTCTTTACTTCCGAAAAGATACGCCCCGCCGTAGATCCAGACCGCCACTGGTAGCTTCAGGGATGGGTTATTGAGTGCCTTCCCAGGCACATAGACATCCAGGAATAGACAGTCCTCGCTTCCGCCCGTGAAAAGCGGGATAGGGATTCCGCCCAAGCTGGGTCAAGCCGTCAGAGTGCGAACATCTCCTGCTTTGGGACGAGAGAAAAGTTACATACAATTGGTTGACAGCAGCACCTATTGGGGAGGTGTTGCCCGACCCAACCAGATTCATCCCAGAAACAGCCGACTGAATGCATTTGGGACCGTAAGTACCGTCCTGCAGGGTCGAGTTGTTCGGTGGCGGAGCTGGCTTGGCCCATCGGAGGTTCCCTACCGGGGCTGCCGCAAAGCGGATATTCTTGAAGACATAGCTAGGACTTGGAGTCAGAGGGTGCTCTAATCTCGTAGTGTCTTGCCCTTGAGCGCTGCTTACATATCGCTCGCCGATCGGTAGCTCGCTGCTCTATAAGACGCATAAGGGAGTGTAAGAATTGGTAAAGCCGACTGTTTCTGATAACTAATACCGAGCGGAAGTGGCGAGCAAGAAACGAGAGAAAAGAGCTGGAGAAAAAGGAGTGACAGCACCCAGGATGACGACATCCTATCTATTTAACGAAACGAGAAAGGGAACGTGATAGCCTCTAACCAGCCCACGACGTCAAAGAGCCAAGAAAATCCGGAAGAGCCTCAACCCAAGACCTTGGCTACTAAATTGGGGGAATCATCTGATATAGGGCACCCAACTCCTCACTTAACCAGGTCCGCCCAACGGCTCATCCACGCTGGCAGAGAACCGCATCTTCTCACAAGGCAATATCCATCCGGGCTAGGAACTGCCTCATCCAGAGCCCCGGGCCCAGCCAACCCGCCTCGACGACACATCATCCCAACCCCGACCCTAGCTCCCGTCCAGCTCCCACAAATCGCAGACCCGAGTCGCCTTCCCCCATCGGCGCCGTAACCCCACACGTCAGCCCAGACAAGGTCACGCTCAATCTCCCTCGCATCCACGATCTCCATCCAAATAAAGCCCTTCGTAGTACAGCGAGTCGGGTGGTGAGAACAGAAAGCAATAAGAGGCAAAATCAGGAAAAGAGTGCGCCCCAAAGCTTATCCGTCGTCGCCGCCGCCCAGCTGAGGCTCCCGCGAGCGAATCAGGGCGGTGTGCCTGGCAGTCAGGGGGAAATTACGGGTATGAGAGGGCGCCTGAGGGCCGGCCAATCAGGGCAGACGGGTGGTCCTTTTTTGGGGGGGGGGGGGAAGGGGGCGGGGGAGCCCCATCTTTCCAGAAAAAAAAGTTCCAGGAAAGGGGAACAGGTTGAGTGACGGGTTGGTGCGATAAGCGATTGCGCGGGAGACGCGATTGAGTTGGTTGCGCGGAGGATACCGGGCGAGGGCCGGTTGGTCAGGTTGGCCGGGCTTGCACGGTTGGGGTTTGTGATGCGCCAGAGTCGCGAAAGCTCACGGATATTGAGATGACGGCCTAATCTGCCTCTGATGCCTGTCTTTGCCAGTCGTTCTGATCAGACCGACACAAAATCCCACGACCGGCCGGACTTACCTATGGATAAAGATGAAAGGACCCAAGTCACAAACCACGTCACGCGGCAGGCGACAGCCAAGGAAAAGGGGTTGTTGATTTCATTGGAGGTCAGTTACGAACACCAGGTAGCTCCCGAATAATTGTTAGCGCAGCACCAGCAAACATGCACAAGAACGTCCCTGTAGCTTTGATACTTCTCATTCAATCCTCGAAGATCTAAGCTGCCTAAGCAACCCATCGATACCAAAGGTATCATCACCGGTCGTTAAGTCACACAACAGACTTCTCAATTTTCCTCCTGTCCTACCGGCCGTTGCAGTACCAAAGAGACAAACCCAACCAGCCTGACAACAAAAGACGTCCTGCTAACCAAGGAGGAGCCGGGGTAGTCTGAAGATTTCCTCACCCCAAACGCCAAACAAGAAACTCGGATGCCATGCAAAATCAACGCTAAAATCCACGGTACCCCTGGAATCATCCTCGTCACCTAAAGAGAAGAGAAAAGAGACAGCTCAAATAGCTGCCTTCCACCACCTTGTTCTGTGCTCGCACTCCCATGTCTTGAGCTTCATGTAGTCCAGAAGAGGATGGGCTCGGTGTATCCTAGTATCTAAAGCGCGTTGTTCATCTGCTCGTCGGCGTCGGCGGAATACGTTTGCGTCCCCAACATTACTCCTTCATCTTTACGTAATTACTGGGGAATACGCCATGCTTTGTGCCGATCATTCCCGTCCTGTTCCGAAGTCAGTGCATGTCACTCCCGCAAGCAAGGGCAAAACCTCAGCACGTACCACCAGTCATTATCGCTTTCCGTCTTTTTCAACACCGTGATGATATCACCTTTCTTGAACCCAAGGTCGCCCGGTTGGTCTGCATCGAAATTAAAGAGTGCCACTGCCTCGTTTTTCTTCATCAGCGCCTGCTTGCTGGCAAAGTTAGGCTTTGGTGCTGCCGGTCGGCCCGGTCCGACCTTTTTGTCAGTGGCGCCGGGAGATGCCGGTTGATTTGACGCTTGGAATCTGTTCTCGTGGAACGTGCTCGACCTCGACCCTTGCGAAAGACCTTGTGGTTGTTGTTGATCGTACGTATCGTCCTGCCAGGTGTTGGCTCGCTTCGGCCGACCGAACTCGTCGTGGGCGTGCCCTTCGTCTTGACCTCCTTCCCTACGCTGGCCCTCGCCGTATGCGTTCCCAGTCTTGTTCCCCCACACTACATTGTCATGGCTGTCGTCATAAACAGGAATATCGTTGTACATACGGTCATCCACCACTGCTGCTTGGGCCGCGCCGCTGAAGACTCTCGAGTTCAAAATGCTGAGGAGCGGGTACGCTTGTGGCGGGGGGCGTTCGGATCCTGTGAGGAGGTCGCGCGCCGCAATCGGGCGGCCGTAGAGTTTTGTGTTGGCATCTTTTCGCTCAATGATAACCGAGCCCTCGAGGGATACGCCGGCGAATAAGCCCTTTGTCTTGGAGTAGCTGAAAATCCCCGCCACGCTCCTTAGCGATGCAGCTCCAGCTGCCTCGGCGTTTCGGCCAATCGGTCCGGCTGCAATCGAAACATTTCCGCCGAGTGTAAGAGATCCGGCCTGTGAGAAGGTCTTTACGGCGCTCGCATCGTTGAGAATAAAGACAAAGTCAGTAATCTCGAAACCGATCTGACCTCCGAAGCCGGCACCACCCGTCGCGATAGCTGTCGGCGCGCTCCAAGTACCATCGGCGAGGCGAGCGACCACGAGACCCGAGCCAAAGCGGGCGGAACCGAGAAAGCCGGCCTTGATGACTGTAAGGATGGCAAGGCCCTATAGTAGTTGAAGACGCATTGGTTAGTAGCTGAAGACCATCTCAAACCCGCGTCGTTGAGATCGCGAGACATGGCAAATAGGCGTCCGTTCTTCCCTTACCTTTGCATTTGCGAGCACTGAAGGTGGGATAACCTTGTCAGGTCCAAAAGATTGACGAGGGTCAATAAACGATGTCAGAATTTTCCCGCATTTCTTACATTCCGCTAGAAGAAAGAATGTCAGTCACTTATCGTGGCCGCGGTGTGATGCACGTCGCCAAGTGCCACGGAACGGTCGGGAGGGGCTTACAGGCCAAAGACGACGGAAGAGGATTGTTGAGCCCCATGGTTGGTAGCTTTCTCGGGTGCAAATATCGCGATGGCAAAAACGGTAGGCGCGGAGAGAGAGAGAGCGGAAAATGTGGTGGTGGTGTCAGATGTCGCAAAGCACAGGGAAAGGCTTCGAGTTGGGAGGGAGCCTGCGGGAAGGGGAGGGATGCCTGGGTGGATGCGTGGGGTCGAATTCTGGTGTGTTCGCTCCGCTCACGGTAAGCCGCCAGTGACACTTGCAGGATTTCCAGCGGGTATCCGGCTTGGCGGGGCACAGGGGATGTGCTGTAAGGCTTGGGCTGTGACGGAAGTATATAGTGCACACTCTCCACTCTCTTGACCATCCGTGCAAGGAGAGAGCTCGCGAAGAAGCCGATCGCCGCGCGTCGATAGCGGCTGTGGATGGCAAATGATAACCCACCTACCTAGGTTAGGTAGTGGTTGTCGCCCAGTGGGATGTCATGCGCAAAATCGTCGAGCCCTCTTGTCTTCGGAGCTTCCCCGCATCGCTAAAGCCCGCCGGGAAAGGAAATTTTGGCTGCGCCTTGTGACAGGGATCCCGACTCCCGAGACACTGGGAAATTGAGTATCAGACGGAATAGAAGACGTTTTGTCTTGACGACTTGAGTGTTGCGACGGAAGAAAAAGACTCAAGCTATGTTGAGCGGTTTTGGGGGGATGGATGCAGTCTCTCTCTGCTGGTCCCTGACGATCTCTGCACAGTAATCCGTTCGCTGGGGACTTCAAGTTTCCTAATCTCACTCAGCAAACACAGCCCTGACATCATCGCTCACCCGCCACATTGTGGCTGAGCCTAGCACGCTGGCTTTAACAGGCGTCAAGCCTCGGTGCCTCGTCAACTCCAACTCCGACCGCGATTAGTGGGCCCCCATCCTGCCAACTTTGCATCTCAATCCCCAGCCAACGAACGCAGCATCCTGGTCGCAACCACACAGCACCCCATCCATCACAAGAGGCGACTCCTCTGCGCAATCCGCAGCCACATCCCACACACGCACCACACACGACGACGTACCATCCCGCCCGAACCGTCCGAACGACATCGCCGGGTGCCCGTGACCGACCTGAAACACTGTCTCTCACGACGCTCGCCCCCGGAATCTTTTCAACGGAGGGGGAACGCCCCGGCAAACAGACAGCGTTGCGCAACGCCCCTCCTTACACACCCGACGACAAACCACTTGACAATCTAAACCAAGCCGCAACCATGTCCGACGCCTTTGAGCGCGAGCGCCAGAACAATGCCCGGCTGGACGAACTCTCCGCCAAGGTCTCCGCCCTGCGCGGCGTCACCATCGACATCTTCGATAGCGCACGCTCACACGAGGTGATTGACTCGACAGTACGTTATCCTCCTTTTTCACGAGAAGAACCGGCGGTATGAGATGTCAGTACTGATACTGTTTTTGCTGTGCAGAGCGAGACTTTCTCTTCTATGACGACGCAGCTCAAGGGCTCGGCCGGACGCCTGGGGCGCATGGCCGCGTCCGGGAACAAAGTGGCAGTATTCAAGCTGTCAGGCATTATCATCGGTTCGATCTTGGTTTTTTACTACACTTGGAGACTGTTGTTTTAGGTTGTCTTCTCCATCGAATACGGCGACCTTATAATGAAGAGCACTGGCAACAGGACCGGCCAGTGAGGCTCTAGCGGGGTTGCAAATGGGGAGAAAACATCCTTCCTGTATCTGTACATTTATTCGGGCGAGATACCTCCGGTTCGACAGTTGCACATAGTTCGGGCATAGCATTGGCGTAAAGGGTTTGGCATAAGATAGGGGAGGTAGCAACAATCGATATTGACGCGCAACGCCATCAAGAAGCAAAGTATCATGCCATTACAATAACTGTCTTAGCCCTGTGCAGTCTAAATGTTGCAGAAATAAGCACATTGCCGCTGGCGGTTTTTGTCTTTCCAGTCTGCCTAAGCAATCGAATTCATGTATTTTCTGAAAATCATGGCCTAACGCTGCTCCCTTCCTTACTTCCATGGCCCACACTCGCGCACCGGTAGGCCCTTGATCATAAGTTTATTGCCAGACATTCGAGAAGAGATCCTCACTGGCTCCAAACCCAGATGCTGGCTTAGATGCTCCACCAGTAGCAGCAGCCGGTGTAACTGTGCTGCTTGTCCAGCCACCAAACTCCTCATCTGCGGCTACCTTAGGCGCCACCGAAAAGCCACCAGAGGCACCAGGCACAATTGGCTGGCTAGCGAAAGAAGAACTTGAAGCGCCCGCGAAAGAAGAGCTGGAAGCACCCCAGCCCCCAAAGTCATTCGTTGTAGTCGGAGCTGGCTTGGGCACCTCGGGGCTCTTCTTTGGAGCTTCAGGAGCAGACCACGCGTTGCCCCAGACGTCGGCCCCAGACAGCGTGTTAGATCCGAAAGATCCGAGGGAGCCCATGGGATTCGATGCCGTCGAAGCGGCGGCAGGAGCAGGCTTTGATTGGGGCGCAGACAAGTTGAAGACAGAGGAGGGCATAGCCGCCGATACTGAGGCTACGGCCGGCCGAGCCGGAGCGGACGCACGTGGAGGAGATGCCGATGAGAAGTCAAATAAGTCACCGAGGGCTGCCGAGGCAGGCGCCGGCTGAGGCCGGGGAGCAGCGGCTTGGGTCGGAGCTGGCGATGTAAATGAGCTGAACCCCCCTAGAGGGCTGCCGATGGATCGCTTTGGCTGGTGTGTGGACGGAGCCGGCTTTGAGTCGAAGAAGCTGCCGCCACCCAGGCTCGGGAACGCAGCAGTGCTAGTTTGGGAATTCGAGCGCGAGGAGGAGAAGCTACCAAGATTGGCAAAGGCATCCTTCTGGGGGGACTTCGCAGGCGCTGGGCCTCCAAAGCTCAGGCTGCTGAAGGCATCCAAGCCCCCAAAAGAGCTTTGGGTTTGGGTCATGCCCGTGGGAGACGGCATTCCACTCATAGAACCGGAAGGCACATGAGAAACGCTCTGTTGTTGGGTTCGAGGAGCGGTCGCATACAGTGAGAGGATAGACTGCTTCAAATCGGGCCGAGACTGGTTTCCAGCACCGGGAGTACCAGTAGTACTCGCCGGCCTCGGAGGCGCGGCAGTCTCAGCTCCCAAGAAGTCCAAACCCAGTAGCGAGTCCTTTGTACTTGTCGCCTTTGGCGGGGCAGGATTGGCCTTCGGGGGTACCTGTGTCGCCGTTGGTCCAGCGGTGCTTGATCTTTGCGGAATCGGGTCTGCCCCGATGAGATCACCAGGCGAGGCCGCAATCGACCGTTGACCTGTTGTCTGGCCAAAGGACGCCTTGCGTGCTGATTCCCGCCGCTCAAGGACCTTCTTCTCCTTTACCACGCTAAGCGGTACATCGTCGTCGCCTTCGGCATCCAAAGTTGAAGGATCCGGCATCGGCCCATCCATCACCCACCGCTTCAGCTCATATTTGGTTCGAATAAAGTTCTCGATCTTGGATTCGGAGGGCGTATGGCCTGGCGCCAGCTTGGCTTCCCAGTACTTGTTGGCGCGCGCATTTCCCCAGTTGACCACACTCTGGAGCTGTTCATCAGTCCATGAGTCCAAGTCAACCGACTTGACACGGCTGATGTGGGTGCCCATCCCGCGATGGATGCCTGAGCAGCGGATGCAAACGAAGACGCCGAGGTTCCAGCTGGCCCATCGTGGATCTAGGACAAGGAGCAGTCAGCACGACACAGGGAATTCCCAATCCGACGATTTTACTCACGTTTGTTGCGTTTGCAGTCGGCGCACACCTTGTTGGCTTCCAATTTCAGGAGCGCCTTGATCGTCACTAGGTTTTGGGCTGCCCGCTCGGCGCCAGGGTTAGGCGGTCGTCGAGACATGGTGATTAATTTGCAAGTTGCTGTAGGTTGGAGGGTTGGTTCATTCAAATATTGCCAAGTTCAAGTTATGTCGTGTGCCGTCTCCAAGTCCTCTAGGCTGGCGTTTTAGAGCCAGATAGGCGTCCTCGAGGACAAAGGGTACCTAAGGTAAAATGGTGGGGCAACCTACGCCTAGACTCCCAGGGCTGGGCCCAGGGTTGTGCTCAACTCTGCACGGGCCTAGACCATGCGCCGCATTATCAGACATCAAACTTCACTGGGCCACATACCCAACTCTTTCGTCACAACAATTGAAGAATCGCGGCACCACACGCAGATGATGCGTGAAGTTGTATGGTCGCACTCAGTTAGCGTACAAAATAACCCCTAGTCTTTATTCTATTACCTTTGAGGCTTCCTCGTATTTGGATAATTTCTGGGCGCCAGTCTAAAGTTATCTAAGGGCTGACAGTGTTACGCTTTTCTTACGGTCAGGTTTATGAGTACTACAGAGAACACTTTCAGCTATCTGTAGCCAATGCTGAAAGAAATCCTTTTTCAAGAAGACAGTTGAGGAAAGCAGAAGACCTCAATATTTTGTCATTTGGTCTAAACGCTCTTTGCGCCTGTTCACTGACCCAGATTACATCCAAAGCCTCTCGACCACGTACTTGCAAACCAACGAGACAACACAGAGCACGCAGTTAGGCTCTCGGAATGCTGCAAACATGGAGTCTCTCGGCCCCCCGTGTTCGCCCACATTTAGTTGGCTACAGCTTGGGCAAATGCGGCAGCGGCCCGATTCTTGACAAGCTATCACCTACGTTGGCTTATTGGTGATCTTGGTATCCTGCAACAGGATGGAGAGCCGAGGAAAGAGCATCAAACGCGCGGGAGAAACGTTGTCTGCAACCCTAACCCTTTACCCCATCTATATTTCGTAGGGATCTGACAACACAAATCACTGGTGCAGCGGACCGGAACCCCCACTATTAATGCGAAGGGCGCAGCCAGGGACTTACGACGTCACTGAAGCTCTCTTTCGTTGATTCCAAACCACATCAAGGGCTATTTCCAGACTAGTATCACAGCCTCGTAGTATTTGTCAGTGGCGATTAGTATCGTGATTCCAGCCCGAACTACATTCAGCTCGGATCGAGTCCAACGACCTCACATTCAACGTATAAAGACCCCTCGTCATCCACCCATCATCCACCCACCTATCTCATTGCGCCCCCAGCAATTCTTGATGCGCTCCACTCATCAGCCCGCACTCTGTCTCCGCATTCTGCGCGCCTTCCTCACCCGGCCCCGGCCCCAGCCAACGTCCTTCACATTCCGCCCGCCCCCAGGGTCCAACACTAAAACGCTCAAGTCGATGTCCTCGATCCCCTTCTTCGGCAGTTTCTTCAGCTCCTCCTCCTCCTCCAAAATGGCCACCTCGTACCCCGATGCGCGCAGCCCCGACGAGTGGCGCGCCGTGCTCAACAAGGAGCAGTTCCGCATCCTGCGCGAGAAGGGCACCGAGCCGCCCGGCTCGGGCAAGTTCGACAAGCACTACCCGAGCGAGGGCGTGTACGCGTGCGCCGGCTGCAGCGCCCCGCTGTACAAGGCTGGCCACAAGTTCTCGTCGGGCTGCGGCTGGCCTGCCTACTTTGACAGCATCCCCGGCGCCGTCACGCGCCACGAGGACCGCGCCTTCGGCATGGCCCGCACCGAGATCGTGTGCTCCAGCTGCGGCGGCCACCTCGGCCACGTCTTTAAGGGTGAGGGCTTCCCCACGCCCACGGACGAGCGCCACTGCGTCAATAGCGTCAGTCTCACCTTTTCGCCCGACGACGCCGCGCCTTCTCAAGCGGCTGATGGAAAGGCCGATAAGCCCGAGAGCAAGGCTTGATTGGGTTTAAGAGAGGGGGCTGTTGGTCTCTCCGTGCTGCTGTAAGATCAATTGAGATTTGTAGAGATGAATGAAGTAATGCACGAGATTGGACCCGGTGTTTAGATTTAATTAGGCCAGTCAAATATTCCGCCCTCCTTGAGCAGTTTGCCCATGAAGCCCTAGAGAAAGAAATGACAGAAGTAAAACAAAGTTCTTACGTCAAGTATAACGTGAAGAAAATGATAGCTACGTTGAAACAGCATCAGTACTGAAATTGCCTTTACCTTGCATTATCTTTAGGTCTGTTTTTGTTCTCCCCGATAGCTTTTCAACCTAGAATTTGTAGGAACAGACGAGGGGAGACTTCTATTGCCCTATAAGTTATTGAGATATGAGCCGCCGACTGTCTCGCTATATGCATGCTTGGATCAAGAACGGCAAGCAAATGTGTGTAGTAGTTTACAGAAAAATGCCCCTACAAGGTAAGGTAGCATATGGTTTTACCCTCGTCATCTAGAGTGCCGCATTTCCATATCTTGCTCTCCTCATCTTCTGTGCCGCAGCGGCCGCTATGGAATCCAGCCCTTTCGCCCACTCTTCTGCATATTTCGACAATACGCTGTATGCCTCGTCTGGATTTTCTATTGCTTTCGTAGCCTCTTGACCCCTTTCCATGAGGTCATTCCATAGCTTTGTCGCTTCAGACAGCCCCTCTTGATTGATCTCAACAACCCTAAGCAGATCGTCTATACCATTCGTGCCATAGTTTTGCAGGTTGTTTCGGCTAGGCTGTGTGCTAAAGGTATTTCCGCGAAACCGAGATTGAGCAGTCGTTGATGCGGCCGCTACTCTGTGGTGATTTTTGGCCATGGCGTTAAAAGTTACAGGCCCGGGATGCAGACGGCTTGTCGCAGAGCCTCCCGAAGTGTGGGTTGAGGGCTGTGAATTGAGCCCAGAAGCTAGCAAACCATCACTAGCCCTTGCTGGTTGTACATGGCTAGGAGTGTCGGGTGTCTTTTCTGTGGGCTGTGAAGCATTCCCCAGCACCGAGGCTGTTCCCGTAGAAGGCCCGGGAAGCTCTCCCGCCTGACCATGGCTGGGGTTGAAGCGAAGATATTCCACGCTCGACCAGCTCTCATGTCTTGTCAAACTCGGGATCGCATTTTGGGATTGTGGGCGAGATGGGCCATCCTTCCAAAAGAAGGGGCTTCTTGGTGATAGCACAGAGTCCTCCTTCGACAAAATTGTGTCAAGGCGGTTTGAGACAGCATAATCACCGAGGCCTCCAACACTTGGGACTATCGTTGGCTTGCTCATCCTTAACCGCCTTCCACTTGCAGAGCCTACTCTGCTAAGCTTGTACAGGCCCTCATCGAGGACGCCAGGAATTCTGATAGTGGTTACAGGCTGAAGACCAGGAGACCACGAGTGCCATTGTGATATCGATGTTCCAGTGTTATCCATTCGCTGGCTTGGGGAGTGTCCAGGTATCATATGCTGGGAGGTATTTGCCGAACTTGAGGTGTACATATTGTGGGGGGTTGATGATAGGCCTGGTAGAGAGCTGTTGCTGTAGAAGTTTTGTGGGTTGCTCAATGGTCTGGCGATGAACTTGTTGCTGGGGGGCGCCATTGGATAACCTTCCCGTTCTTGGCCAAGAGGAAAACCAGCATCGTGGCCACACAGATTATTGTCTATGGTAATGTTCAAAGCTAGCAGGTTAGAGCGAACGGCAATGAAGTCAAACGGTTCTTTAAACTTGATCTTTAAAGTTTGTCGGTGCTGTGGAAATGTCAGCTAGGTTGGCTCTCTGAATCACAATGAACAGAAGCCCACCTTCGATGTTCCCTTGGGGAATAGGAATACCAGAGAGCGATCTGAAGGTAAACATGTAACGGAATGTCGCAAAGCTGGATCGATTTCTGGCGAAGATAATGCAAAGGCGTCTAGGTCTAATCTTTCCTGTCATTCGGCTTAGATTGAGCCACCATCTCGCCTCTGCGGACCGCTTAACAAACCAGTTCATCTGCTTTGTCTTTCACATGCACCATGAGGAGATGACGCCGAACTGGCATTTGCGTTTGCGATCCAGTGTAGGGGACACACGGTACAGGATCAACTTGGCTCTTCAGAAGAAGCTGTGGGTTCTTGTACCCATTCGGACTGCCATTAATGGAGATGTTTTCGAGCTTGAAGCGTAGCATCAATGGCCGCAGTGCGGCCATCGTGGAAGATAGGAGACGGCAAGGTGATGAGAAACAAAGCACAGATATACCACTGAGCATCTAAGGCATGTGGCTGTCTGAGTTCGAGTGCGGGCGCGCAAAGTTTTCATGGTAGGTATGTATGGAAGGAGCTCCCTTGGTTGGCACTTGGGGTGGAAAGCACTGCCTGATGGAACGAAATACCTTACCTATACCTGGGGTATCCCCAAAATGAATGGGCTTTATGGAGGCAATACAAGTGCCCTGTCCGTTTAGAATCCACACCACCTAGAAGAACATGATTCTCTAGCTAGGGTAGCGTTGAATGTTCTGGGAATTCGGCGTGTTGCCATTCTGGCAAATATGTTACGAGTTGGTTTTCATGACGTTTGGTACTGCGCCATGCGCGGGAGAGCGTATTACGGCAGTACCTCCTATGAAATTCGAAATAAGCATCGGGTGGGCAGCTCGTTAACCTTTTCTATATTTTCCTTTGTTAAAAATAAACAGTTGTGCCCATCAATAGAAGGAAGTCTCTCGGCGGATGCGTGGGCTGGAGTCAAGGATTGGACTGTGGCCCGTGCGTCCCGCCAAGGGGAAAAAGCTAACGCTTTTCCTGGAGCTACCAAGTCAGCCTCGCGTCGCATCGCGAACATCATCACAAAATCTATATCGGCATCCGCATCCGCGCTTGCGATTGTCCACCATCTCCCAATCACTTCTACATAGATTTAACAACGTTGCCGCAACCCCTCCAGCTACCTATAGACCATACCTTGCTACAGGTTATCCCCAGCGTCGAGCTGCGGCCCGATGCGCAAAGATGGCCCCTACACCGAAACCAGTTGCCGAGCATAGAATCGATCGCACTCCCGAATATGAGAAGTTCATCGACGACCTGCGCATCTTCCACGAGAAGCGTGGCACCAACTTCGATCCCGAGCCCAAAATGGGCACAATGAATGTTGATCTGTACAAGCTCTTTAACTTTATCGTCGAGAATGGAGGCTACGACAAGGTCTCGGAGGAAAAGCTTATGTGGCGGAAGATGTGCGAAGGACTTGGTCTGATGCGGCACAATGCTCCTGCCGATGCCTACACGTTGAAGCAGATATTTTACAAGCAATTGGCCGCGTATGAGATTAAGAAGGTGCACAACAAGGAGCCGCCCCCACCCGAGATACTCGAGTTCACCACGGCCAAGGGCGGGTCCCTCTTGACCCGCACACTTGAGAACTTCCAGGCAAAGGCAAAGGCGGAGAAAGACGAATCAGGCGACGATGGCACACCTAGCAGAGAGCGACGAGTCGATGAGACGCCGAACTCCTCCGGACGGGCATCACGGGGTCTCAGGGAGGCACCCGCGCCGAGGGTCATTTTCCACCCGGATACAAATTCCACTCGCCAGACGCGACACGCCTCTGGTCCGCAGCCAGGTGGCTCCGGCACACCTGCCGCAAACTCTCCAGCACACGCGCCAAATTCGTCTCAACCACACAGCAACACGCCCATACCGGTCCACGCCCCCCCGCATAGCAGCTCCAGCCGAGGAAATGCTTCGCACACGTATAACCCTCCTGGCCCAGAGCTGAGCAATCCCGCGGTGCAGAGCTATCAGCCTCCACCTCTCCAACAGATGCCACTTCGCGTAGTGGACACTCCTACTAGCAACCCTGAGCGCTTTGCGCCTAGGCAACGCGCGCTTCGACAGCCGGTTTCACAGCCGCCTATCAACAATGCCGCCGTGCTACGTTCGGCCCTCCCACCAGGTAAGCCCCTTGCAACTGTTATCTTGCTCCCAGTAACACCCGTGCTAATGCCTTCTAGGGGTTTTAGATGGCCCCAACATTTACGAACGGTGTTTGTTTGCACTCCGTTCTGGCATCCGTGCAGAACAAGCATTTGGCCTCAACCACTTGGTTAAGATTTCATTTGAGCGTGGAGACAAGTACAAGTTCTCACAGTTCAGCGGCCTCGCAGAGGGCCTGACTGAATTTGCTCTCGGAGTCGGAAGCCTGTTCTACTACATCGACTGGACGATTTGCAACGATCCTGATGTTGACGAGTATGGGGTTGGTGAGCTCGACGGCATCAACGGCTCCTTAGACATTCTTGAAAGAATCGCACAACTCAAGCCCAAGGCTGTCCAGGACAATTTCCAGCCTGCTGAGTTTTCCGACCACCTTACTCTGATCACAGAAGCCGTTCTTACCATCCGCAACATGGTCATGCTTGCAGACAACGCCAGCTACTTGTCTGACTATATGCCATTGAAGGACTTACTCTGCATCATACTTTGCCTCCCCGACATGGATCTTGCGGTGGAGCTGAAGCATTTTGCCCTGGATATCGCCGAGCAGATCACACCTTACCTCGTTCTCGGATCCGATGATCCTCTTTACAAAACCCTGTTGGCCCAGCTCGCTTCGACTGATCGGGGGACTATTCTTACGTCTCTCCGAGCTATCGGCCGTATTGCCATGAACCATCCGACAGAGACGAACAAGCTCAGTGGAGTGCCACCAGCTGTTCTTCAAAACCTCATGGATTGGCTTCTTCTGAATGACGACGAACTCATGGACGCATGCCTTGACTTTCTGTACCAGTATACCGCTATCGTCGCCAACCTGGACACGTTGATTCAAAGCACCAATGTGGAGCATCTTCTCACCCAGCTTGTTCGCCTACTCTCTCATGGCGCGAAGCGCGGGGTTCGGGAGCTGGTTCTCGTCGAAGCGAGCGTGGCTGTCGAAGCTCCCTCTGAGCACGTTGTTCCGATTCCCAAGGACTTGTTGGAGCATCTCATTGCCATGGAGGAGCCCGAGCGCTGCTATCAGTGGCTCAAGTGTTTCTTTGAGGAAGACCCAGACTCGCAAATCACGCAAATTGCGATCTGGCAGGCTTACAACACTGCATTCATTGAGCCTTTGAAGCGAAGAAACCGAACTATGATCAATGCGGCAGATTTCATCCGAAATATAAGTACGGTTTACCAAACTGCTGGAGCGCAGATCATTCGCGATCAGGGCCCGATGGGGGAGGTTCAGAAGTTTATCATTAGAGGCATTCGACCGAGACCTTTCCCAATCAGCCCAGAAGGTCAGGCCTACTTCCGATGTCAATGGTCCCCCACGCCAGGCGCGCCTCTCAAGTGCGGCGTCTGGAACCTATCGGCTGAGAAGATGTGGGATCACATAATGACTGACCACCTCGGCGAGAGTCCTGATGAAAAAGGCGAGTTCAAGAACCGCCAGGGAACCTACGTCTGCAGTTGGGACAGCTGCAAGAAGTATTCCCTGCCGACCAGCCTCTTCCTAGTCCAGTTCATGACGCACATCAAGACACACCTCAAGACTGAGGAGTCGGGATACAAGGCTGCAGCGAACCAGCAAACTGGCGAGGGCTCGTCCCACGGCGGCAAGCGTCACAAGGTGCGCATCGTCAAGCCAGCCAAAACTATCAACCTGACGTACGAGGAGACGGCCAGTGTCCGCGACGATCGGAATCCCAACGCCATCCCTCAGTCCGCGGGGATCCCGCTGTCAGCGGTTCTCATCCTGCGCAACATAGCGCGCAACGTCGGCAAGACCGAGGCTGAGGAGACGCTACTCAAGCAGCAGGCGCTGGAGGGCGGTGGCAATGCCCGCGACGAGTCAGAGGGTATCGAGGACGGGTCGGTCATTCCCACCAGCGGCTGGAAAGAGCGTCTGTTCCGGCCCGTCACGGCGCGTCTCTGGGAGGTATTTACCGAGAACAAGGTACTAGCCAAGGACCTGGCTGGCCTGTTTCAATTATTAGGACAGCAGTAACCGGTACGCTGTCATTGGCGGTTATGGAGGATGACTATGAAAGCAAAGAGTCCGGCATCCCTTGCTTAGCTTTTTTACGAAGCGCTGTTGTGCAGTATGCGGTTTATTGTGGCTGTGGCTGTGGAATGTATGTGGGGAGAGGCGCAATGGGAAAAGAACAAAGTGGGTTGACTGAGGAAACAGCGAAACTTGATGGATTTGTTGGATGTTATATGTCTTGTACGAGTAAAGCAATACCCCTTGCCTGGCGTTTCCGGCATTCAAAGGGAAGGCGGGAGGCATCGAGGACTTGTTTATTTTTCCTGTGTCAAGGATGGTAAGGGTTTGTAGAGCAAGCCCCACGTCTGGGCGTTGGGATAGTAAAAATGAGATATAATTCTGCCCCGACAAGCAGACTTCGCCGTAGCCTGAGGTACATACGGCACTTATTATGTCGTGCACATGTTGGAAGAGTAAATTATGTCTGAAACTGGAAGAGATGCCGCGGGTCCGGCACGTCGTATGTCGCCACGGGCAGCTGGGCCCCTTGGGGGTCTAAATACGGCCCCCACAGACATCTCCCCCCCCCCCGGATTCTGCCGTCGGCGCGACCCTGCCGGGAGCAGGCATCGCGAGCCTGCAAGAGCTCCTCTCTCCGTCGTTCCTTACCCGCAGCTCAGCTGCAGATGTGGGAGAAGATTTATGTGGCCCAAGCGCTAGCTGCTGCGGAGGGGCTCTGCTGACGGGACGCTAGCAGCCCGGTGGCGGCAGCTTGAGGCCATCGTGAGATCTGGGGTATGGGGAACGGGTAGTGCTTGGTTCTTTTGTTTTTTTTTCCTGTTTCACTCTGCTGAGCCGCTGGGAAACCAACGTCGCGTGGCGCTAGTCGGTATTTTCCCTTCAAGTTCGCGATAAATGTTTCCCCCAAATTCACGAGTGTGTACAGAGGGTAATAATAAATAATATTGCAGCAATAATATTATGGTGAGATTAAAAGAATATTTGTCAGGATGTTCAATGATCGGTCATGCTTATTCTACAGAGAACTGCACAAGTATGTAATTCCCCTCTTGGTGCGCTCTTGGTGATGCCGAAATCGGCGGAGGTTCGGGTGATGCCCCCCAGAGATTTCGAAGAGCGCGCGTCTCGGGAAATGCAATTGTAGCGAGACTTTTTGCTATCTACGCCTTTTCGATAGCCTGTCGGCCTCCCAAACGAACCGAAAGACTGTGCGCCAGAGCCAGGCCTGGAACTCGATGTGCAGAAGATTTTGCCGAAATATTCTGCGAGATGCCCCTCTCACCTGCCGGGGCCGCATGCACTCTGGACCGCTGAAATCACAGCGGAAGCGCGAGGTCAAGGGGGTGTTCACTATTCGGAGAGTGGTGGACAGGAGCAGGGGCAGGGTCTGCAACGCGTCCAGGCTGCCGGTGTCTGCGAGACTTTGCCGCTGCGTTCGGGTCTAGGGCAGTCTATGATCGACACTCGTGCAGTGGTGGTTCCAAACACGGCCCCCTGATACGCCGCGGCTTTCCCTCTCCCCTGAACGGCTGACAGCCAATGTGGCTGCCGTCGCCCAACTACTGCGAGGCACTGCTACTAGGCTCCTTCGTACACGAATCCCAAAAGACGTTGACCGGTTGCTCGGCATAAGGATACGAAAGAAAGGACCTACGGGTATGGCACGATCGGTTATGTATATTGTGTTATTAGAGGTGCCCCAAGAGTCAGCGCAACCCCAACATTTGAGTCAAGCAGCGACTCGAGGTCTCAAATCCCGACCTGCATGACAGACAGAATTTTCCAACAATGCGACGAAAATGCATTGCCGGCCCGTTGCCCTCTGGAAGGCTCCGCGGTGGCCTGAATAGCCGCTCGTTTTGTTTCATAGGGGTGATTTGGCATTAAACTTGGGCTGGTCGATGAGCTTTGCTGACTGTAGTTCAGCACAAAACAATACCCCGATTTCCATATCAAGAATGTCCCACAGGTCTCTTTAAAATTATGTGCACGGGGTGGTAAACCCAGAACCCTCTTTCAAGAATATCAGACGAAGAAGAAGTCGTGAGATTGCCTGCTCCAACGCCGCCTCATGGTTTAGTTGATGCAGAGCGCTGATAAAGAGGTATGCACGGAGAATCCCTTGCGTTTGCTATGCAGGGGACGAGCATGCAGAGACTAACTTTTTTCTGCAGTCTCTCGCCGCCCCCTTGCCGCGTTAGAAACGGGCAATGGGGTTTAAGGCCGTTGGCGCTGTTAAATTTACACCGAATTTGGACGTTAGAGCTTGTGATTCAGGATGGGATTTGCCAAATTTTTGTACCATTGCCCCCACGTTCACTCTTTCACCACGATGCTGGTGGGCATGCCAAGCAGTGCCGGTGGGGCCGAGCCGTGCGTCCCCCCTCTGCTGCAGTGCAACCCGCATGCGGGGCGACGACCGACCTCGACGACCCCACCATCTATTGCAGCGACAAGTTCATCCCAGAACCTCTATGAGGTTTGAGTTTCCAAGGTTCCGGAATGCTTGAACAGGCAGAGTGACAGCAGCTCCCACATCAGGTGTCCTTGTTAAAAGTGGCAGGTACTACCTAATTAACTCTCTTCTCCGAGAAGGTCTTTTTTTCATGGGAACCTGGATAGGTAAGCTAAAGCAAACAGCAGCCGATCCGATCTGCGGAGCTTGAACGTGATGTCTCGTATGACCAGATTGTTTCGATGATCCGCTGTGATCCGCTGCAGCCCGACAGGCAACCAAGAAATATTTTTCAATGGGAGGTGTAACACGCTGCTGCTGCGGGGGAATGTGGATCGAAAAGCTCGGGCGGGGCAGACTTCCTGGGTTCCTAGCTGCCAAGGGGGCTTGCAAGCCGCTGCCGCAGGCAGGCTCAAGGCAGGTCAAACCCTGTCGCTCAAACCACCAAGGTCTCACGCATCTTGGGCATTTTGCGTTCCGCGTTTACTTGAGATTATTTCCAGTCCTGTGACTTGACCCCAGTCTCTTTGGTCCCACAGCAGGTGTTGGGAGATGGCTCACCGCTATCTTGGATTGCGATTGTCGATCGGCCACATGTGTAATGCATGTATTGAGATAGAGATAAATGCTCGGCCAGCGAAGCAGAAGAGAAGCAGGACAGCAGACACAGCAGCATCAGCATCTCAACTTCACCCTCGAGCCCAAGCCCAAGTCTGTGCGACTCAATTGTTTAAAACAGGTACGTGTGGTTTCCCCGGGAGGGCAGCTGGCCTGCCCAACTGCCCTGCCCAACCGCCCTGCCCGTTCTTCCCGTGAACAAACATCCCACCTCAGACCCATCAGACAAGAGAGTGTGGCGGCCAGCAGTGGGTTTCTGAGTCTCTGGAAGCTCTGTCTCACCCCAACAACCCTCGTGCCCTCCACCCTCCATGAGAGGCTGTGCCCTCCGAAGGCACTGATTCTTTGTCAAATTGACCTCTCTGGTGTAACGCTGGCTGCCCGTCGGCGCGCCCAGGAAGCGTCTAGACCCAAGCTTATTCCCGGTGTGCCGCAGCAGTTTCTTCTGGCCCTTTGTCGCCCTAGAGTGCCATTCGCGCAAGAGCGGCAGACCAGACCAGACCAGACTAGACTACCACAGCACCAACGGCAGCCAAAGCGACAGCAGGGGGACCTAGAGCAGCTCGAACTCCTGAAGGATCTCGACTCGCCTCCGATCCCCACCGCACCGTCTGTGCCCCGCTACTTTCACCTGCTCCGGATCGCCCCTCGCCTCATCCGACATCCAGCCCCCCCTTGTGGCCCATCCGCAAAGCAAACCTTTCTTGCATATTGACTTTGGATATAAAAGCCTGACGGTTTGCCAAAGGCTGTCAGGTCCTTTTTCATCCCAGCAGTTTTGTGGTCGCTATTAAGGAGCCCAGGCACATTCAACGTGCCTTAACCCCCGATAGCCCCTACCATTCGCCCGCTTCATTTCTCGCTGCCACCGTCTCCTCGTGGTGTGGGAACCCCTCATCCATCGTGCATTTCTGAGCACCGAGCATTGAGCTCCCGCGCCTAGCAGCAGTCCATTCGTTGACTTGGCCCCGGTCAGACGGACATATCCCCCTCACTTCGCACTTGGAACCGCGAGCAGTCAGCCTGACTTGCAGCCAACGACCCCCCAAGACCCCAGCTGCACGAGGCCTCATAACCAGGAATAAAACCACCCCGCCGATCGCTTCCCAGATCGTTCCAAGTCCCACTCGCTTCTAGACATTCAGTTGTTCTACTAATCCTCAAAATCTACGACCGACTTATCACAATGGCCGCAGCCACTCGATCCGTTCGCCTGGCTACCCGCCTCGCCGCTGTGCCTCGGTTCTCCGCTGCCCGCACGGCTACCCTTTCCGTTGCGCAGCGTGCCGCTTTCTCCGTGTCGGCCCGCCGCTTCAAGTCTGGGGTGATCGGGGAGACCGAGGTCCCCGTCACCGTCTACACGCCGGATTCCAAGGGTGTTGCCTCTTCCAGCTCAGACCACTTCAGCATCCCTGTTAAGGGTGGTGCTTCTCGGTCACCCGAGCCCGCAGCTGAGGAGGATGAAGCCGTCACTCCCCTCGACGAGAAGGTCTTCCAGCAGATGCCCCGTACGATGCAGAAGATGAGCGTCATGGGCAAGGTCATCATCATCACCGGGTAAGCTCAATTTCCCATCTTGGGCGATATTCTTCCGCGATTTGTGACTAACACACACCCAGTGGTGCCCGCGGTCTTGGGAACCATATGGCTCGTGCCTGCGCCGAGGCAGGTGCCAAGGCCATTGTCATCTTTGACGCTAACCAGGAGCTTGGAGACGAATCGGCAGCTGAGCTTCACCAGAAGTCCGGTCTTCCAGTGTCCTTCTTCAAGGTCGACGTCCGCGACGGTGATGCCATCAACGCCGCCGTTCAGAACGTTGTCGATCTCTATGGGGCTCCTGACGTCCTCGTCAACTCGGCCGGTATTGCTGACTCCAACATCCCGGCCGAGACCTATGACCCGGCCATGTTCCGTCGTCTCATCGACATCAACCTCACTGGCTCCTTCTTGATGTCACAGTCGGTGGGCCGCGCCATGATGGCTGCTGGCAAGCCTGGCTCCATCATTCTCGTCGCATCCATGTCTGGCTCCATTGTCAACTACCCTCAGGAGCAGTCCTGCTACAACGCCTCCAAGGCCGGCGTCATCCAGTTCGGCAAATCTCTCGCCGCTGAGTGGGCCAAGTACAACATTCGCGTCAACTGCATCTCCCCCGGCTACATGGACACTGCTCTCAACAAGGTCCCCGCACTGGACGCCCAGAAAAAGATTTGGAAGTCACTCACTCCTCAGGACCGCCTTGGCGCAGTTGATGACCTCAACGGCCTTTGCGTCTTCCTCGCATCTGATGCTTCTAGCTTCATGACTGGCTCCAACGTCGCAATCGACGGCGGATACACGCTTTACTAAGTCTTGCGCACCTGATTTGGTTCTGGGATACCTCTATAGATGGCTCTGTTTTTTTCGACAGATTTGATACCCGGGACGATTCAAGCCCGCGTCTTCACCTGGTGGTCTAGAATACGGTTACGATTACTTGGGACGGCAAAAGTTCAGCCTTGTTGTTGACTTTGAAGAGGTTTTGTTGAATGGTTTTCTCGTCTTGCCAGCGTTGATGCATGGCGCAAATTTGACTTGGCGTTTGGGCATGGTATAAGAAGGGGAGTGTTTGTGGTTCTCTAGGGTTATGACATCCTTCTGCAGAAACAGGGGCTTTGAGTTCTGTGTCATGGGATGACCGTGGTGCAGTTCTGTTAATATGAAAAGGGCGATAACCTTAAATATCATCACCAGTACCAGTACACCCAGAGCTTAATCGTCGTGCAATGTGTCTACGCTTTCTTGCCTCTGGCAAAACTGAAGCTGCCTTGGCTCCAGGCTGCTCTACGGTATACACACATGTGCCTTAGTCTCCCCTCTGCCTTCACGTCGCCAACACGCTGTCAGGTCGGAGCCTGGAGTTGCAAGATCAGTTGGTAAAAAAAAAACTCAGCACTTACCCCCCTCTCAACAGCGTCCCGTCTCCTTTATTATATACGTTTTCCCATGTTCACTATCGTTTCCCCGTTGGACTACCGCTCACGAACAAAGAGACCATCAGTTCTGGATATTACGACTTTTCAATACCTGGACGTATCACAAGGGAAGAATCAGAGCATGCAGCTCGTCCTCCCCTTTCCTTATCGAGCACCCACGCTGACGCCAAAAACCAGTCACAGCCAAGTGTCACGAAAGGGATAACAAAAAGGAGTTGCGAGTCTATATGCGGTTATGACCCCCCCCCCCCCGGCCCTTATACCCTCTCCCATATCCCATGACACTCACCGGCCCAACACTCACAACGATCCCGCCCTCCATGCTGGAAGCCCAAATCAACCTCATTACGAGCCTCGAGCACACAAGCAGCGCAGCAAGGGGGTGAGGAACTCAGTAACAAGACAAAAAACTTTAAAAAAAAATAGTGAGTTTCTAGTCTCGGTTGAAACGACACTGCTTTCCGTTCCTCACGTTCCTTCCCAGTCCCCCTCCCCCACTGCAGAAGACTTATGATCTGTTGTGTCTGTGTCTGTATCCAGCCAAACCCCCCTTCGCCCCCCTTGATCCCCACCATGACCAACGTCTCTGACAACCATTTTCTAACCAAAATGAAACCCCCAAGCCAAGTTAGCGAACCACCGAAAGCATCTATGCAGGGTAAAGGCCAAATTTGAGACCCTTCCCACCGAGTCAAATGCCCCCCAAGCATGATGTTGGTGCGCGTTGTCGTGGACTTGACGCAACAACACAGACAGGCAATTTGCTACCTTCTTGATAGCAATATCTATGCCTGGACGGGATTCCACCACCCTATCGGTCCCTAAAAATATGTGCAAGTCGAAAACCCAAAATCCGAAACTTTTCAGGGGCATGATTCCACATTATTCTTTCCAGAAAACAAAGACAAAAACACCTAGAATTCATTGAGATTCAAAGTCTCGAATGCGGTAAATGCCGGCCATGGAGAAAAGAGCCAAAAAGATCAAAACAAGCAGCACGGTTTGCTGCGGCATCGGTATTTGCTTCCCCGAAGTATCCAGAACCCCCCACCCTAATCCATACCATAACAATAGAAAAGTCGGATGCCGCCAAAAAATTTGTCGATAGGACACCGTGGGGAGGTAGAAGCTCCAACCACCAACTCATTGCCCCTTACGGGCCTTCTCTTGTGCGCGAGCCTCCCGTGCTGCTCGTACAAGCGGCGACAGTGAGGACAAGTCAACGCATTGCTTCATGAAATCGTGCTAAATATTCAGTCAGTTTTGTCCAGACACCCAATGATGGCAGGAATGCCAAACACTCACCCGCAGCAGGTCATGGGCGCTTGCTCTCTTCTCTGGATCCACCTTGAGGGCAAAGTAGAGGAAGTCGCGGAATACCGGCGAGAGATTCTGCTCGTCCTTGATGTGCGGTGTACCGTTGGTAGCGATCAACCACAATGCTCTAAGCGGCGATTCTGTCAGGTATGGAGGTTCGCCTTCGATCATCTCGATGGCCATAATCCCCAATGACCAAATGTCAACTTTGCGACCATATTCCTTCCTAGTGACCACTTCGGGAGCCATCCAGTATGGCGTTCCCACCATTGTGGTACGCTTGTTTTGAGCCTCATTGATAGTTGCACAGAACCCAAAATCGGCTGAAAGAAAAGCAGAGAATTAGCAAGAGCGGCACCGAAGATAAGGTTGATTGGTACCGGGTGCGACTTACTCAATTTGATGTTGCCGTCTTGGCTGAGAAGAATATTGTCCGACTTGATGTCTCGGTGGATGACGCCCTTGGAGTGGAGGTGCTGCAGACCTCTCAAGGTTTCTCGGCACACCGAGGCAATTTGCCCTTCGGTCATAATGTTGAAGGTTACCACATCTGTCAGGCTCCCCCCCTCCATATACTCCATCACTACCCAGAGCTCCCCTCCACACAAGTAGCTATCGATGAAATTGACAATGTTCGGGTGAGAACTCTCCTTCATCACCAAAATCTCGTTAATAATAAGGTCTTTCTTGGGCTGCTGCTCCAGATTCATCTGCTTGATAGCCACGAGCCTGTTTGTTCCCTTCTCGTGCCCGGTATATACGCCACCGGAAGCGCCCTGTCCGATCTTGGTGAACTGTCGATAAACTTCTCTCGGGTCGCCCTCGGAACATATCCTCTTTAGCGCCGCCACCACATCCATCCCATTGCTTTGTCGTGGCCGGTGCCGGGCCCTTGAGCCACTATGCGATACCCCGCCCTGACCTTGTGGCACACGAATCGACCCATTAGTCTCTAGTGGCCGTGGATGCTGCGAGGAAGGAGGGGTGGGCTGTTGTCTTTTACTCGCAGCTCTTCCTAGCTGTCCACTCATGGCAGCTTGGGTCTGCGCCATTGCTTGCTCTTGCTGCTGTTGCATTAACTGTTTTTGATAGACCTGAGGTTGGTTGGCTGTGGAAGAACCGGATTGCTGGAAGGTCGCAAAGGGTGAACTGCCGTTTGCTCTCGAGTTGGACCTGGATCTGAGTTCCTCTGGGAGCAGGGGGACATTTTCCTTTGGAGGGGGATGCGTGGGGCTGATTGCATCGTCACTTGTTCGTGGCATGCCAATGCCCGAATCCTTTGCGAGGTGTGGAGGCTGACCAAGTTTTGGGGGCTTTGGCGCCTTTCTGTTTGGTACCAAGCTGGGGGAGGCTTTGGCTGGGAGTGGGCCGGGTCCTTTTGGTACTGGTGGCGGGGCGCGTGGGTTCTCAAAGCTGCCTTCATGGTTGACTGTCGGGAATCGTGGACTCGCTGGCGGGCTTATCAATGGTGATATGGGGTTGTAGGAGGTTTGCAGCAAGCCGGGAGAGGGTAGCGTTGCAGAGGACGGTGGCGCGCTGGACAGTGCGCGGTAGTCTCCGGCTCGCGCATCGTGGAACTTCTCCAGCTGTGAATCTTCTTGCGGCTTCTCGGTAGTCTCCTTGTAAAATGTCAAGACATCGACAAGAATCTGCGGATGTTCCCTCGTGTCTTTCTCGGTGATGCCGCTCTCGTTGATTAGCCGCTGCCATTCCTTGGGTAATCCCTGTTGGTTGGTTAGAAAAAATCACGTCTTCAGTGGATGCGACAAATGGCCACGTACGGTAAACTGGCCGGTCGTACTGTCGTAGCCGACGTGCGTTACGTGGACGGGGTTCTCCGGGGCAGATATCAAGGGCTTCTTTGGCGATCCCACCAGACTATTCATGAAGCCAGAGAAGCCCGACTTCTTTCTCAGTATGCCGGGCATTTTGGAGTCCTTGGACTCGTCGGAGAATCGCTTGGATGTGGGGGCGCTCTCCATCTTGGGGACGCTGGCCTTCTCGTTGAGGATGGGTTGCTCAGAGGCGGTTGTCGAGAAGCTGGGCGTGTGAGGTAGAGCGGGTGGACCCATGGCCCTCGTGTCAGGGCTCTCGAACAATAGCGGGGGAGGTGGGGGACGCTGGGGCGGTTGCTGGTGCACCGGTGATTGCACTGGCGACTTTGTCGCCTCGATGCGATTGAGGATGGCGTTGCCGTCAAATGGGGCGCCAATCAGTTCGTCCGACGTCTTTGTGCTGAGGGGGCGGGCGGCGATTGCCGGAGAAGAAGGGGGTTTGGCGTCCTGGGCAGAGTAAGAGTGCGACTGCGACTGCGACTGCGACTGCGACTGCGACTGCGATTGCGAGTGTGAGAGTGAGTGTGGACGCTGGGATTGTAGTTTATGTTGCTGCTGCGGCGGCGGGGTCTGGGCAGGGGCGTGAGCCGCAAACTCGCTGGTGCCCGGCAGGAGGGGTGACGTGTGAGATCGGGATGCAAACGAGGAGGCCGTCGACAGCGCCGAGGGAAAGCGTGGCGACGAGTTCTCGGACGCGTTCGACGAGGGCGTCCTGGCCGTTGGAGCGCTGGGGGCCCGCCGGAGACTGGCCGAGCTTCGTTTGCTCCCTAGAGATTGGGCGTCAATACGACCGTCGATACTCAGCGAGCTAGTGTGATGGTGCGCGGGCGGAGGTTTCTTGATGAGCCTGCGCCGTTGGGAATTGCCATTCAAAAGGGTGTTTTGGCTATCCATGATCCGGCCAGAACTCTAGCGCAAGCGCAGCGAGGGAGGGTAAAACAAATGGATTAACGTACGTCGGGGCCGGTCGAGCGACTGGACGATGGGGTTAATTGAGGTGCGGAGCGAGGGTAGCAGAGTCGAAAATTGCGTTTTGACCTCTGCCTGCTCCTGCTTGATCTCGTCTTCTGCTTGGCTGCCGCTCGAGGTGGGCTTCTACTAAAGGACAGGCAGGACTGACCGCGCCGGGGCTCTGGAGGGGTGTGTCTGGCCTCTCACGCTGTCTGGCCCTCTCTTCTGGCTGTCTGCTGGCTGTCTGGTTGCACTGGTTAAAATCGTTCCATTCGAAATCGTGCGACTGCCGGGCACAGTGTGGGGACCTGGCCTGGCGGCACCAATATTGGAACGTGTGGACGGAGTGCAACGGAGCAAGGGACAGGGTTGTCTCTCGAGCCGCTGAACCACCGTTTTGCGCGAGGAGGTGGTGTTGCTGCTGGCGCAATCGCGATAGATAGATGGGGGAGGGGGGAGGGGGGCACATACAGGACGACGGGGGTGGATGAGCTGCGTGCTGGATGGAGCTAATGCTGGATAGACTGAAGCTCGCGGGAGAACGGGTGTGCAAGCAGCCAAGAGCAAACGGGACCGAAAGCGATAGTGCCAACTGCGTCGAGACAACGGAATCAGACTCAATCAGGTTCCCTGGAAGAGACGCGCGGGTCTGCCGCACCAGAACAACGCCGGCACTCACTGGTCAATCAGGGGCCTTTTGTTTGGGCGAAAAGTGTGGGCGAGAGCCGATTGATGAATCCCACCGTGCCGCAGGACGCAAGACGCAGCTTGGAAGACTTCAAGACGACCGACCTATGTTGGCGGGTCAGATGTCAGATCCCAGAGAGACATGCGACTTCAGGCACCCCGCTGGTCCATGCCTCTCTGCGCTTCCGCTGGGCGTGGGCTTGTGACAGACAGCAGCTAGGGGTAGCAGCTTCAAGTGCGGTCGGGCTGTGCGTGCATGGATGGTTCAAAGCAAGACACCTTGTAGCATTGAGAGCATTGAATGAGAGGGGTGGGCGGCAGCTAGGTAGGCTGACGGAAATCCTGGACGGCCTGGATTGAAGGGGCAGCGGTGGAGCCTCTGGCTTCGTAGTCTCTCCGGAATTTTTCACGGCCAAAACGGCCCAGTCATGGCAGTATGGGAGGGATATGACGGGATAGCACAGCGTGCACAAAGGCTGCACAGAGGGAACTAGGAATCGACAGAGCTGCGCTTTGGGAGTCTGGGAGAATCTGGGGATCGAGCAACAACAACGGGGAGGTGAAGGCGGGACCGGTTAAGGTCTATGGCGGCCGAAGCGCTGGCACATCTGATATCTGGGGGATACGACATGGCGAACTACACAACCTAGACTCACCTCACCTCAAAAATATGTCATGGAAACCTCTCAGGTCCGAGCAGCTCAGCGCAACAGCTTTCCACGGCGGTGGCAGCCGTCCCGGGGCTTTCGGGAGTTCGTGTCTGTTACGTCGGACCCCACCTGCACCTCTTTCTTGGAGGATCGGCCCCAGGCTGTTGAGATGTGCCAAAAGTGGGGTTCTTCGCACACCAGGTTTCGCGATGCGCCTCGCACAGGGGCTACAAAGTTGCTGCCAGCTCGCTCACTACCCCGTGCTCTTGACAAGTGTATTCATAGCCCGGCACAGTCAAGGCCCCCAATTTGGGTTCGGGCGACCGCGTTCTCAGGGCGCCCTCGGTGATTTGACCATCTTACTGCCGGCTACTTAAAGGACCTAGCCACTCGCGCCAAACTCGCAGGAGATCCGATCCCCAGTTCCAAGGTAGAGCGGCCCGAGGTCACAGCGAGCCCAAGAAACGGTTTTTGGGCTGTTTCCACGCAAACATTGCCGAGACGCGACCCTGCTTTGGGGGCGAGCTGCACGCCAATAGACAATGCCAAACTCTGGGGACGCCGTACACCCTCCACGAAATGCTAGATATGCCAGATAGATGGCCTCCTCGGCCCTGCCAATATGGCAGGTCGCCATCCACCAAAAACCAGACGACCGATGCCCCGCCTGATGATGGCGGGTTAGGCCATACATCCACACAACCTTATACTGGCCTGCAGAGGGCTGGCTACCTATGTAGGAGGCGGGTAGACGAAGTGTGTGCCACTCGCGCTTCCTGTTCCATATTGGGACATGGACTTGCCTCGGGGCTGCCAGCCGTCTCGTTCCAGCCGATAGGCTCCACGGTTGCGAAGGTCAATCAAAGTTGACATGCAAGCACCGAGGTAAATAAGGCATATGACAGTGTCCATACATGGTCATACAAAGCCCTGATATTTCGTTGATATTTGGGCCCACCGATCCTGTCGGTCTTGACACGGAGCGTAGAAGCTCAGTGTAGATTGTATCATGATAGCTTGGGTACCAATCGGTCGGATTTCCTTTTTCCAACCCTAACCCCCCGTCTTTTCAGGAAGCCCAAACCATAATATCAGGATTTCAGAGCCATTTCCTTGTGGAAGGGTGTGGTTGCGCAACTGCCTTTGAATATCAGTCGACTGAAACTGGCTCCCCTCGCCAGTGTTCCCGGTTCGCAGCCTCCATCGACCATGGGCAGCTTCCATTGCGGTTCCTAAGCCCTGTGCCGTCTTCCGTTTTCTGCTGGCCGCCTGCACCGTTGCAGAGCGAGTACGGTATGCGCATGCATGCATACAGTGCTGCATAGTCTCGTGTCACCCTCTCCCGCAACCTCTCCACCACTCGAGATTGCTGTCGATTGCCCAGAGTGACGACAGTGCTTGCAATCTCCCATTCCATACCGTCGAAAACTGCAATTTTTGGTCTTCCAGGTACAAAATAGCCGCGTTCCTTCTGTACCTCCTTGGGTCAAAATGCGCCATTTCTTGTTTCCCTTGTGTGTTGCTGTCTTGAAAAAGTCTCCGTCCCACCTACCAGACTCGGATTGGTTCAACCCCACCAAAAGAAGGAAAAGTTTGGTATCTCATGAACTTGGAAGCGACGACTGATCAGCAACCCAGCGGTGGCAAGGCGGCCGAGAGCCAATGCCTGGCCAAGATGCCATCTGTCCCCGAGCGCCCCAATCGCTGGAGGCTTTGATCGTGGCCATTCTTGAACAGACACGCGGCCAGATTTATAGCTACCGGCCTGTCAACATGAACATTTTGGGTTTTCTTTTGTTGTTGCTTTCATGTGCAGCAACCGCAGATGCAGTCCATCCGTTGCAGGACCCCAATCGCTCGTCTCAGCAAGATAAGATGCAGCTCTGTCGCGCCAACAATCCGACACTGCGCGTCTGTTTCTGGATCAGACACAGACGCCGGATGCCCAGCCGCAAAGGTTTTCTCATACTGTGGGCTTCCAGAATCCCGAGAGAAGCAAGGCAGCCCACAGCCAGCATTGACCGGGCGGGAGAGCCAACAGCTGCACCAACCGGAGAAAACGATGCGCTGAGTGCAATCGGGGCACAGTACGCCTTTGAACATGTCAATCGACAAGAGGAACAGGAACGGAGGCAAACAGCAGGGATGTAAATTCCCGATACAGTGTTTAGCTTCTTCCCGGCCTGAGACAGAAGACCATTGATCTCATGTTTGAAACCTGGACTAGCTCGACCTGCAAGCCCACTTCTTCACGGCACAACGTTTCCCGCCGTACCTGCAGCAGGAGCTCTCAGTACTCGAGATACCAAAGCCCCCAAAAGGCCCTTCCCGCACCTGAAGGAGCACTAGTATCTGAAAATGGGAACAAAAGCCAACTTGTAAAGTTCACCATATGGCGATGAGACAAGATTGTTTTGAGGACGGTTTTGAAGTCGCGCACTAATAAACAAGGGTTGGATTGTAGACGGCATGATGCTCTTAGCGCCGTCTTTCAAAGCCTATCCAGGTTATGATTGAGTCGTCTTGTATCATAGTATCTCGCCGTTCACGTAACAGCGTCAACCCTCGATAAACCCGATGACTATTAGCCTGGAACTTAACGCAGGTTGCCTTTGCGGGCGGGCGGTGTCGTGGTGGTTTCCGTGTTTGTATAACCACCTTTCCCAATTTTTGTTCTCGGGAGGATCTCCAGTGGCTCTGAATGCGGTAGCAGGTCTCGGCCGAAAGACGTGCTGCTACTTGGCATAAGGTCTGCCCGAGACTATCTCACAGGACTGTCTACAGAGATAAGAAATCAGCGTCCTACACTGGTCGATTTGACGGTTGTCGGGACCAATAAATGTCGGTACACAGACGCCACGATTTCAGCATCAGACAGGACTGGGGAGATGGCAGACTATAAAAAGGGGACAATACAACACGCGCGGCTTCCTGCAGCTGTGATACGCTGTTACTGCACAGTGAGCGGTGTGGTATTGCCCCACCGAGGAGTTTGCACCGAGAACTGTCTATCTGCCTTGTCCGCAGTCCAACACCTACCTACATGGGCGTCCGTCTCCAAACCTCGTGTTTCTTAGATGGTAAATGTTTTCGGCAGGTTACCATAAATGAAGCCTTACGCGCATAGAACCATTACGAGAACCTCAGTGGGCAAATCTCTCGTTCCGGGCAGTTCTAACAGCCTAAAAGCGAGGGTTAGTATCAACAGCTGTTCGCTCAATGCAAACAGAGACACTATCAAGGAACCCAATTTATGTTTCACCATGGGTGTAGTGTAGCCCATATGGATAGGGGGGCGAAGACACGACTCAATGTCGCCGAAAAACACACTGGTTTTAGTCTGAAGGGCTTAAAACGTGTCTGATCCCCAAAACCCAGCGCCGGGTTGGCGTTGGCCTTTCATAATTATTTCAGTTCCATCCTACCACTGTTAGACGCCGTTAGACTAACAATGCTTACCTGGTGGAGTTGACCGCAAAATACCTAAACATACGTATGCATGCCTGAGGGAGCCAAACTGTCACAGGAGCCCTCCTACATCGGGCTACCGCTGTAGAGTCCCCGCTTGCAAAGACAACATTATGATTCTCAGTAAATATTGGATGTGCTTCACACGTAGTTCAAGTTCTTTGCTGGGGTAGCGACAACCGATGGATATTGGATCAGGTGTAACGAGAGGCCTTAGGTCTCGAGTAGACGATATTTGGTTTCAGAGATAGTGTGCTTTGCACAGAAAGCATGTAGTCTCTCTCGTGTTGGCATTGACAGGTATAGTCCTAGATATTCTGGGTGTTTCGTTTGCTCTTGCCGTCTCTTTGGCGAGTTAGGGGCACGTGGTCGAACCCGTGAAATAGGCGGATGAGGGGAATGAGGAGCTGTGAGGGGGCACGGGGAAAGGTCACTCGATGTTGCGTCCATGGAAGCTGAATGGGCTTTTTAGTCACCTCTGCTGCTGAAGGTGGGGGGGCTCCGCTGGGGACTGACAGACAGCTGGGAGCTGAATGGCGTTCTTCCTGTGGGCTGACAGGCTGCGTGGTGAATATCGCTTGCCCCACATAACCGGAGGGGGCAGAGGCGCAAGAGTGGCTAGCCATTACGCCGCTTGTTGGCCTTTCCTGACCGAGGAGACGGATTTTTGGTGACAGAAAGCTAAGAAATATCCACACTTCGCTCCTGAGAATTCAGGACGCAATTTTGAACAACTTCACCGTGTAGCTTTGTCTGGCCTCTTCTCCCGCCGTCACATACCCTTCTATCCCCCGTGAGCATCCCAAACACTTGTCGAACCTGCACTGCGCCAAGATCACCTGCGCGCCATGTTCTAGACAGCAACCGACCGCCACTCAATAGTTCCCCCAACTTTTTTCCTCTGCCACCGCTCCTCGACTTCACACGCATTCGCTGGTCACCGAAAAGAAGCGCTCTCTGATTGTTGCATTCGCTTCCTGAGCTGTTCTCTTGCTACAAAAGGCGTAAGTTGGCCCGCTCCGCGCCCCCTACTGTTTCAGACGTCTGGCCAGAAAATTGTTCTTGATGCGATAGCTAACTTTTTCCTTCTCTAGACTCACCCGGGCTCTTGGTTGACATCCAAGCCCTCACCCCGCGGACGCTCGCCTCTTTGGGATAATTAACTTGATCGCCTCTTTCGCCATGGCTGACACCATTTCCGAGCCTTCGGCCGCCAGCCAGCTCCTGCAGCAGCACATCGCCGCCGACACGCATCGCGTGACTATCGAGGATGCCGAAGACGAAGACCTTCACAAGCCTGTCGTCAGCGCCGACGCCTTTACTAGCGAGCCTAAGCCTTCATGGGTCGAGCCGATCTCGACCAAGGCTGCCGGAAAGCAGAAAGCACAGGAGTCAACTGGCTTGGACACGCAATCCCACGAGCTGTTCCCTGAGTTGGGCGGACCCAAGGCCAAGGCCAGTGCCGGTGTTGCCCCCATCTGGAGTGCTAAAACCAGCGTCAATGGCAAGACCAATGGCACCAGCCCGACCAATGGCACACCGCGCACCTCGGCCCCTGCTTCCGGCGTCACCACCCCGACCGGTCCCGGCTTGCAAGGCCCTCCGTCCTTGTCCATCCCCGGCCGGAACGTTGAGACATTGTTTCTTGAGCCGCAACATGTACTTGCCCGGAATCAGCTGAAGCGACCGCTCCCTGATATCCTCAAGGACTTGAACCGCAAGTCTCGGGCCAACATCAACATGTCCACCCTGGGCAATGGCAAGCTCAAGTTCGAAGCCAGCGGTCCCCAGGACCTTGCCTTGCAAGCATTGAAGGACCTGGTCAACCAGATTGGAACCAAGGTAAGCTGTCTTCTCCGGCTATTTCGTTCGGATAGATACGAGCCGTGTCGCAAATGCTAACTAATTTTTTCCTTTCCAGCAATCCGTCAAGGTATCAATCCCTCACTCCGCTAGAGCACACATCATTGGCAAGGGCGGTTCCACCATCAAGTCCCTACAGGAGAAGTCCGGCGCGAGGATCCAATTGCCGAAGGTGGAGGATAGCCAGACACCCGCGGACGACGACGAGGATGGAACCATCGATGTGCTTATTGAGGGCAACGCTTTGTCGGCTGCTACAGCTCGTGACGCTATCCTGAAGATTGCCGGTGAGCGAGCTGCCAATGTCAACACCCGTGTGAAGGGTATTCCCGCGGAATTTTACCCCTTCATTGCCGGCCCGAAGAACAGTCTTGTTCACAGGCTAGAGGAAGACAACGGGGTCCAAATACGCGTCCCTCCTCATCAGGCCTGGTCGCCACAGCCACCATCTGTTCCCGCTCCTGGTCAGCATCCGGTATTTATCCCTGCCCAAAGCGACAACCACATCCAGCTTGCAGGTGAGCGCGCTGCTGTCCAAGCCGCTCGGGCCGAGATTGAACGCCGTGTCGAGGAACTCCGACAGAAGCTTGCGCTAGAGCAACTGTCTATCCAGCGCGGTCGCCATCAGTTCATCATTGGTGACAGGGGCATCCCGATGGATCAGTTTTTCGAAGACACTGGATGCGCTATCATCTTACCTAATGACGAGGAAGACGATAGTGTGACTATCGTCGGTCCTCCCAACCACATCCAAGCCGGCCTGGATAGAGCGATGGATCTGGCCATGAACATGCAGTGCTCCAACATTGACATCTCTCGTTTCCACCGGCAAGCACCCGGTGGCGCTGCTGCCCACGCACGCAATGTGACTCGCTACCTGCGACAGAGGAAAGAAATTGAGCGGCTGGAGAAGTTGTATAACGTGCACTTCAACACCCCATTCACTGAGGAAGGCGCTCTTCCTTGGGAGCTCTACTCCCGTGATGGCAAGAACGCCATTCGGGCTCAGTCTGAGATTAAGGGCCTGGTCGACAGCCACCCCCCGGCTCGTATGGCTAATGTCGCCGTCGACCCCTTCTTCCATTCGTACATTCGTAATGAGGTGCAACCTCGGGTCAGGCAAGACTACAGGGTCCATCTAGTTGTCCCGGAGGCTTCAGAGGCCAATGCGCCTCTTCTCTTGGTCTACGAAGGCCCCTCCAGCCCAGAGAGCTATCAGATTCCGCGGTCCCAGCCTAGCCAGGCGGATGTTAGCGAGATGCAGAAGTTTTTGCAAGAAGCTCGGGCACATATCCAAGATCTGGTCAACCAGCAAGAAGCTCTCACCTCGGCGTCGCTTGATGTGCCGCAAAAGTAAGTACATCGCCTCTCCAATTTCCTGTTTCTTCCGGATCTAACTTGCAACCAGGTTCCACGACAAGCTCCGGAAGTTTATCAAGAAGGAGCAAGAGAACAGGGCTGCCAACAAGATTCCCGTCCGTGTTTCCAGCCTCGGCACAACGGTCAATATTAGGGGCCCTAGCTCGGCTGTTGAATCTCTTGCGGCCAAGTGCGAAGCCTTTGTTGAACAGGAGAAGGCGGATGAGAAGGAGCGCGGCTTCATCTTGGAATTTGAGTTCCCCCAGAAATTTGCCAACCATCTTATTGGAAAGGGCGGCAGCAACATTCGCGAGCTTCGGGAGAAGTTTGACGTTGACATTCAAGTTCAGGATGGAAAGGTCGAGCTGAAGGGCCCTAGGGCCAAGGCCGAGGTGGCCAAGGCACATATTCTGGCCCTCGGTCGTCAACTCCAGGATGAGACCACGCACATCCTGAAGATTGACCCCAAGTTCCACCGGGAGCTTATCGGTGCCCAAGGCGGCCAAATCAACCGACTGCAAACCCGATACAAGGTTCTGATTTTCTTCCCCCGCACCGCGAAGACCGCCAAGGATGATGATTCCGCAGAGACCACCAGCGATGCCGGGAAGTCGCGCCGTCAGCAGGCTCCTGACGAGGTTATCGTTCGGGGACCCAAGAAGGGTGCCGACGAAGCCCGCGACGAGATTCTTTCGTTGTTGCAATACCTCAAGGATAATTCCTTCGGCGCCACTATCTCGGTTCAGCAGAAGCAGGTGCCGTCTCTGATCGGTTCCGGTGGCGCTGTTCTCGACCAGCTGCGCCAGGCGACTGGAGCAAAGATCGATGTGCCCAGCTCGCGTGAGGCAACCGACGGTTTGGTTGAAATCCAGATCAAGGGCACCAAGGCGCAGGTTGCTGCCGCTAAGAAGCTGCTGGAAGAGAAGAAGGCTGTCTACGATGACACCGTTACCAAGACTATTGACGTGGATAGAAAATATCACAAGACGCTCATTGGTGCTGGCGGTAAGCTAACAAATGCCCAGGACTCTTTTTATTTTGTTGAGTACAAATGACTGACAAAACCTTTAGGCTCAAACCTCCGTGACATTGTAGTCAAGGCGGGCGGCTCCGATGACCGTCGGGAGCTTGCTCGCGCTATCCAATTCCCCAAGCAGGATGCGGACGGGAGCACCATCAAGGTTGAGGGCCGCACCGACGTTGTGGACAAGATTATCTCGCAAATACAGAGCTTCGTGTCCGAGCGCGACAGCCAGGTGACTGAGGTTCTTGAGGTTCCCCAAGAAAAGCATAGGTCGTTGATCGGCCGAGGTGGCGATGTCAAGCGCGGACTTGAGTCGCAGTTCAAGGTCTCGATCGACATTCCTCGGCAGGGCAGCAACCAGACTGGTGTCAAGATCGTTGGCCAGTCTGCGGATGTCGAGAAGGCCAAGGCTCACATTGAGACGTTGATCAAGGAACAGCAAGGCGAGACCGTGCAAATTCCTCGTGCCTTCCACCATGCCATTACCAACAACGGTCAAATCTTTCGGAAGCTCAAGAGTGACAACCATGTCACTGTTGACCATGCCGGACATGCTATTCCATCCAAGCCTGTTGTCTCCGACAATACTCAGGTCAATGGTGGTGCTCTTCCCCTGATCACGGATGACGCCGAGGCAATTGCGGATGTCCACTCCTGGAATGTAGTGGAGCAGTCATCCACCGAAGAGGGCGAGATTCCTTGGGTTCTCCGGGGCTCGGCTGAGAACATTGAAAAGGCGAAGAAGGTTATTGACTTGGCTCTTGAGCAGGCAAAGAAGCAGACTGCCACTGGATACCTAATCCTCCCTGACCCGAAGACTTACCGATACGTTATTGGCCAGGGTGGAAGCAAGGTCAACGCGATCCGCAAGCAGAGCGGATGCAAAATTACCGTTCCCCGTGACCAGGCCAAGGGCGAGGCCATTGAGGTTGTCGGATCCAAGGAGGGCGTTGAAAAGGCCAAGGAGCTCATCCTTGTGGCCGTGCGTGAGGGTGTCAGTAGCAGCAAGCAACCTCGGGACTAGCGGTAACTGGGTTATTGTGTGTTATCTTAGCCACGCCAGAATGGGTTTCGGAAACGGGTCGTGGTCCGCATTCTGCTAGGGTGGGGAATGCATGAAGCGTGCGTGGTGCCGGGGATAATAAAAACAGGGGAGATGGGACTGGGCTGGACTGGACCGCCTTACCTGGGCTGGGGAGGGAGGAGGGAATCGCCATTTCAGCTGTTTTGTTTTTGATCTTCTTCGCCTCTGTCTTCTCAAACAAATTTCCCGAAAAAGACTGGGAATCAGGTATATAATCTGCCTTTTTCTCCCCCTCCTCATTCTGCATCCCCATCCATGCTATATCATTTATTCTGATCGATGGCGAAGTATGGCACAAAAGGGATTGTTTAGCTAGGCAGCCGAAAAGTGAATATGTACTTGAATCTAGCGGCCTGTCGGTCTAATGTATATGTATCTGGCGAGTATTTGACGTTTTGGGATTATCGGCAAGCATATACTTGATCAGCCCTTGCTTCTTGGGACGACTTCAGAGTTATGATTATCAGAAAGATGGCTCGCTGCTCTGCGGGAATATCTCCGGGTGTTTCCCGATCTCACTTTTCATACCTAGCGACGCCTTTTCAAGGCTTCAGGCCTCTCCTTGAGTTTGTGCGTCAGCAGTAGAGCAAATTATATCCGGCTAGATATCAACCAAACTTGCAACATCTACTACCTACGTAGGTTTTCGGAGATACATTGATCTTGGTTCTTTCATTATCATGGCGGAAAGCATATCGGGGTATCCTTTTCTTTCCGTGCCTACAACATAACTCTTCAATCCAACAGGGTCTAGTTTTACCTTGACCTCCCACTACTAGACCTCACATCCAAACTGTAACCGAATCTAGGATTCTAGTGTGATGTGTGCTCATCACTGGGCGGGAGAATCATAGCCTCCACAGGCCCACGGTTTCATTACCGGCACGAAACGCTAGGTATGGCATTGCCTCAACAGTCTGTTTTTTTGTTGTTGTTTTTTTGTTCATATACGATCAGTTACTACCGACACGACTCTAGGATCAAGCTGATAGTGGAGTATAAACCACCAGCCGATTCTCGTCCTATTCATGCATCATATCCATGCATTATCCTTCGCACGACGTTCAAGAATAGCTCCTCTTCGGAGCTGAATGGCCCCTGCCTTCATCTTGTTTCCGCAAGATGGGCCGCGGTCGAAATATGGATCCAGGGCATGCCGACTACGATCATGAATCGATCTGCTTCACATAAAATCCTCCTCCTCCGTCTCGTCGGAATCCGGCCGGCGACCCATAGCCAACCGTGCGGCCTCGTCTGCTAACGTGATGATATCACGAAGCAGCTCCTCGGATCTGGCGCGGGCCGTCTGTGTCGCGTTAGACGTGCCGGTTGCCGACTGAATAGGGGGTAGGATATTAGCCGAATTTCTGAGGTCGTCACCCAGCAACGCGGTAGACGAGGCCAGCGACGGCAGCGCAAGCCCGGTATTTCCGGACGCGCTAACCATCGGTGGCTCGTTGCGTGCCTTAACGCGAACCTTAACCTCGCCAGCAATACCGTCGATCCGAAGGGACTGCGCTGCTCCGGCGGCAACTGACTGTCCATCGGCAGCTGGCGTTGGCGGGCCACCACGGAGATTCGGCGGCGGTGACATAGCGACAAGCTCGCGAAGAAAGTTGTTGGCCGCGTCAGACCCATCCATCAGCCATTTGAGGCAAATCTGGACACGCTCTCGTGCATAACGGTTGTGGTCATCGTAAACGCAGCAGTTAAGCAAGCTCACGATGCCGTTGTGTCTGATGATTTGCGTCTGAACGTCGGGGTTGCCGGGGCTGCTGCGTCCCGCAGGTGGCTGAAGAAGACCAGCAAGGATGTGAAGAATTTGGCCCTTGATTCCAGCCCATGGGAACTTATGCGCGGGCTCCTGCATCGGAGGTGGTGGGGGGGTGGAGGGGCATCTCCGGAATCGTACTCGTGATCCTGATCTTCATCGTGGGGTGGGATGTCCAAAGGCGCACTCGCGCCTTGTCTTTGCGGTGAACGACTGGGAGGGTCAACGAGGGGCTTTTTGGGCACACCTGCCTCGAGCCCCTTGAGTAAAACAAGAAGCTCGTACGCTGCCTCCCACTCAATGAGATATCTTCGGGTCTCTGGGAGCTCATTCACCGTTGTTAAAAGCTCCAGGAATTGCTGAAGTCCGTCCTTCGCGCGCTCCATATCCCAACTATCGACAGGGAAGTCGGCAGGGTCACATTGTTCGCCCCGGATCTGTGCCTGGAGGTGCATGAGAGCGGCACATTCTGGCACAATCCGGCTCCGAAACTGGATGAATAGAAAATGGAGGAGCTTGACGTCCCTTAAGTGTTCCTTGGACTCGGGAGGGGGAGGGTCGGTGTTTCGTGCCCGGAACATGTTATTGACGAGTCTCAGGAGAACCGTCTGCGCCGGGGAAATGATGTCCTTGGGAATGCGTAGTGATTGCCACGCATAGGGGATCAAGGCACTGTGATGGATTGCCTCAACAATCTGCGTAGTGAGCTGGAATATAAGGGTCTGTTCGTTCTTCTCCCAGACGGCAATAAAAACCAGAATCTCCCGCAGAAGACTTCTGCCACATTCCAGAGCCAGAAACATCCTGCACCTGGTCTTTTGCAGGTTTTCGCCGGCCCGGCTAAGAGATAGACCGGTATTGTCGAGAATGCAGGACTTGACAATCATGTGCAGCGCCTCAATCTGCTTGGGGTCAAGAATATTAGGCACCTCGGTAAGGAGGCCGCTCATAGGACCCTCGCCATAGGACTCGTCATCGTCGACATCCTCTTCATCAACCAATTCTTCGTTGTAATCCTGGCCAAATGCGTTGGGATCCTTAACTTCGTCCTCTGTGGAGACTTCGGGCAGCGGAGCACCGTCAGTAGAGTGCACAGATCCTTCGTGATCATCCGTCCGGTATGAATGCGCATAACGGTTCACCAGATTTAACTTGCAGCTCTCCGTCCTTGTCTGTGCGAACTCGACGGTAGGCATCGGCACCACCCAGTCATCGTAATTCGGATCGCGGACCTTTAGCCACCAAGTGTCGACTTCCCTCGATACGCGGCCGTAAAGACGATCCTGCTCAAACTTGTCGGGCTCGTTTTCTTTCCATTGAGGCGTGATCTTAGCATCGTCGTCAATATCGTCAGCCCGAACCTCTACCGATCCCTCAGGCAGCCAGTTCCATGCCAACGGAGAGATACGGGCCAAATAGCCCGGTGGCAGCCCTCGGGGTGCCAAGGTTTCTTCGTACTCGGTCAGGAGCTCCCGACCTTTGTCGCAGAATCTCGAGTTGCGCTCGATCCAGTTCTGTACCTCGACTTTGGCGACTTCTGGGCGGAATTCTCCGATAGCGGTGTTGTCCTGGTCATCTCCCGCAGCATCATCATCAAACAAGACTGTAGACCAAAACGCCATCTTGTTGCGGTCGTTTTTGGCAATCCAGTTGTGAGCCTGTTGCAGGCACGTCACCAGTAGCTTCTTGTCTGCAGGATTTAGTGTCAGTATGAAGGACGACCAAGTTTGGAAAACTGTGCAGCTCACACAGCTCGGTGATTTCACTCAGCTTGAGCCTAGCAGCCTCCTCTAGAATATCGCCGTCGTACGCTTTGCTCGTCACATTGACACACAAAATGATTGTCTGGTACAGCATTTGATCAAACTGAGCGGCGGCGCAAAGATCCTGGGGAATTTCTGGCTCCGGAACGACAAGTAAGTTTCTGGCAATATGCATGAGTTTAATCAACAGCTGTAAGTCATCCTTGAGCGATGGGTAATTTTTGGTGATGAGCGCCGTGCTCTCTTGGGGGGTGACACCTTTGTCTGGGTCGTTCAGACTCGATAAAGGCCCGATTGAGCGGGTGGTCAAACTGGGAATAGCGGCAGCAAAGTCTTTGGTGAGCCAGATCCATATCTCGACGCTCTGTGACAGAGTTTCGCTGGGGTACAGCATCAGTCACGAGTCGGTAATATGTGGGTTGCCCATGACTTACCGAACATCCTTGAGGTTATGAGTTTTCTCCAGTGTCCTCGTGATGAACTTGGTGACGTAGGTCATGGTGCGAGGGCCGATGGCAGGATCCAATTTGAGCCAGCCTTCGAAACAGCTCATGGCAGATGAGAAACATAGCTCCTCGATGCTGAGGGGGCGTCGGCTGTCATCGTCCATGATTGTGCTCAGCCCGGGAGGCAGTTCGTTAGAAGACATGACGGGCGATAGATAGTCTGCTGCTCTGAGCTTCCGGATTCCGGTCAGGACCGCTCTCAAGGCTCCCTTTACCTGGAGATTGATGCTATGCGATCTGCAAATGTCCCATCTGTCGGAGTGGGAAGGCAGGAGGGCCTCGCGCCGGCCTGGAATTTGAGCGGGTGGCGCAATGGGTACTAGTTACCTAATACGCGGCAATAATTCTGTGTGATGCTCCGTTTATCAGCAATGACGGTGGGTCAGGCGATTTCACGGGCGTTTGCAAGCTCAAGATGGAATTTTTGGGAGAGCTGGGCAAGTGCCCGCTGTGCCGCTGAAGCTGGATGTTGGGGTGTGGCGTAGTGGGAGCTTCTTGCCCAGTCGTCAGCCGCATTTCAGCGCCAAGAGCGGGTTTAACGGGGACCCTACTGCAATGACAGGGGTGAGGGTTTCGGGCTGGCCCAGGATTTGTGAGCAAAACCCCAACGTCGTCGCGACGGCGGGGTAAGATTCTGATGCGACCCCGCGGCAGAAAAAAATACGGCGACGAGGTAAGATCTGAGAGGGAATAAGAGCAGTTGACAAGGCATTCATTCCTTTACTCATACAAAATCTTTCAATTATCAAACCTTTGACTAAAGAGGGTGAGTGAAGTTGGAAATTCCCCAGGACGTAGAAAGACCAAAGTTTGCACGACACCAAGGCAATCCGAGCCGAGCCGAGCCGTTGAACTAACTCTGGCACCATTCAGAGTCCTAGAATATTCGGAATACAGCTCCGCAAGATGACAACCCTCCCAGGCCACTTTGGCAGTAAATATTCCGAATTTATTCTACTAGTTTACTCGCAACCCCCCAAGTAAACGCTAGGAGTATAAAATAATGGCTCGCTGACCCAGTCCCGCAGAGCCGGTACGCATCGCCGTCATCGGTGGCACTGGCCTCAGCAAGATCGATGGCTACACGCCCGTGGCCGCGCTGACGGTCACGACGCCGTGGGGCGCGCCCTCGTCGCCCATCTACATCCTCGAGCACGCCGGTGTGCCCATCGCCTTCCTAGCACGGCACGGCCTGCACCACCAGCTGGCGCCGCATGAGGTGCCGGCGCGCGCCAACATCGCGGCCCTGCGCTCGCTCGGTGTGCGCACCATCATCGCCTTCTCGGCCGTCGGCTCACTGCGCGAGGAGATCAAGCCCATGGACTTTGTCGTGCCCGACCAGATCATCGACCGGACCAAGGGTGTCCGACCCTTCACCTTCTTTGAGGGCGGCGTCGTCGGCCACGTCGGTTTTGCCGACCCCTTTGATGCCGGGCTCGCTGGCGTCGTCCAGAAGTGCGCCGCGGCCATGCGCGGCGACGGCGTCGTGCTGCACCAGGGCGGCACCGTCGTCTGCATGGAGGGCCCGCAGTTCAGCACGCGCGCTGAGAGCAACATGTACCGCGCCTGGGGCGGCTCAATCATCAACATGAGCGCCCTGCCCGAGGCCAAGCTCGCACGCGAGGCCGAGCTGGCCTACCAGATGATCTGCATGGCCACCGACTACGACTGCTGGCACACAACCGAGGACGTCGATGTCGCTATGGTTCTGAAGTACATGGATGCCAACAGCAAGAATGCCAAGCACCTGGTTGGTGCTGTCCTCGACCAGTTGTGCAAGGAGGAGCACAGCGACATGGTACTCGCCAAGCACTGGGAGGGCAGTGCCCAGGGTGCCGTCAAGTTCATGACCAAGCCCGGAGGTCGCAACCCCGAGGCCATGAAGCGCGTCGAGTTTTTGTTCCCCGGCTTTTGGGAGAACTAGGTGTTTTGCGTCGTTGTGGTATAGATAGGAGATAGAACAGGTTTGGCAGGTAAATAGATATGGCGTCGAAACCGAATTGACGACACCATGAAACCAAGAAAGATGTAGAATTCACAAGTTCCAGGAAAGCTTAACCCTTGACCACAAAACACATTTGTATTCTGCGAAATCATAAGCTTTCATCGCCTGCTCGGCTTAACAATGAAGAAAAAATGCCGACATGCAACCTCCCAGCCGCCATGCAGTTGATATCCTACAGGCAATTCATGAATACAGACCAATGCTTCCAAGAAATAAACACCTGCCCTGTACCCCGCCACCCGACGCCGGAAATCACCGCCTTCGCTCACAATAAAGACTCCCATGCGCTCATGACCTAAACCCGCGTAGCGCCGCCACCATGCCTGCCGTCGCATCTTGTCTTGTTTGTCTGGTATCCCGTTCATGACTACATCAGCAAATATAACGCCCTCGCTGCCTTCTCCGCCGCAGCAATATGCCATGGCCTAATATCCGCATCCCGATCAACAACGCCCCTTGCCCGCGCCAACGTCCCCAGTCCCCTGAAGTACACCAGCATCTCCCGCAGCAGCGGCTCGTACACGCGGGGGCTGCCTTCGCTGTGAACTACATTAACCTCCATCGCTACCGGTGCATCTTCGGCCCTTGCGCTACATCGCTTGATCAGGTATCCGCTAGCTAGTGCCGGGTTTAAATCTGTCAGAGACGTCGAGTTGTTGAGTCGGTGCGAGACTACCACGCCCCATGTGATATCAGTAGCATCTACGAGCGTCGTATCGGTATCCGACTCAGCCGCCGCGTTGTTTTCACCGCCGGGCGTAGTGGCACCCATGCCTCCGGCAGCACCGCCTCCCATTGGCGTGGGTGGATTGCCGTTTTGGTCTGGAGAGACAATTGAGGCTTGTGGTGTCGAAACAGGAGTCGTATAGAAGGCCGTTGGGGCGGTGAGTGGAATCCTGACCGACGGCGGGATCAATTGTAGCGATGGGTTGGTGTCTACCGTCAAGAGCGTCAGGCTGACGGTAGCCTTCGCCTCAGCCTGGGCGAGTCCGATCCAGAGGTCGGCCTCCTGCTGGTCCATAGGTCCGCATTTAGTCACGACTACCCGCCAGTGGACTTTCCACATGGATATCAAGTCGTAGGTCGTATCCCATATTTCATGCGCGACGTCTGCCAACATCGTTGACAGCGGTCTTCCTCTTCTCCCGAGGCAAAACGATGCCGTCATTTGCTTGCTCCCTCGATTATCAGACCAGGCAGCTGTTATCCAGCGTTCGTCAACACTCTGTGCGTAGGCAATGTGAATACATGAGTTTTCATGCAGGAGGTTAGGCGAGGGATTCGTCGTCAACTTGAAATCGACCGATCTAGGTAACGCTTGCTCGAGCACAATCGCTGGTGCTGGCATAGCTCCGCCAAACAAGGTACACCGGTCGTATGTTTCGAGACAAAGCTTGATATTGTCCGAGGGAGCCGTGACCACAACGGACGTCTCCAAGGCGATGAGGTCTTGTGATACCAACTGAAGTACCAAGTCATTTGAAATTGACTTTTTCCTATCTGCCATAGTTCTCTTGAAATGCTCAAAGAGCTCCCGAAATGCAGCGCACGAATCGACAATCGAGCTCGGATTCTCTGGCGAATATATGAGATATACAACGAAGTTTTTCTCGGTTAACGACGATGCTGCTAGTGCCTGAGCGAGGATGACCATGCTTTCGGCGAGTGCTGAGTTCGACCGTGACATGTGAAGCCCGGGAGAAGTAACATCTTGGTCGACCATGAAACCCAGGAGCCCATCGGAGATGTTGTTAGTAGTTGGCAATGTGTCAAACGCACCCAGCTTGAGAGATTCGTAGGTGCCTCGGATTCTTTCCAAGAACGCCGCTGCATTATCGCGCATACCCTCTAAGTGAGGGAACACGCATATGGAGACAACATCCTTCGCTCCTCGTGAGGGCCCGAGTCCCAGGCTTTCCCAGAACGAGACAGCCGATGGAAGCACCGAGAGCTGTGTCTCGTGACGCCGAAGCTCAATATGAGGAGAAGGGATTTGAAAAATCGGCGGTTTGACCAAATCTTGACCGGAAGGCCTTGGCTGAATGCGGGTTGGCTGCCCCATCAATGGGATATCTGGCACTTCTATGAAGGGCCGAAGTTGACATTCAGCAGCGCCCGAGAGCGTACGCGGCAGTGCTTTTCGTAGGCCCTGAACCGAGTACCGGACCGCATTGATTAGATTTCGACGAACGTCTCGTATCTCAGAACACGGGCGTTGGGGCCCAAGTCGAAGAGAACCGCATGCCGCCTGCTCAGTAATGATCTGCGCGATGGTGATGAAATCGTTGTCAGATCCAGTGAGGTGCAGTGCCGCTGGCTCTGGGTCCGCAAAGTATTTCGTCATGGATAGCTCCGGAACTTCAGGGACGGAGAGGCGGGACAAATCGATATGGCCGTATCCCGGCGAATCTGCCGATGTATTCTCCAAATCCTTGAATGAGGCTGCCATAGATATAACGTCGTCGTCTGGCCGTCTTCTTACGACACTGGATTTGGCTGGAGAGGACGGGTCGCCCGTTGTGTCGCTGAGATCGCCATCATCCGATGCCCAGCTTGATTCGCCAGACTCTGAGAGCGCATCGTCACGCCTGGCTGAGTTGCTGTCAAGCCCCCCGCTGATCCTTGATAGCAGAAGTCCGATATTAGAGGGCAAGTCCTTGAGATGCTTTCGTTTCCTCATAGAGCCTGGTACACTGCCGGCAATTTGAACACACCCGCTTTCTCCATGGCCAATCTCCTTTTCTTTCGCTGGTATTGTATAGTTGAACGGCCCGCTCTCTTGGTACTTTTTGTTTGTAAGTGAAAGAGACGGATCAAAATCGACCTTTTCGAATACGCTACCACTCCTAGGGCGCGCATTCTTACTGGGGTGCCGTGAAGGGGGTGGTATGTGAAGCGAAGCCCTGATTCGCTTGTATACCGTGTCGGGATTGAAGGGGCTCGGATGCCGCTTGATCCCGACGGCGGAATTAATATTATAGCTTTCCAAATTACTCAGCTGCCGGCTCTCTTCGGCGAGCGTACTTCGAGCGTGCTTTAGCTCCGGCTTGGTGAATTCGGGCGAGGCAGGACGAATATCCCCCTTCACGTTTTCCAGCCGACCGACAGCATTGGCCGGTTCTTGGACAGCCTGACTCATGCTGGCAGACATGTCTAAAGGCGGCCCCATATCTGTCAGCAGAGAAATATCCAGGTCAACTCCCACAGGCTGCTCATCGAAGAAGTTGAAGTCGGCGTCGGTGAGCTCATTGCCTTCGAACATATTCTCGCCAAGATCACCGAAGAGATTCTCGCCCTCGAGAAAAGAGGCACCCGGCTGTTCGCGCTTGGGATCAGCGCCACCCCACCCGTCTTCGAAACCGTCTGCTGCAGGGACACTATGGTGTATAACCGTATCGACATCGACGGCTGCAATTGCCGTTGGTTGATTGCCCGGACTCAACACCGCCCCATCGAAAGAAGGTGTTACCCCCAATTGCTGTATCCCGTCGGGAGGAGTTGGGTACATCGTCCCAGGTGCCGGCGCAGCCCCCCCATTGCTCGACCGGCGTAGAGCTAGGGGTGAATAGCTATTCGGCTGGTGAGCTCTAGAGTCCCCGTCCGTATTATCACGAGACACAGCCGCGTCTCTCTCTTTCAGCCTCCTTGCAATAGCCTCCTCCCGTTCCGGCAGCCCCCGAAACCAAGCCTTTGCCTTGTTCAACGGATCCATATTTTCTAAGCCGCCGGCTAGGAGCCCTTTCTCGAGACGGCTGTCGAGTAAAATTTCGACTTTCGGCTTCCGAAAACAGAGGACCGATGGCCATGGTGCTGTCGGCCCCGAGCCAGGAAGTGGCGTCCGCTTCCCGTCTGCCCTTTGCTCGTACGGCTTCCTTTGGAGGAACTGTATATTTAGCCATGCGCACTCATCCAGGAGAGACGGCGACATGCCACGCATTTGAAGCAGCCTGGCACAGGTGTTCTTCCACTGCGAAAATTTGTCGCCCGGATCTGGTTTTGCTCGACTCATCTGAGTATCCGGTGACTGGCCAGGTCCGTTATCCGTCACGTAGTTATCACCGTCGACAATTCCCTGCAATGCCCCAAATGCCCCAAGAGGCGCAGCAAGTATTATGGGGCCCGCGGGCAGCAAGCCCGAACGCAGGGCATCGGCCGAAGATATCAGACCTTGTAGCAAAGAGACGTACAACGATATGATAAGAGACCCCGTCGTTGTAAGATAGACACGAAAGGTTGCTAAAGCTGAAGTTCGGAGGACTTGACCAAAGTCGCCATCGTCGGCTTGGAAAGCTTGGGATGGCAGCAAAACCGTCCTGTGGTTTAGAGGAATAGCGCCTATTTGATGACAGAAGGAGGTAGTCAATGACGACAAAACAGCAGTGATGAAGAACTCGTGTATCTCCCGGATAGGTATCGACTTGTAGCGTGAGTCTGGTATCGCATTTGGGAGAATCTTGGGGTCCATCATCATGACAGCTCCGTTTCCGAATACAGTCGCCGGCGGTGGATTGAAAGACTGATTATTCCTTCCTGCCGTGTCCATAACAGATCCTGTAGAGCTTGAGCTGCTTGGCGTATGCGCCCCCGGGGGTCGGCTCTTTTGAAGACTGGTAGGCTCCAAGGTTCCGCCATCAACGGAATCTAAAAGATAACCACATACTTCTATCCTTTGTGTGAGTCCTAAATGGTCAGGCGGTGCAGTTGAGGAGGGATCTTTGCACAGATAGAAGCACCAAATTCCGCGACGGACTGCGTCCATATATACAAGGTGGCCATCGCTGCGTAGGGCATCTTCGACATCAGAAGCGTTGAATGTGTACGTCGACGACTGCGAAGCGACAGGTTCGTAGATAAGAAAGGCGACGGAGTGAAGATTATTCTGGAGACGTTTTGTTAGTTCTCAGCATTCAGGAACGGCAAACAGGTAGGTAGACACGGCATACGATTAGCAGCGTATTGGTATCATATTCACCAGCGTCCATATCGGAAATGACACCGCGCAATGCGTGGCTGCGACGGTCGAGTGGTCATCCACCGTTGCTGACCGTCGGAGGGTCGTTTTACGGGAAGGTCTGGAGATGGCGATAGCAGCTTGTAAGTTTGGCCAGGAGGCCAGACTGGTTGTGGTGGCTGCGGATGTGATGGCGGCCGACGGGAGACGGCATGGATCGTATTCGTCGTGTTCGATGCGCCGTGGTGCCGGGCTCCATGGCAGCAGAGCCAGCACGAGCAGCACCGCGACGGGAATCACCGAAGACTCAACCCCTGAGCATCCAGGGATCCGGGAGGTAGTGCTCGGGACTGTAGAGTCTTGGGCTCGTCGTGCCCGTCGTGCTCAGCTGGGGCGTGGTGAAGACGTGCGTGCGCGTGGCGCTGCCAATTCGCGTGTTGGACGAGATCCGTATGCGTCAGGCTGTCGGTTCGCGATGCACGTAGTTCGGGTCGATGTATTATGGCGGAAGCGAGCCAAGCTGGGAGGTAGGGGTGGCAGTAGGCAGGCTGTTGGGATTTTCCAGGCGCAAGAGCTCTGGTGTTGTGCAAGTGCAAGCAAGGTACGGATAGAATCCAATGACTACGGCACAGCGGGCCTGCTGCGCATTGGATGAATCCCTCACGGAGACTTCCGTCCACGGAGAACACATTAGCCTGCCAAGCCCGCCCCACGCGGATGAATAACCTATGCAGCTTGAAAGAGCAGCCAGCCACTAGCAGCCCTGTACTGTCCATTAACCTCTTTTGGTATTTCCTACATCCACAAGGGAGGTAGGTATAACATGCCCCCTATGGTGTAGTAGTAAAGCGAACCTGAACCTCAAAGCAGCCTCGCTGCAACTCTAAAAAGCCGTTCCGCTGCTCGAATCATGGGAAAATACACAGGTATTGAAAGGAGTGTGGTTACCTATCCATGTCGGCCAAACTCGGCAGATGATAGAGGAGATGGCAAGGGCTTCCTGTGTACCTAAGTATGGAAAAGCGGTTTCCAATCTACCTTACGTACTTGGACAGGATCCTCGGCCGTGCCGAATAGCTTAACTCCAAAACCAGCGGTCGACCCCGCTATAAAATACCTCCACAGCGAAATGCGAAATATTGCCCTGAGCTCAGCTCTCCGCCTTCCCTTTTCAGATACCGCCCAAAAGTTTTGATATTTCCGAATTCTGCCCCTCAAAAAAGTTACGAGCTGCAACACGCAAACGGGCAGTTTTCCTGTGGTCGCGGTAACAACGCCCCTACGCCCATCATGAAGCTCTCAAACCCCGGCCAGGTACCAATGTAAGCAATTAGTACACGGCACACTGACGCGACGTAAGGAATTCGGGAAGTGCTAACCAGCGCAGTTATACTGTCTCCGGGCCGTCGACCGCGAGGCCGCTCCCAGACTGGCTTTCGCGCCGGAGGAACAGGTCCGCGAAGCATGACCCCGAGGCCGTGAATACCTTTGACCTGTTGCAGGAGTTCGAGTTCGAAGAAGGTTCGAACCCCGATGGCCAAAGCCCCCCCTGTAAGCCCCACCCGAGACTAACGCTGAGTTCGCAGCCAGCAACTGCGTTCGAGTGAGCGAGGATGGCAACTGGGTCATGAGCTCAGGAACCTACAAGCCCCAGTTCCACGTACACTCGACCCAGGAACTGTCACTGTCCTTCTCCCGCCACACCAAATCCGAGAATACGACATTCTTGATGCTCAGCCAAGATTACACCAAGAGTATACATTTGCAGTCCGATCGGTCTATCGAGTTCCACACGCCAATGGGATGCCACTACGAAGTGCGCCTCCCTAGATTCGGTAGAGACCTAGCATATCTTCGACAGAGCACAGAGGTGCTTGTCCCGTCAGTAGGCCTGAGCTCGGATGGCTCTGGGCTTGGTGAAGTCTTTCGGCTAGACTTGGAAAGAGGCCAGTTTCTCCGACCTTGGCAGGTTGATGTTGGCGGAGACGACCCTAACAGCGGATTGCAAGGCGGTGTAAATGCTGGTTGCGTCAATGTCGCGGCAGTCGCCGAGTCGACGCACGGCCTCTGCACATTTGGTACCTCAATTGGGACCGTCGAGTTCTTCGACCCGCGCAGCAAGGGGCGTGTCGCCGTTCTCGGTAGTCAAGATGGCGAAGTTACCGCCCTGGACTACAGCAAGGACGGGCTTTCTCTCGCACTCGGCACGAGTACGGGTCAGATCCTCGTATTTGACTTGAGAAACCCTCGCCCGCTGCTCAAAAAAGATCAAGGAATGGGTCTTGCCATTAAGAACCTAATACATCTCAACACACCCACTGGGGATCGAAAGCTTCTTTCTGCGGATAAGAGAATCATCAAGATATGGGACGAGCAAAGTGGCGACCTCTGGACGTCGATCGAGCCAATGGTTGACATCAACTTCGTGACCCATTGTCCAGACTCGGGCATGATCATGACTGCGAATGAGGTAAGTCCCGCTACAACTCCCCCTTATCAAGCCGATATGCTAACTCGAGGGAATAGGGCAAACAAATGCACAGTTTCTTCATCCCTGATCTGGGTCTTGCACCAAGATGGTGCCACTTCCTCGACAACCTCGTCCATGAAATGGAGACCGAGACTCGCACTGAGACTTATGATGAGTACAAATTCCTCACGGTGCCCGAGCTCAAGGCGCTCAACCTGGCACATCTCATCGGAAAGACGAGCGTGCTACGCCCATACATGCACGGTTACTTTGTCAATTCCAAGTTTTACGATCAGGCTCGCCTCATCGCCAATCCGTACATATGGGAAGAGGAGCGTGCAAAGAGAGTCAAGGAGAGGGTCGAGAAAGAGCGCGCCAGCCGAATCAGAGGCGTCAAGAAGGTTAAGGTCAACCAAAAGCTGGCCGACAAGATCATCAAAAGGCAGGAGAACAGAGAGACAGTCGATGTCAAGGCCGGTATTCTGGGCGATGACCGTTTCGGCAAGATCTTCGAGGACGAGGCGTTCAAGGTTGACGAGACAAGCCACGAGTTCCGAGCCCTCAATCCCAGCACCATCGTCAAAGGTGCCGATGGCTATATGCCTCACGATCTTGGTAACGATGCCCCCAGTGAGGTGGACAGTGACGACACTAGCGACGATGAAAAGCCTAGCGACAAGGTTGTCATGCAAGTTTCTTCTTCGAAAGCGCAGGGTGGTCAAACCAAAGACACTGCCTTTGGTTCCAGGAGTCAAAAGAATACCAGGGCCACCAAGCCTCGCTCGGGTGATTTGGTTGGCGAGAAGCAAGTCACATTTGTACCACAATCCAAAAAGAAGGGCAAGCCGGAACCAGACGCCCCAGTTGATAAGCATTATGAAGGAAGGAGAAGCGCAAGCACCAACACCTTTCGGCGGATATAGACGCCGAACGCCATCCCGTTCAGACTCGGTATTATACAAGCAAAATCCTGGTATTTCCCAGTTCACACCCAGTGTCATACATCATTGCAGCCTTCTACCGAATCCTGTGTCTTGAAGATGTCAGAGGGGGGACCCAAATCCTGCCGACACCTTATCAAGCCGGCTTCCTCACATCAGCATTCCCCCAACGCCATGTATCCTATTGTCTTCACCTCACTTTCGACTGAAGTTTGTTCGTTTTTCGCGCGAGCTCTCTCGTGATGCAGAGCCACCCATGCCCTTTTCCAAGTCGGATTGCTTGATACGTGGGGTAGGCGGCACTTCATCGAGCCTCATCCGCCCGCCCCGGCGACCACCAACAGAATCCTTTACTGATTTGGGGAACTCGGACCGCCTCGGCGTCAGCGCAGTGACAACCCTCTTGGCGGATCTCCGGATCGTCTCTCTAATTGTCCACTCTCTCTTCTTGGCAATGAAGAAAAGCGCGGTGCTCGCAACTAGAGACCTCGTCAGATCTTTTCTCCGTAGGCATTCAGGACGATGGTTACTTACTACCAAGGATTCCGACAACAACCACAACCACAATAATAGCGATCAAGCCTCCCTTAGACAACTCAATGTTGCCTGTGCTGCTCCCAGAAGCGCCCGCGAGAGTACCGTCGTCAGCCGACCCCGGGCCGGCATTGGCGGATCCGGCAACCTGATCTTGTCCACCTGTATACGGGTTCGTTGTGGCCAACGGGAAATCAACAGAGGTAGTGGTCGCCATGGCGTAGCTATTGTCCGCGTTCCGATGCGGTGGGACGTGGAGACGACGCTGGGCGACAAGCCTGGAATATCTCGTGCGGGTATGGGACGACGGTGGGACCACTCGGCGGCCGGTAGTTGGTAGTATCGGGAGATGTTCGATATTGGTGAACTAGAATGGGGAGAGGGATGGTATGCGGGACGCCGCAGAGGGGCGCCTTGTGAAGTATTTAGGTGCTGGCTGCCAGGAGAAGGAAATAATGAGCGTCTCTGGATTACTCGCCCCCGCAGCAAGGCCCAAGGCCGGAGCTGCTAGCTATAGTTACCAGTGTAAGTAGCATGATGACCACTTGAACGAGCCAAAAATTGTGATTCCTCAGTGCGTAGTGCATGCTGGGCCTTGCTGAGCCAGATGGCTGTTGTGCTCCCAAGACTCGGCACTCGCAGAATGCGACAGGGGCTGATGGGGGTCCCAGGGTCTGACGCGGCCTGCAATTGGGCCCGCAGCTGTGAAAGTCGAAACCAGGCACAGGAAATCTCACGACGACTGCCTCGTCCCACGTTCATTGGCAATTCAGTCACTCTCGAAGCGCCGGCCATGTGGGCTACCCCCCGGCCTCAAGCAGCAGCGTCCAGGGTAGCGCGACGCAGGAGGCCAATGAGAGAGGGGCTGGTGGGCGCAAGGGGGCATGCAGGGTGCAGCGGCTCGGAGAGGGAGGGAGGGGAGATCCATCTCAATCGCACTGCGACGCAGTTCGAAGAGGGTCGCGGCTCAATGTGGTGTTGAGATGCAGGGCTGTATCACATCACCTCATCGCTGCGACTGCTGCTGTTGCTGTTGCTGTTGCTGTTGCTGCCGAGCACGGCGCGGCTTTTTCTAACGAACTCGGATTTTCCTATGGCGACTCGCAAAAACTCAGTCGTCACATTCCTATTCAACCAAGCGTCAAGAGGCAGGTAAAGTGCCAAGAGCTCCCGATAGAGTGTAGCCGTGTCTGTGCGGATTACGCCCCCATTTACAATACATTGCTACATTTACGCGCCGCTTGTATGCATGAGCTGCCCGCATCTGTCAGGTTGAAGGTTGGTGAGACTCCGCACAGAACGAGTGTGATAGCTGATAAGGGCGGCGTGAGATCGTGGATGAGGTGAGGATTTGCGTTCGGATGAGCTACGCAGCACTTACGTGCACACAGGCAGGGGCAGTTATCGGTCCGGCCGGTATCACGTCCGACGGGGCCAATGATCCTGATGGTTCAAACACTTGGAAGATGACTTCCTCCCATCCCGTGACTCCTTCTGCGCTACCAGAGGATGAACGGGATGCGATGAACTGTGCTGGTCGTTGCTGGTCGTCATCCTCCGCCCTATAGCTCATCGCATAATGTCCTGTTCCCAACGGCCAAACAAGTAAACAACAAACATGGGCTCGGAGGCACAATCGATTCGGTGCTAATAATAACGCGAAACGACCCTGAGTCCTGGCTGTAGCACGACGCGAGCAAATAAAGGAGCATCGGCAGAGGAGTCGGCCGAGGCTGCCAAACCGCATTTTTTTCTCTTGGCCAGCCAATATTTGCCAGTGACGTCGAAATGTCATGTGGCGGAGACGGTAGCAAGTGGGTGTCACTTACCGCTGCTGGCCCCCTAGGCTCTCACAAAGACGGCCCCAATTCGGCGGCTGCCTCGCCGTTTAGGAACGTAATTATAGAGGCGGGCATGATAGGAGACGCAAAGGGCCCCAGATTCGGGCCCCTCGCAGAGCAAGTGGATGAGATGGGATGCAATGCGGGCGGGAGACGCCTCATCCATGGCCACGACTTTGTATGGACTCGAGGGGGATTCCAGGAATGTTCGATGTCGAACTCGAAACGGCAAAACAAAAACATTTAGCAGTTTCAATGCAACTGCAGCCGGGCCGCGCTCAAGCCGGGAACCCTAAATTTGAACATCTACTCATCTGACTGGTGGAATCGGTTTATTTTCCGCTGAGGCATTGCTGATGCACCCACGCAATGGAGACTGCAGCGCAACGGTTTGCAGAATGCGGGGAATCTCGGATCGTCTTTTGTTCTATTTGCGGTTGCACCGTTCCCGCCCCCGTCTCCAACCGAACAAGCATCCGCCGTTAAGGACGATACTATCCTCGTTCTTTATGCATTCTACCCTACAACTATTCAATACTCGGCCTAGTGTCCAGGGAGTCTGGGCGGGTCTCTTTGCGATGGCCTCGGCGAATTTATTTTCATCGTGTTTGTTGTCTGCGCTGGACGCCAAGCGAATGGGGAGGACTATCTCGCCAGAGTTCACTTACGGCCAACCGTCCTTCCCGTTGTTGTTTGCAGACAGCTTTCCATCTGCTACCTACTTCATTCCCTTCAAGGGTACTACGGAAACACTGACTGAAGTTCGTTGTTAGTAGGGGACTGACAGGAGATATACTTGCACCCCCAAGTACAAGATTGAGACATCTCGACTCTGTCCTTGGTAGTTTCAAGCCGGCCACGGCAGTGGAAGCGCCTTTGACGCTTACTCCCGGGTAGATGTTTCCTATGGTTCTGAGCTCATCTAGGCTCAAAGGGTACGTAGGGAAGACGTCTAACTACTGAGGGGCCACGGCATCGCCGTAACTTCTTGACTGTCCTTGCTTGGGGGGAAGAATGGTTGTTAAGCCACTAGGGCGATGCGGCATCGGGCCTCCATGCATCGTTGTGTGGTTCCCCAGGGATAAATCACCGTTTTGCGCTGTCTATATCTCTAGGTGTGTATCACCAACCTGCCGCATTCATAGACATGCAATAGATGGATGTGTCTCTGCCAGAGCCGCCGCTAAGATTTCTGGTGCTCTTTTTGAGTGGGAAGGCACGACAGTGCCGAGGGGGATGATATTTGCAACGTGCTTTCCTTCTTGATTCACCCCATATGTTAAAGCGGCCTCTCCCCTTGGGGTAATTTGCAATCTTGCAAAACCAGGCCCCTCCACCATTTGTAGCAACCGTAACTTGCTGTATTCTGCTAGTAGTTTGTTGGAAGCTCTCTGATCGACTTACGGTCTCTGTTGACTTGGAGCCAATACCCCTTTTGTCTCTGAAGCTATCTCACATTCTACCGTGCGGCCTTCTTTGCCAAAAGCAGCTTGAAATCAGTTTTTGCCATCGGTCCAATGGACAACTCGGTCAACAACTACACCTTGGGTGGAACTGGAGCCCTTGCCGGCCATGAAACTACAACAGAGGCGGCGGGGGGCCTCCCCTCCCCCCTGAGACTTCCCGGGGCAGTACACGCAACATTGCCCGAGCCTACCCCCGAGAAGCCTGCCGACGACGGTGCCTTTGTCGAAGGCATGCTCCTCTCCAGGCCCTCGTTCACCCGCAAATTGGACCCCGGTGGTGGCTTCGAGTATGGTCCTGGGGCGCGACTTGAGCCTCAACACTTCACGAAGAGACAATTTGGCTCTGCCTCCATTCACTCCTATACAGATTGGCAGAGCTTAAAGCCCCAGAAGCAGGTAACCTCTCAAGTCATCAACTTAATCGATACCTCCGACACTCTAAACTCCACGAGGTCTACCCAAGAGGCAGCGGAAAATCCCACCGCTACCGTCACTCGCATCCCATTTCCTTCAAAGAGTCCCCCAGAGAGAGTGGCTCGCTCGAAAACACAGCTGGCACAAGCCGCGGACGGGGACGGAACACCTCAAACACAACAAAAAACACAACAAAACAATACTCTCACCTCAGCTCAAAGACTACCGTTTCTAGAATCTTCTCCAGGGGGTGCAGCGAGACAGCAGAACGATCGAGAAATATATGCGACAAAGCGAAACCTGGCTCCTCTGGGGCTACAGTATGAAACTGCAACCCCAGGCCCTCGTACATCGGGCACATTGAAGCCTCTGTCCAGCGCGAACTCACCAGTGTCCAACCATGTGGAGAATATGCCAGTACGTCAAGGGGTTCAACAGTACATCGCATCAGCTCACAGGAGCGAAGAGGCAGCGTTTGGTAGACGCAAGCCCGAGACAAGTGCTGCGTTTGGGAACCAGAGGCCAAGACAATTAGAGCACCGCCACCAACAGAGACTCCCCCTACAAGACTCGAAGTCTTGTCGTCAGCTGTCTCCACCCCCACGCCAGCACCAAATAAAGATGGCAAATCGCCCCCTCAGAGGCACTGTTGTTGAGAAGATACCAACCGGACTGGACCATCGAATCCATTCGTCCCCACGGAGTTCCGTGGCATCAAGAAAAAACCCTAACGTATCAAAGAGGCGAACTCTTCCAGTTCAGGATCGGTACAGCTCCCGAGGCTCTGATATAAATGCTACGTTAGACCGAGGTGATTCACCAGTTCCAAGCCCGAATATTCGAAACCGGAGCGTCGCCATCAGCCATGAATTCACGAGCAACTTGGCTGGCGAAATTAACAGATTCACGCAAGAGAGCAAAGTTGTGCAGGAATCCCTGAAAGCATACTATGACAAAAAAGCCAGGGGGTACAAGAGAGGGCTTCAAAAACAACATGATGCAATCAGAGAGCTTATCGTCCAGAATCAGGCACAAGCCAAGGAGATCAATGAGCTTCGAAGCGCCGAGAAACGTATGATAGACCAGGCGGTGTCGCTGGAGGGGGAAGCCAAAGAGTCAGCAAATCAACTCCGGCGATTGAAGGATAAATATCACACCTGCAAGGAACACCTGAACGCTGCAATCGACGAACACCAACGCTTGTACAAGGAGTTCACGGGCAAGCACGAGGAATCCATGAGGAAAGTGACTGAGATGAAGGGTGACAATGGTGTCGCTGTGGAAAGGGCTGTACATCAAGCGGAGGCAGCACGGGAGCAGGCTCTTGGACAGGTTCAAAAAGCTATTGCTGAGACAAAATCCAAGGTTCAAGAGAGTAAGAATGGTAGCCCTTTGGCGCTTCTCTGGGGGTATTGACATCACGTGACAGTGTCTGGAAATATCAATGCCCTAAAGCAGCAGCTAGTAGAGAGGGACGTCGAGCTGGGTCGGGAAAAGGAGGTTGTTCGGTTGTTGACTACCAAACTGGAGGAGCTTCAAGCGGCAAACGACGGGTCGAAGAGTTTGGGTGTCCACCTTACTGAAATTATGCTGAAACTCGACGAACAAAACGCCCATCTAGATGATGAAAGCAAGCGAACTGGGCAAGAGGCTGGGATGAGGTTAGTTGTCCAACTCGAGTACCATCACCACATGCTTACTTGGCAGGTTTGATGCGGTCAACGAACGCCTTAACGCCCTCTCCGATATTATATCAGGACAGCCAGAACAGCTATCCAACCTCCAAGCCACTGACCACGATTTGTTGGACAGGTAAGGTCCATGTCTCTGTTGTTCTGTACTGTTTGCCTGATCATTACAGCATGAAATCCAAGTTGCAGACCATCATCGAGTCCCAGAAAAGTGTCGACTCATCCGCAGATGAGTTTTCGAAGGGTATGGAAGTTCGCCTGAGGGGCATCATGCAACAATACGACCTACGAAATGAAGAGCTCAGTCAAGAGCTATGTAAAAAAGCCGAAGCAAACGGCATGCTCTCTACCCTCTTTAAAGCCGAGGAGGGAAAGTGTGCAGCGCTCGCAGCTGAGGTTGAAGAGCTGAAGAGGGATTCGACAGAGTATCAAGTTCAGATACGTGAGCTCGAAGACAGCTTGTTTACTACGGAGACGTCCAACCGCGACAGCGCAGAAACGATACGCCGGCTACAAGCCGAAATTTCAGCTGCAAAACGTCTTTCTGGCGAACTTGAAGCCAAGTCGACAAGACTGACAGAGCTTGAAGACAAGTTGCGAGCAAAAGACGATGCTTATATGTCGGAAGTTCACCATTTTACCACAGATGTCGTCAGGCTCAACCACATGCTTCAAGAGAAAGACGCTGCTACTAAATTCGCAGTGGAGCAGGCCGCGGAAACGGCTCGTCGAGAGATGCGGGTTGAGCTTGAGCAGTCTACATCAGACGCGAGGAGGCTCATCAGCCAGGGGGAGCAACAGCGTGATTCTTTGGCTGAAGAGTTGAAAAGATCGAAACAAGATATATGTGATAAGGAGGAGGTGGTGCGCCGCGACTCCCTTACTATCAATAGCCTAAGTGAAACTCTGGCAACTACGAAGAACCAGAACGCGGAGATGGCTGCCGGGAACCAGAGGCATGCACATCAGATTGAGCAGCTTCAAACACAGAAGTTGAACAAGGCCAAGGCCCTTGAGGTTGAGCTTTCCGTCGCCAGGCAGCAGGTGGCCAGACAAGAAGAAGTAAAATGCCGTGATGAAAAATCTCGGGCAGTCATTTCCTCCTTGGTACGGTGGGTGGAGAAACAAGGTATCTCGCCTCAAATCATAAGTGACCTAGAGGTCATCGGAGGCGGCAGAGTTGGCAGTATAGGCAGCGAGGAAACAGGAACAAGGATTTCTCAAGTCCTCGACACAATTATGATGGCTATCCTGAAGGGAAAACCACAGGAGCCTCCTGCTGAGAAAGAGCGCCTAGAATATGGAGTCGAGGACGACGAGAGTTCGAGATTCTTCCCAAGACGCGACAAAGCACACTCCTCGGCTGAACCCCCAAATAACAATAGCCAGGGCCGTCTAGTCGGACAGGCCGCAGTCAGTGCAGCGGGAAGTTTCTTGGTTGGGTTTCGTGGCCTGCTGCTCCCCCGAGATTTCGTCGCGCTGCAAGACCAAACAAGACGTGTGGTTGTTCGCAGTCCTGCAAACGATCAGGGTGAACCCACTCCACCTTCAGTGGATCAAGGGAGGGCACTGAGAAAAGTAGCTTCACAGCCAAAACCCATCATCAGACGCATCACTCGAAGTGCCTCACAGCACATTAAGGTGGACAACACTGTATCAGATGGAGCCTTTGCGAGAAGTGAGGATTTCCAACCCCCCGGTCCGCTATCTCCAGATGAACTCGCGAGCAAGACCTCTTCGACAGCCACGGATACCGCACGAGCTAGACCCAGTACGAGCCAGAATACGCCGAAGCCCGCACAGGCAAAGAGAAAGCGCCCAGACGAACCTGAGGCTCTCGGGAACTCAGGCGATCGAGCTGGAAAGGGGCGGAGGCTTGGCTTCGATACAGGAGAGCCTAATCATCGTTTCGATGATTATGTGGAGCAGCGTGAAGGAACTACCCAGTCTGCACCACGGAAACAATCAAAACCGCCGCGGACCTACGGCTCTCAGAAGACAGGGGCGCACATGGTGGCAGTGGACCGGGCCGATGGCAAGCTACAATCACAGCTATCGCCTCGACTTGATTCCAAGATGGAAGTCCAACCCATATTTTCCGTGCAGCCACAACTTTAGCTCAACTCCGAAGACACGCGCCTTTCCCTTGGCTTCTCTCAACCTTAGCCCTCCCTGAGGTGTGAAGATGGTGCGATTCATCCCCATATCTTTTACTGCCAGCCTGAGAAGCTGGGTTCATCTTAATAGGGGGGCTCGGCTTCGTGCTATTGTAGTAGGATATTGTTAGAGACTGTTGCTGTGCACCGTCGCAACCACGCCGTGGCTGTCTCCGGATTGCTAGTTTACTGACTTGTCGCTGATTTTTTGGACGGAACAATATCGTCAGCTACCGTTTGATTGACCATATTGGCAGGCATTTCTATTGATGTTCAGAATAGAAGTACGGGATGGTTGCACAAGTGCATAGCGTCATAGAAACAAAAAGATATCTCGGCGACATGGGTATAGTTAGCTCCAGCGGGTGTAGTAGATGCATTATTAGTATCATCATTCTGGCAATTCGCCTTATCGGACCAAAAACGAAGCACCGAGTAGTGATCAAAACAAGCGTGATTGCACCAGAGGAACCACGGAGATCAGTCAACCCAGCTCGTTACCAATATCTTCGCATTTCGTTTTTAGATTTACAAACCGACCAACCTAATCCCCCAAACGCCGGCCATGCTGTTGTGTGGTTGCCGTGGATTTCTTTTGTACAATATACACTGCAGCACATTTTTGGCGGTGGTAGTGGTGGTGATAATAGTACATAGCGAGACGCTATCGCACCGTCCTGTGCTTCCTCCTCGGCCAAGACTCTCCTTTTCGCCTGGAGGTCATCTGCATCGTAGTCGGTTGTCGTCCCGATGAAGATGACGGACCCCGCCTATTCCCAAAAGCAGGTCGTTTGCTCGTTCCCTCAGTTGTCGGTGGTGGTGGTAGTGTTCCGATCCGATCATGCGCTGCCTTTTCGTTTTTGCTCGAGGAAGAGAACCTTGCGACGGACTGGAGGAGGGTGTTAGTGGCTTTCTTGCGTGGCCTCTCTGCACGTTGGGGCTGAGGCTTCCGCGGGCAGTAGAGCGGGCCGTTGTGATGTCTCTTACCAATCGGGTCGTACTTGAGCATGCTCATGGGCAGCGACGTCCTGGGGCGCGTGAAGGTGTAGAAGAAGCCGGTCGCGGCCATGGAGATGAGGCGCACGATGATGACGCGGGTCTTGGCTGCGGGCGGAGGGTTAGCAATTGGCCGCGGTAGCGGAGGGATTGGGGGTTCGGTGGGTGCTTGCCCTTTTTGGCCATGGTGACGAGCTTTTTGTTTTTTTTTTCCTTTATGAAAACGCCCTCCTCCCGCGGGTTTCTGGGTCTCGAAGGCGGTTTATGGATGGTTCGCCGTTCGTGACTTTGGAGGTTTTGCCAGCCTAGCACGCTAGGGCGACAGGGGTCGGCAGATGGCCCTAGCCGGCAAGGTGGGTGTCTGGCAGGTGAAACGGGGCTGTGGTTGATCCGCATCCGGGTCAGGAATCGGGCAGGGTGGGCTTGGGTTGTGCACAACCTCGCGTTAAAGACTATCCATGATATATATATGCCTGTTTCCAATACGTAGCGTGAGCGGGCCAGAATATGGCTTGGCAGTGGCGCCAGCTCTTATCGCAAAGGTCATGACCGCACTGCCTAGCAACTCCGCGGTTGTGTTTCTTTTCGCCTCTTTGACTTACTTGTCTCGTATTATAGGTTCAACTCAATCGATTACGCAAAGCACTTGGGAGATAGGAGCATGGATACCTATTCATGAATGAGTTTTCTGTCTTTGGCAAAAGCACAAGTTTAGAACCATCTCGGCTTCAATACCAGCATCGCACCGCAGTCATCACTCTTGAAATTTACCCTGAAACGTTGGCAGAAGGGGGGTAGTCGAAGCTTGGAAGACCAAAATGCACCAAAAGTAGTCGAACCATGTCCAAAAAGAAAAGCCCAAAACCGTCTATCGGTCTCACTTTAGCACAACCTTTGACTTCCGCACCCAATGTCTCCCGCACCGGTTAGGGTCGCCAGGCTTGCTCATGTAGCAATATGGCTTGGCGCCCTGAGGGGCGACGACACCAAATTTCTGCTTGATGGAGCAATACTCGACGTCATCGCCCATCCAGTCTTGTATGTGCTTGTGCAGCTCACAGCGCGTGACACCACATTTCCGGCAGTATGCCTGACCCCGAATGCGCAGTTTGGAAAGCGCACTCCTCTCCTTGGCTCCGAGCGTGCTCGCTATCCCCAGCTTGGCCGCGGGGACACTGAGAGTTGGAGATGCTTGGATGACGGCTCCCGCAACGTGCCACGCCCACTCGAGCTCGTTCGGCCCCTCGCGGCGGGCAGAAAGCCGCACCGTGCCGCACATGCGGCGGTGGATTGAGTAGAGGTGCTTGTTGGCCAGACCAAAACATGTGCTGTCAATGGGATCGAGGAAGTCAAAGATGGCGAAGTGCAGCTCCGCGGGAAGGTCGAGTAGGGTGATTCCGGCTGAGGGTCTGTGATGATGGGGGATTGGTTCGTGGTCTGTCAAAGAGTACGATCGACGGGGAGGGCCCAACGGCGGCCTACGTCTAGGAGTCTCGGCGCTTTTTGGTTCCTGTTTAACCGGCTCCCGTGTGGCAGCCCTCGATGTCTTCAAGCTGTTATCCGCGGTCTGGAGTTGCTGGAGAATGGCGTGTATGGCCTGGGGAAGTTCGTAATCCTCATGAGTCTGCGAACGGCGAGGCGCTCTCGCACCTATTCGCCTAAGACTGAGTTCTTTGACCTGGTGCTGTTCTCTCGTGAATGTAGGGTCTGGGCCCTGTAGGGGAGCCGGGCTGCTGTAAAGAACCTCAGTCATGGTGGCGATGCTGTACTGTTCGCTTGTGACGAAAGAGGATGATGAGGGTATCACGCCTGTCTTGGTACGAAGGACAGTGTATGGTGGGTAGCGTTGGGGTAGTGGAACGGTGGGCTGATGTGATGTCTAAACGTCGACCGTTGACGCTGGTGTCTTCTTTTTAATCTAGCGCAGCTCACTAGGAGAGTGGTGGTGTTGAAGTTTGCCAGCAAGAGGTAGTGTGCGGCTAGGCTGAGCCGTCTTATACAAAGCAGCAGTCTCAGGTGCCGATGCCAAACGACGCTCGGAGATAATGCGGTGGTGCCTTCACTAGCGACCTCATGAGGGGATGGGAGGCGAGGGGTCGATATTGGTACGCAGGGCGGGCCGAGACGGTTTACGGACGGTTTAGGGATGGGGTGGGAGAACGGGAGGATAGGAGGATTGGAGGGAACGGAGCTGCCGTGTCTGCTATGTAGATTTGTCCTACAATCGGATTGGGGCGAAGTTGTAAGGCGGTCGCCGATTTATAGGCTGGGCTTCTGGAACCCGATCAAGGGGGGAAACCCCAGTCTTTTCAGGTCCGGTTTCCGGTTATCGATGGGCTGTCCTGGCAAAAAGATGGGTCTGGCCTGATGGAGGGTCGCGGGAAAATGTGGTGATGAGAAGCCGGGCGGTCTTGCTCTCTTGTTTCCGCTTTCTGGGTCGGCCAGGACAAAGAAGAGGCGCCGACGCTTTGTGTTGCACGAATCACCCCTCTGGCAAAGAGCTCCTCTGGCCAATAGTTGTCTCCGTATCCGCAGGATCGACCTCAAACCAGCTCAATTCGTCGTCGCGTGAAGGTCTGGACTGGAGTGGCAGGGGTGGGGATCGCCTTGTCTGGTCTTGCCGCTATGCAGCGGGGGCGCATTACCACTGCCCGGTCCAGGCAGGCCGGTGTTGCATCTTATGTGCAGTGTAACTTGCCCGGGTGGGTGTGGACGTCTCGACCGGGGCCGGCTCCTCTTGGCATTGCCACTTCCCTCTGTAGCCGCGAATCCGCCGTGCCCGCCTGTCAATCTCTAGAACTATGCCATTTTCCCTTGATGGCGTTCTCGTCAGGCCTGAGGGGCACGTGAGGGGCTGATCTCATTGAGAATGTGAGGGTGGCCAGCTGTGGCCTTTGTTTTTGAGTGCGTGTTTCATGGGCAAGAAAACACCAGCGAAGGGTGAAAGGCATCAAGGCCAGCCCGGGAAACTGCAATTCCCATCCAAGAGGCATGTCGATACTTTCTACATTAGGTCGGTAGTTAGTTTAATGTACACTAAAAAAGAAGGGTGCCACGGTATCTAAGCTTGTGCTAAGGTTTTCGCAACTCCTTACCCCGGGCAATCGAGGTGCCTAACCCCGCATGGGCACCACCGCTTCCCGACCCTACCCCGCCATGCCTCTTTCCAAAGGGCCGCTGCCAAGCTCAGCCGTTGGTTACTACCTTGGCAAGCTGGAGATCGTGCAATGTCATCGAGATACAAAGCCCAGCAGACTTGAATTACAAGTTGAAGTATAGACGCGCATTACCAAAATACTGGCGCATTCTCAGCGATGTCCTGTGTAGGTGACTTCAGAGCCAAATTGTCCGTGTGACAAGAGGGAGGAAGTGGGAGGCAACGCACTCCTCCTCACCCCTTTCTTGATCACTGCATCAACGCGTGGCAAAAAGATCGACACAAGTTGCGTTGCATTCTGCCGACTCAAGATGTAATTGACTTCGGAAATTTGCGGGAGAGAGGACTGTCAGGCGCCCCAGCGCACTCTTGGACGGACTGTAAATACATAGTCCGGGGATAGGGCTGGGTGCGATTTTTGTCTGCTGCTCTTGAAAATTAGATACCTTCGCTTTCATGCTGAGTCTGTAGCTACACCCGCACCGATGTTGCGTTTCATTCTCGATATCCCGGACTTCGGAACCCACAGGTTCCTGCTGACCGGGATGATGACCGAGACTGAATATGCAGGAATAAAACTCAGATTGCGGGAGTATGCGTGCTAGGAGCCTCTGTCTTGCATGGCCACTAAGACATATCTTGTCATCGTATATATAAACTGCCTTCGCCCAACGCGTAGAACGGGAGAACGTGATTCATAAGCCACCGCTGTGGTTTTGGTCATTAAGCACGTTAGATAGCATGGCAATCATCCCACGGCAGACCATAACAACAGCGATATCAATGCTGTCCCGCCATTACCAGTCACTCTCCTAGATGGCGATCCAAATCAACATGATGACAACGTCCAGGCCCTTCGCCTCACCGTCGAACTTGAAGCTCCACATGCCGTCGGTTTTCTCGTTCCAGAATCCGCCTGTAGCGCTGTGCATGCCGCGCCGACCAGCCTGACCCTTCTTCGCCGCCGTTGACTTGTCGTCTACCTCTCCCGATGTGCTCGTGCCTGTCGACTTGTTCAACTGCGACGTGGGTACGACGTGCTGGACGATGGTGCTGTTGATGGCGAACTTGTATGTTGGAGCCGCGGCGCCTTGTGGTGTGGCCTCGGACATGACTGCCTTTAGCATTTTTTGCTACAAAGACCAGACCTGTCAGCTCTTGACGTCGGGTGCAGGGAGGCAGCGTGGTCCACCTACGATGATGGTCTCATTCCATTGCGCCGTCTTGGGATGCTCGTAGTACTCGACGCTAGATAGAGCGCTGTTGCAAGCCTGCAGTTCAACCGTTAGTGAGCTATATTGATACAGTTATACGCTGGCTGCCGTGCCGTGCCGTGCTCGGTGCATCGTGGGGAGTTGACATACATCTGTAGCAATCTGTTCCAGGCGCTTCAGAGGAATGGGCTATGCATAATGTTAGTGTAGTCGATGCTTACTATCCACGGGAGTTCATACGGAGTTGGCCTGGGCCGCCATTGTGATGTGTTGGCTGGCGGATCTGATGATCGCGTGCTTTGGATTTTTTTTGGGGGGGTGTTTGTTTGTTTGTTTGTTCGCTCGACCCGCAGGGACTATGTGCTATCGCTAGCCGTTATGCCGACGCAATATTCCAACTCTTTGGAAATAGCTGACACTTTTTCGCAAGGTGCAGTGGTCAAGGCAAGACACGGGCCAACAAGGCAGGGCTGAAGTATTGAAGCGATATGGTGGTGGGTTGTGATGGAAACCGATCGCTGCAAAACATCGCTTATCAGAGTTTATGTTTTAGCCGGCTCCGGCCCCGTTGCCTGCCCAATGGACACCAGTACACGTCAAGCCACAGCACAGCCGATCGCTAACCCCTCTTGATCCACGTGACCTCTCTCAAAACAGTGCGATGAGTGATTACGTAAAACTACATCAGCCAGTTAGACTTCAGGATAAGGCCCACGTGCGGTAGTGGAATCGTTGGGCGCAAAGCCCCCTGGCGTTTTCCTATTGATCAATTGGTTGACCCGCACCAGCTCTTGCGATCCAGACTGGGCAGCTAGGGTTCTGGTGAACATCTCGTCAGGCGACGCTCATAAACCGCAACACCGCATTTGCCATTGCTTGACAAAACAGACCGAGTCAACAATATTGACGAGAGAATTGGAGTTCCTGGTCGCCTAACGTCTGCGTGGACCACTCAGAACAACACCCCACCTTCTTCTTCCCATTTCATTTCCCGTTGAACCGTTGCGTCTCAAAACGTCCTTATCCGTTATCCTCTGGGTCTCCATCCAAGGCGCCGAAACATCTTCATCATGTCTAGCCAACCGCTTCTTCAGACCGCGCCAGGTCCGTACTCTTGGCCCATCCCACCCTACTCAATACAGAGCCTTCTAACTCTTTGATCGTAGGCAAGCGCATTGCGCTCCCGACCCGCGTCGAGCCTAAGGTGTTCTTCGCTAACGAGCGAACATTTCTCTCATGGCTCAACTTCACCGTGATCCTCGGCGCCCTCGCTATCGGCATGCTCAACTTTGGCGACCGCCCGGCATTTATCTCGGCCTTCCTGTTCACGGGTGTTGCCATGGCTACTATGATCTATGCGCTCATAACGTACCATTGGAGGGCCAAGTCGATACGGATGCGTGGGCAAGCCGGCTTTGACGACCGTTTCGGGCCTACATTTTTGGCCATAATTCTTCTCCTTGCTGTTGTCGTCAACTTCGTCCTTAGGATCACATACAGCTCCCAGGACCAGGGGCCCTAAAATGCTTGCCAAGTTTAGGCTCTATGGGCTGAACTTTTGCTGGGTGACGAGCGGACTGACGGCCGAGCATGTAACATTAGCATATGCCGTATCTGTTCTTTTGAACAATGGCCTGTATATCACAGGCCGTCGCATTTCTAAGGGTGCATTTGGATTTGGGCATACCAGGAATAGATTGCAAGGGCGGATGATAGCAAATTGAGGCATGTAGGTATGCTGAAAACCCACCGGACAAGCGTATTAGGGTTCAAGGTTGAAAGATTTGATACGAGAGAGCCTCAATTGGGCCATGTCCTAAAGTGACTTGATTCGAGGGGTGACTTCGTTGGAACACCATTTCGCAAAGGGAGACGAAGGGGAGATTGGAAAATTTCAAATACGTCTAAATCTAATTATTGGGTATCATATGATATGTTAACGCCCCTTCTGGTGACCAAACCTATTCCACACCCGCCATTTCCTGGCGACCATGCCCATGATGTGATGATATTGCCGGCACGCGCTTTTCGTTGCTGGTCTTGACTTTCAAGCTTCCAAATGGCTCTCTGCATTCGCCCTCCCGCGAAGCTAGGCCTTGCTAGCAAAACCCATGTTCTTCTTCCGTAATAGGTCTATGCGATCTTCATTCGTCTGAAGCACGATGTTGGGGAGTGTTTTTAACTCGTCCAGCGGGACGCGTGAGAAAAAGACGCTCATGTAGGATTTGTGTTTGACCTTGACAGGCTGCACCGCTCGCTCGTAGATGGTTGTCTTTGTTGTCTCAAAGTAGTCGCCGGCATCGCTGTCGCACTCCAGCACCTCCGTCCCGTCATCGACTGCCATATATGTGTCCTCCACAACCGACGGCTCCTCAACCGTTGCCTCGTCGCACTCGGTCTCGCTCAGCACGTTATACTGGAACCACTTTTGCTCGCTCTCTCCGATACGCCGCCGAACCAGCTCCGAAATGGTGATGAGCTTGTTGGACGCGTTGAGCTTGGCTGAAAAGAAGACAACGCCAGGGAGGACCGACTGGTCCCACGCGCTGAAGCGCCCGAGGTGCTCGAGCGCCTTGTCGACGTGCTTATTAATTCTTGTCGAGGGCATAACCGACATGGTATTGATTTCGTAGCTGGGTCGCAGCTTGAGGAGGAGGGGTTCGTAGAGGAGGAAGTAGTGGCTGGGTGATGGGACTGGGTCTGCGCCGACTCGGTGTTTCTTTGAAATCTGGGCTTCAATTTCGCCAGCATGTTTCCTTTTGGAAGAGGCTGTGGCCTGAAACCGTGTCGTCTGGGGTGTGGCCATTGCAATGGCGAATGGTGTTATCCGATCAACCTGCCTCGCTGTCTAGCATACTTAGTTGACGGTCTGATGCTGGGTTGTGTTGTGTTTTGTCATGAATTTGTCCCATGCAGGCCAAACAATGTGGGGTCAACTGGCATGTTCGATTTGCTAACCGCGATTCCCTTATCGATAAGAGCTTCGTGGCTCTTGGAGCTGCCGACCCGGTGTGCAAAACGGTGAGCCCAGGAATTAATTTTGTAGCGTATGTAGCTCGCTGGGCTGAATTTATCCCTTACCTTGCCTTGGACTATTATTACTTTACCTTTACCATATGATAGTATGCCATAGTCACCTGAGCAAACAAACTAGGACAAGCTCCCTTATTCCTCCGGCGCTGTCATTTTGAAGCTCCATTGAGATTCAAAAGAAACAGATGAATTTTGTCGCTACACGATTTGTCGACGATGGCCACTACCAACGACGCATTTAAACGTGCAGCCGTTTTGCTGCGTGACATTGGCTCGAGATTGGCTGCAGCCAGTCCAACTGACATCGAATATGGAGTTGCGGCAGAGATCCACCTTGACCCATGCAGCTTCGATCTTGGATCGTGGAGGATGTTTGAGGTCCGAGGATAGTTTGGCTATCAACGGGAACAACCACAAACTTTTGTATCCTCCTACGTTTTATCCACGGAAGGACTCAGATAGATTTATATCCAACACCACAGGATATGGGAGCATGAAAAGTGCCCGCGCATCAGCAGTAAAGAGTCTGCACGGATAACGAGTTGTAATCTACAACCGGAGTATTCTCATGTTAGGTAAGCAGTCGAGATTGATCGGCGCACGTGCCCCAATGTCGCTCGCTGGACAGCTGATTGCGACTGAATGAGTCTATTCTTAGAGCGGTAATAATTAGCACATTACAAGGACTAGTGTAAATGCCAATCCATTCGACCCACCCTGCCTTGGTTCATCGCACTCGCAACTGGAACTTCCACCCAGCTTCCGAGGCCCGGCTGCGGTTGCTGAGAGAGCTGCGCGCTGCGGGTGCCTTGGATACTGTGGACGTCCTCTGCTCACCAACCAGATGCCTTCTGGATTTCGCTAGATGCATCCATCTCCTGCTTGAAGGCATGTCACTGGCAGTTGTGGTGATGAGCAACACAACGTACAGCCCGGCGACTCGCCATTGCTCTGCTCCCCGCTCGGCGATCCACGGTACATGGTCCACTGCTGCCTCGAATGCGCTCGTCCCCATTCCCCTCCATTTTCCATTTGCCTGTTCGCCTAGATCGTCGGGCTAGGGCAGGACACATACCTAGATCTAACCTAAAATACCAAGATAAATGGGTATTGTCTATCCACTCGACGTTTCCTTCGAAGGCTTTCTCTCGTTGCGCTGCATATTTTCGTCGCTTTTCCTGTCATCGCGGCGCAATCCAGGATAAGCTATCAGCACTCTGGGTGAAGGACTAAATGAGCGATCGCGTTCACGCTGCTCCTCACCCCCCTGTCGGCTGGCTGCGCGAACCTGGGCCTCCATTTGATCCATTAATGGAAGGGTTGGCGGCCACGCTAGTCCACAGGTAAGACAAGGGCGCCCGAGCCCGCCTCTGCCCCATGCGAGCTCCACACCAGCCCAATCAGCTGTTTGATATGCCCACCCTCGATCACACCCCGGTCATCCGCTCAGTTAGTCACGGACCCCCCCTGTCCCCTTGCATTTTTGCCTCCAGCCCAGGTCCCAACTCCCAAACAATTTCCCTTCTGCGTTGCGTCTCCCCTTACAACCCGCGTGACAGCGCCCGTCCCCCCCAGAGCTCAATCAACTTGCAACCAACAACACCCGCCAACCTGACCAAAACCACGCAACAGCACAACGCGACCCATTTTGTTGCTCTTTTTCTCTTCGCGCGCTCATTTCGCTCTGTTTTTGCAAACACTATTATTTTGACACCGTCGAGGCTTTCACTAGCTCTCGCTCACATTTGGCGTCGTTAGCCACCAGCGCCCGTCCCGGTCGCATTTCCCGATCGCATTCATTCGCGGCTGTCTGGTTGCGCAGCGCAAAGAAGTAGCGCCAGCTTTCCTGCCTCTGGCCTGACCCTGCGAGCCTGTTTCCGTTGGGTCTGGGGCGGCCACATCAGCAAAGGGGCTCCAGCTGCGGCCTCTCAGAAACCTGACTAAAACCCCCGACCGACTTCCCCGACTAACCCGACTGAGACGAATCCACCTGCAAGCAGCCAAGCAGCCCCCCAGGTTGCATGGTTACGTCAGCCTTGCCTGCCTGCCACACCCGCTCCTTGTTGCCCCTTTTCCCGCCTCTTGGCTCATCTCATCGTTGCTGCCTTGCGACTCGGTCCATTTAACAAAAGCAAAGCAACCCGTCGCCTCACCGTCGCTTCCTTCCTAGCTGGGGGCGCGCTCAAGAGACATCGCTTCACCTTCTGCTGATGTTCCGCTTTTGGGCCTCCGATTCAAGGGGAAGCGAAAAGGCGGCCGACGGAAGCTTTCCGGTGCCGGACTACCCCGAGCCGATCGAGCTGGGTGCGTCATACCTGCCGGCCCCGGTTTCGCGGGCCCCAGTCCCGTCTCCGAAGAGGCGGCGGCCGAGCTCCGTTGATACCGCCGGCTACCTCGGCGCTTACCCATCAACCAAACGCGCCAAAACGGCACAAGATGGCGGCCTGCCCTCACCCGTCTCCGCCTCTGCCGATGGCGACGAGGCCAAGATGACAGCCAAGCCAAGCAGAGTTGTTGACCTCGAGCGTGCAAAAGATGTCATTCAATACCAGTTTGGTCTTGAGATACTTCTAAAGCACGACGAGCTGCGGCTCATTAACCAGGAGATGGCTAAGTGCCAGGTTGCTCTTGAGCAACTTCGCAGATGCCATCTCATCCCCTACCCCGTTCAGTGTCCAACACCAAGTCAGATGCTGGACATCAGCAGTGGCAAGGGTCCCGCTTTGCAGTCCAGACCTGGCCAACCTGCACCGAGATGGGCGCCTCCGTTCGGCGTCGTCGAGGGCCCCTATGCGAGACATTATGCTAAGTGGCTGATCCCCGATCCTGTCTTTGACGGTATCCAACCCGACTCGTATGGCTTCGCCGAAGCCAGCCGAGCAAAGAGTTCTGTTTCTGAGGGCAGGACAACGAGGAACAGCATGACAGACGCAGGGAATTTCGGGAAGCAGCGTCCCATCCGCGGCCAGTCAGGGCAGAGGCTGCATGCGCTATCCAGTGGATATTCGCAACCTAAGGACAAGCAAGCTCCCTGCATCCTGAAGCGCTCAGATGGAGTCACAGTCAAACTTGTCTGCATTGACTGCCACAGATGGGACTTCTCAAGCACACAGGGCTTCATCAATCATTGTCGTATTGCCCATAGGAGAGACTTCAAAAGCCATGAGGAAGCTGCCGTTCATTCTGGGCACCCCATCGACGTTGATGAAAGTGGAGGCATCGCCGGCGACGAGACCAAGGCTGCGGCGCCACCAGCACCCGCTGCTGTTGCTACCGCGGCCGCTCCTTATGCTACTACCCCTGGGTCGATTCACCCCCTAGCACGCAACGAACCAGTATCTGAGCAAGAAGCTTACAAGGCATTGCTCTCACGGATCCGCGCATCGCTTGACCTATACCATGCTGGGAACCTTCCGGGCGTATCGAGCATACCGGGGGCTCCTGCCCCTGCGTCGGCAGGTTTCGTTGCCTCCTCGGATACTCCATATTTGTCGCAGTTGATGCAAAAGAAGAAGCTTGGCGGCAACTTGCACGATCAAGTCACCGATGCTAGAACTATCGTGGATTGGGACTTGCTTTCGCCTGGTGGTGAAGATTCCGACACGGATCAGCCGAGCACATCGGATAGCGCAGCAAGTCCAAGGACAACCTTAATGTCGGCCGTGCGCACGCCTGCCGTTATGCGCGTCCCGGCACGCTCCGCCGCATCGCCTCCGTCGTCGACGTCGGCTTCCCGTCCCACAAGCAGCAAGGGTCGTATCCCAACGCACCTAGAGCTGGCCCCTTCGACCGATTCTGCCTCTCCGGACTTTCCCGAGACCCCGTTGTATGACGATGACATGGACGTGGACCTGAGCCCAAACACCATCACAAGCAACAACGCACCATCCCTTGTTAGTGACGACGGCGAGTACGATGACTCGGATGATGGGTCGGCATCCGATAGTAGTGATGTGGAGACCGAGTCCGTCGCCGAGATCAACATCAATGAGGATAATGATGTTCAAGACGTCACCGCCCGGCCGATTCATCGTAGCACTGGAGTCAAGCTGAAGAAGGATGAGACGAGACACGTCACGTTTGTGACACCTATTGCGAACAGCAATACCAAGGGCAGGCGGAAGCAAAAGATTTAGGACGTGATCGTGTTGTTTTGCGTTGGATGATGAGCCGAATACCTATTCCATGTTCCGGAACGTTAGGAAATATTGCACTTTAATGCGTCTCGGGACATTTATCGAGGTGTCCTATGTTGGATTCTGTGGCGGGCTACGATGAAGAGCCGTTGTGACATATTTTTTTATTCCCAATTCCTAAGCTGCTTCTGCCCGGCTGTGGCGAGCTGGTGGCTTTGCCCTCGAGGGCAATCAGGTTTGTCACCGACGTTGATCTGGCAGATGGCCTGCCGGAGTGTACATGTTGTATGGGCGGACGAGCGGACGAGCGCGCTTGACTTGGATTGAAATCTTGAGACTTTTTTTGTTTGTGGGCTGGTGGCTGGGATTCAGGTACGGAGCCAGCCCTATGGTTTGGGGGGCGTTGTCCGTGGGAACCCAAAACTGTTGTATCATACCACTGGCGTGTGCTTGTATTTAGAAGTTACGAACGAAACGAACCCCTTTCAGCCTTGTTGCTGTGTACCAACTAATCCTTCCTGATTCCAGACTTATCCAAAGTTGTTGCGATGATATCGCGATTCGATCTTGTCTTGATGACGAGTTAGGCGCCCGCTCACTACTTTTCAAGAAGGTGAACTAACAACCTTATCTTTGCCGTGACTCGCCACAAGATTCTTTGGCAAATTCCATGAACTGACTGAGATACCTGTATCTCGTCATCACCACCAGCCTCATTGTTCTCTCTCAACAACCCTCCCCGCCTCATGCCCACATCTTACCAACTACCGCGCATCTGGCTAATGTTACCAGCCGCAAGCTCGAGGCGGTTCTTACATTGCGCGCATGTTCATCTCGTGGGACACGCCGGCGGTATGGAGCATCATGGTGTCAATGACATGGCCGTCTGTTTTTTTCTGTGGGTACTGTACAGCTGGACAAGGGCACCCAAGCACCGTGGCTCGAATCATCTACGGATTCTCAAGTAACATTGAGGGTGTGGCCGATGGCGTCTGTAACCGTGGCTAAGAGGTCTGGGTTGTCTATAGTCTGAGGGACAAGTCGGCAGTAAGCCTGCCATGTCAATAAGAGCTTTCTCTTTCTGCGCTCGGTCAGGGCCGGGATCTTCCAGGACCTTGAACGACCTTCATCTTCTTGGCAGGAGCCTCCCTCTCAGCCGGGGCTTCCTTGGGCCGACTGACGTCTGGAACATCGAGGCCAGAACGGAAACGAGCAATGCAATGCCGAACAGATGGAGGTCCTGGCCGTGCCCTTGGATCGCTGCGACCAGGTTTCACCGAGCTTCTCACCCATCTGCTTGGCAAAGACCAACGTTCTGATCGGGACCGTACCCCCAACAACCTTATCCCGAATTGGAACCAACAGGTCTCTACTGTTTCCACCCTTCGCCACGGGGTGGCGAGCGTACCTGGGGCAGTTTAGTTCGTACAAGTGCTTCTTTGCACGTGTAGTGAGTTTACCAATGGCGAAGATACAACTAGAACAAGCCGTATCTGTTGTCACCATAAACTGCCCCGAAGGCGCGGCATCGCAGTTATGCGCTGGTCTGACGGCTCACGGCTGGGAGTTGACCCAACTTGGCTATCTGAAAGCCCCGCGATTGTGCTACCTAGAAGGCTAGAGCCGCCGAGACTCGGGTCAGACAGCAGTCACCGCTTTAGGGGGGAAATCGCCATCATTCGTTAGCTCCAAGAACCCGATGTTCTCGATACTGGGGAGACCCAAAACATCCATTTGACGATTCAGGAGGGAGGGAGATTCGGATGTCTTGAAGGTGAGGGCGGGGCCGGGTCTGGTCCTCGTCACCCCCTGGTATCATCACCACTTATTCCAACTTTCACCACACACCTACCACCCGGACTCCTTCACCTGCAAGAAAGTGCTCGACTCAGTCACCTCTAAAGGTATGCTCCTCTTAACTCTCCATCCCTATAGCTGCTAGCCCAATACCTCGACCGTTGCGACTTGGGGGTTCTGGGCATATTCTTCTTGGCCCACATGTCCCCAGCTACGCCTAAGCCAGTGGAGGAGGTAAGAGTCAGAAGTCGGCCTTGTGACTGGGGACAAGTGCTTTTCGGCTCTCTTGAAGGTGGAAGACGGTAGACCGCGACGAGTTTTCGGGTGAAAAACCTGTTTCAAGGGGCAACTCGGTGTAATTACGCACCTTACGTTTCAGCGCCCTTACCAAACCCCACATCAACAACCTGAATCTCTATTGCCAATACAGTATTTATCTTCAATGTCTACTTTACGCTACCCGCTGAAGAAAGGTGGGGGGGGGGGGGGGACCAAGCTGTCTACCTTCTTCTTGTCCGAGTGTGATATATCTCTTCGACGCCCATATATGCACAATGATATTTGCCCAGACACGCCTGCCACCCACGAGCCACTCACCCACGTTTCAATCTGTCCCGGCCCCCTCATCCGCCCCCAAACGACTCTACCTATGCCTGCGCTTCACCCATCGACACCCCCTTTGCGCTCATTCTGAGCTGCTGTGGTCTTCAACGCCCTAGGGGGCCAGGATGGCGCCGTGTACTGCCCGTGATAACCGCTGGGTGGAGGAGAGGGGGGGCAGCACTGAGCACATCTATGACTCTCATCCCTGGAATCCTCAGTCGATATCAATATCGATATCCAGATCCAACGCGCCGATGATATCATCGTCCATGAGCGGCTTGTGGATCGTGGGGATGCCGTTCCTGGTCTGGTTACGCTGCTGGTCCTGCAACTTGGCAATATGCGGCAACAAGGTAGCCTTGCTCTTTGGCGTGCCAATGCCGTTGCCTGGTGTGCTCGTACCGCTGCCCGCCGCTGCCCCCGAGCCCTCGCCATTCTTGTCGCGGATGTCCTTGTATTCGTTGACATCGTGGACGAACTTCATACGAGTCCTGACGCGGCGGCTATTATCGCCCTCATCAAGTGTCTCGCCGCGGTCGATGCGCATCTGGAGCTCGCGAGCCTTGGCGCGCTCCTTCAGCTGGGCCTTGCGAACTGCTTCGGCATTGCGCCGGCGGTTCTCGGCGTTGAGGATGGCTAGCTTTTCCTGCTGCGATGGGCCCTTGTTTTCCGCCTTCTTCTTCTGCGGCGCGAGGGACGTTTTAAACGCCAGCCGCGGAACCTCGAGATTGTCAATCTTCTCCTGGATCCTGGCCACGGCTTCCTCATCACTTCGAGCCCTTGCCGTTTCGAGCGACTTGTTCAGCTGATCGCGCTCGGCACCGCTGTACTTTGCACGCAAGGCATGTTGACGCTTGAACTTCTCAGACAGCTCTTGGTCAGTCCACGTACGCTGGACAAGTCTGTTGACCTCGGGGAGCTTCTTATTCAAGGAACTCCTGTCGGGTACAGGCACGCCCTCTGCGAGACACACCTTCTTGTACCGCTCCCACTCAGACTGAAGGCATGTTAGACTGCATTAGGGTAGAGAGAGGTAGAGAGAGAGCGAGCGAGCTGTTTTACGGTACTTGCCTCGAGGAAAGCCCGATCAGAGCAGGCGATAAACGGCCACTCCCTCATCGCCTTGCCATGTGCGGCCTTCACGTACGTGTCGACGACTATCTGGTGTCCCGACTGATCAGGCATCGCATATGCCCGGCCCTGGGTGAACCCTTCATAAATGTTAGCTCGGACCCAAGAGTACACAGCCAGAGGAAATCACCTACCCTTAACTACGGCCATGCGATACACATCGTGCCCCTTTTCCGGGTCTGGGCCGATATTGATGCGCACGAAACAGCCGGCAATGGCTTCTTCAAAGCCCGGGTTGAAACAAACCTCGGCGAAGCGGCTGCGGCCGAGGCGAACCCGCTCAATGTCCTTGAGTTCGGCGGGTGGTCCTTCGCGCGCATCGGGAGATCGTGATCTCGGCTTCGATTTGCCGTTTGACCACTCCACCTCGCTGTCGTCTTCGTCGGGCCCGGCGCTGCGCCGGTATCCGGGCGAATGCTGCTTGCGCCGGTCGTTCTCCCGCTCTCTCTGCTCCTTGCGGCTGCTACGCTCCTCGCGCGCGCGACGAAGCGTGTCCATCTTCTCACTCGTCTCGCCAATCTTTGTCCGGACACGGGAAGTCTTGCGCTGTCCATCATCCAGCTCGGCAGCGCTTGCCTTACGTTTCTTGATGTCCTTTTCCTGGTTGACTTTAAGCTGCCTAAGCATTCGGTTCTGCCGGATGCGCTCGTTCTCTTCCCTTCGTTCGGCCAAGATCTGCTCTCGCTCGATCTCGCGCATGCTCATAATGTTCTCCTTCTCTTCGTAGTCCCTGAACAAACCATCGATGGGGTATTGGTTTCCGTCGTCATCGCCGCCGCGTGGCTTGGTCTGCGGTGCATCTGAGTCCGAGTCGGATTCATCCATCGGGGCCGACTGCTGAGAGGCGGGCGACGAGGGGGCGCCAGAAGACCTGAGCGAGGACATTCCGAGTTAGCGATGGTTTGGCTGGATGAGGGGCTCGTGAAGAAATGGATGGAGATGGCAAGACAACAATGGTGCAGAGAGTAGTTGCGAGACTCGGTTTCTGGGGGTAAAGGGCACACGAAATGTAAGAGCCTTGGGCCCCAATAGTATCCAAAGCCTTTCAGTGAACTGGTGAGACGCAAATAAGCAACACTCACGCTTCTCCCTCCTCGTCAGACTCATCATGACTCCGCGCGCGTTTCTTAGCCGTCTTCGCCGGACCCTTCTTTGTTGCCACGCCCTTGACTGGTGTTTCTTTTCTACTGGCTGAGGCCGGGGCGGGCGATGGTGAGCGCGATTCGTCTCTGCTCATGTCCATGGGCTCCTCGTCTTCGTCTGACGAAACATCGCCGCCAGCGAGGGCGAGTAGTTCATCATCGATATCGGACATGATGGCGGGGCTTCAACGGCGTTTTCGTCGCGGGAAAAGACGTGTAGGAGGAGCGACGGGGCGCAGAACAATCGAGTGTCGGATGCGAAAGTCAGGAGGCGTTGGCAGCAGGTGGCTGCGAAAGAAAGCCAGATGCGCTCGGCTCGACAGCAAATCGTTGCTGCAGACGGTAGAAATGTAGAGAGTGTCGCGTAATGAAGACAGAGAGATGGGCTATGGCTGAAAGAAGCGGGCGGCTTTGTGTTTAGTCTAAGAAATAAGAAGTAAGAGCACGTTGAGGGAGATGGATTCAGTTGTGAGCAGCCTGGGAACATGTCCAGAGGCTCTACAGCCAGGCTGGATAGTGTCGTGTGATTGGCCAGATTTTGAATGGCGCGCCAGGCGCACGGGGCGGGAGGGTTTTCGGCGGGCGTCGGGGTCTTTATTGATCCATTATTACGGGCCCTTTGTTCACAAAGGGGGCTTCCACTTGTGCCGCAACGTCATTGGCAACCGCTGCTGCACAACACTCTGATCGGCCGATCGAGCAACAACCGGGCCTCAGCAGTTGAGCCTCACCACCGTCCTAATGGCCACTCCGCACGCCATCCTCCGGGCCGCGAATCCCACCACACCAGCAGCCCGGCTCGTGCCCCGCCACGTCTCCATCCTCCTCCCCTGCAGCCGGCGTCACCTCTCCTCGACATCCCGCGCAGCGGCCACACCCGCCCCCCCCAACGGCGGCACCAGCGCCGACAATGGCACCACCACTACCCCCCCTAAACCCAAAAACCTTAAGCCCCTCACCCCCTCGCAGATCGACTTCCTCTCCTCCGCCCTGCGCGTAAACCAGGCCGGCGAGCTCGCCGCCACCCTCATCTACACGGCGCAAACGCCGCCCGTCGTGCGGCGCGAGCCCCACCTGCGCCCGCTCATGGCGCACATGTACGAGCAGGAAGCGGCGCACCTCTCGACCTTCAACGCGCTGCTCGCGCGACACCGCGTGCGCCCCACCGCGCTGTACCCCCTGTGGTCCGTCCTCGCCGCGGGGCTGGGGTGGTCGACGGCCGTGCTCGGGCGCGAGGCCGCCATGGCGTGCACCGAGGCGGTGGAGACGGAGATCGGGGGGCACTACAACGGGCAGATCCGGCAACTGCTGGAGATGGTGGCGGGCTGGGAGGCCGAGGGCTATGATGTCGGGGACGAGTTTCGGGAGTTGATCCGTACGCTGAGGAGGATACGGGATGAGGAGCTGGAGCACCTCGACCACGCCGTCGAGCACGATGCGCAAAAGGCCGAGCCGCATTGGTTGTTGACGGGTGCTATAAGGGCCGGGTGTCGCGGCGCAATTTGGGTTAGCGAGAAGGTCTGAGAGAGCAGGATACATACCTACCACCTTATTTCCCATGTCTCACGAACCGAGGGAGAACGGAGGGGGACGGACGGGCTAGCAGCGAGACAGCCGTGTTTGATGCTGTATTATGTAAATATGTAACGTGTAAACTAGAGTATAGAAACAAAATCCCAAGATTTATTAACAACAAAAGGAACTTGATGCATCCGGTTATGCACAGGCAGGCAACCCCGCGAGAAGAGGAACTGAAACTCCCGTTATGTGCTTGCTTGCACATGCATGACCGATGAACACAACCCTCTTCGCCTCCCAGAAAAGGGACCCCAACCGCCAACGCCGATGCCATGATCCTGCTACTGTGTATAGGCCGGCTGTCGAACCGAAATGCTGTCCAATTTGCTACCCCTTTTTGTTGTTCCCCTATTTTTGTCTACCAAAAACCAGTTTACATGACCACAGCCCACAGCCCACAGCCCACAGCCCACAGCCCACGGCCCATAGGCTAATAATGTCTAGTTACTGTCAAAACGATTAGCGTCCACGTACATCAATACAATTGAGATCACGACTTACTATATCTGCAGCGGCGCTACTTGATCGACCTGGAACAGCCAGTTCCCATTAGTCTCCTCGACAACTAACCAGTCGTACGGGAACTGAACGAGCGTGCCCTGCGTCATGTTGAGCAGCTCTTCCGCTTCAGCACGAGGCAGAACCTCATCGACCATGTTGAAGCCGCGCCGGCTGCCTCTCGTAGGGGCTCGCCTCCGTCGCTTCTGCGACCCCACCGACTTCATGGTGCCGCCGGCTTCCGTCGTGCTGCCCATGGTGAATCCACTGCCGTATCCCCCGCTCGACGAGTTGGGCGGTTTGTCCGGTGTCGAGAATGTGGGACGGCGCTCCTTGCGGCTTTCGGGTCTCAGGTTATTAGCCGAGGGCGGTCTATTCTCCTCCAACACTGGCAGTGAGGTCGGGCTCAAGGTTCCGCCAGAGCCCCGTGCGGCAGCCCCCGCCTTTTCAGGATCAGCAGGCGTTGTTGCCCTCGACTCCTCATCTGTCACACCCTCAACATGGGGCTGGAAGCTCTTCTCGTTGAATGTTGCATCGCCCGAAGTGTGGATGGGTCGAGAACTGTCGCTGGTACTGGGTTTCGTGAAGTTGTTCATCAGCTTCTCAGCCGCGCTCTTCCCCACCGCTGCCGGGCCTGGCGCGCCAATACCGGCGCCAGCAGTAGATTGTGCTGGTGGCATCTCGACGTCAGGCTTCTCTCCTTCCTCGCTCGTCCGGGGGCCATCCATGCTATCCATGAAGCGCTTGTAGTAGTCCTTGAACTCCTTGTACTCGGCCCAGTTTGTCACTTCAGAATCAGGCATGCACCGGAACACGCGACGGTACATCTTTGTGTTGTTTTCCGCGGCGCGACACCAGATGTCATCGTAGAAGGCCGTGTTCAGGGGGTCACGCATGCAGTCCTTGTCGATGTTGGCCAGCTTGATGTCGGCTGTGAGTGGGTTGAAGGGGCCAATGGATGGCTTGCCCGCCGCGTCAATGTGGACCGGGGGGCCACCGATATCAGTGTCATCTACCACCGGCAAGTTGGGCAGTTGGTTTGCACGGAGTAGTCCAAGCTGCTCGGTGGTCCGCCTGTCGAATGCTGGCATCGGCGGTATCGCGTCGTTGTCCACGCCTCCGCTTTCGGCTTGTGCAACCGGACCTGACTGGCGAAGTTCGTGGGGCCGTTTTGGATGATCGATCGTCCCTCTTCCCCCAGGAGAGATATCGTGGACTAGTACTTCACGATCGTTGACGATGACCGAGTCCCGGCCCAAATCTGTGCCTTCGACTTGGGCCGACTTCCAGCGGTCCGCACTGAAGCCTTCGACCTCTTTCTTGTGCGACTCGCTTATAATCCCACGCTTATCTTCATCATCTTCGACTGATTTTCCTCGGCCACGAGGCGAGGTGGGCTCAACCACCAAGTCGATATCGTGGTTAAAGCTCGGGGATCGCTGGAACCGTGGAGGCGTGGTAGGTGTGATCGGCCTGTCGGCCCTGGACTTTCGCCTCGTCGAACTCTCTGCTAGAGGCGGCTCGTCCGAATCTTCGCTGTAGATACGGTCCATTTCGTCTTCGAACTCGGCTGCACGGTCAAGATCAACCTGCCGCTCTTCTTCCAGAATGGCGTCGACATCAAGTCCCAAATGTTCCCTCATCAACCGGAGGCGCAGAGTGTGGGCGAATCTGCCCACCTGATACGGGCGGCCAGCCATAGTTGACCAAATCATATCTGTGTCACGGACAACGGCAGCACATTCCGAGTCACGGTTGCCCAGCATGGAACGCTCGTTGATGTTGGCGGAACCAATCAGGGCGACGCGGTCGTCTACAATGATACACTTGGCATGGATGTACAGCTGTTCTGTCGTCAGGAGGTTGTTTCCCAGCTTGCCCCACTGGCGGAGACTAAAGAACTGTATGTAGTCCTCTGGGTCGATGCCGGCTGCGCGGAGCCGCCCGAAGATGGAGTGCTCTCCACGGCAAATGCTGCGGAACTGACACTGCAAAATCAGACGAACGCTGGTACCGTCCTGATCGTTGACCTCATTCTGGAAGCCTGGCATCAACGGGATGACGATCACAGCGCGCCAGTCTTCGTCGTTCTCGTGTGCCCGAATGATGCGAGACACCAAGGCATCACCGATACGGTTGACCATTTTGTTATTCAGCGTCTCGGTACTGGTGATGAAAAACTGGTTTTCAATGTAGACAAAATGGTCCGAGTCCTCAATCATCTTGATGTATGCCGACTGGATGCTGTGCTCCGTATCCTCTACGCCGAGCGACCAGGTCGAGGCTGAGCGAAGTATTTGCACCTCGCAGGTGCCATCCAGGCCCACAGCCTCGAGCTCCTCCTTCTTAGAGTCCGGCGGAGGAAGCAGGAAGGGGGTAGGCCGTGTAGGCTTTCGCCCACGCCGGACGTAGTTCCACCTCTGGACAAAATGGCGAGTTAGATCCCGCGCGGGCTGACCGACGACCTGCATAGAGATATCGTGCCACGGCATCCGCGGTATTCTCCCCCTGTCGTACATTTCCTCATATGGCTCATTAAGCCGGAAGAAATCGAGGACGCGGGGGTTGGAATAGTCCTTGCCTGGGAAGAGCTGGCAGTTATCTGCGTCCTTGGGCTGATCCCGGGGTTCGAACCCTGTAGGCTTGTCGTCTGCCACAGGATGTTGCGGGCAATCCCACCGTCCAAAGCAGAGGTCGATGCCGCCCACAAAGGCAATATCGTGGTCGACAATAACAATCTTCTCGTGATGCGCAAAGAAGAACTGGTTCTTCTTGAACTGGTTTGGCGATCGCTGGACGAAGATGTTTGGGTGCAGGTTCAGAAGCGAGAACTTGGTGTACTCCGAATCAATGGGTACGGCGGCCTCTACGTTTCGGTAGACAATGACGAATATCTTGACGCCTGCCTCGGCCTTCCTCTGAAGGAGGCGATCGAGACGCCATTTCTGGCTGATGCAAGCGGGCCGCCTCATGTACAGCTCCGGGCTCAGCCACCAATCATGTATGTAGATGACGTCCTTGGCCATACTAATAGCACGCGAGACGTTCCACATGTAGTCCCGACCATCAACGAGCCACTGTGCGTAGACACCGGTCCGGACTGGGGCAAAACTGCCAAAGCGGTTCTCCAAATGCCACGGTGTGCTTCTCAGCATTTCCACGATAGACTCTTCGAACTGCTGTATGAGATGCTGGTTAGGGGAGAAGAGTTTTACCTTTCGCTCTGATGTGACAATCTTGAGAGTGTGGTGCTTTGCCAGGGGTCGGCCGGACGTCAAGTCAAGATGCCCAATATCGTCCTCGCCATCTTGACTCCTTCCAGTGAGTAGTTTGCTCATATTCTTCTTAAAAACAATATCAAACTTGGAATCGACGAGGTACACATCGTATATGTTCATGTTTTCGGGTGACTCGACGCAGACGATGTAGCTCTGGCGCACCAAAAACCATTTTCGACTGTGCCTAGCAATCACTTTGCCCGGCGTCAGCACCCGTCGAAAGTCGAGCCCCTTGGACGACTGGATGTGTAGATAGCACTCCTTTCCATGATAACTGCCCTCGGCGGCAAGCCGGACTCCGAGGGCGGAAAGCTCAAGGAATCGGCAGAGACGGTTGCTGTCCGCTCGGAACATGAGCCAGCGAATCATCTCCTGGAGGTATTTCTCGAGCACCCTCTGCTGCCTCTCGATGTATCTCCTTTTTGCCGCTACGGCTTCGGCAACAGACTGATTCAGATCGGCGGCTGAGCCCAAGGCTGAGCTCTTTCGTCGACCGCCCAGCACGGGCATACGGGACTTCTTCCTCCTCATATGGGGCCGGTCCTCTGCGTCGGTACCTTCGGGAACCGTTGCCTCGTTGGCTGTGTTTTCAGCGGCTGTTTCATCGCCGGGGCGCCCGTCCATAAGATCATTCTCGTCATTTTCATCTAAGCCTCTGACGCCGCGAAGATAGGGGAATGCTGAAAGAGGGAAGCGCGGCTGCTTAGGTTTGGTGCCAAGGTCCAAGCGATTTGTCGGAAACTTTTCGTTGCCTAGGGTCAACTTGTACTTCCAGTGCAGGTTCAATATATCCCGAATTGTGCGTTTGATGGTCCACTTCATCTGACTAGGGCCGCTCCCATATTCCATTTCAATGGTGAACAGCCAATGCCTTGCGCTATCCTTGTCCTGTACCGGGGAGCTCTCCTTGATCCGTAATCTCAGCTGCTCAAGCAGAACGGGAATCCGCTTGTTTCCGTGTTCATCGCGCTGAATCATGCTGGCTAAGATCAAGACGGCCGGGGCAACTGCGCGGAGTTCAGCCATCAGCTCGGCAGACTTGTAGTAGTCGAATTGTTCATCCTTCTTTTGCCGCAGGAGTTTGAGGGTGTTCTTTACTTGGCGCCACTTTTGTGCACCGAATGTCGTTGCCCTTTCGCCGCCACCGAAGAATGGTCTCCTGGGGGTCATGGCGTCCCCGTCCGAAACTCCCCCACCGAGCGTAGAGAGGCGCCGGAAGTGGTGGCTCATGCCTCGGCCCGAAGGACCCTCGGCTCCTTCCTCCGCATCAGCCCTGCTAGACATCCACGGAGGCCTTCTCGAGCCGCGCTCCCGTGTTAATTGGTCGCGGCCTTCGCCCTCGGAGAGGCCGCCACGATCTGCGACATCTGGCAAGGTAGTGCGCCTCAATATGCTGAGACGGCCGTGCCCATTGGGTGTTTCTGGGCCCGTGGTACCGAGTCGAGGGGTATTCGGAGTCGAGTATGAGTCCAGTCTCGGTCTCCTCATCCGCCTCCTCTTCTTCTGCTTCCCCTTTCCATGACTTGGGATATTTGTCTCGTCGGCTGTCTCCTCCGCATCCGCATCAACATCGCTCCCCTCATCAATAGTCCTGGTGGCTCGTGCAGTATGGCGCGCTGCTGTGGGCGAGCTCGAAGTTGATCCAAGTTCAGCAGGATTGTTGGGCACCTTGGAGCTCTGCGATATCCCAGGACCGGCCAGCTCCTTCAGTCTCGAGATGAAAGCTGAGCCGCGGAACTTCCCCAGGGCATCCCTAGTGTCCCATGAGCCTTGCCTCGAATGTGAAAGCACTGGCGGGTCGATCACATCGTCGCGAACGAATTGGACGCTTCTGCGTGCGAGTGACGGTGAATTCGCCTCGGGAGTTTCGGATAAGTCCAGCCCCGGGGTCGAATCTGCGGGGTTCGAGGGAAGGTCGGTGTACAAACCGCCGGACCAGGATATCGGGGTCGGTTCGGATACGGGGGAGATCTTATCGTGTGGAAAGCCTCCATTCATGTAATCTACCGAGTTCTCTGATTGTACCAGGCTTCGAAGGAACCGTGGCTCGGCTGCGAAATCGAACTGATCGGAGCTAGAGCCAATCGGCGAGGCTTCGTCGATGGCACGCGCTTGGGGGATCGTGGGTAGTTCGGAAACATTGCCTGATGACAATGCCATCTCTCGTCTGGGCGTACCGTTGGAATCTGTTCGGGGCGGTGGTTCCGCCATGATGGGCTGAGCCCTTCGAGGGAGAAGGATGTCGTTGCTTTGCCACGTGCTGGGGCTGAAAGGGGCTAGAATCTTTGATAGCGAAACATGCCGTACCTCCCTCCTCTCGCACTCTGTTCGAATACTATCTCAACACCGTTGACCCGTCGACAGAGCGGCACTGTTTGAGATGTGGCGCCGTGACGCCGTGACGCCGTGCGGCTGGCACAAGCGGGCGCGTCCGAGTCTCACTGCGTCACTGATATAGTTCCGGTATTGGCTGTGGCCGTTATGTGATGGGGGTTGCAGCGGGAATTGGTGACAACGAGGATGTGTAGGTACCGCTCTGGTTTCCAGGTAGTTACTTGGTTACCTTCCGGGGATTCTGGGTAGCAGTCAGGTTATTTCGAGTGGGAGTTGCCGAGTGCACGCCCAATTAAGGTTTCTAGACAACGGCCAAAGTCCCGAGGCCTGGGAATTGATGCAGGACAAAACAGGGTTACAGTTGAGCGGGATCCCATCTCTGATATTACCAGCATGTACTTGCAGGGGCTCGCTGTGTCAATTAAATGTTCCTGGGCTGTCCGTGCTTTCACCTGAGCGATACCAACCATACGCCGCTGACCTGTTTGTCCACGTAACTAACCAAGACTGGCAGGAAAAAGGCGCAAGGAGCTGTCATAAAGATGCTAATGTTCTTCCTAAACGTCTCGAACGGCTAGTAATGCGTGATACAAGAACACAATAACACAATATTACAATAGGTAGCGCAGTCGCCGCGTTTGCTTGAGGAAAATCGAAGCAACAGGGGAGGCACTGAGAGTTTACTAAATATAAAGCAGGCGGGAGGGCCAGCGAAACAACCAATACACACCTATTCCATCATCATGTTGTTCCCGCGATGCCGATAATAAGGCTGAAGGCAGCAAAGTCAGGCATATAATCAATTTGCCTTCGCAGTGCAGTCCAGTGCGGTTTGCAGTCCATGTTTCCCCTGCTCGCCAGCGTTGCATGCAAATCCTATCCCGTTCCACCAAGATTTGGTCTTCACAAAACTCGTCTGCGCCTGAAGTAATAGTCCTCCTAAACCCTAGAATGTGCTTTTAGAAGAGGTTTCGGTTTCGCAGGAAGCAGTTTAGTCGAGGAATCATAACCTGCTCCAAGGGGACTCAAGGTCGTACATGCCAGGTGCCCCCGGCAAGACGGGAGTGCATCGGTAGGCCTAACCCCTCCAACGCAACCCGGATTGCATTTTGGCGGGGTCCCTTTGACTCAAAATTCGCGTCACGTAGGACTATCAGACGCGTCGTGGAGACTTCAACACCACGGTCGATGAATCTGAACCACAATCGCAAATGCCACCACCACCGCCATGCCTAGGTACAGCTCGCAACCTTGTATTCTATCTGAACGTGATAGCTGACATGATGCCAGAGAAATAATTACAATCCAAGCGGGCCAGTGCGGCAACAGCAGTCAGTAGTCCCACTCTTGCAATGCAATGCGCCTAAGGCTGCGACATCTCCAGCACTGCCCCCGACCGCTTAGAAAGCATGAGTAGGGCTTTAACTAACATTCCCAAAGTCGGCAGTCAGTTTTGGCAGCAGCTTTGCCAGGAGCATGGGATCAGCCAAGATGGAAACCTCGAGGACTTTGCGACAGAGGGTGGCGACCGCAAGGATGTTTTCTACTACCAGAGCGACGATACGCGCTACATCCCTCGCGCCATTTTAATCGATCTGGAGCCTCGAGTACGCTCTGCCGTATCGGCCGCAATTACGGGCAACTTGCTAAGTCTGCGTTAGGTCATCAACGGAATCCAGACGGGGCCTTACAAAAACATATACAACCCCGAGAACTTTTACGTCGGCAAGAATGGCGTGGGAGCGGGCAACAATTGGGGTGACGGATACCAGACCGGAGAGCTGGTGCATGAGGAAATCATGGAGATGATTGATCGAGAAGCCGACGGCAGCGACTCCCTAGAGGTTGGCCCGCCATTTCTCTTCCCAATACAGCTGCTGACAGAGACATAGGGGTTCATGATGCTTCACTCCATCGCCGGAGGTACAGGGTCCGGCTTGGGGTCATTTCTGCTTGAGAGGCTGAATGATCGCTTCCCAAAGAAGATCATTCAGACATACTCTGTTTTCCCGGATACTACCAACTCGGGCGATGTCGTTGTTCACCCTTACAACAGCATGCTAGCCATGAAGAGACTGACACAAAACGCCGACTCTGTCGTCGTGCTCGACAATGGCGCACTATCGCACATCGCCGCCGACAGGCTCCATCTTCAAGAGCCCTCCTTCCACCAGACGAACCAGCTGGTGTCAACGGTCATGTCCGCGAGTACCACTACCCTCCGATACCCAGGCTACATGCATAACGACTTGGTCAGCATCCTCGCATCACTAATCCCGACGCCACGCTGCCATTTCCTAATGACATCCTACACGCCTTTCACGGGCGATCAGGTTGAGCAGGCTAAGACAGTGCGGAAGACAACAGTCCTCGACGTCATGAGGCGGTTGCTGCAACCCAAGAACCGCATGGTCTCGACCGTCCCCGGCAAGAAGAGCTGCTATATCTCCATTCTCAACGTCATCCAAGGTGAGGTCGACCCGACTGACGTCCACAAGAGTTTGCTCCGCATCCGAGAGCGGCGCCTCGCCACATTCATCCCCTGGGGGCCGGCGAGTATCCAGGTGGCCTTGACCAAGAGGAGTCCATATATCCCAATGGCCCACCGTGTCAGCGGACTAATGTTGGCTAACCATACGAGCATTGCCACGGTAAGACTGACTTTCCATCTTTCTGCCAAGACCACCCACGCTAATTTGTCCCCCCTATCAGCTCTTCAAGAGAATATTTAGACAGTACGACGGCATGCGGAAGCGCAACGCCTTCTTGGAAGGATACAAGAAGACAGCGCCCTTTGCGGACAACCTGAACGAGTTTGATGAGGCAAAGGAGGTGGTCACGGACCTTATTGCAGAGTACGAGGCGGCAGAGAACCCCGACTATCTCAATCCCGATTTCGGGGATAAGAACGACTCAGCTGAGACAGACAAGAGAATGGGATGAGGTGCCTGTGTATGGTTGGTTGGCTTGGTAAATACTCATTGGCTGCCCATCTTAGTGTTTGGTTTTCTACAGCGATGATGTTCCGGCGTTCAGGGGCCAGGAAGGAAGCGGCGGTAGCATAGTCTCATTGTGGTATGCTATTGAGGGGTAAAAACAAAGGCAAATGAATGATTTCTACGCATTTCACAAATTTGGTGTTGGGCAATGTCTGCTGTGCCATGCTCCTGAGAGTTGTGCACGGGGGTCACGGTTCAACAGAAGCAGATGCATGGAGTGAGATAGCCGTCGGATTTCCGGCTAAGGATATTGCTCGGAGAGATGCTAGATGCTTCATATGCCGTTGCCTGCCTTATCTCAACATAGGTTTCAAGCCAGACCAAGTCTCAATCTCATGAATCAATCGCCGGTCGAATGCAGCACGACCGTGTAACTAAAAAGGAAATGCCCCTTTTTTTTTTTTTTTTTTTTTTTTTTTTTTTTTTTCAAAATGAGGGTATGCGATCCGAGAGGCAACCACAACACTGTACAACCCGCATGTATTCTTGTACGCGGGATTCTAGACGTGTATTTACATAGTCAACAGAATAGATGCCAGCTTCCCAACCATCTGTTCCAGTCTCGACCCCAATCCGCCACGAACTACCACAGTCATTCATTTGCGGTACCACATCCTCGTGATCTTGGTGTTCCGCATCTTGCGCTGCAGCTGGAAGATGCCGTACATGAGGGCCTCGCTGGTGGGCGGGCAGCCGGGGACGTAGACGTCGACGGGGACGATGCGGTCGCAGCCACGCACGACGCTGTAGCTGTAGTGGTAGTAGCCGCCGCCGTTGGCGCACGAGCCCATGCTGATGACCCAGCGCGGCTCGGGCATCTGATCGTAGACCTGGCGCAGGGCGGGCGCCATCTTGTTGGTCAGCGTGCCGGCGACAATCATGACGTCTGACTGGCGGGGGGACGCGCGGAAAATGATGCCGAGTCTGTCCTGATCGTACCGTGGCGTCGAGAGATGCATCATCTCGACGGCGCAGCACGCCAGGCCGAAGGTCATGGGCCACAGCGACGACTGACGGCCCCAGTTGGTGATTTGGTCAAGCGTTGTGCTGTGCAGAGATTCCGTCAGCCACATGGTCCGAGGAGCGACCCGGTAGGGAGATGGACGGCATACAGCGCATATTGGATCACGCCCTTGGTGCCCTCCTGGCTGGGAAGCGGGACCTCCTTGCGCTCACGCTTCGCCACGCCGTATCCTCCGTGTGGTAGGACTGCGCTTGCGGCATCCTTGTGTGAAGAGGTCGAGAGGGCAGCGGCGGCGCGGTAGGGGACGAGGAAGGAAGTCGGTTTGGCTAGATATTTGATTAGATCGTCAGCTCCAATTCCTCGTGCATTCAATTGGCAGTAGTCGGTCGTCGTGAGTTAGCCAGCTTTCGGGAGCTCACCTCGAAGGGCCAGCGAGGCGCCTGTCCTCGCGGAGGACAACATTGCTGTGGGTAATTGGGTAGCAGATGATAAAAAGGAGTGGAGAGGCCCCAATTGGGAGGGTTACGACGAGAAGAGAGGTCGCGATTGAATAGGGCCCTCTCCCTGCGAAACGGCGATTGACGTTTCGTTGATATGCGTGCAGCGAGTGCCTTTTCGCCGCCCGGCGTCGGCTAGCGCACTAAGCACAAAAAGCGGTTATCTGATTGGCTGATTGGCGGACCTCCGGTTCCCACTGTGTGGTGGGGGTTTTTCCGATGCTTGGGATTCCCGTCCCAACTCTCAGTTAGATCTCAGATCTCAGCTAACACCGACGTCAACAGAAACGTCACACTCACAATTGCGTTATCCAATATGAGCGTGCATGCTTTGCCATCAGTAGATAACACTACCTGTCAACCATATATCTAATGTAATCATCCCACAGTTCTCCGAATGCATGAGGGGTAATCAAGCACCACCAAAGACATCGTAAACAAAACTCAACAGTAACAACGCCCGCGAGATGCAACCAAATGCACCCAGATGCAACCGTATAGCCATTTCGAGACACGGCTGTCTTCGACGGCAACAACACACTAATCCGAAAATTGCCATTGCGTCATAGCTTGTAGCTACCACTGGTATGGACAGTCTTCTGCTCCGTCGCCTTCTTTCCGTCCATGTCCATTATCTCACCCTTGCGGTTGATGACCCTGACGCCGCCCTTCTTGAGATCCTTCATCGTGTCTCTCTCCGACTCGGCCTTCTTGCTCAATGACTTGGTTGCATCCAGGCCGCCCGCCTTGCGGATGCGCTCCTTGTCACGCCTGCGTCTGCGCAGCTTGTCTTCACGCGTCATCTCCTGGCGAGCTACTGGCAAGCCATTCTTGGCCACCACTTCACCATGCTCAGCAGAACCCTTTCCAGGAGCATACACCTCCTGGGGCGCAATCATGCTCTCTCCGCCAGTCACACCCTGGGCAGTGGTCGGTTGGGCATCCTCCATTGCCACTGTAGCAACATCGGCAACAACTGTGAGCGTCGGTGCCGCTGGCTTCGGCTTGTAATGCCAGCTGCTGAGGGCGTCGAGCTTAGCACTGATGTCTTTCCACATCGTCTTGATCTCCTCCTCGTCGCGTTGGAGCTTTTCGTCGGCCTGGCTAAGGTAGGCGTCAGGGTTTGACTTCTTGATGTGCTCCTCCTCGTAGATCTCAGCCAAGCTCTTCTTCCCCTTGGTGTCCTCGACTTCAACGAGACCACGACGAGCTGTGTTCGGGTTCCCGAAGGTGTCTGGACGTCGCCGAATGATGTCGTCAAACTCCTGTGCAAGAATACGACGCTTGATAAGCGTCTCAATAGACTCCGAGACTTCCTCGGTGATCACGGGCACGGGCTTGCCAACGTGCTCAAAATCGAGGTCCTCCTCAAGAAGAGCGTTCTTTGGGCGGTCCATGGCTGAAGCTTCACCAGAAAGTGTCCACGCTCGCTTTGCCACCAGTTCAGACTCAAACTTGCGAATTTCGTCGGCAATCTTGGCCTGCCTCCGCTCAAGAGCTGATCGGCGGGACTTGAGGTTTCCGGCCGAAGCGTCCGAGGGAGCATTCACCGAGTCTGACTGTTCTGAGAGGTCATCAAATAGATCGCGGCGAACATCGTTCTCGGCTCTCTCAATATCGGCATCGTCTATCGGTGCAGGCTTCTTTGGGGCCAAGACTCGGTCTTTCCTGTTCCATTTGCCAGGTTTCGCGGCCTTCTTCGCAGGCGGGGCAAAGAAATCCTTGTAGTAGATATCGTCAGCGGTGAGATCCATCTCGAGGATTCCTATATCGTCGCCATCATCTTCCTCATCTTCGTCTTCCTCCTCCTCCTCCTCAGCATCGGCGAGAGCGTCCTTGAGGCCACCTTTTGGAAGCCCATCCGTCTCCATGTCGACATCTGACTCATCGTCGTCGTCCAATGCCATTTTGTCACCTTTCCCTGAAACCTGGAAGGGATCACCATGCCAGTCTACAGACTCGTCGTCGCTGTGGTTGTCGGCGTTGGGATCAGCACGTGCATCCAGTGCCTCGAATATCTGCGTTTGTTTGTTGAATTCATCGAGGGAGAAAAAACCATCGTTGAGGCCGTTGGGATCCTTTACAAATTCAACTGCTGGCGCGCCCTCCTCCTCATATCCGCCTTCCTCATCTTCATCTTCGACGTCGTCCTCTTCCTCATCTCCCTCCTCGCTGTCTTCATCCTCTTCCAGTTCCAGGCCATCCTCGCTGTCTTCAAGAGCTTCTAGACCCTCTTCGTCGCTGATATCCGAGCCTTCGTCCTCGTCATCCTCGTCGAAGTCCTCGCTATCAGCATCACTACCAGACTGGGATGAGGCACTAGCGGATTCATCTTCATCCGAGCCAATCTCAAAGCCATCCTCGCCAAACCGAACGGCTTTGACAACCTCGTCATCGGAGCTCAGGCCGACCTCCTGAAGTGCTTCGAGCTCCTCCAAAATTTGTGTCGACTCATGGAGTGTGCTCGTGATGATCTTCTTGGCCTGCTGCCATACCTGGCCAGTCTCAAAGCCGTCGGTATGGAGTTTCCGAAGCTTCAAAACAGCGCTCTTGTCCTGGATCTCGCGCTTCCGCTTCTTTCCGGCCTCCTGCAGCCTGAGCTGTTGCAAGTCAATGACCTGACTGGCCAAGTTATCGAGGGTCTCCTTGGCAAGCTGTATCGAGCCAGCCGGGAGCGATGGCGACGGCTGGAGGAAGACATGGCGGTTCGAAGCGGCAGTCGAGTCGAGGAAGACGGCGACGGCGGAGCCATCTTCGACGCCCGTCATGGCGGATGATGGCACCATGCTGGGGGCGTGTGTTAACGTGTGGGAGGTTGACGTAAGAGAGGAGGTCGTGCTGCTTGTTCCTGCCATGCTTGATGAGAAATTTTGTCCGTCGCGGCGCCGTTGCGCGGGTCTTGGCTTGGGCTGGATGTATGCCTAACACTCCGGACCGTATGCAAGTTTTCTGCCGCTCCGCCAGGCAGAAAAAAAATTTCGGGCGCTGGGAGAGGAGACACCGCCAACCGTTGAGCTAGATTGGCCAATTGGCACGCAGCTGCCACGGCCTTGGTTTGGCGGGGCTTCACTGGTGGGGCGCTCTTCTGCGGGGCTGGTGGCCATCCATAATTGTTTCGTCACACTGGCTACAGTCTTGGCTGATAAAATCCGCATCCGCTAGGTATCCATCTGTAGACTCCCAAGCCCAGCTTGAACTCCAAACTACAGATCTCGCGATCAGAAATCCGTGGCTTCTTGAGATCACGCCCAACGACGCCTAACTCCTCATAAGTGATTCCTTCCTGACGTCGATACATCGGAAAAACTCTGCAGCTTGGGAAAAAAATGGGCTTGGACCGGTCTCGGAACCAATGTTGAAAAATGAACCCCTCACATGGATATCACAAACTGTCAGCCACCCCCACGACGGCGATGGGTTCCAGGTCCCTATGAAGGCGGGACGGGGACGCCCGTAAGCCTCCGCTCATTATCCACCCGATCCCGATCCATTGTGTGACCCTAGAGCCCGCCACGAAGAAATCCTTCAAAGCAATTGATACAAACTGAGCCGTAGGAAAAAAGCCAAGTCCTAGAGTTTCCGCCAGGATGGAGTGTAACACAGATCGTCGAGGCTCTGTTGCTGAACCCCTCACGGTTCAAGCCAGAAATGGAATCCCGTTGTCAAGAGTGCCGGGTCCCGCATTGCTCGATGGATATGTGACCGAGATTCACTGAGGGGCTCACAGTCACCAACCACCCGGTCCCATCATTCACCATGCAAAGATAATATCCGCGTCCGGGCCACACGGATATCAGACCATGAACGCCCGGGGCCGCATCGGGTATATGACGATCGATGGGATGGAGGGTGGGAGGCTATAACACAAGTGCAGTTTCTTTACCTACACTAAACAAACAGGTGATAACCCAGGCGCACCCAAGCAACCTACCCCGCAAAATCCTCGCTGCATGCCACTCACGTTGATAATTTTCTACCACTTGGTTAGCTGCGGGGAAGGCATCCAGTTACACAAAATCATGGGCAGTCATCGGAACGATCGGCACCTGTACACCCACGAGAGTTAATTGGCGGGCGTTTTGGGCCAGCCCTACATCAGTCAACCTAAGCTCATATCTCCCAAGAGGGCAGCACACAGAATGAAATGCCGCTGTTATATCTTATCTCATGGTACTAGGAGGCCCGCTATCTCCAATGCTCACCTAGCGCCTACCTAGCCCACAGGTGTAGTGGTTTAAGAGCAGCCAAGGAGGCTGGGCAAGGCCTAGACGTGGCCGAACGGGCGTCGGTATTCGCCTCCCCGAGCCGGACTCACCAAAGGGCTGCCCGCCAAAATCGGGTCTCATTTATGCAGCCCAATGCGAAGAATTTACTTTACGGATACAGCTGGGGGGAGGTGGTCAATGAGAATAACCAAAAGCACCCTTCCTGCACAAGCACACACCTTGTCCCCTGTACATACAGGTACGCGAGTGGGGGCCCTAGGGGGGGGGGGATGGTGCCCCAATGCCTCAACCTCAAACGCAGCAACGCAGCTGGGCTGGCTTATCTGGCAAAGGCTTGGCGAAAAATCCACTGGAGAAGCCGAAGCTGGAGACCTTCCGAGGCTTCCTCTCCCACGTGGCGGGTTGGGCTCTCTTATCAGTCATGCAATTGAGGGATGACGAAGGCTCGCCGTCTCCGTTTCGTTTGTTAGACTCTGCAGTCAGCGACCCACTTGGTGAGGGGGATAACATCAGTGCAGCACAGCGCGTACAATGTAATCAGCATGCCAACTTGCGCCTTACGGATACACGACGAGAGAGTGTCAGAGACGGTCGGAAGCTGCCAAAGCATGCCGAAATAATGATACAAGGTGGTGCAAAATTTCGCTGGGGCCAGGGGGTAGGACAAGCATCTGCAGTCTCTATTGGCGCGGGCAGTGAGGTTGCAGGATACGGGACGACCGCGCCTTCTCGGCAGGGAGCAATGTGGATGGACTCGCCGTTTTGATATAACCGCGATCGCAAAATCTCTGCAGTCAGAAGTTCCTGCGGAGTGGCAACCACGCAATGCATAGGAAGTTGCAGCGTAAAAAAAATTGGTGCCATTGGCCACGCCATGCAGCGCATCGGTTTGCTTCTTTTGGTGAGACGGGCGGGACGGGCTTGAGATGAATAATTAGTACCAATACGGCCGGAAACTCGCTTTCTTTGCTTTGGTTTCTCTGTGATGCTCTCTCGGCCTGCTCAGAGACGAGACATGGTCGGATGCTGCCCAAGATCGAGGGGCGCGCTCAGTCCAGTGCAACCCTGATAAGCTTCCTTTTTTTGGGGGGGGTTGGCGGGCGGCGCTAGGGCAGGCCAATGGCCCAGAGCCCCTAGAATCGGGCGGAAGCCGAGCGGTTGCAGCGTCAGACTCCGGGATGTCGCCGGTTGCCTCTCCGCCTTCGCCCTCGCACGCCTCCCGCTGGTGTTCCACATGCCCCTCGGTTGGCTCGAGACCAGGAAGGCGGCAGGGTTGTTCTGCTTTCTGCAATCGCTGCAATCGTTGCAATCGCGCTGCAAGCGGATTAGAGACCTCGGGGGTGCATGGCGCATGGCAAGCCTGGCCCCTACTAAAACTACCAGGCACCCCGCCCCAGTACGTCGCATGCAACTATAATTCCACCATGATACCGACAGCTTTGTTCCGCCTCCGTTCCCTGGTTCTTGGTCTTTCGTCAGTCCAAGATCTCTAGCCTGCAACTGATTTTCCGAGACCGGTCCTAACCTAGCTGGCTTGAAGTATCCCGAACAAAGAAAGAAGAAAAAAAAGACCTTCCTCAATTACATACATCGAACGCTGTGTGAAGGTGAAGAGCGCGACAACATTGCCATTGACGCCGGCTCGTTCCCGTTCCTCCAGTGTACCCGTGCTGCTCCGATTACCACCCGCAGCGTCATCGCCAGACCCAGAGCCCCCCCCACCTTGCGATCCGCTGCGCAGGAAGCCAGGGCGGACCAATTGGTCTTCTAATCTACTTCCAAAAGAGTAATGAAGTACGGCGAGCAGTTCGAGAGGGAGTCTGTGCCGCAATGGAGCCTCCGTATGTTTTAATTCCCCTTGTTGGTCTCTGGACGTTATTTTTCCTCTTCTGTTTTGGGGTTGGAGAGTCATCTGCGTGACCCCAATTTCACGCATGGCCCCCGCTGATCGACTCCGCATCCAGATAACCTCGATTACAACTCCCTCAAACACCACATCAAGGTGCACACAACAAAGGACCAAGCGATAGCAATTGCGATCCCGGGCTATCAGGACATAACGCTACGCAAGTTCGAAGATGAGCTCTACACAGAGCTTTGCCGGCAACACGACCGGGTCGATCTCTTTGTGGCAAGCAAGGCCGATGAGATCGCCCGACGCCTACGTTTGTCTCACCCACCTCAACCCCCTCTGTACGCAGCCGTATCCAGACCACCGGGCTGACACGCTAGTACAGATTATGTGTCAAATCAAATACACCGCCTGCTGCTGCGCTGTGCAGTATCGAGGCGAGACGGCATGTCGCTAAAGCGCCAGCGTCGCTTCGCCAAATATGAGCAGGATCTCCTGAGGTGTCGGGAAGACGTTCGGTCCCTGCAGCGCTTTGTGAACGCCCAGGTGGTGGCGTTTCGCAAGATTCTGAAGAAGTACAGGAAGTGGACCGGGTCGTCCTCCCTCGGGTCCCGCTTCAGGGACACCATCTTGTCGCACCCTAAGAGTTTCACCAAGCGTGACTTCTCACTTCTTCAAGCCGAGTGCGACGATCTGTTGGCGACTCTTCGGGCCGCGTCGCCGGCCGATGTCAGTGGCCTAGGCTCCCCCGCGACGGAATCTTCACCTCCCTCGATCCGACGAGTCGAGGCCGTCTCGCCGAGCGAGACAATTGTCGTTCAGGAGCCGCCGCCGCCGCCGCACGCAGGGTACTGGAACGAGTACGATTGCGGCAGTGAGGCAGACGACGCTGAGCAGAATTCTGACTCGCGATACGCCATCTATATCAACCCCGACGACGCGGGGTTCCCAGGCATCGCCGCTATCGCCTCCTTTTTCACCGCGCCCGTGCGCAAAGTAAATGAGTGGATGAAGGTGCGCAGCCCGTCAGACCTCGACCACAACAACCAGGCCGAGGCCGACGAAAACGGCCCCCTCCTGCCCTCTCTCAGCATTAGCCCATATGGCACCGCACGTGTCAACGCGGACTACTTTGCGCAGACTCTCGGTGCTGGCGCCGGCAGCGAAACAGAAGCCGACGACGACCTCAATCAACCTAGTCGCCGCGGCTCGTACGGGTACGAATCTTCCAACGAAGAGTTCCCCACGGGCTATAAAGCACACTATGCGGCGCTGCCGAGCGTACAAGCGCAGAGCCTGGCGCTGTACCGCGAGCGCGTGCTCTTCTGGGGCACGTGGTGGTGCTTCTTGGCCTCGTACCTCCTTATGGGCATCGCGGCCTTGCTCATCATGACGGGGCGGCATAAGCTGCGGCTCGAGGTCGATGCGGGTGTGACGCTGGGGATCATGACGTCGCTGGGGGCTGCGTGCGCGGCGCTGGGGATGAGTTTCTCGAGGCAGGACGTTTTGGGTTGTGGAGCCAAGCTGGCGGTTTGGACGGCCTTCATGACTGTATGTGTGCTGAACGGAATATTGTTGGTCTTGGTCGTGGGGAATGCGCCCTTGCCTTTGGCTGGCAAGTTGTTCGGGCATGGGATTCAATAAGGGGAGGTGGGAAAGGGGGGAGATTGAATGGTGTAAATGTTATGTGTAACTCTTATGTCCTGTCAGTGATGGATACCTAATGAATGGGAGGTATAGAGAAATGTTTTTATTACTTTGGCTTCGGTTCTACCTTGCATATATATATTCATTGGTAGATGTCACCTTACGTATATGTATGGCGGTCAGCCTCGGAGTCTGGATGGAATGAGTTAGGTCATTGCAATGGACAAGCAGCGTATGATATATTATTTGATGGGTCTTATGTGCGTGTGTTCTGTATTGTTGTCCATATGCAAACTGCAATTTGAAGGATCAGGTGTCGAATGATTTGTCAGAATGGGGCATCACAAGCATTTGCAGATTGGCTTGGAGTGTATCCGTCGAAATCAGGATTTAAGACGTACCACCACGCATCAGCAGCGAACTCCAACCCAAAAATCCAGCCGCAAACACCATCCAATAACCAAGCCCGCAGAGATGGCGCCCCGACACCATCGCGATGTCCCCGACAACAAGCTGAACTCCTGGTTCCCCAACACCCAAAGCCCAGTCATCATCAGCGCCCCGATGCTCGGCGCCGCCAACGGTGCCCTCGCAGCAGCAGTATCCAAAGCGGGCGGGTTAGGTATGCACCACCACCACCACCCCCTATCAAACCAACCACTCACCCGTCAATAGGCTTCATCCCCGGCGGCCTCGACTTCGCCCCGGGCAGCGCGCAGCTCGCCGCGCTCGCCGACGAGCTGACCACGGCCCGCCGCCTGTTCGGGCTCGCCGACCGCACGCTGACGCCGCTGCCCGTCGGCGTGGGGTTCATCCTCTCGCACGCCTCGCTCGTGCACTTTGAGGAGACGGCCATTCCCCTCCTGCAAGACCACTCGCCGCAGGCGGTCTGGCTGTTTGCGCCGCACCCCGAGCATGTCGTCTCGGGGCTTGTCGGGAGGATTGTGGCGGCGTTGAGTAGGTCTTTTTTCGCTGGTTTTTCTTCTTGGTCAGGAAGAGGGTCCCGTGTTTATGGATGCTTTCCCCTCGCTGTGCTAGGTCACGAGGGGACCGGTCTTGTAGCTGACATGTCTGGGTAACAGAGAACTCGGGCTTCATCGTCGTCTTCCAGGTTGGAAACGTTGCGAGCGCACGCCGGGCAGCGCTCGACGGTGCCGACATCATTGTTGCGCAGGGAGCGGACGCCGGCGGTCATCAGTTTGCAGGGGGCGCTGGTATCGTGAGCCTCGTGCCCGAGGTGGTGAGTATGCTCGAGAGGGAGTTTGCAGGACGTGGCATTGTTGTAGCCGCTGCTGGTGGCATTGTTGATGGACGGGGTGTCGCGGCGGCGCTGGCCCTCGGTAGGTCGAGTGTCTATCCCTGAGTAAATATATTGACAAGGGGGAGGCTGACATGGATTCAGGGGCTGAAGCGGTCGTTATGGGAACCAGGGTATGCCATTATCGTCAACTACCCCTTTTGCAGAGCTGGCTACTAACCACTTGACAGTTTCTTATCGCTCCAGAGGCTTCAACGGCCGAGTTCCAGCGGAAACTCGTCATTGAGACGGAGGACGGTGGTCCGTCAACCTCAAAGTCAGTTCGCGTAACGCTCGGCGCACCCTGCCTTCATACTCGAGCTTGTGAGCTTGTCTAATAAGATGATGTGTAACGTTGATAGGTCGTCGGTGCACGACGATTTGCACGGTGTTCGTGCGAACTGGCCAAGCCCGTACGATGGCAGAGCTATCATAGGCGAGCCGTGGCGTGATCATCTGAAGGGTGTGCCTCTTGAGGAGAACATCAAGAAAAACCAGGAGGCCAAGGCCGCGGGCGATGTAACTCGCTTGGTTACATGGGCGTATGCACCCTCTCTCCTGTCCCAAAATACCATGCTAAACATTTCACAGAGGAACTGGTGTTGGTCTGGTCAAGGACGCAATTCCAGCGGGTGACACTGTCAGAGAAGTTCGGGAGGCCGCTCAACAGCGGATCAGGCATCTGCAAACATTGTTTTGAGTCCTCTAAAAACACCAGTATCTTAAAAAAAAAAAAAAAAAAAAAAAAAAAGTATCTAGGCTCTTCCAAATCTAGTACCAACGTTTGAAAACGCAACGCCCATGTGCCGTCATGAAATATCTCGTCTCCGCGTCTCTTAAACATCACTGACCTCTTCATCTCTTGAATACACTAGCTTACCCCCAACCCAGGTCTCCCTCACCTTGACATGCCTCAACTCCTCAGCCCCAACCCCCTCAAGCGGCTCATCCAGCACAATCCAATCCGCAAAAGCCCCCTCCTGAATGACCCCAGCCCGCCCCTCAAGGAAGGCGCCCCTCGCCGCCCCCTTGGTGAACCCACGCAGTGCCTCCTCGAGACTCAACGCCTCCTCCAAATGCCACCCATCCTCCGCGCCCGGCGGCCCCCGGCCGGTATGGGGATTCCTCCGCGTCACAGCAGCATAGATCCCCTCGAACGGATTCGGCGGCTCCACGGGGAAGTCGCTCCCGAGCACCGGGTGCAGGTCGAGCAGGGACCGCATACGGTACGCCTCGGTGCGGGTGCGCTCCTCGCCTAGGCGCGCCTCGGCGTATGCCATGTCCGAGGTGGCGTGCGTGGGCTGGATGGAGGGGATGATGCCGGCGGCGTGCATGCGCGCCTGATCGGTGGGGTGGATGATTTGCGAGTGCTCGATGCGGAAGCGGTGCTGGGATTGGCACGCGGAGAGGGTCTCCCCCGGGCAGAGGTCCGCCAGTGCGGCTTCCATGGCGTCGATGGCGTAGCGGTTAGCGAGGTCGCCGATGGCGTGGATGTTGACTTGGAAGCCGGCGAGGGACCAGGATTTGGCCAGCGAGATTAGCGTCGAGGTGTTGACGAGCAGCGAGCCGGATGTGTCGGGGCGGTCGCTGTACGGGAGGATCATGGCTGAGCCCCAGCTTCCTAGGGCACCGTCTGGATGGGAGGGGTATTAAGTTAGCACCGGGAGACGTAAAATGGGCTGCTCAGCGTAGAGCATACCGGCGAACAGCTTGACGCTGCGGACTGACAAGAGACCGTTCTCTTGCGAAACCTTGACGACATCCTCGGGGCAAAAGGTATTGCGCTCCTTGCACTCAATCATGGCATACACCCTGAGAGTCCAGTCGTCGGTCCGGCTCATCTCGTCGTACAGGGCAATGTCCGCGGGCAGGACACCAGCATCGTGCATCCCAACGATGCCAACCTTGTGCAACTCCCCCATTGCCGACTTGACAAACTCCTTCTTCCTCTGCACGCTCGGCTTTGGCCACAGCTCCACGACCATGTCCATGGCATTGTCGCAAAACACACCCATGCCCGGACTCCGCACAATCTCCCCACCCGGGATGTCAGGCAGGTCCTCGGGCAAGAGATCCAACACGGCCTGCGACACCCACGTGCAGTGCACGTCGACCCGGTCGAGCATGAAGAACCGCCCCTTCAGCCGCTCATCCCCCTCCAAAACATCCTACCCCCCCCTCCCCCGTCATCAGCAACCCTCCACATTCCTTCAAGGGGAGCAGAAGAACACTCACCGCAGTCGGCATCCCCCCAAGCGCCATCTGATCCCAACCAATCCCCCTCGCCCACTCCTCCTGCGTCCCCGCCCCGGGGTGGCCATCGAGATACATGGCCAGCCTATCCCGGATCTCGTCCAGCGAGGTCGATCCGAACAAATCCGCCGAGTGCAGAAACTCTCCGTAGGGAATCAGATGCCCATGCCCGTCCCACAGTCCCGGCAGCACATGACCCCTGCGGACCTTCGCCGGCCCATCCCCAGCAGCAGACTCCGAATTAAACACGCGGGTGAACGTCCCTTCCGCCGAGACCGCAAAGCAGTCGACTCCGTTGGTTGCTGCTGTGGTGGTGGCGTCGGGGCGGACGGACTGGTAGCAGAAGGTCCGGGGCGGTAAGGTTGGCTCTGGGTCGGAGGTGAGCAGCGGGTGTTGCTGCTGCTGGTGCTGCTGGCCGAGCCGGATGACGACGGCGATGCACCCGGCGAGGAGTGAGAGCCGGAAGCCCCACCACAGCATGGTCGCGGCCAACGAGGGCATCTCTGATGTACCGTCTCCAGGACCTTGTGCACTTGTTTGTGGTGGAATGAGAAGTATTTGTTCTCGAGATAAGGTTGTTACTTCCTGAGAAATAATTCGTGGCTTGGCAATACCCGAGCTCGTTACTCAGAGATATCCAATTATCCCCAGTGAGACACCAACTAAACCCAAAGTGCGGTGGTGCTACATACTAAGGTAGGCGAGTTGTCGTAGGACTGCATCCTCCTATCAAATAATAGGATGTGCATTGGATATCTTGCTAGGTCCAGCCCGACCCCCGCTGGGAACCTGCAGCGGCATCGGGTACACCCGCTGAGCCCCGATCAGACCGTAGCCCGTGACAACCTATGCATCTTGAATCATAGCCGCCTGTTTGACACACTCGCTCACGCAACTAACTACCACTGGCTCCTGCTTCATCCGACACGCCAAGGGGTTGCGCTCCCAGCCATTTTGTAATAATATTACCTAGTCAAACTGAAGTTCTATGGACTGGTTCCATTGAGCAGTGGGATTTCGCTACTTTGCTTTGCCATTGCCATGTACAAAAAATGCCGCTTACCTAGGTAGATTCCCACATGCTCCAACTCCCAAGCCAAGCCATAAACGAATGAGAGAAAAGCCATCGTAACCATCACATATCAAGCCCAGCCCTCGCTTCCGCTTCAGCTTCCGCTTCCGCTTCCGCTTCCTTGCTCCCCTGCGGCCGAGAGAGGAACCCGTATCTGCTTTCCCTGATTGCTAAGGCTGCTCGTGAACATCTGACGGAAAACATTCCGACCCTACACACGCTGCAGAGACACGTCTCCTGAAGCCTCCGGCCTTGCCTATGTCCTACACAGCAGACTAGTCGAGGCCATCTGCCTTAGTCACAACAACCATACCGTCCAAAACACTCGAGTGGCTCAAGATGTCGCCCATGGTACCCCTTCCTCGGTTGGTCCGCATCTATGTACAGATTGCCCCTTGGGAAAAAAAGCAAAACATGTATGCATACCCGCCTACTCCTGGCCAAAGCCCATCGTTTCCTCGACAGCAATCGTGAGTTTCCCTTGCAGCATCTCCAGATTCTTATATGGAGGCAGATCCAAACGATTGAAACTGATCATGGTGTTAGTGCTCTTCCAACAACGACGTGACCGGCGTGTACTTACCAGGTGTGAGCCTTTGGCAGATTGTTTTGTTCACCCGCCTTCTCAATCGTAAACCGGCGAGGCCCATCGCTTCCCTGTAGGTCCTTGAAGCCATTGACGGGAATACGCGATGTTCCTGTCGTAAACTGGAGCAATCGCGACTTTTGCTCGCCGTCCCAAGAGCGCACCGTCTGCCAGAAGTACTGGATGACCTCGTCCGATTCCGTGTATCCGCGGTAATCCGTGTGCTTCTTCCAGTCATCAACGTCGATTTCAGCAATACCGCCAATCAGCAGCTCCAGCTCGCGCTCGTCAAACACGTTGATCAGGTCTTGAGGAATAAGCTCTTGGAAGCCCTCCTTGAAGGCCTGGAATTGCTCCGAAATCCGCTTCTCGATTCGCCACTTGACCATTAGATCCACGTACTCCTTCTTGTTGTCGTTTGTAACATCGATATTCCGGCCGTTCGGGATCAGATCCTCCACTGTGATAACACCGAACCGCTCATCTTCAGTGGAAAACGTCTGCTCGAGAATGCCCCCCGAAATATCATTGTCCAGCATCCACTGCAAGGAGCGATGGAAATCAGCATCCACACCTTCCATATCAGCTAGCACAACCGATTTTCCGAGCACCATCTTGTACAGAGCACCGATAAAGAATGCATCCAAGAATCGGCGGTGGAAGATGGCAAGTCCCACCACACGACCGATGAACTTGAAGTAATTAAGGTGCTCGGGGTTGATACCCGAGTGGGGGTTGATCTGGAGGGTGTAGTTGTCGTGTGCCGAATACTCGAACAGGCAGTAAAATGGGTTGAACATCTCGTGGGACAGTAGGAAGAAGAATTCACGCGAAAGACCGCCGTAGTCCAAGCCGTCTTCGCCATCGAACTTAATCATTAGTCGTTTCTTGAGGTCAGTAGCAGATTGCCGCGAAATTTCGGCGAACGAATCCTCAAAAATGTGCGATCTCCTGACCTTGATGTGGCATTGCCCAGAGAGAATGCGCATCGCTGGCTGCGAGCGGAAGTAAATCAGCTTTCTCCTGAAATCGCGCTTGTACTGGGGAACGTTCTGATCAAGCGACGATGGCAATCGTGGATCATCCCAGGTTGTGGTCTTGGTGTTGTGGTCAACGAAATACACACGAGCTGTGTTGGTTAGGCGCATCTCCCAGCCGCTGGGCAACGGTCCGAGTTGCGATACCGGCTGCTGTTGGATGCTGCCGTTGGGGTTGTTCTGCCCGCCGTACATCCTAATGTACTGCTGGCGGCGCGGATCAACCCAGGTCGTCGTGCGGGTATTATGATCCACAAAGTATGGCCTGCCCTCGGGTGTCCATCTTTGCTCCCATCCTGGAGGAAGCTCACCGGTTCCTGGGCTTGTGGCTCCGGTGTGCATCACGGTGCCGGACGTGTTCGCCGCCGCCGCCGCCGCCGCGGCTTGTTGTGCTTGCAAAGTTGGCGAGTTTGCTCCAGTACGGTCCTCGGGAAGCGTTCGGTTTTGATGCCTCTGGCGCTCAACTTGGGTGGCCGCTTCCGCAACACGGGTTTCTGCGGCTCCTGTGGGGCCGGTTGGCCGGTTCCAGCTCGTTGTCCGGGTGTTGTGGTCGACATAGTATGTCCGTCCAAGATTGTCCTCGCGGCGTTCCCAGCCAGCTGGAAGCCTACCCTGTGCGTCCTCGAAAGGGCTCAGGGTGCTGGTGTTGTGCCGAGAATGCGCCGTTCCGTTGGGAGCGGTGGTAGGGGCCGTGGGCGTAGTAGCCGTCAAGCTTGCAGGGCGAAGAGGAATTGTCAGCTGCGATCCGGGACCAACCACGCCATTAGGACCAGACATGGCGGACGACGGCCTCTCGGCCGTCCTGTCGCCATTTGACAATGTTGAACCCTGGGGGGCCAGAAGTGAAGGCCGGCTAGAAGAGGCAGTAGATTGTTGGGACGGCAGTGGCGGTTGTTGCTGGGCAGGACGGGGCGGAGCGGTGAGGTTAGTCGAGAGGTTGATGATAAGTTTACCGTGCACCACCAGGTTATCAGTCGACTTCTTCAAGTCTCGGGTGAGCATCTGATCTTTTTCTTGGATTAGTCATGGCTACAAAAGCTAGCAGTTGACCGGCAACTTGGGGTTGTATTACCGTCGGCATCGGGAGCCAGCTCGATACTGTCGCCTATGCGGATGTTGATGACCCCTAGAAAACCCTGATCCTTTTTCTTGAACTTCTTCTGGTCAAACACCTGGACAGCTAGAATGCTATCCTCGGTCACTTTGCTGCGGAGTGTTAGTGACGGCCTCTTCCAACAACAACAACAACAACAACAACAAGGGAGGCCACAACGCACAAGTCGAAGTTCTCATTCCAGTATGGGTTAAGTGTTCTCTTGGAGACCTGGGTCGTCTTCGTCTGCTCGCCATTGATGGTCGCCACAGCAAAGGGGTCGGGAAATCCTGAGGTAGGGGTCAATAAGATGTGGCAGCACGGCAAGATAGCTCAAGAGGCGCCAACATACGAAAGACATCTCGCTTGTATAATCCATCAGCCGCGATGACTAGGAGCGCAAGTTAGTAAGGCGATGAACTAGTAGATTCGAGTTGTAGAGGCGGATTACTTGTAACCCGTAGGTTCGGTTGGCTGCTGGACACCATTAGTTGCTGTTCTGGCGGCCTGGCCATTCGAGACGGGCACGATGGATATGATGGGAACTTACGCTGGCAGCCCCGAATCAATCCGGCCGCTGCTCATAATTGCAGTCAGCGGAGGCTAAACCTCGCACGTGGTGTGTTCTCCTTCCACCACACCGGTGGGTGGTTGGCGGGATGCTGGAGACCCGCGACGTCGAGGCCGAGGTCGAGACAGGACGTTGGCGATGAAACCGACGATGGATGTCGGCGAAAAGAAGACGCGGCGGAGAGCACGAGGGTAAATAATGTTGTGACGACGTCGACAGATGCACGATGCGCGGCGGAAGAAGCGCAGCTAAGGCCGCCGAGGGCAAAGGAAGGGCTGAGGCTGTGCTGCCGGCCCCCCCGCTTTGGAGTCTCGTCAAGCCTGGGCAGGTTGGTGCGAGAGATGGAGGTGGCGGCGCCTAGTTCGCAGGCGATAAGGCGTCGCAGCAAATGCCCCGAGACCAAAGACAACTCAAGACACAAAATGCTCCTCGGCGCCTGTGAGCAGTAGACGCTAGGGTAGGATGCAAATAGCAAGTTCGCTGGGCTTCCCCTCAGAGCCAAAAGCGATCAGGTGTCTGTGTCAAGCTAGGTTCTGAGAACAGAATTGACGTGGAATCAACCTACGGAAGGGCAGGTGGCTGCCGCCTGAGCGGGTTTGGTTTGGGGGGGGGGGGGGTTTTGGAGGGGATCCAGGATCATTGGGAGGAC